>PUFA01000160.1:2710843-4066265 GCA_003508835.1 Eonycteris spelaea | reverse complement strand
GAGAAGAGTGGACGAGGCATATGCCCCCTGAAAACACACTCCCCTCTTCCTTAGCCAGGCTGAACTGGGTACCCAAGCAGGGTCCACTAAAACGTGATAGCAGAAGGTCCTCCTTGTAGATGGGTCTGGGGCTGACCTTAGGAACCCATTGCAATGTGGGTATGGCACTGGAGGGGTCCCATCATTCTAGGGTTGGCCCACTCCCAATGGAGGACTGTAGCCTGGGGTATTGTGGGGGTCCTAGGGTGGGCCTAGGTGGGAACTGTGATTCATGACTATGCTTCATAAATGAGGAATGCCAGCCTGGGGGGCAGGGGTGGGGTGGAGTCACTTGCCTGACACGCCTCACTGCTGGATGTCTGGCATGTCCTGTCCCCTGTCCCCTGAGGACAGCCATGCTCTCCCCCATGCAGCAGCCTCTCTTTCTCTGTCTCCCCCCATTCACGAACCCCCAGCTCTAGGAATACTGGGTGAAGGCCCAGCCCAGGGGGAATCCGAATTAAACTTTCCTGGTTTCTTTCTTCACTATTCAGCTCTCTTTTCTTTGGGCATGAAAGTGATGGTAAATCTCATTTTTTAACTCTCACGACACAGGAACACAGGAGGTAACCGGATGAGACTCTTGGAAACTTCCACCTAGATGAACTCAAAGCTTACGTGCCGCAGTCCACACTGAGAGAAACTTAGGAGTGATACAAAGATGAGCTTCCAGCCAGAAAGCAATATTGAGCTCCCAGAATGGATGACGGGTGTGCTATCACCTTCCACATCCCACCCCACCTTGCCAGATACATAAATACTCCGGAGTTCATGAAGGCGGGAGGCAAGGGAGAGGTGGAGGTGAGGTGGGGAAGCAGAACGATCCAGAGTGTTGTCTGGTCCTGGACTCTGAAGAACAGGCCCGTTTTGAACCTGTTCCTGTGAGTGTCACCGCCGTCCTTGCTGTTGCAGGCTGACACTCCTGCCTTTTGGGTGAGGGTCCATTTTCTGGGCACTTAGCCGGCCTTTCCTGGTCTGGTGGGACTGGTTTTTCCAGCTGGAGGAAGGGTCCATGAGGAATTGGCAGGGGCAGAGGTTTTTATGTAAATGCCCAGGGAGTGCTCTGGGAACGAAGAGGCCGGTTTCCCCAAAGACACGCAGGGACTGGCAGCTCCCAATTAGCCAGGCTGGGTGATGTCAGTGCTGCTTTCCTGGGTGGCTGCGCCCACTCTGATTGGCCTTGGCAGGGGTTCTTGGCCATTACCTTCTCCTTTGGGTGGGAGGGATACCAAGGGGGTGCCATATAGGACAGAGGCCAGGTCCCTTCCCACTGTACTCCCCAACCTGGGGCCTGGACCACGTGGTGGTCCAGCCCTGCCAAGTGCTGTGAAAAGCCATCCCAGACTCTACTGAAGAAGACTTTAATGTGATTAGTATTCAAACCCTCCCCCGAAACCCAAGAGGCTGGGCAGAGCTGGACTGGTCCCAGAATTGTTGCCATGGCAACTGCTGGCAGGCTCTGCTCCCCAGGTTACCCCAACCCTCAGTTTCAATAGAGTGCAAGAGGGTCTGGTCACCAGCAAGCTGGGAAGACTAAGATCTGGGGTGCCAGAGAGGTGTGTAATATTGTCTGTGAACTCACACACATGTGTTAAGCAAACACACCTAGGATCATGTTCAAGCACACAAATCCCTCATCTCAGACATCCTCACATGACACATCAACCTCACATACATACATACATACACATTTCTTTAGACACAGAGTTGAACACATGCTCACCTTTCTTACAGACATGCAGGAGGTTATACACACATATATATTTCTCTCAATGTTTAGCTTGGACCCTGGGTGTCCCCGTCCCACTCAGAGGAGTAGGAACAGATTGGGTCTTCCTGGTGTTGGGCAGATTACACCCTGGTCTAAAGATTAGACAGGGTGGTATTTGGCCGGCTGGCTGTGCAGTGGGTTGAAGAGTTGGAGTGGGCCCAGGAGGGGAAGGTGTGCAGGTCGAAGATGGGGAAGGCCCAGCTGTTGATAGCCAGCATGATGACCAGCACGCCGATGATGTTGAGCATGAATCCCGCCCGGGCCTGGCATGCAGAGAACCAGTGTGAGTGAGCAGCTGCTGAGCTGGGCCAGCACCCACCCCTTCAGTGTTCATAGGCGCTCAGGAGCTCTGCCGCCAGCAACACTCTCCCTGGGAAGCCCTCCCTTGGGTCCAAGCTGCAGCACTAAGCAATGCCCGTGCCTCTTGCTTTTTTCCCAGGGCCAGGGACAAGGGAAGCTCCTCACGAGCTTCCAGGGCCCTGTGCCTTGTTCTCTCTGCGTCCATCTCCCTGGGTGTGGCTGCCTGGCACCTTGTGACCTTCCCTAAGTTCCTCACCCCCTCCTCTCCCTCTCATATGGCCCAGGTGTGGCAGGTCCTGCAGATGCTCCAACTAGGGGTCGTGTCCTGCTGTCCCTCACCCCAGACAGGTTCTATTCTGAATCTGGGAAGCGAAGTGGCTTTAAGCTACATTGTGGTCTGCTAAGATGGAAGGACAGAGCAGGAAGGAGTGATGAGGTATTCAAGACTCCTGCCACTCACCATATCAGACACTCTGAGGCCTCCGAAAGAGAAGCTGATGGCATTGGGTGGGGTGGCCACAGGCAGCATGAAGGCCAGGGAGGCAGACAGAGTGCAGGGGAGCATGACATAGAGAGGGTGGAGGCAGTGGCCTGGGCCTGGAAGGGGAGACAGTGGGCAGAGATGATGGCAGTCCCCATCCCAGAGGGGAAGGTGTGGCCCCAATTCTGCTGCTTCCCCTCTCCGAGGATATTCCCCCTGCTCCCACAACACACACGCTGGCTCTGAACTCAACACCTCTACCAGAAGGCACTGGTGACCTGGGACAGGCCCCTTGACCTCTGTGGAAGGGGTGAGTGTGTGGAGTGTGGGGAGGGGAGTGGCCCATAAAACAGATCTCAAAGGGGCTCGGAGTGTCATCAAAGGCTGTGGGAACACGCCTGGGGAGGAGGGGGCTGGACACGCTTCGGGAGCAATTTTACCCCATCACCTCAGGAATGACCAAACAGGGGAAGTAGGTGACGTCACCAGTGAGCCCCATCAGGATACTGAAGGAGTGACATCACCAAGGATGGGTGAGTCAGGGTCCAGAGGGCCTTTGGGCCCAACTAGCTGGAAAACCAGGGAAGGGGGGAAGCCCAGAGGTCTCTCTCCAAAATGAAAGGAGGTGCAGACTTGTCACTCCGACCCACAGGCAGGGCTCCCGGGTGGGGTGGGCAGGAGGGCTGCCTGGGGGAGGTGTGTCTTCAGGGCCAGCCCACTCACCATGGAGGCTAGGATGGGCAGGAAGAGTGAAGCGGTAGCCACGTTGCTGGTGCACTCAGTGAAGGCAGCAACCATGATGCAGAGGATAAGAACGATGGTGGAAGGTGACATGACCTGCAGTGGGGTCAGCTTGTTCCCCATCCACCGTGACAGGCCCGATACCTGTGGGCAGAGGAAGGTGGTATGTGAGAGGCTGGGCTGCCTGGAGTCTTAGAATCTCATGCTGAGGCTCTGGAAAGTCCTGTTTCTGTCCACAGATGTCTAGTCTTCAGAGTCAAGGGCAGCTTGGGAGGGAAGATAAGACCCAGATAGAATCAAAGGGCCCCCTCACCTGCTCTTCAAGAACAGTAGGGTGTGGGGAGAAGGGTCAGACAAGAAGCTAGGAGAGAGGGCCAAAGGACTTTTTTGGGAGACCCCTCTGGGGCTTGGTAGGAGTAAGGACTTTGACCCCATTTACTCTAGTCCTGCCGACCTCTCTCAGGAGGTCCTTCGCCAACCTTAGCCCCTTCCCTGCCCTCTCCAGCCCAGGAGGTCTTACGACAGTCCCAGAAGGAGAGCAGAAAAGGGCCCTGGTGGAAGCTGGGAAGAAGCTGACGGGAGGGTGGCAGCAGTCTATGGGGTCAGAAAACTTCTAAGGTCTTGCCCTGTCCACATCTGTAATGCTAGACTGTGAGTCCCAGGAACGGGGATTTAATGTGATAATGCCACCACTCAGCACCCAGAACAGTGCTTGGTATCGTTGATGAATGCTCGATGGATGAATTAACCTCGACCCAGGAGTCACTGCCTGACCCAGGGAGGCTGTCTCCTATCTGTGCAGCGAATGAGCTCAGCTGGAACAATGAGGCCCAGGGGTGCAGGTTCAGGGATTTCCCTCTTGGATGGAGCCTTTGGAATGATGCCCTGGTCCCCATGGCCTGGCTGGATGTGATCATGGCGCCTCCTGGTGGCTGCAGCAGGCTGACTGTGTCAACCCAATACCTCCTACTCTCAGGGGCTAAAGACATTGCGCTCTCTGGAAGAGGTGAGGGGGTGGAGTGGGGTGGGTGGGTGGTCACTGAGAATACTCCCTGCTCACCAGAGAAGCCTGCCTTCCCTTTGGCTTTGAGAACCCAACTGGGGAAAGATCTGTATGGCTTGTGTTTCTTCCTCCACCTCAGACGATCTAAGCTCTTTCTCCAGCTGCTGCAAAGGCCCTACCACAGCGGGCTCCTAAGTGGGTATCAGGTCTTCCCTGTGTGGCACAGAAGCAGGGCCCCTCTCTCCCTGCCACAGGGTCTCCCGCAGACAGACTGGGGAAGGGGTAGGGGTCTCTCACCTCACAGCCCTTGGCCAGGGCAAAGCCACCACCCAGCAGGAACACGATATTCCAGGGCATCTTCTCGTTCACTGTCTTCCAGTTGAGAAGGGTCGTAGGGCCCTTGAGCTTTCCTGGTCTTTCTGTTCCCCAGGCAGAGGAAGATGTGTCATCAAGAGGCAATAGGCCTTCCTCCCTTCCACTTGGGGCCTCTTGTATGGGTTTCTATCGGAGCTTAATGTGTGCAGGAGGGGGACCCCCAGTTCTGCAACATCCCGACTTTGTTCTTGAGCCCTTGTGTCCTTGGTGAGTTACCCTAACCTCTCAGGGCTTTGTCTACTCCCTTCACACCGGAAAACAGGGGCTGCCTGGAGGCTTTTTCCTGCTCCAGTCCATGTACTTACCTGGGTCCTGAGTCAGCCCTGGGATCTTGGAGGGCATGATGAACATAATTATGCCGATGAAGATGGCCACCGTCCCATCAGACACCATGCTACAGGGGTGCAGGGGGCAGGCTTAGTGGCTCTGGGCTGCTCATGGACAGCAGGGTGAGGGGGTGGAGAAGAGCCCCTCCCGCAGCATGCCAGACTCTTCTGGCAAGTGTCCCCTCCCCGCCCTGAGTGCACTGGGACCCTCTTCCTTCCTTCTTCCTTCAGCCATGTGAGTGCCAAAGTATTCCTCTCCCAACACTCACCTTTCTCCATCGCATTGGAAAAAGCCAATTCGCCCCAGCCGCGGTAAAAGCCTGGCTTCCGGGTGAACCAGAGCAGCACCAGAACAACAAAGAGGAAGGCGACAGCTTTTTCTGCAAAGGTCATAGGTCCCAGCTGCCTGTGCTCTCTTTGGATGACTTCGATGCCTGCCTGCCCTTGTTCTGCGTTCTGTCCCTCGATGCCAAAGTTCCTCCTGAAGCTGCAGGTAGAGGGGAAGGGGCAGTTCAGGAGGGCCTCGCACCAGGCGGGGTAGCAAGGGGCTCTGAGTGCCTGTGATGCAAAGGCTGAGGCCCGCAGAGGCCATCTCAGAGTTGCTACACAAAGGCCCTGGATCCACCCAAGTTTATGGAAGAGGAGCAGAAGACTCAGTGGCGGGGAGGTGGGTCATGAGGCAGAGGCAAGGTGGGGGCTGGGGGACCAGGTTTCCGCCTGCTCCTTCTGACTCTCCAAGGGTTCTTTTGAGCGGAGCCCTCCTATGCCCAGAGGGAGAAGGACCTAGGGGTCCAGACCCCTTGCCTTGTTCTGGCTTTGGCTCCCTGCTCTCCTCCTCCAATGGCCTTTCAAGAAAACCTCTCCTCCCTCTCCCCTACCAGCTTCTAGGCACCCTCTGCCAGCCTGAGCCCCATCCACATCCTCCTCACAGGCACAGAAGGCTTTAGCCTACTTCCATAGGCTACTTACTTAACTCATGTTGACTTGGACTTTTCACAGGCAAATCTCAATTCCCCAGCCGGATGGTGAGTTTCTCAAGGGCAAAGACCATGCTTCCCACATCTTTCAATTTCCCATGGTACCTGGCACTGGGCTGATCTCTTTGACTGCTATCTTACCTTTTACCAGTCCCTGACCTCGATCCATCCTCCCCATACCCACGCAAGCCATTTTTCCAAAGTACAGCAACTATGCTTAAACATTTTCAATGGCTCCCCACTGCCCGGTCAGGAAAGGCAAATGAGCAATACCACAGTACCACTCGTATCACCACTCTTACCCTGTACTCATAGCGGACTTAACTCATTAATCCCAGACTACTCCTACTGAGTCCTAGCAAGGTCTCAAGTGATTTTCAACTCAGAATTCTAGTGACTGCCAGTAATCGAGGGTTGTTAGTAGAAATAAAACCTATTTACTACTCGGCCTCGAGGACCAGGTGCAAACTCTTCATGCGGCACACGACAGCCTCCCAAATGCTCCCGCTGCCTTCTTCTCCAGCTTCATCTCCTGATACTCCTTTTGTTCTTCATGTTCCACTCACAGAACTAGAGTTCCCCCAAACACACCGTATTCTTTCTTGCTTCTGTGCCTTGGTACAAGGCGTTCGTCTCCTCCAGGGGCCACTGGAATGCCGCTCTCCTGGGCTGTGCTCCCACAGCCCCTGGCTTTCCCTGTGTCACAGTCCCACCATGCCATCACCCAGCAGATGATGAGCTCCAAAGACAGGGACTGTGCCGTAATGTCTTCTAGTGTTCTCAGTGCCTAGGGGCACAGCAAACGTGTGTGTTCAGTGTGCTCGGTGTGATCTCAAACACTTCCAAAGGACTGCGGAGCATATGGAATGGGACCCGGCCTGGGCTTCAGACCCGGTTTTCGATCCGGCACTGACAAATCTAGTTGTATACCATGCTTCGAGACTCAGTTTGGTCATGTGCTAAAAGGGCTGATAAGTACTCTCTGCCCAGTAATTCCCTCATAGAGGGGGTCCAAGCGTAACGAGGGGTCTTGGGAGGAGAGGTCTTCTCACTGGGATGGGGATTTTATCCTTTTCCATAATAACTACCTGGTTAACCAACGAAAGCTCCAGAGGATAAGGGCAGGGACCAGGGCTTCTCTCATCCATTCTGCCACTTACTTGAACCCCAAGAAGAGGATCTGAAGCCATATCCAGGTAAGCAGTAGAAAGATGACCGTGACCGGGAAGGCAAAGCCGAACCAGGAGGCAAAGTTCACCACGTTGACATTATTTGGGAAGAGCCTGAAGGAGGAAGTGGGCTGCTGTGTGACACCAGGCCCCATTTCCCTGCAGTGAGAGTACAGTCCCCCAACCCCTCGGTTACTCACGAGTTGACCTGGCCTTGCAGCACCAGGTTGGGTCCAGTACCAGTCAGTGTGGCGAGGCCCCCAATGCTGGCTGAGTAGCACACGCACAGGCTCATGCCCTGGGAAAATTGATACTTCTTTTGGATCCTATTTGTCTTTGATTCCAAAGAACCGGGTGGGAGAGGGTGGATCTGCCTGTTTTCTGGGAACAAGGAAGAACTCAGGTGAGTAGTGGGCACCAGGTCAGCTCCGGGAGCATGGCTAGAGCTCTGTGTCCTCTGAGGTATAGGCAGGGTACCTCGTTAGCGAGCAGCCCTGATCTGGGGTGCTGTGGGGGCAGAGGCTGCCTCTATGCTTGCAAGGGCCCAGCACCCCTGGAAGTCTCAAGTTGAGTTGACCTTCTGGCCCAACCTTTTTCTTGAGACAGGGAAACCGAGACGTAGAGAAGGGCAAAAGATTATCCAAACCCACAGAGGAAGAATGGAGCCTGGACCCCCGATGACCCACCCAGACTCCAGCTCTCGGCTCTTCAGGATGACCCAACATCTTGTTTGCCCAGGAATGAGGGGTTTCCCAGCACATGGGACTCTGTTTTGAAATGGGGAAATCCTGGGAAAACTAGGATAAACTGGTCATGGCCCTTCTTGCCTCCCTCTTCTCTCCCCTGAGAGTGGACATCCCCTCAGACCCTCCCCAAGAGCCAAGGGGTTGGGTCAGGGTCCAGTCTCATCTTTCTCACCATGTTTGGTCACTGTCTTCTGGTCACTTGATTCCTGGAGTTCAAAGGTGGGGTTATTTCTGCCTTCCTCAATGTCCCTGTCCCTGGGTGACTTGTGCAGCTGCTGGAGGACAGCATGTGCAATGGGCATCATCATGGCCGTGGTGGCTGTGTTGTTGATCCACATGGACAGGAAGGCCGTGACCAACATGAAGCCCAGCATCAACCTACAGACAGACAGACAGTCCCACTGGTGTTCCAACCTCCCTTCAGGGACTAGATGCCCAGAATACCACTGGCCCGTGGTGCTCCGGTCTTGATTTGTGGAAACTCACAGAGCAGCTGCACCCCGATGATGAGGAGCACACGGAGGGCGATGCGTTTGTGCAGATTCCGATGCTCGACGGCAGTGGCACAGCAGCCCCCCGAAGAACAGGACGTTGGTGTCATTGAAGTACTGGATGCAGACCTGGTGGGCAGGGACAACTGAGAGGCAGGAAGACCCTGGGGTCTTCCACTGTGTCCCTGGGCTTACGGAGTGCAGTCACCGACTTTTCCACAGAGGTCGGTCCTTGGGCTCTTGGAACCAAATGGAAATAGTCTTTGGATCACCTGCTATTTAATATTAACCAGGTTCCTCTCTTCCTGCCAAACTCATTCTTTCTCCCTCAGGAACGACTAGGAGATAATCTAGCCTGATTCCACTCATGTTTACAGCCAGGGCCTGGGAGAAAGATAATTTAGTGCTGTTTCTAGAAAGTAGAGCAGCGGTTCTCTGAGTGTGGTCCCTGGGCCAACATCTTCACCAACCTGGACACTATGAGAAATGAAATATTTAGGTTCTGCCCCAGGTCCACTGAACCAGAAATTCTGGGGTGGGCCCAACAATCTAAATTTTAACCAGCTCTCTAGTTTAAGGACACTCAAATTTAAGAGTCACTGAAGCCAAGCTCTTTAGCTCACTTTCAAGGCCCTTTTCCCTCTGTCACCAGGCCTTTCCACCTCCCTGGCCTGAGCCTAAGCATTCCCACTTTGAATTAACTCTCGATACCGGCCACACACTCGGCAATTCTAGAATGTCCTCCCCCTTTGTCTTCTAGGTGATTCCTCCCATAGTGATCTCTGACCTGCCAAGCAGAGGCAGGGACCCTCTTCTGTGCCTGCCTGTGATGAGGCTTCCTGGGTCATGAGCATCCTGGGGCAGACCCCACCCACCCCGGCAGCCCTTCCTCATTGGACAGGGCAAGCTTACCTCGGAGGACTTCATTATGCCCATCATGGGGAACAGGATGATGGGGAAGAGAGCGGTCACAGCCAGAGGCAAAGCCTCAGTGCACCAGAAGAACGCCATGAGGATGATGGCATAGGCACAGTAGGCTTCCTGTGGGTGGGAGGGGAGCGGCAGAGCTGTTAGAAAGGGCAAGTGTGTATCCCAGAGTCCTATCACCCCTTGCTCCCAGAGAAAATGGGTCATTTTTAACAGTGTGGGGAGTGCCTGAGGCTAGTTGTATTTTCCAGGGGCCAAGGATTCAGATGAAAAGCCAAGGGTGGAGGAAACCATTGTTCACTGAGCCCTGGGAGCCAGACACTCTATGCACTTGGGTTATCTCATTGCATCCTGACAACAGTGGATCCCTTAAGGGTGAGAGGCTTGATAAGGTCACGTGACTGTACTTGCTACAGAGTGGTTTTTGACCCACATTTGTCTGGCTTCAAAATCCTAGTTTCGTTCCCTGGACTCTGCTACTTGACCAAGAGCCAGGAAATCTCAAAAGATTAAGGCAGGCCCCAGAACTGAGGTCCAGATTCCTGTACTGTCTTCATAGCCACAGTGAATCATCTGAGTCCTGGGTGTTAGGTTGGTGGGGGAGGGTTGGCTGGATGCATACCTGGAGACTTCCCAGCCTGATATCGGAATCCAGACCTCTCAGCCTGACATTGGAATCCTGATGCCCAACTGATAAATTCCCCCCTAAATCCAGATGCCCAACTGATAAGAGCCCACCCTAAAGCCCTGGCACCACTACCCCAACCCAGATGCTCAACTGACACTCCCCATTCTATACTCTACCCCCACATAACCCTATAAAATCTATACCCTCCTTTCCCAGGGCGTGACTTCTCTGGCCCCTTTCCTCTTGGGACCAGTGTATCTCACCAGGGAGCGCTCTCCCAATAAAGGCTTGCTTTTAAACCTTCTCTCAGCACACCATCTGTTTACATTACATTTCATGCTGAAACCTGGGCGGAGACTGTGTCCCCTCGTTCTCCCGGCCTGAGGGGCCTCTCCTTTCTCTTCTTCCGGGAACTTCGCTGCCCACCTCCTACTGTCAGTTAGGGTATCTCTCCACCCTCTCTGAGCCTGGCCCGCTGGGACCCCTGTCCGGAATTGTGGCCGCTTCAGGGTCATCCCACCTGTCATATTTGACTCCTGACCTGGTAAGTGCCAGGAGAGGTCTCTAACTTTCCACGGTCCTTTCTGCGTAGGGTTAGATCAGAGTCTCCGGGACGCCTGATCTCTGGTTTCACTGTCTGGGTGGCTGAGACCATGGGAGCTTGTAATTCGAAACCAGACCCCAAAACTCCACTTGGGTGTCTCTTAACAAATTTTAGCCATCTAGGCCTCGGTCAAGATTTCAAATGTAAAAGACTAATCTTTTACTCTACCGTCACCTGGCCTAGATATCCATTAGACAATCAATCTAAGTGGCCTACTGAAGGCACTTTTAACTTCCAAACTCTGTCAGATCTAGACACTTACCGTCATAGGGTAGGAAAGTGGGCTGAAATCCCATATGTGCAAGCCTTTTGGGGTCTACGCTCCCGTCCCTCCCTCTGCTCTCAATGCTCCACTGCTCGGGTCCTCTTAGCTCGGGAGGCCGGCCCTAAGCCTTCCACCTCACCGACCCCTGACACAGAAGGCGAAGCTGCAACCGACTCATCTGCCTCTCCTCTCAACGATCCTCCAGAAATCCTTTCTCCCCCTCCACCCCGGCCTACCCCGTTGCCTCCCTACCCTAGTCCCTCAGCTCCTCCTCTGCCGCCTGTCTCTCCAGACTCCACCACTCACCCGATATACCCTTCTCTTCCCCTCCACCTCCGCCTGCTCCATCCCATATCTCAGCCCATACCCGCTCTCACTCTGCCCCTGCCCCCGGCTCTTATCTCCTCTGTCCTCTTCGAGAGGTCACCAGGGCTGAAGGTGTCGTCCGAATCCACGTTCCTTTCTCTTTACAGGATCTCTCTCAAATTAAAAAGCAGGTAGGACCTTTTTCTTCTAACCCCACTAATGACATCAAAGAATTTCGCTATCTCACTCAGGCCTATGCTCTAACCTGGCACGACGTGTTTGTCATCCAGGCCTCTACCCTCACACCTGAAGAGAGAGATCGCATTGTCACTGCTGCCAGAGCCTATGCTGACCATACTCACCTCACAGACGCCACCATGCCCATTGGACCTCAAGCCATCCTGGAAACTGACCCGGGATGAGAATACCAAGCTGGGCAAGATGGCCACCGGCTATGTGACTCAATGCTACAGTGCATCCTTAATGACATGCAAACTCTCTCCAACAAGGTAGTTAACTTTGATAAACTTCGGGAGGTAAACCAGGGGGCTGCTGAAAACCCAGCTCTCTTTCTTAATTGCCTCACCGAGGCCCTTACTCAATAAACCCGTCTAGATCCAACTTTCCTAGCGGGCACAACAATACTAGCCACCCACTTTATTCCCCAATCGGCCCCAGATATCAGAAAAAAATTTAAAAAGGCTTAGGATGGCCCTCAACCCCCTATACAGGATTTGGTGAAAATGGCCTTTAAAGTTTTCAATGCCTGAGAGGAGACAGCTGAATCTCACTGCCAGGCCCATCTCCAGCAGCAGGTAGCACTCCAGACCCAGGCCTTGGTAGCTGCCTTGAGGCTGGCGGGCCACAGGAGCCGAGGAGCTGACCCAAAATCAACCCCCTCTGGGGCATGCTTCAAATGCAGCCATGAAGGCCACTGGGCCCGTCAGTGCCCTAACCCATGGGCTCCCACGAAGCCCTGCCCGATCTGTAGGCAGACGGGCCACTGGAAATCTGATTGCCCAATGACCAGATCGTCTTCGGCGCCTCCACGCAGGGGATCATCCAGTCAGGCAACACCGTCACTGGAACTTCTCGGGTGAGCGGATGACTGACGAGGCCCAGACTCGGGGACCCCTCTCACTCTCACCGAGCCCAGGGTAACGCTCCAGGTAGTGGGTAAGTCCATCTCCTTCCTAGTGGACGCGGGGGCGACCTTCTCTGTTTTGCTATCCCACTCGGGTCCTACAGTCCCCTCACCTATCTCGGTTATGGGGGTTGACGGCACAGCCTCATGCCCACCTAAAACCCTTCCTCTCTCATGGTCCCTGGATGGCTTCCCCTTCTCATACTTCTTAGTCATTTCCACATGCCCAGCTTCCTTTTTAGGTAGAGATCGCCTACAGGTTAGGTGCCTCTTTATATATAAGGCCACAAATTCAGGTCTCCCCACTCCTGCTACCTTTCCTCGCTCCAGATCTCCTCCTCCTCTCCCCACCCTTTCTGACCCTGTCGATCCCTCCATCTGGGACACAACCACCCCTGTTATTGCCACTCATCACACTCCTATCCATATTTGCCTCAAAGATCTTTTTCACTCTCCAGCTCGCCCGCGATTTCCTATTTCTGAGACCCATTGTAGGGGCCGTAAAGCTTGGTCAGAGGATCCTCATCCCTACTAGTTCACCCTGTAATACTCCAATCCTACCTGTCCGTAAGCCCTCTGGAGCCTACCGGTTGGTCCAAGACCTCCGCCTTATTAACGAGGTGGTTGTCCCACTCCACGCAGTAGTCCCCAATCCATATAACTCTCCTTTCTAAAAGAGGCATTCTTTACCATCCCGCTCCTCTCTGACTCGTACTTCCTCTTTGCCTTTACCTGGGAAGACCCAGACACCCGTGCCTCCGGACAGTTAACCCGGACAGTCCTCCCTCAGGGGTTTAGGGATAGCCCACATCTATTTGTCCAGGCTTTAGTCACTGACCTGACTTCCTGGCCCTTGCAACCGAGCACACTCCTATAATATGTAGACGACCTGCTCCTTTGTAGCCCTTCATTCGAACAGTCCCAGCAGGATACAGCCATACAGTGATCCTCCTAAACTTCCTAGGGTCTAAGAGGTATCAGGTTTCACCTTCTAAGGCTCAGCTCTGTATCTCCTCTGTCACCTACCTCGGAGTAACCTTAATCCTACCGCCAAATCTCTCACAACTGAGAGGATCCAGCTCCTAAGAGATCTGCAATGCCCCCAATATGTGGAACAGATTCTCTCCTTCTTGAGCCTCGTAGGGTTTTTCCGACATTGGGTTCCTAAATTTGCCCTGTTAGCTAAGCCACTATATGGGCGGCCAAAAGAAACCCCTACAGGCCCTCTTACTGTTCCTGCTCTTGTTAAACAGTACTTTTTTAAGCTCCAAGATGGCTTGGCCTCGTCACCTTCTCTCACCATACCTAACCCCACTCGACCCTTCCACTTATTCACTGATGAACATTCAGGCATAGCCACCGGCCTACTGGCTCAACCAGTAGGTCCCATATATCAAGCAGTGGCTTATCTCTCTAAACAGCTAGATCCCACCATAAAAGGATGGCAACCATGCCTCCGAGCCCTAGCAGCAGCCGCTGAACTCACTAAGAGGCCATTAAAATCACCTTAGCTCAGCTTTGATCATTTTCTCATCGCATCACCTCACCGACCTCCTTAGTCATCGGTCTCTTGCACATCTAGGCCCTTCCAGAGTACAGCTTTTCCACTTACTCTTCATTGAAAACCCTCACATTGCTCTGTCACCCTCCCCTCCTCTAAACCCGGCTACTCTCCTTCCTCTCCCTTCCACACAGGGTCCCCTCTCACTCTGTCCCCAACTCATAGAAGATCTCTCTGCTCCCCGCCCAACCTCACAGACGTGCCTATCCAAAATGCCGAGCACACTTCTTTGTTGACGGCAGCTCCATCGTCGACCCGATGGTCAGCGATGGGCGGCCTATGCTGTTGTCACTCTGACAGACATTGTGAGGCTCAGAGCCTCCCCTTAGGGACTACATCTCAAAAACTGAACTCATAGCCCTAACTAGGGCCCTTCATCTCTCAACATCTACACGATTCAATACACCTTTCTTATAGCTCACACCCATTCGGCTATCTGGCAGGAGCGCGGCTTCCTCACCACCAAGGGCACTCCTCATTAATGGCCCTCTTTCCACAAACTCATTGAAGCCATACAGCTTCCCAAACAGGTAGCCATCATTCACTGCAAGGGACACCAGTCCCTTGACAATCCTGTAGCTCATGGCTCGCTCGTGCAGATGCTATTGCACAGTCTCACCGCCCGGCGCCGCGGGCCCTGTTCTCTTCCTCACCCCCCAACTAAACCTTCTTACTCCCTACCCGAACAGACAGACCTTCTTTCCAGGGGAGGAACCTGCACGGTGGATCTTCCTCAATGGACGACTAGCACTTCCTCAACACCAAGCAGCTGCATTGTCACCGAGTCCATCAAACCCTCCATATTGGACCCAAAGCTTTATACCGTTTTCTAGAGCCCCTCTTTTACCACCCTCTCTCCAATCTATATAATTCAACAGGTCTACGCTGAGTGTTCTACCTGTTCCAAAACATCTTCTCAAGGTGCCATCCGATCCCGCGCCACTACCCACCAGCTCCGCGGCCACCAGCCTGGCGAGGATTGGCAAACTGACTTTACCCATATGGCCAGACACTGATCCTTTCAGTATATTCTGACCCTTGTTGACACCTTTACAGGTTGGATAGAAGCCTACCCCACTGCTAAAGAAACGGCTGACGTAGTTGCCTCTACTCTACTGGAACACATCATCCCAAGGTTTGGCCTCCCCAGGACCATTCAATCTGACAATGGTCCTGCCTTCATCTCCAAAGTAGTACAACTTGTCTCTGAAGCTCTGCACATCACCTGGAAGCTCCATATCCCGTACCGTCCAGTCTTCAGGTAAGGTTGAGCGGGCCAATGGTCTCCTCAAAGATCAGCTCACCAAACTCTCCCTAGAGGCTCGTACATCGTGGCCTACTCTCTTGCCTCTGGCTCTTACCCGCCTCCGGGCCTACCTCAGACCACTTATGGTCTCAGCCCCTTTATACTCCTTTATAGGAGACCCTTTCTCCTTACCCTTGACCTACCCGTAATTCCCACCACTGATCTCTTATCTGCCTTATGTCTCTCTCCTCCAGGCTTACTCAGACAGCACGCTGACTCGTGCCTCCCAGCGCCCACAACAGACCCAGCTACCAGACCAGCTTCCTCAAATATCGATTCACTACCTCCGGGGCATCAGGTCCTCCTCAAGGAGCTACAGCCTCGGTCACCAGAACCTCAGTGGTCAGGTCCACACACTGTCACACTTACCACACCGACAGCTGCCAAACTCCTGGGTCATCAGTGCTGGTACCACCTCACTCACCTGAAGCGTGCTCCACCCCACAATGCATAGAACGCATCCGCGAAGTCCCCCAGAGCACAGTCAACCAGCTACTTTTACATTCATATTTTTGCCTCCCCACCAAAGTCCCCGCCTCAGACCCCAACCTCTTCAACCCTGGTCAGCAGGAAGTAGCCAGATTCGACTAGGTGCCCCTATACCAAATGGTCCGGATATTAGGTCGGCGATGGAGGGGCAGCCGGATGCCTACCTGGAGACTTCCCAGCCTGATATCGGAATCCAGACCTCTCAGCCTGACATCGGAATCCTGATGCCAAATGATGAAGTCCCCCCTAAAACCGGACACCCACTGATAAGGGCCCACCCTAAAGCCCTGGCGCCACTACCCCAACCCAGATGCTCAACTGACACTCCCATTCTATATCCAACCCTCACATAACCTTATAAAAACTATGCCCTCCCATCCACGGGCACAACTTCTCTGACCCCTCTCCTCTTGGGACCAGTGAACCTCGCCTGGGAGCCCTCTCTCAATAAAGTCTTACTTTTAAAACTTCTCTCAGCATGTCACGCGTTTACCTTACAATGGGTGTGTCTATGGGTTCAGGAATAGCTTGCAGTGAGAGTATATTAGTTACATAGATTTTTAAGTGCACGTGCGCACACACACACACTGTTATGTTGTAGGAGTGCAGGTTATTCAAATAAGGAAACTGAAATTTCTGTTCTTACTGAAAATATGATATGGATTTCAGCTAAGCTCTGTCCGAGCAGATGTTGAGCCACAGGGAGACTATTTGTACAGCTAGGTCCCCTTGGGTCCTGGGTGGCATTTGCAGGTTTGACTCTAACTTACTAGTTGTTTGACCCCTGAGAAAGTATTTACCCCTCAAAGCCCTCAGCATCAAATTCTCACTCCTTCTCCTAGCCTTGTAGTGCTGACATTGGCTGACCTCTGTCTACCTCTCTAAAATAAACTTAAGCCATCTTCTCTTCACCTAGGCCCCCATGTCACAGTGGCTGTATTTATACCTCCACCTTACCAAGCTCAGGCCTGGCTTGGGGCGTTGGCACTATGTGTTCTGCCTGGATGGCTCTGTGCCCAGAGCTGTGCTTGGCTGGCTCTTATTTGCTATTCAGATCTTAGCGTTAATATCACCACCCAGGAGGCCTTCTCTGACCACTCTATCTAGAGCAGCCCCTCCTTAGCCACAGTCACAGACCACTATATGGTTTTCACGGTATGGACAGTATATTCTTTTTGTGTGTCTCCCCACCAACCCCACCCCCTGCACCTAAATAGTGCCTGTCACATAGTTCATGTCCCTTAAAAAGTAAATGAGTGGATGAATGAATAAATGGCTGTAAGTTTTCCGGCAAACTGATGAAGCTTCTTCACCGTCTGGTTGTAGGGTTGGGGAGCAGTGAGAAGGCCTCAGGCCCAATTGACCCATATGCTGGGACACCAGAGGATGATGATGAGCATTTCAAGGATTCTCAAACTCACCCAACTAGTTCCAGTCCCTACAACTTTGCTCCTGTAGCCCCTTTACCTGGCCGTCCCTCTGCGGATGCCTCTGACTGTTGGATCTCACTCAGCCTTCAAGGTCCAACTCAAATATTATCTGCTTTGAATTCTCCTTTGACTTGGCTGGAAGAATTTTCTCCCCTCCTCTGAGCTTCTGCAGGCTTCTGGCTATACCTCGTAAACGCATGTTCCTCTACACTGAGAGTAACTCGAAGACAAAGCATCCGTACTCTTTTTGGTAACCCCGAACAGAGCAAGAGCTCAATAGACATCCCAGACTGAACAACAGCAGCAGGGTTGGCTGACAGCTGGATGGATATGAGGGTAGATGGCTCAAGACATAACTCACAACAGGGTCACCACCCTCCAACCGTGGATAGCCTTAGGCAGAGACCCTGAGACCAGGTTCAGTCAAGACTTTGCCTTTCTCCATTTGGGAGTTTAGGCATATTACTTACCACTCTGGGTCTGAATTCCCAAGTCTGTAAAATGAAGGTAATAGTCGTAACCTCATAGTACTCAAAGGTTACTGCGAGAAACAAATGGGTTAGTATTTGAAGTGCTTGATACAATGACTAACATAAAAAAATACTCAATAAGTGTCAACTATTATCATATGGACACAGGTCTGAGTGTAGTCTGAACTCCTCCTTCCCACTTCAGGGGCCAGGGGCATGGAGGTAAACTCAGGGTCACCAAAGAAAGCAGGAACTCAGCAAAGAAATTTAGAACAATATTATTATCTTCATTCATTCATATGACAAGTATTTGTTGAGCACCTACTATGTGTCAGGCACTGGGGATTCTGCATGGAAAAAGACAAAGTCTCTGTCCTCATAGAGCCTCCATTCTAGTATGGGGAGTAAGAGAACAAATAGAAAACAAACACATCATTTCAGATAGTAAAAGCCCTGAAAATAGGGGTGGTCAGAGGAGGTGGATTGAGGCTGAAACCTAAGGAATGAGAAGGGGGCATCTGGCGGAAGAACATTCCGGGCAGGGAGATGAACAATCCAGGGAGCAGAGAGAAAGCTGGTGGGGCTGGAGCAGAGTAGACAGGAGGTAGCACGTGGGGCATGGAGACTGAGGGGTCTGCAGGGCTGGAGCCCCAGGGACTCGTGGATGCCTTCAGAGGTTTGGATTTTAAGTCGATGGAGACCTGTGTGGGCTTTTAAGCAGGGTAGTGACGTGATCTTATGTTTTGGAAAGACCAGGTGGATGGGTGAAGAATGGTCTGGGGAGGAATAAGGACAGGCAAGAAGTGATGGTGGCCTAGATGAGAATGAAGGCAGTGGAAAGTGGTTGCATTCGGGGTATTTTTGGGATTCGTCAACATGACCTGCTGGTGGTGTGCGGAAATGACAGATAGAGAGGAAGCAAGAATGGCTCCGAGGTAGAAGGTTGAAGCGCATGTTGAAATAGGACTGCAGGAAGAGCCCACTGGAAAAGATGGGCGATGAGGGTTTTGCTTTGGACATGTCAACGTATATGCTGCTTAAAAGAAAATATTCAGGAGGAAGCATCCAGTGACAATCAGATAATAAACGTTTAGAAGTTAGGGCTGGGTTATAGATTGGAGAATCCTCTGCATAGAGATGTTTTCTAAAGCAGGCGGCAGAACAAGATCACCTGGGGGAGAGTAAGTGGCTGAGGGAGCAGGTGTCAGCCTCCCTTTGGCTCTACTGGTGCCACCAAAAGCCAAAGAAGACAGCATGGCAAGGAGGGGGTGATGAGAGTGACAAATGCTGCTGAAGGTTGAGGAAGTTAAGCACTGACCAGGGGCTTGATAACACGGAAGCTGATGGGGACTCAACAAAAGCCCTCTGGGTGGGTAGGGTCTTGGAGCCTGGACTTGTCTAAAGAGAGACATGGGCAGTGTAGACAGTCCTTGAGGCCTTCTGTGGGAGAGAGAGCAGAGAAAGCATGCCTATGTGGAGGGGATGTGGACAAAGGAGAGTTTGTTTGTTTGTTAAGATGGGAGATAGTCAGCATGTTTGTATGCTGATGGGAGAGTTCAGGCAGACAGGGGGCACTTGATGCGGAGAGAGAGGAGGTAATGGGAGCAAACTCCTTGAGAGGGTTGTATCCAGCGCTGGAGAGTTTGACCTCCACAGATTGGATTGGACTGGGGACAGTTCATCTGAGTCAGGACAGGAGAGGCAGTGTCTGTGGGCAGAGAAGGCAGCAGAGCTGGGTGCAGCACGCCGAACACAGAGGCTCCTGACACATTGCTTCCAGTGCTGACCCAGGCTTTCCTGTGTAATCTTGGGCAAGCGACTGAAGCTTTCTGGGCTGTGCTTTCCTGAGGGGTCAAATGAGAATCACAGTCCCTGTCTGTCCTCCTTCCCAGGGTTAACACATGTGGCCCAGCTTCTCTGAAAAGCCATCTGATGAGAGATGCTACTGGCCCTGGCCTGAGATGAGGGTCATCTCAGAGGTCAGCCAGGCCTTGTCATTGAGCAGGTGTCAGGGTCCCAGGGGCTGTGCCTCTATATGCCCAGTCTGTCACCCCTTTGGGACACCATGAACAAAAAGCTTGCCTCAATTACCCTACCCTACCTGTGTGACCCGCCAGAAGGAGATTTACTGTGAAACTTGAGCTTCCAGGCCCTCCTCCTTGACTGACGCCCAAGCTCTGTGCTAAAAAGGTTCATAATTTTGTGTTCTTTTACTTACAAGAGGACCCCAAAAGCGTATAACATCTGAGCTCCGCAAAACCAAATCTACCCCGGGATTTCAGGTAAGTGACTTAACCTTACTTTCCCCATCTGTAAAATGGAACAGTCAGACCTGACTCGTAAGGAGGGAGAAAGGATTACTGGGTACGTGGCACGGGGTATGTGGTAGGAGCTCCAACCCACGGGAGCTGAAGTTATGACCCCTGTTGCTACGGTGGGGGTGGGGCAGGAGGCAGTGGTGTGTGTGGTGCCCACTGGCAGGGTCCACTTGTCCAGGTCCCTCAGCAGACTTAGACCTCAAGATCATAGGTGAGCACCTACTCTTTCTGTTTCTACTCCTATTTATTTATTCTTTTTTTTTTTTTTTAGGTGAAGCAACCCTTGGTTGTCCTCACAGATTGCAAGGACCATGTCAGCTTACAATCTCTTATTTTTACTTTTTAATTTTTTTACACCTACAGCACCTGCTCTTCCTAGGTGGCCTCCCATCCAAGTACTAACCAGACCCAACCCTGCTTAGCTCCTGAGATCAGATGGGATCGGGCTGGTTCGGGGTGGCGTGGCCATAGATTCAGTTTATACTCTTAAACGCACGAAGTGTCTTAAGCTAGCTTCATCCTGCTCCCCTTCTATCTCTCGCCAGCAGCTTGCCCTGCTCATGCTCCACTGAGCCCAGTCTGGGGCAGGTGGGCACATAGTAAGCAGCCCCATCTGCTTCCACCTGTACCTCTCTTACAGAACTGGCTCCCGGACTCCCAAGGCGGTAGGTTTCAAGTGCACCTAAGCACTTGCGTTGGGCTCCTATAGTTGGGTGCTGAGCAAAAGCTTCCCTTGATAGTTTAACCCTCAGGCCTCAGGAGGACCGGGAGATTACAGCCTGACTTCCAGGGTAGGAGACATGAGTAGGTTCTGCTGGTTCTAAAGATTCCAAGCCTTGGCCCACACGGTTCCTCTCCTGCCCCCTCGAAGCTTATCTGCACCCAGAACCCCAAGTACTTACCTTGGCAGGGACGAGGATGGGCAGAGGAAGCAGAAGAATAGGCAGGACGAAGACAATCAGGTAGGAGCGATAGGCCCACAGGACCTGCCAGCAAGTGGCCATGGTGTGAGGGCTGAGGGAGTCTCAGGGATCCAGGGAACTGAAGGACAGACAGGAGCTGGTAGGCGGCAGGGCAGGCTTATATCAAGCCAGTGGAGTGTTAACCATTGACTCACGCCCTGGCAATCAGTGTTTTTTTGGAGTCTAGAGTGAGAGTAAGGAGGAGGGACCTGCAAGAGATATAAAGACCAGGAAGACTTTATAAATAAAAGGAGGAGGGTGGGATTAAGGAGCAAAGGCTTCAGGTTCTTTCAAGAAGGTAAGCCCGGAGTTAACGCTTTCTGTGCATGGAGGCTGCTGAAAGCTGCTGCTGGAGGAGCTGGAGAAGGAAGGGGGCCTGGGAAGCCCCACAGCCAGCCTCCATAGGGCAAGACCCCAAACCACCTCCCTGGCCTAGCCACTCCTCCCTCCTTTTATTCCCCAAAGCCAGGTTCTCTGTCAGTTGTTTATACAGGGACCTGGGAGGGGCAGCCCTATCGCCAGAGAGGCCTTGCCCTCTAGGTGTTCCCAGTCTAAGATTTTGGGCAGCTAAAGCCTGAAGCAAGCCCTCCTCTTCCTTCCAGGTATCTGGGAAACTACAAAGCCACCAACCAGCCCTGATTATTTCTTATTTACTTTGTGCTGTCGATCCACTGACTACCCCTCTCAGAATAGCCACTTTCTCATTCTGCTGTAATATCTTCCTATCATGAGGCTCAAATTTGACAACTTACGGTATGTTGAGCCTTGGTGTGTGGGAGGTATGCAGGAAAGGTTAGCTATTTAGTTTGTTTGTTTTGTTTTGTATTGCTTCATTTTAGGTTCTTCCTCCACTACCGTGGAAGACCAGCAATAATTGTGTCATATTTTAAAAACAGTCTCTCCATTTATTCATCATCCATCCATTCATTCACTCATCCATCCATCCTTCCATCCATCCATCCATCTATCCATCCATCCATCCATCTACCAAACAAGTACTTGGCACTAATTATATATTGATCCCTGTGCTCAGTGCTGGGGATGCAGAGATTAAAATGTTGCATTTAGTAGCAAGGTGGATTGTGCACAATTACATTTACTCAGCACAGCCACACCATGAGTTAGGTGTTATTATTCCTTTTTACAGATGGGCAAACTGAGGCCCCAGGACACAGAGCCAGCTGGAATTCAGACACAGTGTTGTTTAACATCAGGAATACATTCTGAGAAATGAGTTAGGCGATACCGTCATTGTGCAGACATCATAGAGTGCATGTACACAAACCTAGATGGTTAGGCCTACTGCACACCTAGGCTATATGGTGGAGCCTATTGCTCCTAGGCTACAAGCCTAAAAAGCATGTTTCTGTACTGAATACTGTAGGCAGTTATAATGCACTGCACTGCGACATTGTGATGGCCCTGGCGTCACCAGGTGATAGGAATTTTTCAGCTCCGTTACAAACTATGGGCCCTCTGTCGTACATGCAGTCTGTCTTTGATGGAGGCATCATTAAGCTGCACATGACTGTATGCTTATGAGTGCCCTGGGGAGGTCCGGATCAGTACAGGAGCTCCGGGTGAAAGAAGAGTGCTGGAGTACTGAGGAAGGGCTCCTGAAGCAGGTGGCAACTAAGCTAAGGCTTGAAAGTTGAGTCTAATTTGGCTCCAGGTGATGGAGGGAGATTCACAAGCAGGGGAGTCAGCTAAGCCTGGAGGGTGGTAGTGTGTGTGTGTGTGTGTGGTGTGTGTGTGTGTGTGTGTGTGTGTGTATTGGAGGGAAGGAATTGCTGGTTGTCTGTCTAGCCAGAGCCTCTGTCTCTTGGTAGCCTCCCCCGTCCCTACCCCACACTGCACACAGCAGAGGCTCAGTCTATGTTTCTGTTGATTACCAGAGTGTGGTGACCTGTGTGTGCCAGGATAAGAAGGCAGAGCATTAGGGAGAATGTTTCAGGAAGTAAACACAGCCGGGGGAAAGATGTGAAAGTGCGGCGAAGCTTCGAGAACAGCAGGTTCTGTGTGGTTGAAAGATGAGTTTGTGGGGGCAGGATTGACAGCTGATGACCACATTTCCGGGGTGTGCGACAGCATGACCTCAGTTGTTGCACCAGCGAGATACTCCTGGAGTCAGCGAGGTCTGTACGAGACAGACACTCAATCCCTGCAGGGTGGGCAGAGAGCTATGGATGGACCTAGGTGGCAGGACTTCTGGAGCCAGGCTGGGTGGGAAGCCACAGGAAGGCAGGACAGACTGGCCCCCTCATGTCCTCTCTCAGGCTATGGCCTCTCTACTCCCGCACAGCCAGCCTGTACCTGCTCAGGGCAAGGTGAAGAAGAGTCAGGAAGCACAATGATAGACAAAAGGGGTCAGGTACCCAGGATAATGCCTCAGTTCTGCCTCATCTTCAGGAGGCCTCTCCCATAGCCCGAAGGCTCTGAAGGAGCCACAAGGAGAGCAAGGCTACACCTCCCCCAGAACAACGTCCTCTATTTCTGTAACGTGCATGTCAGTTTACCCAGCTCTCTACACCAACCCTGTGATGTAGGCTCAGAGCAGTGAAGTTACCTGCCCAGAGTCACAAGCTTGTGAGCAACTGAGAGAAAACTCAGATTCACATCCAAGACTGTCCACGCTCTTTGCCTAGCCCTCCCCGCCATGGGCCCTGTGATGGCAGTGGGACAAAACCTGGTGTTTCAAAATGAAATTGCTACTCTTTTAACGAGACATTCCCACCCCAGCTTTGCATCGACATCCATCTCCCTTCAAAGTCATAGACTCTTGGGACCCTTGCAGACTCTCCTTTGAGGATCGATCCTGGAAGGCTGCCGCATCCCCAGGAGCCAGCTTCATTAATGATTAATTCACACCAGAGGCAGTGTCCCGAGGCCAGCGGAAAGTCCAGTGCATCACAAGAATTTTCCCTGTGCCAGGCAACCCACTCTGCCAGGTTTTGTTCAGTTCTCCGGTTTGCCCCACCTCCTTTCTTTCGATTAACCCTGCAAATAACTGTTCTTTTTTCATGGCTCCTAATAGACTGTCAGCAACTCCTGTCAGGTGCTGAGGTTGTCCTTCTTCAGTCTTTTTTGGGGCCCTTCCTGTGACAGGTCTCTGCACTATCTCAGGGGAGAGCCATAACCAAAAAACAGCTATCTTGCCCTTTGACCATTGGCTTTCTAGAGAGGGCCACCTGAGAACAGCTGAGAAAGTCCTGAGGGGAGAAGAGATGGTTCCTGGCCTACAAGCAGTGGCTTATTCTCAGAAGCAGGTAGTAGATAAGGTGAAGATAGAGCCAGGGCTGGGACCCAAAGGTGGCTTTTAGGAAGTTCAGACCTGGACACATGGGGCAGGCATTTAGACAGAGGACCCTGAGGCACCTGGGGTTGAGTAGGCTTGGTCTGGGGCCCACAGGGTCATAACCCAAGTGGTCCTGGAAAGACGGGGATGGCTGGACATAGCAGGGAGCACCAGGAATGATTTTACGACCTGAGACTGTCCAGCTTAGAGGAGAGAAGACAGGGCATGGGGACGGCCATCGAATCCTGCTTGAAGAAGGGGGCAGGGATGTTCTCATGCACAGAGAGGGGACCACAGGTAGCAGAGCTGGGAGGTGCACTGGGACTGTTTTCAAGGACACTCTGCCCCCATCCCACGATGAAAGGTGAAAGGTAGCACGTTCCTCTTGGGTGGGTAGCTTGCCCTGACACAGTAGGGAGAGGTGGAGGGGTCCCACATGGAGTAGGAGGGTGGGCATCTTGCTCACAGCTTGGAGATTGCTGGATCTAGAATCTGACTCCAGGTCTGGACTGTCTCCCTCCTGTCTTCCTTTGCGTCTCTAACTGAATCAGGTCATTTTGTCTTAGACATTCATGTCCCCCTCAGCCCTTGCAAGGTGCTCAAAGGGGATTTCAACAGCCCTACAAGATCTCATCTTTGCCTCCCTCTTTTGCCTCAGCTCTCCCCATTCCTTCCTCAACTCAGTTGTTTTCCAATTCTCACCTGGCCCTGCATTGTCTGAAATCTTCAAAAGGTGCTCACGCTCTTGATTTTCCTCGCCATACTCTCCCTGCCTCCCTCTCTCCTACTTAAGTGTTTAAGTCTTATTTATCTTTCAAGTCTCAGCCTAAGACTGAACTTCCTTCATGAGTCTCATCACAGACTAAATTAGGTCCCCTACGAAGTGCCCTAGATGACTCCTGTCATAGCAAATATCACACTGCATTTCGTTCTCCTGATAACCCATCTATATCCCCGACCAGGCTATAAATTCCATGAGGACAGGGTCTGTCTGTACTGTCCATATGTACCTCTTCAGCCTCTTGAGCTAATACCCAACAAATATGGGAAGAATGGTTGGATGGATGCATGGTTGGATGGATGCATGGATGGATTGGATGGGTGGATGGGGTGCTCATAGGATAATTATAAGGTTCATGCCTGAGAGCCAAGCTTTCCTTCCAGCATGTTCTGGAGCTGGTCCTTGAATCTTCAATAGGACAGATGAAAGTCAAGCAAGAAGGCAAAGAAGTGGATAGGTTTTTACCACCATCAAGATTGTGAGCAGGACATAGGGGGTAATATTTTCAGAGCTGGCCTTGCCCATGTGCTCTGGCTGCTGGAGGCTGTGCAGTGATCCAGACAGTGTTCTGATGCTAAAAAGGACTTTGGCTCATTTAGTCGGCCCAAGAGCCTGCATTACCAAACAGCAAATCTATCCCCTCTTCTGCCAAGTCTCCATGCCCAGCTTCTTTTTTTTGAATTGTGATAAAATACGCATAACATCAAATTTACCATCTCTATTATTTTTAAGTATACAGTTCAGTACTGTTAAGTATAATCTCATTGTTTTGCAACCCATCTCCAGAACATTTTCATCTTGCAAAACTGAAACTCTATATCCATTAAATAAGAACTCCCCAACTCCCCTTGCTCCAGCTCTTGGCAACCACCTTTCTACTTTCTGTTTCTGTGTGTGACTACTTTCGATAACGTATATAAGTGGAATCGTATAGTATTTGCCTTTTGGTGAATGACTTATTGCACTTAGCATAATATCCTCAGGCACATTCATGTTATGGCATAGGTCAGAATTCTCTTCCCTTTTAAGGCTGAATAATGTTCTATTGTACGTACATGCAACTTTTTGCTTATGCAACCATCGCGAGATGGTTAAGTTACTCCTAGGTTTAGATATTATGACTTCTGCTGCTATGAACATGGGTGTGCAAATATTCCTTTTGGATAGATACTCCAAAGTGGGATTGCTGGAGCAAATGGTAATTTATTTTTAGTTTTGTTGTGGAACTCCATACTGTTTTTCATGATGATTAGATCATTTTACATTCCCACAATACTGCACAAGGGAACCGTTTCCTCACACCCTTCCAACACGTGTTATTTGATATATATATCAGCCACTCTAATGGGTATGAAGTGATATTTCATTGTGGTTTTAGTTTGCATTTTCCTAATGATTAATCGAGCAACTTTTCATATGTTCCTTGACCATTGTCTATCTTCTTTGAAGAAATATCTATTGAAATCCTTTGACCAATGTAAAATCAAGTTATTTGGGGTTTTGTTGTTGTAGCATTGTCGGTGTCCTTGATATATTCTGGATATTAACCCTTTATCAGACATACGATTTGCAAATATTTTCCTCTCATTCCACAAGCTGCCTTTTCACTCTGTTGATTGTGTCCTTAGATACATATATCTAGCTCTTTTGAGACCTCTCTGTTTTCTCATTTAAACGTTCCTTTGATATTTACTTCAACCTAATTTCACCTGAAAATGGGAGGTGATGGTAAGATTAATGCTCGTTTTTATCTTTGGGCCACTGAACCTGATCCTATCCACTTATTATCCAACCATAGAATCATTCATTCATTTATCCTTTCATTCAGCAAACACAGAGAGGCACAGAGTTCTGAAACCATAGGCCCAAAACAGTGTCACTTGTGTTAAAGCTCATGATACAAACTTAGATTTAATACCTGACCTAATGGTGTTTCAGCCTCTCCCAGAAATGTCATCTTAATCTGTCTGGAATTTCTTGGTCAACATCAGTGAGGTAATCTGTCACATGGGTCCTCTCCATCACTCCCCACCCAAAGAAAGAAGAGGCAATCTACTTCATAAAAACCCTTATCACCCCTTTCCCTTCAAAAGTCCTCGTGGTCTAAAAATTACCTTCTTTTCTTTTGTTAATACTCCTTTGCCACATCCTCTTCCTATAAAAGCCTTCCATTTTGTACACCCCTTGGAGCACCCTTCTAGTTGCTAGATGGGATGCTCCACTTCATGAATCCCTGAACAAAGCCAATTAGATCTTCAAATTTACTCCGTTGACTTTTGTTCTTTTACAGATTTGGAGGCAGTGTTGAGACGGAAATGAACTCACGACAGTATCTGGGGACAACGAGCAACACAGGGATGGTGCCTGTAAACCCCATTTTGAGGTCACTGTCTTTCTTGCCGTTTCTGAGGGCTGGATGAGCTCCACTCTCTTGTGTTCAAACTCTCAATTTCATGGGCTTGCCTTTACAGGGCGGGTAAGCTTGATCTGGCAGATGGTTCTCTCTAGAGCAAGCTCCTAGCCTTTCAGACAATTCCCCAGGTGGAAAACCCCGGCCCTCAGCTCTGTCCTCGATTCCACGTTGGGAACTGCTGCCAGTTTAGTCGGCAGTTCCCCATTTGTTTGGAACCAGCCTCTGGCTTCCATGTTGAGCACTGCTGGTGGTAGCTGCAGTTCTCCATTTTGTTTTGGAATTGGTCCGCAATCCCCATTCCTTGGGTTTTTCTCCTTTTTCCAATCCAAGGTCCCACAGGAAGTTTTGGTGGTTACCGGCTGGGTTTGGACTGGGAACAACTTACAAACTGAACTGGATCTAATTCAAGAACCGATTGGGTCCAAGATAGGACTGGGTCTGATTTGGGCTGTACTAGGTGTAGCAGGAGACCTCAGGTGACTATCAAGAAACAGGATCCTTTATATTCAAAGAACTGAGTGTGCCGCCTTCTAGCATACCCACTTGGTTTATGCTCAAGAACTATATATAGTCCTAGAAGTAGCAGATATCTGCAGAGGAGGCAAAATCTTGCTGGAGATAGCCTAGAGTTGGCAATGGCCATTGCGAGGAATTTTCCGGTTAAACAAAATCATTTAAAAAGTCCACTCAGAAGTAGGAGTTTCCAGATTGAGCAAAGAGAATGAGATACTTATTTTCGTTGGCATGCAGACGCTTTCAAAAGCCTTCAAGATTCCAAAATAGCTTTATCAAAGGACTCATTAGAGAAGGCTAATGAAAAATTAAAGATTCCAGAGATACCTAAGACGAAAGCCACATGCGACTCCTATTGCTCTTGTCCCCTCATGTTTTCACCTGAGTTCTCATGTTTTACTAATTCTCTGCACTGCTTTCCCACTCAAAAGAGACTAATGGATAGTTACCGTTTATAATAAAACTACTCAGGGTTTCAAATGAACCTCTTCAGGTCTCCTTTACCCTTTGGTCAAAAACTAAAGGAAGGGCTGTGGTTAAAGAATTTTCTCAACCTAAGGAGAAACCTCAAAAGTTTTCTGAAGAATTTGTTAAATCTAGAACATTTCCAAATAAGAAACAAAATCAAACATTAATTATCGAAAAGTTTATCTACTTTTGGTTTCACATTGCCGAAAACTTAAAGATAAAATTTATTCTACTACTACACGCTTCATGCCATGGGTGGTGAGATCGGAAATTTTTTATGAAAGTGCCTGTTTCTAGAAATTATAAAAGGTATTTATAAGTTTGCTAAGGCACAGAATGCCAATATAAAAAGACAGTTCTTAATTGTTTTACTTCTCAGTTTTCAATAGAAACGATGGGTTACAATTATAATTCATGGAATTAAAGCTACTAGGAATAATAAGGAAACAAACAACTTGAATGCAAGGAAAGTAGGATGTGTTTCCAGTAAAAGACAGTAATAAGAAATGGAAACAACATTTTTCTGAAGGAAAAGAAAATAATTTCATATTTTTTCCTAAAGAGAGGAACAGAGAAAAGAGGGAAACAGGACAAAACTGAACGTAAGAGAGATAAAATATGAAACTAATTAGGCTTATCTAGTGTGATAAAAACCTTGCCATCCTTTCCCTTCAGAAGACCTCGTGGTCAAAAAGGATCTTTCTTTCTTTGGTTAATACTCTCTTGCCCCATCCTCCTTCCTATAAAAGCCTTCCATTTTTGTACACCCCCTTGGAGCACCCTTCTAGTTGCTAGATGGGATGCTTAAGAAATCCAATTAGATCCTCACATTTACTCGGTTGAATTTTGTTCTTTAACAGAATACAACAGAACTGGGATTGAATTCTGACTTTGCAAACTTAGTACCTATGTGACCTTGGACAGAACAACCTCTCTAGTCTTCAGTTCTGTTCCTGTAAGCAGAGAAGAAAGTGAAAATGTAGCCAGAAGGAAGGACTTGAACCTACCTTACGGAATGGTTGGAAGAAACAGAAATAGTGTGCAAAAGGCCGGTCCTGGGCGGGCACTTAATAATTGGTAGCCATTGTTATTTCCTGGTGGCTAGCACTGGGTGAATGTGGCCCTTCTCCAGGGTTCCTCGAGTCTCAGGGTCAAGAAACCAATGCTCCCTGGGGTTCGGCTTTCGTTTCTTTGCCCAAGAGATCATTATTTGTTGGCAAATTCGAGCAGAACTTTGCCTGACCAAGCCTCTCCCCATTGTGATAGTGACAAAGTTTCCCTCATGTCACATGTGCGACCTTGAGGACTGGGAGGCAAGGAGTGGGACTCGCCTGGAAAGGAAGCAAGTTGTCCCTTGTTTGTAGAGAGCAGAGCCTTTTGTAAGAGACCTTTCACTGATGACAGCAGGATTTAATCAGGTTGTCTTTGGTGGAGGAATGGTGATAAGGCTAACAGAAAGGACACAGTTTTGTTTGGATTATGGAACTCTCTGACCAGGAGAGCCATTGGAAGGCAGCCCTGAAGAGGAGGGAGGCCTTATCAACCCTTCCTGGGACAAATGGGTCCTTCCCCTGGACAAACGGGACTTTCCCCTTCTGCCAAAGAACCCTTTGCTCCTTAAAGTCTAGAAGCAGCTTCCAAGAGGACGAGAACAGAGGAGGGCCTGGGGTTCAGGACCCAACTTCCAATCCAAGTCCCATCCCTCACCAATGGTGTCACCAGTTCTCGGTCTTTCTGAGTCTGAGTTGCTTCATCTCTAAAATGAACACAAGAGAAACCTACCAGGAGGGGTTGGCGTGGGAGGATATATGGCACACAGGAGGTCCTGAGGCAAAGGTTGTTTCCCCTTTGGCGACATTGCGGAGCACAGAGAAGGGCAAGGGATCAGAACAATGGCCTTCTGGAAGAATATAGAAGCATATGGCTCTGCTTTGCATACCATGCAAATTAGGCCTCACGTCCTCAGGGTAGTTCACTATTGTTGAGAGTAGGCAGAGCCCCTGACAAGCAGAGCTGCCTGATGGTAGATGGGTCCCACACCCCAGCCCAGGCCTGCCTCACTTCTCCTGCTGGACACTTCCTCAACACGAGTATCATCCTCACCCAGCCCCAGGGATAATTTTTTACTTCTTTTGGGCTTTGATTTCCTGGTCTCAAATGGGATAATGACGATAATGGTGTATATGAAGGTTGTTTTCCTAAAAACACCACTCTTAGGTGGTCAAGGCTCCATTCAAATACCTGTGGTCCCCACGTACTACATAATAACAGGAGTTTTGACTTGTTTTCAAGCACTACAACATTCTGGAACTTAGTTACACCTTTACAGCATCCCACTTCACAAATAAAAACATTGAAGCACATAAAAATCAGTTGCCCTAGGTCACACAGCTAGTAAGTGGCAGAGCTGTGACTTAATCTAGGATTATCCAATTTCAAATCCTGGGCTCGCTCTTTCCATGACATCACAACTCTTGTTCTTTGCTATTCAAAGTCCTCCATAACCTGCCTTAACATCTCTTTTAAACCCCAGCTTCATCCACACAGGCTCACTCACTGGTGCCCTCTACGTTTTCCACATCTTTCCAATGTTCTAGATGTTTGTATTTGGATGTGAGTATATTTGTATCACTGTTTAGATACATTTGTATGTACGTGGGATCTGTACATGTATATGTGTATGCATATTGAATATAGTGCAGATGTATTTGTTTGTGTCTGTTCACGTGAATGCATTTATAAATGTTAGTCTGTGTGGTGGATGTAGCATGTGCATGTTAGAATGCGTGTGTCTGCATGTATATATTCCAATGACTGGGGAGAATTTGACACGTACTCCATGAAGTATTGTACCTAGTGAGAAAGAAAAAAAAACGAAATCCTGACAGCTGATAGCTGGCCAATAGGGTAACCAATTATTCCAGTTTGCCTGAGACTGTCCCAGGTTTAGCACTGAAAGTTGTGATTTTGGGTAAGTCCTTAGTCCTAAGCAAACTGGGATGGCTGGTCATCCTACAGGGACCAACAGGCTGTTGTGTTCCCTGTCAAACATAAATAATTTCATAGATCAACATCAGATGAGGTCACTCTATGACCATGATAGAACAAGACAAAAATAAGGACATTATGCAATTCAAAAATGATCAAATATCCTTCTCTCCCGGCTAATTTGAGTGACTACTGCTTCATTACCAATGAAAACTCCAGGCCTGCTTTGGTTCCCCTACCTCCTAGACAAAAACTAATGAGCCCAATCATTAAATTTCCCTTGCTTCTTGACAGCCTTCAGCCTAAAACAAAATTTTACGTCTTTAAGTATTCTCTAAAATTGCCCAGCACAACCCCAAATGCTATAACAAGCCAGTCCTGTTTCTTACTAAGATGCCCCACAGTTACCCATGGTGACTGAGAGTGTGTCCCTGGTGGGGGCCTGAGTTTTATCACTAAGTGAGAGTTTCGCGAAATCTCATGTGGAGAGAATGTAAAAATTCAACTTTCATTTGTTCAACAAATATCTACTGAGTGCTCACCATGTGCAGGCACTGTGCTAAGAAGAGGAAACAAACCCAATCCTTGTCTTCGAGGAGCTTAGTAGGTTAGAGAGATAGACTAGAAATGACAAAAATAAATACGCACTTAAAAACAATATTAATTTCTAGGATCCCCATGTAGTGGGTCCGGGGATATTTAATAGCTCCCAAGCCAGCCTGCTAGTCATGGAAATACCCCTTCAAATCTGGGTTCCCTAACTTGCGGCCTCTTGAAGTACCTCTTGGGTTGTTAAAATTCTGCCTGCAGGCCTAGATCTATTTGGGGTTGGAAGCAGACAGAGCCAGAAATTTTGTTTCTCTTCTCAAATTTTCCACTAAAATTAGTCTATTGGGTCCGCAGGTAGTAAATGCCATCCTAGAAGGAGTTCCAGGTCATAGTAGCAGCTGGTTATTGGAAAGTGGGTCTCTGGTACACCCACTGGGTGGGAGAGCTTATGCAGAGTGCCTGGGACCTAAGCACTTTCGACAGGCTCTGAAAACACTTGAACCTGAAAACAAACTTATAGTGGCAGGAAAATGTGGCAACAAATTGGCAAATAAAAGTCAACAACTTAATAATTAAATGTTTTCCCCAAAAGTAAGCTGTCAAGGAAAACTCCTTTTAACATCTAAAGTTTATTTGCTGTAGGTTGGATGTCTGTAAGCTGCCGGGCTGGCTGGTGTCGACCCCAGGGATCGCTCCTCCAAAGCGCTGTGTTCCCCTCCTGCATGTGCTTCAGAAGCCCCGTGGGGCAATAAGATAGGATCCCTGGGACATACTATCAGCCCATATCTCAGTCCCTTTGCAGAGGCAGTGGCCACCACAGGATTCCAACCTGGGGCAGGTCCATGGTGGTGGGGTGGGGTGGGGCATGTCAGAGCGCCCAGGGCAGCCTCCCCACCTAACAGGTGAGAGACGTATCTGGAGGAGGGAACCTGCCACCATGTCATGTCAGCCCCAAGCATGACTCCTTGGACAGAGGCATGAATTCTCTCCTGATCACGAGCAGACTTGTGTTGTGCCCAACTGTAGCCCTATGGCTACTAAGTTGTCTCGGGGTCACACGTTTATATTCCACCTTTAGTCTGCCTTGGCCTGATCTTGTTCTTGATATATAGGAGAGATATTCTTATAAGCCCTCCAGTTTCTTTTTGAAACAATGATGTAAACAAACTTAATCGGTACAGAACAAGAAATGTTTAAAATTCTCTAAGGTTAAAGACTCTATAAACAAAGTTGACACAGTGACCAGCTGGGGAGAAAAATTTATGGAACATCTATAACAAACAGAAGTTGTTATATGTAAGTATGTTAAACTTCTATAAATCACTAAGAAAATGCCCAGCGTTCAATAGAAAAAAAGGTTTTAAACAAGCAATTTGGAGAAGAAAGCAAATGACCAATAAACATAAAAAACTAATGCATTTCAGCAATATTCAGATAATCAAATAAAACATTATTTGTCCAATAGATTACAATTTTTTAAAAAAGACTTGTGGAGAGTGGGGGGAAAGGTTAATTTTAAAGTGGGAATGTAAATCAGTACAATTTTTCTGGAAAGCAATTTAGCAGTAACCATCCCAATTTTCAATGCAAATCTTTTGACACAGGAATCTTCCTTTTATGAAATTTATCATCCAGAACTATTCAAATGTCCTAACATTTTTGTAGAAGGACATTCCCCAAATCTTTATTTTTAATAGTTAATGATTACATATATAAATTACGAAGTACCTGTATAATGAAATACTATGCAGCCATTAAAAAGAATAACAATTGGAACCAAAATGGCATAGATGACAGAGGCTCTGTTCATCCCTCTGGCGACCAAATCAAAGTTCTGATGGAAACAAGGAGCAGAAGCAAGGAAAAATCATCTGTGATCTTGATGAACAAGCCACAACGACTAGGGAAAAATCCAAGAAAGCACCGTGCAATGGCAGAAGGTAGAACAGGGCAGGATGATGTGAGCCTGCCGCGTCTTGAGAGGCTGAGTGAGACATAGGCTGCAGCAGTGGCAGAAGCCTCTTAAAGGGGCGGTGTCCACAAGCAGATTTTCGCGGTGACGGACCTGCTCGTTTGAGCACTGCTGCCAATACAGCTGCTCTCAGGGGGCACCGGGGACCTACAGGGAGACATTGCCCATTGCCGGAGTGAGGGCCAAGGCGAGACCTGCTCTGTACAGAGGTGCCGACGGTATCCATTGTTCCCTGTTGAGCCCTCCCCCAATACAGTGCTCGGACACTGTGCTGCCATTGTCATGAGGTCATCAGACTGGATAACAGAGGTCACTTCGCCAAGTGATTCACTGAAATCCCGCCTCCCCCAACTCGTGGCCCACACAAGCCACATCCAAGTGCATCCTCGGCAAGTCAGGGGCTCCTTGCTGAGCAGCGCCTAGACTCAAGCTGGAGGCAGCTGGCCTCGGTTTCTGGTGTGGCTTTTTCAGGCAACTATAAGTACAGCATCTGTGGATTGCTTCTGGCATCTTAACATGTGGCTTGGAGAGGCAGAGGCTTGACCTAAATTTGGCCTGGAGCTGAGCCGCTCTCAGGACTGTGCCACTGGACACCTACTTCCTAAATCCACACTAATAAGACCAGGAGACTTAGGATCTTTGCTTAGTACATAGGAACAGACACGGAAAGGCAGCCAAAATGGGAAGACAAAGAAACAGAAACCATATGAGAGAACAGAACAGAGATCCAGATGTAATGGAGTCAAGTAATCAATCTAACAGATGCAGAGTTCAAAACACTCGTTATAAAGATGCTCAAGGAACTTTTGTTAAATTTAGTGAGAATTTGAACAAAGAGATAAAAAACATAAACATGTAAATGGAAATATAAACGGGAACCAGTCTGAAATGAAGAACACATTATCTGAGATGAGAAGTATACTAAATGGAATAAACAAAGGAAGAAACAGAGTAAATAGAGAAAAGGATCAAATGACCTATCTAGAGGATGGGAAAGCCAAGGACACTCAATCATAATGGCAAGAGATAAGATGGCAAGACTGTAAAAAATACCTTAAGGAGCATATGGGACACTATTAAGGGTCCAAATATCCATCTGATCAGTATAACTGAAGAAAATCAAGATGTCAAACAGCTGTTCGAAGAATAATGATGGAAAGCTTCCCTAACCTGGTGAAGGAAATGCACATAAAACCCCAGGAAGATCAGAGAATTCCAAAAATCAGGGATCCAAAGAAGCCCATGCTAAGACACATCATAATTAAAATGCCAAAGTTAAATACAAAGAAAGAATATTAAAAGCAGCAAGGGAAAACAGATAGTTACTTATCAAGGACAACCCATAATATTGGCAGCTGATTTATCAAAAGAAACTATGCAGGACAGAAGGGCTTGGAAAAAAATATTCAAAGGTTAAGACCCAGGGTCTACAATCAAGAATAATTTATCCAGCAAAACTATCATTTAGAGTTGAAGGACAGATAAAGAGCTTTCCAGACAAAAATAAGCTGAAGGAATTTACCATCACCAAGCCCGTATTACAGGAAATCTTGGAGGCACTTCTTTAAGAAGAAAAAAAATGTATCACAAACAGGAATTAGAATGGTAGCAACTACATTTCTATCATTAAGTACCTCAAACGGAAAGGAATTAAGTGCTCCAAGTAAAAGAGTGAATGAATGGAAAGGAAAACAAGACCCCCTACATGTTGCCTAGAAGAGACTCACTTCAGATTAAAAGACACACACAGACTATAAGGAAGGGGATGGAAAAAGAGATTGCTTTGATGGACCTAGAAGGTGTTTAAGTCAGACAGAGAAAGATAAACACTATATAATTTTACTTGTATCCAGAATCTAAGGAATAAAAAGAACAAACTAATCAAAAACGGACTCACAAATATCGTGCACAGTTTAGTGATGGACTGAGGGGAGAGGAGTTTGCGGGGCTGGGAGAATGGGTGAGGTGTTCAAGAAGTACAAATTAGTAGCTGATGGCTGGACATAAGGACGGGGAGCACCGCACAGGGAATGCAATTAGAATGAATACGTTCGCTAGGTGGAGGGTCAGGGGAGGGAAGGAGCAATTGGAGGGGGACCGTTTTACAAACTCTATAGATTTCTAACCAATGTGCCGTATACTTGAAGCTAATTAAAATTTAAAAAACCTTAAACTATAGAAAACCCCTCAACATTTAATAAATCCATTTAGAAAACAGGCAAAAGGTAGGAGAAATCTCATCAAAGAGAATACGAATAGGAAATAATTGCACTAAAAAGACGTTCGACATCATTAGCTATTAAGAAAATAGAAAGTAAGACTAATGTGAAACTACTCTACACTTACAAAAATTTCAAAATTAAAAAATAGTGACAACACCAAATGGTGGTGAGGATTAAGAGAATTTGGGTCATTTATACATTGATAGTAGGAATGTGAAATGATATAGCTACTCTGGAAAAGTTTGCCAGTTTATTTAAAACTAGATGCCATTAATATATAATTCAGCAATTGTGCTCCTGAGCATGTATTCCAGGAAAATGAAAACTTATATTCATGCAAAACCTGCACGTAGGTGTTCATAGAAGCCCTGTTCGTAATTGCTCCAAACTGGAAATAACACAGATGTCCTTCAATGGATGAATGGTTAAACAGACTATGGTGCTCCCACACGGCGGAGTACTATTCAGCTTTAAAAAGGAGCAAACTACTGATAAACAGAACAACTTCGAGTAATCTCCAGAGAGTTATGCAGATTCGGCTGGAAGGGGCTGATTACAAAAGGTTATATATTGTATGATTCCATTTTCAAAACATGCTTGACAAAATTACAGGTACGGAGAACACATTCGTAACCGCCAGGGCTTAAGGATGGGAAATGGATGTGGCTGTAAAAGGGTAACATGCGGTTTCCTGTAGTGATGGAAACACTCAATATCTTGGTTGTGTCAGTGTCCACATCCGGGTTGTGATATTGTACTATAGTTTTTCAAGGTGTGACCACTGGGGAGAACTGGGTTAAGAATTCACAGGATCTTTGTTTTACTTCTTATCACTGCATGGGAATCTACACTTATCTTAAAAGGTTTTATTTAAAAATTGAATTCTTCTCTACAAATCTCAAAGGTTTGCATGACAGACAAAAGGAAAAATTTATGAAGGGACTTTGTTGTTCATATTTGTGCACACACGCACGAGGATGCATTAATAAAACATTCTGGTCAATGAACCCTTAATTAATCACCATTTTCAATGAGAACCCCCAACCAAAAAGCCTTAAAGTCTAAGAGGAATGACGCTTTCATGGTAGGATTTCTGACACACGACCTGAAAGTTCAGTGCTTGCAGCCACTTTGTCAGGAAGCCACCCATAGCCCCTAATCCCTGCACGTTTTTGATGGTGTCCCTGACTCTTGCCAGCTGTGGCTTGTCTGGCCGGCCCATATGTAAAATGGGGATGTTCGCAGGTCTCAATGAGTTGATGTTGTTAAGTGTTTAATATAGGTACTTCTCCTTCCCCACCTCCTTTAAATTTAAAAGGTCATAACATGATGATATATATCATCATCATGTCTGGAACTTAAACTTACGCAATGTTACATGCCAATTTCATCTCAGTAAAGCTAAGGCTGGGGAAGGAATTAGGAATCCGTTGGTATTCATCATCTGTGTTCTAGTTCATACCAGGGGTCCCAAGGTGATTTATCCTGTGCTCCAGGTGGATGTTTTGATCCTTAATCCGTCTCAGTGGATTTAGAGACATCTCAATCCTTCATGTTAAGACACAGGCTTGGATACACAGTCCCACCATTTCACAAGTGTTCACTAAGTTTGCCCTTTTCCTTCACTGTCTAACATCTGTCACCCACCCTCAGGGGAATAAACACTCACCCATGACCCAAACCCATGTCTTTGTCATTCCATCTTTATCTCAAGTACGCAGCACTGGGGTCGGCCAGTGTTTTTCCTTTTCCTGCTCGATCTTCCAAACTAAGGGCCAGTGTCAACCAAATGTCAAAATAAAGACATAGAAAAGCTAAAAGTGGGGAAGGTACCATGGGACAGCTGAGGTGTTTTTTCAGTAGGGCCGTGAAGGTGTCCTAGCCGTGACAGGTGACCTAGGACTGCTGGAGCATAACTATGAAAGTGTCAGTGCTCCAACTGTGTAGGGGAGCTGGTGCTGTGACAGGTTAACTCTGTGGGGAACAAGCACGTGTCTGCTGCTGTCATCCACTTAATCAGCTAGCGGTTGGCTAGAATTGCACCTTTTGCTTTCTCACTCCCCTGACTAGGTTTCAGCCTCAGATATGCTTCTCTGAGATTCCTCTGGTCACCAAGATTAGGCCTCCCTATCCCTACAGTTCCTCAGGCCCACCTTTGAGAGAGAAACCGGGCTCACCCCATCACATGTTGTATCTTGCTGGTTATATCGCCAAAGGGTGAGCTTATCAAGGGGCAGCTTTGCTTTATTGCTTGGTATTAAATGTCCAGTTCATCCTTACATGACCTATTGTGATCCGATTTCTATATTTTCCATCCCTTATCTCACTTGCTAAAACTTCTGGGGGCCCAGCGCTGACCCTTGATTGACACTTTCCTCGACCTCTCTTTAGCATCTGGTACATCACCACTCTTGCCTGCAAATTCTGTTCTCCTGGCTTCAACACTCTTTTCTGCTTCTCCTCCTCCAACCTGTCTGCCCACTCTACTTCTTCTGTCCATCTAAATCAGTTGTGCTCCTCATTGACCCCTGCCCAGGTTCCTTGTCACCTGTCGTCTGTCTACTCCCACAGATCTATTACAAATATGTGGATGACTCTCAGCCTTGCCCTTCCTCCTGTGAGACCCTCCCCCCCCCAACAAACACCAGGATGTCACACAGGTGCCTCAAACTCAGTAACGACCAAATCACACTCTTTAGAATCATCGTCTGGTCCCTGCTGACTTTCTGGCCTCATGCTCTCTCCCAATTGCTATGAGGCATAGCAATACCAGACTGGACACTGAGGTGGCCTTATAGCTAATTAAATCAACCTGATGTGGAAGGAAACAGAATGTCCTTCAGAGCCTTGGAAGAGCAGCTTGGCATAGTGTCACAGTGATTCCATCTGCTTTATGTTCGCAAAGCCTCAGCACAGGCCCTTGGAAACTCCGGTAAAGAGGCTGCAAACTTGACAGCCTACAGGGCTGGGAGTTTTCTACAGGAGTGAAAGTGAGTGGTGACAGGGGAGTGGTGAACTGGAGAACATATGCTCCACCTCGAAAGAGGCGACAGTCTCTTCTAGCTTCAGCCAGGTATAGGCTTGTGTGAATGTTGCCACAAATCTGGATTTTCATGTGAATCTTCCCATTGGTACATGTTGGCAACAAATTCAAAATTTAAAATGAGCTGTGAACCAACTAATGTTTTGAAAACACTGTGTGAATCAAATCAAACACACCTGTGGGTCACATCCAGCCCCCAGGGCATATGTCTGTGAACTGCAGAGGATAGAATGTGTAGAGGCTTGGCAGACAGACAGCAACTCCAAAATCGCTTCTGCTACTCTGTAGCTATGGGTCTCTGGGTAAGTCATACAATCTCTCCAATTTCCTCATCTGTAAAGCAGGGGTAACGATACTCCCCCTCCCCCCCCCCCCCCGCCGAGTCGTAATGAGGATAGAGATCATATTTGTGAGATGGCTGGTACGGAGCAGTTTCCTAAGCAGAAGTCAGTTAATCAGCTCTATTGACACAAGTACCAAAAGAACATGTTTACGTGGTCAGCCCAGGGAAACAGGGTGTATGAACACCCCCAAGGATGGGTGAGTGAGCCTGGATGAGAGTGTCACAAGCACCTCAGTCCCTAGGGAGCAGTTCTCAGGGGCGGCTTCCCTTGTGCAAGGAGAAAATATGTCCCCGATCCACCCTCCTTTCCAGGGCTCTGATTCTGGGCTCACCAGCTCCTTTCTGAACAGGAATCCCGCTGCCCATTTCCCTGGTACTGGACACGGCAGCTCTGGATGAGCCATGTGGCCTTTACAGGCTGCAGACAGACCCGATTTGCACCCCAGTGTCATTTGAGTTTAGTTAGAAAAACCAGGTGCTCCAGACCATCGCGCTGGGGTTCTGAGCCTGGAACTGGCGGGAGGGCCTCACTAAAAGACGTCCTTCCTGAGAACCCCTAGATGTTACCCTCATTGTCACCTCCAAAGTGTGAGCCATGAGGAGCTTCTGCAGGGCCTCCCAGAGATCAAGAGGCCTGGGCCGCTTCTCTTATTTGATCCAGGTAAATTAAAAATGAACACTTGCCAAGACAAGTTCTTATAGTATATTTTCTTTTCTTACTTTTATTTATTATTTATTTGTAGTAAAATTTTTTTTAAGCCTATAGCATCTGGTCTTCTTAGGTGGTCTCCTATCTAAATACTGAGCAGGCCCAACCTGCTTAGCTTCCAAGATCAGATGGGATCAGGCTTGTTCAGGGTAGCATGAGCGTGGACTATAGTATATTTTAAACATTTACATTTAACAAATTAACACATTGTAACACACAATATAGTGTTATTTAACTGTGTTATACACAGGACAATTTACATGGACCTGCCTTTCCCACGGTACAGAAAACCTTTCTCCAATTCTGGCCTCTCATCATCTCATGCTTCAAAATGCAGCTCCTCTGCTGCGAAAGCCTTCTTTGGCTTTCTCTTGAAGACACTCTCTGAACACATTTATGCTACTGTATACTTTTATTGTTGCAATGTTGGATTTGTGACCCTGCCTCCCACTGGCCTGGGAATTCCTTGAGGAAAGGGGTTGTGTACGCTCTTATCTGTAACTCCAGTTCCTAGGAGTGGGTCCGGCAAGCAGTAGATACTAAATGAATGGATGGAGAGGTGCATGGCTGGGGAGCTCACCTCCAGCTCTGCTCCTCTCTGGATTCTGGACAGTATCCTTTTGAAGGCTCGCCTTAGAGATGATGTCTGTCTGATCCTCACCTGGGAGAGTCTCACTTCTTTCTGGTGAGATCCCTCCACATCTGCGGGTTCAGCAAAACAGCAACCACCACCTCTGGCAGCTGCACACAGCCACACACAGCTCCGAGCCACACACGTTTTCCCATTTGATCCCAACAACCACCCCATAGGTGGATACTAACACTTTATGTTTTCATGGACTAGGAAACAGAGGCTAGAACTTATTTCGTAGATGATAAACTGAGCCCAGTAAGGGTAATGTCTCACAGTGAGATGGATATAATTGCAGTTTCCACTGCAGTGCTCCGACCACCCTTAGTTGTGACATGAATGCTGCTTTGATTTTTAGAGCTGGCAGTGAGAAGCAACACTCAACACACGAAATGGCTCTTTCCTCAAGCTTTCTCCTTCCTTCCTCTTACTAGACCAAAACATGATCAGCAGTTTAGAAGCTGTGGTTGGCCACTTGTGGAAAGACAGCGTAAGCTCTGGCTCTAAGCTATGATAAGACTGTCATTGCGATGAGAAACCCACGTTGTGATCATCTCTCTCGCAGAGATTGTACAGTCTTCAGGCATTACCCTGCTGGGAATAAAGAAACCAGTACAGCTTCCAAACAGTCTCCAAAGTGTCCCATTAAAACTTATTGAACATATACCCCGGGCACATGGAATAGAACAACACTGGTGTTAGTGCCAATGCTTTTCATTCCGGGGCCCATGGATGACATAACCAATAGACCCAGGCAGGAGTCCTTCCCATCAAGCCAGAGAAATAGCCCATTTCCGTGCAGCAATCCAGGCAACTGCAATCAAGCAAATGGAGTTGGTACAAATCATCACAGCTACTTAATATTTTATCCTATCACATGCCAGGCTGTTGCTAGGAAATGCAGAGATGAGTAAAACATTGTCTCTGCCCTCAAGTCTGGAGGCAGGATATGGACAGGGGTTGGGAGGAGACAGACCTGTGGACACATATTTATTACCAGGCTAAGTATAAAACCAGGGATACATATATTAACACAGTATTGCGGAAGTACACGTGAGAATGTCTAATTCTCCCTAGAAGTGTGCCACAGAGGTCAGTCTTGAAGGATGAATAGGAGTTGCATAGGCTGAGCAAGGTGGGATGGGTATTCCTGGCAAAGGGACTAACATCTACTAAGGCTTGGGATCCAGGAAGCACTGGGAAGGTGTCAGGAGAAGAAAACCTGTACTCAGAGAGGGAAGGACCATTTTCTTGCATCTCTCTAAGCCATGGATATGTCATCTATAAAAATGATAATAGTACCTCCCTTATAAGCTTGTGGTGAGGCTTGAATAAGATAATGTATGTCATGTGCTCACATGGTGCCTGGTTCATTAAAGTCGGTCGGCTCTTACCGTTGTCTCCGGAGTACTAAAGGGCATGAAGTTAATTGACAGCCAAGTGAGAATAGGTGTAAAGTAGAGGAACATCATCAGATTTAAAACATTTTAATATTTTCCATGATAAAAATGCATGTTTATGACAGAAGAGTTGAAATATTTTTAAAAGAAAAAGAAGAAAACTTCTAACCTCACTTCCTCACCTGGAGAGAACCTCTCTTATTATTTTGCTGTAGCGTCTTCCAGTCTTTCTTTGCTCAGTGCAATTCTTCTCTATACCTTTAAGCATATCGTATGCACGAAAAGTTCTTTTTTCCACATAAAAAGAACAAGTAGTTTTATACATTATTATGATCTCTTTAAATATGTCATTTTATTGGCTAGCATCCACTGAATGGATCTATTATAATTTATTCAACCATCTCCCTGCTGTTGGACGAGTAAGTTGTCTACATTTTTTTCCTTTTACTATTGTCAGTCAGGCTATGGAGAACATCTTGGCACATAAAGCGTGTTTTTCCCCTCTGCACTTCCAACGAATTCCTTAGGATAAAGACCCAAAGGAATTAGAGAATTTAAGGGTTTTGATGCAACGCCATCAAACTGTTTCGAATTCCTTAGGATAAAGACCCAAAGGAATTAGAGAATTTAAGGGTTTTGATGCAACGCCATCAAACTGTTTCCTGAAAGGGTGCATCAATGCTCGCTCAAGAGGGTTTGTTTGACACAAGCCTTACCAGCTTTGGGCATTCTCATTTAAAACTAAATCTCTGCTAATGTGTTGGCCACAAAAAACAAAACCAAATGGGCAGCAATTCCTTTGTCATTCAGAAGTGGGAGAAGAGCTCACATGTGTGTCTCGTACTTGGTTCTGGTTACAACGTCTCAATGCTTAGTTTTTATCCAGTTGTTTGATGGATGGGGAGAGATCAAAAGTTGCTATCAAATATACTTAAAATATTAACCCTTTGTCATATTAAAAAATCTTTTGTTGTTTTAATTTCGATGGAATTAATCTACAATTCTTTACCTTTGCAATCACTCTTCCTTTAAGGACCCGAAAGGGCAGGTTTTTAGCTCCTGCTCATAAGTCACCTGTCTTTCCAGATCTCAATTTCTTTATCTTTTAAAGGGGTGGGTAGGCAAAGATGTGATCTCTCAGCTCTTTTCTAAGTATAGATTCTTGGACTCTGGACTCCACAGGGTAGCTGCTCACAGGCAACCTTCCAGGTGCTGTGGGGCTCCAGCTAGGGAATCCTTTCTCCTTGCGGGGTTCATTTAGTCATTCTACTACCACCTTCTGAGCATCTACCATGTGCCAGGCATTATTCTAGGTGCTGGAGATACATTAGTGAAGAACACAAAGCCCCTGCCATCACTTCTAGTAAAGAGACAGATAACAAAGAAAAAAAGTAAGTTATAATAATGCTGACGGTGATAACGAGCATGGAACAAACTAAATGGAGGTAAGAGGTTAGGGAGTGCTGGCAGACGGGGGAGGGGAGTTGCTATTGTATATAGGAGTCAGGTACTATTTTAGCAGAGACCTGAAGGAAGTAAGGGAGCCAATCAGGTGGCTATCTGAGAGAGCGCATTCCAATGAGACAGAAGGACATTCCTGCAAAGATCTTGAGGCAGGAGACTGTTGGATTAGTTGCTGGGGGAGGGGCAAGCAGGCCAGAGTGGCTAGAGCAAAGGGAGCAGGAGGAATGGAGTAGGGAAAAGGGCGAGAGAGGGCAAATGGTCTGAGGGCCCTCATAATGACTTGGCCTTGACTGAATGAAATGGAAACTAGTGGGTGGATTTGAGCAGAGCAGTGAGTGACATGACATAGCTAGGATTTAAAGGCATTAGAAGACGCATCTAGTCTAGAGGACATCACAGGCTCCAGCTCTGGGATGAGCTGCACCCTGTCCCATTCCCAGCTGATGGACCTTGGCCTTATGTCTCTCAGTCTTAGTTCTTTATCTAGGAAATAATTCGAAGATTTCACCGGGTTTGCCTCCCTCACTACAGCTGACCTAACTGGGCCAGGTGTTTGTGGAGGTGGTGGGGAAGGGAGAGAGTCAACCCAGGGTCTCTTAATGTTTAATGTGAAATGCCCTATCTCTAGGAAGACCACAGGGTGGCAGTGGTAGCGTGGGGGTGTGGCTGACATTCAGTCTACCAGTAAATAGCCAGCATCTACTTATTCTGAGCCTGGACACTTTCTGGTTCAGGGGATGTGGGGAATTGTCAAAAAGCCAGCAACAAGCCCCCACACAGTCAGAATGGTGTCCCCACCATCCTAAGAATCAGGTCTGTGAGTCATGGCCCAGGGCCTGCCTCCAGAAATCCATTCAGTTGCCCCTTTGTCAGGGAAGGCAGCCTTTTCCTGATTCTGCTCCTGGCAGACCAGGCTAACACAGGCCACTGAATTAGCACACTTAGAGTCCCACGACTCCTCTCTTTAAAGCACTCGCCACAGTTGAAATCTTATGTAGATTAGTAGGATTTTTTGATGTCTCTCTCCCTTAGCAGTCTGGACACTACAGGGTCTGTAAAGGCTTTGTCTGTTGACTTCACTGCTGTGTTCCCAGAAGTTCCCCAGCATGCTGCCTGACACTTAAGGGGTGCTCAATAAATGCACCGAATGATTAGATAGTGAGAAAAGCAGGTAATGCTCTTCCCTTTTATAGGCAATAAACCAGGCACAGACAAAGCTCTGACTGCCTTCTGACCCAATTGCTACAGCACTGGCACTCAGGAGCATAGGGGCACACCCGACAGCCTCCAAGATCCTCCACCCTAAACTCCTCTTCCTCCTCTGCCCTCCCAAGGGCACCGCAGAGCCAGGCCCTAGCCCCAGAAACAAGACTAGTTTCCCGGGAAAAGAACCTGGGACAGCAGTAGAGCAAGTGACAGCCTGTGAGCAACAAGAGCAGCACTTAAAATGTAGCGGACGCCATTCTTCCAGCGCAACTCTGAGAGGCAGGTTCTATTAGCACCCCCATTTTAAAGATGACGACACTGGCGCACAGGGAGGTAAGCGGTATGTCCAAGAGAGTAGTAGAGCCTGTCTCATGGAACCGAGGCAGTAAGGAAAGCTCGAGCCTGCACTCTTAACCACTCTTGTTACAGTGCACAACATCAGCACAGGCATCAGAAGTCGTGTGTTTTTCCAGCTGGGCTTCAAGGGCCTGATGTCCTGTCCCCTCATCTCTGGATTGGGATCATTAATAGTGGCTAGCCTATAAGGTTGTTAGAAGGTGAATGCGCTCGGAGTTTAGTCCAGTGCCCAGCACACGATGAACGATCAATTTAATGTTAAGTACTGATATTCTTGTTTTTTATGAGTGTTTTTTGGCCTGAGAAGGAGGGCTCCAGGGCTTTATCCTAGGTAGCACAGTTTGCAGGTGAGGTCAGTCGGTGAGCTGGGTCGCTAGTCCGGGGCCCTCGCCCGCCCCCCCATCCCAGATGGGGAGGGGCGAATGATGCGGCAGGCGAGGAGGCTCTGGTCCCGCCCCATCAGCCTTTTAAACACCAGCGCCGGCGCAGGCGCAGAAAGACCTGCCGTCTTTCTCTGAACCAGCCTGACGTGCACGCGCATGGAGGGGAGAGCGAGCCCTTCGCGAGAGCCCGGAGTCCACGCGGCGGCTGACGTGCTGTGCCGCGGCCCGGTGGAGCCGCTCATCTTCCTTGCCAACTTTGCCTTGGTCCTGCAGGGCCCGGTCACCACGCAGTACCTGTGGTACCGCTTCAGCGCCGACCTCGGCTACAATGGCACCCGTGAGCGCGGCAGTTGCAGCAACCACAGCGTGAACCCCGCCATGCAGGTAGCGGCGGCGACGCGGAGAAGCGAGGAGCGTGGCAGGGGCCGGACCCTTAGCTAGAGCGTGGGGGCGACTGAGGGAGCGGGTCCGGTGTGAAGGTGGGCGCTGCCGAGGGCCTGATGGATCCTGGGTGATGGCCTGACCGAGAAGTGCAGCATGTAGGCTGCGGAGTGTTCCTACTGCCCTGAGAGTTGTCCAAAGGGGATACGAGTAAGGGAAAGAGACCTAGGTCCATTGCCCATATCCCTCCATTCCAGTGCCAGTTTTTGAGAGTTGTATGAAGTGTTTCTGAAGTTTAGGGCTCCGAAGAAAGCCCTCATCCCTGTGCCTCCCTGGTTGGTGGTGGTTGGGGGTGGGGGGCAAGCCAGAGTGAGGAAGAGCACCCTTGTAAGACTCGCACCCCCACAGGAAGTGGAGACCCTTACCTCTCACTGGACCCTGTATATGAACTTGGGCGGCCTCCTGTTGGGACTCTTCTCATCCACCCTGCTGGGTGCTTGGAGTGACTGTGTGGGCCGTCGCCGGCTGCTGGTACTGGCCTCGTTTGGCCTGTTGCTCCAGGCTCTGGTGTCCATCTGTGTGGTGCAGCTGCAGCTACATGTTGGCTACTTCGTGCTGGGCCGCATCCTTTGTGCCCTCTTCGGTGACTTCAGTGGCCTCTTGGCTGCTGGCTTTGCTTCTGTGGCAGATGTCAGCTCCAGGGACAGCCGAACCATCCGAATGGCCCTGCTGGAAGCATGCATCGGGGTGGCAGGGATGCTGGCGAGCCTCCTTGGGGGCCACTGGCTCCAGGCCCAGGGTTATGCCAACCCCTTCTGGCTGGCCTTGGCCTTGCTGATAGTCATGACTCTCTACGCTGCTTTTTGCTTTGGGGAGACGGTGAAGGAGCCAACACCTGCCCGGCTCTTCACTCTCCGTCACCACCGAGCCATCGTCCAGCTCTACATGGCCTCGGCCCCGGAGAAGTCCAGGAAGCATTTAGCCCTGTACTCCCTGGTCATCTTTGTGGTGGTCACCGTGCACTTTGGGGCGGAGGACATCCTGACCATTTACGAGCTGAGCAGACCCCTCTGCTGGGACTCCAAGCTGATCGGCTATGGTTCTGCGGCTAGGCACCTCCAGTACCTCAGCAGCCTGCTGGGCCTGTGGCTTCTGCAGTCCTGCCTGGCTGACACCTGGGTGGCGGAGATTGGCTTGGCCTTTAACATCCTGGGGATGGTGGTCTTTGCGTTTGCTACCATCACACCCCTTATGTTCACAGGTAATGTGTGTGTGCCCAGGGACAGTTTGTCCTAGAGGTGCTGTGTGAAAATTGGGGAGCAGCTACTCATTGCCCCCAAATGTGTTTTATGCCTGTGCCTTTGGAAGCATCATTGTGTTCCTTTCCTGCACCGGAAGACAAAACTGCCTTCATTGATACAAAGCAGACAGACTACTAAGGAACCTCATAAAAAATGGGCATCTTTGTTGTACAGAAACACAGACCTTCGATAGACATAGTAATTATTTCACATTATCAATCATAAATATTGTTAGTAAGAAAGAATGACAGACAAAAGGATGGCTTATAAGCTAGTTACTTTACTCTTTGGGTTCCTTGTAGTGTGTATTCCTGGTGTTCTTAGTTGAAGTCTATGCTATTAATGCCTTAATACTCGTTTTTCTGATAAGAATCACAGGGCCTACCTTAAATATCCTTGGTCAGCTTATTTGAGCTTTCGAAAAACCATTCTTCTGAGATACTAAATTCCTGCTTACACTAGTTCTTTTTGGTGGGAGGGGGCAGCTAGAAATGAGGAAGTTAACTTTCTTAAAGGGACAGATTCACTTTGGTAAAGCCCTAAAGGGCAGATTTATTAACATGGACAGTGAGGTCGAAAGGACAGTGAGGTTAAAAGGGACCAGGTGCTTTTCTGTCCTGCTACAGCATCTCCCATGGACTTGGTGCTGGGCTGAAAGCCCTCAGAGGTGCAGAGATGATGAAGACACTGTCATTGCTCTGCAGAGCCTCAGCAGAGTTGGATTTGGGGGACTGACACCTGAAGGGACCTTGGGGTACCTCATATACCCGCTTTGGAGGATCCGCTGTCCTCTATGGTTTAGAGTTTTGCTGAAGAGGCAGTAATCACACAAGGGAGAGAAATGGCTATGAAGGAAACAGTGTAAGCTTTTGAGTAACTAAATGCAAAGTGAAAAGGAACTCACGTTTACCGTGTGTTTACTATGCCGTGCTCTTGATGGGTGTTACCTGATGTGTTCATTTCCTAGGGCTGTTATAACAAATTACCACAAATTTGGTGTCCTTAAAACTACAGAAGTTTGTTCTCTCGTTCTAGGATGGTATCTGTCTCTTGCCTTCCGGCTTCTGGGGACTACCAGCATTCCTTAGCTTCTGGCTGAATCACCCTGATCTCTGCTTCTGTGGTCACACTGCCTCCTCTTCTGTGAGCCTTCTCCTCTGTTCTGGGTCAAATCATCCTTTGCTTCTCTCTTATAAGGAATCATGTGATTGCATTTAGGGCCCAACCTGATAATCCAGAACAATCTCCCCATCTCAAGATCCTGAACTTGATCACATCTGCAAAGACCCATTTTCCACATAAGGCAACATCTACAGGTCCAGGAATTACGTGCTGATATCTTAGGGGGGCCATTATTCAGCCTCCTACACCCTAGAACCTTCCTGTAGTAAAGGCCTTGTTATCCTCTTACAGATAGGAGTCAGGTTCAAGGCATGTTAGTAAGTGATGGAGTCTGGTTTTGAACTCAGGGCTGCCTCCAAAGCCCATTCTTGTTTTCTGTGCCTGACAGGTCAGCTCCTCCCCACTTACTCTATCTCATTCCAAGGAGGGAAGTAAAGTCAGCCTTTGTTAAGGGATGATGGTGGTAGTCTGGCACCAGTCCAGAATAGACTAGAACTTTCAGAGACATCTCTTTCTAGGCCTGGAATATCTATTTCAGAAAAGAAGGTGCTGAGGCAGATGACAATGAACCCAACTGTGAGTGATGGTTAGCTATGTCATCTTCCATACTTAACCACTCTGAGACACAGTTTCCTCATCTGTTAACGAAGGAATAATATCATTCACCCCTAGAGTTGTGAGAGGATTAAATAAGATTGTGTTTAAAGTTCTTAGCACAGTCCCGGGTATATAGTAGATGCTCAATAAATGTGTGTCCCCTTTCTCTTCATCAAGCCCAGTGGTGTTGGATGGGGAATGAGGATGTGCCGGCTTGCCCGCTTGGGTATAGTAATTGTGTTCTGGGGCGAGAACAGGGGCCCTGACTCAGCCCACCTTCTCTGGGGCTCACATTAGCAATCCAAGCTCTGCTCTCTTAACTATTGTTAAATGAATGGAATTTCACGGTGAAAGGGCAGCAGTCAGGACCTGCTAGCATGTTTGTTCCTTGCTCCTATCTGATGAACACAGGGCTAATTGTTACTTCTATACTCACAGGTAATTCCGTATGGATACTCTGGGGCAAAGAACCATAAAGGTTGTCAAGTGGAGGCTGCTATCATCGCTATCAAGTCAACGTTATTCTGAAGGCTCTAACTTGTGCATTAAGATAAGAAAGAAATAAAGAGATGCAAATATGAGAAGGAAAGGGGCAAAATCTTTAAGAATTACCAATGACATAATTGTTTACTTAGGAAATCCAAGAGAATCAACTGAAAATCTATTAGAACTAGTGAGAGAAATTGGTACAGTAGCAGAATATATGTTAAGCGTAGAAAAATCAAAACCATTTTTGTACAACTATAACCATCAATTGGAAAATATGAGACAAAAGATCCAATTCGCAGTAGCAACAACACTACACAATACCCAGGAATAACCTTAATAAGAACTATATAAAATCTACATGAGGAAAACAGTAGAACATTACGGACAGACATAAAATAAGACCTGAATAAATATAAATGCATATAATGTTCCTGAATTGGGAAGCTCAGAATAACATTGTGGAGATGTCAGTTCTACCCTAACTAATCTATAACTAAACGTGATTAAAATCAAAGGTCTAATTCCCCTCTACTCCCGAACTTGACAAGTTGATTGATTCTAAAGAATCAATGAAGAGTGAATACATGAGAAGAGCTTAGTGCTTTTTGAAAAAGAAGACTAACAGGGGAACTTGCCTTGCCAGACTTCAAGATGATCAGTAAGAGGTCTACAATTAAAACAGTGCGATTTTCGTGTAAATCAACAAATAAATTAGTGGAAGATAACAGAGTCCAGAATAAAGTTGGATATTTGTGGGAACTGAATTTATGATGATAAGGTGTTTTAAAACAGCAGGAAAGTAAAAGATTGAATAAATGGACTTGGGAAAATGGGCTTTCCATTTGAAAGAAAGAACGTGAAGTCCTACTTCACACTATCCATTAAAAAAATCCAGACAGATGAAAGATGTAACATAAAATGAAAATCATGCAAATAAATAGAAAAAACATAGAACACATTTGTATACTTATGGAGTGGAAAAGGCATTTTGGAAGCATGACGTGAAATCCAAAGCCATAAAGAAATGTAGCTTGACTAAGTAAAAATTAAATATTTCGTTAGACCAAAATACACCACAAGAAAGTTAAAAGACAAAAAACAGCCTGGAAGAGTGTTGCAACGTATATAACAAAGTGTTGCTGTCCATAATATAGTAAGAGCTCCTCTGAATAAGTAAGGAGAAAAGACAGTCTCACAGAATAATGGGCAAAGGACACGAATCGGCAATTCACAGACAAAATGCAAATGGCCAATAAACAAATGAAAAAATTTCGCCGTCATTAAAATCCAGGAATTGCGAATTAATGTAGCAGTCAAGGGTCCCTGGGAAGGCCGTGGTGGGATGGATGACAGGGAAGAATGTGGTTTTCACCTTCACCTAGTAAGACTCTGCTTCTGATGAGATGAATGTTGTTCTCCCCTGAGACAGGATCCACATCTGCCCCGGGAGTGAGTGTGGGCTCTCGCTCCATCCTTCTTTTGGGAAGCACTATTTCCTCATTGCGTGCATTCTGGGAGTTGAAGCGGGGAGCCTCAGAAATTCCAAAGAACCGGGAACTGCAGGGGGATTGTGAGGTCCTTCTCGTTCTCTGCCCCCAGAGAGAGCAGTCCTCTCCTCTCATTACACCAGCCCCTCAGAATGCTCTCGTAGACCCAGAAAGTCTGTGCCGGCATCTAGCTTCAACTCTAGCTGCTGCCGTGTTGGCTCTGCTCCCCTTGGAAAGGACTTACTTCTATCGGGAAGTTTGGTCCCACACACTCCAGCTTTGTAATTTCAGGGCCTGCAGCGCTAGCTGAGCAGGGCTATGGTCTGGATGGGCTGTTGCTGAGGCTAGTTAAATAGTCTGGGGCCAGAGGAATCTCTGTTTTTCTGGAGACTGGAGGTGAGAACCGGTTCATTGTCTGCTGCTGCGTTCTGCCCAGGGCTGGGCTGCTTTGAGCCAGTAGCAGCCCAGACTAGGGGTGGAAATCCCTGGGGCCACTGTCTATAATGCTGCAGTCTAGGGACAAGAGCAGGGGAAAACAATAGAAGTTGGCTCAGAAATCTGGGCCTGTGCTGAGTTTAAGATGACATTGGCCCAGAGAGGCCAAAGTATTGTCTCAAGGTCACACAAAACTTCACACACAGTCGTCTGGAAAGGGGCTTTGAGGGCAAGAGACCCCAATGCTTCTGAAACATTCATTCATACAATAGTCACTGTGCCAGGCCCTATGCTAGAAACTGAGGACACAGCTGTATCAGGCAGACTGTTCTCGAGTTGTTCTGGCCTCATTGATCCCCTGAGCAATGGGGAGCTCATTAGCATAGCAGTTCTTCAGTGTATGGATTCAGCTAGTATGAGACAGCCAAAGCCCCTTGCTACCTTCCTGGAAGCCATCGGTGTAGCGGTGCAGGTGCTCAGGATGGGAGGGTGCAGACCCCAGTCTCAGCAGTGCCCCATCCACCTGCCACAGCCCAGAATGTGTGTGCAGGAGGGGCTAAGATGCAAGGCTGCGTGCACAAACCTGACCTGGGCTGACAGGCCCTTCCTTCAAAGTCTGGCCTGGTCCGCTGCTTTATTGCCCGGCTAATGATGGTGATTAGGCTGACAGGTGCCACCTGCCTGCTGTCCGCCCTCCTGCCTCCTGAGGAGGATGGTTTCCAAACCTGGGGGAAGACTGCCCCCCAAGCTCTGCCAGGCAACCACCATGGATGACCCCCTCAACCCTCGGGCCAGCTTTCGTCTGCCTCCTCCCCAAGAAGACAGAGCCATCCCAGTCTTCACCCCTGGGACTGCTCTGTGACCCTAGTCCACATCTGGCCCTCTCTGAGCAGGACCGAGGGGGAAGTAGGGAGGTACGAAGGCGGGCTGAGAACAGTGGATGGGGCATGTGCCCCCTGAGAAGCACACTCACCTCTTCCATAGTCAGGGCTGGACTGTGGGTACCCAAGCAGGGTCCATTAAAACGTGATAGCAGAGGGTCCTCCTTGTAGATGGGTCTGGGGCTGACCTTAGGAACCCATTGCAATATGGGTATGGCACTGGAGGGGTCCCATCATTCTAGGGTTGGCCCACTCCCAATGGGGTTCTGTTGCCTGGGGTATTGTGGGGGTCCTAGGTGGGCCTGGGTGGGAACTGTGATTTACAACTATGCTTCATAAATGAGGAATGCCAGCCTGGGGGGCTGGGGTGGGGTGGAGTCACTTGCCTGACACGCCTCACTGCTGGATGTCTGGCATGTCCTGTCAAGATCCCTCCCCTGAGGACAGCCATGCTCTCCCCCATGCAGCAGCCCCTCCAACCTGTCTCCCCCCATCTTGAACCCCCAGCTCTAGGAATACTGGGTGAAGGCCCAGCCCAGGCGGAATCCAGAATCAAAACTTTTGGTTTCTTTCTTCACTATTCAGCTCTCTTTTCTTTGGGCATGAAAGTGATGGTAAATCTCATTTTTTAACTCTCATGACACAGGAACACAGGAGGTAACCGGATGAGACTCTTGGAAACTTCCACCTAGATGAACTCAAAGCTTACGTGCCACAGTCCACACTGAGAGAAACTTAGGAGTGATACAAAGATGAGCTTCCAGCCAGAAAGCAATATTGAGCTCCCAGAATGGATGACGGGTGTGCTATCACCTTCCACATCCCACCCCACCTTGCCAGATACATAAACTCCGGAGTTCATGAAGGCGGGAGGCAAGGGAGAGGTGGAGGTGAGGTGGGGAAGCAGAACGATCCAGAGTGTTGTCTGGTCCTGGACTCTGAAGAACAGGCCCGTTTTGAACCTGTTCCTGTGAGTGTCACCGCTCCTTGCTGTTGCAGGCTGACACTCCTGCCTTTTGGGTGAGGGTCCATTTTCTGGGCACTTAGCCGGCCTTTCCTGGTCTGGTGGGACTGGTTTTTCCAGCTGGAGGAAGGGTCCATGAGGAATTGGCAGGGGCAGAGGTTTTTATGTAAATGCCCAGGGAGTGCTCTGGGAACGAAGAGGCCGGTTTCCCCAAAGACACGCAGGGACTGGCAGCTCCCAATTAGCCAGGCTGGGTGATGTCAGTGCTGCTTTCCTGGGTGGCTGCGCCCACTCTGATTGGCCTTGGCAGTTCTTGGCCATTACCTTCTCCTTTGGGTGGGAGGGATACCAAGGGGGTGCCATATAGGACAGAGGCCAGGTCCCTTCCCACTGTACTCCCCAACCTGGGGCCTGGACCACGTGTGGTGGTCCAGCCCTGCCAAGTGCTGTGAAAAGCCATCCCAGACTCTACTGAAGAAGACTTTAATGTGATTAGTATTCAAACCCTCCCCCGAAACCCAAGAGGCTGGGCAGAGCTGGACTGGTCCCAGAATTGTTGCCATGGCAACTGCTGGCAGGCTCTGCTCCCCAGGTTACCCCAACCCTAGTTTCAATAGAGTGCAAGAGGGTCTGGTCACCACTAAGCTGGGAAGACTAAGATCTGGGGTGCCAGAGAGGTGTGTAATATTGTCTGTGAACTCACACACATGTGTTAAGCAAACACACCTAGGATCATGTTCAAGCACACAAATCCCTCATCTCAGACATCCTCACATGACACATCAACCTCACATACATACATACATACACATTTCTTTAGACACAGAGTTGAACACATGCTCACCTTTCTTACAGACATGCAGGAGGTTATACACACATATATATTTCTCTCAATGTTTAGCTTGGACCCTGGGTGTCCCCGTCCCACTCAGAGGAGTAGGAACAGATTGGGTCTTCCTGGTGTTGGGCAGATTACACCCTGGTCTAAAGATTAGACAGGGTGGTATTTGGCCGGCTGGCTGTGCAGTGGGTTGAAGAGTTGGAGTGGGCCCAGGAGGGGAAGGTGTGCAGGTCGAAGATGGGGAAGGCCCAGCTGTTGATAGCCAGCATGATGACCAGCACGCCGATGATGTTGAGCATGAATCCCGCCCGGGCCTGGCATGCAGAGAACCAGTGTGAGTGAGCAGCTGCTGAGCTGGGCCAGCACCCACCCCTTCAGTGTTCATAGGCGCTCAGGAGCTCTGCCGCCAGCAACACTCTCCCTGGGAAGCCCTCCCTTGGGTCCAAGCTGCAGCACTAAGCGATGCCCGTGCCTCTTGCTTTTTTCCCAGGGCCAGGGACAAGGGAAGCTCCTCACGAGCTTCCAGGGCCCTGTGCCTTGTTCTCTCTGCGTCCATCTCCCTGGGTGTGGCTGCCTGGCACCTTGTGACCTTCCCTAAGTTCCTCACCCCCTCCTCTCCCTCTCATATGGCCCAGGTGTGGCAGGTCCTGCAGATGCTCCAACTAGGGGTCGTGTCCTTCCTGTCCCTCACCCCAGACAGGTTCTATTCTTGAATCTGGGAAGCGAAGTGGCTTTAAGCTACATTGTGGTCTGCTAAGATGGAAGGACAGAGCAGGAAGGAGTGAGAGGTATTCAAGACTCCTGCCACTCACCATATCAGACACTCTGAGGCCTCCGAAAGAGAAGCTGATGGCATTGGGTGGGGTGGCCACAGGCAGCATGAAGGCCAGGGAGGCAGACAGAGTGCAGGGGAGCATGACATAGAGAGGGTGGAGGCAGATGGCCTGGGCCTGGAAGGGAGACAGTGGGCAGAGATGATGGCAGTCCCCATCCCAGAGGGGAAGGTGTGGCCCCAATTCTGCTGCTTCCCCTCTCCGAGGATAATCCCCTGCTCCACAACACACACGCTGGCTCTGAACTCAACACCTCTACCAGAAGGCACTGGTGACCTGGGACAGGCCCCTTGACCTCTGTGGAAGGGGTGAGTGTGTGGAGTGTGGGGAGGGGAGTGGCCCATAAAACAGATCTCAAAGGGGCTCGGAGTGTCATCAAAGGCTGTGGGAACACGCCTGGGGAGGAGGGGGCTGGACACGCTTCGGGGAGCAATTTTACCCCATCACCTCAGGAATGACCAAACAGGGGAAGTAGGTGACGCCAGTGAGCCCCATCAGGATACTGAAGGAGTGACATCACCAAGGATGGGTGAGTCAGGTCCAGAGGGCCTTTGCCCAACTAGCTGGAAAACCAGGGAAGGGGGGAAGCCCAGAGGTCTTCTCTCCAAAATGAAAGGAGGTGCAGACTTGTCACTCCGACCCACAGGCAGGGCTCCCGGGTGGGGTTGGGCAGGAGGGCTGCCTGGGGAGGTGTGTCTTCAGGGCCAGCCCACTCACCATGGAGGCTAGGATGGGCAGGAAGAGTGAAGCGGTAGCCACGTTGCTGGTGCACTCAGTGAAGGCAGCAACCATGATGCAGAGGATAAGAACGATGGTGGAAGGTGACATGACCTGCAGTGGGGTCAGCTTGTTCCCCATCCACCGTGACAGGCCCGATACCTGTGGGCAGAGGAAGGTGGTATGTGAGAGGCTGGGCTGCCTGGAGTCTTAGAATCTCATGCTGAGGCTCTGGAAAGTCCTGTTTCTGTCCACAGATGTCTAGTCTTCAGAGTCAAGGGCAGCTTGGGAGGGAAGATAAGACCCAGATAGAATCAAAGGGCCCCCTCACCTGCTCTTCAAGAACAGTAGGGTGTGGGGAGAAGGGTCAGACAAGAAGCTAGGAGAGAGGGCCAAAGGACTTTTTTGGGAGACCCCTCTGGGGCTTGGTAGGAGTAAGGACTTTGACCCCATTTACTCTAGTCCTGCCGACCTCTCTCAGGAGGTCCTTCGCCAACCTTAGCCCCTTCCCTGCCCTCTCCAGTCCCAGGAGGTCTTACGACAGTCCCAGAAGGAGAGCAGAAAAGGGCCCTGGTGGAAGCTGGGAAGAAGCTGACGGGAGGGTGGCAGCAGTCTATGGGGTCAGAAAACTTCTAAGGTCTTGCCCTGTCCACATCTGTAATGCTAGACTGTGAGTCCCAGGAACGGGGATTTAATGTGATAATGCCACCACTCAGCACCCAGAACAGTGCTTGGTATCGTTGATGAATGCTCGATGGATGAATTAACCTCGACCCAGGAGTCACTGCCTGACCCAGGGAGGCTGTCTCCTATCTGTGCAGCGAATGAGCTCAGCTGGAACAATGAGGCCCAGGGGTGCAGGTTCAGGGATTTCCCTCTTGGATGGAGCCTTTGGAATGATGCCCTGGTCCCCATGGCCTGGCTGGATGTGATCATGGCGCCTCCTGGTGGCTGCAGCAGGCTGACTGTGTCAACCCAATACCTCCTACTCTCAGGGGCTAAAGACATTGCGCTCTCTGGAAGAGGTGAGGGGGTGGAGTGGGGTGGGTGGGTGGTCACTGAGAATACTCCCTGCTCACCAGAGAAGCCTGCCTTCCCTTTGGCTTTGAGAACCCAACTGGGGAAAGATCTGTATGGCTTGTGTTTCTTCCTCCACCTCAGACGATCTAAGCTCTTTCTCCAGCTGCTGCAAAGGCCCTACCACAGCGGGCTCCTAAGTGGGTATCAGGTCTTCCCTGTGTGGCACAGAAGCAGGGCCCCTCTCTCCCTGCCACAGGGTCTCCCGCAGACAGACTGGGGAAGGGGTAGGGGTCTCTCACCTCACAGCCCTTGGCCAGGGCAAAGCCACCACCCAGCAGGAACACGATATTCCAGGGCATCTTCTCGTTCACTGTCTTCCAGTTGAGAAGGGTCGTAGGGCCCTTGAGCTTTCCTGGTCTTTCTGTTCCCCAGGCAGAGGAAGATGTGTCATCAAGAGGCAATAGGCCTTCTCCCTTCCACTTGGGCCTCTTGTATGGGTTTCTATCGGAGCTTAATGTGTGCAGGAGGGGGACCCCCAGTTCTGCAACATCCCGACTTTGTTCTTGAGCCCTTGTGTCCTTGGTGAGTTACCCTAACCTCTCAGGGCTTTGTCTACTCCCTTCACACCGGAAAACGGGGCTGCCTGGAGGCTTTTTCCTGCTCCAGTCCATGTACTTACCTGGGTCCTGAGTCAGCCCTGGGATCTTGGAGGGCATGATGAACATAATTATGCCGATGAAGATGGCCACCGTCCCATCAGACACCATGCTACAGGGGTGCAGGGGGGCAGGCTTAGTGGCTCTGGGCTGCTCATGGACAGCAGGGTGAGGGGGTGGAGAAGAGCCCCTCCCGCAGCATGCCAGACTCTTCTGGCAAGTGTCCCCTCCCCGCCCTGAGTGCACTGGGACCCTCTTCCTTCCTTCTTCCTTTAACCATGAGAGTTGCAAAGATTTTCCCTCCCCCAGAATGTTCACCTTTTTCCTTTATCATTGGAAAAAGCCAATTCGCCCCAGCCGCGGTAAAAGCCTGGCTTCCGGGTGAACCAGAGCAGCACCAGAACAACAAAGAGGAAGGCGACAGCTTTTTCTGCAAAGGTCATAGGTCCCAGCTTCCTGTGCTCTCTTTGGATGACTTCGATGCCTGCCCGCCCTTGCTTCTGAGTCTGTCCCTCGATGCCAAAGTTCCTCCTGAAGCTGCAGGTAGAGGGGAAGGGGCAGTTCAGGAGGGCCTCGCACCAGGCGGGGTAGCAAGGGGCTCTGAGTGCCTGTGATGCAAAGGCTGAGGCCCGCAGAGGCCATCTCAGAGTTGCTACACAAAGGCCCTGGATCCACCCAAGTTTATGGAAGAGGAGCAGAAGACTCAGTGGCGGGGAGGTGGGTCATGAGGCAGAGGCAAGGTGGGGCTGGGGACCAGGTTTCCCCTGCTCCTTCTGACTCTCCAAGGGTTCTTTTGAGCGGAGCCCTCCTATGCCCAGAGGGAGAAGGATCTAGGGGTCCAGACCCCTTGCCTTGTTCTGGCTTTGGCTCCCTGCTCTCCTCCTCCAATGGCCTTTCAAGAAAACCTCTCCTCCCTCTCCTCTACCAGCTTCTAGGCACCCTCTGCCAGCCTGAGCCCCATCCACATCCTCCTCACAGGCACAGAAGGCTTTAGCCTACTTCCATAGGCTACTTACTTAACTCATGTTGACTTGGACTTTTCACAGGCAAATCTCAATTCCCCAGCCGGATGGTGAGTTTCTCAAGGGCAAAGACCATGCTTCCCACATCTTTCAATTTCCCATGGTACCTGGCACTGGGCTGATCTCTTTGACTGCTATCTTACCTTTTACCAGTCCCTGACCTCGATCCATCCTCCCCTTACCCACGCAAGCCATTTTTCCAAAGTACAGCAACTATGCTTAAACATTTTCAATGGCTCCCCACTGCCCGGTCAGGAAAGGCAAATGAGCAATACCACAGTACCACTCGTATCACCACTCTTACCCTGTACTCATAGCGGACTTAACTCATTAATTCCAGACTACTCCTACTGAGCCTAGCAAGGTCTCAAGTGATTTTCAACTCAGAATTCTAGTGACTGCCAGTAATCGAGGGTTGTTAGTAGAAATAAAACCTATTTACTACTCGGCCTCGAGGACCAGGTGCAAACTCTTCATGCGGCACACGACAGCCTCCCAAATGCTCCCGCTGCCTTCTTCTCCAGCTTCATCTCCTGATATTCCTTTTCGTTCTTCATGTTCCACTCACAGAACTAGAGTTCCCCCAAACACACCGTATTCTTTCTTGCTTCTGTGCCTTGGTACAAGGCGTTCGTCTCCTCCAGGGGCCACTGGAATGCCGCTCTCCTGGGCTGTGCTCCCACAGCCCCTGGCTTTCCCTGTGTCACAGTCCCACCATGCCATCACCCAGCAGATGATGAGCTCCAAAGACAGGGACTGTGCCGTAATGTCTTCTAGTGTTCTCAGTGCCTAGGGGCACAGCAAACGTGTGTGTTCAGTGTGCTCGGTGTGATCTCAAACACTTACCAAAGGACTGTAGAGCGTATGGAATGGGACCCGGCCTGGGCTTCAGACACGGTTTTGATCCGGCGCTGACAAATCTAGTTGTATACCATGCTTCGAACTCAGTTTGGTCATGTGCTAAAAGGGCTGATAGTACTCTCTGCCCAGTAATTCCCTCATAGAGGGGGTCCAAGCGTAACGAGGGGTCTTGGGAAGGAGAGGTCTTCTCACTGGGATGGGATTTTATCCTTTTCCATAATAACTACCTGGTTAACCAACAGAAAGCTCCAGAGGATAAGGGCAGGGACCAGGGCTTCCTCATCCATTCTGCCACTTACTGAATCCCAAGAAGAGGATCTGAAGCCATATCCAGGTAAGCAGTAGAAAGATGACCGTGACCGGGAAGGCAAAGCCGAACCAGGAGGCAAAGTTCACCACGTTGGCATTATTTGGGAAGAGCCTGAAGGAGGAAGTGGGCTGCTGTGTGACATTGCCCGGCACCCACCAGGCCCCATTTCCCCCGCAGTGAGAGTACAGTCCTCCAACCCCTTGGTTACTCACGAGTTGACCTGGCCTTGCAGCACCAGGTTGGGTCCAGTACCAGTCAGTGTGGCGAGGCCCCCAATGCTGGCTGAGTAGCACACGCACAGGCTCATGCCCTGGGAAAATTGAAACTTCTTTTGGATCCTATTTGTCTTTGATTCCAAAGAGCCGGGTGGGAGAGGGTGGATCTGCCTGTTTTCTGGGAACAAGGAAGAACTCAGGTGAGTAGTGGGCACTAGGTCAGCTCTGGGAGCATGGCTGGAGCTCTGTGACCTCTGAGGTATAGGCAGGGCATCTTGTTAGCAAGCAGCCCGATCTGGGGTGCTGTGGGGGCAGAGGCTGCCTCTAGGCTTGCAAGGGCCCAGCACTTGTAGGAGCCTCTTGTTGAGTTGACCTTCTGGCCCAACCTTTTTCTTGAGACAGGGAACTGAGACATAGAGAAGGGCAAAAGATTATCCAAACCCACAGAGGAAGAATGGAGCCTGGACCCCGATGACCCACCCAGACTCCAGCTCTCGGCTCTTCAGGATGACCCAACATCTTGGTTTGCCCAGGAATGAGGGGTTTCCCAGCACATGGGACTCTGTTTTGAAATGGGGAAATCCTGGGAAAACTAGGATAAACTGGTCATGGCCCTTCTTGCCTCCCTCTTCTCTCCCCTGAGAGTGGACATCCCCTCAGACCCTCCCCAAGAGCCAAGGGGTTGGGTCAGGGTCCAGTCTCATCTTTCTCACCATGTTTGGTCACTGTCTTCTGGTCACTTGATTCCCGGGGTTCAAAGGTGGGGTTATTTCTGCCTTCCTCAATGTCCCTGTCCCTGGGTGACTTGTGCAGCTGCTGGAGGACAGCATGTGCAATGGGCATCATCATGGCCGTGGTGGCTGTGTTGCTAATCCACATGGACAGGAAGGCCGTGACCAACATGAAGCCCAGCATCAACCTACAGACAGACAGACAGTCCCACTGGTGTTCCAACCTCCCTTCAGGGACTAGATGCCCAGAATACCACTGGCCCGTGGTGCTCCGGTCTTGATTTGTGGAAACTCACAGAGCTGGGCGTACCCCGATGATGAGGAGCACACGGAGGGCGATGCGTTTGTGCAGATTCCGATGCTCAACAGCAGTGGCCACCAGCAGCCCCCCGAAGAACAGGACGTTGGTGTCATTGAAGTACTGGATGGAGACCTGGTGGGCAGGGACAACTGAGAGGCAGGAAGACCCTGGGGTCTTCCACTGTGTCCCTGGGCTTACGGAGTGCAGTCACCGACTTTTCCACAGAGGTCGGTCCTTGGGCTCTTGGAACCAAATGGAAATAGTCTTTGGATTACCTGCTATTTAATATTAACCAGGTTCCTCTCTTCCTGCCAAACTCATTCTTTCTCCTCAGGAAGGTAGGAGATAATCTAGCCTGATTCCACTCATGTTTACAGCCAGGGCCTGGGAGAAAGATAATTTAGTGCTGTTTCTAGAAAGTAGAGCAGCGGTTCTCTGAGTGTGGTCCCTGGGCCAACATCTTCACCAACCTGGACACTATGAGAAATGAAATATTTAGGTTCTGCCCCAGGTCCACTGAACCAGAAATTTGGGGTGGGCCCAACAATCTAAATTTTAACCAGCTCTCTAGTTTAAGGACACTCAAATTTAAGAGTCACTGAAGCCAAGCTCTTTAGCTCACTTTCAAGGCCCCTTTCCCTCTGTCACCAGGCCTTTCCACCTCCCTGGCCTGAGCCTAAGCATTCCCACTTTGAATTAACTCTCGATACCGGCCACACACTCGGCAATTCTAGAATGTCCTCCCCTTTGTCTTCTAGGTAATTCCTCCCATAGTGATCTCTGACCTGCCAAGCAGAGGCAGGGACCCTCTTCTGTGCCTGCCTGTGATGAGGCTTCCTGGGTCATGAGCATCCTGGGGTAGACCCCACCCCCCGGCAGCCCTTCCTCATTGGACAGGGCAAGCTTACCTCGGAGGACTTCATTATGCCCATCATGGGGAACAGGATGATGGGGAAGAGAGCGGTCACAGCCAGAGGCAAAGCCTCAGTGCACCAGAAGAACGCCATGAGGATGATGGCATAGGCACAGTAGGCTTCCTGTGGGTGGGAGGGGAGCGGCAGAGCTGTTAGAAAGGGCAAGTGTGTATCCCAGAGTCCTATCACCCCTTGCTCCCAGAGAAAATGGGTCATTTTTAAGTGTGGGGAGTGCCTGAGGCTAGTTGTATTTTCCAGGGGCCAAGGATTCAGATGAAAAGCCAAGGGTGGAGGAAACCATTGTTCACTGAGCCCTGGGAGCCAGACACTCTATGCACTTGGGTTATCTCATTGCATCCTGACAACAGTGGATCCCTTAAGGGTGAGAGGCTTGATAAGGTCACGTGACTGTACATGCTATAGAGTGGATTTTGACCCACATTTGTCTGGCTTCAAAATCCTAGTTTCGTTCCCTGGACTCTGCTACTTGACCAAGAGCCAGGAAATCTCAAAAGGTAAAGGGAGGCCCCGAACTGAGGTCCAGATTCCTGTATAGTCTTCATAGCCACAGTGAATCATCTGAGTCCGGGATGTGTCTTTGGGGAATAGCTTGCATGAGAGTATTTTAGTTACATAGATTTTATGTGCATGTGTGCACACACACACACTGTTATGTTGTAGGAGTGCAGGTTATTCAAATAAGGAAACTGAAATTTCTGTTCTTACTGAAAATACGATATGGATTTCAGCTAAGCTCTGTCCGAGCAGATGTTGAACCACAGGGAGACTATTTGTACAGCTAGGACCCGGGTCCTGGGTGGCATTTGCAGTTTGACTCTAACTTACTAGTTGTTTGACCCCTGAGAAAGTATTTACCCCTCAAAGCCCTCAGCATCAAATTCTCACTCCTTCTCCTAGCCTTGTAGTGCTGACATTGGCTGACCTCTGTCTACCTCTCTAAAATAAACTTAAGCCATCTTCTCTTCACCTAGGCCCCCATGTCACAGTGGCTGTATTTATACCTCCTCCTTACCAAGCTCAGGCCTGGCTTGGGGCGTGTGCACTATGTGTTCTGCCTGGATGGCTCTGTGCCCAGAGCTGTGCTTGGCTGGCTCTTATTTGCTATTCAGATCTTAGCGTTAATATCACCACCCAGGAGGCCTTCTCTGACCACTCTATCTAGAACAGCCCCTCCTTAGCCACAGTCACAGACCACTATATGGTTTTCACGGTATGGACAGTATATTCTTTTTGTGTGTCTCCCCACCACCTAAATAGTGCCTGTCACATAGTTCATGTCCCTTAAAAAGTAAATGAGTGGATGAATGAATAAAGGGCTATGAGTTTTCTGGCAAACTGATGAAGCTTCTTCACCATCTGGTTGTCGGGTTGGGGAGCAGTGAGAAGGCCTCAGGCCCATTGTCCCCAACTGCTGGGATCACCAGAAGATGATGAGCATTTCAAGGATTCTCAAACATACCTTGCTATTTCTAGTTCATACACCTTTGCTCCTATAGGCCTTTCACCTGGCTGTCCCTCTGCGAATGCCTCTGACTGTTGGAATCTCACTCAGCCTTCAAGGTCCAACTCAAATACCATCTGCATTGAATTCTCCTTTGACTTGGCTGGAAGAATTTTCTCCCTCCTCTGAGCTTCTGCAGGCTTCTGGCTATACCTCGTAAACGCATGTTCCTCTACACTGAGAGTAACTCGAGCACAAAGCATCCGTATCTTTTTGGTAACCCCGGAACAGAGCAAGAGCTCAATAGACATCCCAGACTGAACAACAGCAGCAGGATTGGCTGACAGCTGGATGGATATGAGGGTGGATGGCTCAAGACATAACTCACAACAGGGTCACCACCCTCCATCCATGGATAGCCTTAGGCAGAGACCCTGAGACCAGGTTCAAGTCAAGACTTTGCCTTTCTCCATTTGGGAGTTTAGGCATATTACTTACCACTCTGGGTCTGAATTCACATGTCTGTATAATGAAGGTAATAGTTGTAACCTTGTAGTAACTCAAAGGTTACTGCGAGAAACAAATGGGTTAGTGCTTTGAAGTGCTTGTACAATGACTAACACATAAAAAAGTACTCAATAAGTGTCAACTATTATCATATGGACACAGGTCTGAGTGTAGTCTGAACTCCTCCTTCCCACTTCAGGGGCCAGGGGCATGGAGGTAAGCTCGGGGACTCACCAAAGAAAGCAGGAACTCAGCAGAAATTTAGAACAGGGCCCTCTTTGCCCATATTATTATCTTCATTCATTCATTCATTCATTATTCATTCATTCATTGCAGTATTTGTTGAGCACCTACTATGTGTCAGGCACTGGGGATTCTGCATGGAAAAAGACAAAGTCTCTGTCCTCATAGAGCCTCCATTCTAGTATGGGGAGTAAGAGAACAAATAGAAAACAAACACATCATTTCAGATAGTAAAAGCCCTGAAAATAGGGGTGGTCAGAGGAGGTGGATTGAGGCTGAAACCTAAGGAATGAGAAGGGGGCATCTGGCGGAAGAACATTCCGGGCAGGGAGATGAACAATCCAGGGAGCAGAGAGAAAGCTGGTGGGGCTGGAGCAGAGTAGACAGGAGGTAGCACGTGGGGCATGGAGACTGAGGGGTCTGCAGGGCTGGAGCCCCAGGGACTCGTGGATGCCTTCAGAGGTTTGGATTTTAAGTCGATGGAGGCCTCGTGGGCTTTTAAGCAGGGTAGTGACGTGATCTTATGTTTTGGAAAGACCAGGTGGATGGGTGAAGAATGGTCTGGGGAGGAATAAGGACAGGCAAGAAGTGATGGTGGCCTAGATGAGAATGAAGGCAGTGGAAAGTGGTTGCATTCGGGGTATTTTTGGGATTCGTCAACATGACCTGCTGGTGGTGTGCGGAAATGACAGATAGAGAGGAAGCAAGAATGGCTCCGAGGTAGAAGGTTGAAGCGCATGTTGATGAATAGGACTGCAGGAAGAGCCGACTGGAAAAGATGGGCGATGAGGGTTTTGCTTTGGACATGTCAACGTATATGCTGCTTAAAAGAAAATATTCAGGAGGAAGCATCCAGTGACAATCAGATAATAAACGTTTAGAAGTTAGGGCTGGAATAGATTGGAGAATCCTCTGCATAGAGATGTTTTCTAAAGCAGGCGGCAGACAAGATCACCTGGGGGAGAGTAAGTGGCTGAGGGAGCAGGTGTCAGCCTCCCTTTGGCTCTACTGGTGCCACCAAAAGCCAAAGAAGACAGCATGGCAAGGAGGGGGTGATGAGAGTGACAAATGCTGCTGAAGGTTGAGGAAGTTAAGCACTGACCAGGGGCTTGATAACACGGAAGCTGATGGGGACTCAACAAAAGCCCTCTGGGTGGGTAGGGTCTTGGAGCCTGGACTTGTCTAAAGAGAGACATGGGCAGTGTAGACAGTCCTTGAGGCCTTCTGTGGGAGAGAGAGCAGAGAAAGCATGCCTATGTGGAGGGGATGTGGGACCAAAGGAGAGTTTGTTTGTTTGTTAAGATGGGAGATAGTCAGCATGTTTGTATGCTGTTGAGAGAGTTCAGGCAGAGAGGGGCACTTGAGCAGGAGAGAGAGAAGTAATGGGAGCAAACTCCTTGAGAGGGCTTGTATCCAGCGCCCCACTGGAGAGTTTGACCTCCACAGATTGGATTGGACTGGGGACAGTTCATCTGAGTCAGGACAGGAGAGGCAGTGTCTGTGGGCAGAGAAGGCAGCAGAGCTGGGTGCAGCACACCGAACACAGAGGCTCCTGACACATTGCTTCCAGTGCTGACCCAGGCTTTCCTGTGTAATCTTGGGCAAGCGACTGAAGCTTTCTGGGCTGTGCTTTCCTGAGGGTCAAATGAGAATCACAGTCCCTGTCTGTCCTCCTTCCCAGGGTTAACACATGTGGCCCAGCTTCTCTGAAAAGCCATCTGATGAGAGATGCTACTGGCCCTGGCCTGAGATGAGGGTCATCTCAGAGGTCAGCCAGGCCTTGTCATTGAGCAGGTGTCAGGGTCCCAGGGGCTGTGCCTCTATATGCCCAGTCTGTCACCCCTTTGGGACACCATGAACAAAAAGCTTGCCTCAATTACCCTACACTCTACCTGTGTGACCCGCCAGAAGGAGATTTACTGTGAAACTTGAGCTTCCAGGCCCTCCTCCTTGACTGACGCCCAAGCTCTGTGCTAAAAAGGTTCATAATTTTGTGTTCTTTTACTTACAAGAGGACCCCAAAAGCGTATAACATCTGAGCTCCGCAAAACCAAATCTACCCCGGGATTTCAGGTAAGTGACTTAACCTTACTTTCCCCATCTGTAAAATGGAACAGTCAGACCTGACTCGTAAGGAGGAGAAAGGATTACTGGGTACGTGGCACGGGGTATGTGGTAGGAGCTCCAACCACGGGAGCTGAAGTTATGACTCCTGTTGCTACGGTGGGGGTGGGGCAGGAGGCAGTGGTGTGTGTGGTGCCCACTGGCAGGGTCCACTTGTCCAGGTCCCTCAGCAGACTTAGACCTCAAGATCATAGGTGAGCACCTACTCTTTCTGTTTCTACTCCTATTTATTTATTCTTTTTTTTTTTTTTAGGTGAAGCAACCCTTGGTTGTCCTCACAGATTGCAAGGACCATGTCAGCTTACAATCTCTTATTTTTACTTTTTAATTTTTTTACACCTACAGCACCTGCTCTTCCTAGGTGGCCTCCCATCCAAGTACTAACCAGACCCAACCCTGCTTAGCTCCTGAGATCAGATGGGATCGGGCTGGTTCGGGGTGGCGTGGCCATAGATTCAGTTTATACTCTTAAACGCACGAAGTGTCTTAAGCTAGCTTCATCCTGCTCCCCTTCTATCTCTCGCCAGCAGCTTGCCCTGCTCATGCTCCACTGAGCCCAGTCTGGGGCAGGTGGGCACATAGTAAGCAGCCCCATCTGCTTCCAACTGTACCTCTCTTACAGAACTGGCTCCCGGACTCCCAAGGCGGTAGGTTTCAAGTGCACCTAAGCAATTTGCATTGGGCTCCTATTAGTGGGTGCTGAGCAAAAGCTTCCCTTGATAGCTTAACCCTCAGCCCTCAGGAGGACCGGGAGATTACAGCCTGACTTCCAGGGTAGGAGACGTGAGTAGGTTCTGCTGGTTCTAAAGATTCCAAGCCTTGGCCCACACGGTTCCTCTCCTGCCCCCTCGAAGCTTATCTGCACCCAGAACCCCAAGTACTTACCTTGGCAGGGACGAGGATGGGCAGAGGAAGCAGAAGAATAGGCAGGACGAAGACAATCAGGTAGGAGCGATAGGCCCACAGGACCTGCCAGCAAGTGGCCATGGTGTGAGGGCTGAGGGAGTCTCAGGGATCCAGGGAACTGAAGGACAGACAGGAGCAGATGGCAGGGCAGGCTTATATCAAGCCAGTGAAGTGTTAACCATTGACGCCCTGGCAATCAGTGTTTTTTTTGGAGTCTAGAGTGAGAATAAGGAGGAGGGACCTGCAAGAGATATAAAGACCAGGAAGACTTTATAAATAAAAGGAGGAGGGTGAGATTAAGGAGCAAAGGCTTCAGGTTCTTTCAAGAAGGTAGCCCGGAGTTAACGCTTTCTGTGCATGGAGGCTGCTGAAAGCTGCTGCTGGAGGAGCTGGAGAAGGAAGGGGGCCTGGGAAGCCCCACAGCCAGCCTCCATAGGGCAAGACCCCAAACCACCTCCCTGGCCTAGCCACTCCTCCCTCCTTTTATTCCCCAAAGCCAGGTTCTCTGTGAGTTGTTTATACAGGGACCTGGGAGGGGCAGCCCTACCGCCAGAGAGGCCTTGCCCTCTAGGTGTTCCCAGTCTAAGATTTCGGGCAGCTAAAGCCTGAAGCAAGCCCTCCTCTTCCTTCCAGGTATCTGGAAACTACAAAGCCACCAACCAGCCCTGACTATTTCTTATTTACTTTGTGCTGTCGATCCACTGACTACCTCTCTCAGAATAGCCACTTTCTCATTCTGCTGTAATATCTTCCTATCATGAGGCTCAAATTTGACAACTTACGGTATGTTGAGCCTTGATGTGTGGTAGGTATGCAGGAAAGGTTAGCTATTTAGTTTGCTTGTTTTGTTTTGTATTGTTTCATTTTAGGTTCTTCCTTAACTACCATGGAAGACCAGCAACTCCTGTCAGGTGCTGAGTTTGTCTTTCTTCAGTCTTTTCTGGGGTTCTTCCTGTGACAGGTCTCTGCACTATCTCAGGGGAGAGCCATAACCAAAAACAGCTATCTTGCCCTTTGACCATTGGCTTTCTAGAGAGGGCCACCTGAGAACAGCTGAGAAAGTCCTAAGGGGAGAAGAGATGGTTCCTGGCCTACAAGCAGTGGCTTATTCTCAGAAGCAGGTAGTAGATAAGGTGAAGATAGAGCCAGGGCTGGGACCCAAAGGTGGCTTTTAGGAAGTTCAGACCTGGACACATGGGGCAGGCATTTAGACAGAGGACCCTGAGGCACCTGGGGTTGAGTAGGCTTGGCCTGGGGCCCACAGGGTCATAACCCAAGTGGTCCTGGAAAGACGGGGATGGCTGGACATAGCAGGGAGCACCAGGAATGATTTTACGACCTGAGACTGTCCAGCTTAGAGGAGAGAAGACAGGGCATGGGGACGGCCATCGAATCCTGCTTGAAGAAGGGGGCAGGGATGTTCTCATGCACAGAGAGGGGACCACAGGTAGCAGAGCTAGGGAGGTGCACTGGGACTGTTTTCAAGGACACTCTGCCCCCATCCCACGATGAAAGGTGAAAGGTAGCACATTTCTCTTGGGTGGCTAGCTTGCCCTGACACAGTAGGGAGAGGTGGAGGGGTCCCACATGGAGTAGGAGGGTGGGCATCTTGCTCACAGCTTGGAGATTGCTGGATCTAGAATCTGACTCCAGGTCTGGACTGTCCCCACCTGCCTTCCTTTGCGTCTCTAACTGAATTAGGTCATTTTGTCTTAAACATTCATGTCCCCCTCAGCACCTTGCAAGGTGCTCAAAGGGGATTTCAACAGCCCTACAAGATCTCATCTTTGCCTCCCTCTTTTGCCTCAGCTCTCCCCATTCCTTCCTCAACTCAGTTGTTTTCCAATTCTCACCTGGCCCTGCATTGTCTGAAATCTCCAAAAGGTGCTCACGCTCTTGATTTTCCTCGCCATACTCTCCCTGCCTCCCTCTCTCCTACTTAAGTGTTTAAGTCTTATTTATCTTTCAAGTCTCAGCCTAAGACTGAACTTCCTTCATGAAGTCTCATCACAGACTAAATTAGGTCCCCTACGAAGTGCCCTAGATGACTCCTGTCAGCAAATATCACACTGCATTTCGTTCTCCTGATAACCCATCTATATCTCCCACCAGGCTATAAATTCCATGAGGACAGGGTCTGTCTGTATTGTCCATATGTGCCTCTTCAGCCTTTGAGCTAATACCCAACAAATATGGGGAAGAATGGTTGGATGGATGGATAGATGGTTGGATGGATGGATGGATGGATGGATGGATTGGATGGGTGGATGGGGTGCCCATAGGATAATTTATAAGGTTCATGCCTGAGAGCCAAGCCTTCCTTCCAGCATGTTCTGGAGCTGGTCCTTGATCTTCAGATAAGACAGATGGGAGTCAGGCAAGAAGGCTAAGAAGTGGATAGGTTTTTACCACCATCAATATTGTGAGCAGGAGATAGGGGTAACACTTCCGGAGCTGGCCTTGCCCATCTGCTCTGGCTGCCTGAGGCTGTGCAGGGATCCAGACAGTGTTCTGATGCTGAAAAGACTTGGGGCTCATTGATTACAGTCGGCCCAAGAACCTGCATTGCCAAACAGCAAATCTATCCCCTCTTCTTCCAAGTCTCCATGCCAGCTTCTTTATTTGAATTGTGATAAAATACACGTAACGTAAAATTTACCATCTCTATTATTTTTAAGTATACAGTTCAGTACTGTTAAGTATAATCTCATTGTTTTGCAACCCATCCCAGAACATTTTCATCTTGCAAAACTGAAACTCTATATCCATTAAATAAGAACTCCCCAACTCCCTCTCCCTCCAGCTCTTGGCAACCACCTTTCTACTTTCTGTTTGTGTGTGTGACTGCTTTCGATAACATATATAAGTGGAATCGTATAGTATTTGCCTTTTGTGACTCACTTATTCACTTAGCATAATATCCTCAGGCTCATTCATGTTATGGCATAGGTCAGAATTCTCTTCCCTTTTAAGGCTGAATAATGTTCTATTGTACGTACATGCAACTTTTTGCTTATGCAACCATCGCGAGATGGTTAAGTTACTCCTAGGTTTAGATATTATGACTTCTGCTGCTATGAACATGGGTGTGCAAATATTCCTTTTGGATAGATACTCCAAAGTGGGATTGCTGGAGCAAATGGTAATTCTATTTTTAGTTTTGTTGTGGAACCTCCATACTGTTTTTCATGATGTTACATCGTTTTACATTCCCACCAATACTGCACAAGGGAACCGTTTCCTCACACCCTTCCAACACGTGTTATTTGATATATATATCAGCCACTCTAATGGGTATGAAGTGATATTCATTGTGATTTTAATTTGCATTTTCCTAATGATTAATCGAGCAACTTTTCATATGTTCCTTGACCATTGTCTATCTTCTTTGAAAAAATGTCTATTGAAATCCTTTGACCAATGTAAAATCAAGTTATTTGGGGTTTTGTTGTTGTTGTTGAATTGTCGGAGTCCTTGATATATTCTGGATATTAACCGTTTATCAGACATACGATTTGCAAATATTTTCCTCTCATTCCACAAGGCTGCCTTTTCACTCTGTTGATTGTCCTTAGATACATATATCTAGCTCTTTTGAGGCCTCTCTGTTTTCTCATTTAAACATTCCTATGACATTTATTCAACCTAATTTCACCTAAAAATAGGAGGAAATGGTAAGATTAATGCTCGTTTCCAAATTTTGGGCCACTGAACCTGATCCTATCCATTTATTATCCAACCATCGAATCATTCATTCATTTATCCATTTATTCAGCAAACACAGAGGGGCACAGAGTTCTGAAACCATAGGCCCAAAACAGTGTCACTTGTGCTAAAGCTCATGATACAAACATAGATTTAATACCTGACCTAACTGGTGTTGCAGCCTCTCCCAGAAATGTCATCTTGATCAATTGTCTGGAATTTTTTGGTCAACATCAGTGAGGTAATCTGTCACATGGGTCCTCTCCATCACTCCCCACCCAAAAAGAAAAGACAATCTGCTTGATAAAAACCTTTCACCCCTTTCCTTTCAAAAGTCCTTGTGGTCTTAAAATATCCTTCTTTTCTTTTGTTAATACTCCTTTGCCACATCCTTCTTCCTATAAAACCTTCCATTTTGTTCACCCCTTGGAGCACCCTTCTACTTGCTAGATGGGATGCTGTCCACTTCATGAATCCCTCAACAAAGCCAATTAGATCTTCAAATTTACTCCGTTGACTTTTGTTCTTTTACAGATTTGGAGGCAGTGTTGAGACGGAAATGAACTCACGACAGTATCTGGGGACAACGAGCAACACAGGGATGGTGCCTGTAAACCCCATTTTGAGGTCACTGTCTTTCTTGCCGTTTCTGAGGGCTGCGGATGAGCTCCACTCTCTTGTGTTCAAACTCTCAATTTCATGGGCTTGCCTTTACAGGGCGGGTAAGCTTGATCTGGCAGATGGTTCTCTCTAGAGCAAGCTCCTAGCCTTTCAGACAATTCCCCAGGTGGAAAACCCCGGCCCTCAGCTCTGTCCCTCGATTCCATGTTGGGAACTGCTGCCAATTTAGTCGGCAGTTCCCCATTTGTTTGGAACCAGCCCTGGCTTCCGTGTTGAGCACTGCTGGTGGTAGCTGCAGTTCTCCATTTTGTTTTGGAATTGGTCCGCAATCCCCATTCCTTGGGTTTTTCTCCTTTTTCCAATCCAAGGTCCCACAGGAAGTTTTGGTGGTTACCGGCTGGGTTTGGACTGGGAACAACTTACAAACTGAACTGGATCTAATTCAAGAACCGATTGGGTCCAAGATAGGACTGGGTCTGATTTGGGCTGTACTAGGTGTAGCAGGAGACCTCAGGTGACTATTAAGAAACAGGATCCTTTATATTCAAAGAACTGAGTGTGCCGCCTTCTAGCATACCCACTTGGTTTATGCTCAAGAACTATATGTACTCCCAAAGTAGCAGATATCTGCAGAGGAGGCAAAATCTTGCTGGAGATAGCCTAGAGTTGGCAATGGCCATTGCGAGGAATTTTCCGGTTAAACAAAATCATTTAAAAAGTCCACTCAGAAGTAGGAGTTTCCAGATTGAGCAAAGAGAATGAGATACTTATTTTCGTTGGCATGCAGACGCTTTCAAAAGCCTTCAAGATTCCAAAATAGCTTTATCAAAGGACTCATTAGAGAAGGCTAATGAAAAATTAAAGATTCAGAGATACCTAAGACGAAAGCCACATGCGACTCCTATTGCTCTTGTCCCCTCACGTTTTCACCTGAGTTCTCATGTTTTACTAATTCTCTGCACTGCTTTCCCACTCGAAAGAGACTAATGGATAGTTACCGTTTATAATAAAACTACTCAGGTTTCAAATGAACCTCCAGGTCTCCTTTACCCTTTGGTCAAAAACTAAAGGAAGGGCTGTGGTTAAAGAATTTTCTCAACCTAAGGAGAAACCTCAAAAGTTTTCTGAAGAATTTGTTAAATGTCTAGAACATTTCCAAATAAGAAAGAAAAACATCAAAACATTAATTATTGAAAATAAGTTTATCTTCGTTTAGTTTCACATTGCAGAAAAACTAAAGATAAAATTGGGTCTACTACTACATGCTTTATGCCACGCTGAGAAAATTTTTATGAAAGAGCCTGTTTCTCGAAATTATAAAAGGCATTTATAAGTTCGCCAAGGCACAGAATGCCAATATAAAAGACAGTTCTTAATTGTTTACCTCTTAGTTTTCATTAGAAAAGAAGGGTTAAAATTATAATATATGGAATTAAAGCTACTAGGAATAATATGGAAACAAACAACTAACAAGGAATAACAAGGAGAATAGGATAATAACAAGGAATAATAACAAGGAAAGTAGGATGTGTTTCCAGTAAAAGACAGTATAAGAAATGGAAACACATTTTTCTGAAGGAAAGGAAAATAATTTCATTTTTTTCCCCTAAAGAGAGGAACAGAGAAAAGAGGGAAAACAGGACAAAATCTGAACATAAGGGAGATAAGATATGAAACTAATTAGGCTCATCTAGTGTGATAAAAATCCCTTGCCATCCCTTTCCCTTCAGAAGACCTCGTGGTCTAAAAAGAATACTTTCTTTCTTTGGTTAATACTCTCTTGCCCCATCCTCCTTCCTATAAAAGCCTTCCATTTTGTACACCCCCTTGGAGCACCCTTCTAGTTGCTAGATGGGATGCTTAAGAAATCCAATTAGATCCTCACATTTACTCGGTTGAATTTTGTTCTTTAACAGAATACAACAGAACTGGGTTGAATTCTGACTTTGCAAACTTAGTACCTATGTGACCTTGGACAGAACAACCTCTCTAGTCTTAGTTCTGTTCCTGTAAGCAGAGAAGAAAGTGAAAATGTAGCCAGAAGGAAGGACTTGAACCTACCTTACAGAATGGTTGGAAGAAACAGAAATGTGTGCAAAAGGCCGGTCCTGGGCGGGCACTTAATAATTGGTAGCCATTGTTATTTCCTGGTGGCTAGCACTGGGTGAATGTGGCCCTTCTCCAGGGTTCCTCGAGTCTCAGGGTCAAGAAACCAATGCTCCCTGGGGGTTCGGCTTTCGTTTCTTTGCCCAAGAGATCATTATTTGTTGGCAAATTCGAGCAGAACTTTGCCTGACCAAGCCTCTCCCCATTGTGATAGTGACAAAGTTTCCCTCATGTCACATGTGCGACCTTGAGGACTGGGAGGCAAGGAGTGGGACTCGCCTGGAAAGGAAGCAAGTTGTCCCTTGTTTGTAGAGAGCAGAGCCTTTTGTAAGAGACCTTTCACTGATGACAGCAGGATTTAATCAGGTTGTCTTTGGTGGAGGAATGGTGATAAGGCTAACAGAAAGGACACAGTTTTGTTTGGATTATGGAACTCTCTGACCAGGAGAGCCATTGGAAGGCAGCCCTGAAGAGGAGGGAGGCCTTATCAACCCTTCCTGGGACAAATGGGTCCTTCCCCTGGACAAACGGGACTTTCCCCTTCTGCCAAAGAACCCTTTGCTCCTTAAAGTCTAGAAGCAGCTTCCAAGAGGACGAGAACAGAGGAGGGCCTGGGGTTCAGGACCCAACTTCCAATCCAAGTCCCATCCCTCACCAATGGTGTCACCAGTTCTCGGTCTTTCTGAGTCTGAGTTGCTTCATCTCTAAAATGAACACAAGAGAAACCTACCAGGAGGGGTTGGCGTGGGAGGATATATGGCACACAGGAGGTCCTGAGGCAAAGGTTGTTTCCCCTTTGGCGACATTGCGGAGCACAGAGAAGGGCAAGGGATCAGAACAATGGCCTTCTGGAAGAATATAGAAGCATATGGCTCTGCTTTGCATACCATGCAAATTAGGCCTCACGTCCTCAGGGTAGTTCACTATTGTTGAGAGTAGGCAGAGCCCCTGACAAGCAGAGCTGCCTGATGGTAGATGGGTCCCAGACCCCCAGCCCAGGCCTGCCTCACTTCTCCTGCTGGACACTTCCTCAACACAAGTATCATCCTCACCCAGCCCCAGGGATAATATTTTTACTTCTTTTGGGCTTTGATTTCCTGGTCTCATGGGATGGTGATGATAATGGTGTATATGAAGGTTGTTTTCCTAAAACACCACTCTTAGGTGGTCAAGGCTCCATTCAAATACCTGTGGTCCCCACGTACTACATAATAACAGGAGTTTTGACTTGTTTTCAAGCACCTACAACATTCTGGAACTTAGTTACACCTTTACAGCATCCCACTTCACAAAAAAAACATTGAAGCACATAAAAATCAGTTGCCCTAGGTCACACAGCTAGTAAGTGGCAGAGCTGTGACTTAATCTAGGATTATCCAATTTCAAATCCTGGGCTCACTCTTTCCATGACATCACAACTCTTTTTCTTTGCTATTCAAAGTCCTCCATAACCTGCCTTAATGTCTCTTTTGAACCCCAGCTTCATCCACACAGGCTCACTCACTGGTGCCCTCTACGTTTTCCACATCTTTCAATGTTCTAGATGTTGTATGGATGTGAGTATATTTGTATTAGTGTTTAGATACATTTGTATGTACGTGGGATCTGATATATTCATGTATATGTGTATGCATATTGAGTATAGTGCAGATGTATTTGTTTGTGTCTGTTCACGTGAATGCATTTATAAATGTTAGTCTGTGTGGTGGATGTAGCATGTGCATGTTAGAATGCGTGTGTCTGCATGTATATATTCCAATGACTGGGGAGAATTTGACACGTACTCCATGAAGTATTGTACCTAGTGAGAAAGAAAAAGAAAATCCTGATAGCTGATAGCTGGCCAATATGGTAACCAATTATTCCAGTTTGCCTGAGACTGTCCCAGGTTTAGCACTGAAAGTTGTGATTTTGGGTAAGTCCTTAGTCCTAAGCGAACTGGGATGGCTGGTCACCCTACAGGACCAACAGCTGTTGTGTTCCCTGTCAAACATAAACAATTTCATAGATCAACATCAGATGAGGTCACTCTATGACCATGATAGAACAAGACAAAAATAAGGACATTATGCAATTCAAAAATGATCAAATATCTTCTCTCCCGGCTAATATGAGTGACTACTGCTTCATTACCAATGAAAACTCCAGGCCCTGCTTTGGTTCCCCTACCTCCTAGACAAAAACTAATGAGCCCAATCATTAAATTTCCCTTGCTTCTTGACAGCCTTCAGCCAAAACAAAATTTTACGTCTTTAAGTATTCTCTAAAATTGCCCAGCACAACCCCAAATGCTATAACAGGCCAGTCCTGTTTCTTACTAACATGCCCCACAGTTACCCATGGTGACTGAGAGTGTGTCCCTGGTGGGGGCCTGAGTTTTATCACTAAGTGAGAGTTTAGCAAAATCTCATGTGGAGAGAATGTAAAAATTCAACTTTCATTTGTTCAACAAATATCTACTGAGTGCTCACCATGTGCAGGCACTGTGCTAAGCAGAGGAAACAAACCCAATCCTTGTCTTCGAGGAGCTTAGTAGGTTAGAGAGATAGACTAGAAATGACAAAAATAAATACGCACTTAAAAACAATATTAATTTCTAGGATCCCCATGTAGTGGGTCAGGGGATATATAACAGCTAAGCCAGCCTGCCAGTCATAGAGTACCCCCTTCAAATCTGGGTTCCCTAACTTGCGACCTTCAGAGTACCTCTCAGGTTGTTAAAATTCTGCCTGCAGGCCTAGATCTATTTGGGGTTGAGGCAGAGGGAGCCAGAAATTTTGTTTCTCTTCTCAAGTTTCCCCGCTAAAATTAGTCCATTGGGCCGCAGGTAGTAAATGCCATCCTAGAAGGAGGTCCAGGTCATAGTAGCAGTTGGATATTGGAAAGTGGGTCTCTGGTACACCCACTGGGTGGGAGAGCTTATGCAGAGTGCCTGGGACCTAAGCACTTTCGACAGGCTCTGAAAACACTTGAACCTGAAAACAAACTTATAGTGGCAGGAAAACTGTGGCAACAAATTGGCAAATAAAAGTCAACAACTTAATAATTAAATGTTTTCCCCAAAAGTAAGCTGTCAAGGAAAACTCCTTTTAACATCTAAAGTTTATTTGCTGTAGGTTGGATGTCTGTAAGCTGCCGGGCTGGCTGGTGTCGACCCCAGGGATCGCGCCTCCAAAGCGCTGTGTTCCCCTCCTGCATGTGCTTCAGAAGCCCCGTGGGGCAATAAGATAAGATCCCTGGGACATACTATCAGCTCATATCTCAGTCCCTTTGCAGAGGTAGTGGCCACCACAGGATTCCAACCTGGGGCAGGTCCATGGTGGTGGGGTGGGGTGGGGCATGTCAGAGCGCCCAGGGCAGCCTCCCCACCTAAGAGGTGAGTGACGTATCTGGAGGAGGGAGCCTGCCACCATGTCATGTCAGCCCCAAGCATGACTCCTTGGACAGAGGCATGAATTCTCTCCTGATCACGAGCAGACTTGTGTTGTGCCCCACTGTAGCCCTATGGCTACTAAGTTGTCTCGGGGTCACACCTTTATATTCACCTTTAGTCTGCCTTGGCCTGATCTTGTTCTTGATATATAGGAGAGATATTCTTATAAGCCCTCCAGTTTCTTTTTGAAACAATGATGTAAACAAACAGGACTTAAGCTGTACATAACAAGAAATGTTTAAAATTCTCTAAGGTTAAAGACTCTATAAACAAAGTTGACACAGTGACCAGCTGGGGAGAAAAATTTATGGAACATCTATAACAAACAGAAGTTGTTATATAAAATATTTAAACTTCTATAAATCACTGAGAAAAAGGCCCAATGATCAATAGAAAAAATGGTTTTAAACAAGCAATTTGCAGAAGAAAGCAAATGACCAATAAACATAAAAAAGCTAATGCATTTCAACAATATTCAGATAATCAAATAAGCATTATTTGTCCAACAGATTACAATATTTTAAAAAAGCTTGTGACTGAGAGTGGGGAAGGTTAATTTTACAGTGGGAATGTAAATCTGTACAATTTTTCTGGAAGCAATTTAGCAGTAACCATCCCAATTTTCAATGCAAATCTTTTGACTCAGGAATCTTCCTTTTATGAAATTTATCCTCCAGAATTATTCAAATGTCCAAACATTTTTGTACAAGGACATTCACTAAAACTTTATTTTTAATAGTTAATGATTACATATATAAATTACAAAGTACCTGTAAAATGAAATACTATGCAGCCATTAAAAAGAATGACTTAACAATAGGAACCAAAATGGCATAGATGACAGAGGCTCTGTTCATCCCTCTGGCGACCAAATCAAAGTTGCGATGGAAACAAGAGGCAGAAGCAAGGAAAAATCGCCTGGGATCTAGATGAACAAGCTCTACAACTAGGGAAAAATCCAAGAAAGCACCGGCAATGACAGGATGTAGACAGGCACGGATGTGAGCCTGCCCCGGCTTGAGAGGCTGAGTGAGACATAGGCTGCAGCAATGGCAGAAGCCTCTTAAAGGGGCGGTGTCCACAAGCAGATTTTCACGGTGACGGACCTGCTCGTTTGAGCACTGCTGCCAATACAGCTGCTCTCAGGGGGCACGGGGACCTACAGGGAGACATTGCCGGAGTGAGGGCCAAGGCGAGACCTGCTCTGTACAGAGGTGCCGACGGTATCCATTGTTCCCTGTTGAGCCCTCCCCCAATACAGTGCTCGGACACTGTGCTGCCATTGTCATGAGGTCATCAGACTGGATAACAGAGGTGGGTTCGCCAAGTGATTCCCTGAAACCCCGCCTCCCCCAACTCGTGGCCCACACGAGCCACATCCAAGTGCATCCTCGGCAAGTCAGGGGCTCCTTGCTCAGCAGCGCCTAGACTCAAAGTGGAGGCAGCTGGCCTCGGTTTCTGGTGTGGCTTTTTCAGGCAACTATAAGCATCTGTGGATTGCTTGCTGCATCTTAACATGTGGCTTGGAGAGGCAGAGGCTTGACCTAAATTTGGCCTGGAGCTGAGCCGCTCTCAGGACTGTGCCACTGGACACCTACTTCCAAATCCACACTAATAAGACCAGGAGACTTAGGATCTTTGCTTAGTACATAGGAACAGACACGGAAAGGCAGCCAAAATGGGAAGACAAAGAAACAGAAACCATATGAGAGAACAGAACAGAGATCCAGATGTAATGGAGTCAAGTAATCAATCTAACAGATGCAGAGTTCAAAACACTCGTTATAAAGATGCTCAAGGAACTTTTGGTTAAATTCAGTGAGAACTTCAACAAAGAGATAAAAAACATAAACATGAAATGGAAAATATAAAGGGAACCAGTCTGAAATGAAGAACACATTATCTGAGATGAGAAGTATACTAAATGGAATAAACAAAGGAAGAAACAGAGTAAATAGAGAAAAGGATCAAATGACCTATCTAGAGGATGGGAAAGCCAAGGACACTCAATCATAATGGCAAGAGATAAGATGCAAGACTGTAAAAATATTTAAGGAGCATATGGGACACTATTAAGGGTCCAAATATCCATCTGATCGGTGTAACTGAAGAAAATCAAGATGTCAAACAGCTGTTGAAGAAATAATGATGGAAACTTCCCTAACCTGGTGAAGGAAATGACATAAAACCCCAGGAAGCTCAGAGAATTCCAAAAATCAGGGATCCAAAGAAGCCCATGCAAGACACATCATAATTAAAATGCCAAAGGTTAAATACAAAGAAAGAATATTAAAAGCAGCAAGGGAAAACAGATAGTTACTTATCAAGGACAACCCATAATATTGGCAGCTGATTTATCAAAAGAAACTATGCAGGACAGAAGGGCTTGGAAAAAAATATTCAAAGGTTAAGACCCAGGGTCTACAACCAAGAATAATTTATCCAGCAAAGCTATCTTTAGAGTTGAAGGACAGATAAAGAGCTTTCCAGACAAAAATAAGCTGAAGGAATTTACCACCACCAAGGAACAGAGTATTACAGGAAATCTTGGAGGCACTTCTTTAAGAAGAAAAAAAAGTGTATCACAAACAGGAATTCGAACGGTAACAACTACATTCGTATCAATAAGCACCTCAAACGGAAAGGAATTAAGTGCTCCAAGTAAAAGAGTGGATGAATGGAAAGGAAAACAAGACCCCCTACATGTTGCCTAGAAGAGACTCACTTCAGATTAAAAGACACACACAGACTAAAAGGAAGGGATGGAAAAAGAGATTGCTTTGATGGACCTAGAAGGTGTTTAAGTCAGACAGAGAAAGATAAACACTATATAATTTTACTTGTATCCAGAATCTAAGGAATAAAAAGAACAAACTAATCAAAAACGGACTCACAAATATCGTGCACAGTTTAGTGATGGACTGAGGGGAGAGGAGTTTGCGGGGCTGGGAGAATGGGTGAGGTGTTCAAGAAGTACAAATTAGTAGCTGATGGCTGGACATAAGGACGGGGAGCACGGCACGGGGAATGCAATTAGAATGAATACGTTCGCTAGGTGGAGGGTCAGGGGAGGGAGGGAGCAATTGGAGGGGGACCGTTTTACAAACTCTATAGATTTCTAAGCAATGTGCTGTATACTTGAAGCTAATTAAAATAAAAAACCTTAAACTATAGAAAACCCCTCAACATTTAAAAATCCATTTAGAAAACAGGCAAAAGGTAGGAGAAATCTCATCAAAGAGAATACGAATAGGAAATAATTGCACTAAAAAGACGTTCGACATCATTAGCTATTAAGAAAATAGAAAGTAAGACTAATGTGAAACTACTCTACACTTACAAAAATTTCAAAATTAAAAAATAGTGACAACATCAAATGGTGGTGAGGATTAAGAGAATTTGGGTCATTTATACATTGATAGTGGGAATGTGAAATGATATAGCTGCTCTGGAAAAGTTTGCCAGTTTATTTAAAACTAGATGCCATTAATATATAATTCAGCAATTGTGCTCCTGAGCATGTATTCCAGGAAAATGAAAACTTATATTTGTGCAAAAACCTGCGCGTAGATGTTCATAGAAGCCCTGTTCGTAATTGCTCCAAACTGGAAATAACACAGATGTCCTTCAATGGATGAATGGTTAAACAGACTATGGTGCTCCCACACGGCGGAGTACTATTCAGCTTTAAAAAGGAGCAAACTACTGATAAACAGAACAACTTCGAGTAATCTCCAGAGAGTTATGCAGATTCGGCTGGAAGGGGGCTGATTACAAAAGGTTATATATTGTATGATTCCATTTTCAAAACATGCTTGACAAAATTACAGGTACGGAGAACACATTCGTAACCGCCAGGGCTTAAGGATGGGAAATGGATGTGGCTGTAAAAGGGTAACATGCGGTTTCCTGTAGTGATGGAAACACTCAATATCTTGGTTGTGTCAGTGTCCACATCCGGGTTGTGATGTTGTACTATAGTTTTTCAAGGTGTGACCACTGGGGAGAACTGGGTTAAGAATTCACAGGATCTCTGTTTTACTTCTTATCACTGCATGGGAATCTACACTTATCTTAAAAGGTTTTATTTAAAAATTGAATTCTTCTCTACAAATCTCAAAGGTTTGCATGACAGACAAAAGGAAAAATTTATGAAGGGACTTTGTTGTTCATATTTGTGCACACACGCACCAGGACTGCATTAATAAAACATTCTGGTCAATGAACCCTTAACTAATGACCATTTTCAATGAGAACCCCCAACCAAAAAGCCTTAAAGTCTAAGAGGAATGACGCTTTCATGGTAGGATTTCTGACACACGACCTGAAAGTTCAGTGCTTGCAGCCACTTTGTCAGGAAGCCACCCATAGCCCCTAATCCCTGCACGTTTTGATGGTGTCCCTGACTCTTGCCAGCTGTGGCTTGTCTGGCCGGCCCATATGTAAAATGGGGATGTTCGCAGGTCTCAATGAGTTGATGTTGTTAAGTGTTTAATATAGGTACTTCCCCTTCCCCACCTCCTTTTCTTTGGTCTGAGAGAATGATGTATATAGCCTATCACCTGGAAACACCTAATATTTGGGGCTGAAAATGGCAGGTGGTGGAACAAAGGTTGTTGGGATCTGAAGAAGAAAGGCCGGCAGTCTAATCTGGAGAGGGTGAGAGGTCTTGTGTGATCAAGGAAGCCTAGGAAATGGGGGTGTGTGCTGAGATGAATGTTCCTGGTGGAAGGGCACGTCGTGATGTGTTGACAAGCTGACATTTCAACAGTGTACGTCTTTCTTCCCAGTATAAAGCTCCACAGAACCAAGAGAGTCAGTCAGCCTCTAGGAGAGTCATAGCCACTGTGTTCTGACATATACAGCGTTCTCGGAGAGTCCTGGTGTCATGCCCTTCTATTCTTTTCTATGTAGGTGACTTGGTTCATACCTTCACACGCTTTGTCATTACATTACATAAATCAACCCACTGAAAAAAACTTCTGCCTTACAATTCTTTATTTGGAAAATATGCTTGCTCAATCTGCTGCGCTCACTTTTAAGGATGCAGAGCTAGGTCCCTATCTGCAGGTTGGGGACTTTTTCTCTGAGACTGGAGAGCACTGTCATACCAGGCATGGCCACCAGGAATCAAGCAAGAGCAGCGTTGGCAGGATCTAGAGAGAGATTCCATTAGGAATAAGACCCGAGGAGAGAAGGGAAGAAGGATGCGGCTAAGGCTCCCAGTCACCACAAAGCAGGAAGAGCTCCAGGCTGTGAAGGTTGGAATTCTTTTGCTGATGAATCCTGTACTTGGGGTTACCTGCAGGGTGGTGAGCACTAAGGTCATATACGCTCCATAAGTCCTATCCTGTCCCTTGGGAGTGTCTGGTCTGAATAGACTGGCGCCATAGTGCCTCACTGCCTGCCTGTCTGCCTTCAGTACCACCTGCCACAGTGCTGTGATGCTCAGAAGAGAGCCTTGGGTAGACCCTGCTGCAGCCTGACACAAGGTTATCCTTTGTACTCTGCACTGAATCTTCCCGATCCTGGCTTCCTTTATCTCTAGAATTTGTCCAAGTTATAACAAAAGGACAGCAGCATGGAGATCAACTCACCTTGCGATAATAGCATCTTGCTCTTCCTGCCCCACTGGGTGCAGCCTTCGAAGAACTGAGGGGCTTCCCTATATGCCAGCTTCTGTTTCCTAGTAACTAGAATTTGTGATAGAATAGGAATGCAACCGATTTCTCCTGACATCAATGTCCTGCAAAGTGTGTTCGATGACTCCTGCTGCCTGGATTCCAGAACTATCCTGCTTCATGTCCCAATTGTGACCTGGTTGTTCAGCATTCTTTGTATTATGAGAGTTATCCTTCGAGTTCAGAGCCTCCAAGTTCATTTTTCAAGAGAGCTGGAATTCGTTATTTTCCCTGTAAATAGAGAATGCTACGTGAGGTAGGTGAGCTGAACCTAACAAGGTGATAGCACATGTAAGGGATACTTGTATGGGCCTGAAAATGAGTCCAAAACCACCTGCACATGGGCCAGATGGCAGAATGGACCCAGGCAGGAGCAGAATGTGAAGTAATGGCTTGAGGATTCTGGAAACAACACAGCAGGAGGCAGCAAGGAAGTGAGAATGTCCTTTCTCCGTGACAGCTTCATTAACGGAGCATAGAATTAGGTCAAGCCAGGTGATACTCATGTGGTGTCCTGCAGAATGCTCAGAAAGGCCACTATAGGGAGGAATCTGTAATTCCCAACAAAAGAGAGGAAATTGAAGGAGCTGAGTTGTTCAGCCTGGAGCAGAGAAGGCATGCTATCTTAAAATACTGCTTTCACAAATGAACAGGACAAGCAGAGACGCAGGGACATGGACAATGGACTAGTGGTTACCAGAGGGCAGGGGCTGGGGGAGGAGGGGAGAGGTAGATGGGGTAAAGGAGGTCAAATATGTGGTAGCTGAAGGAAACTGGACTTTGGATGTCAAATGATAATGTACACCTGAAAATTATATAATTATATTGACCCCAATAAACTTAATTAAAAATAAAAATAAAATAACATACTGCTTTCCCAGCCATCTGACAATTATTCTGGGCATATAAGGCACTACTAGGAAAGCAAGACATATTCAGAAAACTAGCAGTCCACACCCCAATGGGGGAAGCACAGGGCTCTGACAATGCATGCTCTAGAAAGAAAGTGGGCTTCCTGGAGGAGTGGGTATCTAAGGTGAGTCTAGTAGGATGTGTAGGAAAAAGTTACTCTAGCAAGTAGCCAGGTGGGGTGGGCATGGGAGAGGTGCCCTCTAGGCAAGGGCAGCAGCAGGTGCCAGGCTATATGGGGAGTGGGCATGCTGTCGTGCATGGAGTGGGGGCTGTGTGTGAGGAAGCTGGCACCGGATCAGAAAGAGCCTCAGATGGCATGCCAAGGGAACCATTGAAGGTTTTAAGTAGAGAAGTGACGAGATGAGATTTGCATTTTCAGAGATCACTGTGGGAAAAGATTTAGAAGCAGAAAAGGCTAGAATATGTGAGACCAGTTAGGAGTCCGAGAAGGGAAGGGGTCTGGGCTGGTGGAGTGGCAGTGGGGACAGGGAAGGAATCAATGGGAGGGTTATTGTGGTGGTAGAACAAGGAGGAGGAGAAGAAAAGAAGAGGAGGTCACAGAAGGCCTCATCTACCAAGTAAGACATTTAGGGGTGAGGGTGGCAGCTGGTCTTCCAAAGGAACCATCCTGGCCATGGTAACAGAAGCATGGGCCACCCAAGGTTACATTGTCAGAACAGCCAGACTGTGTCTGGTTTTCAGAGACTGACACACAGTAAGCAAACCCGTAAGGGACTGCCTCATAGTTCTAAACACCAATGTGCTAATTCCCAGTAGGGAATCGAACTTCAAGAAATCTAAATGGATCTTCTCAGAGGAACCAGACTCTAAGTGCCAGTCAACAGGCACCTCTACCCAGTCATCAAGGGCCTTGGAGGCTGGAAGGGTCAATAGAGGTGACCAGAGAAGAATGAAAATGAAGGTATGGGCGTGGGTGTGTGGGGAAACTGTAAGGCTGTTTATCGTGACTGACAGCTACCTTCTGGCAAAGACTGTTGTCCTCTGATATATACACATTGCCTATGAATATAGACACATGCTCATGTCTGCCTGATTCAATGCCTCTCACCCTGGTGTGGATAAATTACCAGATGTCCCCGTGATCTCCCATTTCCTGCACATCTCTCCCAACCTACTTTGGGCCACTCTTTTCAGTTGACACATTTTCCCACTGCATGCAGTACCTTATTTCTTACCTACCGTGGAGGTTAAAGATATAAAAGTTGAGATATAATTTACATGTCGCCTGGTAGAATCCATTCCTAGAGCTCATAAATGTTATAAAATTCTCTATTATTACATAAATATCTATGGGATATTTTTTACAACACAGTATTATTCAATGTATACAGGATTTTGGGGGGAAACATTAAAACATTGATTTTCAATGTCATTGGCATAGAAAAAAGCTGACACGAGGGTTGATGGGAATGGAGAGAATGTTCTAGAACAAAAAAAGATTTAAGAGTCATAACATGCCTTTAAAATGCATTCTGTAGGCTTGTTTGAAGTCTAATCCAAACACATCGGTCGAAAAAAAACATTTTTGGAACCAGTTATTGAATACCCAATATGAGGTCATATCAAAGAATTGTTAAATTTTAAGGTGTGGTAATAACATTGTGCTTGTGAGAACATGTCTTTATATTTTATTTTATTTTATTTTATTTTTTATTTTATTTTATTTTATTTTATGTGTCTTTTTGTGTCTATATATTTTAGAGATGTAAAATATGGGATGAAATGACAGCATCCTAATGTCTGGAATTTGTTTTAAAATGCTTCAGTAAAGGACAAAAATAGATGAATCTGTGGCAAAACTTTGATAATTGTTGAATCTATGTAATGAGTAATGGGGGTTCATCGCACTACTCTATTTTGTATGTGTTTGAACATTTTCATAATCATAAAAAAGTCAAAGATGGGTTAAACAGCAGGAACAATAAAAATTAAGGGTAATTTGTTACCACCGCATTCTCACTCTCTCATATTACTTGGGAGACAGGAGAAATTCATAAGGTTGGGAAGAAAACTTGCTAATGCTGTTTTCAATAGGGATTTTGTTGAAGATTGAGTAGGAGATTGTGATGTGGATGGGTGTTAGTTACTTTTTTTGAAAAATTTCAGGAGGACATTGAATATTAGTTACTTTGCTTGAGAAAAGATTCTGTAATGAGCTGGTTGTCTTCCAACAGATACAGACCTGGGAGGCTGCAGGGGGCAGGAGTGAGAAATCTGGCTTCTGAAGTAGACAAATGGGGTTCTGGCCCTCACTCTAACTCTTAGTTAGCCACAGGATCTTTGATAAGTCACTCAACCTCTAAAAGCCTCGGTCTTTCCCTCTGCAAATGGGAATGATAATAATGCCTTGTAGGTTATTAGGATTACTTGCAATATTTCTGTCTTGGCACATGATAAACATTCATTAATCATTAGCTACTATTACTCTTCTTCCAGCATTTGGTTCACCAAAATTTCTTTATCGTTATTATTTATGTAATATGACTTTTGCAGGTTCCCAAAAATATGAATATAGGAAAAGTGTGTGTGTGTGTGTGTGTGTGTGTGTGCGTGCGCGCACGTGGCGTGGGGGGGTGGGTGGATGGAGACTTCACTCTGCAGAAGCTGGACTACTGCTCACATCAGTTTTTTCAGGTTCTCTTTTATTCATGGGGATCTCCCAAGGTCTCTCCACACCACTTCCACCTTTCCAGAAATCTCACAGTGGAGGGACATCCTTGCACTCGAAATTAACATTCCTAGAACACACATTTGGAAAGTGATTCAAGTCTGCACTTTGAAAACAGAGAAAATAAAGTAAAGAAAATAAAATTTATTCTGCAAAAGAGATTCAAATATACATTTTGAAAACAAGAGGAATTACAATGCACAGGTAAACAGTATGCATTTGAAAGAAGATTTAGATTCCATTCAAAAAGAAAGGTGGTCACACTATTTGCTCAGTGTTGTTAATGTTAGAAGACATGATATAATGTGCTTTTGATTATGGGAAGCTCATCTTCCTCTCACTGAGAATGTATCATCCCTGTGTTTATACCTGTCTCTCTCCCTTGAGGGACATGGTCAGAGGTAGGGAAAGGAGGGCCAGCTACTGGTAGTGGCAAACTACTGCAAACACGGTCAATAATTATGAATACTGTCAGAAATTCCACTTCTGTGTACATATCTGAAGGAAATGAAACCACTCTCTTGAAGAGCCATCTGTACCCCATGTTAACTGCAGCATTATTTACAATAAGCCAAGACATGGAAACACCCAAAGTGTCCATCAATGCATGAATGGATAAAGAAAAAAACATATCTAGAATATAATGTATATATACATACATGTACATTATATTATATTATATAATGAAATTCATCTTCTTTGATTCATGTGTAAGAAAGAAGGAAACCTTGTCATTTGAGACAAAATGGATGGACCTTGAGAACATTATACTGAGTGAAATAAATCAGACAGGAAAACAAATACTGTATGATCTCACTTATACGTGAAATCTGAAAAAAAAAAACTCATAGAAACAGAGTAGAAAGGTGTGTGTCAGGGGCTGGGGGATTGGGGAAATGAGGTGATGTTGGTCAAACGGTACAAATTTCCAGTTATAAGATGAATAAGTTCTGGGAATGTAATGTATACATGGCAACTATGGTTAACTATACTGAATTTATATACTTGAAAGTGGCTAAGGGAGTAGATCTCCAAAGTTCTTCCCATGGGGTGATAAAAAGGAAAAAGATAACCATCTGAGGTGATGCATGTGTTAACTAACTTTATTGTGGTAAGCATTTTGCATTGTTTATGTATATCATCATCATGTTGTGGACCTTAAACTTACGCAATGTTACAAGCAATTGTATCTCAGTAAAGCTAGGGCTGGGGAAGGAATTAGGAATCCATTGGTATTCATCATCTGTGTTCTAGTTCATACCAGGGGTCCCAAGGTGATTTATCCTGTGCTCCAGGTGGATGTTTTGATCCTTAATCCGTCTCAGTGGATTTAGAGACATCTCAATCCTTCATGTTAAGACACAGGCTTGGATACACAGTCCCACCATGTCACAAGTGTTCTCTAAGTTTGCCCTTTTCCTTCACTGTCTAACATCTGTCACCCACCCTCAGGGGAATAAACACTCACCCATGACCCAAACCCATGGCTTCGTCATTCCATCTTTATCTGAAGTACGCAGCACTGGGGTCGGCCAGTGTTTTTCCTTTTCCTGCTCGATCTTCCAAACTAAGGGCCAGTGTCAACCAAATGTCAAAATAAAGACATAGAAAAGCTAAAAGTGGGGAAGGTACCATGGGACAGCTGAGGTGTTTTTTCGGTAGGGCCGTGAAGGTGTCCTAGCTTAGCTAACCGTGACAGGTGACCTAGGACTGCTGGAGCGTAAATATGAAAGTGTCAGTGCTCCAACTGTGTAGGGGAGCTGGTGCTTGACAGGTTAACTGTGGGGAACAAGCACGTGTCTGCTGCTGTCATCCACTTAATCAGCTAGCGGTTGGCTAGAATTGCACCTTTTGCTTTCTCACTCCCCTGACTAGGTTTCAGCCTCAGATATGCTTCTCTGAGATTCCTCTGGTCACCAAGATTAGGCCTCCCTATCCCTACAGTTCCTCAGGCCCACCTTTGAGAGAGGAACCGGGCTCACCCCATCACATGTTGTATCTTGCTGGTTATATTGCCAAAGGGTGAGCTTATCAAGGGGCAGCTTTGCTTTATTGCTTATTAAATGTCCAGTTCATCCTTACATAACGATTGTGATCCGATTTCTATATTTTCCATCCCTTATCTCACTTGCTAAAACTTCTGGGGGGCCCGGCGCTGACCCTTGATTGACACTTTCCTCGACCTCTCTTTAGCATCTGGTACATCACCACTCTTGCCTGCAAATTCTGTTCTCCTGGCTTCAACACTCTTTTCTGCTTCTCCTCCAACCTGTCTGCCCACTCTACTTCTTCTGTCCATCTAAATCAGTTGTGCTCCTCATTGACCCCTGCCCAGGTTCCTTGTCACCTGTCGTCTGTCTACTCCACAGACCTATTACAAATATGTGGATGACTCTCAGCCTTGCCCTTCCTCCTGTGCTCATGGGAGACCCTCCCCCGCCCCAACAAACATCAGGATGTCACACAGGCACCTCAAACTCAGTAACAACCAAATCACACTCCTTAGAATCATCGTCTGGTCCCAGCTGACTTCTCTGGCCTCATGTTCTCTCCCAATTGCTATGAGGCATAGCAATACCAGACTGGACACTGAGGTGGCCTTATAGCTAATTAAATCAACCTGATGTGGAAGAAAACAGAATGTCCTTCAGAGCCTTGGAAGAGCAGCTTGGCATAGTGTCCAGTGATTCCATCTGCTTTATGTTCGCAAAGCCTCAGCACAGGCCCTTGGAAACTCCGGTAAAGAGGCTGCAAACTTGACAGCCTACAGGGCTGGGAGTTTTCTACAGGAGTGAAAGTGAGTAGTGACAGGGGAGTGGTGAACTGGAGAACATATGCTCCACCTCAAAGAGGCGACAGTCTCTTCTAGCTTCAGCCAGGTATAGGCTTGTGTGAATGTTGCCACAAGTTCTGGGTTTTCAAGAGAATCCAGAAATCTGGATTTTCATGTGAATCTTCCCATTGGTACATGTTGGCAACAAATTCAAAATTTAATGTTTTGAAAACACTGTGTGAATCAAATCAAACACACCTGTGGGTCACATCCAGCCCCCAGGGCATATGTCTGTGAACTGCAGAGGATAGAATGTGTGAGGCTTGGCAGACAGACAGCAACTCCAAAATCGCTTCTGCTACTCTGTAGCTATGGGTCTCTGGGTAAGTCATACAATCTCTCCAATTTCCTCATCTGTAAAACAGGGGTAACGATACTCCCCCTTGAGTCGTAATGAGGATAGAGATCATATTTGTGAGATGGCTGGTACGGAGCAGTTTCCTAAGCAGAAGTCAGTTAATCAGCTCTATTGACACAAGTACCAAAAGAACATGTTTACGTGGTCAGCCCAGGGAAACAGGGTGTATGAACACCCCCAAGGATGGGCGAGTGAGCCTGGATGAGAGTGTCACAAGCACCTCAGTCCCTAGGGAGCAGTTCTCAGGGGCGGCTTCCTTGTGCAAGGAGAAAATATGTCCCCGATCCACCCTCCTTTCCAGGGCTCTGATTCTGGGCTCACCCAGCTCCTTTCTGAACAGGAATCCCGCTGCCCATTTCCCTGGTACTGGACATGGCAGCTCTGGATGAGCCATGTGGCCTTTACAGGCTGCAGACAGACCCGATTTGCACCCCAGTGTCATTTGAGTTTAGTTAGAAAAACCAGGTGCTCCAGACCATCGCGCTGGGGTTCTGAGCCTGGAACTGGCGGGAGGGCCTGACTAAAAGACGTCCTTCCTGAGAACCCCTAGATGTTACCCTCATTGTCACCTCCAAAGTGTCAGCCATGAGGAGCTTCTGCAGGGCCTCCCAGAGATCAAGAGGCCTGGGCCGCTTCTCTTATTTGATCCAGGTAAATTAAAAATGAACACTTGCCAAGAGAAGTTCTTATAGTATATTTTCTTTTCTTTCTTTTATTTATTATTTATTTTAGTAAAATTTTTTGCACCTACAGCATCTGGTCTTCTTAGGTGGTCTCCGATCTAAATACTGAGCAGGCCCAACCCTGCTTAGCTTCCGAGATCAGATGGGATCAGGCTTCTTCAGTAGCATGAGCGTGGACTATAGATATTTAAACATTTACATTTAACAAATTAACACATTGTAACACACAATATAGTGTTATTTAACTGTGTTATACACAGGACAATTTACATGGACCTGCCTTTCCCACGTACAGAAAACCTTTCTCCAATTCTGGCCTCTCATCATCTCATGCTTCAAAATGCAGCTCCTCTGCTGCGAAAGCCTTTTTGGCTTTCTCTTGAAGACACTCTCTGAACACATTTATGCTACTGTATACTTTTATTGTTGCAATGTTGGATTTGTGACCCTGCCTCCCACTGGCCTGGGAATTCCTTGAGGAAAGGGGTTGTGTACGCTCTTGTCTGTAACTCCAGTTCCTAGGAGTGGGTCCGGCAAGCAGTAGATACTAAATGAATGGATGGAGGGTGCATGGCTGGGGAGCTCACTCCAGCTCTGCTCCTCTCTGGATTCTGGACAGTATTCCTTTTGAAGGCTCGCCTTAGAGATGATGTCTGTCTGATCCTCACCTGGGAGAGTCTCACTTCTTTCTGGTGAGATCCCTCCACATCTGCGGGTTCAGCAAAACAGCAACCACCACCTCTGGCAGCTGCACACAGCCACACACAGCTCCGAGCCACACACGTTTTCCCATTTGATCCCAACAACCACCCCATAGGTGGATACTAACACTTTATGTTTTCATGGACTAGGAAACAGAGGCTAGAACTTATTTCGTAGATGATAAACTGAGCCCAGTAAGGGTAATGTCTCACAGTGAGATGGATATAATTGCAGTTTCCACTGCAGTGCTCTGACCACCCTTAGTTGTGACATGAATGCTGCTTTGATTTTTAGAGCTGGCAGTGAGAAGCAACAACTCAACACACGAAATGGCTCTTTCCTCAAGCTTTCTCCTTCCTTCCTCTTACTAGACCAAAACATGATCAGCAGTTTAGAAGCTGTGGTTGGCCACTTGTGGAAAGACAGCGTAGCTCTGGCTCTAAGCTATGATAAGACTGTCATTGCGATGAGAAACCCACGTTGCGATCATCTCTCTCGCAGAGATTGTACAGTCTTCAGGCATTACCCTGCTGGGAATAAAGAAACCAGTACAGCTTCCAAACACGTCTCCAAAGTGTCCCATTAAAACTTATTGAACATATACCCCGGGCACATGGAATAGAACAACACTGGTGTTAGTGCCAATGCTTTTCATTCCGGGGCCCATGGATGACATAACCAATAGACCCAGGCAGGAATCCTTCCCATCAAGCCAGAGAAATAGCCCATTTCCGTGCAGCAATCCAGGCAACTGCAATCAAGCAAATGGAGTTGGTGCAAATCATCACAGCTACCCAATATTTTATCCTATCGCATGCCAGGCTGTTGCTAGGAAATGCAGAGATGAGTAAAACATTGTCTCTGCCCTCAAGTCTGGAGGCAGGATATGGACAGGGGTTGGGAGGAGACAGACCTGTGGACACATATTTATTACCAGGCTAAGTATAAAACCAGGGATACATACATTAACACAGTATTGCGGAGTACACATGAGACAATGTCTAATTCTCCCTAGAAGTGTGCCACAGAGGTCAGTCTTGAAGGATGAATAGGAGTTGCATAGGCCGAGCAAGGTGGGTGGGTATTCCTGGCAAAGGGACTAACATCTACTAAGGCTTGGGATCCAGGAAGCACTGGGACAGGTGTCAGGAGAAGAAAACCTGTTCTCGGAGTAGGAAGGACCATTTTCTTGCATCTCTCTAAGCCATGGATATGTCATCTATAAAAATGATAATAGTACCTCCCTTATAAGCTTGTGGTGAGGCTTGAATAAGATAATGTATGTCATGTGCTCACATGGTGCCTGGTTCATTAAAGTCGGTCGGCTCTTACCGTTGTCTCCGGAGTACTAAAGGGCATGAAGTTAATTGACAGCCAAGTGAGAATAGGTGTAAAGTAGAGGAACATCATCAGATTTAAAACATTTTAATATTTTCCATGATAAAAATGCATGTTTATAACAGAAGAGTTGAAATATTTTTAAAAGAAAAAGAAGAAAACTTCTAACCTCACTTCCTCACCTGGAGAGAACCTCTCTTATTATTTTGCTGTAGTGTCTCCCAGTCTTTCTTTGCTCAGCAATTCTTCTCTATACCTTTAAGCATATCGTATGCACGAAAAGTTCTTTTTCCACATAAAAAGAACAAGTAGTTTTCTACATTATTATAATCTCTTTAAATATATCATTTTATTGGCTAGCATCCACTGAATGGATCTATTAATTTATTCAACCATCTCCCTGCTGTTGGACGAGTAAGTTTGTCTACATTTTTTTTTTCTATTGTCAGTCAGGCTATGGAGAACATCTTGGCACATAAGGTTTTTTCCCTCTGCACTTCCAAGAATTCCTTAGGATAAAGACCCAAAGGAATTAGAGAATTTAAGGGTTTTGATGCAACGCCATCAAACTGTTTCCTGAAAGGGTGCATCAATGCTCGCTCAAGAGGGTTTGTTTGACACAAGCCTTACCAGCTTTGGGCATTCTCATTTAAAACTAAATCTCTGCTAATGTGTTGGCCACAAAAAAAACCAAATGGGCAGCAATTCCTTTGTCATTCAGAAGTGAGAAGAGCTCACATGTGTGTCTCGTACTTGGTTCTGGTTACAACGTCTCAATGCTTAGTTTTTATCCAGTTGTTTGATGGATGGGGAGAGATCAAAAGTTGCTATCAAATATACTTAAAATATTAACCCTTTGTCATATTAAAAAATCTTTTGTTGTTTTAATTTCATGGAATTAATCTACAATTCTTTTCCTTTGCAATCACTTCTTTCCTTTAAGGACCCGAAAGGGCAGGTTTTTAGCTCCTGCTCGATAAGTCACCTGTCTTTCCAGATCTCAATTTCTTTATCTTTTAAAGGGGTGGGTAGGCAAAGATGTGATCTCTCAGCTCTTTTCTAAGTATAGATTCTTGGACTCTGGACTCCACAGGGTAGCTGCTCACAGGCAACCTTCCAGGTGCTGTGGGGCTCCAGCTAGGGAATCCTTCTCTTGCGGGGTTCATTTAGTCATTCTACTACCACCTTCTGAGCATCTACCATGTGCCAGGCATTATTCTAGGTGCTGGAGATACATTAGTGAAGAACACAAAGCCCCTGCCATCACTTCTAGTAAAGAGACAGATAACAAAGAAAAAGTAAGTTATAATAATGCTGACGGTGATAACGAGCATGGAACAAACTAAATGGAGGTAAGAGGTTAGGGAGTGCTGGCAGACGGGGGAGGGGAGTTGCTATTGTATATAGGAGTCAGGTACTATTTTAGCAGAGACCTGAAGGAAGTAAGGGAGCCAATCAGGTGGCTATCTGAGAGAGCGCATTCCAATGAGACAGAAGGACATTCCTGCAAAGATCTTGAGGCAGGAGACTGTTGGATTAGTTGCTGGGGGGAGGCGGCAAGCAGGCCAGAGTGGCTAGAGCAAAGGCAGCAGGAGGAATGGAGTAGGGAAAAGGGCGAGAGAGGGCAAATGGTCTGAGGGCCCTCATAATGACTTGGCCTTGACTGAATGAAATGGAAACTAGTGGGTGGATTTGAGCAGAGCAGTGAGTGACATGATCATAGCTAGGATTTAAAGGCATTAGAAGACGCATCTAGTCTAGTGGACATCACAGGCTCCAGCTCTGGGATGAGCTGCACCCTGTCCCATTCCCAGCTGATGGACCTTGGCCTTATGTCTCTCAGTCTTAGTTCTTTATCTAGGAAATAATTCGAAGATTTCACCGGGTTTGCCTCCCTCACTACAGCTGACCTAACTGGGCCAGGTGTTTGTGGAGGTGGTGGGGAAGGGAGAGAGTCAACCCAGGGTCTCTTAATGTTTAATGTGAAATGCCCTATCTCTAGGAAGACCACAGGGTGGCAGTGGTAGCGTGGGGGTGTGGCTGACATTCAGTCTACCAGTAAATAGCCAGCATCTACTTATTCTGAGCCTGGACACTTTCTGGTTCAGGGGATGTGGGGAATTGTCAAAAAGCCAGCAACAAGCCCCCACACAGTCAGAATGGTGTCCCCACCATCCTAAGAATCAGGTCTGTGAGTCATGGCCCAGGGCCTGCCTCCAGAAATCCATTCAGTTGCCCCTTTGTCAGGGAAGGCAGCCTTTTCCTGATTCTGCTCCTGGCAGACCAGGCTAACACAGGCCACTGAATTAGCACACTTAGAGTCCCACGACTCCTCTCTTTAAAGCACTCGCCACAGTTGAAATCTTATGTAGATTAGTAGGATTTTTTGATGTCTCTCTCCCTTAGCAGTCTGGACACTACAGGGTCTGTAAAGGCTTTGTCTGTTGACTTCACTGCTGTGTTCCCAGAAGTTCCCCAGCATGCTGCCTGACACTTAAGGGGTGCTCAATAAATGCACCGAATGATTAGATAGTGAGAAAAGCAGGTAATGCTCTTCCCTTTTATAGGCAATAAACCAGGCACAGACAAAGCTCTGACTGCCTTCTGACCCAATTGCTACAGCACTGGCACTCAGGAGCATAGGGGCACACCCGACAGCCTCCAAGATCCTCCACCCTAAACTCCTCTTCCTCCTCTGCCCTCCCAAGGGCACCGCAGAGCCAGGCCCTAGCCCCAGAAACAAGACTAGTTTCCCGGGAAAAGAACCTGGGACAGCAGTATGAGCCTGTGAGCAACAAGAGCAGCACTTAAAATGTAGCGGACGCCATTCTTCCAGCGCAACTCTGAGAGGCAGGTTCTATTAGCACCCCCATTTTAAAGTGACGACACTGGCGCACAGGGAGGTAAGCGGTATGTCCAAGAGAGTAGCAGAGCCTGTCTCATGGAACCGAGGCAGTAAGGAAAGCTCGAGCCTGCACTCTTAACCACTCTTGTTACAGTGCACAACATCAGCACAGGCATCAGAAGTCGTGTGTTTTTCCAGCTGGGCTTCAAGGGCCTGATGTCCTGTCCCCTCATCTCTGGATTGGGATCATTAATAGTGGCTAGCCTATAAGGTTGTTAGAAGGTGAATGCGCTCGGAGTTTAGTCCAGTGCCCAGCACACGATGAACGATCAATTTAATGTTAAGTACTGATATTCTTGTTTTTTATGAGTGTTTTTTGGCCTGAGAAGGAGGGCTCCAGGGCTTTATCCTAGGTAGCACAGTTTGCAGGTGAGGTCAGTCGGTGAGCTGGGTCGCTAGTCCGGGGCCCTCGCCCGCCCACCCCATCCCAGATGGGGAGGGGCGAATGATGCGGCAGGCGAGGAGGCTCTGGTCCCGCCCCATCAGCCTTTTAAAAACCAGCGCCGGCGCAGGCGCAGAAAGACCTGCCGTCTTTCTCTGAACCAGCCTGACGTGCACGCGCATGGAGGGGAGAGCGAGCCCTTCGCGAGAGCCCGGAGTCCACGCGGCGGCTGACGTGCTGTGCCGCGGCCCGGTGGAGCCGCTCATCTTCCTTGCCAACTTTGCCTTGGTCCTGCAGGGCCCGGTCACCACGCAGTACCTGTGGTACCGCTTCAGCGCCGACCTCGGCTACAATGGCACCCGTGAGCGCGGCAGTTGCAGCAACCACAGCGTGAACCCCGCCATGCAGGTAGCGGCGGCGACGCGGAGAAGCGAGGAGCGTGGCAGGGGCCGGACCCTTAGCTAGAGCGTGGGGGCGACTGAGGGAGCGGGTCCGGTGTGAAGGTGGGCGCTGCCGAGGGCCTGATGGATCCTGGGTGATGGCCTGACCGAGAAGTGCAGCATGTAGGCTGCGGAGTGTTCCTACTGCCCTGAGAGTTGTCCAAAGGGGATACGAGTAAGGGAAAGAGACCTAGGTCCATTGCCCATATCCCTCCATTCCATGCCAGTTTTTGAGAGTTGTATGAAGTGTTTCTGAAGTTTAGGGCTCCGAAGAAAGCCCTCATCCCTGTGCCTCCCTGGTTGGTGGTGGTTGGGGGTGGGGGCAAGCCAGAGTGAGGAAGAGCACCCTTGTAAGACTCGCACCCCCACAGGAAGTGGAGACCCTTACCTCTCACTGGACCCTGTATATGAACTTGGGCGGCCTCCTGTTGGGACTCTTCTCATCCACCCTGCTGGGTGCTTGGAGTGACTGTGTGGGCCGTCGCCGGCTGCTGGTACTGGCCTCGTTTGGCCTGTTGCTCCAGGCTCTGGTGTCCATCTGTGTGGTGCAGCTGCAGCTACATGTTGGCTACTTCGTGCTGGGCCGCATCCTTTGTGCCCTCTTCGGTGACTTCAGTGGCCTCTTGGCTGCTGGCTTTGCTTCTGTGGCAGATGTCAGCTCCAGGGACAGCCGAACCATCCGAATGGCCCTGCTGGAAGCATGCATCGGGGTGGCAGGGATGCTGGCGAGCCTCCTTGGGGGCCACTGGCTCCAGGCCCAGGGTTATGCCAACCCCTTCTGGCTGGCCTTGGCCTTGCTGATAGTCATGACTCTCTACGCTGCTTTTTGCTTTGGGGAGACGGTGAAGGAGCCAACACCTGCCCGGCTCTTCACTCTCCGTCACCATCGAGCCATCGTCCAGCTCTACATGGCCTCGGCCCCGGAGAAGTCCAGGAAGCATTTAGCCCTGTACTCCCTGGTCATCTTTGTGGTGGTCACCGTGCACTTTGGGGCGGAGGACATCCTGACCATTTACGAGCTGAGCAGACCCCTCTGCTGGGACTCCAAGCTGATCGGCTATGGTTCTGCGGCTAGGCACCTCCAGTACCTCAGCAGCCTGCTGGGCCTGTGGCTTCTGCAGTCCTGCCTGGCTGACACCTGGGTGGCGGAGATTGGCTTGGCCTTTAACATCCTGGGGATGGCGGTCTTTGCGTTTGCTACCATCACACCCCTTATGTTCACAGGTAATGTGTGTGTGCCCAGGGACAGTTTGTCCTAGAGGTGCTGTGTGAAAATTGGGGAGCAGCTACTCATTGCCCCCAAATGTGGTTTATGCCTGTGCCTTTGGAAGCATCGTTCTGTTCCTTTCCTGCACCGGAAGACAAAACTGCCATCATTGATACAAAGCAGACAGACTACTAAGGAACCTCATAAAAAATGGGCATCTTTGTTGTACAGAAACACAGACCTTCGATAGACATAGTAATTATTTCGCATTATCAATCATAAATGTTGTTAGTAAGAAAGAATGACAGACAAAAGATGGCTCATAAGCTAGTTACTTTACTCCTGAATACAGGCCTCCTGGTAGCCTGTATTCATGGTGTTCTTAGTTAAAGTGCATGCTATTGATGCCTTAATACTCACTTTTCTGATAGAATCACAGGGCCTACCTTAAATATCCTTGGTCAGCTTATTTGGCTTTCCGAAAAGCCATTCTTCTGTATACTAAATTCCTGCTTACACTAGTTCTTTTTGGTGGGAGGGGGCAGCTAGAAATGAGGAAGTTAACTTTCTTAAAGGTACAGATTCATTTTGGTAAAGCCCTAAAGGACATTGTGTACAAAGTCAACCATTTAGTATCAGATTTATTAACTTGGCTGCTTGCCTGGACAGTGAGGTTGAAAGGGACCAGGTGCTTTTCTGTCCTGCCTACAGCATCTCCCATGGACTTGGTGCTGGGCTGAAAGCCCTCAGAGGTGCAGAGATGATGAAGACACTGTCATTGCTCTGCAGAGCCTCAGCAGAGTGGGGTTGGGGGCCTGGACACCTGAAGGGACCTTGGGGTACCTCATTGTATACCCGCTTTGGAGGATCCGCTGTCCTCTATGGTTTAGAGTTTTGCTGAAGAGGCAGTAGTCACACAAGGGAGAGAAATGGCTATGAAGGAAACAGTGTAAGCTTTTGAGTAACTAAATGCAAAGTGAAAAGGAACTCACGTTTACCGTGTGTTTACTATGCCGTGCTCTTGATGGGTGTTACCACAAATTCGGTGTCCTTAAAACTACAGAAGTTTGTTCTCTCGGTTCTAGGATGGTATCTGTCTCTTGCCTTCCGGCTTCTGGGGACTACCAGCATTCCTTAGCTTCTGGCTGAATCACCCTGATCTCTGCCTCTGTGGTCACACTGCCTCCTCTCTGTGAGCCTTCTCCTCTGTTCTGGGTCAAATCTTCCTTTGCTTCTCTCTTATAAGGAATCATGTGATTGCATTTAGGGCCCAACTTGATAATCCAGAACAATCTCCCCATCTCAAGATCCTGAACTTGATCACATCTGCAAAGACCCATTTTCCACATAAGCAACATCTACAGGTCCAGGAATTAGGACCTGATATCTTGGGGGGGGAGGCATTATTCAGCCTTCTACACCCTAGAACCTTCCTGTGGCAAAGGCCTTGTTATCCTTTTACAGATGGGAGTCAGGCCCAAGGCCACACAGTTGTAAGTGATGGAGTCTGGTTTTGAACTCCGGGTTGTCTCCAAAGCCCATGCTTGTTTTCTGTGCGTTGCCATCTCCCTGCTATGTGAGTGATGCCTGCTGGCATCACAAGAGGTCTTCTGACAAGAATTCCGTTGGCGGGGAATCGGTATTCATGTATAAAAGAGGTAGCAGATGGGTCAAGGCTTGAGAAGGGGAGTCCCCATGCCTCCTAGTCATTGTCTCCTTCACCATTGAGAAAGTTCTTTGTGTGTCTAACCTGAGTTCCATCAGTAGGGGCTCTGCTACATCTCCTTGGGCGCTCCCTCTCCCTAGTCCCATTTTCCTGATGATTGTGTTTCTTTCTCCTCAGGGTACGGGCTCCTCTTCCTGTCATTAGTCATCACACCCATAGTCCGGGCCAAGCTCTCCAAGCTGGTGAGCAAGTCAGAGCAGGGTAAGTGTCAGTGTTAACCAGCATCTGGTTCCTCATGCCCAGTATTGCCTGAACAAATTGGCCGGGGCTGGCAGAGCACCATAATGCCTTGGATTTTCAGACCACAGAATTAGAATTTGCAGAGCATGATCTTGTTCCCTTGGGTAACCCAAGCAGAGGATTTGTCCTCTCCAGACCTCAGCGTTTCCATCTGTAAAATGGATGCAATGATGCCATAGTTTCCTACTTCACTGGGGTCAGACTGTTTAGGCTCACAGGGAGCAAACAATTTTGGGATGTAGGTTTTATTGTCCCGATGTGACGGATGAGCAGAGGCCTAGAAGGTTAAAATGACTCACCTGGGGTCACTCAGTAAGTGGAGCTAGGATGCAAACCAGGTCTGTTTTAAGAGCAGCAGGTCTTAAGATCTGGGATTTAGTCCTGGCTCTGTCGCACCCTCTGTGTGATCTGAGGCAGGTCCTTTTTCCTCTCTGGCCTTTTTTCTTCATCCATAACATGTGCGGTTTGCTCTCGGTGACATCTACAGGCCTTTCCAGTTCTGACAGTCGGACAGTAAAATCTCGATTTCTGTTGGATTGTTGCTTTTTGTAAAATTTGAGTTCTGCTGGCATATCAATAAAGAATATTGTCTCAGGCCTCTGGGTCTGTAGACCCCAATCTGGAAACATCTGGCTCATCTACTTTTCCCCAGCTGCCCTGGAAAGAGGATCTGGTGATGACAGAGACGCTTCTGCCATATAGCCCACTATGGGTTCTGTTGTCCCCAGAACCCAGGTGCTTTTATTCACTCACGGAATAAGCTTCCCCTCCCCCAAAAAAAAGCTTTACTGTGCCCAGAGGTGCCAGGGGTAACAGGAGAAAAGAACAGCCCTTACTAACTGGCTTCCTCCAAGAACCCAGGCCCTGTGATAGGGGCTCTCAATGCGAATTTAATGTCATTAACAATCTGCGAAAATAGGTATTATCCTCATCTAACAGAAGGGGCACAGAAACCCAGACGGATAAATGACTCGTTCAGTGACCACAGAGCTAGTAAGTGTTGGGACTGGGAATGATCTCCGCAACTCATCTCAAACAGGAGATGATTCCAAAGGGCATAAACCAAAAACTGTTTTTCTCAGGCTTTTGCTAGAAGATACCACATGTACTTTAATACATGGATTTAATAATAGCCATTTGATCTATAGCCCCTGTGTGCCAGGTGCTTTCCAGGCATGATGTCATTGAATCCTTATCACAACACATGATGTAGGTAGGATTTATAGGTGAGGAAGGTGAGGCTCAGATCAAGTGACTTGCCCCAGGTAACACTGCTGCGAAGCAGTGGTGCCAGGATTTGAACCTAGGTCTTTCAGACTCCACAGTGTGCTATTTATTTCTTCACAGGTGCCCTCTTTTCTGCTGTGGCCTGTGTGAATAGCTTGGCCATGCTGACAGCCTCCGGCATCTTCAACTCGCTCTACCCAGCCACGCTTAACTTCATGAAGGGGTTCCCCTTCCTCCTGGGAGCTGGCCTCCTCTTCATCCCAGCCATTCTGATTGGGTAACACAGGACTCTCACCCATGCTCATGTGCCCTTTATCTCAAAGGTTTTCTCTTCCTCCTTCTCCTCCCAAGCAGAAATGGGCCGCCTCATTCCTGGAGCCCTTCCCCTGTGGGTATCTCAGCCCCAGCCTGACTCTCCCCTTGCAGATGGCTGCCTCATCCTCTGGGAGGCAAGGGCTGGAGAGAGGCACAGTAGGGGAAGGGTCAGGCTAACACTGCTGCAAGACAAGGCTATGTCTTTTCCCCCTGTCCCCCTCCATCTGCAGTTTACACATGGAACTGTGGTGACAGAATGTGCTAAAGGGAAGCCGCTTGTGGCTGGGCCACAGGCTAGCCTGCCCCACTGGCTTCTTCCCCCATAGTCTTAAGAGTCACTTTCCAGAGCCTTCTTCTCTGGACTTCGTCTTCCACCTCTACCTGTACCAGCCCACCCAGTAAAGCCTGTGTCACTTCTCCAGGAGTTGAGGGTCCCCCACGTCTAATCTAAAATGTCTCTCTGGTCTCTCACAGGATGCTGAAAGGGCTAATCCTCATCCTGAATTCCAGTAGTATCCCTAGAGCCCCCGATCTGCCTGGACCAGAGGACAAAAGCCAAGAGGAGTAAAGTGAGCACTGACCAACTGGAAGTATGCATCTGGCTCCCACCCACAGCAGCATCAGCAGCTCCCCTCAAGGGCAGCGTTCAAAAAAAAAAAAAAAAAAAAACCCCAGTGTTTATCCTGGATTAGGTGGTCAAGCTGGACCAAGGCACCCTGTTCATCCATAACTGTGCCAGCCTATGACTTGAGAATCTAGAATTGTAACCCAGACAGTGACTCCAGGGGAGGCAGTGGGGGAGCCATTTGGAAAAAGGGTCTGTTTACATTTATGCCAGGGTAGAGGAGAGTCCTGATAGAGGTGAGGCCTTGGTGGGGAGCAGTGGAAGCATGAGGCCTGGCATCTGTGCTTCCAACCCAAATTGCCCAGCTCACAGTGTCCACTGTACGGTGTGCAGCTACTGGTCGCTTCTTTCGATGAATACTTCGAGGGGAGAAAAGGTTGTGGGAGTCGGGGGGAGAGTGCTACTGACTTGGTGGAATCCACCCCCTGTGCTTTAGCAGTGCCAAATCATAATAAATATGCAGTATAAACACACCAAAAAGAACTTTCTGGCCCCCAAGGTATTGGGCTGTGGGTCTCTCTATTTTCCTGTTCCCAGTCTGCCCACCATCGGTCAGATAGGAAGCTGCTAGGCTGGGCAGAAGCCCCTGAGCTGCCATGGGATTGGTACTGGATGTGACCATCCCAGAAAATACTGACTGCCCATTCTTTCGTGAGCTGCTGGGAGATGAAGGGCTGCCAGACTTGCATCAAGCCAGGCCGAGAGGCTCGGAGCAGAGCCCTGGCCACCCATTCCTGAGGGTCATTCAGGGATCCACTCCTTGAAGGCACCTGTACCGGCCTTCCTGGCTACAACAGCCCAAGCAAAATCGGTTTCTGTTATCACTCAGCCCTCCAGCACCTCCCGTCGCTGGGTATTTCATTAGGGCCATGTGCTAGGACCATTTCTCATGTATCCTCAAGTCAATGGGACCCTGGATATGGACCTGGCTCCCCTATGATCCAGGGGCTCCAGCTTCCCAGGAAATGAGGGTGCCATTTCTGAAGCATGAGGAAATGCTGGACCCAAAGTTGAAAGGCAAAGTCGGGTTCAGTAGTAAGGCACTGGCTTTGATGAGGGCCATAAGTCCCCAGGTAGACCCGAATCAAGTGGTACCTGACTCTTCAAACCATAATTGGCCACAGGGCTTGGCCCTCTACTGTCATTTCTACCCTCCTGTCACCAGCCCTGGCAGCCAGTTACCTGGCTGGAAATCATGCAGGTAAAATGGGGATAGCCTTGGACAAAGTAGGGTCAACTGGCCTTTGCAGCCTGGGCCTTTTTCCAGATTCCCATGTCACTGGGAGACAGGGAAGGAGAGGGCCCTCCACTGACTCCCAGTATGAATGAGGCAGCGGGGAGGGGAGGGAGGAGGCTCTGGGTTGGCCTCAGGCCTGGGCTCTACTCCAGGCACTGCCTCCAGCTCACAGGTGACCTTGGGCAAACCCTCTGTGAAGGGCTAGGTCATGAGGCTCCAAATGTCTGATCATGGTTGGATAAGTTAGGAAACACTGGATTAGATAATGTTCTGAGATCCTTCTCACCTGAAATGTTCTAGAATAAGATGCCTTAATGGGCGTGGGGGAGGGATAAATAGTTGGAGCTGGTGTTTTGATCTTTGAGTGTCCCTGAACTGTTGTTGGTCCCTGGGGAGGGGTGGAGTGAGGTGAGGTAGGGACCTAGCTGACTCGGACCTGACACCTGACATAGAGGCAACAGCTACAGCCAAGCCAAGCAGAAAACCCTGCACACCTGTGTCAGAGCAGGCTTTCGGGGAAAGGCTCTTTCTCGGTCCTCTTTCAGGACCAGCCCTATGGGGCCAGGCCCAGGTGGAAGTAAGGGCCAAGGTGCCTGCCTTGGCTGTGATGTGGGCCCTGTGTGTCACAGCAGGGACGGAAGTCCCCTAAACACACTTCAGCTATTCTGGGGTAGGCTGGGGGCTAGGCTCTGATTCGCAGAGGAAGGAGCAGCAGTAGAGGGTGAACCAAACAGAAAAATAGGGCCAGGAAACCTATGAATACTGTCCATGGGGGACCTCAGGAGGGAGTAGGACTAGAGACAAAAAAAACAACGCTGCCCTTGGATATTCATCACACTGTATTGTTGTCTCTGTTTTGTGAGGACAGCGTCCAGTCCGCCTCAGTCACCATCGTATCCAGGGCCTGGCACTGGTGGGCACTTGGTGGAGGGAGGGTCAAGTACAGTCAAAGCCAGAGTTGGGGTCAAGACCAGCTAAACAGTATCTTTGGCAGGGAGGGGAATGGAAGTTAAAAGTCCCAAGCCTGGAGTGAGAGACCTTTGACTTCCTGACCATGTGGCTTAAGGGCTAAGAGTAACCTGGTCAGCACCTGCAGGAAGCACTCTGGGAACTGAGCTAGCCTTGAGGTATGAACCCACTGCCCTCAAGAGGGAAGAGATGGGCCAAGGGGGGTGGCAGGGTTCCGGCTGATCCCATTAGCTGGGGGTCTGGCTTTATTGGAAGGGAGGATACTTTCTTGCTCACCCACCCTCCTGGAGGAAGGGGCAGAAGGGTGTTCCTGCTTGTTTATTTCTGAATATCCCTTGGATCAAAAACCCATCCTCAGCTTGTAGACTCTTTGGGGCTAGTGAGAAGCCAGCTGTCTGTGGAGCAGCAGCCCGGCCCTCGGCGCAGCCTCGCGGATGATCCTCAGGAGAGCAGTCCCACCAGCAGCGGACTGAGCACCAGGAGGCCATGTCTGGATCCTGGGCTGCCACTCATGACTTGGCACATCATTCAGTTCCTCTGTCAAACGGACATAATACTGGGTAGGGTTGCTCTGATGATCACATAGACCGGAGCGGGGTGCCGGGGAAATGGGGGAAGATGTGTGAGGGATTTGTGTTTCAGAGACTTGCTATGTAACGTGTCATTCCTTGACCACCAGCATCGGCTCACCTGGGAATCAGAAATGCAGGAACTCAGGGTCTGCCCAGGTCTCCTGGGTGGAATTTTAACAAAATTCCCAGGTGATTGGAACGCACCCCTTGTCCTTATTCAGGACCTTGCCTCTTCCCATGGAGCTGCAGGTTGTGGCCAGGCCACTGCCGCTGCCACAGGGGCTGCCTCGCCCCGCCTCCCCATGAGCGAGTGGCTGGGCAGCCTTGGGTGGGTGAAGGGCTGAGGAAGTCAGCTGGGCCAGGCCAGGTAAGATCCTGAAGCGCAGAACCAAGGCATGGGTAGGGTGGCTAGCTGCCCTTTGAGACACAGTCTCCCTTGCCCAGGCCCAAGGCCAGGCCCAAGCAGGCGGGTGCCATGTACCTTGAGTGCTTCAGAGTCGCTGCAGCTGCAAATTAGCCAGAGTGAGAACTGCTCAGCCTGACCCTGACCCAGGATGTGGAAAAAGAGGCTGTAACTCAGGAAGGCTAGGAGGGCACTTGAGATCAGGCCAGGCCTAAGGGCACTGAGTGGTTACAGGGCAAGGCCACGGATGGCAGGAAGTGGTAGCCCAGGGCCCAGACATAGTCTAGGTGGATAGCCATCGCTGGATTCTCATCCCCAGTTGGCCCAGGCCTTTGCTTAGCTGAGAGGGCTGGCATTGTCCTACCACCTCCATCAGAGGCTGCCTGCCTCTGCCCTATTCAAGGCTAATGTCAAGGCAGGAGAGGGGGTAGTGTGCAGCAAACCCTCCATCTTCAGTGTCTCCAGGACTGAGCAGTGACCTGACCCTCTCACACCTGAGACAGAGAACCTGGCAGCAGGGCTTAGGGGAGGTCTAACCCTTACCACCAGCAATACCTGGCTTCCCTTCCCTCTCCAGATACTGATGAAGCTAGGTTTGAGGTGGCCCACGTGGGAGAGGGAAAGTCATTTCCTGAGAGGACCCAGGCTGTCACAATCCAGGGAGGCCAGTGTGAGAATCTGCTCCTTTTGGGAAGACGATGGAAGTGGGGGCCACAGCAGGGCTTGGGGACTAGGGAATGGTTAAGTTGGACCCATGGGTGCAACACCCTCCAAACTGGTGTCAGAGCCCGCAGATGAGTCCCGGGAGGAACGGCCCTGCAGGAAACGGATGATCTTCTCAATGGTGGCCTCCTGGTACTCATGGGACCACCTGTGGGTACAGAGGCTGGTGGGTCAGAGGGCAGGGCAGAGGGAGCTGGTTGCTGAGGGATCTGTGTACCCACCCCGCCTCCTCACTTGATGCCATTGAAGGTAAGCACAGCCTGCATGTCTTCAGGCAGGGCCTGGGGCTCTGGCCACTCAAAGCCATCAATGACAGGCACAATGTTCTTGCCACAGCTCAAAGCAGTCACGATCTCCTGGAGAAAGAAGGACAGAGGAGGAAGAGACCCTAGTCTCCATCCAGGGACCCTGGGGCCAGGTAGACACTGGGAGGGCCAACAACTGGGAGGGTCTGGAGGTTAGCCCAGGGTGGGATGCTGGTCCTGAAGTCCACCTCGACTTCTCCTCACCCCTTGTGGTATGATAAAAAATATTTGTCCTAGGTTCTTGGAATCACTACATGACTGGGGGTGGCGGTGTCTAGATAGCTTTAGGATGGCAGGCTGGTTGCTAGGAAAATCAAGCTATGATTTGAGGGTTGGCAATTTTAGCTCCTCACCCCCATACATACCCAGGGAGAGGAGAGGGCCTGGAGGTTGAGTTCAGTCACTAAAGGCCAATGACTTAATCATGCCCACATAATGAAACTTCCATAAAAACCCCTAAGGATGGGGTGGGCTGGTGAACACACCTAGGTGCTGGGAGGTGGCCTGGAGAGGGCATGGAAGCTCTGTGCCTCTCCTGTCTATGACCCCGCCCCTCTTCCCTTGCCCTGTGCATCTCTTACATTTGAATGTTCCTAAGTTAAATCCTTTATAGTAAACCAAGAATGGTTAAATAAAGTGCTTTCCTGAGTTCTGCACGTCATTTTAGCAAATTAGGAACCTGGGGAGGGGGTCGTGGGAACCCCTGAATTTGTAGCCAAGTCAGACAGAAGCATGGGTAGCCTAGGAACCCAGGACTTGTTCGGCATCTGAAGTGAGGGCAGACCTGTGGGACTGAGCCCTTCAGCCTGTGGAGTCTGATACTTGCTCTGGGTAGTATCAGAATTGAATTGAACTGTGGGACACCCAGTGGTGTTGGTGAATTAGAGAATTGGTTGTTGGTGTGGGGAAAAATCCCACATGATTTGGTGTTAGAAGGAAACATCACATATCTGCATGCAAATTGATCCATCAGGAGCCCTGCCAACTGTACTCCTTACTTCCTTCTCAAATCCACCCATTTTTCTCTGCCGCCATCGCACCACAGCCCTTTTCTAATTCATCTTCTTGTTAGCCCCCACCAGGTCTCTTATCATCTACTCTTGCCCCTTCTACTTTGTTTTCTATGTTGCCCCTTCATCCATCACTCTTTACAAAATGCAAACCTGATCATGCCTCCCCATACTCAAGCCTCTTCAAGACTGTACATGACTCTTAGAATAAGCTTCAAAGTCCTTAACGTGGTCTGAAGGTCCTGTGCGATTGGCCACAGCTCCCTTCAGCTCCATGCACTATTCCCCAGCCACACAGACTCTGCAGCCCTTAGATTCAGGGTCTTTGCACATGCTGTTTCCTCTGTCTAGAACACTCTTCTCTGCCCCATCACATAGCTAAGGACTACTCATTTTTCTGGTCTATACCCAATCAACACTTTCCCAGGAAGTCTTCCCTCACTTCCCTGACCAGGTCAGTTCCCCTTCTGTAGGCTCTCATAGGCTTTGTAGTACATGCCACAGTTGCAAATTTAAATTAATTAATGAGTAATTTACTTAATATTTGTATCCTCCACCAGATATAAAGGCAGGGATCATGTCTGGTTCTTATTCACCTTGTATCTCACTATCTTTCACAAGTCATGCCCAATACTTAATAGATGGCTGGATGAATGAAGGAATAGATGAGACAGCACAGCATAGCAGCAGTGAGAAGCTGCGCTCTACCATAAACAAATCTGGGTCCATACAAGTCTCTAACACAGGCTTTGTGACCTGAGGCAAAAACAACAGGCTCTCAAAACCTCCTTGGGAGGAATAACAGTGATATCCTGTGGCAAGTGGTAAGAAGAGCACCCAGCACATAGTGCAATAAATGTTAGTATTTCCTTCTTCAAAAAGTGGGGATAATAAACTACCTCACAAGGTTGTTCTGTGGCTATTACTATTAATGGGTGCTCTGAAAAGTGCTTATTGATTTTTTTTTTCCTTTCAAGAGGGAACCACAGAGATTGGACTTTCCTAGTGTAATTCACTTGTGGTTTTCCATATTGATTACCCACTAAATGTGGCTTCAGGGAAAAGAGTTTTAAAACCAGAGGCAATTAAGCACTAAAAACAACCAAAGAGGGATGATGGAGCCTTTGGAACTGGTCCAAGGCAAAGGCTCCCGCCACTCCACCTGCCTCCTCCCTCCTTGCAGTCCGCTGGGACAATGATGGGTGTCAAGACCCTTGTAGAGCAGTCTTCCTGGGGAAAGAATCTGCAGAGCTTCGACCCTGGCTGGCTTCTGGGCAACCTCTTCTGAGAAGAAGGCAGCCCACAGAGAGAAAGGGGTTTGCTTCCAAGTCACACACACACACCCAGCTGAGGAAGGGCCAGGCCTCAACTCAGACTTTCAGATTCCAAGTACAGGATAGTTTCAGCCAAGCCCTCTGCCTTTCCGCTAACAATGTGGATGAATTCTGACCCTCCACAGGTAGCAATTTATTTGGAACTTTTAGACATTTGCTTCATCTAGAGTTACACAGAACCAAAGACAGAACACTGGTTACTGCACAGAATCAGAGGCTAGCCAAGAGAGGTAAAATGGCTTATTCAAGATCACCCAGCTGATAAAGAATGAAAACTTGATTAGAGTCAAGTCTTCTGACCTGGTCAACCTAGTGGATATGTTTGGTTTTTCTCAGTCATCTCAGCTTCATCAGAATCACTCATCTGTTTAATCATTGATTCAATTATTCTACAAACTCTTCAAGAGCTTACTTGTACCCTGCATGGTTTTAGGCATCAGGGATAGTGTGAGTAAGGCAAGGTCTGAGCTCTCATTGAGCTCTCACAGACTCACTTCTTTCTTTCTCTCAGAAGTCCACCTGCCACCTGCTCCAGGCCTTCAGCCATGATCCTCCAGGGTGTCTCTTTGGCTCAGTATATCCTCCTCCCCAAATCAAGCCCAGTAATCAGGCCCTAAAACATGGCCTCTGGTGCTTGACCCTCTTCCCCACTGTCAATCTGGACTGCACGCTAGTGTCAGAGACTTCTCCCTAAAACCCACTGGCATGGCATCACTGCCTCATGGGATCCCTTTTCCCAGTGCTTTAAGCATGGGTCTTCTCCCTGCCTCTAGGCATGCCACATCCTGGTTCCATAATTTTTATCCAGCCAGTAGTGTGCTGGCAAATGTTTAACTAGCTCTTCAAGGAGGGGCGGGGGGGGGGGGGGGCGGGAAACTGCAACCAAACAAATAAACCCTAATTTTTAGTGTTTACTGATTTCCTTAGTGCAATACTCCCACCATGGCTGACTTCAGGCTACCAACATGATGTCACTGATGTGGAGTTGCAGACAATCATCTTTGGTGGCAGTTGAATCCAGCCCTATCCCACCACCTCCCCTCTCACCTCAGATCTGTGCCATGGAACATAGGTCCTGAGAAAGTGCATGAGCTTTGCAGTCAGAAAGACAGAGTTCGAAGCCCAACTTTTCTGATTTCTACACCAGTGTGGCCATCGGAAAAAATATTCTACTCTGAGCCTCAGTTTCTGCATCTGTGAGATGGAGAAAGCAGTACCAGTGATGCATGTAGGTTTGGGCACCTTTCTTGTCCTTCCTTTTGTTCTTTGCTCCTGCTGTTCCACTGTTTGAGATACCTTCTCTACCATTTACCTAAATTCTTAAGACTCTTCTCAAGTTCTGCCTCCTCCGTGAAGATTTCCCTAATTATTCTAGCCCTTAATGTTTTCTCTCTTCTCCATACTCCTACAGCAAGTAGATGTACACTGACACCAATTTATATATGATCTAGTCATTGTGGGCATGTTCTTGCCTTCTTAGCTGCTTTAGAACAAGGGCCCAATCTCAGATGACTACTATATCCCTCAGTCCTGACTCCAATTTCTACTCAGTGTTAATTGTTAATACCCTGTAGATGTGTATGGCTCCACTCATCCATCCATTCTACAATTATTCATTAAGTTTCTACTATGTGTTCGGCACTGAAGATGCAATGGTGAATTAAAAGTAAACAATATTATATTAATAACAGTAATTGCTACCATTAAAAACAATTACTATAGAGCCAGGCATTCTGCTAAGCACTTCATAAATTTTAGCTCTTATAATCCTTATAACAATATCCTGGAGAGTTCAATACTATAATTATCCCATTTTACAGTAATAAGCCCATTGGGATTAAGTAACTTGACCAAGGCCAGAGCCACAATTCAAACTCATAGCTTTGTGCTCTTAATGATTCTGAGGCAGGATAGTTAGCCTAGGAAACACCCCTCCCCTCCAGGATGCAGCTATGGAATTTTTCCTTGGTCCCTTATTCAGTCCTCTCCCTATGGCTCTGGACTTTCTCCCTTGTCCCTTACTCAGCCTTTCCCTGTTTTGATTTAAAGCTTGAAACTCGATCTAGCATGAAAAACAAACCAAGGCCAAGAGACAAGTTAGATGGCCTTGGGCCACCTCCACCCCTCCGGGTGGCATGTGAAACAAGCCAAGACAGGGAGGCAGGCTGGATAGCCTTGGTACACCCCACACCCCAAGAAAATAAAACCCCACGATTTAACAGCCTGAGGCAGACTCACTCTCTCTCTGAGCTGCCCTCACCTCTTAAATACTTTTGTTTTAATAAAATGTGCTTTCCTGCTTTCCTGTTTGCTGTTTGTCATGTCCTTGAATTCTTTCTCTGGCATAAGACAAGAAGCTGGCCACTGGAGCTCCAGGGTTGGGATCCTTCTTTGGACTCCTGCCCAGTAGGGCTCTTAGGCATCAATTCCATTGTGCCTGTCACTATGCATTCCTGCCTGCTTCTCTCACAGGTTGTATTTCAAAGCATTTCATCCCTCCCTGACCCTCACAACAATCCTACAAAGTGAATAGGACAGGTAAATTATTTCTATATTTTGTAGATGAGAAAATGGGCTCAGAGGGCAAAGTGGCTTACTAAAATCCTATTACAGTCAGAGCTGTGACTCTTGACTTCCAACTAGGTGATGAAGTTTGCTGGGGTGAGCAGATGAGAAAGATTAGGAAGAGAACCTTGTCCCTCATGCCACAGGCCAAAGTGGTACCAGAGGCCAACACCTACCTTGTGCACCCAATCCTTGCAGTCGTGGTCCTGCATGCACTTGTCCAGTGCCCCTGCTGACAGCACCACACAAAGTTTCGAGCACCCATGACACTTTCGATGAGTTTGTCCTCAAACTTGCCTGCTTCCAGCTTCTCCACATCAATGAAGACACTGAAGCCATGCAGCTGCAGGTGTACCTTCAGGAGGCTGTGAAGAGGTCCTGTGTCACTGCTTTGGCCTTACCCCAAGGCCCCAGGCTGCTTCCCTGCTCACTCCTTCTCACCTGGCCAGCTGGGAGCCTGAGTTCCTCCGGTAGCTGATGAAGACATCCGGAATGTCCCCGCTCGGCTTGCAGCCAGTGCAGGGCAGTGGAGAGTGTAGCATTTCTGAGGGGGACAAGAGACATCTTGGTAACAATGGCCCCTCCCAATCACTCACCACGAGATACAGGATCTCCTGCCCACCCAACCTTCTCAGTCCAGCCCAGCCCAGCCCAGGCAGGGTGGCTTGCTCCAAAATGGGTCACTGAGGTAGAGAGATAGGGCTTACATTAAGGAAGGCCACTAACTCTTGGTGAGATCCACTCAGGAGGCAGACATTGTATTTTAGGGACACTGAAATGCACCTCCAGCCCTGCCCTTTCTCTGGAGCTCCAGAACTGCACAGCCAAGTGCCCAAGGCACTCTGAACCCAACACATCCCAAATCCTCCGCTAGCATCCTTCTTCCTAGTTTCCCACGAAGCCAGAAACCTGGGTGTCGGCCTCAACTCCTGCCTCATCCATTCCTTCAAGAATATTTACTAAACACTTACTGGGTGTCAGGCACTATTCTTAGTGCTTGAATACAGCAACGAATATAACAAAACTGTGCTCTCACGGAGCTGATGTTCAGTGCTCAGCACCAGGCACTAAGCTCTGTAGATTCTTCCTACTAAACATCTGGACTCCAGCCCCATGGCTCTCCTATGTCCGGGCCCCCAACTCCAGCCTCCTAAAGTGGACTCCCCAAATACACACTTGCCCAGTCTGGTAGCTGTCTGCACAACTACCAGACACATTTTTCTAAACTCCAAGTCTAAGCATGTCATTGCCTCCACTAAAAAACATTTATTGCCCCCTCTTCCCATAGAAGGGATTTTTAAGTTATTTATTTATTTAATTTTGCTGTAAGACCATCCTGTTTTTTAGAAATAAAATCTTGGGGTGTTCTTGGGAGCTGTAATGTAAAAATGATAAAAGCTGACCTGATTTGGTTGAAGCAAAAGCATGGGGTCAAAGCCTAGTCCCTTGTCCTTGGTACGGGCTTAGTACGTACTTGCTAAATAAATGGATGAATGAGAAGAAGCCATCTTCTCCTAATATTCAGACCTAACACTCACAGGCAACATATGTCAGTGTATGAAGCAGAAAGACAGAAGTTCAAATCCTACTTCTGTTATTTAATGGCTTTTATGACCTTGGGGAATGTATTTAAATGTTTTAAATCTTAGTTTTGGCATCTTTAAAATTAATACCCTGGATGGAAATGTTTTTTTTCTTTGATTATGATGGTAGATACACAGAGTAGGCTTTTTTCCAAACTTTTCAAACTGAACACTTAGATTATACTTCTTTTATATCCTTTAAGAAGTTTTAAAAATTAAAAAACAAACAAACTAATGCCCACCGCATCGAATGGATATAGAGATTAATGAGATAATATCTGTTAAAAACTTAATATAGTACCTGGCATATGGTAATTGACAACAAGTACTAGCTAAATAGTAGAATAAATTAGTAAATAAAGAAGGTTTCTAGAGCCCTAGAATCCACTTTGCCCTCCATGAAATACCTCTAGAACCCACACTTTGTAAACTGTTGACTATCAGGACAAGGCCCCTGTATTCCCACACGTATCTCATATATGAACGCTCTATCCTGTCTCACCTCAATACTTATATATGCTGCTCCTTCTGCCTGGCTGCTTTTCCTGCTGCTACCAGCCCCCTCACCCCTATATCTTTCAAGACCGGGTCAGGCATCCTCTCCCTCCAAAGCCTAGACCTGGGTGGACAGCGTGGTAGTGCTTCCTCTGAGTTCCCCCTGGGGTCCTGGGCATGCCTCTTGTGGTCACCTTCTTTTTTCTATACTTGCCTTACATCCATCCTCCTACCCATCTCAGTGAACTTCTTGAAGACAAAATGTAACATATTCATCTTTGCATCCTCAGAGCCCAGTCTAGCACAGCGTATATGTGCTCGATCATTCTGCAACAAGGCTCTGAGGCCTCACCACCAAGTGCCTCCCCTAGTCCTTCTAGAGATGGGGCTGGGGCAGGGGCAAGGTCCCATGTAGCAGGCTGACCTCTGGCGGCCGTGAGGATGCGGGCGCGGTGCACGCCTAGGCGGATGCCACAGTCCTCCAGGAGCTGCTGCTCAGACACGCGGTGCAGCAGGAGCGGTCCAGGCCGCAGCTGACCAAGCCATACGTGTACTGGCGGAAGCGCGGGTCCAGGCTGCCCAGCCAGTCAGCCAGGTTGCTGCGGTCGCACGTAGCGTAGTTGGCGAAGGTCTTGAGCTCCGTGAGCTCCCTAAAGAATCTGTACCCCAGGGAGTAGAGGACGCTGAGGTCCTGAGTCAGGACTGACTAGTGGCCGAGAGGGTGTTTAGTTAGACTCCGCGCGGGGGCGGGTGGGCAGGAGTCTCCTTACCTCTTGCGGGTGATGCCCGATTTCATGCCCAGGTCAGTCTGGAGTTCTTCCTCCGTGAGCCGCAGAAGCAGGTCGCCATCTACCTGCTGCTCCTGGGAGAGGAGTCAGAGGTGAGGAAGAAGGAAGAGGGTCCCCTCTTCACCCCTGGATACCCAAGCACAAGATGCAAGGGGAAGGAACTGGAGACCGTGGGGCGGGGGAGGGTGGAGGCAGATGGGACCCAGAATAGAGCCGAGTGACCCCGAAAGTGGTGGCTGAGTACAGGCTCCCCACCCCCAAAAGGTCACCCTGGCGCCGCGGGAGTGCGGGCCAAGAGCGTGGGTGCGGCCGCCTATGTGCAGGGCGCCCCCTTGCGGCAGTGCACCCGCCGGGATGCGCCCGCTTGGACTCGAGGAGGCAGGCCAGCGCGGCTCTACCCGGAAACGCTCGCAGTACTGGGAGAAGCCGTTCTGCTGCAGCCACGTCTGGACCTCGGCCTCCTTCCAGCTGGGCACGCAGGGAAGGATGGGCCGCGGCACCTCCTCGCCCAGCAGGCGCAACGCGCGCTTAGCCAGCGCCGACGTGGTGCCATTGGTGGAGTAGGAAACCAGGCGTTTCAAGCTCTGGATGGCGCAGATGTCGCTGAATATCTAGGAAGGGTTGGAGGGAGGGTGTCTGGGATCCAGCAGTTCGCCAACCGCCCCTCCCACCCCCAAAATGTGCCCAGTCCCCTCCCCTCGCCTCTTCTCAACGCTGAAAGTCCAACCATCTGCCCTATCTTTGCCTTCACCCAATAAATCACTGAGTCCTCTGGATTGCTCCTCCTGAGGCTCCCTTAAAGCTGCTGACCAGGCAGTTCCTCCTCACATCTCTCTCCTCTACAGCTTCTGTCTGTCCTGGGATAAAGTGAGCTCTCAGTATGGCCACCAAGCCCCGGCCCAGCACAGTACAAGCCCCAGACCACCAGTCCCAGCTCTTCTCTCCTTTCCCAAACCCACACTTGTCAGACACCCAGTCATGAAGGCTCTCCCACCTCTGGTCCTCAGCCCATGGTGTTCTCAAACCCTTAGTTCTTCTGGCCTGTTTTGGGGAATCCTATTCATCCAATGGAATCCAAAGTGATTAGCACCTACTCCATGCAGCCTATTTTGATTCCGCCACAGCTTGGCCCACACCACCAAGTAGACCTTGTACCACACTCTGAATGCTACTGTTCTTAGCTGATAATGTGACTTCCACTGGATGATAAGCTGGGGTCATGTCGTAGTCACTTCTGGAGTCCCATACCTGGCACACTGTGGGGACACAGAGTGGGGACTCACTATGTCTTTACTGAGCTGCACTCACTTGGCCTTGCTGGGAAAGGGGTGCCAGAGCCAGTGGTGATGGCTGCTGCCTAGACCCAAAACTTCCCTACTCTCTACTTCCTTTCACGTCCTTTCTCCCGAAGTTCAATGACCTGCTTTGTAAAGCCAGCCTCCTATGGCCCACCTCAGGCACAGGGAGAAGAATAAGAAGCTCTTAGAATGTAAGACCTTGGAAAAGGCCTCAGAGACCCCCTAATGCCACAGTCTCTTTTTGATCTGTGGAAACACACACGATGAGTGACAATCATCTCTGAGACACACTCCTCTGAGCAGCCCCACATGACAGCTATGGCACAGACAGGGTGGTCCATGTGAAACAGCTGTCACCATCTTCTAGAGGAATGCCAAATAAAGAGGGTAACATTATAGGGATAACTTTGATTCTGTAATATTTTCAAAACAAAACACACACAGACACACAAAAACCCCACGTACTTTTGATAATTTAACTATTACTAGTTCCACATCCAAGGTACAAACCGCTGCTGTGCTCTCCTTCAAATTTCCAGAGGCATACTGAGGGTCAGAGAGGGGAAGCCAGATACCCAAGGTCACACAGCAATTTAAAGCAGAGGGCAAAGGCTTCAGATCAGGCCCTAGACAGGGGGACCTTTGAAGACTCAGCTGGAAGTTATCTGGCTGAGACATTGATATCCTGCTCCAAGCTTCTGTCTACACTCCATCTCCTTCTTAGACTCCAGACCCAAATGACAAAATGGCCCCCTGGAGTTCCCCAACTGGTCATTTCTCATGCACCTCAAACTTAATCTGTCCCAGTGAATTCACTTTCTTCCCTTCTCCCACTCCAACCTGTCTCTCACCCAGTTCACCTTATTTCAGTCCCAGGCGCCACCAACCACTGGGTTACCTATGTCCGAAGTCAGGAGCCATCCTCAGCCCCTCCTTCTCCTTCACCCAGCCACCCACCAAGTCCTAATTTTAGCTCTTCAGCACCTCTGGAACCTACTTCTTTCTGCCTCTCTAAGCCCTAGTCCCACCCTCCATCACGACTCGCTTCCAACCTCACCCTTGCCAATCCCATCTCCAAACAGCACCAGGATAATCTTTATAAAACAACACAGTGTCCTCTGCTTAAAAAGTTTGGTCTTGCCTTCAAGGCCAGAATAACTGGTACTTCACCCTTCTCCTTGCGTCACCTGACTCTTATGTGTACTTCAAGTCCCAGCTGAATGTCCCTTCCTCTGGGAAGCCTTTCCAGACACTCTCCAACACCCCACCCTCACCCTCCTCCACAGCGGCATTCACCTTGGTCTTGCCCTGCAGACTCTTGATGGCAGCTTCAGCACAGAGATAGAAGGCCCCGATACACTGTGCCTCCAAGCGCGATGAGTCCAGCAGAGGCACGAGGCGCTGCAGGTCGTCGGGCCCGCGGCCCTGGCTTGTGTCACTGGCGTCCACGAGGCAGCGGGCGAAGCGGCCGGGGTCCAGCGAGGCCACGAGCGGCTCCACGAGCGCCAGTGTGCCAGAGCGCTCCACCTCACGCTCCACCTCTTTGTTGGTGGCCAGCACCGCTACAGCGAGGCAGGCGTGCAGCCGCAGCAGCTCATCCTCTTTGGAGAAGGCGAGAGGGAAGAGCCACTCCGCGGCGCGCTTCTCCACCATGCGCCGCTGCACAGCCTGGCCCCCGTGCAGCGCGCAGTTGGCCAGCGCCAAAGCACAGTGGCGGAGCAGCGCCGGGTCCGTGCGCCGGCACCAGTACAGCACAGCGTCTAGACCCCCAGCCGCTACCAGCCGCTGGCATGTCTCTTCCGAGTGCTTGAACATGTGCTCCAAGATGCCTGCCACGCTCCGAGCCAGCTCCACCGGCTCGCGTTCCTTTGCCAGGTTCAGGATGACACCCAGCCCAATGCGCGCCACCCGGTCCCTGCCAAGAAAGTGGGAGGGAGACGGTGGAGTTGCCTCAGCTAGGGTGCCTGGCTTGCCCTGTGGAGGCCACGGCCTGGTCACTTATACTCTCTGGTCCTCACTAGTGTCATATAGGACGTAAAGGAGAGCCTTATTTTCCCTGCCCACCCTCTCACCTCTTGCTTGGGAGGACCAGACTAGACTTCTCTGATTATAAGGGTGCTCCATCCTTTGCACACCCATTTCCTCCTCTCCTCCCTCCCCTGGAGAAGTAGTATGTGTCCTGGTTAAACCTAGCTCTGGAGCAGATCCCCAGGGTCCTGGTTTCAAATTCTTTGTCATTTTCTAGCTGCAGGGCCTTGGGTATTTTCCTTTATCTTTCTACCTTAGCTTCCTCATCTCATAAATAGGATAAGAAGAACATCTACTCCATAGGGTTATTATGAAAATTAATGTGATAATCCATGTAAAGCGCTTGCTACAGTGCCTGACACATAGGAAAAACTTAATAATGTTATCTTCTTATGATCATTTGAAGTGTCACTTGAAGCACACCACCGTTAGCCTTGCCTTCAAACTTCTCCTCACTCCATGTTGTGTGACTGGAGTATATTTATTCATTCATTTAATAGACATTTATTGAGAACCTAGTGTGTGCCAGGCACTATACTAGAAGCTGAAGTTAACAGTGACTAAGAGTGACTGAAGCTTATACTCAGCTATTATGGAGATAAACAATAAGCAAGTAAACAATGAATGAATAGGGATAATAGTGATATGACCATGATGACAGCAAAACCAGGCGATACAATGAGAGTACCTCTAAGGAGATGACATCTGAAAGTTAAATGTCCAGAGAGCCTTGCCTGCAAGTATCCGGGAGAAGAACATAACAGACAGAGAACAGCAAGGACAAAAGCCCTGCGGACTAAAGAGCTTGGCATGTTTGAGGAATAGAAAGGGGGCCAGAGATATTTGCAATGTCTAAAACCAACAAAGAATTCATATATAGAATATGTAAATAAATATTCGAATCCACAAGAAAAAGGCAGTAAATACAAAAGAGAATGGGCAAAGGATATAAACGGGCAATCTACAAAAGAGGAAGCCCGAAATGTTAACAAAGAGAAGCTCTAACTCATTAGTAATCAGAGAAGTGAAAATTAAAACAGTGATGACTTTATACCTATTAGATAGGTAAAAAGCAGAAGCTAGGTAACACAGAAGGTTGGAGAGGTTGGGGTCATGAACACCCTGAAGATCTGTGGGTGGAGGTGCAGGCTGGGGCAGTTAATTTAGAGAGCAGCCTGAGATAAGTAGATGAAATTAAGGTGACACACACTCTATGAAATTAGGGCTCTTGGGTTTATATTCCAAAGAGATTGTCACACAGATCCACAAGAGGACATGGCTGAGGCCATTCACTGTAATGTTATTTATGGTGGTGGTGGGGTGTTAGGGGCAGTCCAGTGTCAAGCCTAGGAGTGTGGGAGGTAACCTGGGCAAATACCCACTCCGGAGGACTATAGAGCAGTTACAAGTGACTGAGCAGATGATGACGCCTAAAAAACAAATAGTTTACCAGAACACAGATAGATACAAATTATTGAAACATATGGAATGGTTGCCTATGGCATCAAATCAAAAAGCTGGTGGAGACATTAGTTAAGTAAGAGAAGGGGAGATTGCATTTGAGGCATAGATGTAGGAAAAGGCTGGGAGGTGTCTGAGAGCTAACATAGTTGGGAACCTGTCTCCACCTCAGCCACACTGAAATAAAGCCACTTCAAGTGACTAAGGTGGAGAGTTCAAGGGGAGAGTGAGAACAGAGTCCTGGAGACCTTTTGAGCCAGCTCAAGGCATTTGTACTTTATCTCGATGGGAATAGCTAGTCATTAAAAGTTTCAGGAAGGGGAGTGGCCTGGTCATGCATGGATTTTAGGAAACTCTGGCTGCTGTGGTGAAGACAGGTCCAAGGGAGAAAGCCTGGAGGCCAACAGAGCAGGCAGGAGACTTGCCACACTCCAGGCAGCAGTGAAAGTTTCCTGTCTCCCTGAGTTCCACAAATGACCTCCTTCAAAGGTGATGTTACCCCTGAAGATTTAGGGATCCAGCCATGGAATCCTTGCCCAGTGAGCATCACAATGACCACAATACCTGTGACTTTGTGTTCACTGCAGGGCCCTGCTGAGCCCAGAACATGGCATAAGGCTAGTTGTACTGAGCTGATCACTGAGCTTCTCTGCAGCCCAAAGGAACAGAGGGGTTCTAATCATCCATTTAGGCAGCCAGCACTGCAGTTGTTCCTCTTCCCAATGAAAAAGCCAAAGCTTGGAAAAGTTACATGATATGCTCAGGGTTACACAGCTGGTGAGAGGCATAGCTGGGCTTTGAACTCACCTCTGTCTCTTCAGAGGTCAGGATCCTTCCTCCATACTTTGTGCTTCCAGAACAATCTGACTGTATAAACTCTGAGAGTATCAGAAACAGGATGTGCTTAAGCAATCATCTAATCCAACACCCTCACTTCCTGAGGACCACTGAAGGGAAGGGCTTGCTCAGGAACATCAGTTCAGAGAGAGGTCTTTATCTTGAGCCTCTTGATCCCCCAGCCCTTCCCCATCCTTATGCATTGGCACCTTTGTAGAAGCTGAACTGTGTGTGAGAAGTATTTCCTCAGTTCCCAATTCTTCTGTAGCCCAAGAAGCTGTGTGTCTGGGTTTAAATCCTAGCTCTAAAGGAGGGGGAAATTGTACATATACATACATATACAAGCATGTATATATATATATATATATATATATATATATATATATATATATATATATATATATATATATGCATACATATGCAAATACTTACATAGATTCTCTGGAAGGACATGTAAAAAATTTGCTTCACTGGTTTGTCTCCAGGGAGGGGGTGTGGGTGGAAAGAACTTTTAAATATACATCATTTTGTACCTTTGCACTTTTTGAATTTATGGACAATAGTTTTCTGGGTTTTCTTTTAACTGTCTCCTCCACTTACTCACTATGTATCTTGGGAAAGCCATTTAACCTCTCTGAGTTAAACCATTTAACCTCATTAGGGTCCCCTGAAGGGCTGAGCTATGAATTTAGAGGGCTAGCAGTCAGATGGGGCCCTCACTGAGTGTTGTGGGACCAAGATCAGACATCCTGTTGGGCTTCTCCTGGCATCTGGGGGTGAGAGAAGCTGCCACCTAGACCCCTGGGCAGTGTGTGTGGCAGCACCTAGGAAGAAGAAAGTTGCAGAAAAGAAAATGGCAAAAGGAGTGCACTGATAGAAGAATCTTCTTTAAGAGGAAGGTGGTTGGTGGAGGAAGGAAAAGATTTCATAAACCCATATTCTCTGTCGCTCCTCCTCTTTCCCTTCCAGCCTCCTCCAGGCACAGTCTAGAGGAGTGAGGAGATGCTGCCTTTCTTAGGAAGGATTTTCATCCTTGACCAGGTGCAGCTGGGCTCTGTCCTTGGTCCTGAAATGATGCGTGAACCAACGCCCAAACTAGTACGTTGTTTCCCCAAACCAGGGACACTGGTTAGTGTGATGCCTCTCTCAGTAATTCTGAATCACATGAGAATTGTTATTTCCAACCTTGAAAAAATCAGCACTATTTGCGTTCTGCAGCCCTCCTCTTCCTAGGGTGCTGGCTGCATCTGCTCCCCAGGAGTTCTATTTATAGCTGCACCATCCCATATACCAGGCCTGCAGGACACACCTGCCAATAGGGGCCCACACATTCAGTGAGCACTGATTCCATTTGCTAGCCCTCCGAAATTATGGCCCATTCCCATCAGGGCACCTAATATTAGATGGGAGATGACTGGCTTTCTGAACAAGCAAAACACTAACTTGGTCTCCAAATTTAAATTGCTTCAGTTGTGCACTTTTGAGAGTTGTATCATTTCCACCATCCACAAGGTAATTTTTACTTTCTGAAATTCACAAGAGAGCACTCCCAACCTATGACCATCACCTGGTGTGAGATGCAGGAACTGAGAGTGACCCTTCCAAAATCCTTTTAAACCTGAGGGGCCTGAGAATTCAGCATGAGACTGGTGTGTGACAGCCTGTTCTGCTCTGGAATCAGAGGAGAGAGGAAGTGAGGGCTCAGGGGTTTTTATATTCTAAGAGAGATCCCAAGAGGCAGGCAAGAGAGTAGACCCCAGCTACTATATCTTGACACCATGTGGGGAAGGAGTGAAGAAAACACATTCTGTCTGGCCCCTGTCTAGCTCTGTACCTCACTTTCCTCTTCCCCGACTCATTCATCCCAGCAGAATACCTTCTGTCCCCACCAGCAGCCGCAGAATGAGATCATGCCTGGCCTGCTATGTGGACCAAAATGAAGGAGGAAGCATAAAGGAGGAAAATTGCCTTTAGGTCAGCACCCATTTCAGCCTGGGTTAGAGAAAAGGGGAAGGTTCCACCCACTTCTTGAGCCTTGTGATCTCTCTCTCTCTCTCTCTCTCAGTGGGAAGGAGATGATACAGGAGAGAGAAAGTAGCATGGAAAGGCACTGAAGTCAGTGGGGAGGAGGGCTGTGGGTTTAGGGGAGCATTGGCAATAGGATCTCATCTCCATCCTCAGAACCTGGGACAGATTCCTGTCCTAACAGGTCATTCCTCCTCTCTGTGTCTCATTCCTCACCCCACTAGCCCTGGAAGTGGATCCTGGCTGCACCATTAGTTCACTGTGTCATGCTGGGCAAGTTACTAAACTTTCCCAAGCATCAGTTTTCTCATTTGTAAAATGGACACGCTGATCCCCACCAGAGGTGTACTGCAGGGATTTAGTGAGGTGAGGCAGGAAAGGAAGGCACAATGCAAGGCACACGGGAGGCCCAGGCACTGGACTACCCTTGCTGCCCCATCCCAGGCGCCGCTCTGCCCCACACCCTCCCAGCCCAGCACACTCACCGGTTTTCAGCCACCAGGATCTGCTCTAGCAGGCGCGCGGCCTGCACTCGTGTCTCCAGCTCCGTCGCCTGCAGCAGCCGCAGCAGCAGGTCGAGGCCACCGTCCAAGCGGATGGTGTCGCACAGACCCTGGGCTACCTCGCGGCCCACGGCCGGCAGGAGCCAGGCCTCCTCTACCAGCTGGAAGACCTCAGCCAGGCCGGTGCCCATGGTCCGCGCATCGCCCGCCTGCTTCAGCGCCGAAAGCGCCTGCTGCAGCTCCGGCAGCGCGCGCTCCAGGGCGCCCTGCACCTCGGTGCTAGCCCCTGGCGACACCTCGCGGGGTCCGCGGCCGCCTGCGGCCCACCATGGGCCCGCGCCGCTGCCCACGTCCGACCCCGGCACTGCTAGCCGCTCGGCGCCGGGCCGTGGGCCCGACATGGCGAAAAAGCGGCACAGCTTATAAGCAGAGAGGAGCAGCGTCAGGACCATCGGCGCGGGGCTGCAGGGGACATCCCTGGTCTGGAGGGGCAGGGCGGAGCGACCTGGACCTAGCGAAAAGAGGGAGCTGAGAGGGGGCCAGAGGGAAGGTGATGTAGGAGGGAGGGATGGAGAGAAGGGTACCAGGCAAAGGCGGTAGCCAGAAGTTTGGGGGAGGAAAGAAGGCAGGCGGGGACGAAGCGTTTGGGGAAGGGGATGCAGGCCCAGATGCAGGGCGTGGGCAGGAGGAGGGAGCTGGAATGCAAGGAATGGACCCAGTCGCCGGAGTGTCTAGGAGCTACCGGAACAAAGCACGGATCCAGCTTCGGCTCCACTAGCAGAATGCTCTGCAGAGCCCCGCCCCTGAGAGGCGGCGGACCTGGAGCTGACGGAGCTGACGCAGCCCCTCTTGGTCCTCGGGGCTCTTCCCCAGCCTTCTGCGTAGCCCCACCCACAAGCCTACCCAAGCCACGCCCATGCCCTGGCCAGGCCTCTCCCGCTTATTGCATCCCGCGTCCCCTCTGCTGGATGAGGATGAGGAGGTAGCGGGTGGAGAGCAAGAAGACTGCCTCGGCTCCCGACCCCACCCCACCCCCGCCCCCTCCACCCCGTGACACTGAAATGTAAGGGCAACAGCGTTGATTGTGCCTCCTCCCCTACTAATAGTTAAAGCAATCATAATAAAAATTCGGTACTACTATGAGGTCATTTATACCTATTTCTCAATTAAGTCTACAACCTGCCTGTGAGGTAGGAATTAGTGTGTCCATTTAATGGCCAAATGACTGAGACCCATGGAGAAGAGACTGGCCAAAATCACACTTCCCTGTGATTCCAGAACGGAAAAAGTCAGCTGGAAACTCAGAATCACTTCTCCAAGTGGTGGGAGAACATCAGGAGATCTGTGGACCCCTGAAAAGGGGCACAAAATCTGGTGTTCTGTGCTAGTGGGATTTTCTGGGCAGAGGGATCCTACTTCTCACAGGAGTCTAAAAGTGTGGGGAACTAGACCGCTCTTTACCCATGCAGAGACTGAGGTTAGGGACAGGGAGAAGCTTGCTCAGGAGCAGTGAATTAGTGGAAGACTCAGGAATCGATTCCAGTCCAAAGGGCTAATATACACTCAATTTTCTGTGTTGCGAAGAGCAGCTTGAGGAAATCAAAGCACCTAAGAGATGAACCCCAAAACAAAACTTTGTTCTTTTATGACTAAAAACGGTTTCCCAAGCGTTACCAGCATTCCTCCTACCCCTCTTTGGCTGCCCTAAATACATAATGGGTGGGTGAACCACTCATCCAGGGATGTGCCTGATCAAACAGATCATGGATCAATACCATCTATAAAGAACAAAGTTCAGGCTGCTCCAGGCAATGTCTGCTTTAGCTCGTGTAATCTACCAAACACCCCATGAGGCAAGTACTAGTAGTCTCATTTTACCCAAAAGAGAACTAAGGTGAGTAAAGCAGTTTGCCCAAGGTCACAAAGCCAGTAAGTGACAGAGTAGGCCTTATTTCTGCCCTCCAGACCCATTGTGCTATTCCTCTTCTGAGAAGACCCTGAGCTTGGCAAGGATCCTATTCACAGCACTCCCAGGCCCAGAGTTCCAGGAATGTGACCCTGTGCTACACCAGCCTCTGGGGTCAGGGCATTTGGTGACTGGGCTGGAGGTTGAACAAATAGAGCAGCAGAAAAGACAGCTCCGCTTCTCTAGTTCCCTACCTCCCTGTCCCCGCCTCTTCCTTCTTTCCTCAGGTGTCAGAACAGAGACCGCAGAGAGCACAGAACCCAGTTCACCAAGCGTAGAGCTAGAGGCTCTGCCATGGCACTCCCAAGGCTTCTTCTGGTGCTGGCCCTGCTGACGTGGGTTGTTCTGGCTGAACAAGGTGCAGAAGGGTGTTGCTGGCCATTTGGACCAATGTAGGGTGGGTAAGATGACGGGGCTTGGCTGTGCCAACTGACACCCCCTCCCCACAGAGTCATGCAAGAACCGCTGCACTGAGGGCTTCAATGCCGACAGGAAGTGTCAGTGCGATGAACTCTGCTCTTACTACCAGAGCTGCTGCGCCGACTACTTAACAGAGTGCAAGCCTCAAGGTGCGTTCAGAATGGCTGGGTGGGCCTGGGGTCCCCTCTGCAGCTGGAGACTCATCACCACCACTCTGCCTACAGTGACTCGTGGGGATGTGTTCACTCTGCCAGAAGATGAGTATGGGGTCTTTGACTACGATGAGACCACCATAAACACCACCAATGTTCATGTACAACCGGAGAGCCGTACCCTCAGCCCTGACCTGCAGGCGGAAACTGAAAGGACTTTTGAGCAGGCACCTGTTCTGAACCCTGAGGAAGAGGCCCCAGGACCAGGGCAGGGGACCCTTAGGCCTGAGAGCACTGATCAAGATATCTCCAGGTCCCCAGCAGAGGAGCTGTGCAGTGGGAAGCCCTTTGATGCCTTCACTGACCTCAAGAATGGTTCCCTCTTTGCCTTCCGAGGTGACTCAGGGGCAAATATTGGGGGTGGGTGGCCCAAGGAACTTGTTATTTCTCACACAGCCTTCTCCACTCTAGGGAAGTACTTCTACGAGCTGGATGAAAAGGCAGTGAGGCCTGGGTACCCCAAGCTCATCCGAGATGTCTGGGGCATCGAGGGCCCCATTGATGCTGCCTTCACTCGCATCAACTGTCAGGGGAAGACCTATCTCTTCAAGGTGTCGGGCCCAGGGGCTGTGGGTCAGGGTCAAGGGTATCCAACCAGGGTTGAAGGCTGTTTTGCCCAGGACCGGGTGGGCAAGAAAGCTGGATCTCGACCTGTAGTCCTGGGCTGAGGCTCTCTGAGGACAGGGAAGCCCAAGTTCCAGGTCCTGAGTGACAAGCCTGGAACTGGATCTGCTGCCTTGGGTGGGGGATTTTGCTTCTATGTCCAGCTGGACACCTCTTCATCCCTCTCCTCCTTTCATACCCCTTAGGGTAGTCAATACTGGCGCTTCGAGGATGGTGTCCTGGACCCCGATTACCCCCGCAACATCTCTGAAGGCTTCAAGGGCATTCCAACAACGTGGATGCAGCCTTGGCCCTCCCTGCTCACAGCTACAGTGACCAGGAGCGGGCCTACTTCTTCAAGGGTACTCAGGGGGTAGAGAGGGGAATGAGCAGGTAGTGGAGCAGTCTTAGTTTTCTTCCACACTCCACTGGGGACAGGCCTCAGATGATACCCACCCCCACCCCCACCCCCACATACACCAGGAGCTCCTAATTTCAACAGCCTTGGGGCTTTCCAGCCTTGCTAATGCCTCCTCCTCCTCAGGGAAACAGTACTGGGAGTACGAGTTTCAGCAACAGCCCAGTCGGGAAGAGTGTGAAGGTGGCTCCCTGTCAGCTGTGTTTGAACACTTTGCCCTGATGCAGCGGGACATCTGGGACGACATCTTTGAGCTTCTATTCTGGGGCAGATCCTCTGGTATGGAGTGGGAGCAGGTCTTGTTTCTCCCTCAAGAAGGCTGGGATCCTCAGGGCAGGGGGAGGGCTGGTCTGGCCAAAGGGGCTGTGATTTTGGGGCTATCGATCAAAAGTTGTTTGCTCTGGACAGACTTTGCTTCTGTTGATCTTTGCGGGGAAGCTTGCCTCCACCTGAACCCCACACCTTGGACTTTGCCTAACACAGCCAAAGGCATGGCCAGCAGGAAGGGCTGTAGCTGAAGCAAACTGGGAGGGCTATGGTAAAGGGAGACTAGGGTAGAGAACACTGAACAGGGAGTCAGAAGGCCAGGCTGCTGGGCGCTGCCACTAGCTTACTGTGCGTTCTTGGACAAGACGCAGCATGTCCTTGGGCACCTGATGAATTCTAAAGGCACCGCTGGGGGCAGGGTCTGGGCTCTATGGCTTCCCATTATCCCCTTCCTTGCCACAGGTGGTGCAGGACAGCCCCAGCTCATCAGCCGAGACTGGCCTGGTGTACCTGGGCAAGTGGACGCAGCCATGGCTGGCCGGATCTACGTCTCAGGCTCTGCTCCCAGCTCCTCCCGGGCCAAGAATAAGTTTAAGCGTCGCAACCGTAAACGCTACCGCTCACGCCGTGGCCGCCAGAACTCCAGTCGGAAATCCCGTTTGAGCTGGCTATCTTTGTTCTCCAGTGAAGAGACTGGCCTGGGAGCTTACAACCATGATGACTATGAGATGGACTGGCTTGTGCCTGCCACTTGCGAGCCCATCCAGAGCGTCTACTTCTTCTCAGGAGGTGGGGTCCCTGCCATCCCTGTAGCTGGTCTAACCGTGGTCCTCCCTGGTGTCCCTGGTTCCCATGGCTGAACACAGCGCTGGGAAAGTGACTCCAGAAAGCCAGGCCACAAGTCCTTGGCTGCATTATGATATTCAGTTACTCTTCCAGGAGAGACCTGGGTCTTCTTTTTCTGGGCAGGAGTGGGTAGGGCCAGGCTGGGTCTCACGTACTCTCCCAACCTCTTTTCCAGACAAGTACTACAGAGTCAACCTTCGCACACGGCGAGTGGACACTGTGAACCCTCCCTACCCACGTAACATTGCCGAGTACTGGCTGGGATGCCCAGCTCCTGTCTACCACTAGAGTCCAAGCCCACACAGCTGGGCCCTGGGCCACAGCTTCCCTCCTCCAACCTCCTCTCCAAGCTCAATAAAGATCCCTTGGCCCTGAGTTTAAGAGTATGTCCTGACTGGCATGGGCAGGCAGGAGGCAGAGATCTGCTTGGGTAAAGAAGGGGAGTTGGGCTATGGCTTGGGGGAGAGGACAGAGAAGAGCCTCTCTGTGTCAGCCCATGTTGGGCTCAGGCCCTCTCTGTGAACTATTAAAGCTGTGGGCTGGGGGAAGGCCTCATGAGTGCTAGCCTTCCTCCTGAGCTAAGCAGCCTCCAACAACCCACCAGCAGCTAAATTGGAGCTTGAACCCATATGATAATGGGATTGCCAGGCTTCCCATCCCAGCCCTCGGCTTGCTTTGCTTCTTGGAGTTGACTAGGGTCTTGGATGAGAGGCAAGGGTCGGGGGGCTGAGGTTCTGGTTCAGTTTTTTGGCCTATCCTGAGCCTGAAATGCAGTTAGCTTAGATACCTGAGTCCCTAGGGAACTGGTGCCCCAAACCCACCATTAAAATGAGTCCTTCTGTCCTGGGTCTGAGGTACAGGGCACTGAGGTTAGGAGAGAGATGGAAGGGCAGGAACTCAAAGGATTAATTCAAACAAACCTACTTTTCTTAGAAAAGTACCCCAGAAGACTTCCAAGGACAAGTACACTGTAAAAACAAACATCCTTCTTAAAACCCCTCTATTGTACCTGTAGAATCTCCTCTGGTTACAGGTTTTTGGACTCTAAGAAGCCCACCTGGGCTTGAGGGGCAAGAGAGAAAGGGCTAAATGCAGGAGAATATTTAAAGTAGACTTGAGGGAGATCTGGTGGTGACAGCTGCTCCCCAGCCCTGCTGAGCGTGGGGTGGCTCCATCTCATCTGCTGTCCCCTACCATCCTCTTTGTCCTGTCCAGCCTCAGCAGCCCAGTCCTCAGTTGTGGGACAGACTCCACCCACTCTCTCCTGAAGGCAGCCAGCACCAGGGTTGAGTGCTCCAGAAGAGGCAAGTGGAGCACTGAGAGCACTAGAGAGGGGATCTTTTTGACTTCCTGGTTGGAGTCCTGGGATGATTTACATGAAGTGTAGGATTTCACACAGTTTGCAGTTCGAGGAACGGGGCTGGGACTGGCTTCCTTTGTGAAGCCTGGAGGCGCAGGGCCCCCCCAAATTTTACTCCACTCATACCCTGCCTAGCCCCAACACTGCCCTGAGCTACCTATCTTTCCTCCCAGACTTCTCTGCCTCCCTCAAACTGGACACTAAACCTCTCCCCTCCTGGAGGCGGGGCCAGGCCTCTTAGCAGGATAAAACCCCAAACGGAAGGGTGTGGTGTGGGCACAGCCCTGGCATGGCCTGCTGGCTCCTCACTCTCTGCCAGCTCCATGGCCAGCCCTGTGGATGCATCTCCAACAGGTGATCTTCTGGGAAAAGGGTGGGCAGGGGAAGGACATGGGGAAGGTGTGATGGGGGAGATTTGGGTAGAGGTGTTTTAGGGTCTGTTGGGGGCTTTGAGGTTGGGATAGAGGCTCTTGAAGGGAGTTCTAGCTTGACCCTCACCTCGGCCCGCAGGCCATGCCAGTGGGTTGGGTCCCCACCGGAGAAAGCGGACTACCTTCAGCAAAGGGCAGCTGCTGGAGTTGGAGCGGGTGTTTGCAGCACGGCCCTACCCTGACATTGGCACCCGTGAGCACCTGGCCCGGGTAACCTGCCTTCCTGAGGCCAAGATACAGGTGAGCTGTGACCCCTCTCAGGGTAGAAGTAGTATTCCTGCACAGCCCGTTTCTGGGTTTGATCCATAGCACCTTCTCTCTGGGTATCCTGCCTCCAGGTTTTGCTTTCCCTTCCCTGGGGGGAAGGGGTATTGCAGCGAGAAGAGACTCCTTCTTCTTCCCTTACCAGGTGTGGTTCCAGAACCGGCGGGCCAAGAGAATCAAGACTAGAAAGCCAGGAGGCCTAAGTCCAAGGCCTGAGCCCCCTCAGAGACCCCATTCACTTCCAGACACCCTCCAGCAGTCCCAGGAGCCCCAAACATTAGGCCAGCTTCCACCCTCCAGCAGCACGCCTCAGTGCACCTCAGTATGTCAACGTGTCTCCTGCCTGCCTCCTGGCTTGGGTCCAGGGCAGGGCTGGGTGGGGGCTAAAGCTGCAGCCCCATGGGGACCAGCTGGGGCTACAGGTTTCACCTTCCTTCAGAACGACCTCCTCCCCAGACTTCACTGGGCAGCCTGTCTGACCTCATCTATGCCTCAGCCATTGTCACCAATCTGGACCATTCCTAATCTAAGTCCAGAATTTGCAAGGCCCCACCTCTGGCCCCTGTAGCCCACCCTGCCCTTTAGGATTGAACATATGAGAAGTAGATTAGACTGTGCCTCCTTCTTTTACACAAGTGTGTTCTCTTATGGGAAGTTTAGCTCAGGGAGGAATCCCTTGCTATGACTATCTTCCAGACCAGACTAAATGCAGGTCCTGTGGAGTGACTGGGGCCTGGCTCCTGCTTCCCAGCACCCTGCACCTCCTGAGGAATGATTAAGGGGTCCATGTTTTCCATCTCTCCTGCTAGGCCTGGTAACCCAATTCTTCTCACCCCAGTTGACAATACCTCCTCCCTCTAAAGAATGGGCAGCTGCCCCTCACCTTCAAGGTAGTACTAACTGCTAAGTGAGCTACAAGATGTGAGTGTTGACCCTAATTCTAGACTGCTAGAGACCACCCCTTTTATAGTTCAGGGGCCTTTCTCCTGACCTCCTACCACCAGGGCAAATTAATCAGAACTACTGATCTGAAGAGGAAGTGATATTAAAATAATAAAGTAGAAACAGCCCAGGGCTTACGCTGATTTAATTTTCATAAAGATCAGATTGGCTGCCCTCTGACGTGGGGCTGTGGAGAAAACCTAATAGATTTAGAATGGGATAGGGTGGGGTGCGGGGGATGTGTGTGCGATGGTGACAGTATTGGGTTTTGGTATCACTGTCATCTGTAATACCAACTAATCTCCAAATAAAACCCAAACTCTGTACCTTAATCTGGATTGTTGTGTGGTGCAAATAAATGGGGATGAGAGGGCTGTTTGCTTTTGAAATTTATCTCCATCACCTAATCCCTAAATAGGCCAAGTTCTACATAGATTCTGGGTGGGATGTATTACCCAGGCTCCTAGGGATTAGTTAAGAGGGACAATTAATCGAAGGGTTTAGGGCTCTTGCTGACAGACCCTGGGTAGATGGGATCCTCTGCTGGCAATCCCTACTCCTGAGCTCACTGGTTCCAGAACACTCAGCTGCCTCCACTTCTGAAGCTGCTCTGCTTCAGAGAGAAAAGCATGGAGTTTGTAATCAGATTCAAATACTGGCTTTGCTATGTCATCTTACAACTCTCTCAAAGTCTACAAGCCTGAAAGCAGGGATATTTGTCTCTTCTCCATTTTGGGAAGGAGAGCAATAACGTACGTGAAGGGCTTCACATGGTGTGTGTCACACTGTAAAAGCTCTCAATACACTAGTTCCCCTCCTCTCTACACAGCAGGCCATGAAAACATGAGAAGGCCCAACACTTCTTGTTCCTCTGGCCTCCTGCCAAGCACTCCCCCTTCTCCATGGGAAGCCCTGGACCTAGACTGCACCAGGGAAAAGCATGGCCTGGTGAGGCAGAAGTGGCTGACAGCATATAGACTTCCCCTTGTGACAAGAAGTAGAGGACAGGTCACCCGATTCCTATTGCTAACTGTGCCCTTGCACCTGGAAACCACCTTGTATAGTGGCCGTTTCCTTGTGAGGAACTAGACTGCTTTCCTCTCTATCCCCAGAAGCAGCACAGTACTTGGCCCATAAAGGACCGCTAAATAAGTGCTCAATGCCACAGAAGCCTTTCAGCTGGTGAGAAGGGGGTTGGGATCAGGTTAAGACCCCATTCTAATGAAAAGGGTGTGTATGTGGAATGACCCCAATCTCATCATGAGAAGACACCCTGGATCAGAAGCCGTTTGAGGACTGCTCTTTACCTAAAATTTGGAAGTATTCCTACCTGAATCTAGGTACCTGGAGGATGTGAAAGCTTAAGTATATGTGGGTCCCCTGGCCCACGGCGTTCAGCACAGGTAAGTACAGCCAGTAATCTCTACAAAGCTTCAGTAGAGATTTTCAACTTAATCTTAAAAAACAGCTTAGGTGCTAGAAACACTGTAGAATGCCACCTACATTTTTTCCTCACCATTGACGTTTCTTCCAACCAACAACAGAAAACCTAAGATTTCTCAACAAAGTGATCTATGGAGAACAGAAGGGCTTAAAACCTGCCTTTCTCACATACAGAATATCGCACTGAAAGGCTCAGATTTGCTATATATCAAGAAGAACCTGGCAAACATTGTAGAGCAAATGCCTATAGAGCCAATGAGTGTACAACTTCTAAGAGATGAGCTCTGGAAAAAAGAAAAGACCACAGGTGCTCGTGCAGTGAAGGAACAGAAAGATGGTGTCTACCATTCGCAGCAGACCTTGTACTCAGAACTATGAAAATCTTTGGGCTTTGTGTTGTCACAGATTTGAAATAAAAATACACTGAATACAATAAATATTTATTGGATAAATAACTAACACTGATATCATTTTAAGTGCTTATACAGAGATGTCATCATATCACCAATCTAAGTTCTAGAAGTTTAACATTACACAGAGACTTCAGGACCACCTAGCAGGTCTTTGGCTCCATTTAACAGAGGAAGAACCACAGCAGGTCATTTGATCTCTCTCAGCCTGTTTTGTCTTCTGGAAAAGGGGCCTGAATCATTTCCTTTTCCAATCTCTGGGATTATTGTGAAGACCAAAAGAAACTAGGTAAAACAGTCAACTGTGAGCATTTACATACTATTTTTTACACTCACTCAAAAATGTTTAAGAACCCACATAAAATACCCTACTTCAGGCTTATGTATAATATGCATACATGTTTGTAATGTATACATTATATATACATATTTATGTGTATGTTTATTTCTATTCATATATATATAAATAGGCCCTGCCAAAAGGAATGTTTCCCTTTACTAGTTGAGACAATCCACAGTAGACATACTCTCCCCACAAACAAGTACAAGGGATTTTGCAATTAAAAGCAGATATACTGCTTTGCCATCTGAATTGTTTTCATTTAGGAGACAAGGGTGACAGGAAGGTGGGAAGTTTAAGGAGGGCTGGTGAGTGATAGAGACAGGCAGAAGCATTTAGAAAACCTGAAAAACGCAAGCAGTAGGAAGAGGATGAAGATAGAAACTAATACATGAAGATTCCAAAAAGGTAGCTGCCTTATTTTCAATTCTGCCATCCTGTACCAACCTGTTTTTCTCTTATTTGGTGTCCTCTGATCAGTTCCTCTTCCAGCACAAACTGAAGAAAGAGAATTCTTTTTGCTTTCTTGGAAGCTTCAGAACTAAGTTACAGGTCTGCATCAAGGATGTGTGGAGCAAGGATGATGATTTATTTGTGCACTTGGGCAAGTTCAAAGCAGTATGGTCCACTTCTGGGAAGGCCTGGATTCTATTTACTATTGATGGAAAAAACCCATCCCCAGCAATGCCCAGAACAGATTGGAGAAGGCAGATGGGCACCAGGATCAGGAGAGTATATTGACAGACCAGAAGATACTGACAGACCTCTGGCAACTGACAGAGGATGGGGCTCCCTACAGAAAGAGCAGGTAGCCTTGCCCTGGCCCTGTCCAACCACAGCTGAGTATAAAGAGCCTGATGGGTAGACTGAGAGTCAGTGATAGGCAGCTGGGAGCCTGGAGCCCCTCCAAACCCTCTCCAGACTTCAATGATGAAGCACCAGTTATATCTCTCCCAACTCGCCTTCCATTGCCCGCACCATGACATACAGCTCGGCCAGACCCACCACAGATGCGACGATCAACGCAGCCAGGACCCGCTGGGGAGAAAAAAATCAGACTTAGGGGATGAAGGCCAGTCTCCAGCTCTGAAGCCTCTAGCACCTCCAGCAAGGATGAAGAGGACCCCAGCCAGCCCATTTTTGGGGCGAAGGGAAGAAAAGAGGATTCTCTTGAGGTTATTATCTACCCCCATGATTACTGGAAAGCTAACTGCTCCTCTTGTTTATTGTATAAATATGTTTTCAATATTTAATCTATGCAAGGTATTTTCACATATATCCTCCCTATCCTACAATACCCCCACCACTTGGAGCAACCTATCTTGCCCAGTGCTTACTCACCGAGGCCATTTCCGTGAAGATATACTGGCTTCCAAGATAAGTACAGACAAAGGCAGCTGCCACTGTGACAATGAAGTTGAAGATGGTGATGACCAGAGCTTTCACTGACCTCACTTTGGGAAAAAACCCAGGGAAGAAACCTTTAGGTCAGCATCCTCTAAGAGGCCTTCTTATCTCAAGGCTGCCTCCCCCCATCAACTGGGTTTCTCTCAAACAGCAAGCCTCAGTAGCTCAGGCTTAACCCCAGAACATTGGAGTGGGAAGGAGTGCCATGACTGATCCTTCCCAGGGAGATCTATTAGCACTTGATTTCCTAGTACCTCACCTTGCTTTCCCAGGTCATTAAGAATCCCACCATGCCTTGAATCCTGGGAGAAAGAAAAAGCAAGTAATTTCAGAATGGAAGCAGTTCAGAGGCAACTCAGAGAGTATTCATTTTCAGTCTGGGCTCAGTCTTATTTATTCCCCCAAACATTAACTGTCTTCTCCATGGATTTTTTTTTTTTTTTGTCTGGGAACAGTTGGATTCTTTTCTGGACCACACATCCAACATTTCAGAGAAAGAACATAGGCTCCTAGTACCCATATATCCCTCTCCTGTTCTAGGGCAGGAGCATATCAGAGAACAGTAGGGAGTCAGAAGAAAGGCTCCAAGGCTCATTTCCACCTTCAAACTATTAAAAATCAGTCACTATCTAAGTCCAGAGTCTCAGTGAATGAGTTGGGGATTATTTGGTTTGCATGTAGCACAAGCTTCTATGGTTCCTGAAAAGTACACAAACCAAGTTTCCACATTGTTTCTTTCCTCTGTGCCTCTTCCCAGTGCAGGACCCTGCTCTCCAGGGTTACTCAGTCTATGTATTAAAGAGCAAGCCCTTACCTGACAGGTAACATTGCGGGTGATCCGCTTATATTCCTCATTGGCCAGCTGTATCTTAATTTTCTCCAGACGGGCAACTAGTTCTGGGTTCTAAGTTAGAAAAATCAAACAAGAATGATATTCCCAACTTGCTAGAAAACATGTCACAATCACTGGTTTCAGGGAGCAAAGCATTGCTAAGGGTATCAGGAGACCCATGTACCAGTTCTGTCTCCACTGCTTTGGAAACTGTCTCTAAGAATCTATTTTCCAATCTGTCAAACATGGGGGACAATATCTAGTTCCCCTACCCCAGCTCCCAAGGATTTAAAAGACAAATTTTCAAGCCCAAAAGTTAATCCATAAATCTGGATGTATCATGAATAAGTTCAACTCAGCCAACACCCACTCTCACAAATGTATCCCTTACATACCCTAGGAGGCTTCACCACCTCTGGGAGATAGATTTCACTGCCTTCTAGGAGCTCATGAAGGTACAATGTGGAATCTAGGAAGAAAAGATTTCCACAAACATAATGATCCATAGAGCTGAAGTCAAAAGAGTAAGATCAGAGAAGGGTCTAGACCTTCTATTTTTTTCTACCAAAATAAAGCACCTTCAGGACCATTTTCAACTGGGAATAATTTAAGACAATTCCACATAATAATCTCCTAGTGCTGCACAGCTGAGTTTAACTCAGCTCTCAGTTATCCTGCCAATGTCACAGCTAATACATAAGCCATTTATATTTGCATTTAGGTGAGGTCATTTCTGTGCCCTAATAGGTTTTAGTCGTAGTCACGCTGAGTACCCAGGACACCGTACTAGTTCATCTCTAAGGTGATATTTCATTCCAAAAGTTAAGCAGTCTACCCTTTGCACTTCTGGCTAGGCTATGTTAATTCTAGCAAAAGTCCTTACATTGCTCGTTTGTCCTATTTCTTCCCTGTACGATTAAGGGAAGTGAGGCCCAAGGAAGGAAAATTACTCCTCCAAGGGGAGTTAGTGACAGAACTAGGGCTAGAACGCAGATGCTACTCCCAGTTCAGACTTTCAACACAGCTTTTTATCACATTATCTAAAGATTAAAAAAAAAAGTCAAGATTTGACCACGTTTGCTTTTGAGATGAAAAGAAATCTAGATTCTCAAACAGGACAAGCTCACTATGCTAAGTTGGTTTCTAATGTGGCTTAAAAGGAATAAACAACCTGTGAGGTGGTACTAGGTTAGAATGCGGACTTCCTCAAGGGTCAGGTCGACCTACTTGGGCCTGAAAATGAAGTGGAGGCTCTTGAGAGAGAAGAAATTGCACAAATAAATTTTGTAATCCATGAGAAGTTCCCATGGAAGTTGTGAAAGGAGTGGGATACCTAGGACTTATGAGGAGACTCTTTGGTTGGCTCCATGGCTGTTCTGTGGGCGAAGGAGAGTGACGGATTTTTCCCTCAGAAAGATGCTAGAGGAGGGAAAAAGATCTCAGGAGGGTAGAGACTCTGGAAAAAAGGAGGCGACTCGGGACTGGAGAATGGACCTCACCCCTTTCTCTTAAGTACTGGTGCAGATCGCGGATCAGGCGGAAGGAAACGAGGCGTGCGGGACCACTGGGGTGATCATCACCCTTGTGCTTCTTCCCCAGCGCGGCCTCAAGCTCTGCCCGCAACTTTCGGGGCAGCTGCTCTGGCTCCAGCTCCCCGCCGGGGCCCAAAGCGCGCACCAGCCGCTCGCCAGGAACCAAGAAAGACGCCATTTCTACTCAACCCTACGGTCAGGTGACCCCGAGTGTGCACTTCCGCCAGCCATGCGCCGGAAGTAGCTTGGGGATTACTGGGCGGGGCGAGGCGGGACAGAAGGCCAAGGGGGCGGTACTCGGCGCGGGGCAGTGTGGGGCGGGGGCGGGACGCCTCCTGGCCGCAGGTCGGGTCCTGTGTCAGCAGCCCAGCAGGCGCTCGGGCGGGACATGGCGGGCTGTGTGGCCCGGCGGGCCCTGGCTGTATGCAGCCGCTGGTGGTCTCGGTCGCTGACAGGGGCCCGGGGGCCGAGGCCATTCTGTGCGGCAGGTGGAGCTGGGGCCTTCCCACCAGCGGCAACCACGACACGGAGGCATCTTTCGTCCCGGTGAGGGACGGAGCGCGGGGTCGGGGCCCGGAGCCTAGAGAGCGTGTTCCCGGCCAGGGAGGAGGCCAGGAGGCCCAGCCGGCTTATGGTGTTTGTAGTTCGACCCGAGAGAGGGTCCCAGTCGAGAGACAACCTGCGCAGCCTGGGACGTGTGCCAGGAATAGAGAAGGGAGTGTGGTCCAGAGCCCCGGCTTGAGCGAGGCTGGTTTGGAGGGGGATCTACTAATCCTCTCAGAGTGAATCCTACCTCGCCGAATGAGGGTCTCCGAGCGTCGCTGTTAGTGGGCAGCCTTTTAAGCCCTAGGGCTTTTGACTTGAACCCCCAGCCCCAGATTCGGTTAAGGCTTCCCTCAAAGATGCTCTAAGAGGGAAACAGGACTTCTGAACCTGGGCCCTGCACGGGTCCTGGGTTTCAGTGTGACCTTGGGAAGACTGGTTCCCTCTGTGTGGCTTGGGGAAGGGGATTGAGGCCATGAGGATTGCGTGAACATTGTCTCTAGGGATGGGACAGGCAGATCAAATTGGGGCTGGTTGAATCAAGTGAGAGTAAGCATAACGTTCACATCTCCAAAATAGTAAGAATAACACTCCTTTTAAGAGCCCTTAGAAAGAGCACCTGTCCAGAGAGGTCCCTGAGAGAACTCACCTTTTAGTGGCTAAGATTAGACACTTATTTTAGGGGAGAGATAACTATTTATAATTAAAGACTCACGTGAAAGTCGATGTAAATCTGAACAAAACTATATTGTGAGACGGTACGATGTAGGGACAGTAGGAAATCTAGAGAGGATGATTAAGCCCTTCACGGGCAGGGGAAAACAGACATGGAATTATAACAGAACAAATATTTTTGAGTTCCTCTTATACAGTAGGCTGTGAGGGGGAACACAGGCTAATCAGACAAAGGCATTGTTCCCAGGGAACTTACAGTTTCTAATGGAGATAAGACATGGACACAAATAATTGAAATGAAAGATGGGAAGGGCAGTTAAAATGCCGTAGGAGGTCGGGAGGGTGGTTCAGGGAAAAAAGGGAGGCAAGGAGTACAATTAAGCAGGGTATGAGGGCATGATATGATGAATGCTGAGGGTGAAGAGAAGAAAGTGATCTGGGAGCAGTCAGACCTAACACGGAAACCAAGGAGGGGCCTGTGACTGGACGTCAGAGGGGGAAAGGCAGAATCTCTGTGGAATGGTGATATGGCAGGACTTTTACCTGGTTCTGCTGGCTGGCCCCACTACCCTGACCCTTCTCTGCTGTCATGCCCTGGCTCTTCAGTATCCTTAGTAGCTTTTTCTGAAGGATAAGCCCTGTTACCTCTTCTGCTCTTTAGTTGCTTGTTCTTTTCCTTCCTAATCAGAAACCGACCAGAGGGCAAAGTTTTGGAGACAGTTGGTGTGTTCGAGGTGCCAAAACAGAACGGAAAATATGAGACTGGGCAGGTGAGTGCTGGGCTGGGTCTTCTTTCATTTTCATGGTGTGCTCTGCTTCTGAAAGGGTCAGATATGGTTCATAGGCCTGAATGTTATGGTTTTCTGGTGCCAGGCCAGAATCACAAATGTTTAAAGGTGGATGTCTGTTTTCTTGGGTTTGAATGCATTTCATGTATCAATGGGTTCTTTTTCCAAGCTGGAGAGGACAGAGATGGTTTGGACTATAGTAAGGAGGGAGCCAAGTTACTGAAGTGTCTTCTAATGTAGTGGATGGTGGGAAGCCAATGGAGGGAGCTTTCAGAAAAGCAAACCTTTTATTTTTACGATTTTCAGTTTTGACATGGTTTCTTCTTTACATCCTTAGTTATAGGACTTCTGGTCACCTAGTCTTCAGATGGTTCTCCAGGTTAATTGTTCTATAATTTAAATGTAATTTTAATGCATCATGGGAGGAGGCAAGCACGACGTTTACCTACTCTGACATCTTAACGGGACTCAGAAAGCAAACCTTTGAATGCTTTGTCATAGTTGAACTTTTCACAGTATACTAAGCTCTGCGTATGATGCTCTTTTTCTATATCAGCTTTGTGCCAGATCCACTGAGATGGATTTAGGTCCCTTGTAGGTAAGGAGGACCTATTGTTTATTCAGCATTTTTTTTTTTTGTATGCCTGCTGTGGACCAGGCGTTGTGCATTAGAGTTAAATCAGAAAGCAGTGCCTTCAAGGAGTTGATAGTCTAGGAAAGCATTATGATATATAGATGGTCAATGACTGTGCACTGTGCTAAGTGGAGGAGACGTTAGGGAACGCTTCTTAGAGGCCTATGCTATAGCCTAAAGGATGAGTAGAAGTCAGCCAGGTGAAGAGGGGGTAAGGGGTAAGAATATTCTGAAATTGGTTTGGGTGGATCACAGAGTTCAAAGAAAAGAATGGCAAGACCTTGTGCCTGAGTTGGCGTATCTGTGCTGCTGAGTGGTCTGGGCCCCACCTGGATGGACTTACTGAACTGCAGACTCACAGAGGCACCTCTCTTCTCCTAGCTTTTCCTTCATAGTGTTTTTGGCTATCGAGGTGTCGTCCTGTTTCCCTGGCAGGCCAGGCTTTACGACCGGGATGTGGCTTCTGCAGCTCCAGAAAAGTAAGTTTCTCTGTCATTATGCCTCACAGTGTCCTCAGGAGGAGGCCTGACTCATGGCAGACATACATAATTGGGATCCCAGGGGTGAAGACAGTATCCTTCTGGGCCTTAGGAACAGATCCAGAGTACTCTCCGGCACTAATACCCATGGAGATAAAGTGCTGAATGCCAGGGACGGTCTTAAGCCAGAGGGTCCCTTTGGGCCTCTCAAGATGCTCTCCTAAGCTGTTCTCAGTTTGCATTATAATTACCCCAGAATGCATTTGGGGGACTAGTCTTCATGATTTTTTGACATCTAGTTAGAATCTTTATCATCATTAGAGTACATTTAAAAAAAACCGCCCCCCCATCAGATGATCCATTAAATGATCACAGCTCCATTAAATGATCACAGACATCCCCTAGGATGTGAAAAGAGTGGGGGTACTCTGGGCTCCTGTCACTGAGGCAGCAATGTGATTTTCTCAGCATGGCCCCCTTCTTCCAAGAGGTAGCCAGAGAGTAAGACAAATGATGACTTTGTGCCATGAGTCCTCCACGTTCCAGTTTTTACCCCTGACGGGAGCAGCTGGGCTGGGTGTTGCTGAGCAGGTACCTAGCTGGTGCTATAGCCCTTTCAGATCAGGCACCGGTCTATTGAGATGAGGAGTGGGTCGGGAGCTGGGGCAGGCACCGCTTCTCTTTCTCTTAGGATGATCTTTGGCTTCTTCTCCTACCTTGTAGAGCAGAGAATCCTGCTGGCCATGGCTCTAAGGAGGTAAAAGGCAAAACTCACACTTATTATCAAGTGCTGATTGATGCCCGAGACTGTCCACATATAGTAAGTAAGCGAGACGGCTGGGCCTGGGGTTCCTCTCCATGGGAAAGGCCTGAACCCTGATGGGGGCAAAGAGAGAGGAGTCAAATGGAGCCCAGATCAGCACTAGGCCCAAGTCCTCAGGACTGGATAGTGACTAAGAAAGTCTAACTTGCTTCTTGCTTTAGTCTCAGAGATCTCAGACAGAAGCTGTGACTTTCTTGGCTAACCATGATGACAGCCGGGCCCTCTATGCTATCCCAGGTAAGTACAAGCATCTGAATGGTGCCTGCCTGTCAATAATGGGTCCAGTATGTCTCAGGGAGAAGATTCTGATGCCTTTCTGATGTCCTTTAATCTGCTGGGAAGGTTTATAGATGCTGAGAGCAGTGGTGCCAGGGTCATCCCACCTTGCGACAATGTTAGGAATTGTGTTTCTTCTCAGCCCTGTTCCTCCCTTCTCTTACATGAGTTTCACTGTTTCTTTGCCTCTCTGTGCCAGGCCTGGACTATGTCAGCCATGAAGACATCCTCCCCTATACCTCCACTGATCAGGTTCCTATCCAGCATGAGCTCTTTGAAAGATTTCTTCTCTATGACCAGACAAAAGGTAATCTCTCTCAGAAAGAGAAACTGGAAAGGGAAGACCCTTTCTTCAAAGATAGTATCGTAGAAGTAATTTCAAGGCTTTATTTCCAAACCTTATTCAACCTCCCATTAGACCTATCAGGTAGATGGCTATTACCTTCCCCAGATATGGAAACTGAGGCTCAGGGATGATGAGACAGGCCTGAAGGTTGCTAGTTAGTGGCAGAGCGAGGTCTGAAAACCAGAGCACCTAACTCCCAATCCAGTTTTCTTTTCATGATGTCACATACCTTCTCAGGGCTTACTCTTAGAAGTAGCTCTGTGCCTTCTTTTAGCCTGTGCTTTTGCTTCATGTTTGGGTATCTTATTTACTTGGGCCACAACTGGGAAGGTTTTTCTAAGAGGAGCAGTTGGAAAGTGGATGCAGTGCCCTGGACTCTGTCCTGGACTAACCCAGTCATCTGTCCCAGCACCCCCTTTTGTGGCTCGGGAGACGCTACGGGCCTGGCAAGAGAAGAATCACCCCTGGCTGGAGCTTTCTGATGTCCACCGGGAAACCACCGAGAACATCCGCGTCACTGTCATCCCCTTCTACATGGGCATGAGAGTATGTGCCCAGCCTGGGCCCCTTCCCTCAGGACTAGGTCCCTGATTTATTGGGAAATTTGACTGTTGTAATGGGTTCCAAATTTCAACCATGTGCCTATGGTTCTGCTTCTGAGCGCTGCATGTATTGGGTGGGGTTGAACAGCCTCATGGTCATGGCTGACACCAAGACCTAGAGTAAGGAAACCCTTGGGTCCCAGAAGGAGTCCTCTGGATGGACTCTTCCTTCTCTTCTGGCTCAAAGGGAGCTGTTTATGAAGAATATACACATACTTGGTTAAATTGGTGTAGGCTGATCTTCATACTTTGTATGCATTAGTCAAACATTTGCGGTTTCTTGCCTGGCTGTAAGCTAGGCCCTGGGAATACTAATAAAAATGAAAGTGTCCATGTTTTCCAGGAGTTCATGGTATTGAGGGATCTCAATGGAATATACACCAAACCAAGTATTGTAATAGGGTTGGGCTGTTGTAGGGCCAAGGAGGTGGTTAGCAGCCTGGGCCAGCAGTGATGGTAGGGAAGGCAGCTGGCGGGAGGGTGGTTCAAAGAAAGGGAAGAGCCCTGTGGCTGATTTCCATTGGCATCCAACTCTATTGGTGATCTTAATAGGAAGAGGAAGGAAGCCAGGGATAGACCCAGGGGAGGCTGCCCCCTCAGTGAGCTTGTTGGCCATAGTTCATTCATTATCATCCACAGATATTTGCAGCATTGTTCTGCTTCTGCAGCCTTTCTGGAACACATTTACTCCATTGGAGAGATGTTGATTGAAAGGGACTTGGTCTTGCCCTCTGGGACTTAAATTCTTTGTGTTTTTTTTTTCCCCAGGAAGCACAGAATTCCCACGTCTACTGGGTGAGTGTCTCCCTTGGGAGGAGAAGCTCAGGAAGGGTAACTGGAGGGGCATGTTGGAAGGTGTTTTCCTCTGAGGGGTGGGGCCTGGGCAGTGCAGGTGTCAGTCTTTGTTGCCTTTTGCTCTCTGAAAATTCTAGGTGGTCTGGCCCAGAGTTTATTTTCTCAGATGTGAACTCGCCTCTTCTCCCCTCACTCCCCCCACAGTGGCGCTACTGTATCCGCCTGGAGAACCTTGACAGTGACGTGGTACAGCTCCGGGAGCGACACTGGAGGATATTCAGTCTCTCCGGGACCTTGGAGACAGTGCGAGGCCGAGGGGTGGTGGGCAGGGTGAGCATCATTGGGCCAATAATGCTCAGTTCCTGGTGCTGCCAAGCAGGCCTGGGGGCTTAGTGCATGGTTTCCTCTTCTGTGGTCAGAGCAGAGGCTCCATATGTGAATGCATTAGTGAGATAGGTTTCTTACAACCCATTTCATAGATGAAGAGAGTGAGACTATGAAGTTAAATAACTAGCTCATGGCCCTATAGCTAGTAAGGGCAGGATCTGTATTTGAATCCAAGTTAGTTTGACATGAAAGCTGGTGTGTTTTTGTCACCAGCGCAGTGCCTTTTTAAAAATATGACTTGGAATGCCATTAGGTGGGGCTTGCACACACAGCACCCCTCAACTACTCCTGGTTGTCCTTCCTCTGCCTCTTTACATGTATATATCCTTTGTTGGTCCTTGAAGAGATCTGATTTTGAAATTCCTATACTCTCCCTGTCGTTTCACGAAAAGTGACCAGGGGCCACATTTAACAAGTATCTGTGCAAGTCGGCAGGGACTTGGGGAAGCAGAGTAGGATAGTGACTAAGAATAGGGCTTTGGAGTTACATAGTCTGGTTTCAAATGCCAGCTGTATTCTTTACTTGCTGCGTAACTGCAATTTAACCAAGATCTCAGTTTCTTACTGCTGAAATGGGAATCACATCTAGTACCTTATAAGTACTTGAAGACTTCAGTCAGCAGAGATTCACAGAACACCACCATGGTGCCTGTCACTTAAACACCCGGAATGGACACCGAAGAGGGTATTTATAGAGTAGGTCCTGTACCTAGCATCTTTGCTCAGTGCCCTCAGACATTCAGTCTGAGATGATCTTTCCCAGAGTCAGAGTAAAAGGCCTGGCTCCGTGGCTGTGCAGCAGAGGAAACACTGGCAAGCAGTCACTGTAGGAGGTATGAGGAGGCATTCAGTCCTGATGAACTTGCAGTCCGCATCTGACCTCAGAGTACAGGGAGCAGGTCTGGCCTGACCTATTTTGCTTGAACCCTTACAGGAACCAGTGTTATCCAAGGAGCAGCCTGCATTCCAGTATAGCAGCCACGTCTCCCTGCAAGCTCCAGTGGGCACATGTGGTGAGTGTGTGCTGGGGCAGGGGTACTGCAACTTAGACACAAGCTGTGGGTGAGAAAAGTGGGAGCTCATAGCCTGCAGTTAATTCTGGGCCACATTAAGTCCTGAGATGGAGCCTTATCATTATTGTATGGGACTTGTCTGATTTTTTATGACTGTCCATTTTCCAGTTCCCTGTGGTTTCGTGGACTGGGGACCTAAGTCAAAGAAGTCTCGTATTTGATGTAATGAGTTGCCCATGTAGTTGTTTTTTTCCCTGTTTTCACTCCGTAACTTGCAAGTGTAATTAGGTAGTTTATGTAGTGCGTATCTAAGGGCCAGAATCAGGACAGTTGTGTCTTTTTTCATATAGAGCCAGGAAGGGCTCTTGGGTCTCTGGACTAGTGTTATCCTGACATGAGTCAGGTAGGAGAGAGCCCAGGCCTACCTCATCTTGCTGTGGTTCTGAAGCTGAGAACATAGGGCTGTCCTGATCCTCAAGAGGTCCTCAGCCCTCACTCCCTCTAAACCAGCTTCTCTGACCCACAGGGGTACGTTCCGCTTCGAGAGGCCTGATGGTTCCCATTTTGATGTCCGGATCCCTCCTTTCTCCCTGGAAAGCAATAAAGATGAAAAGACACCACCCTCAGGCCTTCACTGGTAGGCCAGCTGAGGCCCTGAGTGGCCAAGCTCGGCCCATGAAGAACAGCTCTTATCCTACAATTGCTGCAGAACTCTCTCCATCATGGGCCACAGTGGGTCTCTTTTTGGCGCCATTTGATTGTGGGGTTCTTTTTGTGGAGGGTGGGATGTAACTGTTTTCTCCAGAGGACCCATGTAGGACTCCTCCAAGGCTGGCTTCCCCTATAAGCCTTGCCTATAGTAGTGTTCCAGTAGACCTTTCCACCAGGAACTCTGTGTTCAACTGCCACAGGCCTGGAGGAGTTTCTAGGCCTATCACGCAAGTCGTTTTGAAATGTCAGGTTTGGTCAATAAACCAGTACACGCTTGGCCACCCTTGCCATTTCTTCCCCCAGGGTCTCAGGCTCCTTTTTTGCCCAATAGGGGGGCTTGCTTTCCTTGCTGTCCTTCCAGGAAGCTGCCCCTTCTACTAGGGTATGTATATTTCCCTTCTGAGGCTGGGGGTTGGCTGGACATCTTCCAGCGTCATTGTGCCTCTCAGCCAGTGGGGTGCGGAGCTGGACTGGATTCTTGTTTCCTTCTTTACCTTCTGCCAAGTGGAGTGGGAGGCCAACATCAGGGTGAGAGGAGTGGCCTCAGTGCTGGCCAGCCATTGGCATCTCTGGCCTCCCTGAGCCTGGGAGAGGAGTGGGGCAAGCCAGTCAGGTTTCCTGGAACAATGGGCTTGCTAGCCATGAGCACGAATTGTCAAACCTCCAGACCACAAATGAAGAAACTCAGCCGAGGAGCTTTAGGTATGTATAGATGACAACTAAGCCAAGCTACTTTCTGAACTTCTCACAGATCTCCAAGAGCCAGAGATGAAATGTGCTGCATATTACCCCGATTCTTAGGGTTCCTGCTCCCCAACTTCCATAGCAGTTGTTAAAGAGGTTGTTTATTCTTGAATTAATATTAAATCTCAGTTCCAGCCCTTATTAGTGTTGTCCTAAATCCTCCACCAGGGGGAGCCTGGGTTGCAGGGCAACTGAGTACAATCAAACTTATAACTAAGGGAGAACACAGTCAGATGGTGAATACAAGTACAAGAATTAGTCCACAGCAGTGAGCTGACCAAGCTATACTCTTTAAACACGGCTCTGTACCACTGCAGCGTAACACAATTTTATTAGAAATTAGTGTTTGTTTTCATCACCTACACTGAACAACAAAGAATTGTAGTTACATGATAAAGGAGGTTCTTTTATGCCAGGACCTATGCCAGATAACTGAATAAAATCCAATATGTGTGGTTAATAGCAGGCTTCCAGTTTTCTCAGAAACTGATGAGGTTTGACCTTCATCCATACTTTTTGTTTCCTTTCCCCTGGGTTGCTCAGAGTTGAACAATTCACATAACCAAGAGCTGCTTTCTGAACAGGGCTGGGAAACTCAAAATTCTCTAAACCCTTATACCACAAAATCTGACTTAAAAAGCTAAGATTACTTCAATGATTTCAATGTTAGTATTTTTCTTAAGACCAAGGAGATATTTTCAATCAGAGAAGGTGCCCGAGTCCCAGACTATCAAACTTTCTCAGAAGAAAGACTAGCCACTACTGAGACAGCAGAGGATCTGAAATGTCAAAACAGTAAAGAGGCTACAGGGGCTGTGAAGGTCAAAGGACAATCAGTAAAACACCTCAGTGTAGAGCTGGGGCTTTGAGTATTAAAGGGCTTCAGGGAGGCAGCTCAGGAAATAGGCCAGTGGCCTCAGGCAGAAGTATTCTAGGCTCTATGGGAAAGCCACAAAGCCAGAGCCAAAGCCAGAATCTGGCTAAAGAAATGGATTTGTCCTCACTCTTGTTACTTCATTGAAGGCTGGAAGAATTGTTTATAGCTGATCATCAGGGTGCTGCACCTGAGTCTGTACATTCAAAACTGTGACAAGGGTAAAATAACTGACTAGTCACATTTCCCCTGTCCCATCATGTCACTTCAGGTCCTTGTTGAATATCTTACTAACCCTGGCCTGGCATTTGCCCGTAGGCTCTATGGGGTCAGCCATAAGCAGCCACTTAGGGGCTTACAGTAAGAGCAGTCAAGAGAGATAAACTTGATAACCAATGTTCCTTTCCGAATGAGTAGATATTGCTAGATAGCTGTGTTGCTTTATTAGGCCAGTTGGCTGAACACTCCCTCCCTAATGGCATTCCTTTGGAAAGAATTCAGATAAGCAGCCTCCCAAGGGCCAAGTGAAACAGAAGGGAATGAAAACCAAAGCCCTGCAGAGGAACTCACACCTTTACCTAAGTGGTGGTGCTTGGCATCTCCATGGCCAAGTTACCCAACAAGGAAAAAATGAAGGAAGCTTTCAAGGGGCTTGGGCTGCTCACATTATCCTGTGTTCAGACTCACCATTGGGCAGAACCACCATCCCCAGCCAGGACAGAAAACCAATAGCATAGGTGCGGGGAGGAAATATATGGTCAAACACACGCCACCTCTGCACAGGGCTGCCAGAAATGCAGGACTGCACCCACTCCCCACAGGCCCTACAACCTTGCTGCAGTGGCTCATGTTTCTGGCCCTGAAAATGGCTCTTTGGCTTTATAATAAGGACAGCATGCCTTGAGGAAGGGAGTCAAAAAGAGCAACCATGCTAGACCCTAAGAGTCAGTTATGTGATTCTAAGATATTGGGAAAAAATGTCCTTTCTCACAGGGGTGTTACAGGGCCATGGGTCCCAACTTATACATCCTTCTCTCCTCACTGCTCTCTGCGCTGACTGCTTAGCCAGCCTGGCAAAGCCAAAGCTGGTCAGTGTTTTTATTGCTGCTTCTATCCCCTTCCTCAGATTGATTCTGCAGGGAAGAGGGGACTGGGGCCAGAAAAAGACATAGATCAGGGAAGAATACAAATCTAAACAAAAGTACAAAGTGCTTTAAAGAAATAGATCCCAAAGGCATTGAGAAGGACCCAGGATTCTGCCTTACCCAGGGTCTTGGCACCCTGGAGGGATAGCAGAAATACCAAGTTCCCTTATTAGACCTGTAACTTCATTTCCTATATTTTTTTAAAAAACAAACTCATCAAGCCTGTACTTAAACAGGAAAAAAAGGAGCCTCACCTTCTAAGAAATGGCCTCCATAGCACCAGCAGCCACCTACTCCACAGAATGAACCCATTCTCCAGGGCCTCAGCTGAGGCCTAAGAATAGCCCTTCGGCAGAGTAAAGGGCTCAGGGAAATGCTCTTAAGAGGTGGACAGGTCAGTCCACTCACCCCAGGGACAGAAGTGGCTCTGTCAGACAGGGAGGGAGATGCTGAGCAAAGGGGCCATCTTGAAGTGCAAAGAGGCCATCTTGAAGTGCTCAGGCAGCAGGGCAAAGGAATGTGGCCCCTTGCCTGCTCAGGCCCTCTGACCTCTCAGGCAGGGCCTATCATGCCTCTGGGTGCTGGAGCAGAGACCCAGACAGCAGCAGTGTGGGGTGGCCAATGGGGCAGGGTTCCTCTGGAAGGGAGACAGGGTGTCCTGTGCCCTGACTCCCTGAAGGTCTTGTCAGTCACGATGGGCAGACTGGTGGCCGAGCTGCCGGTCATCGTAAGTGCTATAGCGCTTGACGTGGATGCGGCGGACACGGTCCCGCAGTTCAAAGGACTCCTCATCTTCACTGGGGGAAGCCTGGCTGCGGCTACGACTTGTGGCCTCCAACAAGGAGTTGTCAGGGACTCGGGGGGTCTCGTAGAGTAGGACGTTGAGCGTCTCCTCATAGATTCGGGCCTCTGGGAATTCCACCTGAGGTGAGGGGGGACAAGAGGACTGACTGAACAAACTTTCATCCCAGAAAGGGAGCAGCATGTCAGGACCCGGCCCTGTGCTGACTCCACGAGGCATTCTGAACTCTTGTCACGAGACAGATGGCTTTCTTTCTCATAAGAGTGGGCAAATTTCCTGCTGAAAGTATGAGATGTACTCTATGCACAGAGGATGCAGACGAGCACCCTCTCCAGCCCCTCCTGGACGAGTATGTGTAGAGGTTAGGGCCTTGGCTTTGTGGTTAGGCCTAGATACAAATACAGCTGCAGTATTTAATGGCCATGGGCCCTTGAGCTTAACCTTGCTGTGCTTCAGTACCCACATGTGTAAAATCATGGTTAATATCTATTTCAGAGAGTTGTTGTAAACATTAATTGAAAGATAAAAAGGGATGGCATTCAAAACACCTGAATTATATTGTAACTTGCTGTGTCATCTTGACTTCCTGTTCCCTCATCTGTTAAATGGGGAGAATGGCTCCAGGCACGCCTGTCTCACAGGTGAGGTGTGAGGAGTCAAAAAGTTCATCAAAGAAAAAGCACTTAAGGTGACAGGTGCTGCTGCCACTTCCACAGCATAACCAGTCCCCCACAGAATCCTGCCCCTGAATCCCAACTCCACTGATGTGTGTACCCCCCAGAATGACAGGAGGAAGCAAGGTCACCTCCTGTAAGCTGTCCTTCCCTGACCCTCAGACTGCCCAGCTGTAGGCTCTCAGTGGTCTGGGGGCCAAGAGGGTGCTACATGAGCTTGGCTGCTTTGAGCCCTTCATACACACGACTCCCACAGACGAGCTGCCCTTCCACTCCAGCAAAGCCCTCTGTCTAGAACACACACTCATGGGCGGCAGCTACTCTGCGGGTAGGATACTGGCTGCTTACAGCCTGGGAGGGCGGGCTTAGCTGAGTTTATGTTAACCATCACCTAACAAATCCTTTACAGGTGCCTGGCACCTGTTGTTACTGTAGAAGCTAAACTGATTGACCAGGAACACCCAACTAGCAGGGGCCAGAGAAGAAATGTGAACAGTTATTTCCACTGCACTGTTTCTCTTAAGAAGTGTTTCATTTTCATCATAGCTCTTAAATCTGCACTCTCATTCCCTTTGTTTGAAAATGAGGTAACTGAGGCCCAAATGGTGTAAGTGGCTTATCCAAAGTCGGAACACTGGTAAATAGTGGGACCAGAAATCAAACCTGAATTGGGCGAACTCCAAAGACCTGGTCCTTCCTACTGCACCAGTTGGCTATTCTTTTCCTAACAGCCCCTGCTTCTTACCTGACCGGAAAAAACAGTTCCTGAGCCCCTTGTACTGGCTTTTATCCTTGCACAGCACAATCATGAGTTTGGGAAAAAAAGAGAGCAAAATGGATGCCCCTTTTGGTCCCTGTGGTGAAGGCTCAGTCGGGGCTGCACTGGTGTGTGTCCTGCCCCAATCTATGCAGAAGGAAGCCCCCCATACCTTGGTCTGCTTCTTCTCCGTGGCATACACAATGGAGGTGCAGCACACCTCCGCCAGCTTACGACCCTGGCCATAGAAGGACCAGCAGCAGATCTCATCACCAATGACATCCTTGATGAAGAGCACACGGCCATTGAAGCGCAGGGAGAGCTTGTCAAACAGCTCGATGTTTTTCAGTAGGTGGTCGTCGGAGTTGCTGAAAACGCATGAGGGCCAAGAAGCCTGGGAATGAGGTTCCAGCACATAGAAGGTACTAGCTGGGCTCTCCCCACCCCTCCTCTGTCATGCTGAAGTAAGGAAACATCAAGGTGTCAGAGGGGACAGTAAAACAAAGGGTCACAGGGCACCATCCAGATTTGGGGGCCTGTGAGGAAAAGGAGTTGGGTTGGTTTTAAATTAAAGCAGAGAGAACTAAGGGCCCCAAAGGAAGGATGCTCGCTGCTCTCTCAGCAGGATTCTTTCCCTTGCTGTAGGGATGACACTAGCAATGTGTTTGTCCAGAGTCACTGGGAGGGTTTGGGACTCTGAGCCTGCAGCCTCCTGCACAGACCTAATTGTGGACTGCTGAGAAGGGCAAGGGGAAAACTGGCCCAGTGCAAAGGCTGGCTTAGGAGTCCCAGCTCTTTGGCACACGTTTAGAGGGTGTTAAATGTTTGGTCTTGTCTATATCCCAGCCAGGGCCCTACACCAAGATCCAAATGTCTCTGCCCTGATTTCCCTTCTACTCTGTGTTCTTCCCTCCGAAGACCCAGACTCATGCCAACCATGCCAGGCTTGCAGGTAGCTTCCCTTGGGTCTGCTGCCCAACTTCAACTCTGGCTGCTTGGCCCTTTTAGCTGCTTCTGCAGCCCTTCCCCAGCACCCCTCACCCTGCCCCACCAAGTCCTACTACCTGGTGTAGGAATACTTGTTGTTGCTTCTGTTGTACAGCAGCTTCACCACGGGCTGTGAGGGAGGAGAGTGTGAGGGCTGGGCCCAGGCACTGGCATCCCTGCCCATAGCCCTCAGAGGTCCCTCAGAGATCCCAGTACCTTGGTAGAAGATTCGATGAGCCTCTCCTCCTCCTTCAGGGATGTGATAATGGGGATGTTACACACAGGCTGGTAGGAGTCCTTCTTGTCCTAGGTGACACACACAGCCAAGAATCTTTTTTGAGATCTTCTGTTTGCAGGCTTAGCCAGGTTTTCCCCAGGAGCTGTCAGAGCCCCTCTGCCATGGCCATCCCCTGCTTGTTAAGGCAACATCAGTCAGAGATCAGGAGGCCCCTGGTAACAGAAACTGCCAGCTGGCAAGCACACTGCCATTTCCAGATATCTAGATTATGAACTAGAAGCAGGGCCTACGCATATTGGCTGAGTCTGTCACCTTACAAACTGACTTGGCCTGCACAATACCTGGTGAATCTATCTATGTTTGGGCTCATCAACCATACCCGCCACATGGCCTTTCAGGAACTGGACCCTTTTGTCCCTGAAGGAGGGGGCCAACTCCAAAACCTCATCAATTGGCCCCAACTCTGCCTCCGTACCTGCAGGGCAGTCTGGCACATATTCACCAGCCCCTGAATGAGGTAATATTTCGCTTCAGCCATCAGTTCCTTGATTTCTTGCCGGTTTTGAGGGAGGATGATAGTGTCGTCACGGAGGTAATTCAAAATGGTGCCAAAGTGCTTTCCACATCGGTCTATGAGGATCCAGCCTAGGGATTCAGATGGGCCCCAGAAGTTACTGTTTGCCTCCAGGTACCTCAGAAGCAGGCAGCAGCAAAGGCCACCTGACGAGCCTAGTGATAGGTGGCAAAGAGCACATGAGCACAGAGCCCACGGCATAGGATAACAGAAGTGGGAAGAAAATCTCTGGCTCCTTGGTCCATGGCTGCTCTTCACCCCTCTTCTTTGAAACCAAGAATTGGCACATATCATGGAGAATCAGGCCCTCGAGGCTCTGTGGAGGCCTACAGAGGTCTAAGCTCAGGAGTACTCAGGCCAATGTCTTGACAACACAGAAATCACAAGGCCCTACTGGCTTTCTGTCCACTGCCAAGCCACTATGGTGATGCTTCTTATGAGAATCTAGTCCCTTGTGAATAAAAAATATGGATTGCCTCCCTGGAAAATGCATAAACACACAACATACTATGTACAGTTTCAAAGAATTCTGAAGCTCTACTAAGGACTCCAGGTGGAGTCCTGTACTAGGTAACTTGGAAAAGTGAACCTGGACTCTACGTCTGCCAGGCTTAAGTCTTGCCCTTAAGTCACTTCCCTAGGAACAACTCCTTCCCTCACCACCCTGCCCAACAAGCCCTGATACCTCACCTTCTTTGTCCGTCAGCACCTCCATGCGCCCGCTGAACATGGCCTTGAGCATGGTGTCATGCCTGGTTAGTGCCCGCACAGTGGTATAGTACAGGGAACCACCCACGTTGAGCTGGACGTATTTGTTGCCCAGGCTTCCTCCCTTGAAGCCGCTTAGCTTGGGCTTGGCCCCTGAGGCTGGGCACAGACAGGTATCCCCTGACATCTCCCGCTGCAGGTAGATCACCACACGGCAGGAGGTCGGCTTGGAAGGCTCCGCCGTGGTGGAAGGGTCACAAGAGAGTGGCCAGTGGAGGCCAGAGCCTCATATTCTCAGCGCTGTGAAAAGGATATGGGAGAGAAGACAGGAGTCAGCAGCAGAGAGCTCTTAGCCAGGAGGGGGCAGGAGAAACACTGACCATCCAGTCGTTCTCTCCTAGATAAGGCCAAGATTCTCTGGCACAGGCTATGGCCCTAGGCAATGGTAAGAAAGATGCTTCTGCTTTTCTTTACGGTACCAGGAGACTATACTCCCAGAGCCAAGAGCTGGTCACCTCACCAGACTTAGCTCTGGGTGGCAAGGAAGACAAGTAAACCCTTGGAGCCAATCAGAAGAACAGCCTGAGCAGAGCAGATGTCCTCACTCTGGGGATCCAACAGTTGGATTCTAGCTATTTTCTTCTCAAGGTTCTCAGGATCCAAGACTTCCAGCCAAACCTACTGGGAGTCCAGCCAGCCGAGGAGTTTCCCAGGAGCCCAAAGGACATGATGCACTTCCTTTCTAAAGATTCCAGGCTCAGGAGCAGCCTGCACCATGCTTACTTTGAATATCACCCGGAATTTGGCTTTGGGAAAGCAAGTAAAAGTAGCTTAAGTAGAGCATGGAATGAGCCAAACTGGAAGGATTGATCAGTGTTCTTGACAAAGTTGACCTAGCTTCAGCCAGTTTCCTGACCTCCCCCTTTCTTGGCACCAGGCCTGTTCCAAGTTCCTGAAATTGTCACCATTTTTCAGGATAGAACAACTACAGGATGACTATTTTTGCTTCCTTTCCTGAGATGGGGCCCAGCCCAATTTCTTCCTCTTTTCCTTCCCAACAAGAATGGAGAGAACGGGCTGGAAAAGACTAGATGTTAAATCTAAAAAACATTAAGTGGTTTTGGAGTTCATGGGAGGGAGGAACAAGGAAAGCAAAGGAGGGCAAAGCCAGGTCATCCCTTATGATTTAGATCCTATATTACATGTTCTGGTTTTCTAAAGAATCACTAAAGTTCATTCATGGTAGAAAAAAATAATAGCAAACATTCATTGCATGTTTACTATGTTCTCGGTACTATTCTAGACATTTAATATTTATTAGCTCATTTACTTCATTCAGTAATAAAACGACAGTAAGTTCCTACTATGTTAAACAGTAGGGATAGAGAGATTAGATACTGTCCTTGCCTTCAAGGAGTTCCAAGAAGCATCACAATGTTAACAAGAATAAAAATAGTTTAAGAGTTAGCATTTACTGGGCCCCTGCTATATGCCAGGCACTGAAGATACAGAAGATAACAAACAAAGCATGACCTCATGGAGTCTACATCCTAGTTGGCGGACACAAACGATAACAAAGAAGCAGGTCATTCCAAAAGTGAGAAAAGCAATAAAAATAATAAAACAGCAATAAGAAAGTGACGAGAGGCTCTGATCTAGATAGGGAGCCAGGGAAAGCCTCTTTGGAAAGGTGACATTCCAGCTGAAGTCTGAAAGAGTAGGGAAAGGTAAGTGTCAAACCCCTCAGTCAGATGCACATTTTAGCAACAGAAATAAGTCTAAGATGGCTGATGCATAGAAAGAAGGGGAAGGTGGCCTGATGTAAAGTCAGGGAAGGCAGGGACCATATCATATTAAAGAGTTTGAATTTTATATCAATTGCGGTGGGAATCAATTGGAGAGTTTCAGGTAGGGGACTGATGTGATTTGAGTTCTTAACATTTTGAAAAGATCACTCTGACTGCTGTGTAGAATGGATTGTAAAAGAGCAAGTGGGAAGACCAGAAGAAGCAGTAGTCTAGGCAAGAGATGGTGAAGGCCTGGACTACAGCGGTGATAATGGGAAAGAAAAAAAGTGGAAATACATCATTTAATCATCAAAATATGCAGAAATTTACAGGTGCTATCATTTCTTGTGAGTGCAACCTAAAAGCAGTGCACTGGTTTTCCTAAGTTTACCGCTCCATTCTCCAAACAGTGCTTGGCACAATGCCACACACATTTTAAAGTATTTAATATATGTCGGTTTGTAATACTGAAATTGTCCCTGAAAAGATTTAGGTAGGTCCCTGGGAAAAATGTCCAAGGAAGGACCAGAACAAGTGCAGAACCCTCACAAGAAGATGGCCCAATCATAAATAACACTAGTATAAGACCACTTTATCTTCCCCAGCCCACTCCAAAGGAATAAATCCACCCCTTAACAGGTTTTAACAAGTTCCTATGTGTTTTATAGCTAGACTTAGTCCCCCTAGGATCAAAGAAAGCACACATACATATTCTGCCAAAGCAAAGAAACTCAAAGGCTTGGCGGCTGCCAACAGAGGAAGACAAATCCAAAGCTAATCTAGTCCTTTCCTACAAATAATTACTATGAGCCCCTGGATGACGTTGGCTCAGATTCTTCCCAGACCAATGGGTTCCAGGAATTCTCTGGCAGGTGACGCCCGAGAAAGTAATTCCAGTGAGAATGAAGTTTCCACCACTGGTGGCCTCGGTGCTTTTCCTTCCGGACTTTGTGTGTGGGTATTTGGGGATGCCAGAAGCTAGGGGCGTATCCGTGTCTCACTCAGCGAAGATCAGGGGAACCCAAGTAGAATAAAGTGCAAACAACACGGCGGTGGAAGGCGGTGGGGTTCTAAAGGAAGACCCAGAAATCCGTCACACACAGGGAATGCGGGGTGGGGAGAGAGCCTATCTTGTTTAGAGAGTGCTGGTCTAGCAGAAATCCTAGGTATAAAAATCTTAGGCTTCATCCAAAGAGTCTGGAGAAATCTAGGGCAGACCTAACCTCTCGGTGGCCAGTGTAGAGTCCTCCCCAGTCCGTACTTCTCCTTGCTACCGAGAAACCGAGACAGATTAGACACACACACACACACACACACACACACCACACACACACACACGGAATTTGAGCTCTCCATCTCCCCTACTCCGTCCCACGCCTTGTCCCCAGGTCCAGGCAGGGCTCTTTGCTCCAGGTCAGTGCCTATCCATCCCTTCCCTTAAGGCATCAGCAGACCCGGTTCTCACCATCGCCGGGGCGCCTCTCCTCTCAGCTGGGTTGCAAGCCGAAACCGTGCGCCCCTAGGATGTGGCCGCCTGCCCGCCAGTAATCCCGGCTGTGAGCTCACATCCTCCCACCGTGGGCTCCGCGTCAAGTTGCCGCCCAGTCAGTCCGGCCCAAAAGCCTGAGACTTTAAGGCCGGACATACCTAGCACCCAATCAGGGGAGAGGGAAGAACCCCCGAGAGTATTTCGCGGTGAACGCATAGCTACTTCCGGCAACCTTTCCGGTGCAAAGACCTCTGGATCTTGTAGGCAGCCTTCCCTCTTTTCCGGCCTCTGTTTCCCAGCAGGCTCTGCGGGTTAGGTGGGTGTAAGTGCTTCCGGTGTCAGGTAGTGACGTTCTGTATAAACAGGTTCTGTAGCCGTGGCAGCAGCTAAGGCGGGCGGGATAGGTACCGCTGCCACGCGCCGGAGAAAGAAGCTTCCTGCAGACATCAACCTGGACCACATCGCGCCGCCGCTACGCGGTCGGCAGGTAGGCCGTGACTCTGGGTCGGGGGACGCGGGCGGACCTGGGGTGAGATGAATCCGATAGGCCCACGCTCTGAGGAAAGGCAGTCCCAGGTCGAAAGAAACGTAGGAATTCCGCCCGACTTTTGGGAGCAGTTTTACACCCTTGGGCCTGGAGCTTTACGCGTTGATGCTTGCAACAGTCTTATGAACAAAGTGCAGATCAGATCAAGAAATTTACGTAGTGAAGACAGCCAGCTCCATCATCCAGATCTTCCTAACTTTCTGCCCAGTCCCTTTTCCCCACACCCATGGATGGAGCTTGCTCCTAGTGCCTAAAATGGATCTGGGAGAGCCAGGGGCGGAGAGAGTGTCACCGCTTTCATCTCCAGGAAGCTCGTTCTGGCTTTTATGCCCTGTGTTTCTCAAATGATCAGATATGTGCGTGTGGTAGGAGTTGAGAGAGAATCTGATAGTCGGCTGTGAACCCTCTCCACTCCGTCTTTAGTCTTACCCATCTCATTTAACTACTCCTTCCGGCCATAAAGTTGTCTCAAGCTAGAAACATGGGAATCTTGTCTGAGTCTTTCCTTCACCCATCCCAGATCCCTCCATTCAGTCAATCCTTTAGTAAGTCCTACCAATTCGACTTATAAAACATCTCACATTAGAACACTTCTTCAGCTCTAAGCCTTGGTTTCTGTAATAGCCTTCTCTGTTTTCAGTCATTCATTCACAACAATTACTGAATGCCAGTTATGTGCAAGCTCATGCAGGATGGTAGGGTTACATTGATGAACAAGATAGCTGTAGCTCCACTCTCTTGTTCTCTGCAATCCATTCTTTGTTCTGGGTCAGAGTGATATCTCTCCAAAAGGCATATCTGATTATGACACTGTTGAGAATCCACTGGCTGCCCATTACTCCTCTTATGAAATCCAGGAGAGTTTTTGGAGCCCTCTATGATCCAGCTCTGGCCTCCCAGTCTAGCCTCACTCACCCTGTTCCTTGCTTCCCCTTGCTGTGTTCCAACCACATTAGCCTTTCAGTTCTTGGAATGCCTTAGATTTCTTATAGCCTCAGGATCTTCACATGTGCTTTTCTTTCTGCCTGGAATGCCTCCTCTCTGCTTCGCTTGACAAACTTTTGGACATCCTTTAGGTTTCAGCTTGATTGTCACTTTTCCAGAAGGCTTTTGTGGACACCACTGCCCCCATGAGAATTATGTCCTCCTACTGGAGCCTCATCTGACATCACATGCTTTTCTTCATATGATTACCATAGTTAGTGATTGTTTACTGTCTGTCAAGCGGTCAGGAACTAAAGCCTTAAAGCATTTTCTTCACTATATGTTGAGAGCAAGGACTCAGTAGATGTTTTGGAATAAATACATGCTCTCAGGGAAGGGAGTGGGAATTGAAGCAGATGTTTGCTCCTTACGGTTACTTGAAGCTTTCTAGAGCAATGGTCTGATTAATCACCCAGTAGGTGTTAAATGCTCAGACTATGTGTATAAATATAACAAGTTAGAAGATAAATCTTTTTTAAAAAGCCCAATTATTAGGAAGCTCTGGATGATTAAAATATTTCAAAAGGAAGATGCTAGCCCATTTCAGTGGATGCCAGTTAGACCAAGGGCTCTGGGCCACAGTTGTATACAGACAGCCTATGGACATGCATTAGTTGGCCCACACAGTATTGGATGTGTTTTTTTTCTTTACATTTTCGAATTAGATATTTCCCTTTAAAAATCAGATTCCATATATAAACCTAGATTTCTGGTTCTCTCGAAAGTCAATTCTGGCAATGGTAGGACTTAATTCTTTTTTAACCATAAATCATTGTATGATATGTGCTCTGGGCAGTCACTCCCAGAATCACCATATTAGGATCAGAACTCTAAGGAAGCTGGAGGGGAACAGGTGAGGCTGGGTGAGGTGAGACTAGAGAGAAGGGCTGGTGTAGCGCCAGGTGGCGATAGTCTTTGGAACACCTGGGATTTTGGAATTTGTATAACAGCCAATGGCTAGACCTGAGTAGCGTTGCCTCCATTTCTAGACAGGGCATGTGGTCTCAATTTTTATGTCGTTTTTCTAAGCCAGAATGAGGGTGAGTTTTCAGTGTTTCCTTCCCAGAATGGGACATCCTGTGGACTGGGAATGCAAGGTGGCCTGGGAAGGGACAAAATCTCTCTGCTGGTTCTCTTGCCTACAGAAAAACCCTAAACTAGCTTGGCACACAGGGTCTTTCTGACGTGATTCCATCCGACTTTTCCAGCTCCATCCTGTCCTTTCATCTTCTAGGCAGGATAGGCCTTTTCAGTGACTTCAGGCTCTTGTTCATGCTGTCTTCTCTGCTTGGAATGCCTCTCCCTGACTTCATTACTTGGTACGTAGTTGCTGATACTTTATTCCTTTTTGTGTTTCTGTTAGAAAGAGACTGACCCAACTTTGGTTCCCAATTCAGGCAAGTGTACAGTATGCTGTGGAATACATTTTGGGTAATATTCTTACTCCTGGCTTCTTATGTTTTTAACGCTAATTTTTAATTCACTCAGATTTTCTCTTTCACTTGCCTTTTGTGTTATTCCAGTACTGTATTTGAAAAGCTTTTTCATGTCCTTTTGGGTATATAACTGGGGATAAATAAATATGCCTATGGCTGACAACTTAGTTCAAATGTCAGCAACTTTCCCCAAGTTAACTGCTCTGTTTCCTTCAGCACTTTAGTCATATTTCTGTAAAAGCACTTATCATGGTATAATTTTTCAGTTTACATGTGTCTTCCTCTAGCTAAACTATGTGCTCCTCCAGGGTGGGCACCAAGTTGTACTCATCTTTGTACCCCCAGCATCTAACAGTGTTGGCATGTAGTAGGCACTCAAGAAATATGTGTTGAATAAACGATGCCTATGACAAGCAACTGGACTTTATTCTTTCCTGACCCTTGCTCCTGTGACACAACTCCTGGCTGCTGCTGTCATTCCCTCAGTGCAGATCTTGTCTTCTCTAGGGAAGCCAGAAGGGAAACAGGTGAGGCTTAGAGAGATGGAGGCAGAGGGAAGGCGGAGCCTTTGGAACATCTGGGCTTTGGGCACTGGTGTCTGTGGGCAGGAATGGGGCTGGGCTGAAAGCAGGCATTTCTTTGGCTGGCTGGGAAGTGATCAGGGATTGGGGCTTGTTTCTTTACAGCTATGGCCAAGGACATACTGGGTGAAGCAGGGCTGCACTTTGATGAACTGAACAAGCTGCGAGTGTTGGACCCAGAAGTTACGCAGCAGACCATAGAGCTCAAGGAAGAGTGCAAGGACTTTGTAGACAGTGAGTGTCATTTGAGGAGACATGTTGCCACTCAGCTTTGAGCTAGTCCAACTGTGCCCCACACCCACCTACTGACCGTTGCTCTTGGCCATGCCAGAATTGAACTGCTGGCTTCCTGGATATTGAGCCTGGCCTTTTTGAATTCCCATGTGCCACCCATCTTGTCTCCCTGCCCTCTTCTTAAGTTCTCATGTGGTCCCACATGGAGCACCAATCAAAACAGACACTGGAATGCAGAGAGGAGGGTGTTTTTTGAGATATGCCATCCTTGAGTTTTTTACTCTCAGAAACCTTAAACTTCATGGGGACAGAACTATGGCTTAGGAGTGGGAAATAGAGTTATGTACTGATTTGATTTCTTGGGAGAAGTAGTGTTCTCAGTGGTAGGCTTGCCATTATTGGGAGTGAAAGTTGATTAACTGGAGTCTCTAGAAGCAACTCAACAAACTCCATGAAGTAATTTTTTAACTAGCTATATCCAGGATGCCACCTGTCCCAGCAGCCAAGCAAGCCCAGTGGTAGTGAGTATAGAGCAGATCTAGCTCCAACAGGGATTTCTGAGCCTTCTGGGGACTATGGGCTGTGGAGAGAGCTTGCCTGGTGATTGCTGTGTGAATGTCCTCCCACCGCTCCGTGCTTTAATTTACTCTTTGGTAGAATGAGGTTCCACCACACCTGAGGATACTGAGAAAATGGAGTGGGAGATTAGGCACTTAAATGCTTTGAGCTCTTTATTAGCTCTGATCACAGGTGGAAAGCCTCCACCCCACCATTACCCTAAGTCTAGTGTCTTAACTATGGCTAGTCAAGAGGCAGCAATTTTGTCCTGAGGTGGTCTTTTTATGAATGTGACCCTTTGTGCTTCCTGTCACTCCTGAGAAAGTAGGATGGCATTCATCCACAGAATGAGCCCATCAGAAGCCTGCATAGCTTGAGGTTACAGCAGTTGGCCGGCTCTGTGGGGACACAAGGTCCAGGTATGCCCGAGTCTAGCTCTGGGCACACAGCCACCTGTCTCTAGGTTCAGCCCAACGTTGACAGACTTTAGGCCAGCAGGTACCAAATTGTTCTGACACAAATTAGAAGGGCCAGTTAGTCCTGCCCGCTCGCTACAAGGGAATGCTGGGGATGAGTGATGGCACTGAGAAAATAAAAACATTTCCTTTTTCTTCTCCAAAAGAAATCGGCCAGTTTCAGAAAATAGTTGGTGGTTTAATTGAGCTTGTTGACCAGCTTGCAAAAGAAGCAGAAAACGAGAAGATGAAAGTAAGATCAGCATGTGTTTTGTCTAAATCTTGGCCTGGGACCATGGTTCACTAGCCTCTCATCCGTCTGCTGCCTTGACATTTTTTTTTTTTTGGCATGGGGTGATTCTTTTATTTAATTAAAACAAGATTTTAAATAACATTTTCTATACAAGTATTGACTCGTTATGTTGTATACCTGAAATGTTATATGTCAATTATACCTCAATTAAAAAAAACCAATTCCCGGTCCAATTAACCTACTATTGAGCTTATATGCCAATACTTTCAGTTATCATTTCCTTTAATATTTACATCATCACTGAGATAATGGTTTTATCGCTCAATTTTATAAATGATGAAGGGCAGGGTATATAGATGACTTGGCAAAGGACACAAGGCTGAGTGGTACACCAGATGGGCCCCTGAATACCTGTGCACCAGATTGTGGCAATACTCCTAGCTAGATCTGCCTCAGAGCTGCAGTCTAATTTTCATAAGGCACTTTGGGATCATGAGATTAATCCTCCTTACTCCCAAAGCTCTGGGGCTCAACCTTCTTCCCGTTGGGCAGTGAGATAGCCAAGTGACCCTTACCCATTGTAAACTTAACGTCAAAGAGTTTTAATGAAGCCATGACTTTTTTGGCAATACTGTGTTTTTTCTAGGCCATTGGTGCTCGGAACTTGCTCAAATCTATAGCAAAGCAGAGAGAAGCCCAACAACAGCAACTCCAAGCACTTATAGCAGAAAAGAAAATGCAGCTCGAAAGGTAAGCAGTTACATAAAACAAGTTCTTTACTCTGCTATTCTATTTTTCCTTAATGGTCACCTCTTATTCTTCATCATTGTTCTCCCAGGAATAGTTTCTCACTTATCATCCTAATTTGAAGATTTTAAAAATAAAATTAATTTGATGGGAAGGAAATAGAAAAATTGTTAATATTAAATCACCTGTAGTAGTTTGAAAGCATGAAAGCTCGGGTAGCAAGTGTCCACAAAGTTGGCTGGCTGGCTCTCTGAAAGGAAAAGACCGTCTCAGGGCTGGAGATTTCTCATGGGTGGCTTTAGGCTGGGCTTTGCACCTACTTTTTTCTTTCTTGCCATAACTTCATTCTGAACTCAGACAATTTCTTTGAAACCACCTGTGTTCTTCTCTAGAAGAATTAAATTCACGGTTTATTTCATCCATTTTTAGGGCTTCTAACAATTTTGTTTTGCAGGTATCGGGTTGAATATGAAGCTTTGTGTAAAGTAGAAGCAGAACAAAATGAATTTATTGACCAATTTATTTTTCAGAAATGAACTGAAAATTTTATAGCAGGAGGGCAAAAAAAAAAGCCCCCCCCCCCAAAAACAGAAAAAACCTCGGTACCATTCCAGTGACTAATGATCCAAGTATGTCGTGTGAGATGTTGTATAAGGAATGTAGCATCTCTGAAGGCGATAAAACAAATCTGGAGGTGCTTGTTTCAGATGTCAGTGCGTACCTGGTGAGCACCCAGTGACTAGTGGCCCAGGTTATTGCATTCTTAGTCTGAACTGAGCAGTCTGTACTTTGATTTTTTTTTTTTTTTTTTTTTTGGTAAATTCACAAAGCTTTGGAAGAAAAAGCAATAAATTATTGTTTTCAAATGGCTTATCTACCTCTTTTCCTGGTGCCCTTAAAGTGTATACTTAACCCCTTGTAAAAGAACCTTGGACTCTCTAGGCCCTAGTCCACAAAACAAACAAGGCAGTGGTCAGCAGCTACCTTTTATTTGGACCAGACACGAGTCAAGTGATACTCCCAACAAGAGCAATACAGCTTGTGAGCAGAACAGTCAAAAAGAAGGAGCTAACTGGAGTGGTTTCTACTATTATCTATGTGTGTGTACCAGTCTTTTTTGTTTTTAGTTGGCCTTGTGTATGAATTTAGAGAAAGCTAATGGAACACCAAGTACCCTATATGCACACATTAGACATGTCATGGCCACTGTCACTCCACTTTGACTAAAGAATAAGAAGGCATTATTAAACTATTAGGAAGGAAGAAGTTATGCAGTAGGAAGCACACTTCCAGGTTAGCTTCGAGACACCAGACTTCAGAGTAAAGTGACTTCTGTCAGGTGGTCTGTAAGAAATATATATAAGACTAAGGTTTTGTAAGAGGCTAAACAAGGAGACTTAAAAATCTCCCCTACTGGGACGAGCTGTTTAAGACCGACAAAACACTGTCCAGTTTAACCCATTTCTGACTGAAAGTCATGCCAGGACTGAACCTTAAGGAAAACTAACTTTAAACGTCTTGCAGAATATTTTCTCACCACCTCCTCTCCAGGAGTGAGAGCAAGAAAACATGATAGTTTTTACTGAATATTAAAGAGGCATAATTTCAAACTTAAAAATGGCCTGAAACATCCCCCTATTCATGTTGCTGATTAGCGATATGGTACAGAGTGATGAGGGTTTAGTCACATGTTATACTATGGGCTGTGAATATGCCAAGCAGGCCATGCTTCTTGGAAGTTTATCCGGTTTCTGGTCTGGTCCTGCTTTTAGTAATCCTGCAATGGAACTTTGGCGCACGCTGAGGTATTTGGCACCACTTCCCAATAACCAGGCCATACCCCTCTGCCCATCCTCAGGTGATCAGTCTGTTTGTGCCAGTACCCTTGGAAGGTGGTGATTTGACGTGGCTCCTGCCAGTGTCTTGCTCTTGTGTTGCTGCTGGTGTTTCAAATGCTTTTGAAGACATGAAGGGTTCTGAGCAATTTTCTTTGTATTGGGTCCAATAGGAAACTGCCTTCTGGGCATCTCTCCCTGGGCCAATTGTTATTTCTCTCATTTTTTCTTCCTTTTCTCCTCATACTTATAATAGGGGCTCCGCAACATGAAAAGGAGAAGCACAAGAGGGATGAGAAAGTAGGGGGCATAGACAGATATGAGAGTTAGCCGTTCGTGGAAAGTCTTAGGTCCTTGTCCTTTGAAACCACTGGCTTTGGAGAAATCCTCAAATAGAAATGTGAAGAGAATTGGAATTAGAGTTGTCATGGTGTGAACTGAGTAGATGATTGCAGGGGTGCGGATCCACTTGCAGCCTCCTGAAGTTGTTGGGGAGAGAGATAATATTAGTTCTGTTCATGACTCCAAGGATGCCCATGACATTCTCCTTGCTGTCTCTGCCTGTTTCCTTTAGCTGAATCATTCTACCTCCTTTTCCAAGTGGAAATAAATGGAAAATCAGATATGTTATAATACTTCCTAACTGAACAAACTAAGGTGACAGCTGGGGCCCTAGCACAGTGATAGCCAAAAAAGCAAGGGTAGGGTTTGGAATTTAGAAAAACTAGGGCAGTAAAATGGCCATTACCAGTTAAACCTGTTAGGTCTAAATGCAAAGGCAGAGGGCTGCCAGCAGCATCTGTTAAGTAATTGTAGTATATAGGTGAAAAGATCAACAGATTCTGCCAAGAGATGGATTTGAGGGCTCCAGTGGGTAATAGGCTGTATAAGCTTAGTTGCCACATACGTTGGTATGTCCACCTGCTTTATAAAAGCATTAGTCATATCGAGATATCGTAAGAATCTTTTTAAATAAGAAGCCCTTTAGGAATTAGCTTGATGCCACTGCTCATAAGCCAGTATGATACTACCTAAAGCAGAAAAATAAAAGCCAATGATAAAAGAAATTCTGCGAGGAGAGTAAAAAAAAACAAAACAAAACAATAAAAAGCACCAAATTCGATCTTTAGCCTCAAGTTTCACGTATATGAGAGATTCCCAATTGGCGAAGGCCGTCACGCAGCCCAGCCCGCCAGATACTTTAGTCAGCCACCTTAGTGTCCGTTTACAGGGGCTACCCTGGCCGTTCCCACCAGATCCCAAATCACCGTCACAAAGCTACAGGAACTACTACCCTCTCCCTTAGGGATACTTTCCCAAAAGATTCCTGAGACCTGATTTCAGAGCAAAATGGGATTTCCCCACCATTTACTAACCTTTGAAAAAGGCGTATGTTGCAATAGGAAAGAAAGGCAGCTGAAACACAAGCTCGCAGAACAGGAAAGACTTAAACCATGTTGGGGGGTCCTGTAGCAGAGGGTCTTTGAACTCCTGAGCATACCACCTCAGCAGGTTTCTCAGCTGGAAAAAGATCACAATGAATACAGCCACCTGGCAGGACAGGCTCAGCAGCTCCAACCCACTGGAAGAGTCTATCATTCCTCAGTCCCCGCTTGGCAGCAGATGGCACACCCAGCTGGCTTTTGTGATGCAGGCTAGATGATCATTTAATAAAAACTCACTAGCTCTAACGCAAATGTTATCTTTCTGAGAAGCTTTCCTTAGCTCTTCCAGCCCCTTTTCCCACCCAGCATGTGTTTGTGACTCCATGATAACTCATACATGTGTTGCCCATTGTCAGAAGCAACATCTGGCACTCAGTAGGCTCTTAGCTTGCAGAATGAACACACAAATATGACATGTCTGTCAACAATCATTCTTTATAAAGAAATGACACGTGAAAACCATCCTGACATTTGTCCTTTCACAACAGTAACTGCACACCAAGCTCTGAGGTCCACATTTTCTCAAATACAGAAATGAATTGAGTTTGCCTTTTTGAGGGGGGTGGTGGTGGGAGATAAATTGAACCTCTACGAAGACACAATTTTAGACAATTTAATCACCAAATCTCAAGTTCTTCATCATTCTTAACCTCCCTAGTTCTCAAGTCTTTTTTAGGAGACCAGTAGGCTATTTGTAGAACAAACTGCCTCAACCTCAAACTATATAGTTTCTAGGCTATGTCAGAGCTTGAGGTTGTGGTCTCAGTTCTAGATTAGGCCCCGCCCTCATATCAAAAGATACAGATCCATGCTGACAGGCAGAGGAAGGAAGGAGGGTTTGAGGCTGCCTATTTCATGCTTTTTTAAGAGCCCAAGGTCTAAGGGCTCTGCACGCTCTGTGGACTACTGAAGGTTTGTTGCATCTAACCTCCTGGAGATGGCACTGTCTTGACACTCCTGCCTCCAAAGCCAAATATGTCTTTCTATTATGATAAAGGCAATTTTCAAGGTAAAATTTAGCTTACAATGGAAAATCCAAAGATATTTTTCCTGTTAATTTTTTTCTTTTTTTCCTGTTAATTTTTAATCACAAGATAAAGGCTCACTATTGTTAGAGGCCTCACTGATACAAGTGAGCTTTAAGCGAATATTCAGAAACAAACATTCTGTTAGCACAATAATTTCAGAAAGGCTCTGGCTAGATAACCAATTTACTGATCAAGTGATCTCTAATTTGTACTTGACTTGAAATTTAAATTCATGGCAATACCCTCAGCTTCCTGCTAAGTAAGCACTTTTCAGGATGGTAACGTGGTAGAAAATATTCATAAAGGTTAAGTCATGGCACCTTTCCTGAGCTCTTGTTTCCTCATCTGTAAAACAAACACTGGACTAAATGTTTTCTAAGATCCTTTTTTGCTTTCTAGATTTACTTAAAATATACTAGAGAGAAGAACCTGCTTTAAAAGATTTATTGCAGAATAAAAAGGCATTCTGGTTCATTTGAACTTCATTTTCTATTCAGTTTGAAAACAATCTCTCAGATCCACCTATTTCATAAATCCAGGTAGATCTGTACAGCACTGTAATATCCAAGGGCTGCAGGATGAGAGTAGCAAAATTTAAAATAATCACCCAGCTCTGGTAATCAATTAGAACCTAACCACTTGCCCACAGTCACACAATAGCCACCTGGTGCCAGAAGAGGGCTAGAAGGCAAGGCACAGGTCCCCAGCAGAGTAAAAAGCGTGGGGCCTGGGGGCAAGAGTGCCTGGCTCTGAGTGCTGGCTCTGGACAAAAGCACTTCATCTCACTAAGCTTGTTTCCCAATAGTACTTCACTGTTGGTAAGATAAAATGAATTAATACATACAATCTTCAAAACAATGGTTAACACCTAAAGATTACTTAGTTGAATGTAATTAATACGTATTGGAGAAGTTCAATTCTATTAAAATCTCACATGCAACCAACTGGTCATTAATAAGAACTATTATTAGGTAATAAGACTAACTAAAGGTAACAACAATTTCCATTTAGACCTGAGTCACATTTGACTCAACTTACCATTGTTATCCATTAAAAATATTCCCCTGGTCTGTGCACATGGAACTCTAAAGCAGGAGGTGAACAATTCTGCACAGACGGATTTCAGACCTAGATGCTCACCTGTTTTTCCTTATTTTAACAGAAGTAATGCTACCCAGCCCATGTTCTAATCTTCCCATCCTTTCCATGTTCTATCCCAAACTAAATTCTTACTGTTCATAGTTAAGAGTTTTTTCAAGTGTTGATCTGGTGCAAACCAAGAAAGATATTTAATTTGCAAATTTTAGCCCAAACATTATGTGATCTCCATAAGCTTTTTAGTTCTTGGGAAAATGTCCTTCTGTTTGAGGGAAGAAACAACAGAGGTTAAATTTTGGCATGTTTTCAAAGAGAATCTGAGACTAACTCAAGGCTTTTAAAATTACTTATTTTCCCCAAAGAGAAGCAAGAAAACCATCAGTCCCCACTCTAGGGCAACAAGAGTGACTAGAGACACAGGCCTTCCAAGCCAGGATGCCCATGTTCCTAACGCCTTCATATCAGCAGCACACACATACACTCACTTACTTACGTTCTGGCCAGATCCTGCTTGCATTGGCCCTTGACCTCTTAGAACAAGCTGACATTAAGTAAAGCTGAAAAAGCTTTACCAAATCAAACATATAAATTTAAACAGGAACTTTATAATGCTGGACACATTTTAATTGTATTTTGTGAGTGGTAAGCAAGGATTTGTGGGAATGGCACATTCAGAAAGGATAAAATAACAGCTGTTAAGTCTGGAATACCCTGGAGTAACATGTATGTCTGGTATTAAAGGGATCATAACCTCACAGATTATAAACAGGCAGCCTGCCTGAGTTTTGCTGGCCACACGGACTTTGAAAACCACAGACATGGCTCTCCTTTCTTCAAGGCAACTTAATGGCTAATGCAAGAGCTTTGACATCCTATTTAGAAAAAGTATGTACTACCTGGGCCTGTGTGGTAGGCTGAATAATGGCTCCCAAAGATGTCCACATCCTATTCCCTGGATCCTGGAATGTGTGACCTTACTTGGCAAAAGAGACTTTGCAGATGTGATTAAGGATCTTGAGGTGGAGAGATTATCCTGGGTTATCTGGTGGGCCCTGAATGTAATCACAAGTGTCCTTATAAAAGTAGAGCAGAAGGAGATGAGACTATAGAAGAAAAGGCAGCAAAGTGATGACAGAAGCAGAGATTAAAGTGACGTAACCACAAGCCAAGGAACCCGGCAGCTACCAGAAACTGAAGAGGCCAGGAACAGATTCTCTCCTAAGACTTTCAGAAGGGACCAGCCCTTGCAAGATTCATTTTGAACTTCTGAATTCCAGAACTGTAAGGAATAAATTTGTATTGTTTTAAGCCACTATGTTTTTGGTAATTTGTTACAGCAACAGGAAAGAAATATACTGTATATGCTTCAGCTTATAATTCAAACCCAACTCAAATACACCATGTATTTATTTGCTTGAGTTTATAATTCAACCCAACTCTGTCTTGACAACTGAGACTACAAAGTCCTAACTTGCGCATGACACTCATGCAAATCTGGGAATAACCCAATTCAAGTCTGCAGACCAGTGCCCTAGTCACACACTACCTACGCTTTTCCTAAGAAAAGTTAGGTCAGAGGTCTTCCCAGTTATGCTTCTATTTGGAAGCAAACAAAAGACTGTGGAGTGTGGGTACATTGTAGAGTAGTGGCTCTTTACCTTTTTGGTAGGGTCAGACTCCTGGAAAAGTTGATGGAAGCTATAGACTCTCCTTTCAGAAAACAATAGGCACAATTTTGCATTCACCATCAGGGGTTCATGGACCTCAGTTAAGAAAAAGCTTTTGAAACGGGACAGAGACTCATGGGCATGGACAATGGACTAGTGGTTACCAGAGGAGAGCGGGGAGGGGGAAAATAAAATAATAAAATGTAAAAAATAAAAAGCATTTGAAAAGAAACAGACAATCAAATCTATAGGTTGACAAGTTAGTCTGTGGTACTGTTGGCAAGTCAGACTGATCGGAGAGACAGAACTGAGGACATGAATTCTGTGGAAGGAAGTTACACAGGGTCCATACGTGAAAAGACTCAGGAAATAATATTCTAAGATACAAAGCATTAAAGCAAAGTTTGAGGTAAAGAATGCTTTCCAACCATCAAGATAATAAGACTTTTCACTTCTATTTCTACTCAGGTGATCATTCTTACTAGAACCCAATTAAAAGGGAGGATCTGAAAAGTTGTTCATATACTTCTGAGCTTTTGAAGTTGGTGGATCCTGATCTTGAAGTAATGACCATCTGCGAATGCCCCTAGGACAGGTCTAATTCTGCTTTTTTCGGGATTAGATGGTATTTTAAAGTTCTTCCAAAAAACACAATGATAAATTCAATGTGACTTAAACACTGGTTCATCTAGGACACTTCCCTCAAATACTGACAACTGACCAGAGGTGGGGTGTAAGAGCCTTAAACACACCCGGGGAAGAAGTGTTTTTACAATGAACAGTGTTTTGTTCCCAGCAGCTAGGGGGAAAAGTCTGGGATAGACAAAACCGTCGAGTTGAAGGGTAAGGAGGGGCTGGATCACCAGCAGGACCTAAGGAAGGCGGGAAGGAAAGGAAGCCATTGGGACACCAGGGCACAACCGCAGCACGCGGAGGGGCCTCAAACTTGGCCCCTGGCGGCCAGGGCCGACGGGCACCCTCACCTCGAAGGGGTAGAGTTCGCGCGGCAGCAGAGCTTGCAGGTCCAAGAGCAGGGTGATGGGGATGTGGGAGAGGAAGTAGAGCCCCAGTAGCCACTCCAGGCCGCGCCGGACGCCCGGTGTCCCCATCATCCGTTCGTTGGGCGCGACAAGAGCCAAGGTTGCCCTCGCCCGGACAGCCGACGTAGGAAGAGGCCACGTTGGACATCCGAACCTTGTGCGGCGGGCGCCTGCCCTGCCCCGCCCCTTGAGGGCTGCGCCGGCCGCTACAATTGGCTCGCAGAGGAGAGGCGGGACTCTCTGCAGGGCGCGTTGTTTCCATTGGCCGCCAGGAGCATCGCGTGTCATGGGGAGGTTAGCGCCGGCCTGTCTTGGGCGCTAGGCCCAGCCGCGGGCTCCCCCGTGTGGCCCGTTCACGCAGTGCTCCTTTCATTCACTCCGTTCGAGCGCCTCCTGTGTGCTTGGCGGTGGGTGCTTTTCGAGATGGAGCTCCCAGTGCCGTGGGGATGTCACAGACCAGGGCCAACTGGACGGTGCATTGTGATCCGGGCTGTGGCACCGCAGTCATGGGCTGTGGGAACACCGGGCAAGATCCCTGTCCCGCCAGAGTTGAGGGGTCTTGGAAGCCTTTCCAAAGGTGAGTAGGAGGCAGCCAGCCTCAATTAAAAAAAAAAAAAAAAAAAGGAGAGGTAAAATTGACAGGTTTTTGTGACTGGCTGTGAAGAATGAGGGAGGAACAAAGATTCATTTATTCATTCTACAAATATTGATTTTTAGATGCTGGACCCAGGTCTGCTCTGGGTGGGGCTGCCATTCGCCGAGAAGAGGGACAAAAAGAAATGAGTTGAAGGGAAGGTAACTTGGCTCTGACCACGTTGACATTAAGTAGTCTTTGCAGCATCTGAGTGAATTCTAGGAGGCATTTGGATGATGGAGATGCAGATTTGTGAGGCATTAGTGTGTTTTGATGGGAGTTGAAGTTCTGAGAGCAGAGGGCCTGTAAGAGATTCGAGGAGCTTCAACCTCACGTTCTTGGGAGGAGGGAAATGAGATGCAGGTGGACAACAGGAGTGCGATGTCACAGAAATGCAGGGACAGAGGGAGGGTCAGCTGTGTCAGAGCAACACTGAATAGTACCCAATGGTGGTCCTGTGAGAGCAGTTGTGGTGTGGTGGAGGCAGGAGAGAATCTGTTCTGGTTGTGAAGCAGGGGGAGACATGGGGTAACAGCTGGAGAGAAATTCGTTGAAGAGAGGGCTAATTTATTTTTCAGGTTAGAGAGACTACAGCACTTTCATCTGTTTAGATGCTGTTGGAAGTTTCTGGGATGGGGAGAGGTTGCCATGCAGGAGGAAGAAAGAAATGTGGCTCCAGGACCCCAAGGAGCTGGAAAGAATGGAAGGATTGGGGTTAGGCCAGAGGAACTCTGTGCTCCCCAACATGGGCCCCATGGGACGAGGACAGAGAACTTCTTGGCAGTATGGAGGGCCCAGCTGAGGTGGGTTACCATTGATCGGGAGGCCCCAATCGCCTAAGCTGTGTCCTTTACTCCACTGTGGGATCTGCTCAGAAAATGGCTGTTGGACTCATCAGTTTGGGGTTCAGAAAGACAATGGTGATTTTGAAGAGTTGAATGAGTGGAGATGGAACAAGCAGGTCAAGCTGGATAGGTAGTGAAAGACATGAGGCCAAAAGGGCTGGTAGAGAGAAGTGGAAGAGTGAATGGATTTGAGGCTGAGGAAGCCTCGCTAATAACTGGATGAATGGGCCAGGATGGGAAATTATGATAAGGGAGAATGATGTCTGAGTTCCTGGTGTGAGGAAGAGGTTCTGTCCATTGAAGGTGTGGCTAAATTGGAGTGGAGAGGAAGGTCTTTGGAGACGAAGTCAAGGGACAGAGGGCTCAGGTTACGGGACAAATCAACTGCAAAGGCCGTCCAGGATGGTGGTGGCAGTCAAGTGGAGAGAAGACTGTGAGCCAATTGCCAAAGTCTTCAGTGTGTAAGGGGAGTAACCAGAATGAAGGTAGGCATGGGCTTTGGTATGGCTCAGACCTCAGAGAAGAGGGGAAATGGGTGCATGTGGCCTTAGGGAGCAGGGAGGCTGGTGACTCCACTTCCTGACCCTGAACTTGTGGAGTGCGAGAACATGAACACTCTGCATTGGAGAAAGCTATGGAGAAGCCGAGACCTTGAGGGACAGCGGGAGCCAGGTGTCAACTACTGTAGGAGGTGAAAGCTGAGGGCGTGGAGAGCTTCGTTAGCTCCACACTCGAAGGATTTAGGCTCTGGGGAGGAGGAGTGTGTACTAGGGAGGACAATCAGAGAAGGGTGGAAGGAGAGCACAGCAGGAGAAAGAGGTGGAGGTTCCTTCTGGTGCCTTGAGCCAGGGATGAACATCATGGGTGGCTAAACATTGCCAGAACACAAAGTTCTGCCATCCCCAGGGCCTCTCGGAGGCAGGCTGGAGCATTCTGTACACAGCTGTACTCTGGAGGGTCCTGGCAACAGCATGCGCCCCCCTGTCCCCAAGGATGGCTTTCAGGACAGAGCAGCATCTTTTAAGCTATACCCCGTGACTATAACTGCCTGCTGCCGGGAGGAAGTGTGGGGTCTCTAAGATGGGATTTGCCTCGAAAACGTGGTAAGTGTACAGCTGTAAATGTAACTAAAAAAAAACCCACATTCTACCCAGCCAAGTTCGTTATTTGTAGATAAAGATTTTCAAGGGCAAATACTTTCACTGGAAGTCTCTAGTCAAAAAAAAAAAAAAAAAAAAAAGACAGTGGGAGATCTTGAGGAAGACACTTTGGAATTATAGTAGTTTTAGAAAGATACATTCATGTGCAAAGTGGATGGGTCAGGAAGGCTGGAAGCAAGACACTGGAATTTCTATACTAGATCACGTGTTTCCAGAAGTTTTGCAGCTGCTGTCTTAGTTTGAAATTCCTTTACTGGGGAATAGTAACTCTTAACTTCATGAGGTCAGGTAAGTGATAGAAGGCAAATAGCCCTCTACCACTTGCTTTGGAAGACATGGCTAATTAGCAGGTTCCTGCCCAACCTGGTTGAAAGAATGAGGGCGAGGCAACACTTAGCGCCTTTTGAAAATTATTTGTATTGTGATGAGACAAATACCATTAGCCGAATAACGGGCCCCATGGTGGTGGAAATGGAACTCTAGCATTGTAAGCCCAAATACAAAATGCTCAGAGAAGGCCCGTGCTAGACCCTCAGCTTTTCTCTTTGGCAGCAACTATACAAAAAGCTTTTTATTCTTCGCTTTTGTTTCACTTTTCTCTCTCCTTAAATACACCCACCCTTCTCCCCCCACTCCTGCCCACCTCCCCCATTCCTTAAAATACTTAAGGCTCAGCTGAAGGCTACCTCCTCTGATTGGCCTGATTTGGTGGCATCTCTGAACCTCTTCTCTGACACGTTTATTCCTTTCTCTGTGAGCAACACTGATCTGAGTACCTTTCCCGCTAGACTATAGGTTCCTTGACAGTGAAGACTGTGTCTTTGGTATCTTTATTCGACTAACACAAAGTTGTTAACGAAATATGAGACACCTTTGTCACACGCAGACCGCCTGCTATGCAGTGAAATTGTAAAGGGAACCCTGGTGTAAGAACAGCCAACCAATGGCAAGATGGAGATATATTAAATTTCAAGAGTTTCTGCTGCTAATGGAAAATGATAAGACCTGGAAAGTTGCTGTGGCTCCAGAATCAGCAAATAGCTTCATACCTTAAAGCCAAAACATATATTCATTAACTAAAGCTAAGATTCCCTCACCTGGAGGCTGTGTGTGGGAGCGTGAGAATGATCTTGAGATCTATGGGTTTCACTGAGGCAGAGGACAACTGGTCAGTCGTCTTGAGTGATTACCATCTTTTATGTCAAAGAACCTGTGAACTTGGGTGGAGGGACAGAACAGGTGGAGGTCAATTCTGAAAGATTTTAAAATTTGGATATTTTGTTGTTCATAGGTATTTTTTGCATTAATTTTGACTTTAAAAAATATTGCATTAAAATAATATCTTGATTACTGAGTTTTCTGATGCCCACCTAAGTTTTGTGCCTGATGTCACCAGGGTTGTCAGGTAGGGGTGGAGCTAAATTTGATTTGGAGAGGGAGGTCTGCTACTGGGTCTGGAAAGTTAAGAGACAATAGATTTGATATCGGGCATTAGGGAGACAGTGGGAGATCTTGAGGAAGACACTTTGGAATTACAGTAGTTTTAGAAAGATCCATTCATGTGCAAAGTGGATGGGTCAGGAAGGCTGGAAGCAAGACACTGGAATTTGTATACTAGATCACGTGTTTCCAGAAGTTTTGCAGCTAAAAAAGGAAAGAACTGGAGGTATTAGGGTCAGTGTTTTTAAAAAGATAAATGTATCTAAATATATTTGGTGATGGAAATAAAGGGGTCTATTAACGAAGAGTTAACAGTTCTCACTTAAGAGAGACTACTATATACTACTATACTAGAGCAGGGGTTGGCAAACTTTTACTATAAATAGCCAGACAATAAATATATTAGGCTTTGCGGGCCAATCTCTGTCCAAACTACTCAATGCTGCCATTTATTGTGTGAAAGCAGCTATGGACAACATGTACATGAGTAACATGGCCATGTTCCAATGAAGTTTATTTACAAAAACAGACATTGGGCCTAATTTGACCTGTGGTGGTTATAGTTTTCTGATCCTCTGCTCTGAGGCATTGTCACCTTCAAGGTCAAGGCCACATGACCGTGGGTTCTAATTAGTAAGTGGAAAGCAAGCATGGAGGGAGTGCATCCACCATCCTAAGGCCTCGGCCTGGAAGTGACGCACACCCCTTCCAATCACATTCCATTGGAGAGCAGTTAGATACATGCCCACATCTTACTACCAAGGGTCTGTCTAGCCTAGTACCAGGGAAGAAGAGATTGCCGTGGTCCATGAGAGTCTTTGCCACTGCTTCCTTTAGGGGCAGTTTCAGAACCTTCATGAAAGGTATACGCAGAGAAATTTTGATGAACCCTTCACTATATGGCTGAACCTGTTTAGGGTGAAAAGAAAATGCCAAGTGTAGAAGGAATGATAGAACTAGGAAATCACTATTTTCTAACTGCTAATGTAATATATAATTGGGGCTAAGATCGTTAATAGATGGCACTAGGTGAGTTTGTTGAGGAATACAACGTGGCCTCCAAATATCTCTCCACAGATTACTTATTAATTACAAAGGGAAAAGGCACCTTTACAATGGAGAGATCTGGCAATCACAACCTTAATCAAATGACCAAACTTAGTATCACCAAAAATAGGTCAAACATTAATGCCTGCTGATCTCATGGATACCACATCACTTGTGTAACAGTCTTTCCAACTTGAATCTAATCACGAGGAAACAATCAGAAAAATCTAAATCTTTGTAGGACATTTTACCTGACAATTGGCCATGTACTTTCATAAATGCCAAATGCCATGAAAGGAAAGGCAGAGAGATTCTCCTATATTAAAGGGTGCTAACAAGACATAATCAAATGCAAGACATGATCTTTAGCTAGATCTTGAATTTTAAAAAATAGCTATAAATAAAATTTTGGGGGACAAATGGAGATATCTGAACATGTCCTATGTATTCAGTAATGTACCCATGTTAAATTTCTTAAGTATGATAATGGAATTGTAGTTATGTAGGATAATGTCCTTGTTTTTAGGAGAAACATTAGGGGTGAAGTTTCATAATGTTTTAGCAAAAATAAAGCACATATATTTGTATACGTAAAATATATATGTGTGTGTGTACACACACATATACACACATATTTGTTACATAGACTAATAAAGCAAATGTGATAAATGTTTAAAACTAGTGAATCTATGTGAAGGGTATATGGGTTTTCATTATACTATTTCTTTCTACTTTTCGACAGGTTTAACATCTTTCAAAATAGTTTTTGGCCAAGCCTAACTGCCCTTGAAATACAAAAACACAAAAAGTTTTCTTATTAAATGCTATCATTGATGTTTATTTTAACAGAACTGGTAACTTTTCATTATCCCTTGTACCCTCAGGAAAAAATAGAAAAGCTTTATATAAATTTTTTAGTACAGTGTTTTCCAGAGGATGTTAAACCTTATTATAAAATTCTGAGGGTAATATATTAAAAAACTATTAGAACTAATCAACAAGTTCAGCCACATTGTGGGATAAATACCAATATACAAAATCAATTGTATTTTTATATATTAGCAATAAACAATCTGAATATGAAATTAAAACTCATCAAAAATAATTACTTGAGAATTTAAGAAAGGAAATGTAAGACTTGTATACTGAAAACTACAAAACATTGAAAGAAATGAAAGACCTAAATAAATGGAGAGAATTCCCATGTTCATAGATCCAAAGATTTAATATTGTTAAAATGGCACTGTTCTCCAAATTCATTTATATTCAATGCAATCCCTATCAAAATCTCAGCTGGCCTTTTTGCAGAAATTAACATGTTGATTCTAAAATTCATATGGAAATGCAAGGGACTCAGAAGAGCCAAAAAATCTTGAAAAAGAACAAAAGTTGGAGGACTTATACCTCTTATTTCAAAACTTACTGCAAAGCTACAGTAATTAACACAGTGTAGTAACAGACATATTTCAGTGGAAGAGAATTGAGAATCCAGAAATAAACCCTTACATTTATATATATATATATTTAATTGCGATAAAATAAAATATACACAACATAAAATTTACCATTTTAAACATTTTAAGTGTACAGTTCAGGGGCATTAGGTACATTCACATTGTTGTGCAACTATCACCACCATCCATCTCCAGAACGTTTTTATCATCTCAGACTGAAATTCTATGCTCATTAAAAAACTCCCCATTCCCTCCCATTCCCTTGGCCCCCAGCCCCTGGTAACCACTATTCTATTTTCTATCTCTATGAATTTGACTATTCTAGGTACGTCATATAAATAGAATCATATGGTATTTGTCCTTTTATATCTGCCTTATTTCGCTTAGCATAATGTTTTCAAGGTACATCCATGTATTATGTACCATCATTTCCTTCCTTTTTAAACCTAAATAATAATCCTTTGTATGGATAAACCACATTTTGTTTATCCATTCATCTATCAATGGACGTTTGAGTTGTTTCCACTTTTTGGCCATTGTGAATAATGCCTCTATGAACACTGGTGCACAAATATATGAGTCCTTGCTTTCCATTCTTTTGTGCATACACCCAGAAATGAAATTGCCAGATTAAAGAGTAATTCTAATTTTTTTTTTGAGGAACTACCACTTTTTCATAGCAGCTGCGCCATGTTACATTTCCATTACCAGTGCACAAAGGTTCCAATTTCTCACATTCTCCCCAACACTTGTACTTTTTGATAATTTTTAAATCTTTTGCTTCATTTGTAGCTACAGATTCCAACAAATTCTAATTATGGATAATTGACTACCATATAAACAAACTAATTGGAAAGTTCTCACTGAGGCAAAAAAACCAAGCAAAGTTTCCCAAAAACATTTTTTTTCCCCCATAGGAAAAGTCTGCCTTCGTTTTGTTTCCATTAAAAAAAAAACAACAAACTCACTTCTGAATTTTAAGAGTCAGAGTTGTGCCATGAATTTGTTGCTCAAGTGAAATAAAATACTGCCAATCTCAATATTTCTTCCTAATGCTATCTTTGCTTTTTCTTTCAAGGGTTTCTCTGTCAGGATAGATGTATTCACAATATTGAGATGAAAGAGGTGAGGTCTTCATGAACAAAAGCTGTTTCAAATTGTTCCTTCACTTGGCAACTCAAGAAGTTTTTACACACAGGGACACTGCATTAAGATGTGTAAGAAATATGTCTTTTGTAAAGGGGGAGAATGACGATTGTGAAAGAAGTGGTGGAAAGGACCCCCTGGAGAATGGAGATGGCAGAAAACAGATTGAAGTTGACTCTCTTAAAAACATGTGCCTATGAACCTCCTGGAGACTTCCCTTGTCCCCAGGGGTCTGTGTATCCCAGTTTAAAGAATGCCTGTTTAATTTATTTTGTCCCCCTCCCAATTAGACATTATCATTGCTCTATGCAGTCTGTATTTGCTTCGTTTTCCCCATGTTTGTCGATTTCTTTGTTCACCATTCTTGCATTGGAGACCTGCTTTTAGTTATCCTTTTTATTCTTCTTGAAGTACATCCTTTAGAATTGCCTTTAGTGAAGATCTGTTGATCGTGAACTAAATTTGTTTTCTGAAAATATCTGGTTTTTGCACTAAACGAGTTTATAATTCTAGATTAAGTTATTTCCTCTCAAAACTCTATCATTCTTTCTCTTTTAGTTTCAATTGTTCCTGCTGAGAAGTTTCAATGTTATTCTTTTTAGGCAATCAGGTTTTTTTTGTGGCATTTAAGACCTCCTTTGTCCTTCTGAAGTTTCACTATAACATGTTATCTATCCTGCTTACTATTTATTATGTTTCCTATATCCAATGATTCCTGTGATCAAATTTAGAAAATTTTCAGCTATTATTTAATATTGCCTCTCTTGGAACTCCAATTTTATATAGATCACTCTTTTCCACCCTATCCCCCAGTCTCTTAGTATCGTTTATTATTTTCTATGCATTTGTTTATTTCTGCTGTATGCTAGGTAATGTATACTTTAATTTTTACAAGTTTTGGTTTACTTTTCTTTAGCTGTGTTCAATCTATTTAATGTATCCATTTTATTTTTACTTTCAATAACTTTTTCATTTGTGTAAGTTGCTTATTTTTCAAATTTGCCTGGTCAGATTTCAATGACTTCCTTGCTTGGCTTTTTGATACCTTTATTTCTCTAAATATTTTAAAGCATAATCATTTTGTATTCTGTATCATTTTTCCAGTATCTGAAGTACATGGTTTGTAATTGTCTCTTATCTATGGATGGTGGCTTATGACCTTGTATTTTATAATTTGGGGTTATGAGCTCATATTTGGGTGGGCTTTATTTACTGGAATCCTCTGAGGCCCCAGTTATGGAGCAACCACCAAAGAGAATTTGTGTTTGCTTTTGCTAGGCACCCAAGGGCACTATCAACTGAAGGCCACTTTAATATCTTGGTTTCTGAGGCCTTGACGGTAGCATAAATCTGAATTCTAATGACATAGAAAGGCAAACTTGTGGTTTAAAGTCTACCTTTTAATTTTATATCTTGCCAAGGCCATGTGTCCTGTCTCCCATGTAGTCGTTACTAGCCAAGGTTCTAACTTGTTTTTTGAGCCTCAGTTTCTTCCTCTGAAATATGGAGCTAACAATAGTACCCACATCATAGGGTTGTTGTGAAGTTAGTATTTTAAAGTACTTAGAGCAGAGCTTGGCATATAGTAATCAGTCGATGAACATTAGCTATTAGTGTTAGCTATTATTTTTACCAATTGGCAAATAGCCTCAGGGAAGTATTGGCTCCAGTGCTCTTCAGTTTTGATCCTTAAAGAATTCCCTTTTTCTGTAAGTGCAGTGATTTTTTTTTAACAGTCAAAAAGTTTTATTAGAAGGAAAAGTACACTTCCAGAAGTGGAAGCAGGCCTGAGCAAGAGAAGCGTGGCTCAAAAAGGCTAAGTTCAGTGATTTATTTTAACGTTTGGTATATTTCATCAAGGATTCCTAGGTGTTTAATAAAGTTTTTTTTGTTTTTTTGTTTGTTTTTAGAATGTCTAATCATCTATATTGCTGGAAACAAGAGTTCAAATGTTTTTTGTTGTACTGAAAAAGACATATGAAAACAGTTGGTTTAAAAAACTCAGCATAACCTGTTTTTCAATAGATGAAAGAATGTATTAATGTTTTTGTCATTCTATGGTCTTTTTGCCATATATATGATGATGTAAAGACATTATCTTTTCAGGCCCCTGTTAGTAAAATAACTGAACGACTAATGAATATAAAATTTGGAAAACAGTCTATGACCATGCCACCCTGAACACACCCAATCTTGTCTGAAGCTAAGCATGGTCAGGCCTGATTAGTACTTGGATGGGAGAACAACTAGGAATACCAGGTGCTGTAGGCTTAAAAAAAAATTGGAAAACAGTATGGTATGAAAAAAGGCACACAAATGAATAGACAGGGCTACATCTGAATCTGACAAAAGTGAGGAAATTTGTACACCTAAATGCCTTTCATTTTTTTTCAGTGTGTTTAGTGGGATGGAAAAAAAGTTTAAAAAATACGGTTTGAACACTTTTAATGAAGTTTGTAATAAAGAACTTTTAAAACATGTACTACTACACATGTGAGCAATGGCTTACCTGGGGAAAGCTGGTTAGTTGGTTCTACCTTGAATTATTTGCTTTCATGGAGAAAAATGTCACGACAAAGGATAAAAACATGGATAAAGGGTAATGAATTCAAGTTATGCATTATTCACCTTCGTAATAAAAAATTATGGCTCAAATTAAAACTGTGTGTCTTCATGTGGAATGATCTATGTATATCAAATGGAAAAGGCAAGATGCAGGACAATATACAAGTTATACTATCATTTCTATAAAAATACATAAGCTTGATTATGTAGAGTATCTATCTCTGGAATGATACACAGTAACTAGAAATAGTGGTTTGCACCTTTAAGAACAATTTCCTTTACACTATGCTTTTTGTAGACTCTACCATGTGAATTACCAACACCAAAGGAACTACATATATGTATATAGTGTTTTTAAAAGGAAATCGCAATATTGTCTTTACAAGACTTTTCTTCTCAAGGATAAGCATTCTCAACAACTCTAAGACAAAGCTGTTCATTTTTAAAAAACCACAGCATGATTGCTGCAATTAAGAATTAGATAGGTAAACTGGCTGTGAGGATGAGCTGTGAAAATTAGTATTATCAAAATAAAAATTTAAATAAACCCCTCTTTCTTTACTAAGAGGTCTCCGATGAGTAGTCCCCTGAGAGAGTAGGAGACTGACTACTGGATCAGAGACCTTTGAGGTCTGCTACCTCACATAAATTCTGACTGACCTCTTAGTGAGAAGGTCCACTTGTTAAAAATTCTACCAACAGAAACCTTAAAAAAGAATTTACCTCTTCTTCCAAGTATCTAGGCATTGTTTACTTATTGATAAAAGTTACTTAAAAGTGTAGGGGAAAATGTTACTACTTAATGTGTTTGATTCTTGAATTATTTTAAACCTGGGAAAGGAGAAACTAGATGTTAAATTCAGTTAATTCAGCACTGATTTCCAAAATGGAAAACAAGATTTAATAGCATCTAACTCATTAACTAAAAAATTTTTACTTTTTCCCCCCTTTATGGTGTGTTGTTAAAACATTAAAAGTATATTAAAGAATGGAATGCATAATGTGCATGAATTCTGGAGTTAAGATGGGAGCGAGGAGAACTCTGATTTGTTATGTAGTTGGGTGGATAGGGACGCCCAGGAACAGTATTGAGGCGTAGGGAGCAGATGGAGTATCGCAGCTCGAGTCTTTCTCTTCCATCTCACCTGCCAAAAAAAGAAAAACCTGGTGCTGTGTTGTCAAGAGTACCACCCCGGCACAGGTCCTACCCCAGTGTGCAGAGAGGGAGCTACAGCCTGGGTTGGCTCACAACTCTGTCCCCTTTGTCCCCAGGTGAACACACAATTCCTTTCCCTTCCACAATTCCTCCTGAGATGCTCCATGTCCCTAGCTAGTTAAGCCTCAGATATTTTGCTTGTCTAGGAAAGGGGAAAAAATGGGGCCAGTAAAGTGAGAATGATCTAATAGTAATAAAGTTGTAGGGTGAAACATTTATTTCATTTTTGACATAGCTGAGGTGCCTATAAGATACCCATGTGGAAATTTCTAATAGGCATATAGGAGAGGCTGAAAGTCAAGTACTGCAGGGAAGACTCTAAAAGTGTCCATTTACTAATAAATTGAGATGTTACTAGGGCATAGTAGGAAACACCACCCCCAGAAAGCTACCTTAATTTCATAATTCATGCAAATTTTACATTCTATTCTTTGACATTTTTATTTTGATTAAAAAATATTTTAAATGACATTTCATGGAGGGAAAAATTACAAACTTTATGAGTCATCTTCTGGGTTCTTAAACAGCAAACAAAATGCAGCTGATTATAGCCCTAACTCATCCATGCTGACTCCACTGGCTGTAGAAAGTCCACATTTTTGCGATCAACAATTTTAAATAAAAAAAAAATAAGGCACAGGTTCCTTGGTTAGCTGAGCAGGTTCCAATGGGAACAGGTCAATATATTTTTTCCAACATTTATCTGTGGAGAACTTTAGTTGAAGTTAGTTGCAGTTCATAATGCTTTCTTGTAAGTGATAACTACTTTCTTTAATATTTTTTTAATATTAATGAAGCTTCCGTATAAGTAATTCTTGCATTTAGTAGGTATTCAAAAATGTGCTGAATAATATGTGTATTTGTATCAATGCAGATGAGTTAGAACAGTCAAGTCACCCTATCTCAGGAAAAAAAAAAAATCCATTCATTATGCTAAACCAATAAAAGAAATGGAAAAGTACATGCCATCTACAAACCCAAGAGTAATGTTGGTTTATCCAGCTTCTGGAAAAGTATTCCGAAGTTAGGAAGTCTGGTGTCAGGTCTTAAGTACGTACACCACCACCCAGCTGGGACATCTTCCTTAGCTGGAAGTACCTTTGGGCTGCAAGAAGCAGGAAGCAGAAAGGAAGAGGGGAAAGAGATCAAATCCCCTAGGCAGTCTGCTTCATTTGGAGCAGTTCCTGTTTATTTAATAGAGTTTGATTTCATATGAAAATAGGGTTCTTTGCTCAAAAAACCACTAGGTAGACTTACAAATTGTATATATTTAACTCACAATGTCTTTGATATTGTAAGTTTCAATATGTTTTTGGCAAGCTAACGTTTCTGGGAAGATCTTTTTTTTTTTTTTTTTTTTAAAGCACATCTAATTTCCTCACATATCTAAATGGAAATATAAATAGGAAATGTCTCAAAACTTTGCAAATTCAGAATACAGGCTGTACTGAAGAGAAAACAAAGGAATTGAAATAAAACTGATTGACGCATCTTTTTCAAATGTCACATTTAATGTTTTCACCACTGTACTTCAAATCTACATTGTACAAAGTGACCAGTAAGTGTGCCACGGTAATTGACCAACCTCTGAGATTGTACCTTTCACACCAGTGTCTTCTTGGGCTCTTTTGATACTAAACACGTTTCTCATTCAAGTGAATTGAAATGCTTCAGTTGGGTTGATTCGAGCATATAAAAAAAAAACGTTGCACCCTTTAGTATTAACGTTTGTTTCTTTCACAGCAAATAATTTACTTCATTGAGTTAAAACTTCCACTTACTTTTTAGTCTTCAAATTCGAGCTCAGATCACTCAGATGAAAAATACTCTGCTAAATACAGATAACTTACAATAACTTTAACAGTTAATTGTCCATAACACACACCAAGGTTTTTTCCTAGACCAATTTTAAGACGATCCATTAGTACTCCTTGTACAGGTGAAAAATGATCTTCAATTTTCTTGTCTTTTTTTTTAATATAAAAGTTGGAAGGGACATTCAAGTTTCAAGTCTCCACATTGAACTTAAAAAAAAAATAGTCATCATCAGCATGTGGAGGTAAACAAGCCAAGTTGTATAACTCCAGGAGGTAGAGGCCTTCAGTTTGTATTCATATATACATATGCACAGAAGAATTCAGTGTTCCAACAGAAAAAAGAATTTGTCAAAAAGTAATAAGTTATTTACTACTGTGACATTTCAAGACTCCCACAGCTTTGCCTAAGGACACAAACACATTTGACATAATTCCCTATGTGCCTTTTTTTTTTGTGGCTTTAAAACTTTTTAAAATTTGTTTTTGTCTTTTATTTATTTTTATTGTCCAGTGCAGGAAAAGTCTCACAAAATTTCACAGACCTAAAATGTGCAAGCTAGTTCTCTCTCTATACAGCAATGTTGGGATTCTTTTGAAATTAGCCCAGAAATGAATTATTTACATACATGAAAGATGCATGCTTGGGGTTCTTTTATGTAAGAAAGAGCAGAAAAACTTCTAATAAAAATAGATTAAAATATATATATATATTTATACTGGGTAAGGAAAACAGAAGTTTAGTCTCTCCTAGTCACAAACTCATTCTCTCTACCCACAACATTGGATTTTAGACAGCACACATCACCGTCACGGCTCTAATGAGAAGCTAATTATAGGGCTTAATCATTAGGTGGCATGCCCCTCCCCCCGCCCCCCAGGTGCAGCCACGATCGGCTCACGTGGCTCCATGATTGGTCGCAGGCAGGCAAGGTTTCTAGATTCTTTCGTTTTAGAAAACCCATAATTTTCAGGAATGGCTCAAATATCAAAATGTATGACTGTCTGTGTGTGTGTGTGCGTGCGCGCGCATTTGTGAACAATCTCACTTCATTTTAAAAAAGAAAAACAAAACAAAACAAAACCCCACAAAACCCCAAACTCCCAAATTTGGTTCAATTCTCTTTTGTTCTGAGGTGAGCCATAACAGCTGCACTAAATTCATAAAACATGTGCAACTCTGGGTAAAATATTTTTCTTCTAAAAGCACAACCACTTTACAAGATTAAAAGTCTAGTAACATTTCTAAATATTATTCATATCATACAAGTAGTGGTTGTTAATTTAAAACTTCATTAGTAAAATTACAGTACAAGCATGATTAACCTCCAGAATTGCAAATCCCAGACTCCAGTGGAAAGCTACATTACATCTTCAGTAGTACGTTATCTTCCACCGTCACTCCCACACTAGAGGAGATGGGGCATCTCAGATGGCTGAGCAACAGTGGAACTAGAAAAAAATGGAGACATGGTGAAATCAGCTGAAATACCACAAAGGGCAAAGGGCAATTCACTGCTGCCTGTTTTCCTTTTAAAAAAATTATAAATCCCATTTCTGGATTTTTATTTGTTTCTTAACTTCTTTAAAGTTGCATTTGTTCCAAATTGTTTAAGGATCTATATCTATAGCGACATTTCAAGACTCCCATGGTACAGTGTCTAATACATGGCCTTGAAAACAACATATCACATGTCTGTTTAATGTTGCCAACTAGCTTATAAACATGACGGTGTGTGTGCAACCATTTTGTTTCCCTGGGGCCCAGGGTAATGAGTAATTTGCCCCCGAAAGGGCATTAAAACACCTGACTGACTGGGCCACTAACACTTAGGGGAAAATATTAAAACAAGGTAATTTTAAATCACAGAGAAGTAAAAGTGCAACACAATTCCTTCTTTCTCCTGAAATATGCATGGAAGAAATGAAATTCCTCCTGATTTAAAAATTCGAAACAAAAAAATCTTGATTTGGGTTCAATAAATTCAATCAACTTCAATATCACAAATTAAAGTCCAATTAAAATGGAAGTGAGGGGAAGGGAAAGAGAAGCAGGGAGATGGAAAAAGTAGAGAGAAAGGTAGGTGGGGGAGAAAGGAGAAAGGAGAGTGTGGCTTCTAAGATCCAAACCTGCTCTTCTGATACCAGCGCCAGACCCTGTTCACATTCCTCCTTTGCCACGCGGTTTGACGTTAGCCTTTGTCGCTAGAGGGCGCTAGAAGAGCTCTGTCAGCCCATAGCATTAGGAAGCAGCTGTCTTTCCTGGTTCTGGTGTGCTTGTTTTTTGCTGTGGAAGGCCCAGCTTTGGTCTACCTAAACATTCTGGCAAATTTCTTTGCAACTCAGCAGACCTCTTTGATGGACCAGTTCTGTCCCCACTTTTGAAAAGTTTCTTTTCCACTCTCACACTGTATGTTCCTGTGGCAGCCATATCCTCTTCAGAGTCCCAAATCTTATTAGCCTTGAGTAGAGGGGCCTCTTCCTTGTTCACTCTCCCACATTTGCTACTTTGAGACCCTTCTGAATTCTCTTTCATGCCTTAGTAGTTCACTACTTTTTCCTAGTTAATGTTTCTTACTAAATTTTACTTAGTGTGGTTTCCTTCTCCCAACTGGACCTTGACTGATAACAAGAAGTTAGAGAAAAAGACTGAGAAGGAAAGGACAAAGAGAATGAGGCTTGCTAGATTTCAAAGTAGGTTTATAGCTCTTTAACTGATAAGCCTATTGGTTTCTTTGTAAATAGGACATATCAGCAGTCCACCTGTAAAAAATAATTTTCTTGCTTGCAGTTATTATTATAATGTGGATGGTAGTGGGAACCCAGATGACCATGTCTAACTGCAGGAGAGTGGCTGTCACACTGCTGCTTGCTGCAGGAGGATCCCCAAGTACGTGATCAGGCAGCACAATGGTCAAACGGGGGAAAAGATGCTGATGCAAACACAGTGAATTGGCATTAGTGTAAAACTAATGGTTACTTTTTAATATGTTTTTGACCAAAGCCAAAGCTCATAACAGAAACTTTCTGGTGGACTTCTTATCTATGTTATCTAAATAAAAACAGAAGTATGCTGAATAACCAAGTCACAATGGCATCATTTTAATTCTAACAAGAAAGTTAGAATTATATACACATAGTTACCTAATAAAGCTCTTAAAAGCAGCAGACTGAGGGTTGATGCAGAGAGGCACTCTGTTTCCTTTCTGCTGTTCCAGAATGAACTGGTGAATAATTTCTGTGGAGAAATCAAACATCGTACCAAGCATGCCAATTTGCAGGTCTGGGAGCCGTGGATTCTCAGCTAACTCTAGCCAGCGCTAGAATGGCATTTCCTACTGGTTTAGTTAAATCAAACACATGTCATCTATTAGGCAGAATCCCGCAGAACTTTCCTGAAACCAAAATGGCAGTTGCTGCTAAACACAGGCGAAAACCTCTGAAGTGGCCTTTCATGGGCTGGAATTCCCACCATTAAGAGTAAAATGGTCTATAAATTTGAGAGTGACTCTATAGGGTGGGCATCATGAGTGAACCCTTCTAAATTGCTAGTAATTACCACCTTCTTGAAAATCACTTAAAAAACCTCAGTTGGGCTGTTTATTATGGGGACTACTCTCTCTTCCAAAATGTCCTACAGCAGACACAAAAATCATTCAGAATTTTGGATGTCATTAACTACCATCCCACCCCAGTAGAAGATTGTGTCAGGAAATTTTATGAGTCAACTAGCAGAAATTCCCTTCTTGTCATCATCTAAAGACTTGTTCCTTCAGTGGATGTTTATCTTTTTAAAAAACATTAGGTGTTATACAAAAAAGAAGTTCACAATGTTTCATTCAATAAATAAATTACAATGAGTGAATACATATTAAATATATTGAGTCACACTCATTAAATAAGTCAGCTTTGAAAATAAAAACAAAATATTCATTCTTTTGCCTGACCTTCCTCTGGCTATAATATTAAATCAGTGTTTTAAAACACACAGTTTTCTTGGCATATATGTCCTGAACAAACAGCTATATACAAAGTTGTAAAATAAACAGACAAAGGAGCTTTGGTCACCATCCAGATCTCAGCTTTACATGGCCACAAAATGAAAAATGTTACTAGTCATCCTGACTGGCCGAAGACCAAAAACAATAACAAAAACAAAACCCCAACTCACCTTTAACCTGTCGAACAGAACTGAGGTTCTTCTCAAAAGTGTCATCAAATTTGGATTGGTGACGGGCTCAAAGTCACTGGTATAAACTCTTCCAGTAGAGGTGGAAAAGCAACATTTACACATACACGTGTGATATCGTAGTCGCCCTTCATCTAGGTAGGGATGAGCTAAGGCATCCTTAGCGGATATTCTTTTGGACTGAAATAAAATTCAGAGACCAGCACATCAATACTACAGATAAACATGATTGTCTATGCAGGCTCTTTCACAAGACACAGTGACTATTTTATGCAACTTATATGGTACATCATGTGTGAAGATGGGGGTAACTGAATTTAAAGGTGAGTATGTAGCAGCAGCAGGAGTATATGATTTAGGACAAGAAACTACTATTATAAGCCATCACATACCACAAAGCATTCAGAAATGACTTTCTGCTAAGATCCTGAAAAGTTCCTACCCTGAAATAAATGGATGCAGGGTCAAATATGACAAATATCATGACATTTAAATATGTAATGCTTCAGAGGGGGTAAGTTTACATTTTAAATAACAGTTATAGTTTCTAAATATGTCTCAGCATTTAGAAGAGATGTGATCACAGTGGTAATTTTATAAAGCTGCTTGAAACTTTTATGTTCTTAGAATACCAAATCAACTTTGGGCAAAAGCCTATCTGACAGCTGCTGGAGTTAGGCAGCAGATAACAGTCGAAATGCCATGTTTAAATATCCAGCTCAGTCTGAATATCAGCAGCCTGTGGATTTCTGACACTTCAGATCAAAAGACTTAATATACTAGTTTCAGGCTGATAAACTATAAACTTTTAAACTTATTTCTACATTAAAAAAAAAAGAAAGAAAAAATGTCCATTAAGTACTACTGAGGGAAAGTGAATTTTAAAGGATATAAGGATGGTCTCAGAGAGTAGAACAAAACTGACACTTTGCCCTGCTTTCAATATGATCAAGCATTTCACATAACATGATTTAAAAAAGAAAACTACTTTGTACTCAATTAAACCAAAAAAATAGCCAGATCATCCCAACTGGTTCTAGTCCCCCAAATAATAAAATGTTAATTATGCCCCATAAACCTGGATTCCCTAAAAACACTTTTATTTCTGATTTTTTTTACCATGGTGATGTTAAAAGGCATGGCGTGACCTTTCAGGGCATGATAACCACAAAGGAAAGCTGCTGTTTATCTGCCATGGACAAACTAAAGTTGACAACCTTGGTTATGTTCCTTTTGCCACCTGCCACGTTTTCTATTTGGTGGTCAAGCTGAAGTCTGATTCACTGGTACTCTTAGCATGTAAACTTTTTCTTTTTTCCTAAATGCAGCTATTCCTGAAGGTTCCACCAGGACAAAGGACTACTGTCAGAACCAAAAGAAACAAGCTGGCTGACAATGCACCTTGACCAGAAGTGGGCCCCTCATCTTCTGCGTCTCTGGCCGGTCTCATCTGTGGGACTAAGCTCTTTGGCTTTTGCACACTAAATCTGGCTCTTGGCCCAGTTGATTTCTGTTTCTGATTGAGCATGATCACGTCTGGCTGATCATGTCCACACTTGGTGGCAGCAGGGATTGAATCTGGGTTTTAATTTTATCATCTCACCATTAAGTCATTTCTGTCAGGTGGCAAATGTCAGCAATTAGGTCCTTATCAGCTGCCATCAGCAGCTGGAATCTGGTTTCGCTCTTAGTCTTTTTTGTCTGAGGATTCTGTTATTTCCTGAAATTTGAGAGTGCAGCATTGAAAGGATTTTGGTGTTTTCCCAACTATTGATAGATGTGTTTGTATGATCTCTGTGTGCCAATATGGGGGGGTCTTCTAAAGTGTCTTACTTAAGAGAAGCCTTTGAATAAAAAGTAAATCAAATTCGTAGCACGTAATAATCAACTTTCATTTCTCTAAACAAATTAAAGTCTCTTTACGACTTCTGAAACAAGGCTAAAGAAAGGAGGCTGCCATTTGGCAAAGGGTATGAACACTGAAAAGAAATAACTGTCCTGCTAAATAGAGAAAGAAATCACAAAATTACTCAGATTTTCAGTAAAGGTGTTCTTTTGAAAGACCTTTAAGTATGGTGCTTAAGTATGTCCTATGTATTTTAATTACATATTGTACATTATCTTGTTTCTTTAACTGATCACATTTTTAATAGATATGGATACTTATTTCTATTCTAGATTTTGTTACTTTATCAATATTGGCTCTTCTAGTTTTGAATAATTTGAGAAAATTTTCCATTTTATAAATATAAAATATTTCTAAGTAAACAAATTGATGTACTTCGTATACTTCTGAAGGGAGTTAAAACATCATATTATGAGATTTCTTAAAATGGAGCTAACTCCCATTCCAACTGGCTTTTAGAAACAATATTAACACATTAAAGACATGTAAAAAGAAATGGAAAAAAATATTATTCTTCCTTATCTATTTAATATGTTGGCTCTTTAAACATTTTTTCTTGGTAAAGTTGTAAATCAGATTAAAAAAAGCTTTACCTGTTAAAATAATATTCTTGATTACTAGGTTACACAGTATGAAACAAAACATAATTCTATAAGGACAAGGTGATGTGACATTCTTATGCAAGATAAAAATTTAAAAACATGTTTAAAAACTTTAAAAATTTAAAAACATGTTTTCTTCCTAATTTTACCTCCATGTACAAATAATGTTAGCAAAATATCCTAGTTTATACAAGTTTTTGGTTTGTTTTCTCACAAAAAGCCTAAGCATTTTGAATTTGATTTTTTTTCTACTGGTTTTGTAGGTTAGATAAACTTATAATATCACCCTGTTTAAGATTATGGAATTTCAAAAATTACGTGTTCAACTAAATTAGAATTAATGATAATAGGTAATGTGTTTCTAAAAAGAAATTAGGTTTCATAAGGACTTAATGTGTCAACTCAAATTTTAATCTTCTGATTCTCAATTAACATAAGACTTTACTAATATTAATTTGAGTTAATAAAGTCTTTGGACACCTGTATAACATAATTTTAATATACTTAGGCTCTTCGTTAATACATTATAGAATAGCTATCAATAAACAGTCAAAAAATATATGAAAATAAATACCTTTGGTTTAAGGTACACAAATTTTTTTTTACAGAATGTAAAGGATTGTGTGACAGTAGGAAGATGTGTACGCAAGATAATGTTTTTGTTTGTCAAGGTAAAATAATGAATAGTTTTGTCTAAATTCCTAATAATTATTGTTGTGCTTTAAAAATATTGCTTTTAGGTAAATTAAGGTCTCTGGAGATTTGTTTATCATCTTCACTATTTTGAGGTAATAGTTAATTATATCTTTATAAATTGATTATTTATTATACCTCATTCTTTCCAATATTGTTGATATTATAATAAAAGAACCAGGATCCCTTAATCTTATCCTCCATTGCTGGTTTCTGCCTTTTTCTTATAAAGGCTCCTGTTACCAAGCTAAAAATCAAGAATTGAATCTTTCATAAGAAATATAACAAGGACCTCAGTGAAGGACTGTGTTATCAGGTACTCTTGACAACTGTCTTCATGGTATAATTCATGGGTATAATGGATATCATCACCTGAGACAACCACCTCTTAAGACTGAACCAAGTAAGCGAGTCAGGATGTCCAGGAACGTTTCAGTGCAGGAGCAGACATGTGGCAATAGGCTGCCTAACCCAAGATCAACAAAATGAGAATTAATTAACTACTGCAGACTAAACAGACTAAATGAATCGACTTAATTATGGTTATTGTTCTATTTTTAATGACTTTTAAAATAATTTCTTCTTAATATATCGCTAACACTCAACTGGTTAAAACCAAAATAAAACTCCTTTAAAATGGCATCTATTTCTAACTGAACTCTCAGAACTGGAAAGAAAAAAATCCTTAATATCAATCATAAACAAATAAAGCATCGGACCAATTTTAAAATAGTAATTCTGTAAAATAATAACATATTTGTTGGCCTTGTTCTATAAGACAATGATAAAAACGGTTAAATGTTATGCAGTGACTTAAGACAGTCCAGCCTCAGAGTTGTAAAGACTATGAGCTCCTGGCAGGTCAGGAGCATTAATAAACATGGAACCTCTGAGGAAAAGGATACCTTATAGCTGTAAGTATTTTAAGTAAAACCTGGTACCAGTGAATCACATGGTTCTTGGTTCCTAATCTAGTAGAACTAATAAAGAGAATAAGGTATTTCTGACAAATATAAGTAAATTTTAACCTCAGGGCCTTTACAAAACCCTCTATGGGCAGACAGAAATTACCTCTGGAGGCTGAAGTCTGTTGCTCTAGTTTTGTTAACCATACAAAAGGTCTTTATGTATTAAGCAAAATCTCCTGTTAGCTATGCAGATAAAATTGCCAAATAAAAAAATATATCAAACTAATGACACTAAAGCACTAGCCCATTGGGAAAGTTATGTTTTTGGAACTGTTCTTAATGGCAGGAACTTGACTGCAGGAGGGACTGTGGAATCAAGAACCTCCACTTTGTCTTGCTTTCCTATCACTCACATGCCAAAGTAAACGAACAAAAGGAAAACAAAAAATAAACACCAAACAACAATCTACTTTGTACCCTGAGTGTAACAAAAATAACTTGATCACTCTGATTGATTGGTTTTGGTCCCCCAAATAATAAAACCTTTACTATTTCTCACAAACCTAGACTCCCTAACCAAACATTTTTATTCCTAATTTTTGTTATGCTGATGCCTCAAGATAGTTCTGACCTTTGTGGATTTGATAATCACGTGAGACAGTTGCTGTTTTCTCTTTAAAAACAGACCAATGTAAACAATGATAATTTTGTGGGTACTTTCCCCCTTTAACTACCTGTTCTTTTTTGTATTTGGTGGCTTCCTTGCATTCTTGGCAAATAAAATTTTTTCTAACTGCTTCCGTTTTTGAGTCTTCTTTGACAATACTTATTGGCACAGACGTGAATAATAAATATCCTTTGAATGAATGACTAAATGAAGAGCTGAATTTTGTCCGAGAAGAGTTAAGACTAGAAATGGCATTTGGGAAAGCTACTATTTCAACAACTGAAAAAGTAAATGATTTTTCAAATAATGTTAAACTTTTTTTCTCCTGATTTAACTTGCCAAGCTCCTTTTACATATATTGAGATAAAAAAAGGATGGTACAGTTCCTTATCTCTCTTCACCTTGACTGTTATGTGTTAATCATCAAACTTCTGTGTGATGAGCATGATATAGTTGAAACTGGGAACTAAAGTTTATCTTTTGAAAAGTCATTATTTACACTGCCCAATCTATTGATGTTTTTCTTAAAACACATGTGTTTTTAATTCATTAACAAATAAAAACAAACACTACTTACTGGATCAAAGACCAACATCCTGCAAAGGAGATGAACAGCTTCATGTGTAGCCTGGCTAGACAGGGTATAAAGTACAGGAAGAGATGGCTGTGAAAAAACAAAGAATTCAAATATGTAAATGAATCTTTGTGTAAGTAGAAATGGAATACAGCCAATTTATGACAAGGTAAGTACCCAGATCAAAAGATGTATGCACATAAATCTAAAACTCAAAGAAATGAGTATTCCTCTCATTAACCAGTCTTCAAAAACAACTGTCATTGACTTCCAATAGCATATTTTATATTACATGATTATTCATTGTAGATTAGAGCACAAAAGAGCCCATGGAAAATGAAAGCTAATCCTGTAAATATGGAGTTCCTTACATTGGAAATGCTCTGGCAAGAAGGGAAGAACAATCATGCCTAGGGGTGGGAGAAAAAAGATTTAATACCTTGTCCATATGCAAAATTAAGCGCGTGAACTGTGAAAAGTAAGCATGTGAACGATGCCTCATGGCAACACTACCATAAAGTTGCTAAAACACTAGTCCTAAAGGAGCTATAAGGCACTCAGGAAGTTACAGAATCTTCTAAACAAGTATGCTATTGCTTTCTATAGCTCTACATATTTGCCTTTAGCACTTAATTTCTCATTATCTTTGTAGGTGGCAGGCATATCCACATACCCATATCTAACCTTGCACTGAGGCAAGGAGATGGCTCTGATGACATGAGAAGTTCCAAAGCTTATAAAGCTTCCATTTCACTGCCTGGAGGGTCAGGGGACAGAGCAGCTGAATGGCACTGCTGCTCTCTCTCATACAAGTAACACTACAAGGTCTCCTTGTATCTCGATCACAGCTTCAGAATCTTGCTATGACAACTACTAACATCAAGTATTTTACGTATCTGCCTCCTTTCAACAAAGACACATAGGAAAATCTAACAAGAACAAGACACCTCAGAATCATCAGGAGGTAATTATTCAGCTTAAAGTTTTCTTCAGAATTAAGGAGTAATAGAAATGAGATGGGGGTTCTAGTTCACTAAGAGACTTGTTAGGACTACTACAGATAAAAAGCATTATATACACAGAATGTATATATAGTTGTCATTCAAATATTTGCGCACCAACTTACTATTCCTTGGTGCATTTAGATATTTGCAGACGGAGAAGTATTTTTGTTAAAATATAAAGTCCATGGTAGCTCTGAAATTATTTATATTAGCCAAGATAATGGGGTGTGTGTGTGGAGAGTGTGAGGAAGAGGTCTTAACTCACAACTTAAATATATTTTTCCCTAAGAATTTTTTTATTGTGCAAAATGAAGTACTTTGATATTCTTAAAATATTTTGATTCTTGGTTTGATTGTAAATAGCTGACTTCCTTTTTACTTGTTTATGCAGGTTGGTAGCCATATTCCAGCCAATTCTTACTAACTCAAATGTCTCACCATAAGCAATTCTTTCCTTTCCACTCCTTAAGTGAATCTACCCCTCATCCTATTTTTGTGGTGAAGATTATGTTATAGCTTATGGAAAAGAATATCAGAAGATGTGCGTTTAAGTTCTAACTTTGCCATCACTAGACTCGGGTAAGTCACTTGAACCTTGGCATTCTCATCTATTAGACTGCACCCGTACCAACATCACTGCTAATCACCTAACATCCACCAGGTCCTGAGCTAGGTGTTGGGGCAAACAAAGATAAATAATACCTTTCAGACAGGCAAGGAGAACATAACCAAGTAGTTCTAGAAGCCACTGAATGGAGGGTAGAGAACAAATTAGAAGGCAAAATTTATAAGACTTAAGGACACCTGGATATGGGATGGGGAGCTTGTGAAAATCAAATAAAATTTTAAATACTCCCCCCACCACCAAATTTCTTTACAGAAGTATACCCTAGAAAACATACTAAAAATAAGGCTAAGTTTAATTTCCACCTAGAACAATCATTCATATTATATGCTTTCTCCTCTTCTGTGTTTATATGCATGTTAAAAAGAGGCACAGAGAAAAAGAAGAGCCAGTTTAGTCATGCCAATACCTCTCCAGAAAGATGACCGTTAATAACTTAGTTCTAGCACTGGCTCCACAGGAAGGATGCAGTGTTAGAGATGTTGCCATTTCTATTTCCATTTTCTTCCCCTCTAATTCACCAACCATAATGGTTGAAACTAGATGGGCCCAGGGTATCAGAACTACACAAGAAGTTTATATCCCTTTCAAGTGCAATAGAATCAATTTCAATAAGAGAGAAAATAGAATGCTTAGAAATATGCCCTAAATCTCATCTGGAAAAGTTTTTGCCAATTCCCCTAACATTCATACATATCACCCCCACCTCCTTTAAAGTCCATTTTCTGTTTGTTCTGCAAGTTTATAAGTCACTCAGCAATGTGGGAGTGAGTGGGTGCCAGTGCTGAAATCATGAAGCCAGGAAGGGTTATAAAGAGTACTCTATTAATGACTGTGATGGTCAGTGGAATAAATCAAGGATGAGCTTCTGGTCTTGGGTAAGCGGCCCTAAATGGCTATCCCATATAAGCCAACTGCAGAATGCTGGTCACTGCAGTGAAGTCAGCCAGGCTGTGTGAGTCCTATTGGATGTTCCTGTTAGTTTTCATTTGGTAGCAAAAAAGCTGTGACTGTCAGTCAGCAATGTTAATTGAGTCCGTACAATGCACAGTGCACAGTGGTAAGCATTTTGGGGTTATATAAAAGAAACCCTCACTTGAAAAATAAGAAGTTTGAACTAAATGAACTCACTAATATACTCCGATTCTATTAATGTAAGATATGGTCCCTGTCAGGAGACAGGATTATTTTAACTTCACTGAAAATAAATCTATTTCTGACAAAATTAGCTAGGAACAATCTGAGGAAAAAAGATGATCTAAATCTTATAAGAGATGAACAAAAGACTAAGTTAGACTTTTCAATACTGTCAACAGGTCACTGCCTCAACAAGTATCTATCTTAATAGATACTTGGGCCATGGCAGCTGAGATTCTCTTCACCCAAGATTCTGAGCTGTGGAAGAGACAGTAAATAAAAATTCCATACAATTTTTGTCTGCCCAGCATTTTCTGACCATTAGGGGAACACTCTCTTCTCACTCTCAAATCAAGTGGTTTGGCTAGGCTTGATTTCAACCTCCAACTCCAAAGATGGCACCTGACTCAGACTGGCCAATCAAATGATATATTCCCTGAGCACCATGACTGGCTTCAGGATGGGCACATGGTCTGAAATAGGTTAGGGGACAGCCATGGAATGGCTAACCCAACAAAATCCCCCAATCCTCCTTGTTGACCTTCATTATACGGGATGGGGAAATACTCATTTTTCTTCAGCCTGTCTTGCAACTGGAAGGCTACAAGTTACACAATTCTGAACAATGACATATATGCAGAAGTTTGGTAGGCAGGCTTCTGGGAACACTTTTGCTAGTGCTCCCTTTGTCTTCCCTTTTATGGCTTTGAATGTGAACAAGCTACAGCCATTTTGTGGCCATGAGGCAATAAGAGAGTATGAAGTCAACACTCTAAAGATGGCAGAGCAGAAAGATAGAAAAAAAACTAGATTCTTGATGACATAATTGAGCTGCTATATCAGACTGCCTACCTCTGGCCTTGATATGAGGAAAAAATGAATCCTATTTCTTTAAACTACTCTAAGCAAGATTTCCTATTACTTATAACCAAACACATTCCTAAATGAATCAGAGAACTTCCAAATATTTTTTTTCTGGATTTATTTGGGAAAGCTCTTTCCTGAATGATTTACTAATAGTACGTGGGCCTGGACTATTGGTTTCATTTTTGCAAACAGATGGAAGAAAGCCTGTCTGAAAACGAAGCCAATGCACAAGAAAACAGAACAAAGAGGGTCAGATCCCTGGCACAGAACATCATTCGATTACCTGAATCCAGCAGGGCCTGAAGTCAGTTGTAGCTCAAGATTTTTTAGTTGTATAACTAGTAAGTTTCCTTTTTTTACTTAAGTCAGTTTTTAACTGAGTTTCACTGGAAAGTGTACTATTACACTACAGGAAAGTATGGATATTAATCGATTAACACAAGTAAATTAATTTGAGGCAGTAATCTGTGACTTTAAGAAGATAGCTAATTAGGTTCTTCTGCACATGTATATAGTTTTCAAAAAGTCTCAACAAACAATAGCACATATTTCTGTTTGTACAAGTATATGTAAATAGGTGCACAGAAAAATTTGTGAAAAAGATATTCTCGAATTAATTAAGAGAAGTCTAGATGGTGGGGGGATAGCTAAGGATGACTAACTCTCAGTAAAAATTTTATTTTACATGTACTCACATATTATTTGCATATAAACAAATGAAATAATAATTATAAAAAAAAAAAAAACCTGCTGAAAGTATATGTACCAGGCAGTGACTAGCTAAGAACAGAGGTTTCATAATTAGAGAAATCTATTTTTGAGATCTGGCTTATGGCCTTCCTCTATTTTCCATCTGTAAAAAGGAACAATAAATGGTACATTTTAGTGTTGTAAGGATTTAATATATTAATTAAGGTAAGCATCTTTTCATTCTTGGGATAAACTGCCCTTGATCGTGATACATTATTTAAAAAAAATAATCACAAGCTTTATCTCTTATTTTAGAGTGATAACTTTGTTAATATTTATTAAGTATTTAGAATGCCAGGCACTATTCTATGCTTTCCTTGCACCCACTATCTCTTTATTATTATAACAATTTAATGAGGTCGGAACTGTTTTTATTCTCATTTTACAGATGAATAAACTGAGGCACACAAAGATTAAGTAATTTGCCAAAGGTCACAAAATGAATTACTGGTAGAGTTGGGGTTCATATTCAGTCCGTCTGAAAACTGTAGTGTAAAACTCCTGGGATATCAATTCAATATGTAATGAGCCTAAGACTGACACCACTTAATCACTATAGTCCAGAGAAACATAAACAGAGTATATGTCCAGTGCGCAGCACTGAACTAAGCACTATGCCCTCTGCAGAACAGTCATGATGTATAGAACTACATAAGCCATATTGTATATATTGGATTAGGGACCAAATTAATCTTTTAAAGTTAAAAAAAAATCCAAGTGGCTACATACCAAATATACTTGTGTGTGGGTGTGTATGTGTCTTCCAATCTCAGCTTTAAATAGCTATAACATGAATGGAGATACCTTCAAACAGCTGCTAACAGGCTAACCAGAGACATCTAAGATATGCATCATGGGGTAAGAGAAGGAGTAGGAAGGGAAAAGGCAGAAGCTGACTAATGGCTGCCTTAAAGAGCTTTGAGGGTCTGCTAAATTGTTAACTTCTCTTGAGAGCAGTGGTGGTATGAAGATCAACTTGCAAATGTAGCTAAAAAATTGAATTTCCATACTGCGGGAAAAATGCAACCAAGTACTGTGCTAAGTTCATTTACATTCAATTATATGTGGCAGGTATAACTTACTCTATACAAATCTACCTGGGCTGGTGTTCAAAGACCACGAACACCTGCCTAAAGAGACCATTGCCAGAAATGGTTAAAAGCCATCTCAAGATAAGACTTTAAATTTGGTGCAAAGCATATCTACCCTTTGAGCAGAAATGGTCTCCTAATTAATTTTCACTCCATCAGTCTTCTCTTCAAAACCACAATATTCTGACACCAAGACTAGCCAGAGCTAACTCTAGCTTTTACTATGATGCTCTCTTAAGGACATCACTAAACTTAGTGATAAGTAAAATGTTAAGCTCTAAGAGGCATTTCTATTAAGAGACCCATTCATGGAAAAATGTATTAAGAATTCTGTTAAACATCTTAATCTATTTAACTAGTTAAATAAATATGGTGATTAAAATTTTCCTTTCTTCCTCCCTTTGTTTTGGACAATAATGATAGTTACTAGTTCGGGCTGGTTTTAGAAGATAAACACACTGTACCCATTGCCCGTTATGCCTGTGAAAATGAATGCTCTGGAGTCATACTAGAATCACAGAGAGGAAAAGGCAAGGCCTTGCTTGACCGAACATCTGGCTGGAAATCTGAAAGGAGTGTCAAACTCAGTCTATCATTCGGTCAATTAGATCAATCAGAACTTCCAATGATCACTCAGATCATCTTAAATACCCAACTTAAAAGAAACCAAGGGAAAGCCAGGGACAATTACCTGCCAAGTCTTCCTGTTTCAGTTTGTTCCTAAGAAAAGTATTCTCCTTAGTCATTCTTCACATCATTAAGCTATTTTGTCCAAAGGAGATTAGGAAAGTGTTTCTCAAAAATGCTGCTAAATCAACAGAGTAGAGAGAAAAACCATCTTGTCTTTCTCAAAAGTGAGTTGGCTGGTTGCAAGTAATACTGATCAATGCAAATCTGACAATCTCTCTTCATACTTTTCTAACAATGTTTACATTTGATTCTGTGTTAGTGGCAAGCGTGCGAGAGGAACTGCTTCACATTCCTTGCTAAAATAAAAGATACCAGGTCTTTTGGCTCAGTATTTGATATATTTGTACTAGGTTAGGGCACGAGGTTAAAGCTCCATCTCCAGTAACTTTTCCCAGACATATCAAAAAAGCAGGAGACAAAAAGCCATGGGTCATTTATTAGCAGGGCTACAAAAATATTTACTTTTTCCTATAGCATTGGGAATTACCATATTTTATTTGATTTGACAAATATTTAACATTTTCTTACGGCCATGACATACAAAATAAATAAAACTTACAAGTAACATTTTTGTTTAAAAAATTCTTACTTCTTTATTCTGTTGGAAGGGAAATCTCGTCCAAACAGATGGTTACCAAATACAGATACCCTCCTTCTCCTTTTACCTGTTTATGAGGACCCCTGAGTATGTGTGCCTTAGCGCCTTCACAAGCCGTCCTCATTGCTTCCAGTGATGGTGTGCCCAAGAGATCCGTGATCAAATCCAACTACAAAGAAACGTGAAGTACAGATGGATAGATAACAAGCTCACGTAAATAAATTTTCATTAGAGATGAATACCAAATTTGGGGGAAATAAACCTTAAGGCAATTTCCAGATTAACTGATAGGAGCCCCTATTTTCACTTTTTTTGACTATTAAAAAAACCAGAAAAATAATCATTAGGAACCTATATGATAGAAATATAGAAAATATGTTTTTAGCAAGCATGGCCTTCTAAGGCTATAGTAATTTAGAAGTCTGTATCTACCCACCCTGTTTCTTGATACCATAGCATCTATGATCTTGCAGCGGTGAACTGCTCTTCTGCTGATGGCTAATGACTATTACTTTCAAACAGTTAATGAATAGATTCTGATGCTTTCACATGGATTCAGGCTCATCAAGGAGCTAACCCACAAATCAGGCAGCTGTGATTTAGTAAATACTCAGAACATTCACAGCTGAAATTAAGGCTAAGCTATCAATGTTTGGGCCAGTCACATACCCTTTACATTCTAGTTATGCTAGAAATCTCTTACACTGGCAGAAAACTGTGGTACTTAGAATCTAACAATGACACTGTATAAGGCCACATTTAGTTAGTTGGGCACAATAAAAGAGACCAATAAAAATGGTCTTCCCACAAACAAGTCTAAGTACAAAACTACCTTAACAATTTTCTGTAGTGCTACTATTGTTTTAACCTCATAACCTAATTAGCAGTAAGTTATCATTCTAATTCCTCCAGAATGGAAGATTTTTACCCAGAGAATATTTCTTTTCCTGGTGCCAGGGCTGCCAAATATAAAGCACTATTTTCTGCACTTATCTAAACTATGGGATAACCATTAGCGTCAGTGACCTCCAGGATAACGGAGGTATCTAAGTAGCTTGTTCTCCACAGAAGTAAAGACCTCTATACAAAGCTTTTTGGGAAAAGTGTGTTGGTGATACTTTCAGACTTCTGGTAACTACTCTAAAGGCAGAAGGAAATGACTGGCTCATGAAAACAAATGGAAACATTCAGAATGTTGTTTAAAATGAATCAGATCCACGGATGAGAAACATTTTTATAAAGTGTGCTGGTACCAAAGTACCTAGGGTATTTATTCCTCAAAGATACAAAACACTACAGAAAATAACTAATTCCATTTAGAAGTTACTCTTTTTTCCATCTTATTTTTTATTTTTTTTTAACTTAAGTTTATTGGGGCTTTTTTCCATTTTATATCTTGATTTCTCACCCCCAAATACACTAATGGTAGATTTGAGTTTCCTTCAGAGGCTACGTCAGACTAGTAAACTCAAGACCTATGTATTTCTCTAGAATATGAGGTATCTGAATATCTGAATACCATTTCCAGTTGCTTCACACTTTCCTTTGTATGTTCTTTTCAGCAGCAACCCAAGGTCATTGTTTGATATACAGGATTTGAAAACCCCTTAAAAGCTTTTTATGTCCAGGTATGACAGCCATGTTAAGTAAGCCTGTGAAACTCTACTTTCTAAAGAAATTGAACAGTAAAGTGGATACTGTCACTAGTACCCAATATTAGGTTATATACTATTTTTATCACTAGGATCATTGTTTAAGACGTAAACTTAAAAAATAGATTTTGTATGTGTAGTAGAGAAATACATTTAAATGTTGATCACAGCATATATAGTTTCTAATGTATCAGTTACAATTCTTTGTAGAAAGAACATTAAAGAAATGATTCCATTTTTGGTCAAGTGCCTGAATTATTTATAAAGATACATGGTAGTCAAGGTGATCTTTTAAAATGTGATCAATAAAATCTTAACACTCTCTTGCTCAAAACCTTCATATAGCTTTCCGTCACACTTTGGAGAGAATAAAATCCAAAGTCCTTATCAGGCTGACATGGTCTCTCTCTCTCTGATCTTGTCTCCTACATGCTCTTCCTTGATTGTGCCATCCCTCCAACATGCCACACTTGCTTCTGCCTCAAAGGCTTTATTATATTGGTTGTCCCTTTTCCCAGAATACTCTTTCCTAGTAACTTGCTCCCTCATTTCACTTGGGTCACTCTTCAAATGTTATCCCCTCACAGTATCCCTTAGACTGTTCTGCTCCACAATCATTCTCTATCTTTAACCTGATTTTTATTCATAGAATTTATCATTACTTGGGATTATATTTATTTGTATGCTTATTTACTTTCTGTTTCATGTGAAAGTCTCATGAAGGCAAGAACTAACTTTGTCTTATTTACTGCTCAATCCCTAGCATCCTGGCACACCACCACCACACAATTGCTAACATTTACTGAGTGCTTACTATGTGTCAGACCTTATTTTCAGCTTTACTACTTTAATCTGCATAACAATTCTCAGAACAGTTTAGGATGCCCAAGAGTTAACAGATAGTAAGTGGCAGAGCTAAGATTTGAACCCACTAATTTCATGCTACAGCCTGAACTTATCATTGTTACATTATTCTCATGCAAATGATATTGTTAAAATTTATTGATAAAAAACACTTAGAAATTATCCCAAAAAATATGTGTAGTAATGAATTAGCTATACAGGCAGACAACCAAAGTATCATGAATGGTTTATTAAAGCTACATTTTAATCAGCTTTTGATGTTCTATGCCATATTTAAATATTTTAGCCCGATAATAAAGATTAAAAATGTTCAAATTTAAATAAAAATTAAAGGTTTCTAAATGTTCAAGTTTAAAGAAACCAACACTCAAAAATTATATTCTAAGCACAAACTGTAAGTACATTAAGTCACCAAATACATTTTCAAGTCAGACCCATTCAGTTAGAAAGAATCGAGGTCTTCTAACAACTGAAGATTATAACCTGTGCAAATTGTTACAGCAGAGTCTGCTGCTATGCATCAGTGCATGCAATAAAGTCAACACACCCTCTAATAGGCTTGTAAGTCATAAAATGAATCTCTCTGAATAGAATTGAAAGTATCTAAAGCCTAAAATGGTATCATACCTGCTGAATGGGACTCTGTGCCTGAAACAGTATTCTTCGTCCTAGTAGTTCTGCAAAGATACATCCGACAGACCAGATGTCAATAGCATTGCTGTAATGACGGCTGCCCATCAGGATTTCTGGAGCCCGATAATACTGAGTTACAACTTCCTGAGTCATATGACGAGATTCATCTAATTCTTCCACTCTGGCCAATCCAAAATCACAAATCTAAATAAAAAAGATTATTGTCATATTGTCAAACAGACAAATGGAAAAGTGAAACAAAACAACAACAACAAATTAAAATCTTGATAGACCTCTGAACTTTGAAAATTTTTCAATGGTACAGGTAAAGAGTATTTGTGTTATTATATAATTTGATCTTATTTGGATGGGAGGGAAGAAAAGTCTCAAACTTTCATATTTCTATATAAAACGATGTATATTAAAAATATACTTCTTATCTTTAATCTGTTTTCAATCACTAAGCCAAAAAAAAAAAAAAAGCTCAATGTATATATCTAGGTTTTTAAAAACGAAGCTATCTATTTTCAAGGCTGGCTTATTGAGAAAGAGACATACATATAGGCATATCCTGAAGGTGTCCTGAGTTATATTCACTATCTTTATGGAATATACATAATAAAATTTCTTTAAAACTATGGGTTTCAAACTGAGTTCTGCTAAATCCAGTTGCAAAGAAGTATTTCAGGAGTTCCATGAACACTGTACCTCAACCTCACATGTATTTAAATGCTAATCACACTCAAATGTACAAATACGTCAAAATGTAGCATACTGTAGAATGCCAGTGCCACTATGTTCATTCATTTCTTCATGCCATAAATATTTAATTGAGCGCTTGTATGTTTTAGACAGTATGCTATAACCTGGAAAGACTGGTTAATTTACATGCAGAACTAGAAATAAATCTTTCCTTGCTATTTCTGTTTAATTGAAAAGTATGCTGAGGTTGCAGGGTGAGCTGTTAGTAAACAGCCACAGCGCCACCACCAACAACTTTTGTTAATTTTCAGAAATTAAAATTTTCTTGATACCGGGCAACCAAACACACACTAGGAACACTGAAAACGAGATAATAGAGTGATGGCCATCTAAATTCCAGTAATCTAAGTGATTAACTTTATGAGTCACTATTATAAGTGACAAAATAATAGTTTTCATGTTTTCTAAGTTGAGGTCCCAGTACAGATTTTACTTGAAAAAAAGGGCCTGTCAGCTTAAGACCAAAAAAAAAAAGAAAAAAAAAAAAAAAGAAAACCACTGCTTTAAAGAAAACAAACTTTACTCCCAATTTTTGGCAATCCTCTCTTTCTGTCTTCGATTTACTTTGTCTGGTCAATTCAAATGAATTCATGTTTGTATGTAGATATATTCAAATCCTTCCAAAGGCTAGAGTTCAATAAAACATATTACTCAGCCATAAATTTTTAACATATCTTTTAGAATACAGCAAAACCAAAGGAAAGAACTTACACGCACTTTCCTATATCTTTTTTGTATTATATATATTTAAAAAAACCCAACCACCCACCCAACAAAAAATGTTTCTGTTATAAAGTAAGTCCTTTGTTAAAAATATCAATCTGATCTGGAAGATGAGCAAAACCCAAAGTAAAAAGCTTATGTGCTCAGATAACCAAAAGGATATTGAGATTTCCAGCAACATTATCCATTTTGTGCATAACAGGAAACAAAATATATTCACAATATGAAAAGATACTAATTTAAGAAGATACTAAAAGAAATATTTTATCGTTATTATTTTCGATGAATTTGCACTTGAGAAGAGAGAATTAGTGATGTAGCCAAGCACTCTAGCTTTTAAAAGTAGGCTACTAGGACAAGTCAAAGCTGAGCAAAATTTCAATTTATTCTGGTCTGTGTGTTCTTTATTCATAAATGACATTTTTCTTTACTCATTCATGTAGCCAGAGGTTACAATACCATAACAGACTATTTGGAAAATGGACTTCAAGCAGTTAATGGCATCAAGCATGACAAGTTCTACATAAGATGCTTTGTGAAGTTCTCCAACCAGAAACCAAAATTGGAAGAAACTGGCTTAAATTGTCGTAAAACTGATTTGGTTTCAATAAGACAAAGAATTCCTGGCTATAGGATTTTTAATTTTTTTTATTATTATTTTTAAAAATTAAAATGAGTTATGGGGATAGGTTGCAGCTCTCTTTAAAAAGGTGACAAGGTAGGAAGAGAATGAACTGAATGACCTATAGAAGGAAAATTCAGTGGATTCTGGTGACAATCTCTCTGTGGAAACAACAGAATTACAATATGAGTTGTTTTCAGGTAAAATATGAAATACAGGTTTTTAATCTTTCTAGAGTTAAAACAGGAACAAAGTTCTTGAAGGCTATATGAAGGGAGAATTTTTATTCAAAAGCAGTATAACACACCAATTTTTAAAGAAAATTGGCCCACAGTTTAAACAAAGTATTTAAAATAAAAACTGAAATTCACTTATATATTTGGTTTTAATGTTTAGTTTAATTGACAACAAACTAAGCAATAATGACAACCTGGATTACTTTTATTTTTAATTATGAAATTATTTTATTTTTAAATTATACTTGACACACAATACTATATTAGTTTCAGGTACACAACATAGTGATTCGACGTTTATGTATCTATGAAGTGATCAACACAAGTCTAATATTCTGCTACCACTGTGCAAGTTATCATATTAGTAACTGTATTTCCTATGCTACACATCAGATTTATCTCCATGATTCATTTTATAACTAGGAGTCTGTACTTTTTAATACTTTCACCTCTGCTACCCATTCCCCACTGACTACTTTTAAAGTAAAAACCTTTTTAAAAAGTTTTCATTTTCAAGCTATATCAGTTAAAATGTTAAGATTTTACATTTACGGCAGACTGAAACACCACATAATACTGCAGCCACTCATAAAATAAGTGGAATTTTGATTTTCTCAAACAGTAATAACACAGCTCTAGGAAGGCCCTTACCTCTAATTTCTATGATAGGGAAAAATATGGTAGACCTCTCACTATTTAGAACTTCTGCTAATACATATCTCTATTAGAGGTGGGAAAATCCACATATGTGGATTTCACTATTTGTGAATTACTGTGACAAGAAACAATGGGGTGGGGATGGTACTGGAAAAAGTAAAATTAAAATTGATGACTTAAGATTTGGGGGCTATTAGCTATAATTAATCCTGTAAGTAATTCCCCTTCAGAGGAATAACTGAGGACTGGCTACTATATATTGTGGAAATATATTTGACCCTTTTCTGGCTTAATAGTTCACTTTTAAATGTTTCCACTTCCCTACTTTGCTACCTCAGTCAAACAGCATACAGATATGTTAGCTGTGCAAAAACAGTCTTCTTAAAAGCCATACTTCATTCCCATATAAAAAAAGCTTACTTGTCTTTCGATATTTCCTCTGATATACACTTCCTTTAATAATAGAACAATCTGAAAAGAAATTGCCTTCCCTATTCTTGTTTCTAGTCACACTGCAATTCTAATTTCAGTGCTTCCAAAACATATGAAAAATATGAAGAAACCATAAGCTAATACTACAAATTAGTTACTATGGCCATGACTAGTGGTACTGCTAGAGAAAACTGAGTAATTTTTGATAAAGTGATAAAAATAAATTTAACTATTTCTTTCAAAAAAAATATTGTTCTTAAACCTGCTTGACATTCTGATTTTTTTCTTAGATATTTAAATAAACTGAAAAGCTACCTTTAGAACACAGTTACTGTTCACAAGGAGATTCCCTGGCTTAATGTCTCGATGCAAAATGCCAGCTGAATGGAGATATTTCAAACCTGAAATAACAAAAAGATTTAATTGCAGATATTTAATTCCTTTTACTCAACCAATGATTTAGGGAAAACCATAGAAACAGAGAATACAGGATTTAAAACTGTTTCCTAAATAACGGCATAATAAACATTCTTAAAAGTCTGACTTAGTTTTACTCTATTTTGCTACAGTATCATCAAAGGTTTACACAATCTAGAGATGTCTCTAATTCAAAAGATTAATTACATTTAAGTATGGAAAAGCTTTCCAGGCAATGGAGGTAGGGCTGACCATACCAATATCCAGTGGCTACTGGAGCTCTGCGACTGATACTTTCAACCTGTGATTCTGAGCCTGCTCCAACAAAACAGTTCCCGTTAGCCAACAGGAGTCTTTCCCAGGACAGCTATTCAGTGAGTGACAAAATTCAGAAACGTGCCCAGGTTTCTTGGTAGTATTCTCCACCACTGAGAATCAAGAGGGTAATTAATTACTTTAAAAATATTTTTGACATCTTAAAAAACTGGAGGCTTTAGCACTGTTAGATAAAGGTCCAGCCTCAATGTTTTTTGAAAAAAATATGGCAAACCACATTTTTCACAAGTGTAAAAGAAGATCCAATATCCAGTATCTTCCCTCCACCCATCACTGGATAACAACACACCTATGAAAGGTGAACTTTATAATGTCTACATGTTTCATCCTTTCGGCAGATGCTTTTCAATCTTTATAAAGAATGTCTTAATTCTATGAATTTGGAGGGGGGTAGCATTTTACTAGGTCAGAAAGCTATTTCAATTTTAAATAATTCTCCATTTGTAATAGCAAAACTCTGAAGGACACACCCAATGGTCAGAAAAAACTCCAACAATATCTGCCCAAATTATTTATCAAGTCAATGATCTTTAATGAGCTGGACTACAGGTCTATTTAGTTGGCTATTTCTATCAGTCTCCTCCATGTTGTGGCTTTAAGAGTCATTTTGTTTTTCTAGAGCTGGACTTAGGTATGCCAGTAAACACTCCAACCAGGCATCTACTGCTGGCCTGAAGAATAGATGACATCCATAAGGAACACAGTTACTTTTCAATTTTGGGATCTCCTACTTAACTATCGCTGCTTAATAAACCATTCTGCTTACTTATCTCTGCAGATTAACCCACCCAAATGCCTAATGAACAAGACAGGGCTTTGTATTCCATCACTGAAAATAAGAACCGTATGGCTACTCTTAAAAACCTCTTATTTAAAATCAAGTATAAAAATGGTCAAAAGAAAAAAGTCTTTAGGGACAAGGAAAGCATTGAAAGGTCAGATTAAAGTTTAAATGAAAAGCAGAGCAAAACATTTCATTTATACAGTGACACTACCTTTTTCTTCATAATAAATTCTTACCTCGCAAAATTTGATAAAAAAAACTTTGACATGATCTGAGCTGAGTGGTTGAGGAGAGACGATAATTTTATGTAGGTCACTCTGCATCAATTCTGTGACAACATATCTTGAGGTATAAAGTTAAGGAAAGTTCAGAAATTCAGCTCCCAATGCCCTCAAAGTAGGTACCAGATCTAAAGAATAACTTCCATCCTTATGGCTGGAAAAAGCTTACGAAAAGAAAGCTCTAGTCAGTATAATGGAGGTGAGAGAATCCAGCCCATCTAAGATAAAATATTGCCAAAATTAAATAATTTACTGTTTAAGTTAGCAGTAGTAAACAACCAAGTGACTTCTCCATACTCAGCATTATAAAAGAGACAAATAAGGGTAAACATTTTAAATGGCAGCCAGGCCAGGAAAAGTGTGAAGTCCAAACAGTCTCAGGGTGTATTAAGACATCCTGGAAGTGTCCTTTGAATACAAATGAGAGTTGGTGGTCTCACTCTAGGCCACCATTGCACCAATGGGAAAGATGACAACCTACCTATTAATTGTAATTTTGTTACTTTATAAAGTATGGTATTCCTAAAATGTGTAAAAATGGTTTGTTCAAATCCAAGTCTCTATAGTCTTAACAATTCTTTTATTACTTAACTATTTAAGCTTCTTATGCTTTGTACTCTGTTATATTCTCAGAGTTTTGCTCAATCAACACATGGCAGACAATCAAAGGCTGGGGCCTGGGAGGAAATGAAGATGTGAAATTCAGAACTCTTGCAATGGTAATATCTTTTGCCATATCGAGGAGAGATTCATGTCTTACCCCACCCACACTTAACTCATTAAGTCAGAGTGAGTTTTATGATTAAAATAGTCATACGTTGCTTAACGATGGGGATACTTTCTGAAAAATGCATCATCAGGCAATTCTGTCATTGTGCAAACATCAGCGTGCACTTACACAAACCTAGATGGTGTAGCCTATTGTCCCTAGGCTTCAGACCTGCACAGCACATTACTGTACTGAATACTATGGGCAAATGTAACACAATGGTAAGCATTTGTGTATCTAAACATAGAAAAGGCATAGTAAAAAGATGGTATAAAGAATAAAAATGGTACACCTACATAGGGCACTTACTATGGCTGGAGCCTGCAGGACTGGGAGTTGCTCTGCATGAATCAATGACTGAGTGGTGAGTCAATGTGAAGGCCTCGGGCATCACCGGACACTAAGGCTACACTGCCATTTATAAAAACATTTTTCTTTCTTCAGTAATTAACCTTAGCTGTTTTTTTACTTTATAAACTTAAATTTTTTTTTAACTTTTTAACTTTTTGCAATAACTTAGCTTAAAACACAAACACATTTTACAGCTGTAAAAAAAACTGCTTTATATCCTTATTTGACAATCTTTTGATTTTTAAAAAACTTTTTGTCAACAACTAAGACACAAACACACAGTAGCTTAGGCCTACACAGGGTCAGGATCATCAATATCACTGTCTTCCACCTCTGTATCTTGTCCCAGTGGCAATAACACAAACAGAGTTGTCATCTCCATGATAACAATGCCTTCTTCTAAAATACCTCCTGAAGGACCCACCTGAGGCTCTTCTTTAGGAAGTGTCACTCTTTTCAGAAATATGTGTACAGTGGTTTGCTTGGTTGCTTTTTTCCATCACAGATTTGCTTGCAAGCGAATAATGTACCATGAACACTTCTCTCTACTACTGTATTTGTTTTGGCAAGTAATTTTCCTCCATGATCAGCTTATCCAGAGTTTCCAAAAAATTCTTCATCTGCTTTCACATAAACACATGCAGATTCACCAACCACATACTTTCACATTATGGAATGAATAATGATTCTTTAATCATTTGAATCACGCAAGGTTAGCAGTAAATTCAACATTATGGTCAAGTCTAGCCCTTTCTTTCAACATCACTAACTTTTTGCTTTGTTTGTGATTGTCATGGTGCTTAGAGGGATGTGCTTCTGTATTTGGTTTTTAATCTAGCTCAATAGAAGCTTCTCCATGTCTGATATAGGCCCTTCTTGAATTTTGTTAACCTCATTGCCTTCAATGAAGCAGATCCTTTAACAGCTTCCATCACTTTGTTCTTATTCCTCAAGATCATAGTAACTATGGTGGAATGGGACATGCTTGACTGATGAGCAATACCCATCCATCACTGATGTTTTACTTTCATAGTATTAATCACTTATAATTTCAATTCCTGGTCAAGTGCTTGACAGGGACTCTTACTAGCAACACAAGCAGTGGATTTGATAAGCTTAGGGGCCACAATAAAACAACACAAGATTAAATCAAGCACAAGGGAAAATGATGCAATCAAAAGACGTAGTAGACATAGGATGTATGAGGCTGCTGTTAGCATAACACAGCATTCTATTTTTCAACAAATATAATCAATCCTCTAGCTCTAATGACCAGTTTACTAGAAATATGAGGACTAAAAAACCAAAAGACACCATGTAAAAGCAATTAGCCAAACACATGATGTTGATCATTCTTGGAAAAATCTAACAAATAAATGAAAAAAGAAGTGTGTGAGGGGAAGAAAAGGTAGGAATGAATGTTTGGAATAAAAGAGTCTGAAGAGACATAATAGCCAAATGCAAGGTATGAACTTCATTTAAACCCGGATTCAAACAAACCTGATTAAAAAAGAACTTTGATAGCAAAGAACTATCTAATTTTATTAGGTGTGATAACATGATGATTAAGTTTTTAAGGTCCTTATCAGATAAAAATGCATATTTGTTATAGGTAAAATAATGTGATACTTGGAATCTACTTTAAAATACTTCAGTACAGTCTACAGCCATGCTACCCTGAAGAAGCCCGATCCCGTCTGATCTCGGAATCTAAGCAGGGTGGGGACTGGTTAGTATTTGGATGGGAGACCACCTAGGAAGACCAGGTGCTGCAGGGGTAAAAAAATAAAAAATAAGGGACTGTAAGCTGACAAGGTCCTTGCAATCTGTGAGGTCAACCAAGGGTTGCCTTGCCCAAAAATAAAAAATAAAACAAACAAATAAAATATTCCAGTCCACCTTTCCCTCCCTTCTCAATAAAAAGGGATTGAGGAAAAGAAACTGGCAAAATGATTAATAATTGTTGAAGCTGGGTATCAGGTTGTGGAAGTTATTATACTACTGTGTATTTTTGAAATTTTCCAAAATAGTTTAAAAAACACCCTTCATTGTAGAAAACTAGGGAAATGTAAAGAAGCCACAGAATATAAAAACTACCCAGAATCCTTCCTCTTTGAACTAACCTGTAACATCTTCATGAAAATGTTGTGTACATACATATCTATATACTTAAAATTGGGATTATATACACACGGCTTTGCTGCCTGTTTTAACTTAATAAAATATAAGCATTATACCATTATTAAATAGTAAAGCAAAATTTTTATGACTGTATAATGTTCTAACGTATGGATATATTACAATTCGTTTAATCAATCTGTCATTGTTGAATATCCAAGTTATTTCAATTTTTAAAAACTATTTAAAATAACCCTGATAAACATTATATATTTACATGGCTTTATGCAAATCTGTTAATTTCCTGATATATTCCTTGAAGGAGGATTATGGTGTCAAAGTAGATATTATATATTTTTATTTAAAATATCTTCCGAACATCTTTCCATGGTATACAATTTTTATATCATTTTAAGTGCTTATGTCATTTTATATATGTCAAGACTTAAGCAATCCCCTATCACTGAACATTTAGGTTATTACCGTTTGTAATGTAGCTCTGTGGAAGGACTTAGAGCTGTATAGTTGTTTCATGAGGGTTCCTCAATTATGCCTATCCTCTCTCTTGGACTAATCCATTTCTCCAGAAAACAACCTTCCAAACTGCTGTCTTAGAAGGCATAGGTCAGGCTGCCAGGGTTCTGTATGAGTAGGAGAAGGGACCGAAGACACCACAGTCAGCTCATGCTGTCTACAAGGAATAAAGCTTTAATCTTCTGCAGGACAGGAGATCTGAACATCTTGTCACTTCTTACACAGGCTTGCAACCTGTATCCTTACTTTGAGATGCTTGATGTGTCCCATTCTTGAGCTATTCTGATGTTCTATAGCATGAACCAACCTGTTTCTGTGTTCCCACTACTGCCAGTACACTTTTCTGCCTCTTTTAGTTTTTAATGCTTTAATCATATTTTAGGGGCACTGCAGGAAAGACTGGCAGTGAAGGTTTGTGTTCTATTAACTGTTTTCATGTTGAAAATTGTTTACATGTTTATTGGCCACATATATGTGTGAGTATGAGAGAAAAAAAGAAGAGAGAGACAGAGAGAGGCTGTTCTTGTCCTTTGCTCAATTTTCTATTGGGGTGATAATTTTTAAGAGTGCTTTATATATTAAAGTTATTAATCCTTGTGCATATAATGAAAAAAATTTTCCCACTAGGAAATCTTAAAGGATAGAGGCAGGAAAAACTTCCATTTGCATTATTAAACCTTAATCAGAAGTATCAATATTTTTGAGTTTGTTCCAGAAATCTCAAGGGACAAAAGTAAAGAAACATTAATAGGAAAAAAAATAAACAAAAGAAAAACAGAAAAACTCTACAACTGCCATCACTGCATTAAGTGTTGTTAACTAGAAATTTTACTCAGGAAAAAAAAATCCTAAACAGAGTATGAAGTACTTTTCTATATAGAATGTCAGCTATGTCTGCTGAGTTTATTGACAATTTTTTGTTCCTGCCAGAATTGAAAAGTTCTTTCCTGGACGTGTATGTAAAGCAGGTTATATTCTATTCTGTCTCCCAAATGTACAAAGCTGGCAGCCAAGTTGTGACGCCAGAATCCCTGTTAGTAGCGACAGTTGGTATGCATGTAAGCGGCAGGAGAAAATACCTAATTTTTCAAGTTATCAAGTTGAATTCATACCGAGGGTACTTGACAAATCTTGTTTTGATTTACGAAAGGTACAAACTGTTACAAAAGACAAAAACAGAGAATAAGTATGAAATAAATGTCATATGCTTTCTTCTAACAGTGACGACACTTTCAAAGAAAGGGGTAAAGGAAAACAGTGGCTGGAAACGGTACTGTTCTAACCAGCTATTTTATAAATATTCATTTCAGAAAAATATTCTTACACTTCATTTAGCATTACAAAACATGTATTTCCAGATCGGGGTGTTGCTGAGCCTAAACCTATTAGATTTGAATTGATAATACTGGACCATATTTGAGCAACAAAAATAATTTCAGATGGTTCAACCTAACATAGAGCAAAGTATTACCAGATATCAAAAATTCAAAAAGCAAGGTGTTTGAAATGGATAGCGAACAGTTCAAATGGTAAGTCAATTCTTCTACACTAAGACCACATACTTATGTGCTTAATTTTTCTCATGAAATAATTTCTCAAAATATAAACCAGCAGGTTGTCCTCTGCTAAACAAAAATGACTAGATCACCACATCATTATTGTCCTCAGGATCTGTGAACTTGAAAAACTTTTCGTTCAATTTCCTGTTATAATATTTTAAAAAGAAGAGTTTAAGAGTGCCACTTCTATATCTCTGCTTCTTAAGATAACACGCTGGGTTAAAAAAGAATGGGGGTCAGTTAATAAACTCTTAATTTAACCTGAAAGTTCAGGGCAAAACCATAAAAAGCCCGGTCCACTTTTACCATTTTGTTTACCTTTTTGGCAGAGATGCTTTCCCTTCCTCTAGTATCTTTTAAACATAAAAGACTTAACCATTTTAAATGTATGATTTTTACAAAGTGATTAAAACGGCCACTCCACAGAGATATTTTTGTCACGCTTTAGTTTAGCAAAGTAAATTCTTTAGGGGAAATACATTTTTCACTCCACGAGTAAAGCAGTTTTTCTTCACAGAAAACAAGCCAACAACCAACCAGGCTGACCTTTTACAAATTAACTTCTCCGAAAAATACAATTCCTGAATTTGAAGATTTAACAATATAGGTGTAGAAATTGAGAAGCAACACATACCACTTTATGATAAGGTTTCCACTTTGCTCTAGTAGAAATTCTCTAAAGTCTCAATCCCCAGCATAATGTCTCCCAGATGTCTCAACCAGTTGCCATGCCAACTAAAGCAGCTTAAATTAAATGAGGGCCTGAAAAGGCACCTGCATCACTCCAGGTCTGTTGCACATTAAATAAAGCTCTCTTGACAGGGACTCAGAGGTGCCATTAACTTGAACAGCAGCTATCTGATTATTGTTTCTGAGTAATCTAATGAGGGTCTCTAAACAAGAGGAAAAACTGGGTGCTCTTTCTCTCTCCCAGTCTTTCTAAATGGGACAGCCTCTCCAACAGCTGGTGCACCCACTGGGTCAATGACTTTGCTATGGCCTTTTAAGTTACCACTGGGTAAAGATAAAATATAGAACCAAGGTTAGGGCTTTCAGGAGACTATTAACAGATTAACCATTTTCCCCTATTAAAACTTGTCATTAAAAACATGATCATAAAAAACACACTGTGCATGGTATGCCAACCTCAGAGTGATTTGAACAGCCCTGCTATAAAATAAATTACTGTTGATTGCGGCAATTAGTTAAGTAGCTCCCATGAAATATGGATTTCAAAAGTACTGATTTGCTTCAGAAAAATGAATGATGCAAATTAACAATTAGAAATGTATAAGGGGTGGGGCATGGCAGCTCCGATGCCTCAGGCGCCTAAGAGAAACAAATGTTCCCGTGTTTTAAAGAGTTAATTTTAGGGGGACGGTGGTGGTAATATTGACGTTTTAGAAGCTTCTTTACTACGGTGTCAAAAATAGTCCCTTTTGCATTCTCAAATATTATTAATCCCGGAGAAACACAAACTCAGGGTAGAGAAGTTATTTACCCAAGGTCATATTTCCAGTCTAAAAAACCAGGACTACCTTAGGTTTCCTGACTCCTAGTCCAGTGTTCTCTACTTCTGCTTCCCACAGAAGCTTGCCTAGTATTCCCATTTCTTAATAAACATCACCACGGTTTACAGAGTGAACTAAAAAAAGCTGAATTACTTTTAATTATGTGCTGTGAGGAGAAGGAAAGGAGAAAGGAAGCTAACTTTTAGTTGAAGATACTACCTGCCACTTTCTATGTCACCTCATTTAATCCTCGTAAGACCTAATTTGTTAACTCTCTGAGGCTGGGAGAAGTTAAACTGCTGACACAGAGCTTGGATTCTAACCTAGGTGGTAAAGATTCTGAGTCCTGTCCCTTTTCATAAAATTTTGCCTCACTTTGTTTACTATTAAAGAGAAAAATGAAATTCATGAGACTTGACATTACTTTCACGTTGCAAAAACTAGGTTTCAAGGAAAACCCAGAAATTTAGTGCTTCATTAGTTGATGCAGCTTTTAGAATCTCTCTGCCATGTGTTTTCAAATGGAAAGTCACGCTCCTTCATTCTTCAACAAATATTCTGAACAATATACCACATGCAAGACACTGTTCTAGGCACTGGAAATGCAGTGGTATACAAGACCATCACTGCCCTCACTGAGTTTATAGCCTAACAAGGGAGATGAACAATTAAACAAGTAATTACAATACAGCTGCTCAAATTTTACAACAACGTGGATTGACATTACTTTGGAACGGAATATGCCAGACTTGCCATCAGATAGCCAATAAAAATAAAAGCAAGAAAGAAGTAATCAGGAGATATTTTTCAAGAGATAAATCTCTAAATTATTAGAATTGCTAAATTCCAGTGACTACAGAGATTTAAACCTTTAAACATGTAAAAAAAAAAAAAACCACCACTATTTCTTCAGCTCCTACTGAATTTCTAAATTACATGCACATTCTAATTGGCAATTTAGCTATATCTGTAAAAACACAAACATATTTGGTTTCCAAAAATGGTTCACCTTAACATTTTTTAAAAAAAAACACGAGAAATAATAATAAAAGCAATTAACATTTATTAAGTTCTCACTATGAGTCAGGCACTTTCTAAATGCTTTATGTGAATTATCTCAATGGAACCTCACAACATAGGTGGCAGGTTATTTTAAAGAACTAATTATTCTGAGTTTTAGCCTTTTCTTTTGGAAGGAACTGAATCCGAAGACATCTGAAGTAATTGCCCAAATCCACGCAAGTACTCTTCTTCATTTCTTCTAATACCTAAATTGTAGGTCTTCATTCCATCATGCCTAGGCCATACATAACCTCAAATAAATAATTTCAGTTTGCTGAAGAATTATCCAAGTTTGCTGAAAAGCATTTTGAGTCTACTTTGTATCACTTTTAACATAGTCACCTCATTTAACACTCATAACAACTTGGGACTACTCCCATGTAACTGGACTGAGGGTGAAGAAATGTCAGGTTGACAGGCCAAATAATATTCCTTTCGCCAACAGCTGAAAAATAATACAAAGGTTAAAAAAATCATAAAGTCAAGTTTTTCTACCTCATACTCTCTTTCCACCTCCTGAGCATTAACTTCTTTTAAGTCTTATTCTTTTCATCCTTCTTTAGTCAAATTACAAAGCTAAAATTGACATTTTCTTGTACCTATGAATCATATACTTATTTTTTTTATGCATGAGGAAAACTTAAAAAATTAGAATATGTGCGTATATAATAGAGACCCCTGGGTAACTTTTTGTGTGTAGTGGGATAGAGTGGTAGGCTGGGAGCCCTTGCCATTAAAAAAAAAAAAAAAAAAAAAAAGAGTCTGAATTAGAGATTGCTGGAAATATAGGACAAGCCTTTGGTGGGAGGTCTAAGTTGAAAATATAAGTTTGGGAATCATTACTTATGGCAATAAATAAATAAATAAAAATTTCTATTTTCTGCTAAATGAAATCTGCCACAGATGGAATATTAATTTTGCTTTAGCTTATAATCTTTTCTTTGCATAAGATTTTTTTATTAAAAACATTTTTTCCCATTTCTTTCCTTTTTTTTGAAAATGTGGATACAGAAATTATGGAAGCATGTCACCATAAATGAGTTAGAAACTCAATGTTGATGACATGACATTCTTTAGAATAAAGCACACCAATATTCATTCTGTACAGTAATGCAAACCAGAGTTGTTACGTGTATAGGGCCCAAATATAATATGCAGGACACCCTGCTAAACTCTCATACAGGTTGCTTAAGAAGAAAATGTGTTCATGGAGGACAGAGTTTAAAACAGGAAAAAACAAAAATAAGGAATTTTCTGGGGATCAAAGAAAAGAGGTGGGAATGCATTAGATATACTAGAAAGGTAGAGAACAGAGAGAGGTGTTTAGAATTAAGAAGTTTTGAACAATTTTCTTTGATGCAAAAAGAATTATGGGCAAGAAGACTAGGAAACTAATCTAGAGCCTGGCAACACACAACCAATGGTGAGCCTTCGCTGACCTCGTGCTCCAATTAAAACAAATCTGTACTATGATCAATATTTGTTTAATCTACCTCTATGATGCGGTACCTATTTTGGGAAGTAATTTAAGAATGCATGATGATCAGCCTCATGCCAGAAAGCCTAACTACTCCAACTGTCAAAGGTAATTCTGCAGAAAAAAACTACACAATCACCACAGAAACAAATGCTGACACCAAATTCTGACCTTCAATTATGCGTAAGAGGATTGAGTCTTTTTCTGTTTTTAGGATATTCATGATTACTCAAGCAGTCTCAGTGGCTGCAGGAGTGGTGCCAACAGCATTTTTGTTTAACCATCATCATTAGCATCAATAAATACTGACTGGGCACCAAATGGCTGTAGAGAGCATGCTAACTCATTGACAACACAGAGGAAAAAGATGGATGCATGCAAGGCAACATTCAGAAGACTATAAAAAGACTGAGACTGATATGTAAAAATCAAATACAAAAAACAAAGACGCAAAACCATTTTAACAAACACGGCCATAGAAACTGGACAGAAAAACAGCTGGTATTGTGAGTTTTCTCTATGTTAAGCATCCAACTTTAAACTTTTTTAGCCTCATCTATTCCTAATTACTCTAAGAAACAAGTCCGATTACGATTCTCATTATACAAATAAGCAAAGAGATTTAGAGAAGTGAATGAACTAGACAAAGGTCACAGCTAGTATTCAGCAGAGTTGGCACTAGATCCCAGCCTTTGTTCTTAACCTGTGCTCTGTCTTTCAAAAGAGGAACTAAACCTCAGCAAAAAGGGAAATGAAATAATTCTCCTTCAGAAGAGCTAAGGCCAGGAAGCTGATTTTTACAGTGAGGAGTTAAAAAGGATTTACGCAGTAGGAGGCAATGCAGTGTAGGTTTTGGAATCAAAGACCAGGTTAGAATCTCGCTCCGCCACTTACTAGCCTGATAACATTAGGCAAGTTAGATGTTATATGTGAATCACATATAAATGCCAGGTACATGGTAAGTAGGGATTACACAGTAGCTGCTATCATCATTATCATCATCATGGGAGGAAGAAAGAGTACTGACTTTATTAAATATCAATATGCCAGGCACTGTGCCAAATGTCTTACATACGTTAATTCATTTATTCCTTGCAATAGCCCTTTGAGGAAAAACATTATATCCATTTATCATTGAGGAAACTGAAGCTTAGGGAAGAACATCAAATAACTTTTTCAAGATCAAGAAGTTAGTAAGTGGCAGGGGCGGGGAGTGGCTATCAGAATTTGAACTCAGGGCCGCCCAATATCAAAGTTCATGCCTTACCAAAATGACTGTGTTCTTATTTCTTCCCAACATTTCCATCCACGCCCCCACCCCAGGAAAAAGCCAAAAGAATAGAAGTAAAAAAGAAACACAAAACAGGTGACCAATTTAAAAAGCTCTTTTAAGTTACTGATCTTAAAAGGAAAGATTAGGCAATCTGACAAGGATATCATTGCTGAAGAGGAAACATTTATTCACTTATTGAGGTCTCATGAGGTTTTCTTTGTTTGTTTGTCTGTTTTTGCACCACACAACAGTATGTCCATGACAGTCATACTCCTTCATATGAGGACAAAAATATTTTCTTAGACCACGATAAGTTTTCTACAGGGCATATTATTTTTGAGAGAGACATAGATTGGTTTTGGATAGATTAAAAACTCAAGGGAGCAATTAAAAGCCCTAATCTCTGTGAGATCTCTGAAAACCTCCACAAAGGGGATCCCTGGTTTTGGTAAAGAGCTTCTAGTAATCTGGAGTCTTGAGCCCAGGGTGGCAAAAATTAGTTATCAGATTGGTATCCCATAACTGATTAGTATTCTGTATTTCTAAAACAACAAAAACACATAAAACAAACTTTGTTTGGCTCATGCATACTTCCTTTGGAAAAATGCCACTTTGACCTAATCCTATTTTCTACCATCTGGTTCTCTTGCTACCTCTAAGTGAGGTACCAATAAGAGGAAAAGATTATCAATTAAACACATAATTATTAAACCCATCACCAATTGTACAATTCAGTGCTCTAAATTAATAATAATGATACTCATATATATGCAGAGAACTGATATAAGCAATACATGTATAAGCTGTACTCTGGCTAAAAGACAGATTTGTGCTAGTGTGTTATAGGTCTATTAAGTTCCCTGCTCTCAAATAAATTGAGTTGGTAGGAGACTCAGCTGGTCTATGAAGTGGCTAAAAGCCCCAGCGCTTCCCCAAATCCTCCAATTAAGGCAGGTCTAATATATTTAGTGGCTTCTGAAACCTCTGGGTCTCCACATAACATGCCTGCTGGTTTTCTACCAACTTTAAAAAATAAAGTCTGAACAGTGGACTATAACAAAAGATCAAATAAATAGTCCTATGAGCGTTCCTAAACTCTCACACCTGAATTAAATATGCCTGGAGGCTAGTAATCAGAAGGTTAACCAGAAGGTTAACCAGAAGGTTAAGCAATTCAGGAGAATGATAATGGACTTATAAGGCTTTTCAGCAGCTCAAATTAGGTGTGGCTTTGTTGTTATTCACTATTACCTTCTAATAATTGGGAGGCCTGATAACATTTCATTCCCACCAGCTGGGACATTTTAGAGATATTTATTTTTAAGAGATGAAAAGACTGAATTAAAGCTTTAGATTTTGGCTTCACCTGGAACACAGGTGTTTCAGAGAGCTGGTGTGAATAAGTTGTTCCAGCTATGTACAGTGACTCTCTACAAAGTAGGGGGAAAAAAATCTAACTGTGAGCTGGGAACTTTAAAACAACTTCGGGCTTTGCTAATACACTAAGGCCTAGGTAATCTTTATGCAGCCAGGACGGACTACTAGGGGATGTGACTACCACTGTAGAGCATAACAGGGAGTAGTTCTTGGGATGGCAGGCTGGAGGAAATATGTCACACTTTTCTCATTAATAAGAAAGGATTGGTAAGGTAATGAAAAAAGCAGTAAGAAAGATAATGTGGATGCAGTCTGGAAAAAGGCTTGGAGGTGCTAGGTGAGATGTACATGAAATATTTTCTAGGAAGAAGGGACCAGGTAAGGGAATATGAATTACCGAGGTTAACAACCCATTCCTCATTAATAGTTTAAATCGTATTTTTAAAATCTCTATAGACAGGCTAGGTTTGTTACAGAAAGGCCATTATGAAAGTCCATTTGTTTGTGAGTACTTGCTAATGCCATTGCTGGTAGTGGGCTTGACACACTGTTTTCACTAGCAAGTTCACAGGAGTTCCTACTGTCTTTCTGGGTCACTAAGTTCTACCTCAGTCTATCTTTCCATTCCAGTTTAATCCTCAAAATAACTCAGATAGATATGATTATTATTCACCAGGAAATTGAGGCGCAAAGAGGTTAAGTAACTTGCCCAAGATCACACAGGTGGTCTAAGAGGGAAAGATTGGATTTGAATTTAGACTCCATGTTCTTTGCCACTACAAGCTAGCAGAATATGCTGGCTAGGTAGGCCCTGAAACAATCATAAGGATTTTGAAATAAACAGAGGATCTTATTACTGTTTCATGTGATAGTAAGTCACTAAGTTCAAGACTGCTGCTGTGAAGCAGCAGAAAACTAAGAGATGATGACAGTATGGCAGGAAGCAGGAACGGAGAAGGACACCGATTTTAGAATGCTATTAGGCACTCTACCCAGTGCACGATACTGAGGCTTTGTAGGGAGAAGAAAGGGAGACACTTGCTTGTCAGTTTCGTATAACAGTCCTTTAAGAACATGGGATGAAGGTCAATTTTCCACATTCCCAAGTTCAGGCCTGCCAACCAGTCTATGACTTAGAATGTTCCCACCTTTCAGGCAATAGGGAAAGAACAAAGTGATTCATTACATAGCTTCTAGAGTAATAGAAACTGGAGGAATCTATAAACTATTAGGAATGAGTGCTTACTACTGATGATAAAGTGTTGGGCAAATATAAGAAAACACGACTAAATAAGCACTTCAGTAATAGAGCTAATCACTCTGGATAGCTCAAGTTGTGTATATATGTGAAAATCTGTGATATGGTCTTGTATAAAAAAACTACCTATCAGGTTCAACAACTCTCGCCATCTAGGGTGCAGCACTATAGCCAGCTGGCCTGCTTGCTAAAGTCTAAGAACACATTTAATGTCCTATGTGCAATGAAGACTGATATATGAAGAACTATTAATGCGTTAAATCCTTTCAGATGGCAAAATAAAAGTATTTAACTGGTTTAGCTAGACTGGGAGAAGAAAATGGAGAACCTATTGTATTGAATTATTTCCCACAGAATGAACATGGTCAGAAAGCTTTGAAAACATAATTTTAATCCCTTAACATTTTTACTAACTTCAGATAAGAAAAAGTAATTCATTCTTTCTTCCATTTCATATTGGACAGAACCAACACTAAGTCAGATTATGAAAAATAAATTTTGAAATTTTGGCTAGGTGGAGAGCCAGAGGAGAGAAAGAGCAATTAAGGGGATCATTTTATAAACTATATAAATGTCTAACCAATGTACTGTATACTTGAAACTAATAACATAAAATTTAAAAATTATCAAGTAGGTGCCATATGGGTCAAGGGTTGTACAATCATTTTTTAAAAAGCCTTCCAGCTTTGGATGATACATTTTGGAACAAATATGAGTTAGGTGATTTTTCCAAAAGGATACAATAAATTTTTGGTTTAATAAATTGTAGTATGCAGATCCTCAAGTCTGGCTCCTTGAGCCATGGATTCTGTTTTATTAAAGGAAAAGTCCAAGAATGGCAGTTAAAACATGCTTAATCCCAGATAATGCACACTGATTCTGAAATCCTGCCATTCCCATTTGAAAGAAGAAAATCTCACAACTTTAAATATGCCAGCCTTAATTGTTATCTCTTTCCTCATATTTTTTCCTTCCAAAAGCTGGTCCACAGAGGAGGGCAACCAAGACCTCTAATATGGAACTGCCTCTGAAATAAAAATGAGGGCATTAAATAGCATGGGTAATGAAAATTTGGTTTATGGATATTGTCCATTTCAAACAATGCTTTCCACATGAAAGAAAAACAGCAATGTATCACAGAGGAATTGCTTTCTCTTGTAACAAATGGTCAGCCTTAAATCTCATCATCTTCTTTGCAACAAAAAGCATAGACGCCTTCACAACCAGAAAAAAGATCCGCGTGTGTGCTTCAATTAGAATCACTGACCTTTTCTGCAGCATGCCTGTGCTTCTCTATAGAAATCAATGGGATAAAAGGTCACGTTGTTAAAATGTTTGAATACAACAATCTCTTTCCCAAAGGCAAATTCCTTTTCTTTTTAAGGTAAACAACTTGCTATACAGAATGTTGAAAATTAAAGCTACCTTTAATTTGTATTTAAAATTGACTTAAAAAACATCAATTTTTACCACCAGAAAAAAACCTGGAAAGCTGTCATTCTACATACTCTGGCATAGCCCAGAAGGTTCTGTTGGCTGAGTTTTATTACTAAGGCTATAAACACATATGCAATAAAACAGAAAGAGCATTCTAGAGAAAATGTTCTTATTTTAAACCTCAGCTCTCTTCTCCCCAAAGTGTCCTGGAGAAGGCAAAGGCAAGCTTTGTGTCTGTCAAATGTAGATGGTAGAGCCTGGTAACTACTAATCTTCCACCATCATAACCGTCCAAAGCAAATGTACATATACACAAATCCAAGGAATAGAAGCCAAATGAAATGACTGAAATATTCACTACTTTTTTCTGAACATAAAAAGATATTTGAAAGAAGAGCCTCTACCTAGTTTGGAAACATTTTACCTTTCTAATTCATGAAGACGAGGGGAAAATTCTTCAATCACCTCTTGATTGAGAGGATAAAGGATGCACATTATCAGTCACAGAAACTGCATCATGCTTCTTTCTGCCGACACAACAAACCTTTAACACTTCCTTCAGAGAAGTTCCCTCAAATTAGATCCAACTACCCACCTTTTCTGAACGGTGAAAAATTTACTTCCATGTCCAGACAATCTGGTTTCAAATGTCCTTCCACCCAACAGTATTTGAGGACAATTTACTGCAGTCTGATCTACTGTAAAGCTGCAAGAATGGTGTCATTAAAACTGAGAGTAGTTATGCTACCATAAACAACCACAAACAGCATTCTGAAGGGAGGACAAGCCTCTCAATATGCCAAGCTATAGATTCTTCCTTACCTATTCAGAGCTACAAGTGAATATCACGAGTGAAAATCATTCTTGGTTGAAAATTTTAAAAGACAAAATTATTAAAAGGAATAGTGAGGATTCAAAATATACACAGGACAAAAAAAAATCTAGGAGAATCTAGGAGAGGTATATCAGAAGTCTGTTTCTCAGTGCTTTTATGTAAGTTAAGAGATAAAATGGTGGTCCATTTAAAGAGATCTGCCTCCTCTGTCAACATATTAGATCTATAATGTCACTTATATCTCAATAGTTGGAAAAAAAAGATAAAATCTGACATAGAGTGCCTTAGCCATTTGTTCAGAGTACCCACTTTCTAACATTTATGGAATTAATGCTTTATTATACACTTAGATATGCCAACTATTAGCATTGTTCCACATGGCTATTTTATTGAAACATCTATGCAAAAAGGGTTACATGGATGCACTAAAAGAAATTGGATATTGCCTAAAATTTTATGGAAAAATAAGAATAGGACTGGAAATATTGAAAATATATTTATATTCTACTAATAAGTAACTATGGATTGATATAGGAAGGATTAGTGAAAATGTCTTACTCTATGAAAATTCTAAGTTCCAGTTAAGTTTTCCAAACTTTTGGGATGGGAGGCTGGGGGGTGAGCAGAAGGGAGAGAATAAAGGCTCAGCAGTTTTTTCTACTTAAGAAAATTTGATTAATAGCTCTATTTTAAAACTGATTACCTGGAATTGTAATTATTTGAAAATTGTCAATCATCTCCATTGACACATGAACTCCTTAAGGATAACAGCAAAGGCTGTTATGCTTTACACTGCCTGCTAGAACATCTTTCCTGAGAGTAAAGTTCTAAAGTTAGGGCAAAACATGAACATTAAGTATCACAAAAAAATCACCTGGAAAGATACTATGTTGGAGACCAATATAGCAAACTCTCATTAAATTCACCAGGACTGTGTTCTGTGGTATTGGAACAGAGTGCTGTTTTCTTTGATTGAACCCCATATGATACAGCTGGCTGTGTTAAAAGGTCATCAACACCAGCATCACACTCGGCTTGGTGAAATGCTCTGATGATGGGAAGCCTATGGGAGCTGAAATTACCCAAGGAATAGCACATTCTTGATTCCTATCTTGTGTTCACTCTGGAAAATAAGCTAAATGAATAGAATTGAAAATAAACTAATTATCTCTTTTTCAATCATGTTAAAAACCATGTTGCTTGCATATGCTTCAGTTTCAATGCATGATTCTAACTCTACTGTAAGTTCAAAACTCACCATTCAAAGAATGAATGAAACAAATTTCGGGTGATTAGTACAAGGCTCTGAGTCAAATTTTCGATACCTCATTTTTGAATCCTGCCCTTTCCATTATTGATGTGTCAGAATAAAATAAAGGTGGGGCTTTCTGCCTAAAATATGACATATTTTGACTTTCTTAAGGCTTAAACAGAAGATGAATTAGATCTAGAGGTTTTTAAAGATTTGTAGATCACAGTTAATTTAGTTGTCAAAAAGCATTTATGATGGTTTACGTGAACAGCATCAACATGATTATGGGTAACATGGTCTTCATCTAAAGAGCTTTTAAGTAGAGGAGTAAGCTGCTTCCTTCTCGCCTACCCTTTCTCCAGGCTATGGCTGGTCCTACCATTATTGCTCAAAGACCTCTCCTTTAAAAATATACACTCCAGAACCAAATTGCATAGTCTTTTACTTTGTCTTTTCTAACAAATCCGATTTTAGCTAGATGACACAATAGCTGGTTCATATTTGCATACTGAAAGTCCCTCAGGTGGTAACTGATAACTTCAACATTCATGCTTTAAATCACTCCAGTGCTTTAGCCTAGTGGATCCCAACTGTGAGGGCATTAAGATCACTGGCCAGAACTTTCAAAAACTCTAGGACACGACTCAAACCAATTAAATCAGAATCTCTGGGATACAGGATCAGGGCATCTGCAATTTTAAAAATGCTCTCTAGGTGTTTTTAATTGCAGCCAGGGTAAAAACTCTCTACCCCTCAGTTTCTTGATTTTCTGTTTAGAAAAAAAAGTGCAGCTCACGTAGGAATGCTACGTTTTCTGGGGTTTGACATTTTCAGCAATCAAACTACTAAAACAATGCTGTAAGTAGAATGATGTCATTTGTTTCCAAAGACTATCAATATACTAGAGTGATGCAAAAATAATAAAAGCGAGATGTTTCATGGCAAATTTGGGAGTAAGGTTAGGACTATAATCTGTGAGTTATCTCAGGGCAAATGGGAAATAGTTAACCATCTGAACTCTATGGACTTTCATTATCATGTTCCTTCATCAACCTCGAATCATGGCTCTGCTTTATACCTTGAAGTGATACAACTTGTTCTAACTACAAATTCCTTTCTTGGAACACAATCTCCATATTCTAACGACACCAATAGTCCTGCTGAACCTGCTCTTTGCTTTCATCCCAACACAGTCTTTGGATCTCACCTCTCCCCTTTCTCAGAGTACAGCAAGTCCTCTTCTGATTTCAACTGCTTCTCTTCCAATATGGCCAGCCATTCTGTAATGTTCTAGGTAGCCTGCCAGACTGAAGCATGATAATGTTTTCCAATCAAACAATTAGAGCTGGTTTCTTTTGGATTAAATCTCAGTAGGCTCAAAGTAATTAAGTGCCAAATTGTTTTCATACAGATTTCCAAAGGGAAGAAACACAAAGTATAAAATGAATAATACAATCTTTTAACAAGCTAAAAGTTCAGCTCAGAGAATACATAATCTTTCTTAATTTATATAAAAGAACATATTTTCTAGGTTGACATACTTGATTTAAGAAATATGAAGACACAAAAGCTGGATGATAGAGGTTGTGGTAGTTTATTGCTCCTGCCATACCTGCTCCTGCTAAATCTGTTGCACCCTGTAGGTAGATTTGTAAACAGTTAAATCTAGACTTTTGTCTTTTTAAAAGTTACTTAAGGAATTACATAAAGAGGCTTGCTTTCAAAACCCTAGCTCAATTTTTGGAGGGCACTAATATGATGATTTTATTACAGTTTCAGGGAAAGACATATGATTAACTACATGATACTATATGCTGATGTTTATTGTACCCTTGATTACATAAAAATGTTCAAAAATTAAATATTTAAGTAGTTTAAAAGACATCTGGTTTAAAATGTTTACCTGGAGGGGGGTGGGGGAGAATGTTTACCTACTAAAAGTTACACATGCAATTTAACATCCCAATTTTCTGGTCTTAGAAAAAGTGTAATAATGTGGTACTGTATATATAATGGAAGATTATTTATTTCCCTTTACAACTGAAATGACATAAATTTTTGACTCTATAAACTGACTCATTTATCAACTAAATATTAAAACATGCATTAGATGCATAGCAATATATTTAGAATTTACCTAAAACGAGAGCCTCAAATAGACCTCAAAAAGTTTCTTCAAAGCACAATTTCATGATCATATACTTAAAACTCAAAATACTACCCATTCTGAAATCTGCTAAGACACGACAATCCTCCCCAAAAAACCATCATCTAAAAACACATGTAATACCTATGCCATATTTTCTGAGATACTACAGAAGAAGCTGCTAACAGATGGATAATACATGAAGTTAAAATCAAATAGTAACTTGAGATTCTATTAAACGGTCAATGTTTTTGTGCTTTAGGTATTAACTTGTCTTATTTTACAGAGAAATAAAAGAAAAAATTATTTTTTGCTTTGGCTACAACAAACATATTTGTATTAAAAAGCACAGGACCCAGAAAACTTCCTGTCTGGGACAGAATCGGCAGAGCTCATATATAACTAAAGCATTTCTTACGTTTCCATTTAAAAACACAAATTTTTAGTATCTTGTACTCCAAGCTAAATCATGCCTTCCTAAAAAGTCTTTATAATCCTATGGCGGTTATAGGCTTAATTCCTTTTTATGTTAAAAGGATTCATTCATCCAAATGGCATCACAACTGGAAAACACTTTTCCCCCCTGAACATTATTCTACATATAGCTAAAAATTATACAATAGAAAACAAGAACACTGAGGTTTAGTTTGAATGACTGTCCCATCTGTATCCAGCTAATTACTGTGAAACAACCTGAAAGTAAAAAATGAAATAAGAAAGTAAAACTTTTAAGTAAATGGTACACCAGAGGATTCCGCAAATATTTTATGGCAAAGTCTTTTATTTAAACATTCATGAAAAATTTTGGGGAGAGTCATTTCATAGAAACATTCTGCTTATGAAATGGGCTGAAATCAGCTACCAACAGTTACTATATCACTATGCCTTGGTTTTAAAGCATAACTATTCTAACTTTTCCTCTGTTGTGCAAGTATTTGAAATAATAATGAATCAAAGATCTCCCAGACTCGATTAGATTATGGTCAATAAGAAGTGACTGAGAACTTCTAGCTTACAGAAACATGCAGGGTTTTTAAAGAATGACAAACCCAATTACACAAAACTAATACCTCACATAAACAATTCATGCTTGAACTATAAGACAGAAAATGGATAAAATAAATTTGTTAAGTATTCATGAAGAGAACTGAAATATATTTGGCATTTATTATATATACCTACATTCACCAATTATCTTATATGAAAACATTCTTTGCCCACAGAAGGCCTATGTGCAATAAAGGCTTAATTCAGCAGATGTGGGCTACCCAAACCCTACATATTTCCAAGTCTTTAGGACTGGCCCCTGACCAGCTCCTGGGAAATAACATTTGTACTCTTGCAATATTTTGCTTCATAAGATTCTCGTAGTACCTGGTGCTTTGGCCACAATACACAGTTTATGCTAACAACGTGATTTAAGGTGCACACCTCTTTTTGTTCACCTGGGCCTTGGTCCAGCTGTATTAATTCAACCTCTGGTGTGGAGAAAGGTGGATGGCCAGAGACTGAGTAGCTAAGGTCAGTCCCTTGGGCTTCCCTGACTGACTTCCAACAAAAACCCCGACTCCAAGGCTCAGGTGAGTTTCCTTGGTTAACAACACTTGCCTGTGTTGTCATAAATTGTTGCTGGGAGAATTAAGCACTATGTATGCAATTCCACTGGGAGAGGACAACTGAACTTTGTGCCTGGTTTCTCTGGGACTGTCTTATACACCCTTTTCCTTTGCTGATTTTAATCAGTATCCTTTTGCTGTAACAAACTGCAACTGTGGTGGAACGCCTTTCCTGGGCCCTGTGAGTCCTTTCAGAGAATTACTGAACTTGAGGGTGATCTTGGGGATCCCTACATAGCCTGTAATACAGTAAAATTGTTATTCAATAAAGAGAATTTCTTCTAATTTCAAGGTTTGGTCAGCAACTTTATTTCTAAAAAGGCAGAAATAGTATTATACACTCAAAGGAATGCCTTCTAGCATGTGGATTCCTTTACCACCATTAAAAGGAATCATTAATGCTTTCTCCTCAGTTGCTACTACTGACTTATAATTGAGGGAAAAAATTCTTCTATCTCTAGGTTAATTGGGGACTTTTTAAAAAGGGCCATGCGGCCTAACCTAAGACCTCAGGTATACAAGACACTCTTCTCAGCCAGGAGTCAGTGAAGGGCCAGTCATTTCTTCGGAATGTGCAGGGTTGGAGCACCCTAACTCCAATGAATTAACCCTTTACAAAGGAATTAATTTCATAAAGGATTCATGAATTAAAATATCACCAAGGATTACTGTATTCAAGAGCTTTTGGTTTATCAGATCGAAACATCCCAGCAGTGCTGATCAGTCACAATTTTGTCTAATAAGATTTCCCAGTTCCCTAGTTAGCTTAGTCATTCTCTTTCCCTTTGGGAAGCTCTTAATTGTTCCCAGTTACTAAGGAAATTATCGAAGATAATTGTCTAGTATGAAATTACCTACCACCTCTTTAAGAATGAGACTTTTGTTTATCTCACTGCTGAATCAGAAAAAGTATCTTGCTATTATACTGGTGCCCATTCTGAGTCACAGGCCTAGTGTTAATAGAAAGCCTTGAGTGGATAAACTGTACTATCATGAGCTCACTGACCTCAATGTTTAGGATCTCGTCTTTCATTTAAAGTTTTACCAAGTGTAGAATGGTAAATGGTGATGCTTTGTCGAGAATGTCAGAGGGGCTAACTTATGTCCTAATGTTTTTCATGCACAGTCCCAGGAGCTATTATCAAGCATTAAAGCTTTTATCCTTTATCCTGAGACAACCATTATGAGGAGTTGAAATTAAGACGATAGAGTCAGACTGCCTGGAATTGAACCTAGATCCCTTACTAGTTCTGTCATCTTGGTCAAGTTTTTTATCTTTTGTGCCTCATTTCCCCTTCTGTTAAATGGAAACAATTACAATACCTCCCCAGATGGATGTTATAGGGATTAAAAAAATGCATATGTGTACGGAACTTAGAATTGTACCCTGCCTCTTATGTAAGTCATGGCTATTACTAACACCATCACTATCACCATTATTCCATGGAACTTGGGACATTTAACTTACATTAGCTCTTTAATTTTCACCTTACCCAAAGTGGTAGAAAAAAAGGGCAGAAATATCCTCTTGACTGACAGGCAGTTGTTACATAGTGACATGAGCACTTCACTGAGATCCACTACAACATAGCTGCCTCACTGGTTTTATCTGCAAAATGGAGATGGTAATAACCTATCTCATAGGACTCTGTAGGGATCAAGCAAAATATCTGCTCAGATGTCAGGATATACTGATAATACCTGGTAAAATTACCTGGTTCCAGGTACCCAACCACTTCTGCCAGGATGAGATTTAATACACTTCAAAGCATGACTCCCAAAATGTGCTAAATAAACAAATTAATAAAAAAAAATTGTCCCCTTCTTTTATATTCCCTGGTTAGGATACATTTCTTCAAAATAGTCAATGTGTGGAGGTTGGAGTATGTCAAGGGCAGAGAGTACCTGAGAAAAGGGGAAAAAAAAGTCAAATTTAGAGAACTAAAAAAGAAACAACATATGACATATGCACGTAAATACTATCAACAATTTAATGATTTAAGGTTCAGTTATGACTGCCCACTAAAGTTAACTAAATTTATCAGTCAAGAAACAGTTGTATACTTTAAGATGAGTTTGTAAACCTACTATCTAAAAAAATTCTACCTAAACCAAACGAGTGAGGCAACTGGGTTATACCACATGCTACCAGAACCCCTGCATAGGAGAGTGTTGGAAAGAAATGCCCTACTTTTTTTTAACAATTGGTGCTGCTCTCAGAGTATGAGGAGCCACACCTACCATTCATTCTTTTATTCCTCTGTTCAAAAAATGTTTACTAAATGCATTCTATCTGGAAGGCACTGTGGCAGGCTCTCGGGTTGAACAAATTAAACAAATTAGACATTAAACAAATAGTAACACAATATATAATTGTGATATTTATTATTACGAAGGGAAAAAGTAAAGAGGAATGGGGAGAAAACACTTCCCTGAAGTCACACTACTCTAAGAGTGGAAGGCTGAATAGGAGGAGATGGTCAGGCAGTGAGTAGGCACTGAGGCAAGAAAGAATCAGGAAGATTCTAGAAACAGAAATGTCAGTGCTTACGGAACCTAGTGGCTGGGAAAAAAAAAAATAGAAGAGAAAGGCAGGTGATATATAACACAAAATTTCTTTAAATTATCTTAAGCATTTGAATTTTATTCCAAGTACAAAAAAAGGGTGGGGGGAAAAAAGACTTTAAGGCATCTGAAATTCAAGTTCTTTATAAAAGTAGCATACTACCAATGTCACTTCTGCCATCGAAACAGAATGAATCAGCCTATTTCCCCTACCAGCTGTCTAGCTACTCTTTCAAGTCTCATTTTTGATGTCACACCTAAGAATCTGAACATATCTTGATAACAAGAAGTACCAGGCTCAAAGGATATGGAAGAAGTTATTTAACAAGAAATAAATTGTGCAGTGGTACAAGTTCAAATTTTTTGATCCTTAGCTTAGTTTATTAAGAAAAAAATTTTTTTTGTAATAGAGAATTTCGAACATAAAAGAATACACATAAAGAATACACATGTAATCAGCACCTGGCCTTAGTAGTTATGTATACATGGCCATTCTTGTTTCATTTATACCCTTCACGCTCCCTATATAATTTTGAAGCAAATACTAGATTTATTTCAGCCATACATCAGTATCTCTAAAAAATTAAAACTTTAAAATAATATAATTGTAAAATGAAAAATTTCATGTTTTTTAATACCATCAAATATCCAGTGCTCAAATTTCCAGTTTCCTTCCTTCTTTCATTCCTCCCACCCTCCTCCCTTCCTTTTTTAAGTTTGTTAGTCAAAGTTGGGAGCTAAATAAGACTTACACAGTATGGCTGATTTATGTCTTTTAAGTTTTAACCCATAGATTTCTACGCCATCCCCCCTTTTTTCCCCTTGCATTTACATGTGGAAGAAATCTTGTTCATTTCAAAAGTTACTCTTTTTTCAGCCAAGCATTTGTAACTTTAAAATTTTAAATTAAACTAAAACTTCCTGTAATGAAAAAGCCTTCACTTACTTTAAAACCAGTTAAAGGTTTTAAAATAGTTTGGATGTTTTATAAAGGACATATATCTTTCCTTTCTGAATTAAAGTGTTTATACTCAGAATCTTGGTATAAATGAGAAATAACAGATTTTCCAGTTTCTTCAAAGAATAATTTTTATCATATAAAAGATAAATTATTTCATTTCTATATTTTAAAAAACCCTATAATTAGCCAGTGTCACAAATTCATGTAAATTCATTTCTCATTATGTGATAGAACAATTTTTAGCATGAATATTTGATGCCTGAGGAAGGTAGTTAGAAATTAGTGTTTTACTTGACATCTTTTGGACTCAAAACTCTGTATCTGAACAACATACATCCTGTCTTGCAGGAAAACAGAATGCAATGAGTGACAGCGTCCATTAGACAAAGCTATTTTACACTTCAAGTCTATCTGCTATAATTAGAGGGTATCTAGAGGAAAGTGACAACCATATATTTAAACCTTGATAGAGAAGAATGAAGCTTTCTTACTCCAAATTTGATGAGGCTTTTTGTAGAAAAGCCATATAAAACAGGGTTAGACATTTGCACTAAAGCATTTAGCTGTGATTGTTAGCTCCAAAGAAGCAATATTTTAAACTCGGCCTGGAATTTTTTAAACGCCTGTTGTTTTTTACTCCTGATCTTTCTACCTAAAAATGTTATCAAAGGATGGCATTCAAAAGTGTTTTGAGGTGGCAGAAGCAGTGCTAAGACCAATAGAAATGATCCAGGAATCTCAGAAGTGAATAACTGAGAAGGAACAGTAGGGGAGTTTCAAACTCCAAACTTCATGTTTGACTCCCTATTTAAATAGCCCAAGTCCTTCTATATATGACCCTACTATTATTTGTGGGAATAAAGTGTGTTAGATTAGCCTTATGTTGTAAATATAGGAAGATGCCTGTAAAGACTTTGACTTGTATGTAAAAAAATCAGTGTACTCCAAAGTACCACCAATTCTTCAAAGGATCTCAAATAACGCGCACACAGATCTAATTAAAAAAATGAACTAAAGCTGAAATAATGGTCATTACCAAATAGTGTCTCAGCACATTTCTCAAATCTTCTACGAAATAGACAAAAGCTCATTATGGTAGCTGCTTTTTAACCTGTGTGATGTTAGAAGATTCATTATAAACTGGTTACATGATGAGTAAATGACTGTTTTTTTTTAGTCAGTCCTGTATCAATAAAACAATTGCTGTGAATAACCTCAATTCTTAATACAGAGACTAGAAATTTAGCTGTATACAGAACTGAGTTAAATCCCATATTTAGCAAATGAGCTACTCCCTTCCCAGTGTCTCAAATCCCCAGTAGAATTTAAGTTCTTTAAGGCAGAAACTATGCTTTTATGATTTTCTTTTTACAGAGTTGTAACATATAGTAAAGTACAAAAATCCTAGGTGTATAATTCTATTATTTTTTTACAAAGTATATATGATAAATTTTTACTCCATGATTAAAATCTAGATCAAGAAATTAAGCATTTCGACATCTCTTCCCAGTCAAAACCCCTCCTGCTCAGAGGTTATCACTAATCTCATTCCCATCATCACAGATTTTTCCTGTCCTTCAACTTTAACAAATCAAATTATGAAGAGTACAGTCTTTTAATATGGCTTCTTTCACTTACTGTTATGCCTATGAGATTCCTGGTTGGGACTACATTGAACATATAGTTTAACATGGAGAGAACATGCCTTTTAACTACAAGTCCATGTTGATGTGTAGATCAGTGGTTCATCCTTTTTATTGATGTGTAGTATACCATTATATGAATGGAATAAAACAAAATGTATTTATCCAGGGTATCAGATTAACATCTGGGTGTTTCCCATTTCTAGGTATTATGAATAAAGCTTCTATGAATATTCATGTATAGGCCTTGGTAGATATATGCAATTGTTTGTCCTGAGTATGGAAAGGAGCAGAACTACTGGGTCATTGGGTAGGTGTATATTTAGCTTTAGAAGAAATCAGTTTTTCTAAGTGTTTTTACAAATTCACACTCTCACCAGCAATGATAGCATTTCAGTTGATTCACATCCTTGCCAGCATTGGGTATTGTCAGTCTTTTTGATTTCAACCATTTTGGTGGATATACAGTAATATATTATTGTAGTTTTAATTTAAATTTCTCTGATGACTAAAGATTTTGAGCACTTTGTCACATACTAGCCATTTGGTTATAGTTTTTTTTTGTGAAATTCTTAAGTCTTTTTACTTATGAGCAAAAATTATTTGTAAGAAGCTCTTTATAAATAACATGTTTAGATACAGAATTTAAATCTGAAAAATGTCAAGTAAAATATTTATTCCTAATGAACTTCCTAAAACACTAAATATTTATTTTTAAAATTGTTCTATTATATTGTATGTGCTGAAAACAATTGTTTTTTGGATACCTGTCTTTGATTGTCTTTTCATTCTTTTAACTTTTGATGAGCATTAATTCTTAATGTTAATGGTGCCCAGTTTAACAATCTTTTTTTTTTTTTTAAAAGTGGTCAATGCTTTCCTTGTCCAGCTAAGAAATCTTTGCTAATCTCAAAGTCATGAAGGTATTTTCCTATGTCTTATTATAGAAGCTTTATTATCTTACCTTTCACATTAAGTCTATGATCCATTCTGAATTAATTTAAGTATATGTTGTGAAATAGAGGTTTTTCATATCAATATCCTGTTTTTCATATAATTCCTGATTACTGAAGTGGCCTTCTATTTCTCCAATGGACTGTGGTATTGGCACCTCTTTTGTTAATCATGTGAACATACATGTGTATGTCAGTTTACAAACTCCCTGTTCTATTCCATTAATCTATTTGTCTATCCTGGTGCTGCCTTGATTATTGCGGCTTCATATGTCTGGAAGTGTGAATCTTCAACTTTGTTCATCTTCTTTGAGATTGTCTTGAGTATTTTAGGTCTTTTCCATTTCTTTAAACGTTAGAATGTTTCTCAATTTCTATACATACACATAAACAAAACCCTACTGGGATTTTGGCTGGGATTACAATGAATATGTAGTTCAACCTGAGAGAATATGCCTATTAATAACAATGAGCTTTCCAATCCATGAACATGAAAGGCTGTATTATTTTAAACATATCAAGAATCTGCCCAATACCATAAATTTTAGGCAGAGAGTACCCAAAACCAAATTTACTCAAAAGTAACCTAATCTACAACATCCTTTGCCTTTTCACACTCCTTAGCAGCAGTAGCATCAGCATTAATAATGTCTACAGCTAAACAGTATGTTTGATTTGAGAAGGGTCCTATTGGTCCCATACTGATATGATTCTTTATCCTATTTATAAACCCAAAGAGGTCTTGAGTTAGGTCAGACTATACAAAGGAAAATGAATGACCCTTCTTTGGCTCCACTAACTCCTCACTGCTGCCTCTACTCCTCTCTAGAGCAGTCCAGCACTAAAAGACTGGGAAAAAGCAACTTCAGGAAAAAGTTCACTGAGATTTCTTTTTCTATCATTTTCATTCATTTACTCACTCCCCAAATAGACTGCCTACTGTGTGCTTACTGCTATTGCCCAAGGACAAGAAAAAGCCCAAGACTTGTATTAGAGAGGCTCTTAGCAGAAATCAGTGGGCCATAAGGGGGCTTGGAATGAGCTTTAGAGGACTAGTGAAAGCCTAAAGTGACATAAAAATTCTGTGTTATGTGCATTTTTCCAAGAAGGTTCATAGCTTTCATTAGATTCTCAAAGGAGTATAGATTAAAAACACTGAATTGTTCCTTTTCCATGTTGATAATATGACAATTATGTGTGGTACACACATGCACAAAAGTAGGTAAAGAATATTTTTCCAGATTTTACAATAGCTCAGATTCTGGCTAGAACACTAGTGACAAGCCTAAATGACATCTATCTTTGGAAAATTAAACCCATATCTATTTCCCTGAAGTTACATCAAGGTGAACCTATCCTTTAAGATGATAAACAACCTGTTCTTTAAGGGGCGGGGGGGGGGGTTGTGCGTATCTCAATCAGTCAGGTCACCTGAAATCAATGAACCTGATACAGTGACTTGGTAGGTTATGTTCAGAAGAAAACCTGAAGCCTCCCAGGGCTCTGTGGCTATTCTCTGACATATAAAAAATCATCCGAATTGAAATCTGACCTTCCTACATCAGCCAGGTTAATCTTTCTAAATGTCATTGTATCATGACATTCCTTTCTTCTATTCAATCAAATCTTAATCTCAAAAGAATCATTGTAAGGTTTATCTTCTCCATTTTAAAATAATCTTTGAGCTTCTAAGTCCACAATAATTTCTCTCTTTTCCTTAATTTTATGGTAGTTTTCTGGCAACATTCATCTGAGAAACTTAAAAAAATACAGCTACCTAGGTCTCAACCCCAGAGATTCCAGTATGCTTGGAATGTTTAGGTTTATCCAATTTAGTATGTCTGATGAGACCCATGAATCTACATTTTTTAAGGTTTACCTGGTGATTCTAATACACTTCTAGGTTTGGTTTCCCAGCTTTTTGCTACGCAGAGAACACAAACTGTCCTGGATTAATGTTTAACCATGCAAGCAGTCTTTCCACAGTACTGTTATCATAGTATTTATCACATTACTAAACTCCTTGGAGGTAGAAACCCTTAGAAGCTAATGTAGTTTAGGGATATAGGATGTGTACAATAAAAGTTTACAGAATTAATGAATACGAACTCTGAAGCAAGACAGATTTAGACTCCAATATTGTACCACTTTGACCCTGGGCAAGTTACTTAACTCTAAGCTTTGGTTTACTCTTCTGTAAAGTAGAAATAACAAGCCCTATCTGACAAGATTTTTAAGGATTAAATGAATTAATGTATACAAAGCATCTAGCACACTTCCTGACACATAGTAATGTGTTAAACACCTAGTCTCCTTCCCTCAAGAAACGAACGTTTTAAAACTTTTTTTGTACCCTCCATATGACCTAGCACTGTACTCTGTACACAGTACATAATTAACAAACATTTGTTGCCTTAACTACGTCAAATATCAGTTGCCTCTTAGATTGGCATTCCAGACATACCAGATGTGCTGGCCCTGAGATGCTTTTGAAGATAGATCTCAGAGCACAGCATAAATTCATTGTGTATAAAGTGGTGGTGCCACGTCATCTTCATTTTCAACTAACTACCTCACTTTTGAACCACAGAAGTCACAAGCATTCTCTCATGATAGAGCTTAGCAGCACCAAACAGTTGTTGTGTTTCAAAAGGTGTGACTTTCAAGAATTCAGTGTGTTTCTTTTCTTGCACTACTCACTCTGATACTAGGTTTATGACTTAATTAATTACACTCTAGCTGTGGCCCCCAAACTTTCTGGCACCAGGGACCAGTGTTCCTATGAAATCTAATGCCTGAGGATCTGAGGTGGAGCTGAGGCGGTGATGCTAGTCCTAGGGAATGGCTGCAGATACAGATGAAGCTTTGCTTGCTCGCTTGCTGCTCAGCTCCTGTTGTGCAGCCCAGTTCCTAACAGGTCATGGACTGGCACAAGTCCACGGCCTGGGCTAGGGAGTAGGGTGGTGGTGGTGGGGGACCCCTGCTCTATAGGAATGAATGAGTCATGAGAAAAGATGCCAATATATACAGATAATAACCTAATATATCATCACTCTTTTATGAAAGAAGCCAAGATAGGTTTGAATATACTAAACCATTTGAAACAGTAAGCAAATTTCCTATGCTACCTTCAAAATATTTCTTCACCATAGATATCTTTATTTGAGTCTCTGACAATGTACATCAGTTTTGTACTATTTGATGCTAGGGTGTACTCAGGCAAATTCAAGAAAAAAATAACTAAGCGGGCACTAGATATCATTTGAAATCACTTCCAAAATTTGAGGAACCAGTCATAAACTTGAATGGTATTTTCAAAGTTATTGAAACAAATATTGTTAGGCAGTTCCAATCAAATGAAAGATAGCGATAACTTTTTTTCAAGTTTGAGGAAAATGGATTTCAAGAGGAGTAATCATTTAAATGAAATATGTCAAACCAAGGAGCTTCAAGTAAACATAAGTTTAATATTCCAAGTTTTACCAAATACTTAAAACTTATACAAATTTCTCTCTGAAGGAGAAACACACTTTGGCCAAAGTTCTAAAGGTTACTATGCAAACAAGCAATGAGACAAGAAAGTAACATTTTTTTGATAAAGTTTTTACTCCAGCAATTAAAATACCATAAATTGAGTACCAAATGCAGAATGTGAGGCAGTTTTTCTTTTCACGTGAAACTGAAAACTGAGTCCAATGCTAACATTCCCCACATGAATTTTACACGTACCAAACTTTTAATTCAGGATTAGTTGAGATGAAGCTACCTCTCAAACCACAATGATTCCATTCGCCCATGAGTCTTGATAACTCTAAACACAGCCATAAAAAAGCTAACCTATGTTACTTTAAGAGCTACACTGTTTTTTAAGAGGAGAATCTGTTTTTCCACATCTTTAACTTAATCTCTGATTAGAAACATTAAAAGATAAAAATAAAACATTCAAAATCCAGGGCCAATTATTTTCACTTAAATCACCCAGACTACATATTACACTCTATTTTTATGCTGAACATTAGTATTGTTCTTCAGCTAAATATTAACATTTGCCTTATATCAATTAATATTTATCTGTCAATCAATAAATCTTAAAATTCACTTAACTTGCTCACTATGCCCAAAAATATAGATTTCCAAACCCATTCATTAATAACCTGTATGTCCCCTTTTTAACTTTTTTGCTCTTTACTGATACAATTAAGCATGCTTAGGAAATAATTAATCCCAAATGCCAATTTCACTTACATTATCATGTTTAAAGAAACACAACATCTTCAATTCCCGGAAGACCCTTTTGCAAGAGACCAGATTCTGGAAGACGTTGGGCATCTTTTTGAGTGCTACTCTCTTTCCATCTCTTGGATCTGTTACTGACCTAAAGAAGCAATATTTAGGGGGAGAGGAAAAAAAAACAAACAGAGAAATCAGTTCCAAACCTTTTCTTTGATGTTTCAGAGCATGACAAAACTTTATCTTAAAAACTCAGTAGTAAGTCCACTTAATAATGAACACTTGAGGCGTCAGTGAGAAAGATTTAAAAAGTACACACCTATAGTCAAAAGAAATGTTTAACCCACATATTTGCCATGCTATTTTATTTTCAAAATCCCTTTCTATTTTTCTATGAAAACTACTCTTTCAAAGAGGTTACTTAGCAATACATCTGAGGTAGGAGGACTATTAGTGGCAAAGCCATTTTAAAAATGGCACATGTAGGAGTGGGGAGTATAGAACATTAAGATGATTGAGGTCAAATTAGTTTTATGCTTTTTTTTCAGAACCATATTCAAGATGGTAGCGATATCCACTCAGATGTTATCACATTTAGTTCAACATAGAGAACACAAATTAAATAAATTAGTTCCTTATACAAATCAATAGCTTTTAGTAATAAGGGTTTCAGTCTATCAGCAGTTGAACAGCATCCCCTCTTCAGAAGACTGCGTGTCAGTTTATAGCTATAGCTTCTAGGTTATAACCTCGTCCCTTCTATTTCTCACTCTTGGTGTGACAAGCTGTCTCTTGTAATTAACTCTCTCTCTAATAGCTCAGTGTCTCCCTTTTTAAAACTCTTTTGGCCTTCTAACATCTGTGTAATCAATTCCTTATACTTCCCCTATGTTTGAAATATTAGTGTGGTTTCCATTTTTATGACTGGACCAAACTGATATATATTAAATCAAACAGTTAGAAAAAAACAAAATAGATAAATCTGGTAAATATGGCCAATTGGCCATCTGATAAACTCATTATCCATAAATTAACAAAGTTTTCTTTCTTTTCACACATCATCTATGAATGGTTATCTCTGTATAATTTATTCCTGTCAGATTTATTTTGCTAGATTCCCACCTATCTTTCCCAGCTACCATGATCTTTCAGTTCTTGTTTCAGCCATCCAATGTTTTGGCTATCTATCCTTCTTAAATTTGTGTCATTTAAAAAACCTGTTATGTATGTCATAAATGCTTTTATCCAAGTTATTAAAGTTTAGAACAGAATCAAGAATAGATCTCTGCAACAGATAACAACACTAGAAACCATCAACGACTGGCATCCAATCATTAATCTTGGTATGGTTATTGAATTACTTATTTAACTAACTATAATCACTAAATTTCTCCATCTTGTGCTCGAGGAAATCAGACATTCATCAATTTGCCTTCTTAAAAGTAAAGCATTTCTGTTACCCACATGTCTAAAAACTATATCAAACTTCTTCATGAATACCATGACTTCTTTATAAATTCATCTTAGTGATCACTATTTCCTTCCCTAAGTACTTGTGAAACTTTTAAATGTTGCATTCTAGTATTTTTAAACAGCATGAGAACTCTTCTTTCTTCCACTGATTGAAAATTTGGTAAAACAATTAAGTATTATTTTTAACTCTTCAATAGCTTGAAATGTAATCCAACTAGGCCAAAGACCTAACATTCTTAACCGTTGTTTAAAAAATACCAACCAAAATCCACACCATTGTTAAAATCCATATAAACTAGAAAAATAAAAAAGGAAGGAAACCAAATTAAAATATTTAATTCAGAAGATATATATCTTATTGTTCCAGTACACGTCTTCTGTACTAGAAACTATAAAAGAGAAATATCAATGAAATAGCAAGGAAGGAAAATTTCGGATCACATGTTGCATTTATATGTCAATGTTTCCTGAGCCTTTTTTAATCAATGACAGTTACTTGGCATTTCTTTGTCTTTCACGACACTGGCATTTTTGATGAGTACAGGCCAGTTACTTTGTAGACTATTCCTTAATTTAGGGTTCTCTGGTGTTTTCTCATGATTAGATTCAGGTTGTGCATTTTTAACAGAAATAACACAGAAGTGATATCTTCTCAGTGCATCACTTTAGGAGGCACATTGTGTCAATTTTCCTCATTAGCGGTGCTCACTTTGATCAATTGGATGAGGTCTGTCAGATTTTTTTTCCACTGCGAAGTTTCGATTTTATCCCTTTACAACTGTGTGAATATTCTTTTCCTCTACAAACTTTGACCCACTATCTTTGGCATCCATTTACAATTTTTTGCCTAAATCAATTATTACTATGATGACTACCAAATGGTACTTTAATAATTTTAATACTCCCACAATAAATATTAGTTTTAAAAACTAGTATATTGATTTAACACAATGCCCTTTCCAAAGGCCTCATACAGCAATACTCCTTTCCCAACTGACTTAACGGTCATGACCCTACTGTGGTGAGGAAAGCTGCTCTAAGATAAACCTACTTTGGCTTGAGGTTAGTACTGTGCCCTGTAATATTCTAAGGTAAAAATTCACAAAGCAGCATTTTATTTTATTATTCGTACAAAAGTCAGTCATGCCTATGGCTAGTAACAATATAACTCTAATGAATGTGAATGGCTGTGCAGTAATTTCACGCCGTGTTGAGTTTGTTCTCTCTTAACTTGAAGTAACGGATGCTTTAGTTCAGCACAAACAGTACCACAGAACACAGATAAGAGTGAAAGCCTGTTACACAGGAATTCTTTTATTTTCTTTGTTACTGAAAGGCTTGCTGTGCTTAGTTTCTCTGCTGCTGCAATACCCTGTTTATTCCAATGCCCTTGCTAATGAAGCTCCAGCTGTAGAGATAATGAAATAACATTTAGGGCAACATTCCTCATTTCAGGAAAAAGGAGCCATCTTTCCACCTATAATTCCCTTACTGGTCAGTTACGTTCTCTAGTAAATACTGGATGCCCTAAATAAAACAGTATATCTGTCATTTTATCTGATTACCTTCATGAGCGTTCAAGTTATATTAACATAACTTACTTTCTAAGTATTAAATTAACATTTGATTCTGCAAACACTATATTAAAAATAAGGTTTTAAGGGTTGTTAAGAAAGAATTCTTTCTTAAATCTGTCCAGAGTGCATCGATTCTTCTCTGCACTTAGAATACAAGTTCAACCGTTTGCGAGAAGAATCCACAAGCCATTTTTTGGAAAGAAACAGAGTCAGTCAAACAGAGTACAATACCAAAACAGGAAGCTTTTTGGATCTGGTGTGGTTGTTTGTTGTAGAGTTTTCTTAATCTCAGGAAACTGTGACCATTGCCACAAATTTGCTTAAATTACTGATAAGCAGATGAGTTGGAATGAAACAAAAGTAAAATTTATGGAGACACTTTCCCAGGCACTAGAATGTTACAACATCTTTAAATTAGTATTAGCAAGAATCTCCAAGAAATTATATGCTCCTTCATTTTATGTGAAGAATCTTTTCCCCATGCTTTAGCAGTTTTTAAAGTTTATGTCTCTGATCAAAGGAAGTAAGTAACTTAGAATGCTTCAACTTGGATTAAGAAATCAGGTTCTTCTAATTCTATTCATATAAACTTACAATTAGCAATCTTTTATATTTTTGCTATATAATTACTATGTCAACTGTACCAATACAGTACACATCTCAATAACAGAACCTCCTAGACTCTAAATATTTAGATTACTGCTTTCACATTCCTTTAGAAATTCATTTCCTTAAAAGTTATTTTTACTTGTATTTATATTAAATCTGCTTAAGAAAACAATAGCCAACTATGAGGCAAAATTCTTGACAACAAATAAGTCTAGAAAATGTACCTTATTTGTACCTTAGTCCTTAGTCCTTGTTATATGTTCAAGGCCACTGTAGGTTAGAAAATGAATTTATTTTTATGCCTCTCTGGTCTAAAAAAATTTTAACGGCCTATAGTTTGTGTGCACTATGAAATAATTTAGAGAGCTGCATACTATTTGGGACAAAAAACCTTGTAGGCTTCCCTGCCTCCACCTAAAAACACATAAAAAAAGATTATTTTTATGTGTGTGTGTGCGCGTGTGTGTATTTAATTTGTTCTATCAGTTGGGGTTTTCTGATTTTTTAATGTTTATCCAAATTTGGTATTTTCTAAGTTAGCTCTATATATAGGAAAGAGATTCTTTTCCTTTTTAAAAAGATACTTATAAAATGATCCTCAACTTGTTAATTAGATATTACAAAAAAAAGGCCTTATACAATAGCTAAACCAAAGCAGTAAAATAGTTCATTCTTTTTCTCATATCCTAACACCACTACTAAAAAGAAGAAACATCTACAATCTATTGAAAGAGTTAAATATGAACTTAAGGATCCTCTAACTCTGTGTTTAAATAAATATAAATAGCAATGATCCCAGCAGGTGAGGTAGCACCAGATATTCTGATCTGTAGTGAGACATCTGGGGTGCTGATAACAGAGGAGGAATAAGGAACAGGTAAGCCATAAGTATCAGGCTGTCATATTTATTTTCAAACACTTAATATAAGAGAATAAGATCTAACTTTTAAGACTTCCACAATTCCTCAACCAACAATCACTGGTTAAATTAAAATATAGGTGAAAATAATTTTATGCTAATTGTTGTCTTGGAAATATTTTATTGCTCTTCAGACCACAAATTAATTAGTCCCATTCTTACTGCAGATGCTGGGAGGATAGAGAGACTCTTTTTCTTTAGTCACTGTCAAATATCTCTGTGAGGAGTCTGACCCGCATGCAGGAAAACTGCCACACCATCTTCTCACTGGGGATTTTTCTCAGGTTAGAGGGTGAACATGACACAGCCTTGTCTGCCAAATCTAGGAAGTTCTCATGGCCCACTAGCCCCATCCCTCTCCTAGAAACAGACCTATGAATACCGTATGGGTAGGAAAACCAGATGCAATGAAGGAAAGGTTTCTTTAAAAGCCCACAAAGTAAAATAATTCACAACTGCATCTCCTTCCTGCATTTTAACACTTTGGGCAAGAAGGGGTTACAAGGGGTAACCCAAAACTAAAACAATGTCACACAAACATGTGCTTGCTTTTAATTGCACTGGTTGATTTCTGAAAGATATATGTTCAGAAAGGGGAACACTAAGGAATACGAACTTTTTAAAAAATTAAAGAAAGGCAATTTGTTGCACATTATGTTTATAAATATAGAAACACCAAATGAAAGCAAAAAAGTTTTATTTGCATGGTAGGTTTATAACACTATGGCTTTGCCAATGTCAAAAATTGTAATGAATTTAAAAACAGAAAGTTCACATTGTGAGAAAAAAAATTTGCTTTTAATGATCATAAAGAATGCTTTATCATTTAGTATTTTAGTGGTTAAGCTAATATTTATTAAAATATTTATAAAGTAAATATTTACTTAGGAACTAAATACTATTAGTATAACTGAATGCTCATGAAGGTAATCAGATGAAATTATTAAATTACTTAGCATAAAATTTAAGTCCTGTTACTGCTAGTTAAAATCAAATTGTCCCAACATACTAATAAAAGTCATTTTTGAAATAAAAGGTGAAATTTCAATATGGCTTAGAATTATGGTTATAAATAAAATGTCCATAATTTCTTGAAATGTATACTTAATTATATACAGGTGAAATGACAGGAGATCTAAGATTTGTTTTAAAACATTTCAATAGTATTACTGAAATCAAACGAAGCCAATCTTGATAATCATTGAATCTGGGTGAGGTTTAACTATTCAAAAGTAAAAGAAAATGTAGGTTTGAAAATTTTCAAAATGAAAAAGAAAATTTCAATGCTATATATAATACCAAAAATACTCAGTATGAGATTAAAACTAACAAAAGTTATGCAAAACTTCTACACAAAGACTACAAAAAATTACTGAGAGAAATTAAAGACAAATAAATGGTGCAACATACCATATTCATGGATTAGAAAACTCAATTCAATTCTCCCCAAACTAATTTATAGGTTCAGTGAAATTCCAAGCAAAACCCTAACCGGTCTTTTTGTAGACAAATTAGTTTAAGTTTTTATGGAAATGCAAATAAACCAAGGACAGCTAAGATACTCTTGAGGAAGAATAAGTTGAGAAAAACTGTTCTACCAGATATGAAAACTTATTATAGTTACAGTAATTTCAATAACTTTGGTGTAACAGACCAATGAAAAAGAATTATGACCCAGAAATAGATTCTCACATACATAGGCACTTGGTTTATCATAAAGGTGTCTCTACAGTTGGGAACATTGTGCCTTAAACTTCTGTTTCTCAGCTTCAAACCCATCTGTCTAAATACTGTCTATAAAACTGAGACTAACACTCTGCAAACCACTTTGGCTTTGCCAACTAGCTCCATGTTAGGCTCTGCCTACAGGGGGCTTTAGGGGAGACTGCAAGATTGGAGGAAGAAAAAGAGACTTGCTCCTTCCTGCAGGCTTCCTGTCTATCTCTTGTTTCTGTGTCACCCTAGCAATACTTCTTCACTCTAAGCAGTGGTAGTGCCTGTAATAGCAGCTGAACCATGTTACAGTTTTCCCAACACTTATAGAACCATCTTCACTGCATCCCCCTCCCCAAGATACCAGTAGTAGGGCGCTAGTATCTTTTCCTTAGATGTCTGAACTTCTGCTGTGCCGAGTTCTAAGTCTTAATAATTCCAATCTCTTCCCTTTATTTTTTCAGCTGTAGAGGGTTGGTAGCTACTTACTTTCATGATACCTTAGTGTTGTTCTCTTCTTGACTTTTCAGTTACCTACAACTTTACTTTAAGCTTTAGTTACAACTTTACACCTAATTAGCAAATTTCTCCTCATATTAAACTGTTTAAATAACTTGTATAATTTCTTTCTCCTGATTGGATCTTACAATGACAACATTCTTTTCCATGTATGGTATTGGAATAACTAGATATCCAGAACAAACATTCACCCCTATTTCAGTCCATACACAAAAATAAATTCCAGGTGTACTGTACATATAAATATGAAAATCAAAACCATAGAGTTTTTAGAAGGTAACATATAGAAAGTAACTTCATGATATTGGGGCAGGGAATGAAGGGTTAAAGAAGTACAAATCAGTAGTTGATAGATGGCCATGGGGATGGGGAGCATAGCATAAAGAATGCAGTTAGCATTAATAATATTTTGGCTAGGTGGAGGTCCAGGGGAGGAAGGGAGCAATTGGGGGGATTGTTTTAAATATATAGATGTCTAACCAATGTACTGTATACTTGAAACTAATTTAAATAAATAAATTTTAAAAAGGGATACAAATAGTATTAATCATAACAAAAAAATTGATATATTTGACTACTTTAAAAATCAAGAACTTTTCAAATCTGTACATTGTTAGGAGTAAAAATGCAAGTCACACAGTAGAAGATACTTGCAACATTCATATAAAGAACAAAGGGCTTTCATCCAGATATATACAGAACTCCTACAAATCAATTTTTAAAAAGGGCTTGAATAGGCATTTTATAAAAAAGGATAATCCAAATGCCTAACAAACATGAAAAGAAGCTTAACCTCATTGGTCATTTGGGGAATAAAAATTAAAACCACAATAAGTGTGTATTTTTAACCACCAGAACGGCTAATATTAAAAGTCTGACTACACCAAATGTTTGGTGAAACTATGATGCAATGGCACTTCTTATAGACTGCTAGTAGGAATGTAAATTGGTATAATCACTTTGGGAAAAAGTTGTTTTTATATACTAAAATGAAGATATGTATACACTGTGAGCTAGCAATCAGATTCCTAGGTATATACTCAAAAGAATGTGCACACCTACACACTAAAACACACATAAGTATGTTCTTGGTAGCATATCTGTAGTACCCATAACACTGGAAACAACCCAAATAACCATGAACAGTAGAATGGATAAACAAGTTGTCGCATATTCACACAACAGAATACTCAACAGCAAATAAAATGTACTATTGCTGCACAAAACAACAAATGAATTTCACATAGTTTTGAACATAAGAAACCAATTGCAGATGAACATAAACTGTAAGATTTCATTTCTACAATATTAAAAATATAAGCAAAGTTAAATAAACTCTGATGTTTAGGGATGCATATTTAGGAGACAGAAACTATTAAAGGAAGTAGTTATAAATGTTAAGATAGTTGTTATATTGGGGGAGGGGAAAATATTGAAGGGAAGCAGAAGGAAAAATAGGGAACCCTATTTTTCACATAGATGGTGGCTGCAGAGGTGTGTACTTTGTGATAAATCACTCAACTGTGTATCTTATTTTGTGTGCATTTCTGCATGTGTTGTTACATTACTAAAAAGGTGAAGACAAACTTTCCAGTCAATTTTCAAGCATAAAAAAGCATTTTAGATTGAAATCTGTATGAGTCATTTCTAAAGAGATTCTTTCATTTTTCATAAAGATATACATCTATACCACCCAATGGATTCTGTCCTATTGTTCCTTGTGCCACTGGTTTATTTTGTATACATAATATCTTTCTTATGTTTTGGTAGATTTCCAAAGGAATTTGCTTGCCTAAAAAAATAAATGTTTTCTTCATCATTACACAAGAATATGCTATTAAGAAGCATTCCGCAAGAGTGCTGTCAGCAGAATCACAGTCCCACCCCTAATCTAATCACAATCTCTTAACTTCTTCCATTGTGAATCAAAATGCTGAAGCAGCTACAATATATATGTGTGCTTCAGGTTTTTAATTAGTTAGCCTTTTTTAAAAAAATAACCCAAACCAGAAATATTACAAATACAAAACAGGAGGCAGGACTTCCAGCTGTGCCAAACTGAAGAGGTCAGCAAATCTTCTCCCCCCAAAACAACAATAAAATTGAATGAAAGTGTCAAAAACAACCATTTCAGGATTCCAGAAAATAATCAGAATCAAACGACAAATTTAAAAGTGTTTATTTATGAAAAACTGTGGAACTTTGGGTAAGAACAGTGGAAGTCAGTGGCATTATTGCTAGAAGCTGTGCTCTTTACCCATTCTCCAACTCCCATCCAAGCGCAGCCCATGCCTTAGGTGTACCTGGGCAGAGCTGGCCATGAAAACCAGAAGCTTCACTGTCAGAGGTTGCTGATGTGATCTGAAGTGAAGGGCAAAAATTACACACCCAATGGCATTGAGAATAAAAAGTATTAAACTTGACTGGGAAAGAACAAAGAAAGCCTACAGTTCTGCTAGCCTGAGGCTGCTGTCCCAGCTGGGAAGAGGGGTGGACTAACAAATCCAGAAATTTAAAAAGGAGATTCTGGAAATAAGCACCAAAGGTACTAGTTAAAGTCTCCACACATCCCTGGCTAACTGGAGCCTGCATTTATGCTCAGAGGCGACTGGAGAGGGTCTAAGCTTGCCACATATCCATCAATGACTGGGAGGCCTCCACTGTATGAAGGAAAAATTGAAAGGCTCAGAAGAAAAAAAAGCCGGAACAAACTGGAAAACTAGATGACCTCCCTAACATACTCACAGACAGATTAGCAAAGGGTAGAAGTTTTATTGGCTCAAGATGAGTGAACACAATCTTTACCCAGCCACTGACTGACCATTAAGTTATATAGACACAAGGGGGACTCCAAGAAGGCCAGGCTAAAAATTAAAAAATAACAATTAAAAAACAAAACAACTGAGCAGAACCTCGAGTGGCTGCACCCCACAGGGGAGAAAGAATTTGCATATAAAGTCTAGCCGAGTTAACTTAAATACAATCAAACATACATAATAACAACAATAATGACAACTGTCAGAGGTGGGAGGGAGTTGGAGAGGAATCAGATCCCGAGCTGTTACAATATATTACCAAATATGTCCAGTTTTTAACAAAAAAAATTACAAGACATGTAAAGAAATGGGAAAATGTGATCCATACTCAGAGGAAAAAAAAGCAATCAATAGAAATTGATTCTGAGTGGGCCCAGCTGTTGTATTTGGAGACTTCAAAAGCAGCCATTACAAACATGTTCAAAGAACATAAGGAAACCATGTTTAAAGAATTAAAGGAAAATATGGTGACAATGACTCAACAAACAGGGGCTCTCTGCACAAACAGAAAGCACAAAAAAAGAACCAAATCAAATTCTAGAGTTGAAAATACAATATTACATGAAAAACCACTAGAATGGCCCCATAACAGATTTCAAACAGCAGAAGAAAGAATCAGTGAAACTAGAAATTATACAGTCTCAAGAACATAGAGGAAAAGTTTGAAGAAAAAGGAACAGCCTCAGAGATCTATGCAATAACACTGAGTGTACTAACATACATCCAATGGAGTACCAGGAGAAAGGAGAGAAAGGGGGAAAATATTTGAAAAAATAATGGTTAAAACTTTCCAAATCTGATGAAAAACAATCTACAAATCCAAAAAGCTCAAGTATTCTCACATAGAATAGACACAAGAGTTCTGCACCTGGACACTTCATAGTCAAACACAGATCAAATCAAATATAAACTCTTGAAAATAATGATAAAAACAATACAATGAAGACAGAAGGCAGCTGGAATGCCATATTTGCAGTGGTGGGGAAGGGGAGGACAAAAATTCTATATCCAGTTAAAAAAAGGCCATATCCTTCAAAACTAAAAGCAAAATGAAAACATTCCAAGATAAATAATGACAGAGAATATATTACCACCAACAGACTCGCCATGAAAGAATATATAATAAAAGAATTCCTTTATTCTGAAAGGAAATAAGTCCAGAAGGTAACTCAAATCCATAAGAAGAAATGAAAAACTAGAAATGGCAGATATGTGGATTAAAAGAACATACTGTTGGGCTTATATACAGATGCAATATATATGACAATAATAGCATGAAAGGGAGAGGGAACTGAACTATATTGGAGCAAAGTTGCTGAATTTTAACAGAATTAAAATAGTATTAACTAAAATAAATTGTTCAGAAGTTAAGATTCATACTAAATTCCCTAAATCAATAAGCAAATAACTAAAAAGCCATAAAAAGATTTAAAAAATAAAGAGATGAGTTAAAATGGTCAACTAAAAAATAGTTGTTTAACATGAAGAAATACAATTTTGAAATACAAATTTGTTTAAAACAAAATAATTAAAGGAAGAATGTCAGAACAAAATAACTCTTGAGATATTTAGAAAACACATAGCAAAATGCCAAAAGTAAATTTAATCATATCAATGATACTAAATGTGAATGGACTAAACACTTCAAAAAATGCAGAGAATGTCTGACTTAATTTTTAAAAAACAAGATTCAACTATGTACTATCTATAAAACATTTTAGATTCAAAAATAAAAATTGGTTGGAAGTTAAAGGTTGAAGAAAGAAGCATACAGTGACCAGAAGACAGCTGGAAAATAATAGAAATAAATTATGGAAACCTTAAATATTAGGACATTACATATTTCTAAACAATACATGGTTCAAAGAAAAAAATCACAAGAAAATAAGAAAATATTTTTAATTGATTATAAATTAAAAGGCAGTATATCGAAATTTATTGAATGCAGTTAAAGCCATGCTTAGAGAGAAAATTTGTACCTTTAAGTAGCTATATAGAAAATAAAGGCCTCAAATCAGTAATATATAATCTTTTACCTAAAGAAAATGAAAAAGAGCAAATTAAACCCAAAGAAAGCAAAAGGAAACAGTAAAATCAAAATGAAAGCAAAAATAAAAAGTTGGTTCTCTGAAAAGGTCAAAAAAATTGATTAACCTTTAGCTGACTGACCAAGAAAAAACAAGGATAAAAATGAACAAAATCAGGAATGTAAAAAGGATATCACTACTGAGCCTATACAAATTAAAAGGATTATAAGGGAATGTTAAGAACAACTTTGTGCCAACAAATCAGGACACTTTGATGAAACAGAAAAAGTCCAAGAAAGATAAAAATTACTGAAAATGTCCTAAGAAGAAATAGGAAATCTTGAATAAACCTATAACAAGAAATTAAATCAATGGTTCAAAATAGTCCTTCAATGAACAAACAGTCCAGGTCCAGATGACGTTAGTCAATTATATCAGACATTTAAAGAAGAAATAGTACCAGTCCTTCACAAATTCTTCCAGAACCTGAGAAGAAATCATTTCCCAACTCATTTTATATGGCCCCAGCCAAAAGAGATGAAAACTAAAGCTTAACATGAACACAGATGAAAACAACCATAACAAATGAGTAGGAAATCAAATCCAACAACAAAAAATCCAAACCTCATTCATAAAAACATTATAAAAAACTAGAAATAGAACTTCTCCAACCTGATAAAGGGCATCATAAAAAAACAGAGCTAATCTTCACAATGAAAGGCGGAATACTTCCCCACAAGATCAGAAACAAGACAAAAATGTCTGATCCAGCTATGTCTATTCAAATTTTACTGGAAGTTCTCATCAATAGAAAAAGCCCCTATTCTGATATGCTATTATATTTTTCCATTTATCCAAATAGATCACATATTAATCACTTATTCAAAGAAATACAGAAAAATAGTCATTTCTTTTATTTTCATATCAGTGTTTTTTTAATTCATTTGGAAATTCCTATAATGTTTGCAATGAGGTATTAGTTTATAACAATATAAACCATGAATCAATTTTTGGAACTGCTACTTTGGTTCTGTATTTTTCAACCAATATTATTTGATAATTATCACCTAATATGTCTTATAACTTTTTCACATATATATTTTATTGCCATTTTATCAAATTCTTTAAAGCACCAACTATCAAATTTACTTTATCAGAATCAACTAGTGAGCTTTAGAAAAACCAAAATAACTCTATTTCATTAAGCTTATAGCAGGGCCTATGAATTTGTATTTTTAAAAGTTCTCAGATGACCCTGACTTTCAGGCAGATTCAAGAACTATTACTTTAAACACAGTGCTTTTATAACTTTAAAGTCCATAGGGATCGCCCAGAATTCTTAAAATCTTAAAATGTAGATTGATTCACTATATCTGGGGTGTGGAATTGAGATTCTGCATTTATAACAAGCTCCCAGGTGATGCTGACCTTGTAGTGCCAAAGCTTTAAGATATAATGGCATCTTACTTGATTAAATATTAAATATACTAACATAGTAAAAAGGTACTTTAATACATTTGGCCTTCCCATTAACCAGGGTACAACACCCCATTTATTCAAACTTCTTTTATACCTGCTATTAAATTTTGCTGTTCACATAACACACATTAAGCTAAAGTGTTTAATGTGTACCACTATAAAAAAGTATATATTCATTGTTAGGTAATCTATACAGATGCTTCTTGACCGACTATGTGGTTATAGCCTGATAAACACTGTGGAGTATTGCTTGTTTACACTTGCGATCTTTTGCCTGACTAGGAACCAGGGCTTACCACCTATCCCTAGCGCAGGAAAAGATCAAAATTCAAAATTCAAAGTATGGTTTCTGCTGAATGCATATCACTTTTTCACCATCGTAAAGTCGAACAATCGTAAATCAGATACTGTACTTACTTTTAATTTAAAATTTGCTATTTTCCTAAATTCGATTATTACACTGTTGAATTCTTAGGTTTTCTAGGTATATAACTATCATTTAAACTGTGACAATTTAATTTCATTCTTGCATATACCTGTACATTTCATTGTTAAAAAAACATCGGTATGGTAGCTGACATTAGCATTGATTGATTAAAATGCAAGATGCCTCTACTTTTCCATTTTGGCTAATGTTGACTTTTAGTTACAAAAATATAAGGAAAAGCTTTTTATATAGGGTAAATCTATTTCCTGTATACTTTTTAAGCTTCAGAAAAAGGTGTTGGTTTTTATGAAATGTTTTTAGGATATTTTAAAATATCAATCCTTGAGAGTAAGGACTCTATCAAATGTACCTTCCCAAAGTCTAGAACAGTATCTTCCCAATCTTAGGTCAATGAACATTAGTTTAACTGATTTTACTACTTCTCCTAATAATGGAATGGATTACAATAATAGTTTTCCTTACACTGAAGCAATCTTGAATTTCTATACTAAATTTCACTTGGTCATGGTGAATATATTTTTTTAAATGTTGAATACATTTTAATATGTATTCTATTTACATTATTTTACTTAGAGTTTTTTTTTAATCTGTATTTATCAACAAGATTGCCTGCATTTTTATGTTCTGGCCTTATCAGGCACCGTTATGTCTGCTTCACAAAATAAACTGGTAGCCTTCAGTGTTTAGTAGTTATTTATATGATACAGGTATTACATGTTGAAAATATTCGACAATGATTCCAGCAAATTTTCTTGTGTTTCCTATTAATTGACTTATTCAAAGAATCTAGTTGTGTAGTATTATAAATTTTTATAGTCTAAATTATCGATTTTTACACAAAACTATCAATTGCAGTAGTTTTCATCTTAATTTTGTCTATTTTATCACTGTTCTTTTCTTAGATCCTTTTGAGATTGACCAGTTCATTATACATAATTTTTTTTCCCTTTGAGATAGGCATGCAGAGCTGAACAACTGTCAGTTTAGCCTCACCAGCCTTGTAAGCTAATAATTAGTGAACAGCTTTCTAGAATAGCTTTTTGTAGTATGTATTTCCCTTTTCTATCTGGTTGAAAATCTGGTATGTTTTGCTACTCATATCTTTCTTATTGTACCATAAAATGAGGATGTTTTAAGTAAAATGTATGCTGAAAGTGTTTACTAAGAAAGAATTATGTATTCAAATCTGTGCATTTAAAATAAATGTTACTTCCATTTCATTCTTTCAAAAATTTATTTTATTATATTACCGAGAGTAATAAATTTTTGGTTTATTCAAATTGAAATTCTGATAGTTATTGTCTCTTACTCAAGTGTTCTGGTATATAACTTTTGTACTTATCAGTTTTTGTTTCCCATAGTTTTCTGTTATGTAATCTGCAATGCATCTGCTGGCAAAGGAAGTTTTGGGATACTTTATGTATGTTCATTATATATGAACTGAAATGATTTTAAAATAGTAGTGTATAGGAAAATGCTATTTTGTTGATATTATAGAATTTGGTTAAGAATAAGTTCTGAATATGCAAAAATATTCTAAAAACAAAAAAATTAAGAAGTCGATCTTGTTTGAGGTATATTTTCAATAAAATAGGTATAGTGAGAGGCACAAATCATTATTCTATGTATTTCATGCTAGGTTCTCAAACCACAAATACACATGCTTTAAATGCAGGGTAAGTTTTGAAAAACATACATTTTGGAAAAAATACAACAGCAAATATTGTAATTTACCCCTGATTTTTAATTATGGTAAGTAGAACAATAAAGAAAATGAACTAAATCACAACAACAGCAACATCAAACACCGCAAACAATTTTTTTCATATGTTGGTGTTCTAACATAGGGCTGCATACAGGCTTGGCTCTGGGCACTTAAGCCTGCTCTAGTATGATGCAAGAATGCAATATAGCTCTAAATGAGCAGGGTGATCTAAAAGCTAACAATGTCTACCCCAGATCAAGTTGGGGAAAGGGGGATATACTCAAACGTTGCTAGCAAGAGATAACAAGGGTTTTATTTTATAGCCAATTTATGGGTATTATCACAAGGTCTTCAGGGCTCACTTAATAAGAGGTAAGGGGAGGATTTGGCTGCCCAAACAAACACCTGGTAGGGCTGTATCTGATGACTGACACCTTATTTCCCACCCCCCCAATCTATTTTTCACCAGCAAATGATACTCACAACTCTTTGAAGAGTAATCCTTATTTTCTCTCTCTTGAAAAAAAACAGTTAGCTGGAGAAAAGGAGAGGAAAACACCATCCTAGGTTTAGATCTGAAGCATACCAGCCTTTGTATAGAACAACAATTAAAAATTTTTATATTACCAGTTTAAAAATATATACAGAGAGATTAATATATCATATAGATTATATAATTATAAACTCTATAAACTCTCAAGAGGGGCATTTGCTTCAGCCACAGCTTATTAGCCACGTTAGAGAAGCCACCTGTTATACCACAGCTAGAATTTCACATGTGTATTATACGGTAGGAGGCTTTTCAATTCTCCTTTGGGCTATAAATTTAAAAGACAGTGAAGACAGTGTTGGTTGAAAGGAGGTGCCTGTTTCCTTTCCTTTCAGCTAAGACTGAAAACTTTGAAACCAAGGTTAAGATTTAAGGTAGCAATCAAGGAAAAAAGTCTATCTGAAAACTACTTACAACATCTAATAAATATAATTAAACCCTAGCCCCTGGCTTCCATTGACTGACCCCACACTTAAATAAAGTAAAAATGATTGTTTATGTATAGCAATTTGTTACTGGGCCATACAAATCCCCAGGAGGAACAAGCCAGAGAAATAAGAAACTGCCAAGGTCTGAGAAGAGGCTAGAAAAAGTAGCTTTACATACTTTATTCCAAGACCATATCTCAAAATCACTGCCTGCGCTTAGAGAATACAGTAGTTTCAGTGAACAATGTAATAAAGTGAACATCAGGCAGGAAACATATTCATCATTAGACAAATAAAGGGTCAATGAGAACTCTCAAGTTGAAAAGAAATTCTGAAGTGTTTCACTTATGAAGTAGCAACCACAACCAACAACAGAACTATAGAATGTGAGTATACAAAATAAATGTATGATGAGTCAAAAAGCTGGCAAGTGAAGTGCTCAGAATAAATTTTTCAAAGAGCTCATCAATATTAAAAGTATTTCCTTTGGAACTTTAAAAGTATTTCCTTTGGAACTTTAACCTACAAATATTCTAAGTTTAAGAAGATATTAGATTTTTGCCTGTTTTCATAAGTATTTATTCAGAACTTGGTTTCAAAAGTTCGTCACTGACTTTAATTTGCCACCACTGCAATAACAGAAAAAATATAAAAATCTAAGCATACTTCCAAATCCATTATTGTCTCACTGTAAATACATTTAAAAATTCTCTTAATTAAATCTGCAGGACTTTAAATACATAGTGACTATCTGAAGCACTCTTTTTGTACTGTTTTTAATATATGGCTCAAAACAAACAACTTTGAAACAAAAATTTCACGTTACAAAAGTTCTAAAGTTCAGAAAAAAAGCAGTAAAGCATAATCTTAGGAAGTGAATGAAAAGATTTTTAATTCATAATGAAAAGGCATGCGATGCATAATCTCAATGGTGGCTGGCTTACTAAACCTCTAAACTTCCAGCAAGTGACCTACGGGACTCACATTTCACTCTCATACAACATTTAAACACTGTATATATATATATATATTACAGATATATATATACATCTGCAAGAAACTGGGTAAGAAACACATGTTATAAAATAAAACTTCTCTCCACTTCACCATTGTTGTTTACAATGGAATGGCAACTTCTAAGCTCCCTAAATTGGACCAGAAACCAGAAGTGCTATTTCCTTTTCAAATGGCTATTCTTAGGCATGTAGCTTAAAAGTTCTCTAAAGAGTTAGCACAGCATATAATAAAGGTAGGACAGACTTATATAACATTAGAAATACTCTAATACTCTGTAAAAACAAAGCCTTTTTCAATGTCAAAATCATACCAAAGATATAAAAAAATATATATGGAAAAAGAACTTCAATGATCTAAGGTACACAAAAATAAATCTAATAAAGGATGAAGATAGATAGGTAATAGATGGCTAGGCATATAAAAATGTAAAAATTTACTGAAAAATACAAAAATAACTTGAATAAACAGACTTAGGCTAAACCACATTTCAGAAAGAGTATGGCAGACTGTACTTTCCAAAAACGGCCACAATATTTCCAGTCCCACATGTTCTTCAAGACTTCACCATTCCTCTCATGGAAAGACGGGCCCTAGCTTCTTCCTTCTCCTTGAATCTGGGTGATGGCAATGACTAACAGTTATTCAAACACTGAAATTATCCCAAACATAGACCAAACAAAAGCTCTCTCGATTTTGGAACGGAGCTACCATGTAAGAAGCCAGGCTGTCCAGCAGCCACCATCCTAAAGTGACCGTATAGTGACTGAGATTCCTGAGGCACCCCAGCTGTTTCAATCTTCCCATCTTAGGCACCATTTATGTAATGGAGCCTTCAGACTGATTCTAGCCTTCAGACCTGGAGATGCCCCAATTGGATGACACCAAATGGAGCAGAAACTAGCTGTCTCCACTGAGCCCTCACCAGACTGCAGATTCATAGGTATGTTGTTTTTAGCCCTAAGGTTTCAGGTGGTGTTACACAGCCAGAGTTAAGTGTGAAAATATTATTAGGATGTACATTATTGATTGATTCATCTATAAATTTAACAAAATTACAGTAATACTCCAGCAAGATTTTGGAGAAAATCTGATAAAATGATCCTGTAGTAGATAAAGACGGCCAAAAATTCCTGGGACACTAGTCCAAGCCCTCCCTGCTATTAAGGAGTTGGATCTACTCTGACCAACAGAATATGGCAAAAATGACACCACCAGTTTCCAGGCCCAGGTCTTCGGACACCAGCAGCTTCAACTTCTTGTTTTGAACACCTGCTTACAAAGACCCAAGTCACCGTGGAAGAAGTCAGCTAGACTATACTACATGCAAAGGCCCTGAGACCATATAGAGATGGATGAGCGTCCAGGTGATTCCAGCTCCAAGTGATACCCTCTAAAGCTGCCTGACATGTGAGTGAAGCCTTCCTGGACCCTTCAAACGAGACTCACAGGCAGATACCACCAAATGACTTCAGTCAATATCATGGATCCTAGCCAACTCTGCTTGACTATTTGACCCACAGATTCTGAACAAGTAAAATGACCACTAAGTTTAGGTTGGGTTGTTATGTAGCAATAGATCATTGAAACAGTTCTATGATTTATCTGAAAAAATAAATACTGATAGATAGAAAAATGATAAAATAAAAGATACATTGCTGGCCAGATAGCAAATGCAGTAAGTTACAAGTTAAGCTACAAGTGATAATATTATTTATGGCATTAAAATAGACATACATATCAATTTTAAAAACTAGAAAATTTTGAAACAGACCCGATTAAAGATTTTAGAGAATGATAAATATATTCAAATAAAAAGGGAACGTATACATAATGCAATAAATGGTGATGGGACAACTAACTAATTACCGGGAAGGGGTATATCTTTACCTTATATTTTATGCTAAAACAAACAAATATACAGATAGATTGAATATCTGAAAGTACAAAATAAAGCCATAAAATCATTAGAGAAAATGAATACAATTACTAGAGGTGAACATTTACTCTTCAAATGGGCAAGACCTTTCTAAATATGACAAAAAAAGCCATAAAACAAAAACTATAAAATTTGACTGAATAAGAATTATAAACACTATAAGAAAAAAAGAAAACCAGGAAAACATTTAAAAATATAATAATACTTGATTTTTCATATATAAAGAAATTTACAAATTGATAAGAAAAACAGAAACAGCCCAATTTTAAAACTAGGCAAAAGGTATAACAGATACCTCACAGATAAATAGATACGGCCAATGATTAAAAGAAGATTAGCTGCTTAAAAAGAAGGAAACAACACTGAATGGAAGAAAGTAACAGAATCTAGACTTTCTACAACACAGCATTCATAATGTCCAGGATATAATCCAAAATTACCTGATAAATGAAGAACTAAGATAATAGAACACATGTACAAAGGAAAATAAAATTCATTAAATTTGACTTTGAGATGAATGAGATGTTTAAACAAAAGACAAGGATTTTTAAACAACTATTATTATGATCCTCAACAAAGTAAATCAAAACATGCTTTTAATACATGAAAATTTCATCAAAAAAAGAGAAATCTCAGTCGAAAAAACAAAAACAAACAAAAGACATAAGGAAACTCTCGAGCTAAAATATTCAGTTTCTGAAATAAAAAAGTCACTGAATAAACTTAACAGCTTATTGAAAACAGCAGAGGAAAAGTAAGTAAACATGAAGACGGGTCAATAGAAATTATCCAAGATGAAGAAAAGGAAAAAAATATTTTTTATAATACAGGAACAGTCTCAGGAACCTATATAATTAGATCAATTAGTCCAACATATTTGTAATTGAAATGCTACAAAGAGCAGAGAAAGAAAATGGGACAAAAATATTTCAGAAATAATGGTTGCTATTTTTCCAAATTTAATGAAAGCAACACAGTCAAACTGTTGACATTCAAACATTAAGTGCAGATATTGAAGGCAGCAAAAGAAAAACAACATATTACATACAGGGGAAAAATAAACTGATTCATAAGAAACTTCTTATCAGGAACCAAGGAAAGCCAAAAGAGTGTAATAACATCTTTGAAGTACCTTTGAAAGAAAAAAATGATAAATATCTGGTTAATGCAAATGCTTTTTTTCTCATTAACCTTTTCCTCTTAATTCTCTATAAGACATAAACGGTTCAAAGAAAAACTTACATTACTGTTTCCTGGGGTGCATAATGCACTACATATATAATAACTATACTATAAAGGATGCGATAGTTTGGGAATAATGTTGCAAGACTTAAATATTTTATGATTAGTAGTGCATTATTAATGGTAGGTGAGCTGTGAAAAAAGTAGGGATGTATATCGCTATCTCTAGGGCAACTACTAAAAACATAATTCAAAGAAGTATGGCCAAAAAGCCAAAAGAATAATTGAAATCAAATTCTGAAAGTATAGTTCAAATAATTCAAAAGTGAGGGGAGCAGGCAAAAAGAAACATAAAAACAAAAAACAGAAGATAGTAAACAAAATGGTAAACTTGAACCTGACGATGTCACTAATTATGTTAAACATTAATGAACTAAAAATTCCAATTAAAAGGCAGGGACTGTCAGAATAAATAATAAAACAACACCAAACTATATGCTGTCTATAAAAGACAGCTTAACCATAAAGATAGGCTGAAAGTAAATGAATGGAAAAAGGATAGACTATGTAAACGGTAAGCATAAGAAGTCAGGAATGTTTATATTAACATTAGCTAAAATAGATTTCAAGACAAAATTTATAGATGATAAAAAGAAACATTTTCTACGCATTAAAGGACAATTCATCAGGGAGACAGAGCATTTACAAGTGTGCATGTGCCCAATAACAGCTTCAAAATAAATGAAGCTAAAATGTACAGAATTAAAGAGAGAAGCAGACAACTCTGTATAGTTGTGATTTTAACAGCTCTCTAAGTAATTGGCAGTACAATTAGACAAAACATCAGAAAAGACATAGCTGACCTTTCCTTATTGGTATTTATAGAACATCACACCCAACAACAGCAGAATGGATATTCTTTTCAAGAGTATATGCTATGTTCACTCAGGATAGACCATATCCTGAGCTGTAAAAAAGTTTTAATAAATTCAAAAAGATTAAAATTATACAAAGAATGTTCTTTGGTCACAATGGAATTAAATTAGAAATCTATGACAATAAGATCAAGAGAAAAAGAAATATTTGGAAATTTAAAAACATACCTCTAAATAATCAGTGAGTCAAAGAAGAAATTACAAGAGTAATTTGAAAATATTTTGAACTGAAGGATAAAATACTACCGATCAAAATCTGGGATGCATTTAAAACACTGTTTACAGTGAAATTAATAGCTCTGAATGACTGTATTAGAAAAAAAGATACAAACTAAATAGCCTAGATTTTTACCTTAAGAAGCTAGAAAAGGAATAGCAATTGAAACCTAAAACAAACAGGAAGAAAATAACAAAGAGAAGAAATCAATTAAAGACCAATAAAATTGCTAAGCCTCTAACAATATTGATCAGGGGGCGGGGGAAGGAGTAAAGAAGGCCACAATTTATCAGTATTGGGAATGGATAAAGGCACATCACTACAGATTCTTGTAGCTATTAATAGCATAATAAAGAAATATAAAAAAATTTTAATGCTAAATGTTATGTCCTAGATGAAATGAGCAAATTTCTTAAAAGGCACAAATGACCACAATTGACCCAAGAAGAAACAGATAACCTGAATAGCCATGTATCATTTGAAGAAATTACATTCATAATTTTAAAACTTCCCTTAAGGAACATTCAAGACACAGATGGCTTCCCTGGTTTACGCTATCAAATGTTTAAGTAAGAAACAAAACCAATTCTATGAAAACTCTTTCAGAAAATAAAAGAGGGAACAATACTCAATTCATTTTATAAGGGCAGTATTACTCTACTATCAAAGGCACAGATACCATAAGCAAACAGAATTTGGGCTAATATTCCACAAGAACATAAGTTACAAAAAAAAAAAAAAGCAACTTTAACAAATTGTTAGTAAATTGAATCCAATAGTATGTACAAAGAAAAACTCATCACAATCAAGTGGTGTTTAATCTGGGAATGCAAGGTTGATTTAACTTCTGAAAATCAATGCAATTCACCATATTAGAATAAAGGAGAAATGGCATGCAATCATTTGAATAAATGCAGAAACACTTGAGAAAATTCAATACTCTTTCATAATTAAGCAGGTGATCATTTCTTTAACCAGATTAAAACTGCCAGCTTTTATAGTATCATACTTGATGAAATGTTCAATGTTCTCTAAGATCAGGAACAAGGCAAGGTTGTCCACTCTCACCACTTCTATTTAACAGTGTACCTGAGTACTTAGCCAATGCACTAAGGGAGAAAATAAATAAAAGGCACATAGGTGAGAATTTAAGAAGTAAAACTGTCCTAATTGACAGATGATATGATTATGCAAACTCTAAGGAACTCACACTAAAGCTGCTATAGTTATTAAATTAATGTATAAAGTCCCAGGATATGAGGTTAATATATAAAATTTAATCGTATCTCTATATACTAGCAATGAACAGTTAAAGATAAAAATTTTAAAAACAATCCCATTTACAATGAAATATAATGAAAAAAATCATGTACATAAGAATAAATTTAATGAAAAATGAGCAAGGTCTATACACTGAGAACTATAAAACATCATAAAGGGAAATCAGAGCCAACCTAAATAAAAAAATATACTATGTCTACTGGCTTAAAAGGCCTAACATTATGCAAGTAACAAACATAACAAAATTGATCTTCAGATTCAACGCAATTCCAATCAAAATCCTGCAGGCTTTTCTGAAGAAATCAATAGCTGGTTTTAAAATTTATATGAAAAGACAAAGAACCTAGAATATGCAAAACATTTCTGAAGAACAAAGTTGAAGCACTTACTACCTGATTTCAAGAATTACGAAGCTATAGAAATCAAGATGGTGTTGTAAGGCATAATGATAGACAGGCATAAAACAGAATAGAATCCAAAAATAGACCCACAGAAATTTCAGTGGAGTAAGTGAAAGAGATTTTTCAACCATGATGCTGGAACAAGGGAATAACCATGAACCATGACCATTACCACACACTATGTATATGATTAAATAAAAATTGACCATAGACCTAAATGTAAGAGTTAAAACTATTAACTTTCAGGAAAAAAATAGGAGAGAAGTTTTGTGACTTTGTGTTAGAGAAATTTCTTAGGATACAAGAGGTACAAGCCATAAAAAAAAAAAAAAGAAACTGATTTCAAGATTAAAAACTTGCTTTTCCAAAGAAACTTAAGAAAATCAAAAGGCAAGCCACCAACTGGGAATAAATATTTTGAAAAACATAAGACAAAAGGCTTGTATCCAGAACATATATCTCATATATTTCTTTAAATTCAACAGTAGGAAAGACTAATACAATTTAAAAAATCAATAAAGATTTCCACACTTTAGAAAACAGGATATGCAGATGAAGAATAAACACATGAAAAGACATTCAACATCACTACTTAAAGAAAGGCATATTAAAATGACAGTGAGATTCTACTACACACCCACTGGAATGGCTAAAAGGCTGACATTTTTAGCACTAAATCACAGTGTACTGTAATTGTGGACACGTTTCTCTATTTCAATAAAATGTAAGCTCACATAGAAAAAAAAGGCTGACACTAATAAGTGGTCGAGAGGATTTGGAGCAACTTGAACTATTATACATTGCTGGTGGAAATGTAAAGTGTTCAGACACTTTGAAAAGCAGTATGACGGTACCTTATAAACTTAAGCATATACTTAACGTGTGACCAAGCAATTACATTTCTAGGTATTTTACCCAAGAGTGATGAAAATATATCCACATAAAAACTTATACATAAAAGTTCACAGAAGCATGATTCATAATAGCCAAAAATTCTGTGCAATCCAAATGCCCATCAAGTAATGAATGGATAAACTAATTTTAGTACACCCATATTATAGAATATGACTCAATATTATGAATGAAATGAAGATGAATTTCAAAACATTATGCTAAGTCAAAGAGGTCAAATAGTATATATTTGTTTGATTCCATTCATTTGAAACTTTAGAAAAGACAAAATTACAGTGACAGAAAGTAGACTAATGGTTGCCAGGGGTTACAGGTGGGAGAGGGAACCAACTGCAGAGGAGTGAGAAGGAACATTTATGGTTAGGAACCCATTCTATGACTTGATTGTGGTGGTGGCTGCACAACTGTATATAATTACCCAAATTCATCAAACTGTACAATTAAAACAAGTGAATTTTATTGTATATAAATAAAACTTAAATAGAAAACACAATCAGAAAACAAAAGGAACAGTGTTCCCTTTCACTAATAAAAGAAATGATACTGAAATCATAAGCTATTTCTTTTTTCTTCAACAGACTTGGCAAAAATTACACTAGTGATCAAAGGTATTAATTAGTACATTTCTAGGGACTAATTTGGCATTGTCTACCTAAATTCTTGAAAAATATGTGAACCTTTAGACCCAGTAATTCTATTTCTAGGAATTTTTACTACAGAAATAATTGGACAAATTAAATAAGACTATATACAAGAATGGTATTAGAAAGCTTTTCATAATGGTGAAAAATAACTGCAAAAAAACCTGCTGTATGTCCAACAATAGGTGAACGGTTAAATAATAAAAAATATCAATCCAATTAAAATGATGTAGCCAATAATATACATGTGTCCTTACTGGTGTATAAAGATATACTCAATATTGGTTTTCTTTCCCTTCCCTGCATTTTGGTTGGTACCTTTCACAAAAATGTTTACTTTCTGCTTGTGGGAGTTATGGTACAACAAATAAGTGACTAGTAACTACCATAATAGATTCAAAACATCAGAAGAAAAATAAAAATTTCTGCCCTCTTTTACCGCATCTTGCGTATATGAGGCAATATTTTCTTATTCTTATGGTGATTAAAGAAAAAAAAAGAGCCTTTGGATTTACCTCAGTATTTTCACAAAATTTCTGACAAGAGCAACTATTTTATTTCAAAAGAGTTCTGTCCCACAAATTTAATGTCATTTTAATAATTTACTTACAGTTTGCCCTGTGACAGATAAAGAACTAACAGAAGGTTCTAAAATATACTTTTTAGGTTTGGATTATTTGAGCCTCAGTTCCTTATGTATAAAAGAAAAATGACGGAGTATGGGATTAGCTCATTTCTAGTTTTAAGGAAGGTAAATCTATTAAAAATCAGTGAACACCTTCAAAAATTATAGAATTGGCAAATGCAAAGTGCCAATAGTAAGTCTTTGTCAATTAGTCTGGTATACCTTGTAAGCACTTGCTTAAAGAAAAAAAGGAATAGGGTCTTTATTAAATCTGGTGAATTGAAACCCAGAGAACATTTACTATACCATAAAATAGAAATTCGATCTGTCAAGGAGACTAACAAAGGCAGGAATCACAACTGAAAAGTGATATATCCTCAATGGTTTTCTACTTGCTAAAATTTAAAGTCAATTATCTTACTTGAAGACAGTGAAAATGTACGAGCATCTGTCATTATAACTACGTCAGCATCAGTAATAAGATGTCTACTACTCCCACAACTACAGGTAATTTCAAACAGAAAAGAGCAATATCTTAGTAGTTATCAAGGTAATAATTTATCATGTCCACTTTAAAATAATGTTCTCCAACCCAACTAGGTTCAGATATTCAAATCAAGTAAGGATAATTTGTTTAAAAAATGAAATGCAACTTTGGTTTCCACTTAACAAACAGTATCACGTCTAATAAATTTGCCCTGCAACACAGCATATATCTTAATTTAAAGAAAAGAGTAAATAACCTATGTAAAATATTTGTAAATTTGACAGTAAAGATTTGCGTTTTACCTGTTTAATGCCAAATCAAAGAACACAAGTTAAATATACACACATACAAGAAATGAAACTCACTTATTAAATCTTCTTAATAAAGGAAAAAAATTACGTTTAGAAGAATGGCCAATTATAGATAACGGTGTAACTTAAAATTTTCCATAATTAATCGGGTAAATATTTTGCTCTCTGAATATTTTTTTCTACAGTTGCCTTCACAGTTACATAAGAAAAATTTGTTGATGGCCCTTGTACAGTGGTGTCTCATTGTTAAGTTAAATTAGATCCCAAATCAAATTGAAATACAAGCAATTGGCTCAAGCAAAGTTCCATTAGATGGAAGAATAAAATTATTAAGTCTGGCTGGAGACGGTGGGTTTTGGGTATGTTGCTGCAACATACAAGACACAACCAGACAGAACAAAGCATGAAACAAGGGGAAGGCCCCATCCTGCCACGGTTTAGACCCCACAGCATCTCCCTCACGTATTCTACAAGGCAACTAACTACTGGGAGAAGAATGTACCTCTTCTTTTCTAACAAAAAAGTATATGATTTGTTATCTTCCTATAGTAAGAGATTTCTTAAACTGTTTTTCCCTGACACCTGGGATTTGTAAATGCAATTTTTCATTAGAGCCTCATTTCTTTATTGAAGAAAATGAAGATGTTTAATATTCTCTTTTTCCTTTTTCTCTGCTGTTTGGAAACTGAGGTGCGAGTGGGGAACTGGAGAAGTATCTTCAAAATCTACATGGGCTTTTTACTGATTTAGATCACTGGCCCATTCAAAGTATTCTTTTGATGCTCAGGTGTCAGGATTCCAATATTAAAGTTCAGGTAACGTTCGAAGTCCAAATGCAATAACTGACAGACATTTTTTTCTTTCTTTAATACTCCTTTGATTATATCCTCTTAGGTCTAGGGATCTGAGGCTATACTGTAGGAAGATTTTTAAAAAATATAATAACATTTCATTTTCAAAACCTCAAGTCTATACCAAATGAGTTACAATAACAGTTTTGCAAGATTTTGGTCAGCCTACATTTTTTTGATGTATTTAAATTAGACTAAAATAAACTATATTGTACTTTTTTCTTATGTATCAAATTATAATTTTACATAGAATCAAGGACTCAGATGTTCTACAATCCTCTTCAAAATTAATTCCTATTTTTAGTATGAAGTCCAGAATGCTATTTAAACTAGATTCTTCTGAAATTAGTTAAGTAGCTACCATTCTTCTTCAACTTTTTCAAAAAGTGTATTCTTGACATACCAAAGAATGGTTATGCTGACAATTTCTTGAATATCACCATTTAATAAGGCATCAACATGAATGTGCAAAATTATACTTCATTTGAGAGAGACTTGGAGAAACACACGGGAAATTTTGGAAATGTTAAATTTTCCATTCTGGTTTTATGGTTTTAAGATAACTGCAACAGTCAGAACAGATAACCAAGAGAAAAGGACAGGAACATACTTGAGGAAAGATGACTTTTCTATTTGAGCCAGCTATTTCAGGAAATCCTAGAATACTTACAGTGAGTGTCAGAATGCCATCTGGCTATACTATTGATGTAATTTTAAAGTGTAACTTTAAGGATTGATGTAATCCAGAGATGGAGGTGGGAAAGGAAATGCCTAATGGGATAATCACTTCAACTATATTTATTTTAATTGCAGAAAATTTGAAATCATTTGATACTTTACATACTGATCAAGAAATGAACTTTACTGCTACTTTGCTTTATCATAGAGCCCCCAACGACTGGAGTATGTAATTATACTGCAATCCTGAGCAGTAGGATCCTTGACTCTAGAAGTGAGCCTTAGATAGAGAGATGTAACTGTTCCAAACAGCTCTAAATTTCTTCCACAACTATGTGAGTTATAGTTGGGGGCAGGTGGGATGAGGGGAGTAAAATAATTCCTTCACATGTAGAAGCTACTAATAATCTGAGTTAGGAATGAAATGAATCAGACACACTGTCATGTAAAATGGTCAGCAAACTCTTCCCTAGGGTCCAGGCCATAATCCAAGTTGACTCCCCTCCTAGTTTGAGGAGTACTACAATGCTTAAGAAAGAGAGGGAGATAAAACTGGAGGATCAGGACAGGGAGGCAGTAACAGTAGAATGATGGAGCATTTGATAGCACCATACAGGTAAAACTTGTCTCTTCCTTTCCCTGCACACAGAGCAACTTGAGGTTCCTGATGGCTACTTACTACCTGTGTATTCCCAATGTTCTTTCTCATCATATTCTGATAAGCAGATCACATCCCTCACCATCCAAAAAGACTTCTTCAGGAATTTAAAAAAAAAAAAAAAAAAAAGGACCTGGGAGAGGTTCCCTTTCCTCTTTGGTTAAAGAAGAGCTATAGGGATGTGTACTGAGAGCTGCCTCTGTTGTGTAAAGGAAAATAATTCAAGAAAACAAACACAATTTGCAGAGAAAGATAAAGGAGACAAGAATTCTGATACTATTCAAGTCTTACATTTCAGCTATGTCTAAGGCTAGTTCTACTTCTATCCATTTTGAGGTCCGGTTATATAAGCCAACAAGTCTTTTTTGCTAGAGTTTGAGTTGAACTTTTGTAATCCAAGAGACCCAACTCTTATACCAACCTTTACTAGGTGCTCATTTTCATCTATAAAAATTGCTTTTGTCTCTCCCCTTTACCTCACAGAGCAAAAACACTGTAATTTGCTCCTCCAGCAAAGCCCTAGGAGATAGCAGTTTTTAAAACAATCCTTCTCAGATACTTATATCTTTTCATGACTGACTTTACATTATATACCACCATGGATACAAATTAGCTACTTTGTCAAGAAGTCTCCTAATCTGTCCCAATACTACTTCCCTTTCTAATATGCAAGTCTTGGACCCAGTCAGCAAAGAACAAGTGGCTATAGCTGGGTTAATGGATAAATATATCCATGACAGTCATTTCAAAGGTACAAAAGAGAAAGAAAGCCATAGGGAAATGTGTTCTTGTTTTTAGGTTCCTAGGACCAAAATGATCGGACATCAATTTTCAAATTACTTGGGTTGAAACTACTTTTGGTTATGTTTTGGTGGTGCTTTTGTTCAGAAATCTAAGGAAAGAATCTAACCATTCCCTATTAGCAAACCCTAGGAAATTGTGGAAATTATAGCCTTTTCAGAGAGCTTAATTTCACTTCACATAAATAAAAACAAATCATTTTACTTGTTCACGTCATCTTATGAGACCATAACTGCTACTGGCAAACTTATGAATCTATCGTCTTCTAGTAAAAATAATACAGCTTCTTTCTGCTACCCTTGTTACTGAGCATTAGCCTTTTTTTTTTTTTTCCAATCTTTCTTGCCATTCTCTTTAGAGATGTTGGGTTGAAATTCTAATGTGTTCTAATGCAAACCATATCCTGATTTAGGCAGTCTAACAGCTGAATAAAGCCTGACACAATGTTCATCAATTATTAATACTCGCAGAAACCATTAGAGTCTAGTACAACATCAATAAATTAGCTGAACAAACGAAATAAATGAATAGTGAGAGCCTTTGGTGTGCAATTTTCATGGAAAAGGTTGTTACCTTCATTTTTCAGAAAGGAAAATTGATGCACAGAGAAATTCACAAATTTGTTTTGGGTCACAGAGAATAAACGGCAGAATTGGGATTGGATTAAAGTCTGTTGGACTGAAAAGTATGTGTTCTTCTTTTCCTTTCTTTTTTTTTTTCCTACCAGGTCACTCTCTCTGAACTCTGAAGTTCTATGAAACAGCAATTACAAAGCTATCTCTCTATACCTTCAAAGGACACCTCTGACCACAATTACCCTTGGCAGAATTCTCCTTTTTATTATAAATTGCTCCTCTTGGTATGCCTGTGGAGTAAGTTAGGGGGAATATGCAGCGAGGACATGGAGGGAGAGTTAATGGAGACCGCCCACAAAAGCTCTACTTTTGGAAATGCTATTATATATAGATTACCCTACTTTAGGAGTGCTCAATTTTGGTTTCATTAAGTATGTATGTACTTCATAGCCAGAACTATATTTAAGAAACCCACCGTACATTTTCCCAGCATCTGGTCACAAGAACATTTCAAAGAAACTAAAGTCCTTTGCTTCATTAATATATGTCCTCTCAACTCACTTCCCAGCCAGTCATTAGCTGGGAGAGAATATTTCTCAAAAATCTGGCTTAGGAAAACTAAAAACATAACAAAAATTAAACCACTTAGTTTCATAGCTGTTTTTACAGTGGGACAGGAGAATCTGTTGTGTTTCACCTTTATCTCCCTGCCACTTGTTATACAGTAGGTGTTTGTTGAAAGAGAACTTTACTAACGTAAACCTGGTTAGAAAACAAGTTTTATAAAATATTGTCACTGGGCCTGAGAATGGAATAACTTTAATAAGGGAAAGAGCAATCCTAAAATATTGTTCCAAAATATTTGTGTAGTTAATGGGAATGAGGAAATTCCCTTGCAAACGATGGCTTCTTCCAAAGAGAAAAACAAATATCACCAAATGGAAGAATTACCATATACTGAGTAAAGTTCAAGATCTGTTTTTATTTGTTGTAAAGACACATATATATCCACAAGTTTTCTGAAACTACTAACATATTAAATGTTATATTTTAATGATCCAAATTCTTTCTCAAAGACAAAAATGCTGAAAAGCCTTCCCTTTCCCTCTATTCCCCCACTTTCCTTAAAAACAAAACAAAACAAAACAAAACAAAAAAACTATGAGAAACAAACCAATCTTAATGCATTAAGATAGGAAGCATGAGACCAAAGAGGAGTTGGTCCTGACACAGGGACATTTTACTTTAAAAATGGAAAGGAAAAGACACTGTGCAGGTGGTACATGTCACCAATCCAGAGGTTTTGCTTTTGGCAGCACATTTAAGAAATACTTGTATATTGTTAGTTTTAATGATTTCAAGGTCTTTCTTGTTGAACAAGGGGTGCCGATCTGGCAACATTTCAAAATAGGATAAAATGACATTCCAGACATAGAAGATAGGCTAGTTGTCAAAAGAAAAAAAACCTGATGTCAGCATGACAGAGGCCTTTTATTTTGGAAGACAGTTAATAGACACTTTTTTTTTAAAAAGGCGGAGATGGGGGACATTACTCAGTATGATCAGCTTTACTTGGATTAAATGCCGTAAAACTTGCAATATGTCTTCTGGGATATCTCAAAGAGAAACCAACAAGGTTCTCCCTACATGAAAAGAAATGGTCCCACAGACCAGGCAGTCTCATTTTACAGATTCCTCTGAAAATTTTAGTCATTACTTTTTAGAGGGTACTATTAGGAAATAGGTTTTACATCTATGGGAATAACTTTTATTTGGTTACTCTGGTACAGATTACTGAAATGTCACTTACTATGTGAATGAGAATTATGTAGGAGCAGTTATTTTATATTTAACGTGATGAAGCCATAGAAGCTATAGAAAATATATTGACCTTTGTTCAAATCAGTGATAACATATTTCTAACAAATATGTAAACACAGAAATTAAGACACTCAAGTACTTATTGCCTAATTAAAACGTTTGCCACATCTGCTTCAGATACCTTTTGTGAAGGTATTAAATGCTATAGATGCATCAAAAAATTGCTTGCCCTCAATCTCTCCCTCTCCAGAGTTAACCATTATCCTGAATCTGGTGTGAATCCTTGATATTCATAGTTTAAAATTTTTGATACATATGACTGTATCCATAAAAGCATATATGATTATTGTTTTAAAATTTTACATAAATGGCATCACACTGGCTTAAGCTTTTACATATAATTTGCTTTCTTCCACGACTGGCTTTGTTTTTAAAATGTATCCATGATGATCCATCTAGATCTAGTTCACTCATTTTATGTATAGCACAGTATTCCACTGTATAAATAAACTATAAGCACAGAGCCAAGAAATTCACTGAAGAAGAAACATGTAAAAATTATACCAAGATACATCATAATCAAATCGCTTAAAACCAGGTGTGGGTGGAAGAATTGGATGAAAGTGGTCGAAGGTACAAACTTTCAGTTATAAAATAAATTTGGAAGTTACTAAGAGAGTATATCCTAAAAGTTCTCATCACAAGGAAAAAAACATTTTCCTTTTTCTTTTTTTTAACTATATGAGATAATGGGTATTAACTAAATATATTCATTTGGTAATCATCTCACAACATATGTAAGTCAAGTCATTATGCCATATACCGTAAATGTATATAATGTTACATGTAAATTATATCTCAATGGAAAAAAAAAATTGCTTACTATCACTGATAAAAACGAGAAAATTTAAAACCAGAGAATGAAGACATATTACATACAGAACAAAGATAAGGATTACAGCATATTTCTCATTGAAAACAATGCAATCTAGAAGACAATAGAGCAACATCTATAAAGTACTTAAATGAAAAAACTGTCACCCTAAAATTCCATATCCAACAAAAATAACTTTCAAAACGGAAGATAAAGACTTTTTCAGCCATGCAAAAGCTGAAAGAACTTATCACCAGCACCTTGCACTATGAGAAGTGGTGAAGGAAGCCCATAAATAGAAGGAAAATGATACCAGACAAAAATGGGTCTACACAAAGGAATGAAGAGTGCAGGAATATTAACGAAGGTAAATACAAAGACTTTTTAGTATTACTTAAATCTTAAAATACAGTCAACCATTAAAGCAAAATAACAACGATGTAGTATGGGATTTAAAAAATACATAGAAATAAAATGTATGACAACAATAGCACAAAGGCCAGAAGGGGCAAAATGGAAATAGACTACTGTAAGGTTCTTATGCTACACATAAAGTAGTACAATATCAACTGAAGGTACACTGTGATGACTTAAAGATGTATACTATAAATCCTAAAGCAACTATCAAAATAACAAAGCAAAGAGTTATAGCTAAAAAAGCTAGTAAGAAAGAGAAAATGGAGTCATAAAAGATACTCATGATCCACATAAAAATTGGAAATATCAAAATTTTGAAATTCTGCTCTTCAAATGACACTGCTAAGAAAATAAAAAGTCAAGTCACCCACTGAGAGAACTTATTTGAAAATCATAGCTGGTAAAGGATTTATAGTGAGAATAAAAAACTCTCAAAACTTAATAAAACAAAAACAAACACAATTTAAAAAAACAAATAGGGGTAAGACTTGAACAGCCATTTCTCCAAAAAAGAGATATATGGCAAATCCTAGCCATTAGCAAAATGCAAATGGAAACTACAGTAAGATATCAGTAAATATCTGTTAAAAGATTTAAAATGTAAAAGATTGACTCTACTAAGTAGCAACAAGGATATAGGGGAACTGGAAGTCATATACTGTGAGGAGATGTAAAATGGTAAAACCACTTTGGAAAACAGTTTAACTTAAAAAGTTATATATACGCTTACCCTATTACCTGGGCATTCCACACCTGGGTGAAATGAAACGTATGTTCATGCAAAAACTAACACATGACTATCCATAGCAGCTTTATTTGGTTAATAGCTCCAAACTAGAAATAACCCAAAACTATAGTATATCCCTATAATAGGTTACTACTGAGCAATAAAAATTAACCGTTGATTTGTGCAATGTGGATGACTCTCTAAATATGCTGAGTAAAATAAGTCAGATGAAAAAGAGTACATTCCGTATGATTCCATTTACATAAAATGTCTAGAAAATACAAACTAATCTACATCGACAAAAAGTCTGGAGATAGGGAAGTGGGTTAGGAAGGGAGGCACGGAAGGGACAGATTACAAAGGAACAAAAGAATCTTTTTGTGGTTATGAATATGTTGAGAGCCTTGATTGAGGTGATAGTTTCATGAGCGTGTGTGTGTGTGTGTGTGTGTGTGTGTATGTATAATCAAACTTATCATATTGTAGAATTTAAATATGTGCAGTATAAGTCAATTATATTTTAATAAAGCTATTTAATCTGAGACTGTTTTCTAAAAGGGTACAAACTTTCTGTTATAAGATGAATAATTCCGAGGATCTAATGTATACCATGGGACTACAGTTGAATGTATGGTATTGTATAAATTTTGGTAAGAATTTGTTTTCACACACAAAAAAATGGGTAAATATGTGAGGTGATGGATGTGTTCACTCAATTGTGGGAATCCTTTCACAATGTATATGTATATCAGCTCACCACGTTTTACACTTTACATGTAGTATTGCAATTTTATTTGTCAATTATGCTTCAATAAAGCTGAAAAAGTCTTTACCTGTTTTCATTAATCACAATGTTGGCATAGGTATGCAGAGTGCTGTGTATGTACTATAGGAAGAAACAAATGCATACTTATGTGATGTTTTCCTTCTATCATTTCAATTGCCATTTGAAAACTAGGATTCTCAAAAGCTAAGAAAGAAGATACAAGTATAAGATCGGAGTTGTAATAATTAATTTCAATTTGAAGTATCAGTATGAACTATCGATGTCATTTTACCTTAAAAAGATCTATGTACTGAAAAAGCCTTAGAGGGTTCAGGGAATAGGTGAAGAGGGAAGGGGATTAAGAGGTACTCACTGGTAGCTACAAAACAGTCATGGGATGTAGAGCACAGTGTGGCAAATACAGTCAGTAGTATTGTAATAACTATGTATGGTTTCAGATGGGTACTGGAATTATCAAGGTGATCATTTTGTGAGTTATATAAATGTCTAATCACTGTGTTGTACACTTGAAACTAATATAATACTGTGTGTCAACTATAATTGAAAAAAAATTTTATAAAAGGAGAAAAAAAAAGAAAAAAACCTTAGAAACAATTGCCTAACCCAAAGGAATGAGTAGTACCTCTAGTGACCAGAGGGCCTTGGAGAAATGGCTGGTTCCAGTTCTGGGACAGGAAATCTAAAGGCCTGGAACATTCTCTCATATCTAGACTACTAGACTCCTAGGATTATGCAGAAAAGGACTCGGGAGCCCAGTGCCAAGATAATCTGTACATCAATAAAGACAATAATTGCAATGAAATCAAAATATCGAATATGTTTAAATCCATAAGTTAATAATATTAATTGGTCACTGTTGGAGGATGCTGGTGAACCAATTCGTTATTCTGAAAATGGATAAAGGGAACAAATCATGCATTTATCCTACCTTCCCTGTACTTACTAACAGGTAATCAAACAAGGTGAAGTTTCACTTTAAAGAAGCATTTCATCTAATAAATAAGAGGGTATGGTGGAATCAGAATATTACCATTTTGCAAATCTTAACAAATCAATGGGTCTAGGCATTAGTCATCAATATCTACTCATATCCCAAACAGAGTGAACCCTATATACATGCCTCCTGATGAAGTACGCACCACTAGCTAGTGAAGTAGACATGCCCCCACCCACCCACATCAAAAAAAATAATAATTAAATACGAATGGAATCATGCCTCTAGATCCAACTACTAACGAACAGAAAACAGAACAGAATAACATACTAAACCACATGGATGCAACCAGTAAACCTCAGTAACCTTTAAAACAAAACCACTTAGATTCCTTAAAATTAAATTCTGAGAGAAAAAGGGGGAGAAATACAGAGAAGGAACCACTTCCTTGACGTGAGCATTCTCAGAGTACTCTAACCTTTCCCTTTCCTCCTTGGTGACCTCGTCCACTATATTTAGCTGCAAACTTTATGACTAATGACTAAATTTTTCGAGTTGACACTACGAAGGAGACATGTCTAAAGCCCAAACTCATCATGGTTATAACTCATTGTACTAAAAGGAATCTTAGAGATCATCCAGTGTAACATTTACCTGATACATTTATCTAATGCAAGCAAGGTCACTTTCTTCTTTAAAAACTTTGGACAAACAAAAAATGCTGACACTCAAAACCCAACCTCTGTTTCTAGTTTTAGCTCCTTCTCTCTATATAATCCTATTCCACTGCCAAACTAGGCTATATCTATTCTCCTAATACGCTGACATGTTCTTACTTCATCTGTTTTCCTATCACAGCCCCAATGAAACATTCCCTTTGATGGGATCATGAATAATTTTAATTTCTGATTTATATTTTTCTATGTAACAATATGGTCAATAATTAGCATTTCTGAGGTATCTTTGATATTGAGGATAAAGTATAAAACACACAAAAGAACCAAGATATAACCAAATCTATCTTTCTAAGTTCAATTAAAATATCACTTGTTAATGCCTAGATAGCTCTAATTCATCTCTGACCCACACTTCCCAAACTAACTCTCATGTGCATCTAGGCAGCCTATATATAAGGTTAAAAAATCAAATCAAATAAACTTTGAAGTAATAAACTCTAGGCATGCTAGAAATGGGGTAATATTCTGCACAAAAATGGTGGTTAACTTTTCTGTCTCTGTGAAAACTCTTTTATTTTGCCCGTTTAAGAGAAAAGACCTACCCATAATCCTTACAAGTATTTTGCTTGCAGTTGTACTCAATATCAACTTAACTCTCATTTTTAATGAGATATAACTGTAACCAAGGTATTTCTAATTTCATTAGAGTCACACCTTACATTAGATTTAGAGTCTAAAGTTAAGGCAAAAAACGTAAGTTCTTTAACTTACACAAATTCAATTACGCATGCTTGGTAAAAAGCAACAAAATGACAGTACTATAAAGTTTACTTTCACACATTGTTGGTGAGTGTAAATCAGAACAATCTTAGGCAAAGACTTCCATTGCTATCTAACAGCATGTTCTCCAACTTTTCCTAAAAAACAGAACTGTAATTTTTTCAAGGCAGCAATGCAAAGGCTGTATTTTCCTTCTCTTCTGAGGCTAGTGCGTCCAGGTAATTCAATTTTGTCCAATGAAATATAAATGGAATTGTTATGTGACTTCCAGGAAGGACTCTTAAAAGGAAACTAGTAAAATGTTTTTCCTTGCCTCGAAGAGAGGTAACTAACTGGGTGACTGGGAAGACAGAAAACAATTCTGTAAACCCTTGTACCTTTTGAATTCTGAACTATGTAAATGTCTAACCTTTTTTTTTAAAACCCACATTAATTAAAAAAAAAACACTATAGTGACTTTTAGAAACTATTACTGGTTTAGTGAAGAAAAATGGCAATTTCAGTATTAACAGAATATCAGAAGAGATATTTGCTGTGGATGTCATGTAAACTATCTAAATTAACCAATTAATCCACCCACTCCACAGAAAGCAGCAGTGATTCTTTTAAGGCAGCACAGTACCTGGGTAAACATTCCAGTACTCTGAATCGTGTTATTAAAAAAAAAAGTTCCAAATTAGTGTGTTTGAGTTTAGAACATGATAAAAATAAACTCCAGTTATCTCCTTAGAATAAACCAGCAAATGGAAATATATACTTCCCCCTTAAGTTTAAATTTTACTTATTTGTTTCTTTACTTAATGAATGACGCTATGAAAGATGCCCTTTTGGTGTGGGGTATTATTAGAAACTCGCTTTTTTCAAGTTGAAGTAAACTTTAATTATTTTATAAATATCAGGTAGAAAATTTACTAACAGACTAGAGTCAAAGGGGAAAAAAACCCATAAAGCATAAGTGACAGCAACTTACCTAATCAGGTATGGTTAAACATTTGGCAGTTGTAAAGCAATTTTCCTAGCAATATTTTTTGATGATTAGTCATATACAGAACTATAATGCACTGAAATTGACTTGTACAGCATGCACACATACTGCAAAAAAAATTCAAAAATCTATGACAGAACGTACAGCCTTGATGCAAGTCACAGCCCAGATTATCAGAAGCCTAGAACACTTTTACCCCATCACTGAGACTGGCAGTTAGATAAATGGGTTTTCTATTTTATTTCTTTCTCTCACTCACTCGGCTATCAGATTTTGGGTCAGACACTTAACAAAACAGTATTTTCTAACTCAAGAAACATTTCATCCTTATAAGCTAGTGAAGGCTGCTGCAACATTTACTGACTACCCACTATTTGTTAAACTTTTTTATATACAATATCTCATTTAATCCTTATGATAACCATGTAATAGGTAGGTTCTTTTACTTTCACTTTACAGATGAGAAAACAATACTAAGAGAAGTTGTTCTTAATACTGTTAAGAAGATGCTTAGGAATTAGATATCTGATGTACATCCCTGGTTAACATTTACTATAAAGGCTTAGACTCTGTATTTCAAAAGTATGTAATAATCTAGTACAGTGATCTTTTCTTGTCTGAATGTGATATAAAGGTAACTTCCTGTCCATGCCACATAAAATCATATTCTTTTCTAGTCTATATTTGGTTAAAAAGGAATCAAAATCTCCACATACGAATTCATGTTTAGGGATGTTTCCAAAGAAGGGTTATATATTAATTCAACAAATATCAATCACCTTTGAGGAGCTATGTTAGGCACTGTCACATACCCATCCTGACATCAAAAACTTTTCAACCTAATAATTAACCAACACAATTAGATTCTAGAAAGTAAGCCTCTTCATTGGTGTACATAATTCAGAAAACAAATGGAAGACTTAACACAAGACAATTCTCTGGATATCAAGCACTTAAGGGATAATATAGAAATGATTGGCAAAGGGCAGATTTAATATACAACAAAAGGATGTTTTTTTTTCTGCTCATTTCTAAACCACATGACTATTATTTCAAACAGTCCTCTGAATTAAATTTTTATGATCAACCAAAACACTTTTCAGAAAGGTCCACAATTGAAACCTTGGCTTTAAACTACACAGTATAACCTATTCTAACGGTTTTTTAAAAATCCCTTCTAAATGACTATCTAGTTGTAACTTTTAGGATAAATGAGAAAATTCTTGGATGTGCACCTGCATGTGTTATGTTACTTAGTCATTACAAACATGCTATTTCTTCAGTGTTTACATTTTAAAGCTTTTACAGTCAAAAGCACTCTACTCAATTCAAAAACTGATAGGCTTTAGTGAAGACAAATAAACCCTTTTGGACCGTCAACTGTAGAGGTCAATGTTAAATTCTGCTCTTCAATTCCATCTCACAATCCAAACTGATCCCACAATAAGAAGAGCTAAAGAAAACACAGGGGATTGGGCTCCCCTTTTAAACCTCACCTACCCTTTTCTCCAGCCTCCTATTCACAAGGACAGGAAGGCATCCTGGTTTCAGACAAAAGGAACTGATAAAAGTTGGATGAACATATTAGCAGAAACTCAGAATTAGGCATCTGGGACTTGTAAAGATGCATTTTGCTAGAATATTTTCTTATAATCCAGGTTACTCAAATAAATTTTTTATGTTAGCACACCCCTCTTTTTTTCCTTCTTAAATAGCTAATAATGTTTTTTTAAAAACCCACAAGATTACATAGAAAACTAATTTCTTTAGCTGTGTCTGTCAGAAAAAGTCAGTCCTAATATGCTGCAACACTGGTATTTAAAGAGTTACTTTAAAAATTCATGATGGGTTTGCGGGAGTTTCCCTTCGTGCGGATGATAAACTTTCAGTGATAAGGGTATAAAAGTATTTCTAACACATGCTCCTGAAGGGTGATTTGCTTAGGGACACAGAATTTGTTTGGACATGTCAATATCAAAGGCAAACCTGATACCAGGTAACTCTCAAACCAACATAAAAACCTGACCACCTTTGCTCTCCCAGTACATACAGTGACAGGTCTATTTGAAGGTTTAACAAGAGGCTTCAGGATAAACCTCGAAGGAAAGCTTTACTTAATTTTACCCCAAAATGGAAGAGACTTTCCTCCAGTACTTTAGGGTTTATATGTTTTTTTGTTTTGGTTTTTTTGTTTTGTTTTTAATTTGGTGGAAGGGTCAAAGGAGGAAGGTGGACATTCTAATTTTAAAAAGTCATTTATTTACACTGTCATAATCCTAATTCAGGGTGGAGTGTTGGGGAGTGTTAGGGATTATTTTCAGAATCAGATGAAAGTTAATGGATCCTTTTCTTAAAAAGTGATATACACACGATATTGCACACAATTTCAAAGATTCACAGATCTCTGAAGCTGCTGATCTGTACATCATAATATAATCCATAATATTAGGAAAGCTGGATATACACATGCAAAAGAATGAAGCTGGATCCTTACCTTGTACCATATACAAAATTAACTTGAAATGGATTTGAAACCTAAAATAAGACCTGAAACTATAAAACTCCTAGAATAAAACATAGCAATGAAGCTTCACAATATTAGATTTGGCAAAGATATCTTAGATAAGACATCGAAGTACAAGTGACAAAAGTAAAATAGACAAATGGGACTACGTTGATCTTAAAACTGCACAGCAAAGGAAACAATCAACAGAATGAAAAGTTAACCTACAGAATGGAAGAAAATATTTGCAAACCATATATATCTGATAAGAGGTTAATACTCAGAATATATTAAGAACTCCTACAGCTCAATAACAAAGATAATAAATGACTTGATTAAAATATGGGCAAAGGACTTGAATAAACATTTCTCCAAAGAAGATATATACATTGCCAACAAGCATATGAAAAGATGCTCAATATCATTAATCATTCAGAGAAATGCAAATCAAAATCACACTGAGTTATCACCTCACACCATTAGGATGGCCACTATCAAACAACAAAAACAAGGGCTGGCAAGGATGCAGAAACCAGAACCCTTGTACATTATTAGTGGGATGTATAATGATGCAGCTGCTATGGAAAACTGTATGGAAGTATCTCAAAAATTTAAAAATCTCAAAAAATTAAAAAATTACATGATTCAGCAATCCATTTATTGGTATATATACAAAAAGAACTGAAGACAGGCTCTCAAAGAGCTACTTGCACACTCATGTTCATTGAAGCATTATTCACAATAGCTAGGAGGTTGAAGTATCCATCCATCAGAAGAAAACATGGTATAGAAAACAGAATATTATTCAGTCTTAAAAAAAAAAAAGAGAAGGAAATCCTGTCATATGCCACAACATGAATGAACCTTGAAGACATTATGCTAAGTGAAATAAGTCAGTCACAAAGACAAATACTCTAAAATTTCACTTATATAAGGTATCTAAATTAGTCAAACTCATAGAAATGAAAGTAAAACATAGTTACCAGAGGACAGTTGTTGTTCAATGGTAGAGCATTTCACCTTCAAGATGAAAAATCCTAGAGCTCTGTTATGCAACAATCTGTATATAGTTAAGACTACCATGCTGTACACTTAAAAATGGCTAAGTGGGTAAATTTTGTATTATGTGTTATTGACAATTAAACAAACATGAGTGATAAAAAGAAAAGAATTCATAATCTAGAAAGAGAGCTGAGGTTGGTTTTGAAGGGTCATTTAATGTCATGCTAATGAACTTTATTAACATTTAGAGAATGAGAGAGACAGGTTGCTACAAACCAATATTTAATGATTGCTTTGAGTCTGGCATTGTGCTAAGCACATTACATACACCATCTCATTTAAATTTTCCAATAAGCCTGCAAATGAGTACAAAATAAAAGCGAAAGTGGGTGAAACTGGCTATAGGAAGAACCATGAGAATATTTGCAATAATGCTGGCATACAGTGATAAAATTTACTAATGCCTTTAGCTGGAACAACTCCCAAAAAAGTCTTCAACGAATTCCTGACCAGGTTTAATATTGCTATCAAGAAGAAAATTTGCAGGTTTTTGGTTTGTTCTATATAATTTCATTCTCTTTCTTCTTTTTTTTAACATTAACATGATCATACAATTCAGCAATCTTGCTCCTTGGTATTTACATAAATGAGTTGAAAACTTACGTCCACACAAAAACCTGCACATAAATATATTTATAGTAATTTATTCATAATGATCAAACTTGGAGGCAACTGTTAAGTTCTGTGGTACAATGGAATATTATTCAACGCTAAAAAGAAATGAGCTATCAAGCCACAAAAAGACCAAGAGGAACTTCAAATGCATATCACTAAGTGAAAGAAGCTACATATTATATGATTCCAACTTTAAGACATTCTGGAAAAGGCAGAACTATGGAGACATAAAAAGATACGAAATGATAGCTAAGGGTTTAGGGAGAGGTGGGATGAAGAGCTGGGACACAGGATTTTTAGGGCACTGAAACCATTTTGTATAACACTTTACAGTTGGATATGTCATTATACGTTTGCCAAAACCCACAGAACATACAACATAAAGAATGAACTCTAAACTATAAACTTTGGATAATAATGTGTCAACATTGGTTCATCATTTGTAGGAAATGCATCACTTTGGTGGGGGATGTTGATGGTGGGAAGGCTGGGAGGAGGGAGTTCAGAAGGATAGCAGAGAACGCTGTACTTTCCACTTAATTTTGCTGTAAACGTCTCTAAAATATAAAATCTATTATTTTAAATGGTAACAATCTATTTTACAATATGGCCAAAAGAGATTTTTTTCATTTTTATTTAATGCTTAAAGATAAAGGCATATTATTTCAGGAAATCTCCTAATGAGTAAATTTTAATTTTCTTCTATTGGATACTCAATGATCTAAACTCCCATTCAGCTACCTTTATCAAAAATAATTACATAAGCTTTGTAGAGAAAAAAACATAACGTATAGTACTTCCTGGATTGAAGTAGTACTCTATGCATACTTTTAGCTAATTGAATAACTAGAGACATTAATAGCTTCTTTTAGTGCTACTTTATTTGTTTTGTTGTTGTTGTTTAGTGTTTAAATAAGAAGTGTGCACTTTAAGGTAGAACAACCTTGTAAGAATTTTGTTCCATAAATCTGAACTATAAAAATGCTTGAGAAGGACTGGACTTTTCTGTGCATCTGTATTTGTTAAAAATTAATCTTTCAAGCTGATAGCAACATAATATAAGGTTAATGTCATAAAACATGAAAATTTAGTATTTGTTTCTCTTCTCCGGTATGAATGAATAACAACACATCACTGACAAGAAGCTGAAGTTTCCATTTTTTTATTAATTCCCTCCATACTAATGTGAAGTTTAACAGAACAGTATTCTCTACATCAAACTGATCAAGACGCCTGATTTTAATCTCTAGATTAATGTTTTAGTTAATTTACCGTGCCAGATACCTAATAGGCTTATAACAGTTATAATTTAAGTATTAAGTATTCTAAGACAGTTCTCCAGAATGACTTCTGTTCCCAAGGGCTGGCGAACATGGGAGGGAAGAGAACGAGGTTTGTATCTAGTATAAGAAAAAGAAGGCGAAGCAAAAAAAAAGAAAAGAAAAGAAAAGAAAAATAAAGAAAGAGAGTAAGAACAGGATAAGGAAGGAAAGGGGACAGTGGTATTAACAAAAGAGGCACCAAGAAAAGGGAGCAAACAAACAAAAGGGCTGGCATGACATACAGCACTCGATTAGTGTGATGTGTATCTCTGACTACAATTCTCAGTCTTTTATGCTACATCATTACTTCAGAGGCAGAAAGAATAGGGAAAGAGTAAAATACCCCAATGGTGAGATGAGTCCAATTACACTTTGTACTCAACTTGGTTAGAGGGCAAATGTTTGAATAAAATGCATGTATCAATGATAACTAACCCTCTTCATCCCCATTTCTTTCCTTCCACTGTTCATAAGAAGTGGGTTCTCTGTATTTTATTCACATAATTAACAAATTACCTTTAAAAAACACATAAATAGATGCATGAAAATGCATTTTCTTTAAACATCTGGTCTCTAATTTAGAAATAACTTGAAAGCGCTCACAATCCTTTTTAGCCCCCACATACTAGAATCATCACCAATGTCAGCAAAACAAAATTCTCCTTTTCTCAAAACAACTCTCCTCATTTAAAACACATACGAATAAAGGAAAACAAAAATGGGCTTTCTACTTCTTCTGTTTCAATTTGCTGTTTTTACTACATGGGAAAACATTTTTAAAAGATAGATTTTGTTTGTTGATGTTTTTAGCCTTATTTATATCCCATCACATTCCAAAACAAATGGGAGGTAGCTAAGAAAGAAACATACAGTGTAAGATTTTTAAAAAGAGAAAAAGGAAATAGTCTAGGGAAGGAGAAAAAATGGGTAGTAAAGTTATAAAGTGAAGGGTATATGTGAGGGTGCTAAAAGGTGGGTGGTCCATATTCAAAGTATAAGCTAAAATATTCTCTATTCCTTAACCAAGGAGGCTGCACATTTGGCTATGAGCTTTATAATAAGTAGCCAAAGCAAAAGTGGAAAACTAAGAAGAGTTTTTAAGTTGAGACACTTTCACTCAAATGCCCAATTTCAACAAATAAGACAAATGAGTCTGTGGGCTCAATAGTCATGACAAAATTCCAAAAAGATTCAAGAATATAAAACAAGATAAACTTGAGGCACAAAATGTACAGAGATGTTGCCTAAGCAATGCTAAAGGTTGCCTTACAAGTTGTTCTTGCCTAATGAATAATACTAGTTGTTGCAGGGAACTACTACCTCAACTCACATGGACGGGGAAAGGTTATTTTCATTCCTGTCAGTGATTACTTATATTTGATTCAGTTCCGGCCATTACAAAAATGGCCTTTCAGTAGTGAACCTTTAACAAAAGTACTTGCTAATTCTACCTAAATCACCTTAGAGAGAGGAGGTTTCTACTGGAATAACTTCAAGAGTCAGTTGTCTAGATCAGCTTAATGCTGAGAGTTTGCTTCTGAACGTTTTAAAAATTGATTTTCTGCCAGATCACATAATGTAAACCAACAGGCTAATACAGCCAACACTCCTTATGAGCAATGTAAAGTTATACCATGTTTCATTAACTGTAAGATAAAAGAATGGTAAATGTGCTATTATTTTTTTACCATCAAAAAGGAAACACACACACACACATTGTTTATTAAATTATAGGATATGACTGATTGTTAGAAATACTCTGATTATGGAGATGATAAAATGAAAAAATGGATATCAGAAAAACGTTTACATGTGAAACATGCTCCTTTGAGCAGCATGAACCAGGTGGTTGTCCACTTGCCAACCTCTGGTATGGCACCTCCTCTTGCCTTCTTCTCTGACCTCATGCCTTCTCTATTGTTATATCACCCCAACCTCTGCTCTAGTTGGTCTTCTCACAGTCCTGTCCCTGCTTTCTACTAGGTAGTCATACTAGTTATTTCTTTTCCTCATTTGTACATATGCAAATATGAGAAAGAATGCTAGGCAGAAGAAATACGTGTTTATAATCTCAGCTTCTCCAAGGCACACCCACTCTTTTTCTTCTTTTGCGGGACAAGTATATAATAGCTAGAAAATGACTATTACATTCACCATAAAGAGACTTAAATTTGGGCAACAGGAAACAATACCATCCCTGCTACCCACCGCCCAAGTAATTGAGGTCACTTAGGAAACTTCCTTTAAAAAAAACAGTGCCCCAGAGGTAAAAATTCCCTTTGATGTTCCAGACACAAAATTCTGCTTCCAGAAAATTCTATGCATTTCAAAATTTTAAAGTAAACTAGCATTTAAAATTGGGATCTAAATCTCAAATCCAAAATTGTATCACCCAACCACTCTGCAGATGGAAGGGCTGATAACATTTTATTCATACTGTAATCTCTTCTTAAATATGACAAGCTCAAACAATTTACCAGATACTAAAATTATTTTTATCTTAGATTGCTGAATAAAGTTTAACTGCTTTAAAAGTTATTTTCTAAAAATAAACAGTAAATAAATTATAACAATCCTGGCTAAAATCTTAAAATCTCATGATTTGTTATAAAGATTTTTAAACATTCACTTCAACAAACTTTAGTGAATGCCTATTACATGCTAGGGACATAGAAATAAATAAAGTCCAGTCTCTAGCTTTGTGTCTACAGGGATATCTTCCCTTTGAGACAGATAGATTAGACTCACAGACAGAGAGCAGTATGGAAACAAAGAGATTAATTCATTCCATCTGGGGTATAAACGAGAGTGAGAGTTGAGTCAGAAGGGGAGAAGACCCACCAGACTGAAGTGAGTGAAGAGTAGGATGCTTTAACAATAGAGGTGGGAGGAAGAACATTCCAAACTTGGAGATAGGACTGAATGTGGACTTTTATGTTTCCCCTTAATCTCTACCTTGTCACACTTCTTAAACGACTAGAGGTAATTCCCAAAGATATATTGCGTATAGAGTAAGAGGAAATTAGGTTAAAAATGTGCCTAAAAATGCTAATAAAATGTGTTTCAATGAGTAAATTCCTTTACTTCCCCAATAATATGATCAAGAAAAAGCCTTCAATACTGTATACAGTCTGTATATTCAATTCTGCATCTCTCTGGGAACTGCAGGGGCCTTAGATGCTTTGGAAGGGAACCAGTATTGGGAAGAGTTTTGGTCTCAGTTGCAGGACCAAAGTTCTAGAACTAACCCTGAAGGAGAAACAAACGAATTCCTGGGCAGAAACAAGAAGCATAAATTCACAAGAATGAGGAACACTATAGCCAGAGTTCTCCCTGGAGTTACTGGCCAATATTTGGGGGACAAAAGTCTTAGGTTTTAATGGACTACCTGCTGAGATGACAGGAGGCTACCTCTGGCCCTACCATGGATACAGGTTGGATTAACAATACCTGTATAAATATGCCGAGACTCCCCAAAAGGCTGCTTCCTTAGTTAATGAAACAGGAAAAAATTCATCTGCAAAAAATTTACTGGCTTTGGTTCATGGTAGAACAGTTAAACAGAAACATGTCTCCACTGTGAATTCTTAAGTCTGTACCCCTGTGGGGCTAAAATTCAAACTAGTTGTGAGGCCTGAAAAACTAAGGTAAAAATTTACTTAAAAGTAGGTAGTACCCCTAGACACTCAAATTATGTCTAAAAAAAAAAAAAAAAAATTCTGATTCTAGCCTCAAAAAAATTATAGCAAATAAAGTTCCGAAGACCATTAGCTCACAATTTCAGAAAATCACAATAAACAAGTACTTATAAGGGCCAATGACTAGCAAACTATAGAATTAGACCAACAAAGATTGCAGATAATAGAATGATCAGATGTACAATATGAAATAAGTATTTTTATTTTTAATATGCTTGAAGAAATAAAATAGAAAAGTATGATGTTGGAATAGAAGAGTATTAAAACTAACCAGGCAGATTTGAAAACAGACAATATGTATTACCTATGGACTTTAAATATGTTAAAAATTCTAAGCAACTGAAAAAACCAAAATCAGGTAGCAAACTTACAAATTAGAGCAAGGGGGTAGGAAATCTCAAGCGATTCAAAAGCAAGTAAAGAGAAGAAATATGTAAAGCAAGACATAGGGAAAATATAAGATGGTATAAATGAATTCAACAAGAGCAGTACTAATGACTGATGTATATGGATTAAGTGCTTCACTCAAAGGACTGTCAGACTAGATAAAAAATTTAAGTATATGTTGTTTACCAGAGACACATAAAATACAAGGACAGTAAAATACTGACAGTAAAAAGATAATAAAAGAGAAGTTGAAAGAGATTCCAAAACACTAAACAAAGAATACTGGTAGCGGGTTAACTATTTCCAGTTAGGGTGTAGAAATTAACAAAAGAGGGCTTACAATTAGTCAATGTATTAGACAGTGAAATTAAAAATAAAAATTGCATTTCCACTAGCATTTAAAAATATTAAATACTTATGAGTAAATTTAACAAAATGTGTGCAAGACCACTATATTGAAAACTCCAAAACACTGTCAAGAAAAATTAAAGACAAAATTAAGTGGAGATATACCATCTTCATTGATTGGAAGACTCAATTTTGTTATGAAGTCAATTCTCTTGTATTTTATATATTTTGCATCATCCTAATTAAAATCGCAATTGATTTTTAAACAGAAATTAACAAGTCAATTCTATAATGACACAGAAATGCAATGGTTCTAAAATAGCCAAAATAATCTCAAAAAAGATCATGAAAGTTGGAGGACTTTCACTGATTTCAGGAGTTGTTCTCAACTGAGGGTGCTTTTATCCCCTAAGGGGATAATGCAGAGTCAGATGATAAGTATACGCTTAACTTTATAAGAAACTGCCAAACTGTTTTCCAAAGTGATTGCAATTTTGCATCCCCACCAGCAGTGTATGAGAGTTCCATTTGCTTTACATGCTCGTGAGCATCTGGTATTGTCCCTTGCCTATTTATCATTGTCTGGAGACATTTTTAGTTGCAACAATTGGGGAGATGCTACTAAACATCCTATAATACACAGGATAGCCTTCCACAACAAAGAAGCATCAGGCCCAAAATGTCAATAGTGCTGAGGCTGAGAAATCCTGCTCTAAGACTACAATGATGAAGACAGTATGGCATTAACATACAAAAGGCCAATGAAACAGAATAAAAGTCCAGATTAGACTATCTTTACACAATCAATTCATTTTCCATAGCTGAATAGACGATAAGAAAAGGAAATAAGAAAAGGAAGTCTTTTCAACAAAAGGTGTTATAAGAATGGGTGATCAGTATTAAAAACAAAATAAAAAAAAACCCCTTCAAACCTTTATCTTACTCTACATACAAAAATTAATTTGAGATATAAATAACCTAAACATAAAAACAAAAACTATAAAATTTCTAGGAAAAAACAAAGGAAAAAGCAATGTAGATGAACTACAAAAACATGTAGCATAAAAGAAGACTGGCACAAAAGAGTATATATTATATGATTCTATCTATATGAAATTTAAGTAAAATGAATCAAAATGATAGAAACAAAAAAAAGTGTTTGCTTAGGACAGTAGGAGGAGAGTGCATGGTAGAATTCACTGGGGTGAAGAAATGTTCTGTATCTTGATTAGGGTAGTACTTTGCTATTGTCAAAACTCATCAAACTTCACACTTAAGATCTGTATGTTCTGTTGCAAGTAAATTGCAACTGTAATTAAAAGATTTAGAAAAAGTGGCAGATGCATTACAAAAAGAGTAATGCATAAACTTTGCTGGAAAAGTTTTTAGATATGAGTACATATTAATAGGAAATAAATTTTAAACTTGAAAGTAATAAGTACTTCGAAATATATAAAAGCAAAAATTGAGAAAAAAGAGAAATACAAATTCACCAGAGAGATATTAGCAATATATTTATCAATGGAAAGATAATGCATATAAAAATGTTTAATTACATATTTAATTATATAAGTTATATATTTAAATATCACAATTGTTAGAACTAGACATCCATATGTAAGAAAAGGAAGCTCAGCCTAAACAAAGATGGGATACAGATCACAACATAAACCATAAAACTAAACAACTTTTAGAAGAAAACATAGGAGAAATCTTCATGACTTGTCAGGCAACGAGTTTCTAAATATGACACCAAAAGCATGATCCATAAAAGGAAAAAAATTGATCAACTGTACTTCACCAAAATTAAAATGTTTGAACTGCAAGATACTGTTGAGAGAACTTTTAAAAAGAACTACAGACTGGGAAAAATATTTGCAAATCACAAAACTGAAAGAGGAAGCACATCCAGAATATCTGAAGACTGCTCAAAACCCAGTATTAAGAAAAATTTAAACCCAATTTAAAAATGGGCTATGGCTTGAACAGATACTTTACCCAAAAATGATAAAGAGATGGCAAATAAGCACATGAAGAGATAGATGCTTAATATCATTAGCCATTAGGGGAATGCAAAATCACAATGAGATAGCACTATAAACCTATTCAAGTGGCTAAAACTCAGGGGAAGTGGGTAAGGGACAATAACCCAATGCTCAGGAGCATTTGGACCAAATGGACCTGTCATACATTGCTGGTGGGAATGCAAAATTGCATTCATTTTGGAAAACTGACAGTTTCTTATAAAGTTAAACATATATTTACCATTTGACTCAGTATTTACTCCTAGGTAATTTACTCAAAAGAAATTAAAGCATGTCCACACAAAGATTTGCATATAAACATTCATGGCAATTTTATTTGTAATAGCCAAAAACTAGAAGCCCAAATGTCCATCAACAGGTGAATGGATAAGAAAGCTGTGATATAAAGAATACAATGGAATACTACTCAACAGAAAAAAAGGAAGACTATTGATACCTGTAACATATGTAATAAGGACTGAAGGAAATGTGCCCATTGGATTTGGCATCTGGTTGCTAATTAATAACAGGTCACTGGTCACATTTGTCAGAGTAGCCTGAGCTGTATGGTATGTCTAAGAAAGCAGCATATAGTGGTTTAGGAGTAAATGAAGAGTGAAGGAAGAGACAATTGAAGACTAATCTTTCAAGGAGCTTAGTTGTGAAGGGAGAGAACTTAGGTTGGTAATCTAGGGGAAGATAAAGACTGGATTTAGGGGTGAGCTTTGAGCAAGTTTCTAGGCTTTGGGGAAAGCTACTGAAGATAGGCAGAGGTTAAAACCTAAGAGAAGATAATAGATGGAACAAAGCCCCCAGAAAAACTGGAAGAGAATAGGATCCAGACAGAAAAGTAGAAGAAAACCACACAGTGTTGACACACATATTTGTCTGTGGGTGGAACAGGAAGTTATCCAGTTCCTGCATCCTTTGGCTTTATTTTCTCTGAAATAGAGGATGAAGTCATCTGTGGAAAGTGAGGAAGAGGTGGAGTAGGAACTTGAGGAGAGTGACAGAGGTTTGAAATAGCTGTTGTGGCAGGAGAGGAAAAAACTGACTTGAAACAAGTGTAAGACATGCCGGAGAACACTGAAAGCCCAGCAAAGGTTATACACCATAAAATTTTTTAATGTCTAGGAATGAAGCTTCAAGTAAGAGAAAAGATACTTCCTTCATCGCTGCCGGCCTATAATAAAGTTTATGGTTCACACTAGAAGTAGCATTGACCTACACTACTACAGTTGCCTTCTCCCAGCTGTTCTTCTGCAAACCATTCTCCCCAGTACTGCCTGAGCACCACATAAAAATAAATCTGATCATTTTAACTGTCTGTTTAACTCATTCAATAGCTTCCTAGATTCAGATAAAATCTGAAGGCATTAAAATCGCAAACAAAGTCCTTATTCTCATCTCTTAGCAATCACTCCCATCCATCTCATCTTTCACTCTAGTCATAATGAACTAATTCCAGGTCCCCAATCATACCATGGTCTCTCATGTCCCTATGACTGTAGAGGAAATTTCTTCTGTCTGAGCTGTCCTTCCCACTCATCCTTTGACTTTTCACAATCAAAATTTAACTTCAGATGTCATTCACCTAATTTGAATTACTACTATTACTATTATTACTACAAAAATATGCATTGTATAGTTACAGGGGCCACCATTCACAATATAATAATGTTAAGAAGTGTCCCCTTGAAATAGTACAAACTGAAGACCTGGGTATCCTACCTATGTCTTCACACAGTAAGCATCCATGCCTATTTGTATGTATATCTTAACTGTAATATGTTTAGAAAGATTCAAGTATAAGATTCTCCAAGGTAGGAATGTGTCAGGAAAGCCTTCTTGGCCTCAAAAATTAACTAGGTACCATAATCAGTTTTCCTTCATGAAACTAAGTTAGTAAGTGCTAACAGATAACAATAAAAACAGCTAATATTTATTGAATGTTTGCTATGGGCAAGGCACTATACAAAGCATTTTACATGTATTATATCTCATTTAATTCTCACAAGAACCTGAGACAACTACCATTATAATCCCTATTATAAAAGAAGAAACTGAGGCATAAAGGGCTAAAGCAACTTGCCTTAAGTCACACAGACAATAAGTAGCACAATGTGAATCTAGGTAAATTATATTAAGAGATTTATTGTCTGCCTTCCCTACTTAACATCATATTAATTAATTTTGTTCTCAGTGTATACTCAGTTCTCAAATCTTAGTACACAAGTCTTCAATAAAAATGTTTGCTAACTTTAAGATGACTCGAAATTCAGACCTTACATTTACTGCGACTAAATTTCCACTTGTCAATTTCTGCCCATGCTCCTCATAGAAATCTCTCTAAAGACCTGTCATCTACTATGTTAGCCATCCTTCCTACCTTCTACTGACTTTGAAATCTGATGAGCCTTCTATGTTACTGTCCAAGTTCCCAATAAAAATGTTGCAGAGTCCTATATTTAGGTTCAAAAAATCATTCTGACTTTTTGATCTGAACATTCTTCCAACTACTTACTTGAAATTATAGCTATTTAAACTATTTAAAAGAACAGACCCAATACTTTGGTACGGTTTTCCTAAAACATTATTCTGCTTTAACTTTTCTCAGACTTGCAGTTTTTCAATAGGTAAATAAACAATCTTTTCTCATTCCATTCAGTTTAATTATTTATTAGCTTCCAAGTGTACTGCTCAGGGTTTCTCATTTTGTCATGATTCCTCTCTGCTAACTTATTTGTCATAAAAGCTCCAGGAGAAATAGTGGTGCATGACATGTTCCATATTACTCATTGAGCTTTTATGAGTGTGAGGGGGTAAATCTTCTACAAGTTTACCTCTATAAACATCGTCTTTGGAGAAAGGAATTGGAAACTTCCTTTATATATCTAAATATAGACAAAACATAAAATGACTTTCACATAATAAAATTATCTCCCCTTTCAGGAGAGCATTTTAGCAAATACTTTTTAAAGTATAAAGTTCAGTAAGAAAGATACAATAAAATGATGTTTTTTGAGAAATAAAATGAGAAAATGAGTAGACTGAGTAGAAAAAATAATATAGATATATAAATCATGTTCAATTTTCAATTATTTTTCTTCTTGGAGGCTTTATCATTGAACATGCCATCATCTTACATTAATATTCCTCACTCTTGATGTTTATTGGTAGATAAATTATTCCAGTTGTGTTACCAAATTGACAACAAAACAGAAAAATAGGAGTAATCTGATTATTGTCTTAAAGGTAAAACAGCTGCCAATTTGTCATAATTTGATATTTTTTGCTAAAAGTATTTATCCCATAGTTTACTGTGTTAATTATACCACACACATGGTTTTAATATGAAATTTTTCATCAATTTCCAAAGACGGCACAGTACATTTTAGCAAATTTAAAAATGTTTACCTAAAACATTGTATGATTCTAAGTTTTGATTTTAATTAAGTAAGGATTTCTTTTTAATCTATAAATTCACTTTGAGACTCCTCAGAGACTTTGTAAATGTTACAAGAAGCTTAATAACAGTATTTACATTCAGTAAAAGATAACTAAATGAAAGGAAATGGATAGAAAGGTAGTATTAGATACAGAACTTATTGACCATGAGGGTAAGAGGGCAGTAACACTCAGAATTAAGCCATTAAATAAAGACTATGGCATCACCACTTGAGGATTATAAGAAAAAAAATGCTAACAGCCTACACCATCGATAATTCCTCCCATTCTCTCTCATTCTCTTGTTCTCTCTCTCTTTCTCCCCCTACCCCCTATTCAATGGCCTATTCTTATTTATGAATTTCAATAGGTCATCACCTCTAAAACCTTCCCCACTAAATTATATGGCATCATTTTCTACAAAATTAATTTTATAATAATTTAAGAAATCTAATATATCCTATATATAACAAAACTGAAAAAAAGGAATCATTAATTACTAGAGCATTAACTAAGAGTACTGGATGAAATGATCTTTGTGTCTCTTCTACCTTCTATAACCACAAATTAAAGCTGCTAAGGAAATAAGCTGCATTTCTATTTTTGAGGAAGAATGAACTCTTCTTTGACACTTCGATGAAGTACAGAGACCCCCCACAGACCATGTGATAATTTATATAACTCTCAAATTCAAGTCAGAAACTCAAGTGATATTGAAATATCACACAAATTAGTTGGTGCTACTTTCATCACAGCACTGTTAAATCATAAGGCAACAGAAAAATCATCTCTGGGATCGTTCAAAATCATTTTTTACAAATAATGCCTTTTTTTCAATTTTCTTCTAAGATTATGGGCTCCTTTAAAAAAGATTCATAGAATTACAGAATGGGAAAACACTGCAACTGGAAAATGTAGTACTTCAACCTTCAAATCTCCAAAACTTGAATCACTGGGAAACCTATGGAAAACTAACTGTTCCTATCACTATCTCTTATAGATCATGTTCCTATAGTGTGCTGCTAAGAATTAGTTATATGAAGATGCAGCTTTTAAACGTTAGCTGGTGCTTGGTATTGAAATTCAGGGGTTATTCTCTATTACAAAATTCTCCAAAACTAGGTGAAAAGCAACAACATAATCATTACAGTTTAAGTAAAGAGAAATACAATTCATTGTTGTAAAATAGAAAACAATTATTTTTATTTGGTAAACAAAGTGGCGAAACTAATGCAAATATCTTTGAAATTATCATGGACACCATAAAAAGGTAGTTAGAGGGAAATTTAAAAAGAATGCCTCAGTGAACCATTTTTATATTTAACCTAGCTCAGTGTTTCCTCTGGCTTGAGGAGCTTGAATAAATGGGACAATCATGCTCAAAGTATACAGATTCTGTGTAAACTTTTATTCATCTATTTCCTTAAAGATTCATTAAAATGTTGACAAAGAATAAAACAAACTCATCTTAAGTTTTTACCATATCTGTTAATTAGAGAAAGGAACCAAAATTTATTAAGTTACTGCACTGTCTATTTACACCTCTCTAGGCACTGAAAGTACTTTAACAACCATTTAAAGTACTTTACCATTTGTGTAACGCCCCCAAAAAAGCAAAACCAAACAATATATTGTATAGGGAATTTGGAGTTATGATTGAACTGTTCTAAAACTGGATGATGGTGATTGCTGTACAATTATATAAATTTACTAAAACTCAATGAACTGTGCACTTTAAATGGGAGAATTTTATAGTATGTAAATTATACCTCAAACTCTTAAAAATAAAGCATCAAGAGAATGAGAAGACAAATCACAGACTCAGAGAAAGTATTTTCAAAAACCGTATCTAATAAAGGAATGTTATCCAAAATATACAAAGAACTCTGTAAACTCAATAAGAAAACAAAAGCTACCAATTAAAATATGGGCCAATGACCTTAACAGACATCTCACCAAGAAGATATCGATGGGAAATAAACAAATGAAAAAATGCTCGACATCATGTATCATTAAGGAAATGAAAATATAAGATACTACTACATATTGTTTATAATGGCCAAAATCCAGAACACCAACAACACCAACTACTGGCGAGGATGTGGAGCAACAAGAACTCTCATTCACTGCTGATGAGAATACAAAATGGTCCAGACATTTGAGAAGAGAGATAGGCAATTTCTTATAAAACTAAACATACTCTTCGTACCATGCAATCCAGCAATCGTACTCCTTGGTATTGACCCAGAGGAGCTGAGAATTTAAGTCCACCTGCACAGAGTTGTTTACAGTAGCTGTACTAATAATAATTGTCAAACCTGGAAATGATCAAGATGTCAGGTAAATGATACACTGTCGTACATCCAGACAATGAAATATTATTCAGCACTAAAAAGAAATGAACTATTAAGTCAAGAGTAGACTTGGAAGATCCTTAAATATATATGACTAGGTGAAATTAATCAATCAAAAAGGCTACATATTGTATAATTCTAACTATATGACTTGAAAAAGAAAAACTATGGAGGCAGTAAAAAGATCAGTGGTTGCCCAGGAGTGGGGGAATGATAAGTGAATGCGTAAAGCACAGAAGATTTTTAGGGCAGTGAAACTATTCTGATAATACTACAGTGGTGAATGCATGTCATTATACATTTGTCAAAACTCATAGAATAACACCACCAAGAGTAAACCCTAATGGAAACTATGTACTTTGGGTGATAATGATGTGTCCACGTAGCTTCATCATTGTAACAAATGTATTACTCTGGTTCCGGATATTCATAGTGGGGGAAGCTGTGCATGTACAGGATTTGTGGGTTTCTGGGAACTCTGTACTTTCTGCTGTTTTGCTGTTAACCTGAAATTGCTCTAAAAAAAGAAAAGTCTATTTAAAACAAAAACAAAAATAAGAGAGAATAAAATAAAATAAAGCTAATTATAAACCATGATTAAGTGGACAATATCCCAAGAATGCAAGGTTGGTTCAATATCAAAAAATCAATCAATGTTCAACACCTTTCACAATAAAAACATTCAATTAACTAGGAATAAAGAGAACTTTCTCAATCTGAAAAAGGGTAGCTGCAAAAAGCCACAGCCAACAACACACTTAATAGCAAAAGACTGACTGCCTTTTCCTTAAGGTCAGGAACAAACAAGGATGTCTGCTCTTGCCCCAGAAATTAGGGAGGGAAACGAAATAAAAGGCAGCCAGACTGAAAAGGAAAAGTAAAACTATCTATCTGCAGACGGCATGATCTTGTATATGGAAAGTTCCAAAAAACTATTAGAACTAATAAAACAAGTTCAACCAGGTTGCAGGGCAAGATCAATATACAAAAATCAACTGTATACACAAGCAATGAGCAATCCAAATGAAATTAAGAAACCAATTCCAATTACAATATCATTTAAAATAAAATACTTAGGAATAAACCTAAAAAGTATAAATATACTCTGAAACTATAAAATTTTTAAAAGAAATTAAAGGTCTAAATAAATGGAAAAATACTATGCTCATGGACTGAAAGACAGTGTTGTTCAGATGACACTACTCCCCACATTGATTTACAGAGTCAATGCAATCCCTCTCAAAATTCCTTCAGGGTTTTTGTTTGTTTGTATGTTTGTTTCCAGAAACTGGCAAGCTGATCCTAAAATTCATATGAAACTCTTGACCCAGAATAGCCAGGACAATCTTTAAAAAGAATGAACTAGGAAGATCCACATTTTCCTGTTTCACAACTTTTACAAAGTTATGGTAATCAACAGTGTGGTAAGGAGATATATATAAATGAATGGAACAGAACAGAGAACCCAGAAATAAACTATTACATTTATGGTCAACTGATTTTCAACAAGGGTGCCAAGGCCATTCGACTGAGAAATAATAGTAGTCTTTTCAACGAATTGTGATGGGACAACCGAATATCCACAAGCAAAGAATGAAGTTGAACCCCTATCTAATACCATACAAAAATTAACTCAAAACAGATCCTAAACCTAAATGTAAGAGCTAAAATTATAAAACTCTTAGAAGAAATATACGTATAAATCTTCATAATTCTAGATTAGACAAAACCCTTTTAAAAGTAATATTGAAAGCACAAGCAACAACAACAACAAAAATAAACTGAACTTCACAGAAATTAAACTTTTTTGCTTCAAAGGACATCATCAAGAAAGTGAAAAAACAAGCCAAAGAATGGGAGACTCACTATTTGCAAATCATATATCTAATAAGGGAATGGTATCTAGAATACATAATGAACTTAACAACTCAACAACAAAAAGACAACCCAATTTGTAAACGAGCCAAAGACCTGAATAGACATTTCTCCAAAGAAGATATACAAATTGCCAATAAGCGCATGAAAAGATGCTCACATTAGTCATTAGGGAAACTCAAATTGAAACCATAATGAGGTATCATTTGCATCTACTAGGATACCTATAATTAAGAAGACAAATCATAAGTGTTGAAAATTGGAACCCTCATATTGCTGGTGAGAATGTAAAATGATTCAGTCACTGCGGAAATCAGTTTTGTAGTTTCTCAAAAAGTTAAAATTATCAGATGCTAGATGACCCAGCAATTCCACTCTTAAGTATATACCCAAGAGAAATAAAACCATATGTTCACATAAAACTTATACATGCATATTCCTAAGTAGTATTATTAAAAATAGCCAAAAAATGAAAACAATCCTAATATCTAACAACTGATGAATGAATAAACAAAATATGGTATATCCATACAACGGAACATTATTCAGGCATAAAAAGAGATGAAGTAATGATATATGCTACAACATTAATGAACCTTAAAAACATGCTGAGGTAAACAAGTCAGTCAAAAAAGACCACATACTGTATGTTTCTATTTACATGAAATCCAGAATAGGCAAATTTATAGAGACAGGAAAATTAATAGTTACCAGTGGCAAGGGGATGGGGAATAGTTTGCTAATAGGTATGCGGTTTCTTTCAGTGGTGATGAAAATGCTCTAAAATTAAAATTTACTCTGTGAATATATTATATATCATTTGAATTTTTTTTTTTAAAAAAAAGGCAGGTATAACGTGTGAATTATATCTCAAGGCCATTTTTTTTAAAAAAAGCAGGTAATAATAAATATAAAATTCAGTATAGTGGCTTTCTCTTGATGGGGAAGTAGGTAGAGAGATGGTATGGGGAGGTGTTTAAAAGCTTCAACAATGTTCTATTTATGTTCTATTTCTTTGGCTGGGTTGTGGGCTCATGGATACTCTTTTTATTATTCTTTTTATCTTCACCACATATATAAAAGATATGTGATAGAGGTTACGAAGAATAATAAACATTATGTTTTGTTCATTTGTTTAAAGAGCACAGGCCTGGGTGAATGCCCTATTCTATCACTTAGCTAGGAAGCCTTAAGGAAGTTACTTAAACCTCTGTGACCTATATAGTTCCCTCTTCTAAAAATAGGGACACCATCATGTACCTCTTAGGGTTAATCTTTACAATAAAGAAACTCTTAAGGTTTCTTTAAAGTAGAAATTATTATAAAACCTCAAATAAATATCTGCTATACTCTTACCTCACTCAAATAACCATTACTGGTAGACAACCTGCCAGACTTTTCTGGAGCATATGAGTAATTTTTTTCATACTTTAAGGAGACAATCTTTGACAGTGATTTTTCACTTAATAAATTGTGAAATTTTTCAAATTTTTCAAAGATAACCACTCCACTGTTCATAGACATTTAGGTTGCTTTTAATATAGGCGTATTATAATTAATAGTGAATGAACATCCTTATAAATATATCTCTGTATCTAAGCTCATTGATTTCTTCAAAGGGTGTGTGCATTTAATTTTAAGAAACTGCTTTCCTAGAAAGTCTCTATCCATCAACACTATCATCAAAAGTTTGAGAATATTTCACTACATCTGTAATAATTAGGAGAATTATCGCTTCTTTTAAAATGTTAATCTAGCAGCTTAAAAGTGGTCTTTTCATTTGCATTTCTTTATGAATGAAGTGAGAATCAATGTTTTTAAACAAATTTTATTTCTACAAACAGCTCATTCTCAGCTTTATTTTCAGTTATCTTTATTCCTTATTGATTTTAAGAGTTCTTTAAATATTAAAGATGTTAACTTTTGTCTTTCATATATGTTGCCAATATTTTCCGTGAGTTTTTTGTATTTTCTTTAATGGTAAATTTTACCAAACACATATCTTAAATTACCACACAACTGATGTTCTTTTCTTGCGTTGAAGGTAATAAGCTCTTTCTCTCTAAGATGATAAAAATAGTTGCCTATATTTTCTTCTTACTTTTTGGCTTTGTTTTTTACATTTAAATCTCGAATCCACTTTTATTTTAGTTTATTTTTGTACATGATGAACAGGGATCTAACTTCATCCCTCCCCACCAATGGCTAAATATCCCAACAAAGACACAAAATACACTGTTGTGTGTTGGAGCTGATTTATACTGGCTCCAAAGAGACAGTTATATTTTCTGGAATTTCACAAACAGACTGAAACAAAGCCATTATTAAAAATTAAATGATATAAACTTACAACTAAATAAAACATACTTATAACAAAGGTCATAAATACTCAAAATCATTACTTCCTAATTATTTGATTATAATTTATGCTCTTAGGGTTATTTAACATGTACCATATCTATATGATGAAAATATAATTGTGTGCTACCATGTTTCTTTTTCCAATTCAGTGCTTAGTGACTTCCTGTTGGTAGCTTGAAACTGGCCCTTACAAGAATATTTACACCATAGAAATTGGCAAGCTTTACAAACTAGGACTATTTTTCAGAGACCCCGTTGTTAAACATACACCAGCAAACCACTGAAATAAGCCATTCTTTCCTATTAATTTTAAGAGAATCTCTAGCACATACTAATCTGTCATTTATTCATAAGTTTATAGAATAGAAAAAGGAGCTCAGAATTGTTTTCTGTGCTAGCCTCACAGACTGCTCTGGTAGGTTTGATATACGAGATGAGACTTCCGACACAGTTCTATTTTTCTAACATGAGATCAAAGTACTGCACTGAGAATGTATTTTTCCTAAACAATTCAACAGCATTCTTAACTTAATGTATATTATAGAAGCAGCAGCATAATAAAGGACTATTTGGGGAAATGGCTGATTACTGTATATTATTTTTAGATTAGGGTGCTTTACTCTTAAAAAAAAAATCCATATGCAAGAGAACAAAACACTACTGTGGAGTCATCTAAAACCATTCTAAATGTTCCCTCATAAAAAAATTCCTCCATTGCATGAGGAAGTAGAGATCTACATAATAGCAAGACCCAGTGATAGTACTCTTTTTTGACAGTCACCACCATGTACAAACTTAGTATTAGTGACTTTCAATTCAACAACAAACAGTTAATAAGTTTTCATTCAGGAGTATATTAGGCTACAGAGGCAGAAATGAGACATGGCTCCAGCCTTTGAAGCTCTCATCATTTTTAGTGGATCAGTGGGTAGAGAATGTGTCATAAGTGGTTATAAGCACTTGTTTTTATTAGCATTGAAAGGGAAAGAGAGACAGAAACAGAGAGACTGATTTTGATATGTCTTCTAAGAATGAGCATCTTACTTTAAGAGGGGAAAAAAATCAAAGTATAAAAACTAGTTATTTAAAAAGTTTGCCCACTTAGAGAAACAAGCTGATATGTGTTGGTAACTAGATCTTCAGTATCTACGCCAGTTAAACACCCCAGTGTCCCTATTTTAATGTCTTTCCTGCTGAGTTAAGTCAGTGATTTATATGCAGATGCTGATATCAACTGTTTGAAGTAAACAATATCTGCGGCCTATATATTTCCTTATCTGTCACAAGGCATTTAGATTTGAACTCCAGCTACCTCAACCTAAGTGTTTATGTTATGAAACTATGTAATGTAATAGCTAGGTGGACTCAAATAACCCTTTTTTGCAAGTGAACCAAAACTCACTTTTAAAGACCTGCTGTCAGCTAGTTTCTAGTAAGCATAATATCTCACAGTGTAGTCTAGGGAGCAAACACAGCAGCTGCCCTTTTATACACACAGTTGTGGCTTGATATACAGAGTGACAATTTCAACCACTTCCAAACACTGATGTTTTAGACTGTGAAATCTATTTCTCAGGGATTTGTGCTATTTATAGAAATAATCATTACCCTTTGGGAAACAAAGGCTCATTTACTGAAAATGAGTTTAACAAAGGAATTATTTGCTACTGAAAAATACAGAGCAGTGAATTGGGTGACACAAATACAGCATCATCAGTTCATGTGACTGTATAAGGGTAATTTACTTTAAAAAAAACTACAGTAATTTAAAATTTAGCTTCAACAATGTAATATCCTCAATCATGTCTTCTGTCACAAAATTGTGAAACCAGATCTTAGGTTATATTGAAAATGTCCCTTACCTCCCAACCTGAGAGATAAATACCACAAAAGCAGAATGAAATATTTCCATTTTGCCTGAAGCCTAGTTTTGACTGGTATATGTTTAATTTACACATATGATTCACACTGAATTTTGTTTTAAGTATTAAGAGAATAAATAGCATTCCAAAAGTCACAAGCTTGAAAACTTCCAGTTCCTTCTCTAGTTGGAGAGCTTACAAAACTTATTACATGGAACAATGAGTTGATGCAGTGACGATAAATTTCTAATTTTAAGTCTAAATTTAATCCAAATGCAATTTCAGCAAATTCTGTAGAAATAGCCTCAAAGTAGAAAAGACAACAGTCACAAAATGTTAACCTAGAAGGATGGTTTATGGGTATATCATTGTACAATAATTTCAAATTTTCTGAGGTTTAAGATTTTTCAAAAAATAAAAGGGGGAGGGGCACAAATCCTCAAAGCAGGTACACAACAGAATTATATATTCCATGAAAAAACTGAGTTGTTTTCCACCAAAAGCTCTGTACCTTGGCCATTAAATTTTTACCAGAAACCTTAGAGTTACTAGCACACAAAAGGCAACCAAGAGAGTATTCTAAATATTCTATATTTTTTAGATGTATTGTTCCTGGTTTCATTATAGAGTTTTTGTTTTGTGTTTTGCTTTTATAAGAACACTTCCTCCAGTTTCAATGGGCATTAAGTTGGACAGGTATTACTGGTAAAGCAGCAAAAGAGAAAAGGTTCTGGCTCAGCTTCTAACCAGCTGTGTGACCTTGAACAAATCTCTTAGGTTCTCTGAGTCTCAATTTTCCCATTTACAAAAGGAGGCAGTTATACTAGATGCATTCTAAAGTATCTTCCAACTCTGTAATTCCTTTCAGACAGAGTTCTAGGCTTTTGAGAATGAAAAAAAATACCACTCAAAAAAAAAAAAAAAAGCCAAAATCTACCTTTGTAATGTTAAACAAACAGGCTACTGAATTGCATTTGTACAATGTAATCATGATCCCAACTCTAATAATATTACAAACACATATACATTCCAGATTTTAAAAATTGGAAAAAAAAAAATGAGTGGCTATCTCTGAGTTGTAGGTTACAGCTTTTCTGTATTTTTCAAATTTAAAATATATTAATACTTTGATAATGGAGTGGGAAGAGGGAGTTAAAGAAAAAACCCTCCTTTCATGTGCTAAAGGAAATTTTACATTTGGAATATTTTCTAGAATTTGAATGAATTTTTCAAACAGTTGGAGTTAATCAGAAAAAAATCTCTGGTATAATCACAAATCTGATACCTGTCAATAGCTGGTTACAAAAGCTGGTTATCTGCCTTAAAATTAGTAAGCTTTAACAAGGTGCTATATTTTTTCATTGATACTAAAGATGATAATGATCACGGCTAACATTTGCAGTTCTAACACTTTACCTATATATTGATTGACTCAGTTAATCCTCAACAACTCTGAGAGATATACTATTACTATCTCTATTTTACACACGACAACCATAAGGCACACAGGGTTAAAAAATCTGCTGGAGCTAATAAGCAGTCGAGTCAAGATTTAAATGCAGGCAATCTGTCATCAGAGTACAGGCTCTAAATTACTAAACCATACTGTACTTTGTACTTAAAATCTTGTCCTCTTCAGGTCATTCTTTAATGCTTTTGCCCTCAAAGTTCTTCTAAACTACTTTTCTTTAAATTAAAAATAAATACATAACTACTAGGATAAAGTACTGGCCAAACTTTTAACTTGCTGGCTTAAAATTATGATTAATGTCTAATTCATTACTTCAAAGTTACAGGGAGTATAATTTAATCTCCATACATATAACCAGGTGAGTAATATAGTATCTGAGGAATTAAATAGGATTAATTACTAAGTTTAATATTGGAATGTTTTAATAAAGGAAGGCACTTTATTGATCGACATTATTTGTTCTCACAAATCTTCTGGGGAAAAAGCCCCAAAACCAACTGTTGTACCTTTCTAAATTTTCTACTTCAGTGAAAAGATATTTTAAACTGGGTTGCAATTAATTTGTTCAGTTTTTAAAAGGATACCCATCAATATTTATTTTGAACATTGGCTTTAGGACACACCCAGTTAACTTAACAATAATCCTAATTACTATAACTTGCAGAACCTTGGAAAAGGAATGCAGAGGAAGCCAACCAAACATTGTATTGTTGAAGGTTCTCACCTAATTCTTAGGTAATTCAAACTCAAACCAAGCATGCATATATGCTTTTTTCTGCACAGTACCCACATTACCTGCCAATTTTTATGGCTTCTGGATTACTTTTAATAAAGCTCAAATTTCCCCACATCTGTATTACTAATTTTCTAGCCTGTCAAAGTAAATATAGAAATCAATAGTTTCCTTTTCAAAAATTAAAGAGAGGAAAGTGGAGAAGTAGGGGGAGGGAGAGAGAACTGCACCAGGCTGCCTGTTAACTTAGATGTGCAATGAGACAATCACCCGATAATTACACCCTTTGGGTACTTCTGTACTGGTAAGATAATAAAGTGAGATAAAGTCACCTGGTTTATTTCAATTTACTTACACATTTGCAAATCTGCAGCTCTGTGCCATGGTACATTAAGAAAATTAGCATGTTAAGAAAAATCACCTGCTTATGTAAATTGAGGATGGTTTTTATCCAAGCAGAGAAAAAAAATAGCTGTAATCTGGGTCAAATGACTAATTTTTTATCTATTTGTTCAAGTGTCTCTCTTCACCTTTTCTCTGTAGCTCAGAGCAAGAATTTTAGGTCAAGGAATGGATAAACAAAAGTTTCTGTGTTGTCCATTCCCCTGTAAAGAGTTTGCTGCCTGACACTACTGAGCTCTATACCACTTAAATTGAAAACAAGACCTATAACTTTATCTAGATAACAAAACCACAACACTAAGAGAGGAAAGAAATCAGTGGGGGATAGCTGATCTAACAGGGAAGGAAAGCAAACATGGCAAGGATCAGGTACCAATTTCACCTTCTGCTACTTTAGGTAAACAAAGCTTCAGGAAAGAAAGGAAAATACTCCAAACACTTCAGGGCAGACAAGACAACATCACTACAGAAAACATTATTCCTGTTTGCTCTATAAACATACTCAGTCAAGTTCTTCTGAGCCTAAGTTAGATGAATGTGTTCATGGTCATTAACAACTGCCTTCTCAGCATACACTAAGTAATTCATCCCTCCCACTTATAACTGACTTCATCTCCAGGTCCAAGTACCAATGGCATCTCAACTCTTCAGCAGGGCACTCCAACCTCTTTAGGATCTAGCTCTAGCTTGCATCCCCACGCTTATCTCCTATCACCTTCCTCACTGCACTTTGTATCTCAACAACTCCAGCTTCCTGCATATAGGCTCTGAATTCACCCAGAATGCCCTTCTCCATTAGTTAACTCCATTCTTTAAACTCAGTTTAGGTATTATCTCTTCTAGGAAGCATCCATACCTTCCACAGAAATCCCTTTTCTGTGTTCCCATAATATCCAGGGACTATCTTTATTGCTGCATTTATGGCAATAAATTATAATTATCTACTTACAAATCTCTCTCCCCCCAATAGATCATAATCGCCTTTAAATCCCTATAATCCAGCACTGTACCTAGGAAATAAATGAGTACCATAAATGAGTACTGTAAGAACAAATAAGAATAATATATCTTTAAGTTTTTATTTACTCGTTTCAAATTTTAGTTTTAACTCTCCATCAAGACTCTATGAGGACAGGAATGTGTTATTATTTTTTCATACTGTTTACTTAACTGTGTGCTCCTTCAGGACAATATCATGACTTAAACACCTCTATATCCCGGTGCCAAGAACAGTAGCAGAAGCTTGATAGAGGTTTGCAAAATTATTTATAGAATTAAATATACTCATTAGTATCTATGACCGTGCTGGTCCACAGCAGGTTGACAAAAATACACTGACTAGTGAGTTCCAACAATGTCAAAACCTTCTACTGTCTGATAGTAGAAATGATTCAATTAGCCAAACCAATTCAAACACAGATGTGAAACTGGTTTTAGGTAAAGAGCACCAATCATGATCAATGGCAAACATCCCTGTACACACTCCCTCTATTCACACCCCCTCTATTCACACCTTTGCAATTAACCATTAAAGTTCAGTTCAGTATAGTTTCCCAAGAAGTCATCTTTTCATAATGCCAGAGTGCCAGAATTTTTTCTAATGTCTCTTGGCTAGGTACCTTAAAACTACAGACTAGGTCTATGATGACTTGTCACATGCTTATTGATGGTATTACAACAGCTGCCTCAGGCACTCTGTTACCCCCAAGCAACAACAGGATCAAACTGACAAGCAATATTATGTTAGGAAATCACTGTTGATCTACATTAGATGACCCAATCAACAAATAATTCACTGGAGTATTATGGATGCAGAGGGAATTATAAGTAAAACTCAAATATAATTTTATCATGAAAGAGCTTCTACCCATTGGCTTCTGTTTCACTAGATGGCAAATGGAAGTTTCTCTGGTTTTGACAATTTCCATCAAAGATATCAAACCAGCATATTAAGGAAACATACAGTACATAAACAGTAAATTCCTGAACTGCTAAGACATCAACAACTCTAATAAAAACCACCAAGAATAGCCACTCAATTTCGCAATATTGAAAGTCACTGAAAACTCTAATGCTCCAAGTTGTGAAGATAATGAAATATTCCAGTACTCTATTAGAGTGCTATGCCCTTTTATATCAAGGAATAGCATTACTACAGTCATCTGTTTTAAGGATAAAACCCCAGAACTTACATTCAAACATACTCAGTTAATCCATTTTGCAAATATTCTTCTAGTATAGCATATGAGAGAGAACTCTATCTGTCCCATTTCTTTTTCAAGACATGCACTAGTGGTACTAAGTGATGGCTAAAAAAGTTGCATGTAATTTTGAGGGATATTGTTTTAGCTTGTTTGAAAAGGCAATTCTTTCTGAAAATATTTTAATAAAAAATATTTGTATTTTTTTCTTCAAAGCTGATATTCAATAATATAACGCAAAATTTAGCTGTAAGAATAAAACAAGTTTTTTCTATTCTGTTGTGGTTTGCTTTTGCTTTTTGAATATAATTTGAGTAATCTTGTCAGGAACCTAAGCACAAAAAGACCTCTAATGTTACAGACTATGGAATTTCCGTCATCAAAAAACCAGCTCCATATAGTTCGATTACGTTACTAATATTCTCTCTTTGCTTTCTCTACTTTATGACCATGAACCTGCAGTTTCTAAAAGTACATTTGTAGTTAAAATTAACAATATAGGTTTCCACATTTCTAGTTTCACACGAATGCTTTGTTATGTCTAGAAGAGCAATCGTTTCCTTTTTTATGGTGCAGGCTCTGCTTCTTCAAAGCTCTTTTCACAAAGCAGACCCCCCCTCCCAAAAAAAAATCCAGCTGTGGCTGTTAATCTTAGCCAATAGAGAAACTTATTAATACTACAGATTCTTAACCTGTAAAACACAGTTAATAACAGAGTACACTTTATTATACTACTGTTTCTGATCCAACTAACTTCAGGATTTTCCCCAAATGTATCCCAAAAGCATTCCCAATTTTTCTAAATTATAGTTTGCTATTTGAGGAGTAAGAGAATCAGAGAAAAAAATCAGAAAAAAAATGCCTCTAATTTTCACAAGATGAGCAAGCTAAACAATCTTTGCCATACATAAGAATTTACACTGAATTTTTCATTAAATTGCACATATTTCCCCACCTCATTGGGATCTTGCTTAGCAATTCACACTTTTTCATCCAAACACAAGTAAAATGAATTTCCAATAAAGCTGAACTTTGACAATAAGGATGTCCTTTATTTGTTACATTCTGAGAAGAAAAAAATAATTTCCTTCCCAGTATGTAAATCCATAATACTTTTAAAACAGTGTAAATTAACTGACTAGAACACCTACCAAGTCCATACAAACATGTATATGATACATTTTTATGTGTTTGTTTTTTAATTAATTGACACAATAGAACATAATACTTTCTTCCTGATGCTAAATTCAACCTTCCTTATCTCCCTGGCATATAGCACAACTAAGTGGACACTCTATGGTATTTGAAGTCATGCCTCCTAAAATAGTTTGCATGTTGATTTCACCTAGTAAATCTGACCATACATGAAACCACTTCTATGCACATTAATCAACCATTTGATTTTTCTACCAACAATAAGTACAATAAAACAGCTAACCTGTATTGCATGCTTACTGTATGCTAGACTGTGTACTCATTGGTTTACAAGGATTACCTCATTTAATCCTCACACCAATCCTATGAGATAGGTGCTATTATTATCCTCATTTTAAAGATGAGGAATAAAAAGGTTAAAAATTTATCAAGATCACACATCTAGTAACTAAGCATCATTACAGTGATGCTAAAGTTTTGAAAGATTTAAATAAAAGCCTTCTGAAGCACTAGAATAAAATTAAAAGTTCTCCAACTTTACTTGGAGTACAAAAACACCAGACCAAATGAACTCTAGGATCTTTACCTTTCAATTAATCAGATTTGTAAAAAAACAAAACACTAATTTTATAGTGAAAACTTTACTCAGACTCACTTTTACATTCTGAGAAGAAAAAAATTAATTTCCTACCCAGGATGTACATCCATAATACTTTCTAAAACAGTGTAAATGATCTGACTAGAACACCTACCAAGTCCATACAAACATGTCTATGATACATTTTTATGTATCACATACATAAAATATGTATCATTAATTTGATCTATGATATTTCAGGTGGCCAATGCCAAAGCTGCCTGGGTGCAGCAGTCTTCCAACCTCTTCCACGTGGTAAGCTTCCTCCAACTCTCTAAAGTAAACACCTACTAAGACGCTGAAGCCTTATACTGTAATACTCTTTGTCCCAGAGTTGTCAGACCTTTAAGCACAACATACTCGCTGTCCTCTGGCAAAGATGAACTACAGACAAAAAACTATTTATAATATCCTCACCAAATGGCTAAGGTCTCTGTTTGTGAGTTGTTTTGTGTTTTGGTTTTGCATTATGAAAATGACCATATGGGTATTTGGAAGCCTTGACATCTGATAAAGAAGGTCAAATTATATATGATGCTTTGATAACTCATGAACAATATTCTATCATTTGCAATGAATGTATCTCAGGCTACCCCATGATCATATTACCAGGTAAACTGGAACCCTTACTGAGATAAAATACAGCAGACAGTTTTTAATGAAACCTTAATTGAACTGTCAAAGCACCATCTTTACCAGCAAGCTAATAGATAATTCACTACTTTTACACAACTGTCCAATAGTGATGTTATTCCAGTAGTTAAATTCAGCAGAGACAGATATCAAGCCCAACAGACTAAATTGTTCAGTGATAACTTTGAATGGTAAAATGCTTTATCATTCTACAAATATCTTTCCTTGTCTACATAGAGGAACAACAATATCCCTCAAAATTACATGCAACATTTTTAGCCATCAGGTAGTAGTAACTGGGTGCACGTCCAGAAAATGACATGAGAGCAGATATAAAGTTTCCTTTCCTAGGATATGTCAGAAGAAAAATACTTGCAAAATGCATTAAATATATTTAAACCTAAATGAATCTTATAATGCCCAGCAGGCATATGGTGCTTTGAATCTAATGACGTGTCATTGGGAAATTATTTTTATGTTCCATTTTAATCATTTTAGAAAACAATTATTTCTACCAGGTGCTTTCTAAATTAAAAAGAAAATTCTGGTTGAGTTGGTCAAAGGTAAAAAACATCACTAATATCTTTAGTTTGGGTTTCAGAATGCAAGTGCAATTCACTGTGGTTTGGTGTTCAAATCTCTAAATTTAACAATCTTACTCAGTTTATCTAGCAGTTAAATTCCAAATACAATAAGCAATTCAGACAGCAAGTCATCAATATGTAAATATAAAAATAGAAAAGCATTTGCATACTAAAACACACACCTGGAACTCTTTTCTTTTTTTTCATACCAAATTGTATTTCACCTGTAACAGCTGATTAAAACGCTCAATGCAGCTACCTAGAAAAACCTGGCTAAAGAACAAAGAAGTACCTGACCAGATCAAGGAACCAAGCAGCAAGGATGCCACAGCACTGTGTTAAGTACTGGAAAGAAAAAGCAGTACTCTAGTAGACCACAGTCTACTAGAATGGAGACAGCTATAGTCCTTACCCTCAAGGAGCTTACAAATGTAGTCAGTGAGACAGGCAAACACAAAACAACTGGTGTACTACAACAGAAGATGGTGCATAGAAGGAGGTACTTCGGTGTATGGAACAAACTCCATAGGTGGTAGAAGGGGTCAATCAATGAAAGAATCTAGAATGACTTCAAATCAAACACATTCAGATTTTCATATACCAGTAATTCAGAACACCCACTACCAGAATGTTCACGGTAGATGTTTCAGCACTCCAGCTCTCCACCTCCCTCCCTTTAAAAAGAAAAAGTTTTCCCTTAACACAAAGTTTAAGTTAAAACTTCCACAAGTCACATCACCATTTGAAAAAAAATGTAGGTAACACCTTTAGAGTATAGTCAAGAATGCTGCAACCCATTTCCCTGTCAATATTTTTAGTCTAAAAAAGCAAAGAGGCAAAGCACTAAAATGAAAGAGCATCCAGGTCTAAGAAAATCGACACAAATTCTCAATAATTCAGCAACAAAATTTAAAGCACGGAACAACCTTTTTCCTGTCAATGCTCACCCAGTCCCCTTGGCCACCCCCAAGCTTTGAAACCCTCAGGGTCAGGCAAGGAATGGAAGTTCACAGTATAAACGCTAAGGACAGGATATGGAAGGGAAGAGAGGAAGGCAGGAACAAGCAGGTCCCTGAGCAGAGCAACTGAAGATGCATCAATGCCGGCTATACTTTCCCACCAGGAACTTCGCACACCTTGAAGGGAGACTATAGCAGCAACCTCCTGGAAGAACTAGCCTAGATTATAAAATCTGAAATGTATACCAAGATGGCCAGATATAATGCAAAAGTGATACTCATCTATTATAACCTGAAAAACAATGACAAATGGAGATATTTACCAGGCTAGTTCCAAAGAATTTGTTCATTTTCCTGTGGTGATGGGGGCTTTTCTAGACAGGGGGCTTTTCTAGACATTAACAAGAAATCCATTTTTGAATGCACTCAAAACATCAATTCATCTACCCACACCAGAATACTTAATCCTTGGCGAAAAACTCAGTTCACTCTAGTTTTGATGGTAACAGAATCCTACAATGATATATAATCTTATTATACACTACTAATCTTCCTAGGAAGGGAAAATAGACAAAATGTTGCATTTAATGTTGCCCTTAGACTTTAAAAATTTTGTAGCACTAGCAAAAGTAGAATAATTTCAAATGTTTAAAAAGTATACTTCCTACTTCAGCAACCAACCCCAGGATAAGAGCAACTTAAGAGACACTAAATGACACTAAAACATTACACGGAATGTGGGCCACTGCATAGCTACAGTCTACTGACCTCATTTGTGGTACTCATGTGTGATGCTATATTTAATACATTCTTATCAAAAGGCTAAAGCTACATACTTCCCAATTGTAACTTTATGGTTTAAAATAAACCACTCAAGAAATGACTTAATTGGTTCAACTATGAACCCTATCTTCTTTCACAAATTAAGGACTGAAAAGACAGAAGGGATAGCACAATAGTTATGCAAAATATATCTCAATGACAAGAAGATTAAAAGAAATCAAGTTTGGGTCAGTTGTGACATTTGCTGCAAGTGGGCAACTGATTCCAACTAAAACATAAGGAGATGACTAAGATCTTGTAGAATAAGTGTTTCACACATTTTATCTAACCTACAGTCAGTGGTTTGCTTAGGTTCTAGACAAAAAGTTTAGTAGACAGCAAACTTACGTATGTTACTCATCAGAGGGTTCTCCACCAAATTTTTGCCAGGACTCAAAAGCCTAAGCCTACATAGCCAATGTATTAGACCTCTTTATCATGTAAGTAAGGGTGTCATCTCACAGTTGAGTGGAGCAGCTTTCCCCACTTTGGTCAACATGGAGAAAACCATGAGAGACTCGCCCGATCACAACCATGAGAAGAAACCAGAAGTTGTGTTTTGCTCTTGATACTCACCAGACAACACCAAAGGCTCCATATCCAATAGGTCTATCCGGCTCAATATCCAGCTGCTGTTGTGGATGATGCGAGTGCTGATGATGGTGCGCCTTAACTGTAGCAGCTGCGGCAGCCTGTACCTGAGCTGGGGCTGCTGCAGCTGGTCCAGGAGCCTGACCCGGTGCCGGTGATGGGAAATATGGCTGTTGTTGCCCAGGGTTTAACATGGCTGCAGCTGCGGCCGCTGCTGCGGCTGCCGCAGCTGCCGAAGAGGTATGCTGCTGTACAGGGTGTACAGCAGCAGCCGACCCCGGATGAAGATGGTGTTGAGGGTGGTGGTGGTGGTGAAGGTGAGGAGGAGGGAGGTGTGGAAGGTGGTGGTGATGGTGGTGGTGGTGACCTGCTGCTGCTGCAGATGTACCGCCATTGTAAGCCGCCATCATTTTTGCGTTGGCTCTTGCGCCACAAAGAGACATTCAAAAAAAATGCTCTTTGATTGGAAAGCAAACTGGGTCAAGCTGTCATTTGGCCATTTAAAAATGAAGAAAAACCACTCACTCCACCTCCAAAAACATGGAGCGTAACTGGCTTTATGTCTTCATCAGTCAATCCAAACAAGTTAGAGGATCTTGGTGTTTAAATTTTGGGGTGTGCGTGTGTGGAAGGGTATGGGTTGCCAAAAAAATAAAACGAAAAAGAAAAAGGAAAAGGAAAAAGGGACCCCTTCCCCCCAGGTTTCCTGCCACAAGTGATTACTAAAACTCCATCCTTAATTTGGGGGAGGTTCCAACTTTGAATGTGGGAATAAAGGCCAAACCTCCCGACCCCCTGAACTCCACACGCAAAAAGGATCAGGTAACACACCACCCTTGGAATCTTGTAAGAGGGTTGACTCATCTACCCCTTCCATTCCCACATCCTTTTCTAAACACTACCACCTCCTCAAAAATACAATTTAAAAAAATTCCAACCAACCCAAATTAAAAAGATGGGGGGAAATTTTCTGGGAAACCAGCTCCCCCCCTCGAACTCTCAGACCTCCCTACATCTCCCCCTACTCCTGCTCAGGCTGACCTGATTGGAAGGGGGTGGGGGGGGGGAAGGAGGGAGGGTGAGTACTAAACTTTCCCGAACAGAAAAGAGCCAGGAAAGGAGGCAGGAGCGACAGAGCGAGCAGAGGAGGAGACAGGGCAGGACAGAGAGGAGAAAGAGAACCGGGGCAAAGTGAAGGTAAGGAGGTACAGGGAGGAATGAAAGAGAGGTGGGCAGCTCTCGGACGGTCAGACAGAGGGAACCGCCCTGGGATGAGGTTAGGATCCCGGGGCCAAAAAATAGCAGCCCCGGGAGGAGGGCGGGGTGCAGTCGGAACCGGGCTCCTACCCCCGCCGCCGGCTGCTTCTGCTAGAAGGGTTGGGGGGAGAGCGGGTGGGTCCCCCCTGCACGACGGCCCCCGCAGGGCTCAAGGCTGCTCCGTCTCCCCCCTCCCCCCCACCCAGCTTCCGTCCTCGGCCGCGCCGCTTTCTCCTTAGTCGCTGCGGCCGTTTTCTCTTCAGCCGCCTCCTCAGGCGCCGGTGCCGCCGCGGCCGGACTCACCTCCCCTAGCAAAGCCGGATAGAGCGGAGCCAGCGGCGGACACGCGCAACCAGCCGCCGAGGCCCCGCCCCCGCCTCACACTAACCGGCTGCCCTAGCCAATCCACGCCCACCTGTCCGCATCCGCCTCCAATCCTGGACCGGGAGCTTCAGACAGGCGCACTGTTCGGCCAGTGGCGACAAGGTGTGGGTCTCTTGGGGAAATCCCGCCCCCAATCCGGGATGGGCAGACAAAAAGACCAATCAAAAGGCAGAGTTTGGCCTGACCGACAAGGCTAAAAGCGAATTAAAAACCAAAGATCTCCGTGACATTTTCTTTCGCCTCTCTCCTCTTTTCTTTTTCTTCTTCTATTTTTTGGCAGGAGCAGGAAGCTGCGTGGTAATCCCGCCTGCAAGAGCTGGAAGAGAGGGTGGAACGAAAGAACCAATCATGAGCCGGAAGCCGAGACCAGAGCAACAAATCCTTGGCTTGACGATGAAGTGGGCTGGGATTGTGGCCAGATAGACACTTGATTTGACAAATGGAAAAAAAGAGTGATCGCAGGCCCACCCTTTAGATCTCCTATAGGTCAGGATTTAGAGAATTCGCTGTCATATCAGCGACGACCTCTTCAGGGGGCGGACCCAAGTAAAGGGGGCGTGGCCCGAAGAAAGGGGCGGGACCGAGACTACGAAGGCGGAGTCCAAATCTCTGGTCCAATGACAGGAGCCCTCTTCTATCCCTTTTAAAGGCATAAGGTGTGAAGCGCTAGGAGGAGCTAAAAGGGATCGAGCTTCAGAGACTCGAGGTCCAAGGTTACTGAACACCACAGCCACAAAAGAAACTCAGAAGACTGCTGTCCTCCGTGGCTAATCCTGATCTTGGCAATAAGAAGAGTTATCTGCAGCATTCACAGCTCCACCCTCGATGTAAGGCTGTTGATACAAATAAAAATTAAAACAACAAAAATAATAAACTTAACCATAATGATCGTAATTTTCTCCCATATTTTTTAGTTAATAATTTCTAGTCATTGAAACCTTACTAAAGTAATATCTTTCACTTTCATATAACCTTACTTACCTGAATTTTCTCTTAAAATATGAGATAATAAGCTAACAGAAACTATTTTACTAAAAGTATGCACACCCAGAACCTTGGAGATCATTTTTGATTCCTCTGTTGCCTGCTCACTCCTCTCTTCTAATTGATCATCAAGTTCTAACACCCTCCTCCCCAGTCACCACGGTATTATCCAAATTTTCACTGCTAGCGTCTTTAACACATATTCCTGCCTGCAAACAAGCTCTTCTGTAATCCATACTCCAGAGTTGGACCTTTTAAAAATACAATTTGGACCATGTCCCTACCCTTGATTAAAGTCAGTAAGTCTAAATGGTCCAGCACTATCTGGTTCCCTCCTTCCTAAGGGCCTTATCTCTCACCTCCACCTTCTTATTTCAGACACTTTCAGTCCTTCAATAGTTTGTTGCCTCTAAGCTTTCATGTATATCTTTGCTTCAAAACACTCCCCACCCACCCACCCACCCTCCACTCATCTAACTTATCATTCAGGTCTTCACATAAATGTCCCTTTGTCCCCCCGCCCCAAAAACTTTCCCAGCCCTGTTGTAGAGTATGTGTTTCTGTTATAAAGTTTCATGTCACTGCCTCCTCATAGCACTGAGAACTCTCTATTTTAATTGTTTACTTAGTTTGACCAGGACAGAAAGCTTGTCTGTCTCACTCAACATTGTATGCCTGGTTCCTATGGCAGTGTAAAAAAGATGAAGACACTTAATAATACATTTGCATGAATCGTTGAGTGCAAAAGCCGGTACCAGACTATGCTCTGCTGTTTACCAGCTCTATGACTAAAGTAATTTACCTCACCTGAGTCTCAGCTGCCTCAGTTGAAAATGAAGATAATATTATATGCCTCATCAAGTCGAGGAGAGGATTAAATGAGGTGATATATTTAAAAGTTCTTAGCAAATAGTAAAAGTTCAATATGTGCTCATTCTCTCTCCCTAGCCCCATCTGCACATAATATTTGAGATGTCTTTCCAGTTTCTCAATGCGTATCAGCCTCCTCCAAAGTTTCCTAGAAGCTCCTTAGAAATAGAAGGTCTCAGTTCCACTCCAGACCTACTGAACCAGAATCTCTTGGTGACCAGGGCAGGAATCTGCTTAACAAGCCCTCCAGATGATTCTTACACATGCTATAGTTTGAGAAGGACTGGCCTAGAGAAAAGAGGCTGAGTCTTAAACTTTTAATTTTCAGCACCTAATATAGTATCTAGCACCCAGAAAGTGCTCAATACATATGAAATAAAGAAATACATCCGATCCACCAGAAAAATGATTGCATATTAAGAGCTATTTATTTCTGCCACAAACATTTATTGAGTACAAACTGTATCTAGGCATTGTGCTGGGTTCAACAAGGGGGAGAAAATATATGAATTAAAGCCTCTGTCCTCCAGGAGTTCTAAGTATAGTGCAGAAGTTTCCAAACTGGTGTGTACACACCCAGGAGGTGCACAAAGTGAGCTAATAGTCTCCACAGGAAATTAATACAACTAATGCTGCTTATTTCTTATTTCATCTTTTAAAAATGTGGATTTTGGCAATGTTTTACAATGTACATAATATACAGAGTAGTATACATGTATGCAATTTATAAATAAATTAAATGTGTAAATTAGGGATTTATACCCCCTAAATTATCAAAAATTACTGAGGAATCACTGGTCTAGAGACCATTTAATGTTTATGGTTTAGATCAACTCTGTCTGATAGAAATATGAGAGCCACTACATTTTAAATGTTAGAATTTTAAATTTTAAAGACATGTTAAAAATTAAAGGGGATTATTTTAATCTATTTTATTTAACCCAATATATCCAAAATATTGTCATTTTTAACCTTTCATCAATGTAAAAATTATGTTTATTTTTTGATACTGGAACTTTGAAATCTGGTGTATATTTGGCATCTACAGCATGGTCTCGATTGAATTAAAAATTCAATTTCCTCAGTCACACTAGTCATAGTTCAAGTGCTTATTAGCTACTTATGGCTAATGGCTACCATATTACATAGCATAGATCTAGATGATGGGTTTGAATCCCTGCTCTGCCACTTACTAGCTCTGTGATATTGGGCAAGTTTCTTAACCTGTCTTAGTCTGAATTTCCTTGTTCATAAAATAGAGAGGATCCCTGACTTCTCTAGTCAATGTGATGATTGAATAGACAGTCATGGAAAGCACTAGCCTAGAGGCTTCCTGGCTCCTCATCAGTGGCAGTAAGTGGGGTGGTTATTATTAGATTTACAAGCCAAGGCAGTTTCCGACAGTGTCAGATGAAGAAATATACTTTCAGCCCTGCTAAATTCATGTCCCCAGCATTCCATCCATGTGGGGCTGGCCTGACAGCCATCCAATTCCCCTCAAATGCATCACCAGACAGCATAATATCCGGCTTTTTCTATTCTGTTCCATTTTCAGGAGCCGAGCATGATGAACGAGAAGTTGGAAGTGAGTCAGCAGGATAGCACTTAGAGCCTAAAAAAGCAAGCAGGACATCAGAATGCATAAGCAGGACTAGAATGTGCAGGAAGTGGGAGGTGATCTTCACTTTTTTCCAAAAACTGGCACCCCCTTGAGTTGCCTGCAGAGACTTTGTAGAACCTGGGCCAGGCCAGGGGGATTAAAAGATAACCAAGGGAGCAACTCACATTCAACAGCACTGGGTGCTCAATGAGTGTGTATCTCATGTGATAAATCATCACTATATTTCATTTTACAAGTGAAGAAACAGACTCAGGAAGGCAAAGTAACTTTAACCTCATAAAGCCAAGGAGCGGCAGCCTCCACAGTGCTTATTCTTCCTACCACCACACCACAAAGCAGGAGGGGATGGCCAAAGAAGTGATGCCATGGTGTAGAGGGAAGAACAGGCAGAAAATTCTTTCATTTTCAAGCCTGATAGTCAAGGGCCTCCCTCATTGGATCCATGATACCTTTTCAACATTTTTTTTAATCCAAATTTCAGTGGCAGACAGAGAAGGCCACCTCTGGCCTTTCAGCATACACTCCCTTCTGGGTCATGCTTCCTTCATGCTTAGACTCCTCCTTGTAGGCCTGAAATTCCTTCTACCTCTTCCTCTACCCAAGTTCTGCTCACTTTCAAGGCTATGCTCCTGGAACCTCAGGTCTTTCATGCACCTTTCTCTGTTCCTAGGCCCTCTGGATGTCTCTGTTCCCTTTCAATGTCTTCAATAGAAATAGATGCTATGAAAATTTTTTTAGCTATGTGACTTTGGGCACTTAACATTTTTGAGCTTCAGTTTCTTCAACTATGAAAGGCAGGTAGTAATATCTATTTTGAGGTAGAAAGTAATATCTACTTTGGAGGTATATTGACAGGATTAAATAAGGTCAGATATTAATATATGAAACACCTAGCATAGTACGTGACACAGAGTAGCCATGCAATACAGATAGCTTGCTTCCCCACTTCTTTGTGTTGTTTATTGATCAATGTTTTTCCTGGTGTCTCTATTTCCAGTGCTCTTCTGTTTGGGGAGTTGGGTGAGGAGGGGTGAGATGTGATACTTAAAATCTTAATAAATTGTAAATTGTTTCTCCTATTTTCCCTCATCTATTTTCCAGTGTCCCTCCAGATCCTCTGTCAGCCTTGTGACAGGGCATAAAGCTGTCAGTCCAAAAATAAAGCCAGATGCTTGATAAAACAGTGTGAGCAAGGCTGCAAACCCTTGAGCATTTAGTAGTACTGTGGGACAAAGGGCATATCCACAATCACCTACAGGAAGGCACACCAAGGGAAGCCACATAGGGCAGTGGAAAATTCAGTTGGGGGCAATACAATGTCAGGAATCAAGAGAACTTAGAGATGGGACATAGTAAGAAGCTGGGGACTGTGTAAAGCCAGACAAATCCAAGTTCATGTGTTATCCACCTTCTTCCCCCATAGCTGGGCTTCCACCCAATTGAAGAACACAACCTGAGTCCCATAAATGTTCCCTTAGCATGAACTGTCCGAGGACTTTAGCATCATCTTATCTCTCTCATCTTTTAGCTCCAACCCCCAGGACCAAACCTTAGCCCTGGCCCACATCCTTGACCAAGAGAGTGAGGCAATTTTCAAAACTTGCCCTTCCCAGGTGAATTAGTGATGAACAATTTTAGTTTTTTTAACGTTTAAAATACATAATAAAAGCCTTACACTTAACATTTGTAGGTGCCCTTTATTACTTTGACTTAAGTCAGTAAATGAAAGTATCATTCACATGCATTGAACATACAATAAGAGCTGTTTCATAGTGTTATATAGAAAATGTCCTGTGGATCCATTTTCAGCTTGGACTCCAAATGTGATAAGACACTTTTCATTAAAAGGGCAATAATGAGCTTGCACAAAACTCTCAGCTATTCACCCCCAACATATCAAGTTACAGAGCTCAGCCTCCAGGACAGAATTAAGGTTGCCCTCCCTGAAAGTCCTCAGACACAGTGGCCCCAGGTTAGAAAGAGAGCTGCAGCCTAAACTAGCCATTCCTAGAGTTACCAAGTTCTCCAAGATCATCTTAAGCACTACATAGGCAAAGATTAAGACTGGTTCCCCCACCTTGCTGCCCATTAAAAGCACCCCTGAACCTTTAAAAATTACTGATGCCTATCTTCAGGGGTGTGCTGGTAAGTGCTTAACAATCAGCTCTTCAGAAAAAAAAATTTTTTAAATGCCTGACTTGGGGCCTATTTCTGTGGTGTAAAAACGTCCACCATGATTGCTATTTTTGCTAAATGTTAAAATGTAGACAGTATTTTGCAGACACAGCTGTAAACAGGATGAGCTTGATAGGAACCCAACCTGTAAATATAGCCAACTGTATAGAAAAAATCAACGTGTAATTAACCACATAGTATATATAAGCCATGGCTAAGCCTCCCTTCAGGGGAGACAGTTTGCATGTGAATCCCCTGTCTCCTTTTCTTGCTGCAAGTAAATAAAATAACCATGTCTTGTTCTTGAATAGAACACCCTAAGCAGTGAAATCCTTAAATTCTGTAACAGTAGGGTCTCCTAATCCAGGTGGCAGCTGATCACTGCCTGGCATGCACTCCTTTTATTGATATGGGGTGTGACTTGGGCATTAGGATTTTTTAAAGCTTCCCAGTAGATTCCAATGTACAGCAAAGCTTAGAGCTACTGGGTTAAGGGGCCTGTAACCACTGGGTTAAGGGGCAAGAGCAGGCCATTTAATTGCCTTTCAGTGACAAATATAACAGCTTGATTGTAATACTTGCCTCCTCCCATTGGTACATTTTCTCACTCTAGGGAAGTCTTAAATCATCAGCAGAAGTGTGCTGGGTGGGCACGGTCTCAGAGCATGGGGTGAATGGGAATGAGGACATGGAGGGGAGGCTGGTGGGAGACCAGAGGAGCTAGCGTCATTGTAACCATCTGACTGGAAATTCTTGGTGGTGCTGGAAACAGTGATAAATTCCTGCTCCAGGACACCCCTCCTGGGATGTCACGACCCTTCTATTAAGACCATCTTTATTCCGACTGGGTGGCAAGCCCTTGATTTCCTTAATTTTTAATCATTATACCTTCAGCTATGCTGACTGAACTCTAGTCATTTTGGTTGAAGTCTATTAAATCTCCACAGGGGAATAGGGGAAGAATGACATTTTCTTCTATAGCTGGCTGGCCAGGGCTCACCTCTCGATTCCCATAGCCCCTTCAGCTTATTTCTGTCATGGTACTTATCGTATGACAGTCTAGACGTTTACCTGTCTCATGCTCTGGGAGCTCCCTGAGAGTGAGACTGTGTTCTTATTTTTTCTCTGCATCTCCAGTGCTCATTGTGATTCTTAAGCTGAAGTAAACTGAACTTATCCATCACATTATAAAGTAGATTTAACTTTTAAAAACACAAGTAATTCACAAATAGATTTATCATTTTTAAAAATTCAAAGTTTACTATTTAAGCAAAAATCTCCTTTGACCCTCTTGCCCAGTCCTATTCTTCTCGTACAGTGTTATCAGTACAGTGTGCATCCCAGCTAGACTGTTTTGTGTGCATTTACACACACATGCACACATGCACATTTAGAAACATATAGCTTATTTTTTGTGTTTTTAAAATATATGCTATTACAGTACACATATAGATTTTATAACATACTTTTTCACTTAGCAATGTTATATTTTGGTTTTCACATAACAATATATTATGTTTTGGTGATCATTGCAATAATCTGCTTATTGATCTGCTTTGTTCTTTCAAAATGCTGAATTCTAAAGAAGACCCTGAGATAAGGATTCAAGTGCCTGTACTTTATGTGAGAAGCAATCCCAGAAAATACTGGTAAGAGAATGGGGAAGTGAGACAAGGAAGGGAAGGAAGCCAATGATGGATGTTTTTTCAAGCAAATCATCACTGTAGGTAACCAGAGCTCAATTCCACTGAGAATTCTGGGAGCCAATGCACAACACTATTGTAGAACCTTCTCCCTAAAGAGAACTGGAGTATTATCCATCAGCTCACATCTACATTGGTTGAGGAATGCTTCACAGAGGCATTAATTCCCCAATACTTTTGGCTCACATGCACCTGGGCAAAGAGGTCTCTGGTGGCCAGAGAAAGCCCTCAGGCAAGTACATGCAGGTGCTAGCAGTTAGAAGTCTGCTGTCATACAAAGACATGGTAAGACCCAAGCTATATGAGTAGAGCACTGACAGGATCGGCTACAGACCTGATTCGCCTTACTTAAAATTTCCCATTTAAGTTACTTACATTTTTTAGCTTTTACAAAAAGGTTTTAACAAATGTTCCTATCCATGCCTTCTTACACACATGTACAAATATATTTTTAGGATAGATGCCTACAAATGGGTCCATCCATTACACAATGATCCCCTCTAATTTTACAATGATTGGGAAATGCCTACTGTGATCCACTCTGAGCTCCAGGCTGCTGAGTCTGGACTCCTCTTTTCCTTAATCCCTCAATCTTGCTCTTTTAGAAATTCTTCCAAGATTGAAGAGCTGAGAGCATCCAATTACTTTCCTGCTGCACTGTATGGGAGTCCCATGGCCTTATCTATTCTCTCCACATCTATCCCTATGACTTTACTTTAGTCCATTTAGATATCAAGCTGGTCCGGCATCATTTGTTGAAAAGATTATCTTTTCTCAATTGAATTACCTTAGTATCTTTGTTGAAAAATCATTTGATCCAAAGTGTCTAGAATTACTTCTGGAAACTCTATTCTGTTCCATTAAACTATGCGTCTGTCATTAGGTCAGTACCACATTGTTTTAATTAATATAGCTTAATAGTACATCTTGAAATCAGGTAATTTACATCCTCCAATTTTGTTCTTTTTCCCCAAAATTGCTTTAGTTATTTTGGGTCATTTACACCTCCATATAGATTTTGAAATTTATTTGTCAATTTATACCAAAAAAAAAAAAAAAAAGGCTCCCGGGATTTTAATTGATATTTCATTGAATCCATAGATGAATTTGAGAAGAATTAACATCTTACCAATATTGAGTTTTCCAACCCATGTATATCTTTCCATTTATTTAGGTTTTCTTTAATTTCCCTTTGAGCAACATTTTCTACTTTTCAGTGTATAGGTCTTGAACATATTATGCTAAATTTATCAAGAAGTATTTCAAGATTTTTAATTGTAAATGGTACTCATTTTTAAATTTCATTTTCCATTGGTTCATTGGTGGTATATAGGAATGCAGTTTTGTTTTTTTTGTTTTGTTTTAATACTGACTTTGTATTCTGTGGCCTTGCTAAATTCATTTATTAGTTCTAGTAGCTTTTTTCTAGGTTCTTGAGGATTCTATAATATTATTGATCTCTAAATAAGAACAGTTTTATCTCTTCTTATCCAATATTTAGGCCATTTTCTTACCTTATTTCACTGTCTAGGACCTCTAATAAACTGTTGAATAGAAGTGATGAGAACAGACTTCTTTGCCTTGTTCCCAATCTTAGGAAACAGTCTTCTTCCATTCAGTCTTTTGGCATTAATTATGTTGTTCCTGGTAGGTTTTTCATAGGTGCTCTTTGCCAAGTTCACTAAGTACCCCTCCAATTTTTATGGGTATTTTTATTTCCAATTGGCTATATTTCACCATATTAAAAGGTGTTGGGACTCTAGGCCTTGGTTCTGTTTTCTCTAGGAATGTGATATAGACCTCACTGTTTTGGTGAAATAGATGTGGATTCTGCCACTTTCCAGAACTTATTCATGTTCTCTTTCACCTTAATTTTCTCACTTGTAAATAGGGCTAACCAATTTTTCAAGGTTATTATGAATGATATTTGGTTTCTTTACATGTATCCGACACATAGTAGATACTCAAAAAAGTATTATTACCCTCTCTCCATCCTTTGTCTTCTCTCAGTAATTTTTTTGACTTTACAGTAATATTTATAATGTCTGCCAAAATTTCACAGTAGGATTTAAAAAAATAGGTATTGGTCACATAAGAAGGTTAGGATTTCATTGGTAGATGACAACTCAATAGATCACAGTAACATATGGCATCCAATCAGGAGCTTCTCTCTGCTAACTACAGATTCCATAATTTCCTGGCTCAGACTTCCTTGGATTAATGTGTTGTCCTAACCACCACAAAAACAAATGCACTGTTCCAAATGATACCTAATTATATCATGTTCACTGCTTTAAATAGTATATCCAGAAAGAATGATTCACAAGTCCTTAGCTTCAATTCAGTTGTACAGAGAAACTTTATGGTAAGTCCATACACATGCCTTCTTAAGGCCTGGAATTCTCCAGTTCTGAACACAGCAGCAGTCAAGAACACCATGGCAAAAAGTGTAAAAATGATGTTATAAGTCCCAGAGCAGTGATTTTAAATGCCAGCCCCAGAGCAAGTGCCTGATGAAGTATTTCACACAGATGTCTATAGAACAAGAATATAAAGATGATTTGTGAGTTTTTCATAAAGTTAAATGTACTATTCCTTATTCTGAGATTCTACCTCTTCTAACTTTTTGGCATAAAAATGTCCCTATATTATTATTTTATGATGATTATTATTTATTATCTGTATTTGATAAAAAAGAAGTTAGCAAATTTATTTAATTCTCCCATACACCACCAGTTAAAAAAATAAGTTACTAGCCTGAGAAATAGCAGAGGACATTTTCCAGGAGAACTTCAGTATGCCTAGATTTATGCCATGGTAATAGATTGTTATCATCCATTATTACTTAGGGAAACTATGGACCTGCTTGGAGTCACTTCAGAATTCTAACCTCTATCGTCCAACCAAGGAGCGTTGGTGACAGAACCTCAAGGGACTGGATGCAGAGGGCTCATGATGCTTTGGTGGATTTAGGTGAGCCTCATCTGATTTGAAAAAAGTATACTTGTCATTTTTGTGGCTCTAAATAGGGGAATGTATTGGACAAGTTGAAAGAGATACAGAGATGGGTAAATACCAAGAGAAAGGGACCACATCAACATGTTGATTATTTGGGGGATCCCAGGATTTGTAGGAAGCCTGGTGTAGGCCATAGAGACAGAATCATGGACGAGAAGCTCAATCAACTTGGCTAAGGCTTAACCTTAGAAGCCTCTGTTTCCATAGCTGCTAAGTGAAAATGGTCACCCTGCCTTGTCTCTCTAGAGTGTTTACTTGAGGCTTGAATGATAATGGGTAGGGAGAGTGCTTTGCAAACTACAGCATCCCAGACAAATTTAAGAAATGATTCCTTTTTACACTGTCAATGATTGAGAAGGCAATATTTTTAGACATATGACATAGCTCCAGGCAATCTCTTCACTGAGAAGAGATGATGGAAATGTACATGACCTCTAGGCTAAATACTGTCAGATCATGTTATCACCAAATAAATCTGGACAATAGTGTTTTTAATGCCATGTTTCCAAACCTTCTAACTAGGCAGAGAAGTTCAGCTCTGGTGAGATTTTTGGATGCAAAGCGGGGTTGGAGGTTTACAAAAGGTTAGCCAGGACCTGTGTCAGCTGCTTATGCCTCCATATTTTGAGTAAACTTCTCAGGTCATAACTGGGCTGCAATTATGCTAGTGTAAATTAAGGAAATGGTTCATCTGAAGATCTATTCTGGCATGGCAGATTTTTCAAACAATAAATTATTTTAATTGCTCTAAATTCCATGCTGTTAGATATATTCAGATCACAGTCGATGCTTTGATAATAACCACTATCTTTATTAAGTACTACCTATGCAGGGGTACTATTTGAGGTGCATTACTATATATCTCATTTAATCCTCCTAATGACACTATGAGAAAGGTACTGTCATTATCTCCATTTTTAAGATGAGAAAAGTCAAACATGGAACTAAGTCAAACAAGGAATTAAATACGCATCCACAGTCAAGTTGATAAGTGACAGAGATTGGATTTGGACAAGAAGTCCCATCCCAGGTTTAACCAGTACTGCTCCTCTATTTTTATTAAACACATGCTTTGTTCCTGGCATTGACCAGTAAGCTATAGAGATTAGTAAGAGCAAATCTTTGTCCTTGAAAAATAATCTAGTGAAGAAGAAGGAGGCACACATAATTACAACACAATGTAATAAGTACTGCAATAGACATTCTTATCCCTCTCCCCATGATTTATTTTTCTCCAACACATCCCTTATTGCCATCTAACAAACTAAATTTTTACTTATTTATTATGTCTCCCTCTACTAACACTATAAACTCCATGAGAACAGGGTTTTCATTTTGTTCACTGCTATGTCCCAGGATCTAGAGGAGTTTTTGGCAAGTAAATATATTAGAAACTACCTTCAAGGCACAGGAATGGAAAGAAAATAAAAATGAATAAGAGATATCACAAAATATCACATGATTCTTCCTTAGTGATCTGGACTAAGGGATCTTTGAGGAATAGAAGTGCTGAAAGGCTTCAGGGAGAAGAAAAGACATCAGCTAGAAATTTGGCAGTGAAGTTGCCCTTTAAATATTCCAGAGTTATTTTATGTGTATGCTTACATACACTCCAGTTCATACCCCACTTTGCTCGTCTCTTCCATCCATATTGAGAAGGTTGGCCTTTTCTACAAATTGATATACCTCCACACTTTCTGTTTCCCTTCCTAGAGGGCTCTCTGGCTGTATTCCCTATTACTCTAACCTCTCTTCTGCTTTACCACCTCAGTTTTATCCTTTGAAACTCATGTAAGATGTCACTTCCTCACTGAGATGACCCACACACTACAATTATTCAGTACTAGAATCACAGTTTTGTTTCTGGCCCTACACTGAAGGTCTTGGAGAGCTGAGTCTATGTCTTATTCAGCTTGCATTTCCAGAACCAAATGCTGTGCCTAGCATGAGAATAACACCATGAATTGTTTTCAAATGGCTAATGGAAAAATCAATCATTCTCTCTCCACACACACATGTGCACGCGTGCATGCACACACACACCCCCTTCATTACAGGGACTATGTCCTCTAATTCTAGTACCCCTTTTGCTAAGCTTATGAAAGTGCTCCACATGAAAACTATTAAATAAATTTTGAATAAAAACAACTATAAAAATATGAGGGTTAATCCCATGGGACTACTTGTACTACTTGTACTTATAAAACTTGTTACAAACTTATTACTTTGTAGCTCTGTAGTGTGCTAATTGTACAAGAATAAACAGGCAAATCGATGAAACAGAATAGAAAGTCTGAACAAATAAAAGCATGTGTAGGTATTATTTTATGAAGGTGATATATTCCAATTAATTAGAAAATGATGGATCATTCAGAAAATGCTGGGATGAATTGGTTAAGGATCTGGGGTGAAAAAAAACTTAAATCTCTATATCATACTATTTACTAAAATAAATAAAAATGAATTCAACAGTAACTCATATTATTGTTTACTATGTGCCTGATCTGATGCCAAGCGTATCTTAAACATTCACTAACTTGAACTTCATGACAATTTTGTGAAGTTGGTACTATTCATTTTATTTCTGCTTTCAAATGAGTAAACTGAGACTTTCAAAGAGCTTAAGTTGATCAAGCTGTCACAATTAGTAAGTGGGAGGAACGGATATTCAAACCCAAGTCCAGCTAACCTTCTAGCTCTTACTCTTTTTATTTTAATTAATTAATTAATTAATTAATTAATTGTTTTAATGGAAGAAATGATTTAAATTTTTTCCCAGTCCCTTCCCTCTACCCCGCCTCCCTCCCCTCTGGTAACCACTAGTCTAATGTCCATGTAGCTCTTACTCTTAACTGCTACACCATAGTACTTCTCACTAAAGAAGTTTAAACACTCGAATCACAGAAGAATTACCACTAAAAGGAATATTTAGGTGTCATGTTTCTTTGCCTCGAATGGTCTGTGACAGTTTCTCAGACTTTTCTTTTTCTTGATGACCTTAGTTTTGAGGTGGTACTATTAAGGTATTTGTAGAATGTTCCTCAATTTGTGTTTCCTTGATATTTTTCTCATGGTTAGACTGGGGCTATGAGTTTTTGGTAGGAAGTCCATAGAGGTAGAGTGCCATTATCATGACATTATGTCAAGGGCACATGTTACTGAGATGACATATCACTATTGATGTTGACCGAAATCACCTGGCTGAAGTAGTGTTTGCCAAGTTTCTCTATTGTAAAGTTATTCCCCAACCCTTCTTTCATATTGTACTCTTTGAGAGCAAGTCACCAAAGCGCTGCCCATACTCAAGGTGGAAGGAAATTGTCTGTGTTCTTTTGACATAGCTTCCTGCCTTCCTTAGCAAGGCACCCTCATCTTTGGATCATTGTGGCTTTTGGAATTTTTCAGGATGGTACTATTTAAAAGTCTTTACAAACCATACTCAGATGTAGAGGGCCTTTCGTGACCTCCCTGAGATTAATAATAGGCAGGTTTTCAGGGTTTTCTGATGACCCTTCCCATTCTAGATTCAGCTCTCCCAGCTAAGTCCATATCCTCTATTAGTGTTTCACCCCCACTAATACCTATATAGTAGGGTTTAGTAAATGGTTATTGACTGATGGATTTTTTAAGTTGGAGGTACTCATTTGCCCAATTGCAAGATTTTCCAAGGCTTTATTTATGGTGGCACAAGTCAGCATCTTTTTTTGTTTGTTTGTTTAATGACATTGATATATATTCACTTACGAAAATTAATGTACCCATCTCAAGTGTTCTCTTTGGCTATGTGGACAAACTCCTATTCCAGAGCATGTGACTCTATTGAAAGAAAGAAAAAAAAAAAAGATGCTTTAGGCTTTATGCTGTTACATTTGTTGTGAGCATTAGATGAGATGATGTAAAGCACTTTATAAAGTACCTGGCACACAGTTTGCACTAAATAAGCATTAGCCATTGTAATTGAGAAGTACCAGATCTTTATTTTTTCTTGGCATTTGTGAAGACAAGATTGTATGGAAAAGTAGAGAAAGTAAGGAGATGGGGTGAGTGGCATTTCATGGTCTATTAAAATTATGAATAGAAGAATCTCACTTCTTACAAATGCTAGAAATGCAGCAATAAGTAAAGTATAAGAATGTACATCTGAAATAAACCAAGTATTAGGAAAGACCAGCTGTACCTCAACTTGTTTGATAACTTCATTAAAAATACTTAATGATAATCTAAGTGCCAATTGTGTTAGGGCTTGGGATACAGCAGTGAATAAGAAAGATTTGGGTTTTGCCCTCATAGTTTACTATTTACTGTTTACTATTAACCAAGATAGCAGTTAATAAAGAAGCAAATGAATATGTAATTATAAATTATGATGAATAGTACTCATGTCTAGTAGACAATTTAAATTTAACTTATCCAAATGGAATTCTTTGTTGTTCCTGGGCACCTTGTCTAATGTTTTCCATGTCCGCAAATGACATTACCATTCACCAGTTACTTAAGTCAAAAACTTGAAGTGATCTCTGACTCAGCTCTTTTTTAATATCCCAGCCAATCCTGTCTTTTGGCTTTATCTTCAAAATGTATCTTGAATCCATTCTACGGCCATGCCACACTGAGCGTGCCTGATCTTGTCTGGTCTCGGAAGCAAAGCAGGGTCAGGCCTGGTTAGTATTTGGATGGGAGACCACCTAGGAATACCAGGTGCTGTAGGCATTTAAAAAAATGTGCCTTGAATCCAACTTCTTCGCCATTCCCAAGACTACCCCATTGTCCAAGCCACCATGATCTCTCACCATGAATATTTAATACATCTCCCTGCTTCCAATCTTTCTTCTATAAAGTCTATTCTCTATAGAACAGCAAGAATTGTCATCTCACTTACGACTTAAAGTGGTCATTACAGCATCTCCCCCAAAATATAATAATACCCGGGAATAAATGTAGCCAAGGACGTGAAAGACTTGCACACTGAAAACTATAAAACATTGCTGAAAAAAACTAAGGAAGACTTAAACAAATGGAAAGACATCCCATATTCATGGATTAGAGACTTAATATTATTGAGATGTTAATACTACCCAATACTTTTAATATAATCCCTATTATAATTCCAATGACCTTTTATGGAGATATGGGAAAGCCAATCTTTAAATTCATATAAAATTGAAAAGGTAAAATAATATTGAAAAGTAGCTAAAATAATATTAAAAAAGAAGAATAAAGTTGAAAAATTTATACTTCCCAATTTCAAAAGTATATGTTGCTGAGATAAGGATTGACATATAGACCAATAAAAGAGAATTGAGGGTTTAGAAATAACCTCATTTATTGCCAGCTGATTTTTGACCAGGGTGCCAAGTCCATTTAATAAATAAAAAGTAGTCTTCTCAACAAGTGGTGCTAGGAAAACTGGATAACTGTATGCAAAAAAAAAATGAATTTGGATCCCTACCTCATACCATAAACAAAAATTAACTCAAAATGGATAAATGACCTAAATATAAGAGCTAAAGTCATAAAACTTTAGAAGACACGGGGATAAATCTTCATAATCTTGGATTTAGCAATGGATTCTTTGATATAACATACGTATTAGCAATGAAAGCAAAAATAGAAAAACTCATCAAGATTAAAAACTTTAGTGCATTAAAGGACATTATTAAGAAAGTGAGAAGACAACATACAGAATGGGTGAAAATATTTGTGAAGTATATATCTGGTATATATAATATATGAAGAACCTTTACAGCTCAACAACAGAAAGACAAGCCCAATTTAAAAATGTGCAAAAGATTTGAATAGACATTTCTCCAAAGAAGAATTCAAATGAAAAGATATTCAACATCATTATTTATTAGGAAAAGCAAATCAAAATCACAATGAAGTACCATTTCACACCTACTAGGATGGCTATAATATAAAAGGTAATATAATATAATATAATATAATATAATATAATATAATAATATAATATAATAAATATAATATAATATAATACAATATAATACAATACAATATAATATAATAAATGTTGACAAGGATGTGGAGGAATTGGAACCCTCTTACATTGCTGGTGGGAATATAAAATAGTTCAGCCACTGTGAAAAACAGTTTGGTATTTCTTCAAAATATTAAACATAGAATTACCATATGACCCAGCAATTCCACTACTAGATATAGATACTTGAACAAATTGAAAACTTGTACTCAAAAAAAATAAATGTACCTTCATGTTTATAGCAGCACTATTCACAGTGACCAAAAGGTGGAAACAGCCCAAATATCTATCAGTGGATGAATGAATAAACTAACTGTGATATATATATGCAATGCAATATTATTCAGCTATAAAAATGGATCAAGTACTAATACACACTACAGTGTTAATGAACCTTGAAAACATTATGCTAAATGAAAGAAACCAGACACCAAAGATCATATATTGCACAATTCCATTTATATGAAATACTTAGGGACTGAATGAAGATTGGGGGTTGCCAGGGGCTGGGTAAAGGGAGAATGGAGAGCAACTGAATAATGGGTATGGGGTTTCCTTTTGGGGTGATAAAAATGTTTTGGAAATGGTCATACAATATCATAAATGTACTACATGCCACTTAATTGTTCACTTTAAAATGGTTTATGTCATGTAAATATCACTTTTTTAAAAAACAAAAGGCCTTTTTATAAAGGAAGTCATATTATGCCTCCTTTAGTGGTTTTAGATGAGGTTGAGGAGTCAATTTGAGCCATATCAGGCAGGGCCTGAGGATCATGCTTCATGGGATGCCAAATCATGATCAATCAAAAGCTGTTTGCTATAAAAGACTACTGTCTCAGGGACCAGAAATATTAACCATCATTTTCTCTACAAGAGAGGTCAGAAGTTTGCTTGAAGGAGCAAGGAATTAGCCCCTGGGGATAATAGATTGGTGGATGCCTGCTGACATCAGCCTGGGTGACCTGATTTATCCTTCTTGTGATAGAGATAGTTTTTGCCAATGGTCTATAATGTTTCAAGTCTGATTGTTGAGGCTCTCTTGGGGATGGGCACTACCAGTCTTTGCTTCAGCATCTTTCTTTTGTCTATATTTTTCTGACTGACCAACTTTCTCTTCTGACTAATTTTCTCTTTCTTGATACATTCTTTAGGCCTGTTAATATTTCAGGTTTACAGACAAGCCAGTCCTATCTCCTAAAGGGTGATTATACATACTTCTAATACCATCCATTATCTTATTTAAGGTCTAAGTTTGTGTGTGTGTGTGTGTGTATGTGTGTGTGTGTGTGTTTTAATGGGCACTTCGTGTATAGATGCAATATAGCTAGAATACTCCCAAAGTAACCCAAGTGGCTGAGTGATTCTCAGTTTAATGGTCCTCAAGGGTATTGTGGGAGTGGAAAAGGTAGTGAATCAAAAGCACGTTGGGAGTTTTTCTGAACATTATGTGGTTGACATCCTACCTCACTGCTAACTCTGATAGATCAGCTTCACAGGTGGTTCTAAAAATCTTTCTCCTCCTCCATCCTTTTGAAAAATCTCATATGCTCAAAGGGAGCCACTGATTATGGCTGGGAACTTGAGACACACAGACTCTTGTATCAAAGGAACTACGCCTTTCATCTGTGAATCCCGAGCCCAGTTGACTTGAAGAGACAGGAAGATCTCTTGGACTTCCTTGAACACTTTTCCCTCTGCTGGGTCTTTGCCACTATTTTTGTTTCAGAACCACCCACCTAGTTGAGGCTTGCTTTCTCAGCAAAGGCATTTATTCACCAGAATTCTCACCTACCAGAGGGTGAGAAAGAAGAGAGCTGATGGAAGTGGGAGTCACAAGGCAAAAGAATATTTGACTGATGACTGAGCCCACCTTCACCCCACCACTTTGCAATAGGAAAAACTGACTAAAGGGTTTTATAAAGTAAAGGGAAGTGAATGAGTTCACAGTCACTTTTGCAGTGGTAAAGAGTAAAGATGCAGAAATGGTTAAATACCCCAACTCACTTGGAAATCTGAGTTGGTGAGATAAGCAGAGTGCTATGCCAACTTCAAATTGTTTCAATTGCAGAAGTTGGTGCTTGTCAATGGAGGTGATCCTTTTTCATGGGATATTTGGAATGTATACAAGGGGAAAGAGAATCACTATTGCTGTTGGAATTCTAGCAGCATCGAGTTGGCTATATCATACAACGGTAAGGTATGAGTGAGTGGTTTTTAGTGCTAGAATTTTAAGTCTGTCAGCATGTCAGTAAGATGATTTAGAGAATGATCACTGATAGAGAATGATCACATGTTCTGATAGTAAGAGTTGGCTCTGTCTCAACCCTTATCCCTCATTTATCTCGCTAAAATCAAAGGCCACTAAAAGCTTCACTGTGACTGGTGACCCAATCAACACAGCATGAGGTGACTAAGAGCTTTAGAATTGCTTCCAAAATGGAACTGATTCCTTTGGCAGACATGGCCAGGTGTGGCAGCCTGTTCTCAAGCCAACTAAAAATCAGGAAGGCATTTTCTGCTGAGCTTTGTTTGTAAATTGGCCAGATGTGACTCAGAAATCTTTTGTTGGGCTCACATGATATTTTTAAATTTTAATTTGAACCATCATTTATAAATCCTGATCCCTAGTGGTTTTTTGTTTGTTTGTTTGTTCATTTGTTTTAAATCAGAAGCTCTGGTAACACTGAGTCTGCATTACTATATGGCAAGGATTGACTGTAACTGAGGAGCAGCACCTTCCTTGAAACAGTTTGCCTCAGTCCTGTCTACGCACATCGCACAAGGATGCACTTTTATACTCAGAGTCATTTGAGCTCGGACCTCCTTCAGTGTGCAGGCAGCAGCCAGTGCATACCAGAACACTCTAAACTGAAAGGAGGAAACATCAGACCCCTAGCCAGAAAAGTCCAAAGTAAACCTCCTGAAATTATAATGGGGAAAAGACATGGGAAGTTCCCTGGAGATAAATTAGAAGTCATCTTGGAAGATATACCAGAGGTTAGCAATTCCCATGGAAACAGTTGTCTCTAACCCCCACAAATTCATTTCTAGGCTTGTTGGATGTGTAGTGTTCATAACAGAAGTGAATGTGTTGACGTTGAGAAAGTGTCCCTGGTATTGATACATATGCCTGCTGATTGAAAGGCATGTCTCTATGAGCTGTGTGATAACTTCCATGGGGACTATCACTCCTTTCAGAATTGTGTTTTGGCTTTGAATCCTTGAGGATCGTTTCATGACTAAAGGTGGAAGGGAGAAGCCTGAGGCTTATAAGTGTTGCCAAAGCAGCAGTTCCCTATCTGTCTATGCATCAGAACCCCCTAGAAATTTTTCAAAATCTGATTCCTGGGCTGTATTCCACATCTTCCAAATTAGAATCTTTGGAAATATGGTCCAACTATTTGCATTCTTAATATGCCTACCAGGTGATTCTGATTTAGCTATTATAGTGTGCCAGTTTATGCTTCTAAGATGGACTTTTAAGGGGCAACAGCCCACAGACTTGAAGAATGTTCTTGAACCTCCAACATTAATCCTGGAACCAGCAACCCCATGCCCCATCAGTTCTTATTATGCATTTTCCCTTATTGAGGTCCCTGAAGCCACAGATGGATAGTGTCGATAGCATAAGACTAACATGAGTTTGAATTTTGTCTCTGTTATTTGCAAACTGAATTGGCTTGAGTAAATTATTACCCCTCCTCAAACCTTTAGCTTCTATATCAGTGAAATGGGGATGTAATATCTACCTCCCAGGGTTGATGTAATGACTTGTTGAGATAACATGTATTAAAGCATCTGACTAAGACTTGGGCACATAGTAGTTATGTAGTAAATACTGGCTCATTTTTCAGAAGCAGGATCAGCTGAGTACTCTTAGGATGTTTTAATCAGGACTCTTCTACCAGGCACCCTAATATCAGACTGCTGATGTCAGCACAGGACTCAGGTGAACAGACAAAAGACTTAAGGAGTCCTGAAGACAACATGCAGCTTTTAATGTTTGGCTTTATATGTCAAAACTTAAGAATCTACTCTCTTTGTTAATGTATGTATGGTTTGGTCCACTAAACAAAACAAAAACTATTATCTATAGCAACAATTACTATTCTCCTTTCATAATAAAGGACCATCTCTGGGGGAAATAGAGAGAAGAGTAATTTAAGCTATATACTCTCAATATAAGTCTAGAAGACCAAGTCCCTTGAAATGTGCCCTTGATCTCTCAATAATTTGAAAAGTTGAGGTAGCTACACAAGTATTTTTCTAAAACATGGAAGGCAAAGCAAGAGAGAATGCAACTATAAATGTCATTAATTTTAACCCAGTAGGAGCTCATTTAAAAACTTTAAAAAGTTACACATTTTGCAAAACATAGGCTTTATGTCAGAATCAGCCTCAGTAGATAACAGTGCAACATATCCTACAAAGTCGAAGACAATTATACAGGTTTAAAGAGTTTATTTACCTGATCAGTTTTCTAAAAAAATGTTGTCTAATTAGGTTTGCTTTTGAATCGGTACTTCCTCGTTTTACTTAGTACTAAACCTATGGACTCTAATTTGAGTGCTTTAAGCAGTGGCAAGAAGAGCAAGAAAGGCAGGGAATCCTGATCAGAACCATGGGCAGAAGCCAGGTTCTGGAATTAGAATAAGGAAGTCCTGGAGGAGCTGTCCAAGCAGTTGGTGCTGACACCCCCAACAGGTTCACACTGAGAAGCTATAGGCAGAAGCAGTGTAGGAGGCAATCTTGGAGTCCTAGTAGAGCCCTACCTAGTGAATTTAGGCACCCCAAATGGGGGTGGGGAGGAGGTAATCCTAGATCAGGATGAATGCACTTGAATCAGGTAAGGCCATCAAACCCTGATGCCCTTGCTCTGTCCAAATGTAGAAGATGTCCCAAAAACACCACCAAGAGTTTGAAGATATCACATCTCAAGAATCTCACAAATGGAACTGACATTTATTGAGCACCTAACTGCCTCTGTTAGGTTCCTTACTCTCAAACACTCATTTAAATCTTAAGATACAAGTATCATTATCCTCATTTTCAACTGGGGAAACCAAGACTCAGATTAACTAAGCTTAACCAACATCACACAGCTAGTAAGTGGTGTTTCCTTGAAGTGCAGCCTCAGCCTTTGTTTAACTTCCAAGCCTGTAGCCTTTTGCCATGTAAAATTTACCTATGGCTAGAGCAAAGACCTGGGTGGAACCATGCCTATTGGATGGAAAGGAGGGTGAGGAATCACACTCAGAAGACAGGTATTCAGTCAGACTCTAAAGGCATTGTATTAAGTCCAGTGCCTTTTTTTTGTCTGATAAGAATATTTGGTGAAAATAATGTTCACCTTCTTCCTCAACCAGAAACCCATCTCTTGTAGTTACTAACAAGGTGTTTATCAGTAAGAACAACTCCATTATTAAATGAAGGCAATCTTAATTCTAATATCTTTCCTCCTATAGAGAACACTAAGTGATTTAATCTGTCCCAAATGAACTAATTCTTCACTTTGCCCTATTTTCCCTTCTTATCTTCTCTGTCATCAGAGATTCATATTTTATGCCTTGTTTACACTTGTTCTCTTAACCTTACCAAAATTTACTGGTTTGTGTTATCTCCATATATCTTTGCAATTCTCTCATTTCTCCCTCATTTGTAATGCCACTGCCATGGTTTTAGGTTACCATTATTTCCCATCTAGACTATTGCAGTAACTTCCAAACTGCTTTCCTTGCCTCCAATTTTGTTCCCCATTCTTAATCTGTCAAGTTAATCCAAATGCAAAGCTGACTGTATTACTTTCCTATATTTAATGTAGTGAGCATAAGTGGTTAAGAGTGAGAGCTATGGAGCCAGGCTACTTGGGTTTGAATCCCAACTCTGCCATTTACTGTGATCCCTGTACAAGTTACTTAACTTTCCTATAGTTTGTGTATCTGTAAAAAGGGGATGAAAATAATGGCCCGACTTCAAAAAGTTGTTGTTGAAGATTAAATAAAACAGTACCAGTCATTTCCTCATTGCTCTGATCCCTTTTATAGCAAAACTCCTTGGAAAAATTGTCTATGCTCACTGTCTCCAATTTTATTCTTTCTATTTAAAAAAAAAACCTTTCTGATATAGGATTTCAAACATACACAGAAAAGAAATGATTTAATATATTCACATGTGCCCATCACTCAATTTTCAATAATTATTAATTTATGGCCAATCTTGATTTATCTCCCATTGCTTCTCTTGGATTATTTGCTGCATATCCCAGACGCATTTCATCTGTAGATACTTTTAGTATGTATTTCTAAAAGATTGCAAAAACATTAACAAAAATCTCAATACTCCAAAAATTAAGAGTGATCCTTTTGTATAATCAAATATTCAACCAGTGTTCAGATTTTCAATAATTTCAAAGGTCATGTTTTTCCCCAGTTTGTTTAATATCTAAAGGTTATTCATTGTAATTTGTTGATTTACCTTTAAATTTCTTAATCTATAAGTTTTCCCCTCTATCTCTTTTTTTCATTTTTGCAATGTTTTTGTTGAAGAAACCAGCCATTTTTCCTGTAGAGTTTCTTGTAAACTGGATTTTCCTAATTGCCTCCCTGTGGTGTTGCTAAATGGGTTCTTCTTTCCCTGTGGTTTTTGTAAATTGAGTTAGATCTAAAGGCTTAATCGGATTCAGGTTCCTTTATATTCAGCAGTACATGTCTTTTCATAATACTAATGGTGATAAGCATTGTCAAGATCCATTCATTCATGGGGGGGGTGCTGCAATATGATAATATTCTATCATTCCTTTCTTATTTGCTACCCATACATCTATAAGAAGAAACTTCTCCTCATCAACTGTTTGGCTAACCTGAGGAAAAACAGGACAAATAAATATTTTTTCCCCTTTTGTTTACTAATTAAAAAAATAAATTTATTCTCTCCAATTTTCTTTTAAACTCACTCTTATCAAGATTTCAACCCCCACCGCTACACTATTGAATCTACTTTTGCTGAGGATGCCAGTGAACTCTATCTTGATCAATTCACAGGTCCAGGTCTCATTCCTCATAGCTGATCCATCAACATGAGGATCTACCTCCTTTTCTGGAAATACTTTCTTCACTCGGCTTTGAAAACATCACATTCTCCTGGTTTTCTTATCTCATTGGTCACCCTTTTTAAATCTCCTTTGCTAGTTCATTTTATCTCTCTAAACTCCTATGTTAAAGTATCTTAGAGCTGTCTCTAAATCTTGTCTCCCTATATACACACTTGACTCCCTTGGAGATCTCATCCAGTCTCATTATTTTTAAAATGCCATTTATATGTGAACTACTTGCATATTTATATCCCCAGTCCATAGGTGATCCTCAGATTCCAGACTCATATACAACTGTCTACTTTATATCTCTACTTAGAAGTCTAATAGGCATTTCCAACTTAACCTGTTTAAAATCTAACTCAATTTTCTCCTAAAGCCAGCTTCATCCAGGAGTGAGCCCCCTCCCCAGCTCCCTGACCCCTGAGTTGAATAGTTGTTCTTCCTCTATCTCATGTCTTATCTAGAGCCAGGTTGATTTTTTGCCTTAGCCCCCAGGGTCCCAGTAGGACAGGGACTTGCCTGAGCCACAGCCTGCTATTGGGATCCTGACACTCATCTTAGTTGTATAAGCAAATATTTCTTCTGGAACCATGATGCAGTTTCATTGAACATTGCATTTTCTTGCATTTAGCTTTGCCTTTTATTTTCTGTTCCTGCTTTTCAACAACTCCGAGCCTCAGCATTTTCATCTGTAAAATGGGCTTAAGAGTATCTATCTGGCAGGGTTGTGGGTTGTTGAAACGTTTAAATAAAAAATGTCAGCCAATAGTGAGAGCTTGGAAAATGTATGGTCCCCTTTCTGCCAAATGTATTATTAGCTCCCTTCCCCACTGGCATGGGTTTCCATGCTTCTGTGAACACTTTTAAGCTGCCTGAGCTCCAGCCTGTATGTCATACTGGTCCTGCCTTGGTGTTAGTGCCCATCTCCCCAGTAAGTCCTCCTGGCCCTAGAGAAGAAAAAAAAATCATTGTTTTGGTTCAGGTTTGATAAACATTGATTGACAAGCCTGAAAAAGAAGCTGTTGAATAACAAGGGGGAAAAAGCCTCTAATTATTCCCCTTAACCTGTCTGTTATCCCGTCTGTTCAATTCATTCTTTGACAACTGCCTTTCCCCCCTGCTTTAGCTGTTTAGGAAAAATTATTTTGAAAAAAAATGTGTTTTCAAATAGATTTGTTAAAGCTAAAATGTTGACATTTGGGGAGCTCTCTATATTCTGAATCGCAGCTCCCTTGCCCTCCACGAGAGAGGGAATCACTCTTGCTGGGGAACTGTTGGTGATGGTAACTAACAGAGGTACCCAGGGCCATGTGGGGGAGACCAGCTTCTGGTCCTGGATCCTTCACAACTGGCTGGGTACCTTCTGGTGATCCTTTGCCCTCTCGAGACACAGTTTCTTTTTTTCTAAAATGGACATACCCTATATACTTCTCAGAATGATGGTTGTGAAAGCACTTTGGAAATGCCAAGGATTATTATTATCGTTACATGGCGCTCAAAATAATGATTAATTCAGTGAAAGAAAAAGAATAACTGATGTGGGGTTGGTTGCCCCAATTCCTGCTCTTGAAACTCAGTCTCTCACCTTGGCCTCTCACGCGGGTCCTCTGCATAAGTCCTCACATCTCTGCGATGATGAGAACTACTCAGGGACTCTCCTGGGGCTGGAGCTCAGGCAGAGGTCACGGGGGTGGGGGGACAGTGGAGGAAAGGAGGAAGAGGAAGGTTTTAGGAGGAGGAAGAAGGCAGGGCAAGCCAAGATTTTACTGTGGGAGTTTAGCATCACAGGTTTTTGGTCCTTATCATGGTTATTGATACCCTGACCATATTACTTGCTCATCCTCTCCAGCTGTTACTGGGCCTCGGGGACCCACGAATTGCCCTAATGCCCTAATGGCATTGTCAGTGACCTGGGCATGGTTCAATCCATAAAGTGGGCTCTCTTGACAGTGAGTCTATTGTGATCTGCATGAAGTACCCAGTGGGTGATGTTAAGGAGAGGATCCTGAGCCAAAAGTAGGAGTCCTTATCTAATCATAGTCTATTTTTTTAGAGTCGAGCTGATAGCTGTGCAGCACTCCTTAAGGGATCTGAACATTACAGTAATAACATTAATAATGAGCACTTTGAGCACTGTTATACATCAGGCAGATACCAAACGGGGGCCTGCCTGCCCTTCAAGATATAGTTAAAATTGGCTGCTCCCTGCCCAGCTAACTCTACAGCCTGTGGAAGTCGAAACTCTGCCTGCACATCTCTCTCTGTGACTGGAGATGTGTGCTCCCAGGGCCAAATCTGCGTTCAGGTTCCTCTGTCCTCCCATGAAGCCTACCTTTTGCGCCAGAGACCATTCTAGACCTGGAATTCAGGGTACTTCCATTTCCACAACTAAAACTTCTCCCATCAGCATTCACATGGTTATAGTGTGGGGTGAAGAGAGACTCATAGAAGAGGGCCACAGCCAGTACAGTTGGAGTTGCTGTTTCTCTCTTCTATCTCTCCTCTCCCCCCACCCCCCATCACCTCAATCACCTCTCTCTTCCTCCCTTTCTGATCCTGGCTTGCTTTGAAACTGCCATCGTTTTTCTCTCTATTTATGAAAAGTAATTTCTAAATGCAATGTGATATCCTGGACTGGATCCTGGAACAGAAAAAGGACATTAATGGAAAAGTGGTGAAATCTGAATGAAGTCTATAGTTTAGTTAATAACACTGTATTATGTTAATTTCTCAGTTTTAACAAATGTATCATGTAAAATGTCAACATTAGGGGAAACTTGGTGAAGGGTGTATAGAAATTCTCTGGACTACCTTTGCAACTTTTCTCTAAATCGAAAATTATTCCAAGATAAAAAGTTTATTTTTGAAAAAATCACTTTCCCTTCTCCTTGCTGATATCTAGGCACCCTCTCTCCTAGTCGCATCTTCTACCTTAAGCTCCTTTTCAGGGGGATTTCCAAGCAAACACAGTTCTGTCTCTAATAAAATTTCTATTCTAGTGTTAGCTATGATAATACAGTTTCCTCTGTCTTCCTACACATGTACATTATCTTACTTAATCTTCACGACAACCCATGCGGCAGTATAATTACTCTTAATTTCCAGATTTGGAAGTCGAGGTTCATGGTAGTTAAGTATTATGGCACAGTAAGCAATAAAGACAGAATTCAAATCCAAATTTTTATTCTAAAACTGTGCTCTTAACTACTGTATTAGCTTTCTTTTCTTTGGAGGGACCACACTCTTAGATCAGCAGTTAATCTTATTTCACAAGTCAAGTTACCCTGACAATCATATTATAAGTTAATCATCCCATATATCCATTGATTAATTCAAGATTTATTAAGCATACCATCATGTGTACTGGCTATGTACTAGGTACTTGGGTTCTATGAAAAGTAACCTCACAGGGTGATCCTATCATAAATTCCTAACTGGGCAAGTAATGTTGGATAGTCACACTCCAGGCATATAACTTCTTTAGTAAAAGGTAAGCCCTGTTTCTGTGCATCTAGGTTAACACACCTTTGAAGTAAACCTCCTAAACCACCTTCAAGAGAGCACGTAATCTTGTTAACTATCCTGTAATCCAATCCCTGCCTTACTTTCTCCCACTTCCATGTAATCTTTGTTAAATTCTTAATTTCAAATGCGTAAAAGAAACTGCAAACTGTTATTCTTGGATGCTCAGTCTGTTGAGATCTTACTTCCAGGTGTATCCTCTTTTTTGGCTCAAATACATTTTTATAAAAGTTCTCTACAAGTTTGAACGTTCTTACGTAGTCAGGTTCCAAAAATAAGTAAGACATAATTTCTACCTTCAAAGGGTTTTAGTCTGGTAGAGGTGACAGGAAAACAATTTCAAGGCAACTAGATAAATCTAGCTATAAAAAAAGTGGAAAATGAGGGGCAGTGGGGAACTTGGAGGAGGGAGTCGCCTACACTTCAGACTCCAGGAAAGGCTTTATGGAGGAAGAAAGACTTGATTTGAATCTTTAAGGACGAATAAGCATTTTCCAGGAGGAATCAGAAGTAGGGATAGGGTACTGCAGGCCAAGGAACCAGCACGAGCAAAAGCATGGTGGTGTGAAAGAAAAAGTGTCAGTACTACAGGCTGCTGGGGACACAGGATGTCCATGAAAGGGTTATGAGAGGTGAAATCAGAGATGTGCAGGGGCCAGATCATGCATGAGGTATCTAAAGAGATTGACTTGATAAAATGTGAGTTTTAAGGAAGAAAGTGACAGGGTTGGATTTGTGGGTGTGGCTGCTGTGAGATAAAGGAAGGATTAAAAGGGCAAGTCCTAAATCGTCAGTACCTAGCCTACTGACAATCATAGCCTCACTGGGGCTGGATGTAGGTAAGCCTAGAGTTGCTTGTGGTCATCTGGAAACCCAACTGCAGCAACAAAAATGAAGTCAACATAGACAGAGAAGCAGAACTGAGAGATAGAGAGAGTGACAAAGCCCTTCAGAGACATCGTTTGTTGAAACCATGAATCCAGACGTGCTTGAAGCTATCTCTAACCCCACCCCACCCCAAGTTACATGAGCCAAAGAATCTCCTTCTTAGATTAAGCTAGTTTGAGTTGGGTTTCTGTTCAAGTTATTAGAACTCTCTGTGCCTCAGTTTACTCCTCTGTAAAATGGGGATAATGTACTCCCTACCTCATAGGACTGTAGTAAGAATTAAATGAGGTTTTATCCATATAGATATAGATATATACACACAATGCATAGTACTGTCTGCACATAGAAACACTCAATAAAAGTCATTATTATAATTATCATCATCATCATTATCATATTATTAAACTCCTGGCTTATGCCCAAAGCCATCAATCTGAACCCACACTCCCTGTCATTTGCAGAAGGACAGCTGTACTTTCTATCAGCTTAATTTCCAAAGGCTCAGGATTTGGCAGTTGCTAGTAGAGCATTTTAATGTGGTTCAGTGTTTTCATTTCTGTCATTTTGTTGTACCTGCCCCCTGAGGCAGCTGAAGCAGAGAAATCCCCAAGAAAAAGAAATATATAAAATAAGAAGCTGTGATGAAGTTCCCTTGTTTTGTTTAAGTTCAAGCTGTTTTTCAGAGTATCTTTTAGTAAGCAAGTGAAGACTTGAAACCCAGTGAATCAAAACACAGGTTGTGGCCCCTGGAGGTAACAGATTGGGTGGCTGGGCTGAAGCCAGCAGGTGATAGGGGCAATATGGTGAGGCATGGCAGCCAGCAGCCAGGGCGACAATGCATTCCAGAAGTGGTAGTGTTTAAATCCATGTAACAGCATGAAGATTGCCCAACAATTAGAGCCACAGATATTCAGAAGCCAGCTTAGAAAACTCTAAAAATTATTTTTAACTACACATACCAGACAGCCGGGCTGGCTCCTCTGGCAGCTCTGCCAATCTCAGCAAATCTGAGTTAGAGTCATGGAAGGTGACAGTAGGGGAGATAATGGTCCAGAACAGCATGCCTTTTGGGTGTACGACAATGAAAGAAAACCTTTAGACTAGGCTGACCCATGGACCACGGCAGCATGGCAAATAAGAAGCCCCTTTCTGTTATCACTGTTCATCCAGGCTTTCTACCTGCTCCTGCTTTTGACTGAGGAAAGAATCTTTCGGGTTCTTGACCCATTCATTTTGTCTCTTGCTTTCAGCCCTGCTCTTTTATTGGAATTTAAAGATGACCTTCAATATCTTTGGCTTTTCATGGCCTGCATCTCCAGTCAGTCTTCTTTGGATAACAACCTGCCTGCCTAGAACTTGATGATGCACAGGTCTTTCCTGACCCTTTTCCCACCTTCGCACCAAGAGGGCACTGGATGGCTTTCCTATTCTTCTTTCTGTCTCCCCGCAGAGACTCTGGTTCATAGAGCTCAGTTGAAGATCTAGGATCTAAATTTTAAGGAGTGCCTTAGGAGATCTGATGCAGGTGGTCTATGGATCGTGCATTCAGACACACTGCTTCACAGCTTCTGTGAACAAGGTTCTGGAGTTCAGATGATGTTTTGACAGAGAATCATGCCCCTGCTTTTTACTAGCTATGTGATCTTGGGCATGTTATTTCGTCTCTCTAAGCTTCAGTTTCTGCATCTTTCGAAGTTTTGTGAGGTGTCTGACTCAGCATTTAGAAGGGGCTAGGCAAATAGCAGGTGTCAATTATTATACCATCCTTGGTGGGGGACTCCAAACATTAAACATGAGAGATGGTAAAAGCTATTGTCTAGAGAAAAAAGAATTTCATGAAGAGAGAAACAAAGTTAGTGTGTATGGTTTTTTCGGGAATGGATGGTGGTAAAAATCTAACTAATTCTGCCTAGTGTACCTCCAAGATGGATCCTGATGATCCCCATCTCCTAGTATTCATTCCCTTGTGTAATCTCATCTCCTTGAGTGACTAACAACTCACTCCTAGCAAATAGAATGCTGCAGAAGTGATAGAATGGCATTTCTGAGATTTGATTATAAAGACACTGTAGCTTACATCTCTTTTGGATCACTTATGCTGGGGGAAGCAAGCTTCCATGTGAGCAGCCCTCTGGAGAGGCCCTTATGTCATGGAGAAGAACTAAGGCTCTTAGTCCAACAGCTCATGAAGAACTGAAGCCTGCCAACAACCATGTAAATGAGCTTGGAACTGGTCCTTCAGCTCTAGTTGAGCTTTCAGATGAGAACACATCCTTGGCCAATAGTATGAGAGAACTTCATGAGAGAACTTGAACCAGAGGCACACAGCTAAGCCATAGCCAGACTACTGATCCATAGAAACTGTGAGGCAGTAAATGTTTTTTTTTAAACTGCTAAACTATGGGATAATTTGTTACTCAGAGAGGTAATACAGCATCTTTACTACCTGGGCTTTCTGTCTCAGGGCTCCAAGGGCCAGCTCAAACTGGCAATGATTATAAATGGGAGACTGGAATTTGTGGAGAGCACTGGGTTTGCAGGATCATGTCTGGAGCAGCAGAAAGTAATTTCTTGATGATCTCATCCCTCAGAGAATGGCTGTGGAGGAACACAGAAGCTAGAGAATAAGGCCTTTCTGTGGTATGAGTGCCAATTTAGGGCTGAAAGTGTGAAAGGCTGTGGAATTCCCCTTGACAAGGTTGAGGCTCCCAGGAGGTCACAGGGACAGGATGAGAAATGAGAGGAAATTGGAGCAGCAGTACAGACTTTGGAAATACTGTCATTGGAGTACAAAGGGCCAGTCTCCACTACTTACTAAATGTGTGACATTAAATAAGTTGTTCAAACACTTAAACAAACATGAAACCAAACATTTAAAATAGAGATGATAATAATATCTACTCTAAAGAGTGATTTTAAAGATTATATGAGATAATGTAGGGAAAACTTGCAGGTGAATAGTTGATATTGTTATTATTCCTGGAAGGGGCTCAGATTGGAGGTCCGATCTAGATTGTTTCTGCTGGGATCTAGGTGGGTAGTAGGAACCAGCAGGGCCTTCCAAAGCAGGGACATGGAGGGCAATTAGGTGAGCCTCTCCCTCAAAAATAAATACGGGAATAAAAGGCCAGTGGAAACCACCTCAAAAGGGAATCAAAACCAGAGAATTCTGATGAAAAAGCCCTGTAGTCTACTGAACACAGGATAAGCCTTCAGATATAGCTGAAGGCTTTGACATAAAGAAACTCTTACAGACAACTTATTCTAAGGAGTCTGTGAACAAAAATGGGCAAAGTTTCTCATCTACAAGTCATGACTCATGGTTCCCCAGAGAATTTATATGGGAGCAAAACCAGAGAGAGTGTATTCAGACCTCATCATTGTCAGCGATTTTTTTTTGATGTCAGCAATTTTACACTGAGAGAAAGTATAAGCCTAACAAGTTGGAATTCCAGAGAGTATTAGAAGAAAAGTGATATTTCAGATACCAAAGTATTTGTAGAAATATTACAGAAAATATAAATATAAAGATAGATGTGATTGATCACAGTTGGGTATAAAGATTTAAAAAGATGAATAGATTAAATAATAAAAACATATATGACCACTTCCCAAGATTCACAAGAGTTATAGTTCTGAGTTAGGTCCATTTAGAAAATTATACATATGTTGAGGTTGCATATGTGAATTTAACATAATTCTGAAGATGGAATATTATATATAAGGCTCTACAGAGTACATGACATGATAAGGATGCGTATATATGATCAGGCTCTAAAGTTTTTGAAACATTAGTGGGTAGAAGCAGAAAAAGTGCACAATTACAATTTATAGATCATCATTTTCTGCATCTAGATTTGGAGACCTTAATTCATCTTTGGATACCTTTGGAGAATGCTGCTGCTTTAAGAAAAATCTCAGAATTGTCCTTTAATTATCCAGATGTAAAACATTGTACTCACTCATTATTCTTGAAGGAAATGGTGACGTCATTGTTAAACCAACTGTAGATATTGATAATGTAAGTTACAACTTTATAAAGCTACCATTTATTGAACATTTACCATGAGACCCTAAGAACCACTTGGAATGCTCATTAAATATACAGATTCTGAGCCCCTCCCTGGAAATCCAATTTGAAGGCCTGGGGAAAAGCCATGGAACCCATAAGCAGGCTGAGCTTTCCTCAAATGCTGCTGTGGCTTCAGGCTTTTCTGTCATTATCCCACGACCCCAATTCTGCTGACTCAAGTTCACATGACTAATAAATGGTGGCGTAGGGAGCAAAACCTGATTCTCATTGTACTCTAGTGTGAAAACCCCTGTGTAGTGACGGGTACGGAGTGTCCTACTGGATTGCAAGTGCAGGAGCAGCATGGTGCTTCTAGAGAGATCAAGCCTATCAATCCCCCCGGGTGGGCCATAGGCATCTGTCTTAGGAAGACCAGGGCAAAAGTGTTCCCAGTCTGTGAGTACCTGGGTACAAGCCTGGCCCATTGAAAGCCATTCATGCTAGTGTCCTTGTCATTCTACCAACTAAACTGATTATTATTACTTTATTATTACAAAGAAGCTGCCATCCCAGACCAACAAAGAGAATTCATATTTCCCAGTTCTCCTTCTCCTTCTACCAAGAAAGGAGTAAACGGAAAATGCTGGGTGACTTGGTTTCTAGTTCTTTCTCCAGCCAATGATTTGCTACAGTCTCAGTTACTTGTTTTGGCTTCAGCTTCCTCTCATTTTCTTATGTGTTTAGCAGTGATGCGTCTTGAGCCAACATGGCTTAAACTTCTTGATGTGTTTTTTTTTCTACATTCCCAGTTCCTAGCATAGTGCCTAACAGGCAACCAGCAGACATCCAGAGAAAGTTTTTGACTGCATTAATGAATGAATCAATGACCTTTCAGGGGTGGAGAAGACTCATTGGTACCTGCAGCTCTGTCCCCTTAAGCATCCCCCTTTTCGATCTTAGAAACGTCCCTTACTCTGCACCTGACGTCATCAGCCAGGACATAGGAGCCACTTTGGTACAGATATCTTTTGCTTTAGGGAAGCCCATTGTGTGAAAACTTACAGTTGTGGGAATAATAAATTATAATGATGGTGGTTCTTTTAAACAGACATCTGTGAGGAAAGATAAGCAAGAACTCACCATAAAGGCCTTACAATTGTGGGCAGGGCCTGGGAAAGACTGTTATAAATACAAACAATGAAGGACTGTCACGAAAGACAGAAAATTGTTTCTCACAGTCATAATCATGCTTAAAAAAACCCAGCTACCATTTTGGTGTATTTCCATCTAGTCGTCTTTTTTGCACATTTTCCATAGAGATTGTAGTATATACACATTTAAAGTCTTGTTATTTTTTTATTCCATAAAACATAAACATTTCCCTATGTTATTATAAAGTCTTTATAAATATCAATTTCAGTGATTGAATAATACTCCATTTTATGGATGTACCATAATTTATTTAACTGTTCCCTATGGTAGAACATTTAGTTTCTAATATTTTCCCCTTTACAACCAAGTAACTCTGCAAAGAGCTATGTGCATTAAACGTATTCTACATTTAAGATTATTTCCAAATAGGAGATCAGGAGTTGAATGCTGGATCCCAGAAAGGGATATTCTTTAGACTCTTGGGAATATATCATTGCCAATTTGGGGGATTTTCTCATTGTTCTTGAGAATCCTGGCTATGGATTCAAACAAGCTGAGTGCAAACCCTTCCTCTGACAGTAACCTGTATGAACTTGGGCATCTCAATCGATCTTTTTATGTCAGTTCTTTAACTATAAATTAAGGATGATGTACCTTCTTGATGGGGTTATTATAAAGATGAACAAGTAATATAGGTAAAGCTTGGTGTTTGGCATAGAATGTGCTCCATATATGTTAGTCACCATTAATTTGTCTATCTTTGGTTATCATTAAGTATGGACCTTTCCATTTATGCTTATTGTCTGTTTATGTTTGTGTGTGTGTATAAATTAAGACACTATTTTAGAGTGAAAAAAATTTAAACAATAAGAGACTCTAAAAGGGAATATGTATCAGGCAATCTACATATAGATCTTTCTCAGGGTTCATCTAACTCCAGAGAAAAGCAGGCACCAGTGCCCCGTGGTCTCTACACAGCATCTCTTTGTTTTGTTAGTTTTAAAATCTATCATTTCCCATTATTTTCCTCTTTAAATGTTTCCTTTAAGACTAACTACATTCTTAAGGATTTATTATTATATTATTATTATTATTATTATTATTATTATTATTATGTTGAGGGATCCTGTGGGAACATATCACCAACTGTGGAACAAATTCAGAGGGAAAACTGGATTTGATTTTCAGAAATCTATAGTACAGCCAACCTCTCTAGGAGCACGTTTCTCCGTAAACCAGAAGTCCCAGGGCAAGAAGCCTATTCATCTTGGCTCCTAGGAACACAGAGCAGCCAGAGGAGCCGCTGCGGCTTCCCCTCCCACTGACAGCATCTATAAATCCATTTCCTGTCTTGTAATTATGTCTCTTGTAGTAATTAGCCCCTTGTATCAATGAAGCCAAATTTCCATGTGTAATGGGGTGAAGCCTAAGTGTATTAGATGAAGTAAAATGCAGCTTTGGCAAGCAGGGAATGCTTGGGGGAGGACAATCCTCCTGTTTGCTGAGTCCTACTGTGTGCCAGGCTGTAATGGATGCTTTGCACACCCTGTTTCATGAAATCATCGCACCAATCATTCTCTCCAGAAGCTTCACCTTTGCTTTCATCGTCAGAGTGCAGCTTCCACACATACCCTCAGGTGGAAAATTGAACCCATCAGTGGTGCATTGGTGAACATATGACCACCTGCACCAAAGGCTCTGTGGGTACAGAAGAAGGAGGTGCTGCAGAAGCCAGCCAAGGATTGCTCTCCAAAGGCCTCTCTCCTGGAATTTCACCTGTACCACACCGCCCCTTCATAACCTGGAGTAGGCAGGCATGCATGGAGCCAGCATTGAGGTGGCATAGAGCTCCTGGCAGGCACTCCAGGATCTCAGGAGTCCAGAGACCCCACTGTGGGGGAAACATTAGGGGCATCCCTGCAGACCTTGGGGGGACAGGGCAGGAAAGTGTGGGTAGACGCAAGGCTGGGGGTGGGGCAGGGCAGTTAGTGGGTGCTGGCTCATGGCCTTGGGGAGGACACTCGGTCTCAAAAACAAAGAGCGCACACGTCCCTTTATCTCACCCACCTCCATCTTCCTCCTCTCCTTTCTTTTTTCTTCTCACCTCTTCTCGAGCCTCTCTTTCCCATGATTAGGCTGTGTTGGAGATGGGGCGGGGGGAATCCATAATCCCTTCCCCAGGTTAAGATGATAATTTTTATGAGCAAGGGAGGGTGGGCAGAAATCTTCAGGAAGGCTAAGAAAAAGGGTGGGAAGGACATTGGATTAGCCTTGAATCTTTGAACAAGTTACTTATATATCGTTAAGTTCCTTAGATTCATGATATCTAAAATGAGGGCAATAATAACTGTCTTGCACACCTTACTGGACTGGGGAGTATATGGAATACATCCCATTTTAACTCAAGAATGTACTGGGTTTTCAATGTTATATCTGGGGAGACATGTATAAATGCATATTTATATGTACGTATGCACACATCCCCAACTTTACGCACACAACCAAATAAATGTATTTTTGTCTTTCAGAAATATCAAACCACCATATGTAATAATAACTAGTTACTACTTATTAACCACTTGCTGTATGCCAGACCCTATGTTAGCTCTATACCTATTCTCTTATTTAATCCTCAAAAGCTTATGAGGTATAGGTTATTAGCCCCATTTTATAGACAAAAAACAGTCCCCAGGTTAAGATGATCTCCCAAGGTCATGGACCTCATAAGTGCTAGAACTGGAACTTGAAATAGGCCTGAAGTCTGAGTCTTTAGTATCAGTCATTGTGCTGTTCTAAGATTCTGGGCTTTTCCATAGCCAGCCATTTTTGGACTTAGAGGGAAGATATTTCCAAATATCATTTCCCCCGGGCTAACTCCCACCTTCCAGGCCCACTGTGGCTGTGGTTCAAAGTGATCTAATGCTTGAAATGAGAAAAGCTTTGAGAGTGTGCTGTGATTTTCATCTCTGCAGAGGCCTAGGATGTTTTTCCAGCCCCCTCCCCAGCACTCAGGAAGAGCGAGCCTTGGCTAAGGCTTCAGGCTCAAGACAGAAGTACCAGGGGCTTCGACGAGGTGATGGCCCCTCCACACCAGGAGGTGGCTGCCTGCCAGTTAGACTACTGCCCCTCTCCCTCCATACTGTATTGTGAAAGCACTGTACTCCCTATGTCTTTTCCTTTACTTGCCTCTTCCGTTCTGACCTGGTGCCCTCTTTTTCTTATTACACAGAATTCTAGAAGGGTTCACTACAAGTCCAGCTTCTGTGCCAGGCAGAGAGACTCCTTCTCCATCTTTGTCAATTCAAAAGGTTCGCTGGCAATGGCTGTAGAGCTTGGGCTCTAGAACTGAGTGTTCAAATTTGTCAGGTGACACTTGCTGTGTCACTCGACCTGTCAGGGTCTTCAGTTTCCTCCATTTTTTTTTTTAAAGGGGCTAATAGCACATATGTTCTAAGGCTGTTGCTGGTATTAAATTAATTAATACTCATAAACTACTTGAGAGGGTGCTGAGTATATATTAAGTGCCCGTAGCCCTCATTTTTACCTCATGGTAGCCACTTCATAAAGTGCTTTATACACGTGGTTTTCATTTAGGTCACATAACAACCCTATGAAGAAGATGTCATTATTATTTCCATTTTACAGATGAAGAAAAAGCAATGTTCATGGAAGTTAGGGTCACGCAGCAAGGAGAGAGCTAAAATTCAGCCAGGACTGCCTGACTTCAAATTCATGCCTTTAACCTCCTTGCTGCACTGTCTCTCAAAAACCTCCTCAGAAAGTCCCAAATATCTTCCTCATCCCCTTCTGGGGCTTCCAAAGGGAAATCCTAGTGTAAGGAGGGCTGCAGTTGGCTCATGTCCTGTGATGAGAGAGGTAGGGGCAGTGTGGTGCTGGTGACCTTGTGGTAAGCTGGACCCCGTAATTGCCAGAGTCCCTCCAGCACTACTGTCCCCAAACTGACTTGTAAGGGGTCTGAAGATGTCTGGTAGAGTCAGATGTTATTTGAAGTATCTTAAGGGGTAAGACAGGGCAAAAATAAACTTTGCATTAATTTATTATCCTAATGATCATTCTAAAGATAAGCTTGATCAGATATGAGCATTGGTGAGATTGATTTGCCTAAAATAAGAATCTCATTTGCATTTTCCTGATTTTCTCCTACTTCATGTAGCCACATTAAGACAGCTGCAGCTCTCACCAAGGACAAACATTTGAAAAGATGGATGTTGCCTATGTGTATTTATGAGGCATATAATCCTTCCCACCCACCTGTGTATGTATTGTAATCTCTTTGACAGAGGAGGGGAGGAGAATTTAGGGGACTTCAACGTGACATCTTGGCTTGCTAATAAAGGTCAGCATTTTCAACTTCCCTTTGATCACATTTTTTAACTTATATAGGAAATATATGTTTATGAGCCATCATACAGTTGGGGGTTATTAAGCCGAATATATTTCCTATGTAAGTAAACTGGATTGGAGAAGATCCTAGTCATCTAGAGTCAGAGTTAAAATGTAATTTCATATATCTCTTTTCATTAACTATTCACATAAACCTGGAGAGGTAGCTAGGATAAGCATTTTTATTTCCATTTTACAGATGATGAGACTGAGGCCCAGGGAGGTTAAGGTATATGATATAGGCTTTGTGGTTTGTCAATAGTGTCTAAGACCTCTTGACTCCCAGCCCTGGGTCTCAAAACCCCTGACTTTCAGGCCAGGGTTCTTTGCTGACCCAGACACCTGTGAGCAGGCCTGAGAAGAATCTCTTCTCTGAGAGGAAGACTTGGCCCTGGTCATCTTTCACCTATTTGACCTTCAATGCCTCTTCACAAAACCAGTGAAAATAACCAAGAGCTAATGATGGACATTTGTACATGCTTCTTAGCAGAAGTGATCACTGATAATAAAGGTCCATGAGGCAATAGCAGCTTAACTTTAGAAAGATCCCACTGACTCTACTCCTTCATAGGCACCAGTCTCCTCTATGGCTGGCCCCTCTTCAACTTGATTTAGTGATTAACTTTTGGATTGGAAAGAACATGGACCATGGAATCAAATAGTCATAGGTTGAGGCCTGGCCTTGCCATTAATGGCAGCTGGTGGTCATAAAGTGCCCTCTGTGCGGGACTTAATTTATTACATTACTTAATTTAATACGTTACTTAATACATCATATTGCTCAATCCTACAACCCTGCCAGGAAGCAGATTCTAATACTATTGTCCCCATTCATAAAAATAGAGGCTAAATAACTTACCCAAGCAAGACAGTCTTGCTCCCTGATTCCAAATCTTATATATATTTTAATAATTTAACCTAAAAAAAATAAGTAATGCATTCATTTGGCTCAAAATTCAAAAGATACAAAAAAGAAAACTGAAAAGTCTCCTTCTCGTCCTGTTCCCCAGCTGGTGAGTCCACCTTCATGAAGGCAGCTGATTTTACCAGCCCTGTGTGTTTCCTTCCAGAGATTTGTTATACCTGTACAAGCAAAGACACTTATTTCCATTATTTCCATTATTTCTGCTCTTTTTTTGGGGGGGGGGTGGTGAGGGGTGGCGGTGGGGTACATAAATCTTTTTTTTTTTTACCGAAGAATTATTGTGAAAATTCTATATAGACGATAACAGTACAGTATTGATTTTGGTCACATTAATACCAAAGTAGTGTGTTTAGTTAAACACGCTGTATTCTTTCAATTTTTCTGCCTTCACGCTTGCTTTTCCTTCAGTACAAAACGTGTGACTCCTTAGTCACATCCCTCATCTGGTGAGCTCCTGGGCATCTTCCAGGATGCAGCACAGATGTCATCTCCTCTTGAGCAGCCTTCATCAATTAACCCCTCTCCCTGCTTAAGGTCATTCATTTCCTTCTTCCTATCCTGACATTTTCCAGACTACATGATAATTCTTTTTTCAAATAATTGTGTTTCCGAATAGTTCAACAAGTCCTAGGAGGGCGTTCATTTATTCTACAAATATATATTTTTGGTGAGGTTCTGCTCGTTTTACTTTAAGTGACAGCATATTAAATATGCTATTCTGCTTCTTGCTTTCTAAAAACTTTTTATCATAAAATAATTTTCATGTATATACGAAAGTGGAGAAAACAGCCTAAACCCTCATATAGCCATCAGTCCACTTTAACAATTAGCCACACAGGGTCAGTCTTATCTATATCCAAGGTTCTACCCCCTGCCCCCAATATTTTTTTAAAACCTAGACATCATATTATTTCATCTATAAATAATTCAGAATATAGCTCTAAAAAATGACTTTAAAAAACATAACCACAACATCTATCACATGTAAGCAAATATATCACTAACTGTCAAGTCTGAATTCAGATCCTGCTGGTGTGTCTCTGTCTCTGTCTCTGTTTCTGTCTCTGCCTCTGTCTCTCTCTCTCAAAGATGCTGCTTTGTTCAAATCAACATTCAAGCAAGGTCCACACATTGCTTTGGTTGATCTTGTTTTTGTCACCTAACGATACTCTTGGAGATCATTTCCTACCAGAACATAAAGAACTAGAACTACTTCATTCTGCAGAGGACCCTTGGTATGGATGTTCTGTCATTCGTTTAAGCAGTCTCCTGTTGGTGGACGTTTAGGTTATCGCAAATCTTTCGTTATCACAAACAATGCTGCATTGAATAACCTTGTAAGTACATCTCGTTGCACATATGGGGGTATATGTGAAAGATAAATTCTTGGAAGCGAAATTCCTCGGGGAAAGAATATATCTATTTGTAATTTCAAAAAGCATCGCTGATTGTCCTTCTTAGAGGCAGTGCCCAAGCAACTGGTACTTCACTAGCCATGTACGTGGTAACCACTTTTCAAATACCCTCCTCGGAACAGCATTCCCTCTCAAACCTCTGTCCCTGAGATTCCCTTTCCTTAGAATGTCTGTCCTATCTCATCTTGTCCCCCTGGTAAACTCCTATTCTTTAAGACAAGACTCAGCTCAACTTTCCACCCAACCTAGGTTTAGGGTCGGTGCTTTCCCAGTGCTCCCAGAGACCCCTTTTTCACAGCACACATTATACTTCATACTGGGTCCTCCTTGTTGGCTCATCTCTCTCCTTCACTGGTTAGTGAGGTCCTTGAGGGCATAGACTGAGGCACACAGTAGGTGGCCTACATAAGTTGGTTCATAGAGGTGTTGAAGGACTGAGAGGTTAGGGTATAATCTCTGAATCTTATTTGTAGTGCAGGGAGTTCTGCTGTTTCCTTGGGCGGAGCAAATCCAGAGTCATGGATGCATCACCCACGTTTGCAATCCTCTGGTACCCAAGTATTGGAGCCCAGAAAAAATACCCAAACTCCACTTGGCGCAGCCCCGGAAGCCTGCGGCAGATGGCATTGCATCACTGAGGCTAGGCTAGGATGTCTGATTATCTTAGGCCTGCAAATTGTTTATAGATTCTGACCTTTCGAATTGCTTTCTCTTTAATCTGGGCTGGAAGACCATTTTAAAATCTAGACTTTCTTCCCACCTCACAAATGAAACTGTCATTTTCCAAATTATTATTATCTGGATGGGCAGGAATGGAATTAGGCCCCACGAAAGCAAGTTAGGTGGGGCAGGTGGGGGTAATCCCATGTGCTAGAGGTGGGGGAGGGTGCAGCAGATGGCTCCCCAGGGAAGCCTTGAAAGCCAGGATTAAAAAGTAATTTTCAGCATGCCGAAAATGAGACTGCAGATTTGGGTCACCGCAGTTAACTCTTGCCTGGCTGTAGGCTGGAGCCTTGGTGCCAAGAAGAGATATCCTACCTACGGGAGAAGCTAGGTTAGGATGCCTTGGTTCTCTTCCCTGGCTTCATGAAGAGCTTCTCTTAGGCCTTTTCTTGAAGAAGGAGGTCAGGCCCTCAGGATCAGCCTCTTCCTGGAGACAAGGCTCCTACTTCCCTTCTGAATGTGAACTTTGTCAGAGGGAAGTCCTTCCCAAGGTTATGGGAGGCATTGTGCTTCCAGGGATTGAACTCTAATCAGAGGCCAAAATTGGCACCTCATTCTGTTATCAAAAGTACTTCAGGAACTTTCCACATAAAAGATGAAGTGCCGTCCTGCCTATTACTTTCTGTGCTAGAGATACCACAGTGCTGTCACCAAACAGGACTTATCAGTATCTGTCTCTGTTACCAGCCCCGTTCCCCCAAATAATTCCTTTATCTCAAAAGCCAATGCATTAAATTCTTTCCCCTGAGGAATGATAGTTTCCCCATGCACTCTTGTATTGTAGAATTGCAATTAATGGAGTTTCCTTTTCTCTTTGGTTACCAGGAAGATCAGAGCCAAATTTACAAAATAATGCCATGGTCTCCATGAATGCATTTTTCCCAGATCTTATTACCTTATTCTAATTTATATATTCTGATTTTATTTTTTAATTTATTTTGCACTATATTGCTTAATGTATATCCCGTATGTTACATCAAATCCTTTGTGCAACTAGGTAGAACATATATAACTAAACACAGAAATAATTCACACTTTCATTCATTAATTCCACTTTTAAAATAAACACCTGTTAGACACTTAATGCTGTAGTAGATGAGTGGCTGATACAAATAAAATACATTTAAACATTTATCGTCTATTATATACCAGGTGCTATGCCTAGGAACTTTTATGTCATCTATTTTAATTTATTTCCAACAACAATTTATGACATAAGAGTTAAATGACCTGGAATACATAAAGCACTGAGACCAGTGCCTGACACATTAAGTACTAAATAAGTGATAGCTATTCTTCTTATTAGGTATCATTATTCTCATTTTAAAAATACGAAATCATAGTTCTGAAAGGTTAAGCTACATTGTTGTGAGTTTGATGAAAATCATGAACTAACTGCCTAGCAGATAGTAGGTATAGCAGGCATTTGATGTCTTTCTGTTTATCCAGAGTTCAACGCTCTTTCAGTAACTGTCCCTTTATTTCTCTTTTTGGTAAATTCTCTTTCCTACTGCATTTGTGGTTTATGTGCTCCAGGCCAAACTTCATCCCCTGTTCCAGAGGAGGAACATGTGACTCAAGCATGTTCAATCAGAGCTCTTAGTTTATTTAACAACAGGAATTGATTCAGACGTACAACATGTGACCCAGATTGGTTCAATCAAAGTGAATCCTAGGATATATGCGATGTTATTAAGGAGAGACTTGTTCTCTTTATTGCTAGGCTGAGCCTGACCATATGTATGATTGGAGTTTGAGCAGCCACCTTTCTACTCTGAGTAGAGAGCCCATTTGACAGTGGAGCCAACAAGAGAATGTGGAGGCAAAAAATGGAGAATGAAATGGGTCCTGAGCACATTGTTCTCTTGGGTCAAGTCACACCTGAAGCCAACAGATCTGTTTCATCATAGTTTAACTGCTAAGCCAATAAATTCTCATTTTTGCTTAATTCTGTTCGAGTTAGGTTTCTGTCACTTACCACTAAAAACATCCTAATTTATATAAGGCATTTAACAACGTTTTATTTTTCTTTTTCCATTTGATAGACTTGCCCAATGTCACATCTCGTAAGTGGCAGCATCAATATCTGAGCTCAGTCCTGGCCCCAACATGTATGTCATGTTCCCTGTCTGTAAGAACTTGCACTGTAGTTGGGGTGCCAGACAGAGACAAATAAAACTGGTGGATAATGAGCCAAGGTGGGGACAGCTGGCCACTGAGTAAAAGCTGTGGGCGTAGTGCTTCTGGAGCACCCTCACCCTGCGCTCTCTCCAGAATCTGTAAGTGATCTGGGAGAAGCACAAATGCGGATCTCAGACATGCCAGCTGGCTCTGTGGTTCCTATGCAAGAAGCCGATGCTTCCCCTGCTTAGAGGAGAGATCTTGTCTAGAGCAGGGGCTGGATGAAACAGTGAGGGACATATCTACACTGGATTCTCACTCATGATGTGACCTCTTTGGTTAAGCCTACTCCCTCCTGAGATGGGCTTCCTCACCTGCAAAATGAATCTCAACAAATGAGATACAAAGGAGAAAAGTCATTAAACCAAAAGCTTGCTTCTAGGTAACCCCAACTGAGTAACTGCAGGACTGGGTATCTCCTACCTGGGAGCCCTGGAGGGTGTTTGTGAATAAGTCTAGTATTACATCATCTCCACTGCTCTGGAAGGACCCTCTGCTCCCCCAGCTCAAGGCTAAATGTTGCCCACAGTCATCACTGCCTAGATGTCCTCTGTCTGTCACACCCTGCCCTGAACTGTCCCTTAGCATGCTACCCCGCTGCCCTGGACCTCTGATGAGGAAGAGAGGTTTCTTCCCTGGTCTTGTTCTCATGGAGAAACTCCAGGGAGCTGTCTGCTTTTTGTGTCATGGTAAACTTGTAGAAAAAAAAGCGGGTTCGAGTTACTGGGAGGCTGGGTATGGCTCTGGTTCTGCAAGTTTTGTTACTTCCAGGGCATCTCCTGCCTAGGGAAGTGCACCAACTACACATAGGAGGATGAAAGAGCCAGTGTCCCCACTCAAGGACAATTTCATCAAGTGCCAAAGATACTATTGTTATAAGCAGCATATTCAAAGGAAATAAGCCTGATAAGAAAGAATTCTGCAAGGGAGGTGCTCACTCAGTTTTGCTCACTCTGGGCAACATAATCATGACCCTAATAATCTGCTAGGATCCACCTCATTCAGGATACAAAGATGATTAAAAGAGAGTGCTTGTAAATCTTTAAAAACTGGCTCTCCAGAAAAAAAAATGTTTATTATAAATTTAATATAATTTAATTTTTATATATGTTTATTATAAAATTTTATAGATAGAAAGGGTATATAGTAGAGAATTTACAAATAATAAAATGTACAATGCTTTATCATAAATTCCATAAAGCTAATTGATTCTCACAATGCTTTTATTGACCTTTGTTGAACTCTTGTGTCCATAGCCAAACTATAGTTGCAATCCAACTATGATTTGACAAAGTCAGACTATAAATAAATGCTTGATTATTATCCAATTCAGTAAGAAGCATTCATGTCACTGAACGAAAGAGTATAATTCCAATGTGAATGTCAATTGATTTTTTTTATGTTAAGGAGTAAGACAGAGAAACAACAAAGATGTATATCGTAATGTCATTTGTTTATCAATGACATAGTGACTTCTTTGCTGAATTAGGTAGGAGTTTTTGAATGCTGGAAGAATATTTCCTTAATTTTTTTCTGCTAGTCACAATGTAACAGTTATAGACACAACATGTGTTAAAGTTGAATTTGCATGATTAACACTTTCTTCATTATTTTCTTAACTCTATACAATCAACAATTTCCATGGTATTAATACTCCTACTATAGCTGACTTCAACCTACCAATGTTAAGTCACTGAATGTGGAATTGGGAAGAGATGCACAAGAACACAACATTACATATAGTATTTCTACCATACGGACACAATCAACATAAGTAACCTCAAGAGCAGAGATGATAATAAAATATAGTAAAAATAATTAGAAAGTAATGAGTTTTGAGTACTTATTACCTTTATTTTTAATGTAATTTATTTCACTATAAGTATGTGTAATTTAATTTTTAATAATGACTGTATTTAATATCTAGCTTGCAAAACTCTTAAAAATTTAACAGTTGGCTCTTGTGAGCCAGTACAAGCTGGATCCATCACCCCACTGCCAAAGATAGTGACAAACCATACTCCCAACTCAAACCACATTTGGAAAAGAGAATTAGATCAATTGTTCAGCATACTGATATCTGACAAACTTTTAAGGTCAGTTCTGCTTTCCTATGTGATATTATTAGCCATGTGGCTCAGGGAAAAATTCTGGACCACTGTGGAAACTCTAGGCTAGTGTTTCTCAATCTGTGGTCCCTGGACCAGCAGCCTCAGCATAACCCCAAACGTTTGGGAATGCAAATTTCAGGGTGCATTGCCAACTTACTGAATCAGAACTTCTGGGGATAGGGCCCTGCAATCTGTTTCCTATGTTTCAGATACATGTTCAAGGTATTTTTGATACACCCTCAGGTTTGATGATCTTTTCTGAGGACTACAGTTTGATTAATACTGCCCACATTGTTCTTGCCCCATGCTGAGGGTGATGGAGTATCAGCTTTTTAATTCTGAATGATTGTCACTTCTTCCAGCTGGGTCCAAGTGCACTGGTGAGGAAGAGTCCTCATCAATCAGTTGCTGTGCAAGGCTTCACTTTCATCCAATATGCTTTGCAGAACGGTGCTATGGGACAGGTGCTCCTCTAACTTCTCTGCCCAAAGGCTCATTGCTTATGTGACCTCTGGGGTCAGTATTCTCCTGCACTGTGAACAAATCAGGGGGGTTGAAACTGCTTTGAGTCAGCAGAGGGACTTCCTGCTTTGGATGGGGGCTCAATATAGATTCCCCATTTGTGTTGTCTCATGATACTGACTATGACATAAAGTTAAATGTTCTTCCTTCCCTGTAAATTAGCCGAACTGACAAATCCTGGGTCAAATGGCCTGAAACAATAAGAAATTTATTATTTTTCATAACTGAAGTCCATGGGCTTTAGGGTTGGTTGGTTTAAAGGCTCAGCATCAGCACCAAAGATACAGTTCTTTTCACATCTCTGCTATGCCAGCATCCATATTACTTCACCCTTAAGTTGTCAGCAAAATAACTAGTGATTCCAACCACCATAGTCAGAGAGTCCAGAGTCCAGAGCAGGGGTTCTTCACTGGGCTCCATGGACAAACTCAGGGAGCCCTGAACCTGAGTGCGGAACAGAATTACATCACTAACCTCTAACTAAAATTTGGTATTTCCTTCAATTATTAATGTAGGCAACAAACTCTAGTAACAGTGGTGTGCTGTGGTTTTGCCATCAAGAGAAATCACATGTATTTCTACAGAACATAATTGTGAATATATCATGAAGTATCATTTATGCTTAACCTCACTAAAATTATAGTAGTTTTAGACCCACCACTAGATCTTAATATTGAATGTGTTAATGGAATAGTACATGTTATTATATCACAAATATATTGTTTTAATATTTCAATAACTGTTACATTATAATTATTTACATGTAATTCATTTTATGTATTTAAAAATATTATATTCTAGAAAGCGGTCCATAGAATTCACCTGACTGCCAGAGGGATCCTGGCACAATAATTAATTAATTAATTAATTAAACGCTTAAAAATTCCTGGCGTAGAAGAAAACGAGGGGCCATCTCCTCCCATCTCTCTGGTTTTCTCTCAGGAAACATCATATCCTACTGGCCAGAACTGGGTCACATGACATTCTTGAGCCAATCATGTAAAGCGAAATGGTATTATTCTTGGACCAATTAGGTCCATACCTGGTCAAGGCTGTGTGGTCAGTTTTCCCTGAGGTGTGGAGCTACTTGTGGCAGAGGGGATATCAGAACAAATTGGGACTCTGTTAGGAAAGAGGAAAGGGAGAGTGGAGGCTGGGTAGGTAGTCCCTCAGGTGCTGTGGGACTTGCGCCAAGTTGGCCAGAGGTCTGCATCACTTTCTGCCACATATCAGAAGAATAAGGCGAAGATTTTTTTTAAAAAACATGTTTTTATCTGAACATTTGGGGAGTGAGTGTAGGGAGGGAAGATGGTCTTTTTACCTTTCCAGAGGAAGGCATGCATATGTTGAGTCTTGGAGAAGGGGTAGGACTTTGCCAGAAGAAAGATGGAAAATTGTTCCAGAATATGGAAATAGTGTATGCAAAGGCTAGAGACGTGAAAGGGCATGATGAGTTCTGGGGACTACAGTAGTTTAATATTTGGTAAGACGGAGGAGTGGTGAGAAAAGAAACACCGACTTGAAGGGCATTAAGTACCAAGGTCAGGGTTAGAATGCTATCCGGATTAACACAGGTGGTTTCTTAGAGGTTTCAAGCTGAACAGTGATCCTATTTCATTTTTCTTCAGAAAGATCATTCTGGCTTCAGTCTGGAGAATTGATAGAAAGAATGAAAGACTGAAGGCCACTTAGGAGCCTATTGTTAAACCAGAGGAAAGAGGTGGTCTGAACAAAGGTGACGGGGGGGGGGGGGGGCGGGGGCGGGGGATAAGAGGCAGAGGGGGAGGGGCGGGGGCTAGAAAAGAAAGAATGGCCCTGACAGAACTTAGAGGAATGGGTAAGACCCAGATGACCCCATGTTTGTGACTTCAGCCAGTGGCAGATAGTAGAACCATTCAGTGAACAGGAAATAGGAGGAAATGCAATTGGGGGCTAGGAGAGGTCAGAGCTGACGATAAGATTATAGACTCAGAGTTGGACCGATTGTGATATAATTTTGGCGCCTCCTGGTCTTGTCTTCTCATTTCTTTTATTTTCCCTGAAAGCTCAGAACCTCCATAACTTTTCCACGAGAACCATGAGGCGAGGCCTAAGGGCTCTAAGACCACTGAGGAAATAGGAAGACACGGTGGAGAAGGGATGACACCCAGTGATATAATTTTTGGTCCACTGCTCCAAAGACTGACTAAAACAATAAAACCACTAATTCTGTCTCCTAGTGCACCAGGAAATGAAAGCTTTGCAGGAAAACCAACTTGTATTATAATTACAGGCTTTTAAATAAGTATCACGGGTGATATTTAGCACCAAACAATGAGATGTTGAAGACCTTTTGTTTTTTGTCCTGTTCATAGAGGGAAATCAGACTCATCAGAATTCAGGAACTTTTAAATAGATTTAGAAAGTGACTCTGAGCCAAGGTGCCTGCCACTTTACAGAGTAAATTATCAAGGCAATAAGAAGTTGGAACTTCAGCCTGGGGAAATGGTTAATTGCTTTGCCCTCTAGTTATTGTTTTGGTCCTGTGCTTACTGTAGAGTATAGCTTTCCAAGAGAGGGGCTATAAATTTCACGGCAGGGGAGACCTAAGCAGTGGTGGGATGGAGGCAGAAAGGCAAGCAGTTATTTTTGCTGAGGTTAATTATCAATCACGGGAACTATGTACCTTTTTTAGGTGGCGCAAGTTAAACAGAACCCAGTCATTTTTGGCTTCTTCCTGTGTTTTCTACTCCCTCCCCCGACTCACACATGCCCATCAGCAAAGCAGACACACGTGTGGACCCATCCAACAAAGCCTTGGGCTAGCCATTGTTTTAGAGGCCTGTATGCACACAGGGTCCTTAGTCATGGACTTTATTAATCCAAGTCCTTTAAAAAGAGGATGCCTGGCTTGAGGAAACAAATTTCATGAGGAAGTATGGACGACTGTATTGATTTCACATACCCTATATCCCCACCCCACCCTGTCCTGGGACTCTCGTTGTCATTATTATTTCTGGATCTCTTGTCCAGGGCTTTGAGCTGGACAGAATATACCAATTATGCCACCCTGTCCTTAGGAGCTGACAAGCAAAGTCTGGTAGCATTCACATGACTTTGGCTGCTGGGGGCGGAGGCAGCAGTGGCTGTGGCTGTGGCTTCTTTGGGTGTTACCTGGTGGGTTGGGTGATGGAGAGACAGGTGGGTTCTTTCACACGCTGTAAGTCTGTGAAGGCGTTTTGTGCTGTTTGTGTCTTTGCCTTGCAAACTATTGGATGCCTCTGCTCAAACAGAGGCCGGTTCTCCAGCACACAGCTCTATTCAAGTGCTGCTTAGGGAGTGTTTCTTTGCAGCCAGGTTTGTAAACCAGGCTCTCTCTCCAGCATGTCCTCTCTGGCAGTCAGCAGGTGTGCAGATTGTTGGGGCTGTTTTGACAAGGCTGGCACCAGGAACTGAGGAGGCAGGAGGTCAAGTCCAGAGAGGTCAGCTGTGGGCTGGGCTGGCAATTGGCTCCAGAGTTCAGGGGTCACAGAAGTGGGCCAGAGGGCCCCACTAGTAACAGGAATGTGAGCTGTGCTTCATGGGCCTAGGCCACATGCTGTTGGCCTTGTTGGCACTGCCTGTGGGGTGAGCGGTTATAGCTGGCAGGCTGGTGAACCTGGTCTGATTCAGGCAAGGGTAGAGACACCAGAATAGCATTTTCTAAAGTTTGTTCCACTGAAACACTGATTCTGTGGAAACTAAAAAGGATAAAAGGGATCTGGGTTATATAAATGAAAGAAACACTGAGTTGAATAAAGGGAAATGGATCTCTTTACTGAAAAACCTCTCAAACATAATTTGCTAAGGAGTGTAGTAAACCTTTAGGTAGAGATTAGATTATCTAATGTTTCCCAAACCTGTTTGACTATGAAACACTTTTGGGGTGTAGCATCTCTTGGGGTAGGGGTTCCACAGGACATACTTTGGGAAACAATGCCCATACTTTCCTTGCATACTGCATTAGGTGACCAGGCTGAGTGCTCAGATCCTGGTACCAGGATGGTGGGTTTTGAATCCAGCTGTTGGTGGGGATACTCAAGGCCTTTAGTTTGGGTATTTCTTGCAAAACCAGTCAATGAATATGTCATAGAGAGTTCTCTAGGAGCTCAGGCTTCTTGATATTAAAATCAGACTGAGGATCATAAGCTGCTTTGCTCAGAATCATGCTAGTCACTTAAGGTAGTAAAGTAGAAGTAGCTAAGAGTTGTCTGCCTGTGGTAGTGGAGGTTGCCAGTGGTAAATAACCTCAGCCTTGAACAATAGAGAGAGGGGGGGACTAGTGGAAGATGAATATGCGGGGAGGGTGAGGTAACATCACTGGGCAATATGGTGTGGTCGCAACAAGCTGGGTTCTAAATTTGGATAGACCTCATTCAAGTCCCGGCTTGGCTGTTCATTGGATGTGGGATCTAGGCTAGTTTCTTAACATTGTGAGCCTCAGTTTTCACATCTATAAAATGGGGTTAGTAATAGTACCTACCTCCCAGGGTATTTGTGAGGAATAAATGAGACAATACCTGTCGATCACTTAGCACATGACCTCTTACAAATCAGGAGCTCAGTGAGGATCTTCTAAAATGTTCTGATGCAGGAAGAAATATGTGTCAGTTAACAGAAGGGACCAGGGAATGAATGTGCACTGCTGTATACGGAGGGCAGGCACACAGAGGCAGGGTGAATAAGTGAATAGACAGATTTACCTTGGTACATTTAGGATGGCTGAGATGAGAGAAGGAAAGAAGCGTAACATAGAATTAGTCCTCTGCTTCTGGAACTTGGGCCATCTTATCCTCAACTTGGCTTTGCTCTTGCCAGTCAGTGTATGGAGGAAAGAAAACCACTCACGCGTGCAGTAAACCCTAACCTGTGCCATTTAGAGTCTAGAATCCCTTGACATGCAACGGGGTGGCGGGCTGGGGGTTGGGGGAAGGATCTCTGCCATGGGAAACCTGGTATCAACTTATCAAAGGAAAGAAAAGGTCCTCTGGCATGTTGGGATGCCTGGAACCTAGTGAACCAAGCAATGAGGTCACCAATTCACCCTTTGGCTGTAGCGTCCCATCTCTTGAGGTGATTCATATCCTAATGGAGGGGAGGAGGCAAGATAATGAGCAGCTGCTTCTCCTGATCTCTGCGTATGGCGCTGTCTCCAGGCCAGGCACAGGCAATTTCAGGAAATGATCTGAGGGTTCGAGGTGAGGCTTGAATGTGGTGAAGCAGTTTGTACCACATGAAGGGAAAATGGGGTGCAGCTGGCTGGCGAGTTATGAAACCACACCTGGCCAGTTTCAAAGACCTTCCTTCTTGATGTGGAAAGGATTACTGGCCAGTTCCTGCCTGATTCTCTGAGGGGTAATAGGTGAGGGGAGGGTGCCGGCAGCCCTGTTTCATAGTGTCTCCAGAACTGCCTGTGCTGCAGGCCCGGGAGAGAGTTCTTTCTGGGTGTGGAGGATGTGTGCCAGTTTGATTTAAACACTAGAAATAGTATTAATAGCCGACTTACTACGTTATGAGCCTTTCCACATGCCAACTCACTGAATCCTTTCACCCTGTGTGGTGAGTTTTCCCCATTAGCCATTTTGCAAATGGGGAAACTTGTCCAAGGACAGATTGAGTAACTTGTAGAGGTCATATTAGTATTAAGAACCAAGATTTGAATCCAGACTGTATAGCTCCTGAGGTCAGGTGTCGACCCACTGTGCTATCTTGAGATTTAGCAGAAGTGGAATGAATTCAGTGGTGACCAAAGGTGAGCTCCATGGGGAAGGAGTATGAGTCCTTCATTTGGCTTGGTCTGAGCTCTGTGAGGCAGGGTTGAAGTAGGTGGCTGGATCTGAACCGAGTTCAGGCCAGAAGTACAGTCGTCTTGCAAAAAAAAGAACCACAGAGGGAACTCGGATACGTTTTACTGAGCAAGTTGTTTGTGATCTGGCCCAGCAACATTCGCAGTATTTGGGTGGCAGAGATGGGGTTATCCCCTGGCCCTGTGGTAGTCCCTTATGCTTCAGGGACAAGAGGATTCTGATTCCCAGGAAGCAGGAAAATGGCACTGGCTTTAGAGACATATAGGCCTGGCAGGGCTTGAAATCCCGTTCCAATCACAGTAACTGTATGACTGGGAAAGGTATTTAACTTCTCTGAACTTCAGTTTTCTCACCTGTACAATAGGGGTCATAGTGTGTGCCTCACAGCATTATTAAGAGGAGTCCATGAGATGATGAATGCGCAACATACAGTGCTTGGGGCACGGCAGGTGCTTGATTCAAAGTGGGTTCCTCTGCATGTTTGCCTTCTTTCTCTTTCCTGGAAAAATATGATTCTCTAGGGTGAATTAAAAGGAGCAACCGAAAAGTGGTGCAGCTGCAGGGCCCACTGTCCTCCTCAAGTGCCTGTGGCAAAGGAGCAAGCTATTTCCGATTCCAGCTGTGCTTGGAGAGGCCAGGGCTGCCAAAAGAAGCCCGCTGGTCCTGCCTGGTGGTGTGTCTGTGGTCACAATCGTCATGGCACCGATTCTGCCCCAGGAACTGACACCAGAGATTGTGCACACAAGCAGGGTGGGGCTGAGGTGGGGCCCAAAGGGACAACTGGGAACTTTGGCAGGGAGCTGCACCTTCGAGAGGACTGAGACTGGAGGAGGTAGCTCCTAGGCCTTGACCTGAGAGGGAGGACATGATGGTGACTCCCACCTAGCAGGAAGGCCAGCCTTTCTCCAGGAGACAGCCACAGTGGGGTCCTAGGTTCAGCCCCCAGCTACTCTCTCCCTTTTCCTGCCCTTTCTGGAAAAAGCAAACTGTGTGAGTTGTTCCATTGGCTGCTCAACTTGTTCCCCGAGCCACCGAAAAAGAAGATGGCTAGAGAGATAAGGCAAGTGGAATGCATCAATTCATTCATTGCTTCGACTAATATTTATTGAGCATGTATTTTCCCCACATGTGTCCTGGGCCGTAGGCTAATGCAGGTTTCACTTCTCAAACAGCACACTTACTAGCAGTGTGAACTTAGTCAAGTCACTTAACTTCTCCGGACATCAGTTTTTTGTATAATGGGTAAGAAGTCACCTACCTGGTGTATGGCAGGCATTCAATGAACATTGGTTCTCTTTCTTCCCCACCTTTTCCTCCTTTACAAATGTCTGCTGATGGAGGAGAATCAGAGGCTGCCAGGACTCATTTGCATGTGATTTTGTAAAAGTGTCTTTTAAGCTGAGGAGGTGAAAAGCTGCCAGAGACCCACTTTTGGCTTCACTTGTTCTGCTAACCATGCCTATCTATTCCTGCAAAGTAAATCATCCTCCCAAAGTAGTGAGTTAAAACAACAACGATCATTTTAGTATCTCTGATGGTTCTTTATATTCACTGGACATGGCTAGGTGGTTCTCACTCAGGATCCCTTGGGCTGTTGCAGTCAGATGATAGCTGGAACTGGAGTCATTTCAAAGGCTTCCTCACTCACATGACTGGCATTGATGCTAGCCTTTGGCTAGGATCTCAGCAGGGGCTATCAGCCAGAAGTATCACTTCTCCTTGTGGTCTGGGCTTCCTCACAGCGTGGCAGCTATTTCAAGACTGAGAGTTCCAAGAGAACCAGGTAGAAGCAAAAATGTTACTTCTGTCATAGTCACAAGTCTGCCTAGTTTCAAGTGGAAGAAATATAGACTGTATCTCTCAGTGGGAGAAGCATAGTGTCACATTGTAAGAATGCAGGGGATGGGAGGTCTTATAGTGATCTAGGAAAATACAACCTGCCACACTGCCCAACTAGGAAGAACTTCTAGAAGGAAGGCTTGTGGCTTGGCTCCCAGGGATGAAGTTGCTAGTGCACAGAGAAGCACAGGTCCCTTGAGAAAAGGCTCTGGGTATGAGGTGGGGGAGGAGGGTTCAGTCACTGCCAAGGTAGTTCTTACCCTCCAAGAGGGCAATAAGGCAGAAGAATGGAGAAAGGAACGAACAACATAGCCTGGCATTATGGGAATTTGTTAAGTTAAGAAAAAGGTATCTAGTCTTTATCTGGTATTCTGATCTTCTTCCAGGAGACTTACTTAAGCTACTTGAGGATGGCCCTGGGAACTCAGGGGATAAGGAAATATCCCGGGTTAGAGGTCAGTGGGCACTGACCCTAGCACCAGGTGAGAGTAGCTTCAGCCTTCTCTCAACATCCCTATTTCACTCCAAAGTAGATGGCCATTCCTATCAGTAGATAATAGTCTCTCCTCTGATGTGCCTGGGATAAGCCTACATCCTGTATGAAGAGAAATCACCACACATGTCCACCATTCAATCTATTTCTAAAAACTTAATAAATATGTGAGTGAGTTTGGAATTACTCTTTAAAAAAAATAATTCTCCAGGCAGACACAGAATGAAATATGTGAAGAAATATATGATCACTCCCCATGGAAAATAAAAGAAGGAGCTCTCCCTCTCCACCCACCCTGTGAATGAGGCAGAGATTAATCTGTTGAAATCAAATGTATAAATTATGCATGGATGGGAACTGGCTCAGGCAAAAGGTATCTGATAGGGTGCTGATGGAAATGAAAATGAGGCTTGAAAGATCAATTCTGCTTTTAAATAAGCTCTAGTCCTGCTCAGGCCCCTGGGCCTGCCTGGCAGAAACACACTGACTTATCAAATTAGAATACACCCCATTCCCAAACCTTTGGAATGTGTACCTTCAAAGTAATTGCTAATGTTTTGGATGATATTTCTGTGCGTCACCAGGAATAATAAAAAGGCAATAAAAGTTTGAAGGCCCATATTTTTGCTGCCTGATGGCTGATGTAAATCAAACCCACCTCTTCAAAGGGTTAGACAGGAAGTTTTATGGTGTGGGCTACTGCCTGCCAAGGGAAGAGGGGTGAGTCTAAGTCTGGAGATAAGTGTTACCTGCACTCCAGCCATTGCTGTGTGACCCTCAGCCTGTCATTTTACCACTCTAGTTTTATTGCTCTTTCATCCACCTGTTCACTTTTAAACTTACCTATTCATTTAATTAAGTTCATGAGTACCTGCTATATGCCAGACACTATGCTGCACACATATTTGGTGCTAACTAAATACAATCAGTTCAAAGATAAATAGAGCAATTCCCTGTCTTCAAGAAATTCCAGGTCAGAGAAACATAAACAGACATATACCACCTTTTTAGTACCTTGTTAGTGTTAAACCAAGGTGCTTTGATCACAAGATTTAAAGATGGACAGGTTTATAAAGGAATAGAGATTGTTTTGCCTGACAAAGAGGATTACTCCCTAGTAATGATCATCTGGCCAGAGCTTCACAATGCGTCCTCCAAGAGTCTTTAGGATGACCTCTGCTGAGAAAATAGAAGAGAAAATAAGCTTAGATTGCATGCAGCAGGAGCTATTTAGAGGAGATAAAACAGAACTTGATCATGCATGTTGTAGGTGAACGAATGAGATAGTGATGGTTGATGTAGCTCTATAGGTCAGGGACCTTCTCTGTATCTTCAGGGCTTTGCACAGGGCCTGGCTCAAAGAAGGCGCTTTCCAAAGTTTTCTTTAACAAATGAATAAACAAATGGTCCCTTGCCTGGTGTTATTTCAGAATGGAACAGATCCTGCCCTGCCTGTACAAGCAAGGTACATATTTACCTAACGACTTGGCTAGGGAAAGATGTGGCCCTTGCCTTTCTTCTATGATGTTATTTTGAACTGATGGCTCACTTCCTTTTGAAAACGATGTTATTCAGGGTGTAATATACATGCAGCAAAGTACATAAATCTTAATCGAACAGCTCATTGAATTTTTATGTATGTCCACACCCATTAACCACCAGCAGATCAAGATATAGAACATTTCCTGCTCCCCACAAGGCTCCTCCATGCCCTTTCCAGCCCCACTCAGGAAATCTCTGCTCTGACGCTCTGCTAATCTTCCTGTAGATTCCACCTCCACATTCTTATCCTCTATGAAAAGAAAGATATTTAAAGGTAAATTCACCTTTATTCTAGGGGAAAAAAAATATTAACAGGTTGATTTTATTTCTCCTGACATTAGAAAACGTAGAATCACTAAATGTCAGCTTGGCAGTGGTTTTGCACATCTAGGTCAAGAGTACTTCACTTTTTAGGAAGCAAGGCTCCGTCTCAGCATCCATTTATTCCATAGACCCTGCATGAGAAGAGCTGTTGTTGCCTTTTTAGTGTCATTTAGTGTAAGAAAATAATGGCCAGTGGTTCTCAGGGCTGGGGAGAGGTGGAATAACAGGGAGTGAGTGTTTAATGGAAACAGAGTTTCAGTTTGAGAAGGAGAAAAAGTCCTTGGAGTTGGATAGTGGTGATGATTGCACAACTAATGCCACCGAAGTGTACCCTTCTGAAATAGTTAAGGTGGTAAATTTTGTGTTAAGTATATTTTACACAATAAAAAAGAGATAGAGTATCATTAGAAAGGAAAATAGTGACCAAAATTCCTGTGACTTCAGTGACCGCTTTAAAATAAAATGTCGTTGTGTTAATAACTGTAGATCCGGATGTTCATTTGGAAGACAATACTACATGTGAGAGCGAGAGCTATTCTTTTCCCACCAACGGGAAAGGTGCATGTATAGATTCCTGTACTGCAACAATGCCTGCAGGACCCCTGCTTCTCCCAGGGTCTGAGACCACAGGATGAAATTAACTCTTCATTCCAGCACCCCTCAGTTGGAGACTCTGAGGCTGAAGATGGGAGGGACTTGTCCAGGGTCACACCGCTGGTTTACAGCAGAACCGGGATAAGACATCTGGGCTTAGGTCCCCCAGTAGGTGCTCTCGTCTCTGCAACACCTCTGCTCTGTGCCCCCCGAAGATCACATGTGATCTTCTGAGCCTCGGTCTTCTCTGTTTGCTGCAAATACTTAACTAGATATGATTACCAACTGGGGACTCCTCGCTTGCCCTTCCCATTGAGGCAGGAAGTCGTATATATATACGGCCAAGAGATGGGGCCTCCTGATTCCTTTGTAATTTGACCCTGAAGCTCCGTGGAGACGTGGGGCCTGATATAGGCTCATTCTTATCATCAAGGCTGTGTTATGGCTCCTGTGAACAAGGACAGATGCACCTGGAGGCACAGTGTTCAAAGCCCGAGGCTGAGAGTCGAGTTTCAGAATAGAGGTGCTGTCAGAGGCGAGAGTGGGTGCCTTGGCTATTTTGGCGAGAGCTGACAGTAAGGAATTCTCTCTCACAAGCTGTGCAGAGCAGTTTGTGTTGTGGGCTGTCCTGCCTCCGCTTTCCCTTTCCCGGGCTTGGTGGGTGCTGCTGCTTCCCAACCCCCTTCCCGACACTGCTAGCGACATCCAATTAATTCAGCATAATATGGTTCAGTACAAGTCCTTAGATTGGTAACATTGTTTTCTCAGAGTGCAGAGCAGCCTTCCTGGACTTTCTTAAAGGGACAAGGCTTTGAGTCTAGGAGGAGGGAGAGAGCAGAGTCCTGTTGGATACCAAGGAGATGGTGGGTGCCTGAGAGAGGCTGGGCTGTGCTCGCTCCAGCAAAGCACATCCTTTCGGGTGCCCCCACAGCCCCAGTTAAAAATATGATGGAAACGGCGATGTGGCAAGACACTCCAGCAGGAACAGCAGGCTACCCTTGGGGCCTACCAATGGGCACCATTCTTGTGGAGCTAGAGGTGTCGAGTTTGTGCAGTTGATGACTGTGGGGATTCCTGCAGGGGTGGGGGTGGGGGAGAAGGAGATCCTGGCTGTGGCCGAGGCCCAGACCCAGTGAGAGAGCCTGCAGGGTCTGCTTCATAAAGGGCTGATCTTCAGTGGGGAGGAAATGCTTAAGAGAGCCAGGACCTGCCTAAGTATGTGTGTGTGTGTGTGTGTGTGTGTGTGTGTGTGTGTGTGTGTGTGTGTGTGTGTTTTGGGGAGGGTGGGGGTTGGAGAGGAGGGGTTGGGGGGTGCGGGCGGGAAGGCAGCCTGGGGCAAAAGCCCAGGAAGAGTTTCAGAATCAGGCAGGCCATGACTGGGTTCATGGTGTGACTGTGGCCTCCTTGATCCTTATTGTCTTTGATCAAGAGCAAGATAATGATACCTCATTCTTAGGATTGTGAGAACAAAATTGGGTGATGGGAGGCCTTCCATGCGATTGTTAGGGAGGAGGCTCAGCAGCCAGATGGCCTGGTTCACAATCCTGGCTCTACCCCTGTACGACCTTGGGCAAGTCACTTTGCCTCTCTAAGCCTTAGTTTCCTCAGTTGTAAATAGAAGTGTTGTAAGGTGGAAATGAGCACTTAGGAGAGTCCTGGCACATTGGAGGTGCACAAGACAGGTGAGCTATTATTGCTTTTATTAAAGATGTGTGTAACGTGCCCAGCGTCCTATCTGGAAGAAATACCGTGGAGGCTCGAAACTGTTCATCCCATCCATCTCCCTGATGACTTAAATGCCTTGTTTTTAAGTAGAGATATTAACTCCTACCTACCTCAGAGGGTTTCTATATGGCTCTTCCACAGAACCTATCCTAAGCGCTCTCTTCTCACCCCAGGAGAAAATGATCTTCCCCTTGCATGCCGCTGCAAGGCTGCAGACTTGCATCTGGGCCCTTGAATGGTGAGTATTGGTGGCTATTTTCCTCTTGGAAGAGGAGACTGTGAGGGCTGTGGCATCACTCTGCCTCCACGCTTCTTGAGCGCCTACCCTGTGGGAGACACTCAGGGTGAGCTGGCATGGGCTCAAGGGCCATATCAGCTGGATGTGGGAGAGGACATATGTCAGGATAAGCAAAAGGTGTCCATGTCAGCGAGCAGCTGCCGTATGAGCTGGGAGTAGCAGGGCTCATGCCCACTGAAGCCCAAGCCTGACTCCCCTAGATACTGGATTCTTCTGAAACCCTCAGGATACGCAGGGGAAAGGATTGGGATGGAACAGAAGGAGAAATTATGCAACTCTCCCCCTGTCCCTGCTCATGCCCAACCCCCCACCCGGTCCCCACCCTTGGTTAATCACCCAGTCTGCAACGTTAAAATCTCTGGGGAAGCAGTTAGGAACCCGGGATGCCCAGACCTTACTCCAGACCAATTAAATCAGGACTCCCAGGGGGTGGGGCCCAGGCATGCGTATTGTCTTGTCAAGTCCTCAGGTGATTCCAGTGTGCTACCAAGGTTAAAAATATCAGGTCATCTAGGGAAAGACACATTTCAGAGTCTTGGGAATCGCAGGATTGAGTGATGTGTCTCAGCAGCCCATTGTTTCAGATTTCCAGCGTTGCTGTCTTAGAAGGGAGATGCAGAGTTACCGATATTCTCTGGGCATCCTCTGCCACGAAGCCCCTACCTGAGTGCTGAAGGGAATTTGCTAATAACCCATGGAAAAGATCATAATAACATTTAATAAGTATCTAGGTATGCCCAGCACTTAATAGACATTTGCTGACCCTCACAAAAATTCACAATTTCTTTACCCCCATTTTGGAAATGAAGAATGTAGTGATGCTGCCAGCACCCTGTTTAACAGGACCACTCACAGAATCAGCTAGAAACATCTTCAACCAGCAATGAATGGAGAATCGATGAATAAACATCCCTGTTTTTCACCTCTAGGCCGGGCCAGCTCTGAGGTATATTCTATACCAGTGACTTAAACTTTGCTGAATATTAGATCACCTGGGGAATAGAAATTTTTTTTTGATGCCCAGGCCATATCCCAGACCAATTAAATCCAAATCTCTGTGGGTAGGACTCAGGCATGTATATTTTTTAAAGCTCCCAGGTGATTACAATGTTCAGGCAAGTTGTGAACCTACAATCTACATCGTCTCCCAGATTTGCCCAGCAGGAGTGAGCCCTGGTTATCCAGTGTGGTAACATGCTTGATAATGCATGTCAAGAGACTCCAAATAGGGGTCTCTTCCTTTCTCTGTCTCACTTCCCAATTTGCCTCCTGGAGGTTCCTGGGATCACCTCCCAATCCACTTCTGATATCGAATCTTGATTTTAGGTTCCGCTTCCGCGGGGGATCAAAGGAAGCTGAGATCTGGAAAGGTTAAGCATCTCGCCAAAAGCCTGACAGCCGGGACACTGCAGAGCCAACATTTGAAGTCCTGCTCTCCACAGGTGTGGCAGTATGATGGATGAGACAGGTATTCAGAAAACTACAATACAAGACAAAAGGAAATGAACGATCAAATAGATCTTCAAACAAATGCCAGAGGAACATTAGACTGAAAAGATATAAAAATAAAAATAAAAACCAGCCTAGTGATTAAATGTGATTGGGAGTCAGAAAAGGTTACAGGAGTTGGAATTATTTATGCTAAGCGCCAGGGGTTGGGGGGTTCCTCTGACCCTAACCTCTTCTCTCCCCTTACCACCCACCTCTCTGCCACTCACAGCACTGGCTTCTCTTGGTCCAAAAGGCATAGTCTGCTCCTGCAACATGGCCTTTGTCTCTATCCTTCCCCTGCCTTTCTAACTCTTTCTTCAGAACCTGGAATGCTCCCCTTTCCCCATCACTCACAGTTCAGCTCCATCTGCACTCCCTTGGAGAGGCCCTCCTGGGCTACATTGCCCTTTCTCTTTTCTCTCCCCACAAGTCCCTCTCACGTCACCTCATTTTGTTTTCTTTATCTGCACGCACCATGTTTGAAATTCATCTGAGGTCTACGTCTGTTCCCTTCCTGATCCTGTCAGTCCCTGCTTCAAGGATGCATAAGAGTAGGTAGTACCATCTCTGTCATGTGTGTGGCTGTCCTCTCAGCTCCTAGAACCGAGCAGGTCCAGAGTGCCATGCAGCAGGGCCTGGTGACAGGAGGGGGTCTGGGTGAATTCTGGGGGTGGGGAGGGAGGATGAGCTGTCTTTGCTCTTCCACACTGCATATGTGATGATGAGCTGTGCTCAAGTGGCCAAGCTGGTCGAAATGAGCAGTTCCTAGCAGTGACCAATCAATACTGATAGAGGAGCTAAATCAGGTTAAGCCCCAGCTCTCCTGGGTTGGTGTCATGCCATAAATGGCTTCTCAGCAGCCCAAGGTCAAAGGCGCAACTCTCACCCAACTCCCATCCCCCACCACCTGCAAAGGGCCCCTTCCTGCTGCCAAGGAAGCCTAGCCAGCTTCATGCATGTATGCTCTGGGCCGCTGCTCTTCTTCTGCCCTGCCTTTCTCTCATTCCACACACTAGAATACCCTTTCCTTCTTCATTTTATTTCTGTGCCCAAGGTCTGAGGTGGTCACGCACACGCTGACATTTAAAGACCCAGCTGAGAAATCAATCAGTGTGGTCTGTCCTTCAGCGCCTCAGGAACCTGTGTGGCTGAGCCAGGCCTCATCTGGCTCACACCCTATCGATTTGTAACAGTATCTGTGGGCTGCTGAAATTACTGTGTAGAACCTGCTTTGAGGGAAAGGAGAGACAGTGTAGCAGAGTAGTCAGGAGCCTCAGGAGCCATACTGCCTGGCCTTGAATTGCAGCCTCTGTCATTTGCTAACTATGTGACCTGGGCCACTTGCTCAACCTCTCGGAGGCTCCATAAAGGGAGTTGACTGGAGTATCTGCACCAGAGGACTACAGCAATGATAGAATGAATTAATAAATGTAAAACAAGAGAAGGACACCTGCTACATAGTGCTCTATTAATATTAGTTATTGTTATTGTCTTTGGATTAGTGAAGTAACAATGCCCACTTCCCAAGATTGTTATGAAGATGAAATGAAATAACCCAAGTGGAATCCACTTAGTGTGCTGTAAACACTCAATACATGTTAGTTCTGCCCACCACTTAAGGAGACACAGTCTGGTGAATATAAGCCAAGGATAAGGATCCCTTGAATTAATGATAATCATTTAGGAGTAAAAGAGAGTTTGAATTACAAATTCATACATTATCTAACTTTTCGGGAAGATGGCCATCAAGTAGAGCAAGGTAAGCCTGCCATGAGTCTGACTGGGAGTCAGCAGGGGAAGCTGCTTTGTTCCAAGGAGCTCATTCAGTCTGAGATGAGATGAAAGGCCATCTGGGCCGGGGGTCACGGGTCCTCATGTGACTCCCCGAGCCTGCTTAGTGAGCTGTGGGAGGTAGCAATCCCCCCCAAATAGATCCGGGCTCCGGGTTTCAGATACAATGTCTTTTTTATATCTACCCTGTGCCTGGGCCAGGACCTGATCATATGCCTGCTTGGATTGAGGGCAAAGGGGAGAGAGGCCTGGGAGGGAGAGGATTAAGAATTACCCAGGTCCCATAAACATGACCGGAGACAGCCCTCAGGACTGGAATGTGACAAAAGTAAAGTGCCTGGAAAAATGCTGCGTCTGCAGGAGGGAGAGGGGGACCTGCCATAATTGAGCTCCGGTCTGCGAGTTTTACATATATTCACGACGCATGAAAAACCCTGGGAAGCTGGAGCGGAAGTGATGGGTCTGAGGTTATGAGGTTTATAAATGGAGGAGCTGGTATTCGAACCTAGGCTTGTGGGTCCCAGAGCCTGTTTTCCCTGCCAACGGTGCTGGTCAGTCAGGACTTTGGTGGAACAGAGACAAAACAGACATCTGCCAGGGTTTACCCGGGACTCTGCAAAGGGACGGTCCACTGTGTTGGGGAGATGCCAACATTCAGGTCACTAGAGAGGAGAGTTCTGTTGTGGGTCAGAGTTAACGTGGCCGTAGTTTTGTGAACAACACCTCCAGATGCTCTGTGCCTTTGACTCTCATTCTGTGTTCATCTTCAGATTATAATTTAATTCCCAGGGATCTTGTTAGCGGGAAGAGACGTGCCAGATATAGCTGTATTTGTGTCTGTTCCTGGCAAGGCCCCTTTCCTAGCATGACCAACAGGTTTTGAACTGTGTGGCAATGCGAGATAGAGGAAAGAGTATCGATTTTAGAGTCAGGCTGGCTCCACCACTCATTAACCTGCAAGTTCCTTAACCTCTCTAAGCTTTGGTTTCTTTCCTTATCTGTAAAATGGGGTTTAATAAAATCTACCCCGAGGGAGCTATTATAAAGAACGCCTAATTCAGTATGGGTACTCAATAAATGGTAAATATTTTTGAAACACATTAACATTCTGGTTTGTCAATCAGTCTTCCTTATGTTGGTCTCACAGCCATTGGGTATCAATAGATTCAAGAGGAGAATTCCATTGGGTTCTAGAGATCTAGACTCAAGATGCTCCCCCATGGGAATGCCCTGAGAAGCCTGGAAGCTGCATCCATGGAACGGCAAGAGGTGGTCTGAGGCAGATGAGGAGTACAGAGGAGTATTTAAAAAGGAGAACTCAGGGCTGGGGAACTTAGGAGTCTCCAGCTTTGAGAAGACTCCAGGAGACCAACAAAGCTGAAGGTGGGAGGCCTCGGTACTTAGGAATGGCAGGGAAGCCACAGGCTGGGCCAGCCCTGTCCCCCACCAACTACCTGAGGATTTACAGCCCCCGAGGAGCTTTGTAAAAACATTCCTGGGCCCATTCTTGAAAATTCTGACTAAATCGATCTAGGTTGACACCCATAAAATTGTATTTTAAAACATTCTCCACTGCAGAACAGTATGTATAGTATGCTACACACACACACACACACACACACACACACACACACACACAATTTTTATGAGGCAACTGAAGGTCAGAGGCAGAAAAGAGACCTAGTTTTCATTTATACCCATCTGTGGGATTGGAATTTTCTTTATCGTGTTCATGTATTAAATAATTACATTTATTAATATAATTAAAAATAATTTACTAAGGTAAAATTCATATAACATAAAATTAGTACATTCACAATTCAGCGCCTCTATCTAGCTCCAAAACACTTCTGTTATGCCAAAGTAAAACCCTTACCCATTAAGCAGTTTCTCCCCATTGCTTCCTCCTACCAGCCCCTGGCAACCACCAATCTTCACTCTGTCTCTATAGATTTGTCTATTCTGGATATTTCATTTCATTTCATTTTATAAGATTTTATGAAAATGGAATTATACAATGTGTCTTTTGTAACTGGTGTCTTTCATTTGGCATACCGTTTTGAGGTTCTTCTAAGTTGTAGCATGTATCATTACTTCTTTCTTTGTTATGGTTGAATAACATTCCATTATATGAATGTGCCAAAATTTGTTTATCCATTCATCTGTTGATAGACATCTGGCTGCTATGAACATGCATGTACATATAATTTCTTGAGTATCTGTTTTCAATTCTTTTGAATCATCATATGGTAATTCTGTTTAACTTTTTGAGGAACCTCCAGACCATTTTCCACAGCAGCTGAAACATTTTACCTTCCAAGAAATACAATTTTAAAGGTTCCAAAGGTATATGGGTACAAAGAAGGAAAAAATAAGCTCTGAAACTTTTGTTTTCTGAATTGGAAAATTTAAATCATTTGCCAAAAATCTAAGCAGGCTCTTGGTGCACCACCTGACTGGGCCCTCTGTTCCATGGCTGCCCACCTCTCACCTGCCCTCCACATACACATTTACCTGTAACTTATGGTGACTGACTTTGGACAGGAGTTTTCAGCTGCTCCATTCTTCCTCTTTTCATTGGAGGACTGTCAACGGGATAAGAATCACAACTGTAGCTGCTGTTATTTGTGTTTTTTGACTAGTTGGTATGTTCCTGGCTGCACTTCCCAGGGAATTAATACCCTAAGTGTGGATGGTAAATGATGAAAACCTGGCACATAAATACAGAGGCAGGCAGCGCTCCACAGACATGCCTCAGAAAGTGATCGACTTGGCACCATGCACCATAATCAATGTGCCCAAGCTCCAGGACCGTCTATCCCCAGGGAAACAACCGGTCTTCCTTCCCTTCCCTTCTCTTCCCTTCCTTTCCTTTCCTTCTCTTCCTTTCCCTTCCCTTTTCTTCCCTTCCCTTCCTTTTCCTTCCTTCCTTCCTTTCCTTCCTTCCTTCCTTCCTTCCTTCCTTCCTTTCTTCCTTTTTTCCTTCCTTCCTTCCTTCCTTCCTTTCTTCCTTCCTTCCTTCCTTCCTTCCTTCCTTCCTTCCTTCCTTCCTTCCTTTCTTCCTTTATCCCTTCCTTCCTTCCTTCCTTTCTTCTTTCCTTCCTTCCTTCCATTTCTTCTTTTTTCATTCAACAATCCAACAAACATTTAGGGAACAGAACACCTATTCTGTGTTAGGCTGTTCTAGATATTTTTATATGAGTTATATTGTGTAAGACTCATAATATGGAGATATTATTATCCCCAGTTCAAAATGAAGAAATGAAGATTCAGAGAAGTTAAAATTTTTTTCTAAAGTCACACAGCTGGTAATTAGGGGAATCAGGACTTAAAGCTGGTTTCCCTAGTGGCCCAGATTATTTAGAATTCCTTTTCTTTTCCTCTTATTTCCTTCCTTTTTCTCTCTGTCTCCCTTCCTTCTACATCCATCATGCTCCATGTGCCAGGCACCCTAGGCAGACCCTAAGGATGTCATAGTGAGTAAGATGGACAGGTGCAAACTCTTTTCTGTTGCTCTTTCATTGAGTCCTATGACCCCTGGACATTGTCTCAAACCTATTCAATTTCTTCTCAAATGTTCTCACTCACATAATGAACAACTGTAGCAGACCAAAGAGCTGTGATGTTGAAGATAAGTTAAATTCAGGCTCTGGGTTCATGCCTCGTTCAATAGAGCCCCCACAGCTCATGGTGCAAAGATGTGATTAACAAATCTGATCATGTCCCTCACTTGTTCCCAAACCTCCTATAGTTCAGAGCCTACAGACATTTCTGTGACATGAAAAATGGTAAAGGACCAAGTGAGGTCCTCTATGTAAAATGAACCATGTGGAAAGCTTGGGGAGAGCATTTTAAGAGGAGCTTTTCTGTACGTAATGTGAAATTCACGGATGAAGGGGTATCAGCTGGGCATCAGGCCATGGAGGCATTTCTCTAAACCGAGAAGTAAGGTGAGGGCTTCAAGGCTGAAAGCCTACTTCTTTTCAGAGAAAGATATCCTAAAGACATATGTATTCCAGTGCTCATCCTACTTTTATCATCGTTGCTTCAAGTTTTGCATATTCAGGTAAGTCTGTGTTTATATTTTGGTAGTAAACATATGCCGAGAGCCGACAATGTTTATTTTAGTGGAAGCATTTATTTTAATAGCTTTATTAATCATACCAGGATTGTCTTTATAGCATCATTAAGGATCTGAAGGGGTCACTTAAATGTTTAAGTTAGACTTCACTTTCGCAGTTTATGAGAGATGATACACTATCAAAGGTCTATTGTAATTCTGAGCAAGGTGGAAGGGTGTTAAGCTTCATCTCACCTCCCGGCTCCTCCCACCACCCTCCCACCAGGTACTTACATTTTAAAGTGAGGGATTGGACAGTGAATGGGGAGACTTTACTCATGTCCTTGTATTCCTACCAGCCTTCTCTTGTCTACTAAAGAGGTCAGGATTTGGAATCTAGAGACCCAAATTCTGGCCTATATGCCATCCAGTTGAAAAACCTTGAATAAATCACTTAAACTTTCTGAGCTCTTTTCCTTAGCTGTTAAAAAAAAAAGGAAAAAAAGGATGATAACATCACCTTACCTATGAAACAATGTAATTTTGCGAGGTTGTGGTTAGACCCAAGTGAAATAAAGGCATTCTTGGTAAACTACATGGCTTTTATAAGTCCCTGTCTGACTCTGCTGCCCAAGTTTGAGGTTAAGATGAACCAGGTGCCACTGAAGGGAGGTGTATTTGTTTTCTGTGGCTGCCATAATAAATTACCCCACACTAGGGGACTTAAAACAAAAAAACTATTCTTTCATAGTTCCGGAGGCCAGAAGTTCAAAATCAAGGTATTGACCAGGCTGGATCTTCTAGATGCTCTGAGGGAGCATCCTTTCCATGCCTCTCTCCCAGCTTCTGTGCTTCTGGCATCCTTGGTGTTCCTTGGCTTATAGATGTATCTCATCATTCCAGTCTCTCTGACTGTGTCTTCATATGGCTTTCCCCGTGTGTCCCTTTGTCTCAAATCTCTCTCTCATTTCTCTTATAAGGATACCAGTCATGGGAATTAGAGCCCACCCTAAATCCAGGATGATCTTATCTTGAGATTCTTACCTTAATCACATCTGCTCTGTTTCCAAGTCAAGTCACATTCACAGGTGCCAGAGATTAAGACTTGGATGTATCTTTTTGGGGGGTGGGGGTGGGTGTGTGGACACCATTCAACCCACTGCCGGAAGCAAAGTTTAAATCCTTTTCAAAGGAGGAGGCTAAGACTAATGACGAGGATACGGATCTGGATCAGATTGGTAAGGGTGGGATGTAAAGGGTGAAGATTAGGGGTGGGGGTGCTGCTGGCTTTTATGTGGCTTTTATGTTATCTGTGAGGTACATGGGCATGACTAGCACCTCCAAAAAGCCAAACTGAACCAGATTTTACTCATCTCATGGTAGAATAGGAGTCCAGAATTTGGTATCTACTGGTTTCAGTTGCTCTACCAGAGGCATTGGTAAGAGCATGGACTCAGGAGTCAGTCTGCCTGGGCACAAATTCAGGCTGTATGACTTTGGACAAATTACTTAAGGGCCAACTTAGGTTGAGTTCCCTCAGAGCAGAGCCTGGGACAGGATTCCAATGTACTTGATTTATTGAGATTGTGCTCTTGGAAGAAAAGGGATGAAGGAAGCCGGTGAGGACTGGCAGATGGATCTAACCAAGGATGCAATTCCAGCTAGGGTCTAACTTTTGCCTGACCCTGCAGGGAGCTTTGGAGAATGAATTGCACCACAGAGTTGATCTCACCTGGCGGCGGTTCTACCCTGCAATAGTTAGTCATTGGCTGAGGGCTGCCACAGTGCAGGGAGAAGCAGTAAGCATCTTCGTTAGGTTCAAGATCACTCCCATTCAGCCAAAAGCAATTCTCTGGAGAGGGAGCAGCTGCGAGTCATTAGCAGCCAACATAGCAGTTGGAGGATGGGGGCTAATGGTGTCCACTACACTTAGCTTTGTCTAGTTTAGTTTCTTCATCTATAAAATGGAGCTGATAATAGTAGCTTACTCATGGGATTGCTATGGGGTTTAAATAGATTAATATATGTGAAGTCTGCCATATACATGTTCAGTAAACCTTAACTGTGATTAACATACTCTTTATTGTTGGGTGACAAATTACTCCAAAATTTAACAGCTTGAAACAACAAATATTTATTAGATAACTCAGTTTCTAAGGGTAGGAATCGGAAATGGCTTAGCTGGGTCATTCTGGCTCAAGTCTCTCATGAGCTTGCAGTCAAATGTCAGCTGGGGCTGCATCATCTGAAAGCTTCGCCGGGGGTGGAGGGTCCACTTCCAAGCTGGCTCCCTCACATGGCTGTTGGCAGGAGGCCTCAGTTCTTCACCACGTGGACATCTTCGTAGGCTGCTTGAGTCTCCTCATGACATGGCAGCTGGCTTCCCCCAGAGTAAGCAATCCAAAAGGGATCTAACCTTGGAAGTCACACACCATCACTTCTGCTATATTCTTTTTGTTAGAAACATGTCACTAAGTCTAACTCATACTCAAGGAAAGGAGAATTAAGTTTTACCTTTTGAAGGAAGGAGTATCAAATAATTTGTGGAATGTAAAATCTACGATTAGCTATTAATTTCTATAGCAAGCTTGGAATCTATTATATTGCTTTCCAAGGAAATTTGTGCTTGACAAATGAACACACAAGTGAGCAATGAACGAATCTCAAGTGATGGATCATTCAGGCATTTAATTAAAGGAGCTGTCCTTGAAAAGGGGTGACTTCCAGGGCCCAGAAATAACACCATACCTTCCATTTGCACATCCCTACTCCAGGAAATTCCACTTCTCTTGGTCTTCCAATAGAGGCCAAGAATCTGCATTTAGAAGTTTAGCAGGTGACTGTGACATGCAGCCAGATTTGAGAACTTCTGTGTAGGCAATTATTTTACTCTTCCTACGCACGCACACTCCTGATTGTTTTGTTCCAGCTTCCAGCTTCCAGCTTCCTGGCTTCACACACCAAATCCATTTCCCTTTAGGCTGCATTTCTGGTTTGTTGGACCTTGGTTCTGCATGCAGTTTTCAGCTCTGGTTACTTTCTTTCCACCAGCTCCAGGGAACCCCCAGCTCCTGTCTGGGCTAGCTTCTGTGTACCACCCTCTGGGGGTGGTGTGGGCAGGGAGCAGGGGATTCAGGCTCAACCAGCCTTCCTGTCCTCTTTTTCTGCATACAACTTCCATTCTTTGCTACTAGATCTATCAGCCAGACCCAAAGGGAGGGTGGGAACAATTATATAGATCATTCAAACACTCATTCAAGCAAAAAGGATGTGTGTTTTTTTTTCTCTCTCCTGAACGATCCGGATAATTATTTTAATTCTCAGCTTCACTTTGTCTCTGGAGCCCTTGACCTCTGCGTTTTGTGGCTCTAGTTAAAATTTCGTTGCAGTGATAAATATTTCTGATCTAATTGTTTCCTCCACTCATGTTCCACAGGGGGTATTTTCAGGGAAGAGGATCTGTAGATAAATGAGAATTAACTTCAATCTCAGGCAATATTAGAATCCAAATAAAGCTATCATAGCAGACCTGCTATCTACATTTCACTTTCTGGAAGGGCCCCAGTCTATTTCCTCCTTCCCCAACTCCTGACATACACAACAGCAAGGAGCAAATTACCATTTATTAAACTCTAATTATCTTTCTCGTTTTCAATACCATTCTCTGTGTATGTGCAGCACACAAGCCTGTACTCCACTGCCATTAAATTAGCAATAAGTCTTGTTAGCATAGCATCCATATTTATAGCCAGGATTGAATGATGCTGTAGTCACATGGTGCAAAGTTGAATGTCCTTAATAGAAGCTTAGGGACATGTCCTCATCCTGGAGTGATCCAGGCACACAGCAGATAGATGTAGGGGATTCGAGGAGACTTAACAAAGACTTAGGCTGTTGTGAGACAGTTTCAAACCTTTCATGAGAATCTGTAAAAGCCCAAGCAGAGACATCTCACTGTGGGAGAAAAGCCCATGCTTCTTTATTTGGGTGTGACATAGACCTGGAGGCCAACAGGAAATGACAGTGTCCTATTTTGTTGCTCTCAGAACAACTGTTCAGAAAGTGCACTACAGACCCTCTTTGAGCTGGCTGGTTTTGTACCCACTCCTCCATACCCAGGATGTCCAGTCCAGGCTGAGCATCTGCCTGAACAATAAACATTTTTCATGAGATTCTTCCATAATTGCCTCCTACACTAGGTAACTCTCCAGTGCTTGTCAGGATGGTAATATGTGACAGTCCAAGTCCTGTATCTTCTCAGGAGAGGAAGGTTAGTAGTACACCTAGTTAGCCAGAGTTCAGGCATAAAACAGGTCCAACAGATCTGACTCAACAAACCCAAGTCTATACAATTACCAAGTACATGCCCTTTTCGATAATACCGAACATTTCCTCTTAGAAATCCAAAGCAGGCTCTTTTACCTCCTGTTTATCACTGCAAAACTTTGTCCTGACTTCTGAAAAGCATGCAGATTCCCAGTCATCATCTGAAAGACAAGGCTGCCTAAAAGGGCACAAAGCGACCTGCCTACTCTGCATAGGTCCAAATTCCACCACACTTGCCAGGCAGTCCATCCCACCTGAGGAAGCTGCAGGTTTCACAGGTTACCTATCTGCCCTTCCTGCTCCCAGTAAAGTTCAGTAGCCTTTAGGAGCAGTTCCCTGACCAAATCCAGGTCTTATCTGGTCTCCTACTTTTCATCTTAACTTATTAGATGTAGAATCTGAGCTCTAGAAGGAACATAAGAAGGAACCTGGCCCACCATTTTTATTTTGCCGACAGGTCCGTGGCACTGAGGCAGGGGGAGGAGGATGCTCAGAGAAATCCATCCCCCCTTTGCAGACACCTGGCCTCCTTTCACCTATTGTTCAGCCAGGGCTGTCAGCTCCCTGCAGTGTAATCATCCTCGGCTCATTAACAAGCTGTGCTCATTTGCATATCTAAATATCCCTGTACATAGAAAACAGAGATGATTACATCTTCCCCTTATGTATATACAGGAAAAGGGCAGGGAGGAGGCAGACAGGAAAAGCAGATCATACACTTCTTCTTCTGTCCCTCACATTCACCTGTTGGTCAGTTGTTGTTGTTTTTAACCAGCTCATTCTTTCTTTGCAGAGAGAAAATTGATAAATTTTATCTTGTATTTTCTCACTCCATTCTTTCTTTTCACTTCTTCTGGCTCCACTTCTGGGAGAATACCCCACTTCCTCTTTAAACACACACACACACACACACACACACACACACACACACACACTCTCACTACAGCCTTCTACATCCATCAGCTTTATGGAAATGTATAAACACACCCACCCTCATTCAGGATGCTCAGAAACAGGAACCGTCTATCTATAGATCAGCCTGATTACAGTTCATTTTTATACAGCTTGAGAAGCGTGAAAAGTCACAGGCTGGGGATAAACCAGTTCTATATGTCCACACAGATAGATGGTCATGGCCCGTGTACATCGCTTATTCCAGAAATGCCTTAATAGGCCCCCAGGATCCATCCTATGGATTTCTTTTCAATTTGTAGGAAAAGATGCTGCCTGAATGATGCTTTCTAAGAGAGTGCCATCTTAATCATGGGGTGGAGAGACGCGCTCAGCTCTGCCCAGCTGCCAACTTCCTGGGAAAACAGTTCCTAAACAATGGACCTCAAGGCAGGAGGACCAGCCCTAAGAGATGGAATGGCTGGGGGGAATGTTTAGACAGTTGTGGGACTTGCTCCTAGTTTTGTTACTCACCCCATTCACTCTGAAAACATTAATTGGACCCCCTGCTGTGTGCATAATTCTCCGCTATTTTCGAACACATTTATTTATTTATTTATTTATTTGGCACCTTGGAACACTATTTTAACTGCTTTAGAAATATTTGCTCATTTAATCCTCATCACAATCCTATGAGGCAGGTACTATATCATTACACTCACTTTACAGATAAGGAACTGAGGCACAGAGAGGTTAAATAACTTGCCCAAGGTTACACAGCTCATAAGCCTGGTGCCAGGATTTTAACCCAGGGAGTCTGGCTCCAGTCTGTGCTCTCAACCACCATGTGGACTTTCTGTGTAGCTGGAACAATGATAGAACACAACAAGACCATTGCTTGCTTGCTTAGTCCGCATTCATTCATCCTTCCCCTGCCAACGGCATCCCTCGTCTCTTCCCAAGGTGGTTGGAGTTTAGGTCAATCAGCATATCCGGCCCTCAGCCATCCTGATTAGTCAGAGACAAATGCATGGCCACAAAGAATGAGTCCTTGGGATTCTGAGTGAAAAATTTGGGGAGACTGTCTTCTGCATGGCACTGTAATGTGAGAAGGATGAGCTGCTGGGTGAGGGGAAGTGAGAATGGAACAACTATCATGTAATGTTTAAGAATGAACGCATGGAAGGCAGAGCAGAGAACCAGAGACAAATCAAGTCCTTGGTGAAACTGTTAAAGTTGCTGGCTCAGGCTTTGCCTGAAGCTGCTGCTTCTCTCAGCTTTTGAGTTGCCTAACACATAATAGGCTATCAATAAATATCTGTTGAATATATGAGTTAATATAATCCCTTTATTGCTTGAGCCAATTTAAATTGGGTTTTCTGGTATTGGCAACTGAAGGATTCCTAAGTTTCTCTCTCTCTCTCTCTCTCTCTCTCTCTCTCTCTCTCTCTCTCTCTCTCTCTCTCTCTCACACACACACACACACACAAACACACACACACACCAGTAACAAAATAAACATAAGGAAAATGTAACATATATGTACATAGCACACCCTGACAGAAATTAGATTTGTTAAAACAATATTCTATAAGATAGGAGGTGGGGGTTTTGTCCTCTTTAACCACCAACATCTTGACTCTAAGAGGCATGATTCCCTGGGTCTGGGTGCCTGTTTATAATAATAGAAGTTTTCTCTAAGCTGGGACTTTCTGAAGGTGACAAAAGAATTTGTTAAGGCTAAGTGAGCCCGCACTCTGAGATGAAACCTAGATGCAGAGTGTGATACATATTTATGAGCTCACAGTGATTCCTGCAGCAGGTCCCCACTCCTGAAGGAATGGTGATCTTCGTGGCCTGGTATGGCTGCGGGAGCAGTTGCTAGTCAGCTAGGATCCTCTTCCTGGGTCCCTATTGCTTTGCCCTGGGCTCAGAACTCAGGACCAGGCTTACTCTCCCTCCTGGACCTTTATTATTAAAGCCAAGTGTTTGGTTCTTTACTTGTTCAATGCTCAGACTTTAAAAACTGGGTTGTTAGCGGTCCCTCTCTGTGGAAGCCTGTTTCCCTCTTTGCACGCCCCCAGCCTGGAGCGGTGGGGCTCTGCTCTTAAGCAAATGACTCTATGTTTGCCTTCATCTGCATGTAGCCACCGTGGCAGGGAAGTGGGGGGACCACATCTCACACCCTTACCCTTTCCAGGAGTCAGTCTCTGTTGGGATCTAGCCTGAAAACAGATCTTTGGTTGTACAGATCCTTGGTTTCCTTGGAAAGGATACCAACCTCTCCAAAAATTAGAAGTTTATGTCATGTATTCAGTTAAAAACCAAAAGAAATGATCCTTAATATTTTACTTCCCTGACTCACCGTCATGACCACTTCATAGATCTTCAGCATCACAGTCCCTTTGCTTCTTTGGAATACCTTGACTCCCCTTGTTTTCGATGTATATTTGAACTGTTTGCAAATGCAAATGATCAATTTTCTCTCTTAGAGTTGTTGTTGCTGTTGTTTTATGCCAGCATTGGGCCTCTCTCTTCTGTGGACCACAAAGCAATTCCTGGAACTTTGCGTGTGTAAGGGTGGATCTTAGGTCTACCCACGTACGTAAGAAAGCCTACATGTAAAATAAGTGTGTTAAGAAGATGGTATGATGGTGCACGGGCCCTGGCTGACAAGCATTCTCCTCCTTCCTCCCTATAATGCAGGTCTTAAAAACATCGAAGGCCTGTTTCAAAATTTAGAGTCTGTGGGATTTCTTTTCCTCACCCAGTGGAGGCAGGAGTCAGCGCCTTTGAGGTTCAATGGGTGAGTCTTATCCTAACAAAGCCTCTTCTAGGTCCAGTATGTTCCCAAACAAGTGAGGATATTTCTCATTCAAGACTATTTGTCAAGATCTAAATGAAGGTTGTAATTAGACAAACAAACTTCCAAACCCTTCACTAATGTAAAAAACAAAAACAAAAACAAAAAAAAACCCAACAAGTTGTCTAGGTATTGTCTACTGTCTGGCTAGCAGAATCAGAATTCTCTGATATGTAAGCTATAATCAATCCTCCAGACTCCTTAGTCTAGGGGGTAAAAATGGCCCTCTTACTAATCAGTCATATTTTTCTTGCTCTGCTTCTGCATCTCCTGGTGAAGTCCAGTCTCTAATTCCTCTTCCACTGTGATGAGAGTCCCTGACAGTGGTGTTAATATGTGTCCCTGGGTCTGGTCCTCTTTGTACACCCCCTTCCCTGTCCCCCCAACCCAACTCCATATTCCTGCTCTGGCTCCAGCTTGTCGCCAGATGTTTCCTGCTGATACCAACAGAAGATGCATGACTAGTGATGCCTGTCAACATCTTTGCTGAGGTTGCCAGTGCCCAGCATTGAGAGCTGTTTTATCTGTGCCAAGGGCTCTGTTTCCTGCAGCAGTCAGACCCATTTCTGAGTCATTGATGGTTGTGGTCTAAGCCTCCAGAACCGAGGCTGGGTATCTTAGGCAATAGCTTTTATTAGCTTCCTTCAAAAGTCATTGAAGCTCTCTTGACCTTGAAACTTGCTTGATATCTAACCAAAGGGTCAGGACCTTCTAGGTAACCAGCTGAAGGACAACCTCAAGGCAGACACTTGGTTGTACTCACATCACCCCTCTGCCTCTTTTGTTTTTGAACCAAACTGAGTTGCCTTAACTCTCTGTAATAGTTTCAACTCTTGTTAGTGGTGTGACTTTCAGCAAGCAACTTAACCATTCTGTATCTTATTTTTCTTATCTGTAAATGGGAATAATACTTATCTCATGGGGGTAGTTGTGAAAATTAAATGAGATCAAGTATTCTATTTACCAGGCATGGAGTAATTATTTACTAGACATTATAAGTTATTCTTAGAAAATACTTCAACTCTTAACCAGTTTTCTGAACATATCTTTTATATGCCATGTACCTATCAGTCATTATCTCATTTATTTCCCACAACAACCCTATAAAGTAGGTACTATTGAAAGCCTTGGTTTAAGGTTGAGTAATTTGAGCTTCATAGGGATCAAGTGGATTTCCCAATGTCATCCTTCTGGTAAGTGGTAGAGTCAGGGTTTGAACCAAAAACAAACTATAAGGTCTGTGACCTTAACTGATCTAATCTAATATCACTCTAGGATGAACACAGCTTAATCTCAAGTCAATCTCTTGCTGTGGGATTTTTGGGACCTTTTTTTTTTTTTAGACTATTATTATATAAGAAAATTTTGTAATGTCATATGAGGTTAACCAGTACATCCCCAAAACTGGGGTCACTGTCCTTTAACTGGTGCATCCTGCTTGTTTGTCCAGATATGCTGGGGCAAGAGTGCCTCTCTCATAACCTAATTCAAACTGAGAAAGGCACGTTACCCTGGGTGGAAAGGGTGTTCCCTTTCCTTCGTCTTCCATGGAACTGGCCTTGGCTCTCCACTTCCATGGCACAGATACAAGGAAAGGGACAAATCGTTCTCGTTCCCTTTATCAAAAAATTTAAAAAAATTTTTATAGATAGATGTTGATTTGTTTATTAATTTGTCATGCGTTGCTTTAGTTTTTTTTGAATAAATCTTTGTTTGGATATAATTTTAAACATTTCTAGAAATGTTGCAAGAACAGTACAAGTACTCCTAAATAACCTTCACTCAGATTCACCAGTTGTTTACATTTTGCCCCATTTGTTTTCATTCTCTGCATTGTTTTCTAAACGGTTAAAAAGCAAGTTGAGACATCATGTCCCTTTTACTCCTAAATACTTCAGTGTATGTTTCCTAAGAATGTAACCACAGCAGTCATCAAAATCAAGACATTTTACATTGATACAAGAGTATTATCTAATCGATAATTCGTATTCAAAATTTTTCCAATTTCTACAGTACTGTCTTTATAGATATTTAGGATTATTCACTGCATTAAATTATCACGTCTCTTTAATCTGGAACAATTCCTCAGCTTTTTTGTATATTTTACTTTGACATTTTTGAAAATTAAAGGCCAGTTGCATGGTATAATGTACCTAAATTTGTGCTTATCTGGTGTTTTCTCATGATTAGATTCAGGTTATACATTTGTGGTAGAAATATCACTGACGTTATATTATGTCTTTTGCAGTACATCACAATCGTGGACACATAACGTTGACTTGTTCCAGTACTGGTGATATTAGCTTTGGTTATTTGGTTTTTCTTTACTGTAAATTTACCATTTCTCCTTTGTAATTAGTGATGTCCTTTTTTAAGTTTCTGCTTTTTCTTCTTTGACAAATGTTCACAGCAGCTCTGATATTAAGCCTAAAGTGGGAATTGAGCTGGTTCTAGAAGAAAATCCATCTTCTTCTCAATCTATTTTCCTCTTTCTCTTCTTTCTCACTTTTAAAAAATTGAGGTATAATTGACGCACATCTTATGTATATACACATCTTAAGTGTACAACAATGCATTGTTACATATGTGTATGCTCATATAACCACCACCCAGATCAAGATACAGAATATTTCCAGCTCCCTAGCTCGTCTGGCCTTTCATTCTAGACATAAGGAGAAGGCATTGGAAAGTTTTCTTGTTTTGTTTTTTTGGAAAGTTTTGAGCAAGACAGTGATCTGCTCTGAATGACGTTATCAAAGGCCACTTAGGTTGCTATGTGAAGAGTCAACAGTAGGGGGACAGGGAGATAGGATGGGAGGTGTCTGACATAGGGTTTACCCAGAAGCACAGCCCGAGTCAAGTATTTAAATGCAAGGAGTTTATCTGGGAGGGAATCCCAGAAAATGCCAGTAGAGATGTAGGAAAGTAGGACAGGAAAGGGAAACTAATTAACCAAAGATGTATTAAGTCGGTTACTACTGTGGAAAACTGGAACTTTATTCTCTTGAGGAACTCTGGGGCCCAGTGTAGAATATGCACCTTCAGGTTATCTTGTCCTAGGAATGAAGAATTGGGGTATTTACACCAACTCTCTTCAGTCATTCGTTGAGGGCCCATTGCTGTTGCCGGAGTGGTTAGCAGAGGTGTTAATTCTCCTCCAGCACATCCTGCTGTGCTGAGAGCAGGGGTCCCTTCACCAGAGAAAGCCCTCAGGCAAAGAAATGCAGCCATGCAGGTGAGGCTTTCAGTGATAAAGACCAGGAGAAAAATCAGGACTATACAGGGACGGCAGCAATCTAGGCACAAGGCATGTCCTGGGGGACAGCAGGGTCCAGCCAGAGGCTGCCTACCCCATGTGTGGGAGGCTGGTGGTGCTGAAGCATGTTCTTGCTGTTGTGAGGGCAATGGAGGTTCCAACAAGGAATCTTGCAGAAAGGGGCCTGGAGAGGGAAAATGAGGGACTACTAGTCGCCATAGCACTTATACGAGAGGCTACCACTTAAGAATCACTCTGGAAATGACTGGAAGGTAGGATAAGAGTGTCTTTGCAGGGGCCTTGTGGTTCTGAAGGAGCTTACAGGGATGCGAACCAGAGAAATGTCTTTTGTTACTATCCACGCACATTTCCCAGGCCTGGGAAATGTGATTGTGTTTTGATGTTTCTCTCTGTGACTGGCCTGGATTTCACGCTCAGACCACACCTTTCCGGCCGGGTTTGGATTTCTTAGTGCTGACTCCGATTTACTCCCGACCTCTGACCTTAGTTGGGTCCTCTGGACTCAAAGCACCACTTCTGTCCCTGCACACCCCTCTGTCTCTGTCATCTGACCCGGTCATGACCTCCTACCGGCACATTGCCTCATCTTGCCAGCCTGGCACAACTCCCAGAAAGGCTGCCCTTGGCTTGTCCTATTTCATTTCTCTCCCTAATTTGACACTGACATTGACAGATAAAGACAAGAGAGAAGCCAAACCCCAGGGCGTAACCAGTATCATTCAAGCACCACCACATTAATCTGCAGACTCTAGGATCATGGGGCCTGGAATACAAATCTCCCCTGCTAGGTATGCAAGTGGGGAGTAGTTTTTTTGGAATTGACATGTAGAGGACCCATTTGCCCAACCAGACAACCCCAGTTTCTAGGGAAGATAGAAAAAACCTGATGTCAAGGAGGAACAAGACGTGAAAGAAAATATGAAGCTTTATAAAGATAAGATATCTATATTCCACAACTGTGCCCAAGCGTGGCCCATGGTCTGTGTGATCTTTTTCTTATCGTAAAAGGAAATGTCTTCCTATGTACTTATTATCCCAAACCTGCCACATGGAATTGTCTTCTGCCCAAATAAGAGCAGTCAAAGCTAAGAACTCCTTGACCCTTGATTTTAAATATCTTTATCATAGTACTGTATTTACCGAATATTAAATTTCTAGCACATTTTGAAGAGAAAAAAAAATCCTGCTATGAGAGAGGATTCCAGCTAACTGCAAATTGGGAGAGGAGCTCCTTGACTGTCCTTAACGGCCATAGTGAAAGTAGAATTTGGGGGTCCCTGACAGGCCTTGTGGAAACAATTGGGCCCCTGGAGTCCTGGACTTGACCAGAATTTGGCAACTTTAGACTTGCTGGCTGCCTGCCCTTATCAGTTATGACTGGGAGAAGCACCCATAGAGCCTCCTTTTATTCTCATGTCTTTCCTAACAAGCCTTTATCTAAATGCAAATGAGATTCTAACTTTTTGATTAGGATATTATCTAGTCATCCATTCCAGAAAAACCACAATTAACAAGTGATTTTATTTCTGACTCAACATTTCTTTGTTTGGAAAGTTCATTTGTGGTGTGATGCTCTTGATGGAAGTGGGCAGGAGTCTTTTTTTTTTTTTTTTTTTTTTTTTTTTTTTTTAATGTGTTGGGGGACTTCTGCTAAGTTTTCTTAGAGGGAAAGGTATTGGTTTTTTATCATCATAGGTAGGGGTGATAGTGGAGTGGAGAGTATGGAGGGTGTGGTAGTCTACCCTAAAGTATTTTTCTAAAGCATGTTAGCAGCGAAGTCTGGTTGTGTTTGTGGGATTGAGTGGAGTTTTACTTAAAGCGACAAGGCAGAGCACACTTTATCTCAGGATTTTAACTGTAGTTATTTGTACTGGGGAGACCACTCAGGGGCAGTCTTATTCTGAGGGGTAGTTACCTGCATCCTGGATCACCACATGCTCGCTCTGTGACCTTGGGCAACTTACCTAACATCTCTGGACCTCCAGTTCTTCATGTAATAACACTACCTAACTCCTAGGGTTTGTTGAAGGATTCAATTAAATGAGTTAACATTTGTAAAGTATTTAAAATAGAGCCTGGTGCACAGGACATTGCATGAATGATATCCTTTCCTGCCTCTAATAATAAAATCTACCATCTTTTGAGTACCTACTAAATGTTCAGCTTGCGCTAAATGCTTTATATACATTTATCTTGTTAATTCTTAAAGATACAAATTAGTATTTTGATCCTTGCGATAGTTTTCCCATGTCACCTTGGTTAGGAATAGTACCTGGTTATTGAATCAAACACTAATCTAAGCATTGCTGTGAAAGTACTTTGTAGATGTAGTTAACATCTACGAGCAGTTGACTTTAAGTAGATTACCCTTGATAATGTGATAGACCTCATCCAATCAGCTGAAGGCCTGAAGAGCAAAATCTTGAGGTTTCCCAGAGAAGAAATTCTTCCTCAAGACTCAACATTTTTAACTCCTCCCTGAAACCCCAGCCTACCATACAGATTTCAGACTTACGGTCCTCACAGTTGTGTGAGTGTATGTGTGTACATACATATGAAGGCACAGACAGGAAGTGGTAGAGTTTGAATCCAGGTGTCTCTTACTCTACAGATTATTTTCCATATAGGCTGCTGTCTCTACTCTCCAGTCATTTCAGGCTGTTTATGGAGCGTGGAATGCTATCTTACGCTCAAGACAGAAACTATAGAAGTGCAGTTCCCATGACCATCTGGTTTACTCTATATTCTGGTAGCATTTGGAGAAAAGCTTGGAGTAGGGAGCAGGGAAGAGAGGAAAGGGAGGAGTAAGAATTTTATGAGTGGGGTTTTGGGTTCTAAACAACACAAACATACTTTCACCAAGTTACGCAAAAAGGAAAGGATTCGAAGAATCTTGTTGAGGTGGGGCAGCTCACAGGAAAGTGCTCTGTGGGCTGGACCATGGGAGCCCTAGCAAAGTTCTCACTGCAGGGACAGCCTGGTGAGCCCACTTCAGCCGTCTAGACTAACCTGGAAGCTGCTCCTTTTTCCCTGGGCGAAGTGCTCAAGAGGACATCTGCCCACCGGAGCAGCTTAGGTCACATGTTGCCCCAGCCTGTACCTGGGCATGGAGAGAGGAGCTGGACTTATAGAGGCAGGGGTGCTAGGGATTACTACCAACAGATAATGAGGGAAGCTTTGTTTCCCAAAAGCAAATCGGGGTACTATTAAGAAAAGAAGTGTGTGCTTGACAGCCAACATGATAAATGACCGTTGTAGCAGCAAAAGATTCTTCGATTGAATCCTCTTTTGCAAAATATTTTAGGAGGGGCCCATCACCAATCTCCAGAAGTGGCCCTTGGGTTTGTGGGGGTGACAAGGAGCACATCTCTCTGCTTTTGCTTAGGATTTTGGGCCTTAGGAAAAAGCTATTTTTATAAAACTTGCCATGTTAAACATAAATAGTAATAATAATAATAATAATAACAATAACAGCAATTAATCTCCATTAAACACTTACTGTGTGCTAGGCTCTATTCTAAGTGCATTACCTAAAGGACATCTTGTCTTCACAACTCTGTAAGGCAGGTACAATTATTAACACCATTTTATGTGTGAGAAAATGGAGGGATGTGAAGGTTAACTAACTTGCCCACGCGGCTAATGAACGGCAAGCAGTACACAATAATGTCTTTTTACAATTCTAATCTTAGAATATTAAATAGAATAGAAGACTGTCATATAATCACAAGCAGGGAAGTGCCTTCCGCCTAGCTGGAGAGCTGACAAGGTCTGATGCTTGCTTGATAAAGACTCTGCCTTGATGTCTGATCTGAGATATTCAATTCAATTTTCTTAATGGCTGTCAATCAGTTTCCCACTGTTTCCCCTGAGGCTGGACCCAGCAGGGGTGTCGTCAGCTCTTAGGAGTAGCATTAAGAACAAAACCTGATGGGACTGTTTGTTTTTCCCCAGTGAGGTGGCCTGTCCCTCAACACAGTCAGAAATGAGCTCAGATGTCGCTCAAGGCTGAATGAATTGCTTCCCAGATCACTGGGCTTCCTGGAAGCATCCAGTCTTACCAGAGAAAACAAACCTGAGATGTGAGTTCAAAAGATGCCTTCCATCATTCCAGTTCCTGGGATTGACTTTTAGGCCAGCGATGCCTTCCTTATAGAAACATAATGTGAGCTCCATACATCATTTAAAATTCTCTATTTTTAAGAATGTAAAATTGATTTTAAAAATACATTTTATTTAACACAACAATCCAAAATGTTATCATTTAAACATGTAACAATACAAAATTTTATGATTGAGGTATTTTACATTCCTTTTTTCACATTAAGTCCTTGAAATCCAGTGAGCATTTTGCATTGAGCATACCACTGTTTGAACTAGGCACATTTCAAGTATATGGCTAATGGCTGCCATATCGGACAGCATAGCTTTAGACCACAACCCTTTGGGCAACTTCATTTCTCAGATATGAGCACCTGTAAGGTGACTGACTACATGGTCTGAGACCTCATAGAATTTTCATACCAGAGCAAATGTACAGTAAACAAGTTGGTTGTGTTGAACAGTTACCTCTTTGTGATTTGGGAGGATTCTTGAATATAGTGGGTGGAGGGGGTGGAGAGTCTTCTCTTAGGAGGGGACATCTGAGCTGGAACCTGAAGGACAGAAAGAACCTGCTGTGTGTGGTGGGGTAGAGCCTTCCAGGCAGAGGCCCGAGGCAGTGCAAAGGCCCTGAGACTATAAAGCCCTTGGCCTGGGAGATACAGAAAAGATAGCTCTATGTCTGGGCATAAATGGCTGAAGCGCTGATTAGTTAAGAACCAGATTGCCTGCTCAGGGTTTTGGATTTTGTCCTAAACATGAAGAGAAACAACTGACCTGTTTTAAACCTGGGAATGACAAGATCTGATCTCAGTTTTTAAAAGATGGCATCAGGGCAAGTTGGACGAATAAAGACCCCTTTCACCTCCCCTTTCCTTCTACAAAAACATAGAAATGGCTTCATTTAAAAAGCAAAGCTGTGGGAGGAGGTAGCTGAGTAGTTACGGGGATGGACTGTTGAAAAACAAACCTAAATAAAACTAAACTGAACTATATATCTGAGTTTGATAGAAAGGCAAATGATCTTGAGTCAGAGAGTGAGAGGAAAGTTAAAGACAGCAGGAAGATCCCAAGTAGATTCTGGCTGCTTAGGGGTGGGAGTGGGGTCTGGGGAGGTTTTCTGAATACAGACTGCAAGGCCATGGGCTGGAATTTTCATGCCTGTACTGAGACAGGAGACAAGGCTTGGGCCCACTTGAAAAGGGGACTTAGAACTGAAACCCCTTCATAAATGCAGGGCCTTGAGAGGAGTCCCCCATGTCCAATGAAATGGCCTTAAATAACTTGCATCACCAGCTCCAGGAGAAGATAAGAAATCTTGTCTTCATCTTGTGGAAAAAGAAATCCGTAAGATATTAGAATCCTAATCCTGTGCCATATGGAGGGGTGGTAAAAAAAAAAAAAAATTATACTGAGTGTGTGGGGATTGGCAAATTGGTCCTAAAGCGATGGGTTAGAATTAGGTAGGACTAGGAGAGGGTTGACCAGTTAGGAGGCTCCTGCAGTATTCTCAGTGCTTCTTAAACTTTAATGTGTAAATGAATCACCTGGGAATCCTATTAAAATGAAGATTATGATCCCCTAGGTCTGGGGTGGGGCCTGAGACTTTGCATTTCTAATAGGCTCCTGAGTGATGCCAATACTGCGGGACCCCAGACCACTCTTTGAGTAGCGAGACCTTAAGCAACAAACAATGGTGGCTTGGACTAGATTGGTGGTGGGACGAAGAGAAGAGGATGGATTCAAGAGAGGCTGGGGAGAGAATCAACAGGACTTACAGAAGGACACATACGGAGTGAGGGGAAAGGAGAATCAAGGATGACTTCTGGGCCTGTGGCTTTGGTAACTAACTGGGCAATGGTAGTGCCTACCATTTACTGACATAGAGAAGACCAGGGTAGAACAGATTTTTTTTTTTCCTTCTTTTCCTGCAGGGGAAAGGGTACTGTGTATAGTTGGGATCGAAATTCAAGGCCAAGCAATTGCAAATACTATGTCACATCGTCTTTCTCCGTAAAATAAATGCCTTTAGGAAGCATCCGGGACACGGGTGATCTATTTTTCTAGCTTGAGTTCCTGACAACAATCTTGGCTTTGTAGGTCCAATTTGGCAAGTATTAAAGGCGTAATAAATAGCCAGCTTTGTGACTGAGGTCCAGAAACGACTGGCACACTCCCCCTGTCCCTCTTACCCACTCAGCACACACCTCCCCTGATTAGCTCTTAAGAAGATCATGACACTTAAATCAGTGAAGTTTAGGCTCTGTCTACTGGAATCTTCCCAACTCCTCAGCATGTAGTCATTCTGAATGGGCAGAGTAGTTGCGCTTATAGTTTCTAATACATAATATAATGTGTGCAGGCTTAAGAATTTTTTTGACAAATATATTTATTTTAAAAAAAGAAATTATCTTTATGCCAGGTGCTCAGCTAGATACTTTTACAAACGTTATTTTATTCAGTAGCTACAACAATTCTTTCAGGTGGGTTCTGTTCCTCCCGTTTTCATAGATAAGGAAAGTAAGGTTCAGAGAGATAAGTAACTTGCTCAAGGTCCCACACAGCCAGTTGGGAGTTGAACCTCCGTCCGCCTTAGTTCAAAGTACAAGTTCTTTTTACATCGCTCTGGGATCCCAATTTCAGGCTCTGTGCCATGTGCTGAGCGGGATACACTGAACTTCAGCAAACATTATTCCAGCCCTGGAGGAGTTTAACCTAAATTTGTGCATGCAAAAGTGGATAGGACCTGGAGAGAGATAGGAGAACCTCCTAGGGAGCAATTCCAGGGAGTGGGGCTAATGTGAGCCAGGCAAGGAGGCAGCCTCTGCCTAACAGCTTTTCCTCCACTCTTCTCCACCTTGCATCTTTACCACAAGTTTTTCCAGGCCCGCGTTACATGCCTGACCCCTTCGGGTGAAATAGATGTCCATTTCCCATTCATTCTAGATACCTTATGATTATTTCTATCACTGCTATTTCCACATTAAGTGATTGTTCTATGTGTGTCTTTCTTGAGGTCAGGAATTTTGCTTCACTTGTTTTTGAACCCTTCCAGAGATAAATAGTGCCTGGCACATAAAAGGTGCTTAATTTTTTTTAAAAATGTTTTTGAATAGTTAGTTTTCATGGTATCCTTTCTTTCCTCTACACCGCTCTGATTTGTACCACTCTGTATTGGTTAGGATACACCCAAAAACCAAGAATCAATATTTCAGTAATCAAAACAAGATAGTTTATTGCTTCCATGTCAGAGTAAGAGTAGAAGCAGTTCAAAGTGACATGGTGCTTTCCTGGTGTGGGATACCCAACATCCTGCTAGCTGGTAGCTCTGTCATCCCTAGTACACCATTTTCATTTACATGTTGAAGGTGGCTCACCACCACATCTGTGTTCTAGCCAGCAAGAAGGGGCACCGAGGGAAGGGAAGACAAGCTGCTTTCTTTTTAATGGTGCAACATGGAAGTAGCACATAGTATATCCATTCTCATCCCATTTTTGGGACCTAGTCATGTGGTCAGGTCTAGTACAAGGGTGACTGGGAAAGATAGTTGTTATTTGGGGAACCATCAAAGGCTAAAATTTGTATTACCAGAGGAGGAGAGAGCAGCGATGGAGGTATGGGGAGGGCGAAGATCAGTGGCATGGTCTGTCACACTTTCTTTTCCTATACTGCTTTAGTGTAGATGTCCAGATAGTTTCATATGATTTGCCTGACCTATTTTTTTTTTTCCAAGGTACTTTTCTATTGAATTACTTGCAGTTGTTGAACCGTGTATGGTCATCTTATCTGTCCCTTGAAGCATGAGTTCTTTCATGGCAGAGGATGTATCTTGCACAGCCTTGCTTTGTAGCATGCCTTACACCTAGATTCTCAGTCAATAGTGCTGAATGAATACATGGGTGAAGAGAAGAGCATCCCATTACCTTGTCTCTATGGAATGGGATTTGTCAATTACATTGAACCAACAGCATGAATAAATCAGCATTACCTGTGTTGAGGTCTCACAAAATGTTGGAGCAGTGAGGGACATAACCATCCTCTTCCCTGCCTTCTGTTGATGCACTGGAGCAAGGAAGAGTCAGATCTGGTACCAGGTTGACTCTATTCTCAGGACATGTATCATAATATTAGTTGTACCACCACCATCCTCTCCCCCTTTCCTCTGGTTCTCCTTCATAAGGAGGACCCACTCTCTGCTTCATAATTTTAGAAACAATTCTTTTGAGTTAGAATGCAAATATTTTTTTTTTTTCGGTAGTGGAGGGTGGTGGTGGTGAAATAATCATGAAGATCAATATTTTCTAAAGAGTTCTGAAATTACCCTTCTTGTACATTTTGGTCACCTGGTTTGGGTATAGAGGCAGAAATTGCTCATTTGCCTTATAGACTGGGTTGCGTTTTGATGATGCCAGGCCAGTTGATCCCTGAGAGGTCTATTACCATGGCAAACTGTAAGGTCACCTTGCGATTACCCACTTGACCTCAGCTTGTTATGTCTAGACACTCATGCTGAGGACGACATCACCCAAGAAATCAGAGACTCATAGACCTACCTTGGGTCCTGGTTTGTCACATTTTCTCCAGCCTCTTGAACAAAGACGGGGTTTCTAGGTCCTTTTATATTGGTGTCTGGCATTTCCTTGCTCTCTGCTCTTCCAGGGCAGGGCTGCTTTCAGTGGACAGATGCTGCCCCTCCTTCCCCTAATTTAGAAAGGGCCCTGGCCTCTATGACAGCAAATCCATTGCACCATTTAGGTTTAATTAGAGCACAATGACAGATGATTAGTTTACACATCAAAGCACTAAAACAACTCAACGAATTGGCCATGTCCCAAAGCCCAGCACAGAAACTGGCCTTGAACTCAGAGGCTCTGCCCACTGGGACCGGGGAGCTATTGATGAAAGCTCGGGAGCCCCATGCAGAGACACATAGAAAGAGTTCTGTTTCTCAAGTGAAGAAATGGATCCCAGCTGTTTCCAACTCTAATTGTGTGGCTGTGTCTCACCTTGACTTTCCACCTCTTAGCCCTCCCTTGGCTACTGCTTAAAGTTCATGTGCAGTTGACTCTCAGTTCTTTGGGGACTGATTTATCAATCCATGAATTACCCGAGCCCTTTGCTAATTATTATATATTTTTTAACCTTGTTATCTTCCAAGTGGGATTTTGACTAATAGGATGCCTACCAAGGAATGAGAGAGAAAGCATATAAGTTCATCTTCAGACCAGGCCACTTTGGCTACCAGCTGAAAATTTTTTTGTTTGAGGTTCAATGGAGAAAGAGATAGAAACTGTATAGTCTGTATAGTAAGGTAAATGCATTATTTCTGAGTGAACACATGAGAGCGCTCTACAGTGGATTGTCTTTGCCCTTTATTACATGTTTAGATCCCTTATTGTTATGCTGTGGCCCCAGAGAGGCTGACAATGTGTTGGGAGATATAGCAGTTTGGTTCTTCTGTCTCAAAAGACCCGTCTTTTCATACTAATGATCACTTAATTTAGTGAGAAACAAAACAAACAAAAATCCCTAAAAGTCCATCCAGTAATTGAACTGAACTGACCTTCTTACCTGGGCTCATCAAAACAATTGGCATGTCCTGTGCTTCAAGGTCACGCCACTAAGTTAATGAATCTAGGCCTTCCTTCCCAGCCCTTATCTCTCAGGACTATGTGATCTTTCTAATTGTTGGGAAAAAAACAAGACTGCAGCTACATAAAAAATCTCATGGAGCACAAAGGCTCAGGCTTCACTCCTGAACAATTGATGGAGACCGCGGTGCATGGTGGGATTGTCATTTCCTCGCTGTGGGCCTTGGGGGTGAGCGGGCATCAGCCTCACCACTGTGATGTGGGCAGACAGATGAACGCTGGCTGCCTCAAGCACAGGACAGTGGGTGGAGCTGTGCTGGGTTCAGACTGCTGTAAGCAAGTCACTTCAGGAGGAGGATGACACTGCATTATTAGCATAAACTAGGAGCCTATTGATCTGGCTGATTAGAAAACCTTCCGTGGCACTGGGGTAATTAGCACAATTTACAGAGTAGCAGTTATCAGCTTCATTGCTTAATTAACAATGTAAATATCTTTCTAAATGACATTTTATAATCACGATGAGACCCTCTAGCATTTGCCCTGTTCACTGCGAATTCTTCCCCAGATGTATAGATAGTTGCCTTTTTTGCATGCCTAACATCTCATTTCTGCATCACATACGATAAAGCTATTGTACAATGCTTCACATTGCCTCTGTTGTATTTTACTTGGGGTCTTTACTTCCTTCCTCTCTCCAGCCCCAAATATACAGTCTGCCAATTGAAATGCCAATAAAAAGTACTTAATTAGACGTGAAAGGGGTGTTCTGTCATGTTCTGGATTCTGGACTATTTTTTATTTATGTGCTTAGCAGGATAAGTCATCTTAAATTAGCATCACATTTTTTCCTCTGAAGAGCATGTGAGAAATGAGGCTATTAGGAGGAGAGGTTTAACACAATATTTGTGTACACTAGTCATGAGTGCAGAGAATCATCCCAAACGCATATGTTGCTTTGGCAAGCAGGATTTCTTTCCATGTTTATTTTATTTCCTTATCATTTCTTGTTGAATTAATGTTTGTGATAGAATATTTGGCCTGCCTAATGAAACATATGTGCAGGGAACTTGATTGTTTTATTTTATTTTATTTTATTTTTACGTTAAATTCACCTATTCTTTTGAGCGTCAGTGCCACACTAAAAGATTATTTTTCCATGTCTAAGTTCCAAATGGCATAGACACACACTCAAATCTTTATGGAGACCTGGGTGTGGAAAGTTCAGAGGTTCGTAACCTTCACTACAAAGAATGCCCTGAAAGCTTCCTGTTACTGAAAGCCTGATGATTTCAGTCAGTGGATTATTCACTTTTGATCTTTTTGCTTCCCCTAACTGCATGGTCAATGCAGTTACACATTCACAAAGTCTACTGAAAGATAATTTAATACAAATCCGTGAATATTACATTGGTATAGTGGTAGAGAAGGCTAAAATGAATTTTAGAGGAATTTGCTGTAGGTTTTAATTAACCATCTTGCCCTTGTTCCCCATTATCATTGATTTGTGTGATAAGTGCCAATTATATGTGTCATAAGTATACTCCTTTTTGCTGAAGACAAGAGATCTTATGTGTGATGCAAATAAGGTTCTCAGAATGCTAATTTTGTAATGAGCCAATACATTCTTCAAGGAGTTTATAGTCGTGGGGGAATAAAACATGTGCATAAATAATTATAATGCAAAGTAGGAAACTGGTGTGTCATGAGACAGTACAGAAAGAATTATGGCCAAAAAAGAGGCTGGAGAATAAATTATAGTTGAGAGATTCAGGAAAGTCTGCTTGAAGGGTGGGGAAAATTGGCATTAAAGCAAATTGAGAGTATTGGTGTAGTTTCCAGATGAGGGGAACAGCAGGAAGAAAGCACAGAGGTGGGACAGCACAAAATTTAAATGAGGAACAAGAAAATGTTTACCATGGCCATGACAAGAGGAATGTGAAAGAAAGCACTATGGATGATGCTCTGAAGATAGGTCAGGGCTCTATCAGGCAGAACCTAGGATCCAGGCCGAAACGTCCACACTATCTGTAGACCAGAGATTGGCAACCTTTTTTTTTTGGTAAGGACCAAAGAGTAAATAAATATTTTAGGCGTTGCAGGACATATGGTCTCTGTCACAACTACTCAACTCTGCCATTGTAGCACAAAAGCAGACACAGACAATATGTAAATGAATAGATATCTCTATGTTCCAATGAAACTTTATTTGTGGACACTGAAATATGAATTTCATTTCATTTTAATGTGTCATAAAATATTTTCTTTTGATTTTATTACTATCCTCTGCTATTGGGGTAGGCAGGGGCATGAAGGTATAACCATCTAAACCTGGGTTTTTCTTTGCCTTTGGCCATATCCCCATAGATGCGGCAAGCCACGTGCTGAGGAGCTTGGATCCAGTGGGCAGAAAGCCTCAAACACAGGGCATCAAGTGACTGTGATGGCACCTGCATGCATTAGGGGTTTTGGTTCCATCACTGCTGTGGGCTCTGGACCAAGCTTCAGCATTCAGCACTAGGGCAACATGGGAGCTGTATGCTCCCAATGGACTTAACAGTATTTGGTAATTATAAAAAAAAAATTATATTTTTCTAATAAGAATAATATATGGCAAGGAAAAGATTAATTAGGTGACTAACTTAATTTTACAACTTTCAAGAAAAAGGGTGTGGTCATCTGACTCAAGGATGCTGAGAGGGATATAGAAGGAATGATTTTTTATGACAACAGAGAAGCCATAGAAAAGCTTGTTAAGAGCAAGTTCAGGGCTGTGAAGATGGAAGCCAACTGTATCCCCTGAAAGGTGAACAGGTAAATGAATGAGGAAGTCATCAAATGAAGACTTCTTGTCATTTAGGTCTTAGTTTAAATGTTACCTCTTTGGAATGATCTAAAGTAGCCATCTGGTGACTATCACATGGCTGTATTTTATTTTTTGGCAAAGCACTTTTTATGACCCAATCATACCTTCTTTCTTTCTTTGTGGTTACCACACATGTACAACAATGATAATGTTTTATTTTTCTGTATCCCCAGAACCTAAAAGGCTGCTTGGTACCTGGTAGGTGTTCTATAAACATTCGTTAAATAAGTGGATAAAAGTTTGGCTCTGACAGAGTGAAGAAATAGAGTGGAGAAATCAAGCGGTGCTTTTCAAACTTTAATTTGCCTAGGAACCACCTGGGGATATTGTTCGATGGAGATTCTGATTCTGCAGGTCTAAGTTGGGAGATTTTCCATTTCTAATAAGCTCCCAAGTGAGGCCAATATTGCTGGTTCATGAATCACATTTTGAGTAGTAAGGCCTCTAAACCAGGGGTCCCCTAAATCCTTGCTTTAGAGTCTTCTGGAGAACCCAAACTGAGGTAGATAAAGTCATCATAAACTGTGATACATGCCATGGAGAAAGATACAGGCTACTGTCTTGGGGAGAGGGTTATCTGCCCCCAGCGTTAAGTGGGAGTAGGGGTGTCAGAGAAGTTGAGGAAGAGACCTGTGATTTGGTATCTCGAGGAGGAGCAGGTGGAAGGAACATGGGGCATTTGAGGGTCTGAATGGCCATTTTGGCTGCAGCAGGGGACAGGGACATGGAGTAAAGGCTCAGAGACCACACCCTGCAGGGTCTTTAAGAGCCATTAAGGAAACTCAAGGACAGCAACAAGATAAGATCTGCCTCCAAAAAAAGTGGAGAAGACAGGAGAGTGGGAGAGAAGAAATTCAGGGGCCTCTGCTATGACCCAGGGCTTTGCATGGAGTTTTGCACTGGCAGAGCCTTAACAAGTGTTTGTTGAAATGCAAGGTAACTAACCTTAACTACTTATTTAATTATCCAGACACTTTATATTCTGGCCCAAATGATTGAGGTTTCCTTCATTACTGATGTCCTTTGGTCTGGGCTTCTTCCCTTAACTTTATCAGGCCTTTCCTTTCTCTGTGGGAGAGCACCAAAAAGAATAACTCCCTTCTACCTTTTGTCATTATCCACTCCCCTCCTTTTTTTCCTTTCTCTCTCTTCTCTCCCACTCCTTCTGCTTTACATCTCTCTTATCTCTCCTCTGCCTCCAAATAATCCTATTTAATAATGTTCATTAGTTTTTACAGTCTCCCTTTTTATTAACTGTGGCATTAATTCTTACCTGTGGCTATCTTAAGACTCTACTAATGTAGTCAGGGGAAAGAGAATTACACTTTGTGACCAAAGTTATTTTAAAGTGGGTCTTGAGTCAAATGTTATCAAAATGCAAAAAAGAAAAATGTTCCCAAGCACGTTCATGTCTTTGTTAATATTACCATACATACAACCAGCATTCACTTATAATTTTTACGGGAAAAAAAAACCCACTTCAAAGGTGATTTCTACAAAAATTTGTGGGTATGTGTGTGTATATTATTTATAATCTGAAATCACGAGACATTGAGCATTATTTTTAAGAGATGAAAAAATGGAGACATAGAGAAGACATACATGAGATCATCGGTGTGGTCTCACATGTGACCACTGTAGATATATTACTACAGAACACACTGAGAAATATAGAGTGATATTTATCAGTCCGCAAGTTTAGATTTATGGAGCTGCAGAAACTAACACATGACAGAGGTCCAGGAAGGCTAAAACCCAGGCTGTAAATTACTCTCCAAGAGTATACTATAGATAGTCAGAATTGCACCCTTTTCCTTCTTGTGTTCCTTTATATAAAAAAATCTTGAATTCCTTGCTCATCTCCTTCAACCCAGTAATTAAAGAAAAAAGACACTAGATGTCTGAGATTTCACATTACCTTTTAAACCCAATATTTTTATTGTCTTAAAAACAAGTCTCTGCAGCACCCTGGGGTGGAAAAGATCTGTTCATTAGGATTTTCATTTTTACTCTGGTCTCCCCTTTTGGCACATTCACCAGTCACCCCAAGCCCCTCACCCTGCGTTCTGGCAGGATTTGAAACATGCAAATTGAAAACTGGTAAATAGCAACTTTGCATACTTTGAATAGAGGAGAACAACACGGTACCACTCATTCTGTTCGCAGGGAAATCTGAGATAATGGGAAGGAGAGCAAGGGCAGACTGAGGGTCCTAAGTGTTTCCTTCAAAGTGTTTCTTATGCTTATTAAATCTATTGTACGGTGATGAATGAATTTGAATTATTTATATGGTCAACCTTTGAGACAATAACCTGATTTAATCAGAGGATGCAAATGTGTCATTGCTCTTTGAAATCTAAAAACAAGTTTAAACTGGAATGAGCATCTGGACCTGTATCTTTTCCTACAAATATTGGCTACAAACCTGTAGTTGTCAGGTTCGATGATATAATGTCAGAAATCACGAGAAAGTGGTGATCTATTTCTTAGGAAAGTCAATAAACTTCCCTATGAGAACATGTCCGCTGGACAGCCAACTTTCGGGTGACAAATATTTCAAGTAAAAAGTCTTTCCATTTATTTGTAAATATCCTGTATTGTCTGACATGAGGGTGTTCATCTGCTAACATTTCAGTGTAAAGGAAAATGACACAGTAAGAAGAATGGTTGAAGTTTTCATTAGATTATAGGTCTGGTGTCATTTTTGTGAATGTTTGACTGATAAGAATTCTTAGTTTTACTGCTCAAGCTGTAAGAACCTAAGGTCGATGTCAAGTTCAATGTATTATAATCCAATTATTTAAAATAGGTTACCTTTATGATTTGGAAGGAAATTGGAAATTGTTGTCCAAGGCTATCCTCCTTTGAGTTATTTTTTCCCTCGGTGTTTGGATGTTTCTAAGGAATTTTTGTGAAAGGCAAAATCTTGTGTGTTTGTAAAGACAGAAGAGGCACATATGATTCTGAAGGTGGAGTCTTCCTGAGGTAAAGTGAACAGCTTGCATCTTGAATATTTTATGAGATCTAGGTAGTAGAATGATGTTTCTGATGCAGGAGCACAGCAATCTAGGAACAAAAGGAAGATGGGGCCAAAGAACGGACTGTAACTCTTCTTCAAAATATTAAGTGATCCTAAGACTGAAAACAGGAATGGATGGTGATACTGCAGATTGTATCTAATAAGGGCTTTAAAAGCTTAATTATTTATTGATTGAATCTGCACTAATGATAAGTCCCTGAATATGCATATAGAAATAAGAGGGCTGATTTATGAAGGTTCAATTGTATCTTTCAGATATATTTGGTGCAAGTCTACATATTGAAAATAAATTGAAGGCTTGAGGCAATTATCTGAATATTTCAAGGGCAGACCCCCTCCATTTGGAGGAAGGCTAGTATGTAAGGTGAAGAGGTAAAATGAAAAAGGGAGAGAAAACTCTACAGGGAGTTAGGAAAAGAAAAAAGGGAGAAAAGCCTAAAAAACACTTTGGTTAAGAACTGTTTCCCTGCTTCTCTTTCCCTAAAAGGAGAAAAATAGATTGCCAGGTGCCATCGGGAGCAATGTTTTCCTTGAAAAAAAGAAAAAGAAAAGAAAGAAAGAAAAAAGTTGTTACATCAGCTACACATGGAGTCTGTCTGTGTAAGGAAGTCAGCCTTTTCATTACAAATAGGTTTAAAAAGCCCTAGAGAAGAGAGACGTGAACAGAAGCAATATTACCCACTAACAACCTAACTCCCTTTCAGACATCAGCTGAGAGAGGATCAGCAGCATCATTGAACAGGGGTTTGTCTGAAGATAAAGACTCATCTTTATTTCTTTCAGGATATAAAACTTGTATTTAAATCAATTCAGAGAAGCACTTTAGCTTTAAACATTAGAGAGCGGGGAGAGCCTATTTAATAAAACAGCATTATTTCATTTTCAAAGAATGATACTGGCAGTAGCTCTGAGTTTAAATTCTGTATTCTTTTCCTCAATTATAATTATAGATGGGTCTGAAAGGAAGCATGCCTATTACTGTCATATTTATTCTTTTGACAGGTGTTATGGGACTGTAATTTGATGAAATAACTCAAAACGCAGATTCCCATCCAAATATAATTCCTGTCATCAACACGAGTGGTTTAGGAAAAGACCTCTAGCAAGCCTTTTCACAGATCTTGAACACTCCTAATATTTTAGCAGTGATCCGTATTCAGGAATATGGGGGAGAGCCTGCTTTTTAGGGCTTATTTCTGAGGTAGCAACAGCCAGAAGGAAGAGCGGGTGCTTAAGGTAAAGACGGCTGTTAGTGGGATAGCTTTCTTTTTCTACTGGGTCGGTTGGATCAGGGAAGGGGAACCCAGTAGCTATCACATGTTGGGGACCCCGAGTCCCGCGTGCGGTCGACAGAGGGCGCTGGGCGCACAGCGGCCCGGCGCGGGCGGTGCTGCGCATGGCCAGGGGCGCATGCGCACTCGCGGCCCCGCGTCCGCCGCGTCCGGGCTTCACGTTCCTCAGTGGAGGCGGGTGAGCCGCTGGGCGCAGGCGGAGGGCGGGGGCGCGCGCGCGGGACGCAGAGGCGCTGAGGCAACCGGGTGGGCTGAGTGTGTGGAGCTTGGGAAATCCTTGGCTTTGCGTGGCCTGTGTCAGACTTAGCGGCGACCCCACGGCACTCCTTTCCTTTCTTCCCCGTTCCTTCTCGTGCCCCTGCAGAGCTGGGTGCCCTGGAGCGTGGCTTGTCGCAGGCCTCGTCGGGGCGGCTGGGAGGAGCGGAGAAGGCCCCAGGCCTGGAGAAGGGGCGTGGGGGCCACAGGGAGCTTAAGGGTCTCCAGACGCTTCTGTGAAGCCCGGCTGCCAGGCTAGCTAGTTTAATGTTCATTGGCATACGCCTCCGGGGTCAGCTTCGGCTCACCCATTTAAAAAAGACGTGCCCCCCCCGCACGGTCCATCTACCCAGAGTGCCCTGTGAGTGTTGTTACCTGGAGTAACCCTCACGTTTTGATTTATGCTTCTGAATAACAAATGAAGTCACTTGTAGCCAAACTCCTTAGCCCTTAAGACTAATCTTTTGTTAGCTTTTACATAGCATGCGATTAAAATGCGCAGTTGAATGTAATACATTCACAGACTTGAACACTATCCATCAGCATAATCAATTTAGAACATTTTCATTACTTCCAAAAAGAAATATTTAGTCGTAACTGCCCGGATGTCCCCTTCCCCCAGCCCTAGCAAGCGCTAACCTGCTTTGTCTATAGATTTGCCTGTTCTGCACATTGTGCATAAATGGAATCATACAGTATTTGGTCTTCTGTGACTAGCTTCTTTCACTTAGAGTAATGTTTTCAAGTTTCACCCATGTAGCATGTATCAGTAGTTCACTTCTTTTAAATTACAAAATAGTATTCCATTGTATGAAGATACCATGTTTTCTTTATCCATCCATCAGCCGATGTACCTCAGGACTAATCTAACTCCTCACCACCTACCAGGCCGTTCTGGATTTGACCTCGCCTTCCCAGACAGTATCTTCTATGCTCTTGTTTGCCCTCCCTGCCTTCCTGGGCTTCTGTGGGCCTGTAAACACCTACTTCCCTTAGGCCTTCATGCAGGCTGCAGGCTGTTCTGTCTTTATCACCCCTCCATCTTCACGTTCATCCAGCTAAATCCTACTCTTCCTTCAGACCTCAGATTAATTGTCCCTTTTTCAAGAAAACAACTGTGACCCTTGACTGGGTGAAGGACCCCATGAGCCAGTCTCTCAAGGACTAGAATTCCACTTTGTAGTATTGAGTTATAATTGGTTTTTATTATCTTGTTAATGTGTAAGTTCCATGGGATCAGGGGCTCTCTCGTTTGTTTCTGTATCCGCAGCACCCAACACCTTGTTGGTGCTCAATGACTGTACTACTCACACACCCCTATATGTGTCAGGCACTGTACTGTACTAGGGATACAATTATAAACAAGATAAACTCCCTGCTCTTATGGAGCTTACATCTCAGTGGCGGAATATAAATATAAAGTAAAGAGTGCCATGAAGATAAATAGAAGAGACTATAGTGTAGCCGGCAAAGGCCTCTTGTGTGAGACCTGGATCATTGGGGGTGGGGTGGACCATGTGGGCACCCCGAAGAGTGGTTGGGTATGTGAGGACAAGCAAGAAGGCCAGGGGTAGTGGAGGGGGTGAAGAAGAGGATAAACCAGGAGTTTTCGGCTCAGGGATCCTCTCAGACAAGCCCTGGGTATGTGTAGAAAGAGTTTGAGTTAGGAAGGCAGAGACCTGGGTACAGCCGTGGCTCCTTCCTAGTTTTGTGTGACCTTGAGCCTCAGTCTCTTTCCTCTATAAAGTGGGAATAATAGGGTTATAGATTAAGTAGCCCGCCTGAATTACCCAGCCCATTGTTTGACATCTGGTACGTATACAATACATTTGTTCTCTTCATTTGCCCTCAAACCAGGGTGTTTTGTGGCCTGTGTGTGGAGGCCACTGTCACAAAGCAGTCTAATGTTACAATGATTCAGTTCAGGTTGCCCATTATTCAGCTCTGGGACAAACATGTTTGCTTTGGCTGGGATAGCTCACGAAGTTCACTTGAAACTGGTAAGACTCAGGGCAGTTTGGGCTGTCAGGTGCGATGTTCAGGGTGACTTCTTAGCCTTTGAGACAGCAGGTGTGGTAGAGAGAGCTGAGGGTTCAGAGCCAAAGAACTTGTTTGAGATGGCTTTGTGACTTCAGGACAATCACTTTCCTCCTGGCTTTAGTTACCTCTTTGGTAAAATGGAGTCAATCAACACATATTTATTGAGCTTTTATTATGTTCTGGGCACTGTTGATTGTGGAGGGGTGTCTAATACAATATCGTCTCTGTCATCCATTAACTTACAGTTAACTTACAGACAGCCAGGTAGAGTAGGAAAGGGTAAGATGTTCAAGTGCCCAATATGTGCCAGCCTCTGAGCTAGGCACTTCACTTATGTTAGCTTGCTTGATCTTTATATTTCACCCCCTGTTTTCCTGAGGTATATATTCCATTCTCCAGTTTACAGAGGAGGAGGCAGAAGTACAGAGAAGTCAAGCAAGTTGCCCAGTATGACACAGCTAGTGAATGGCAGAGGTAAGCTCCAAAATAAGGATGGTTTGTCATCAAAACCTGCTCTGTGCTATTCCATCCATTGTTACATTAATGGTGATAGTACAGGGCGATGAGCATGGATAGCATGGGGTGAAACCCTGAAAGAGGGTACCTAGGAGCTGGATCTTTAAAGATAAAGAGGACTTCTTGAGGTGGGTAAAGAATTCAAGGTAGGAGAAAGAGAGATGATGAAAAGCACAGCACATTTGGAGATGCTATTAACAATAACAACAGATAGTTAGCACAGTACGTGCCAGGCATCGTGCTAGTGGTTTAGGAACATTATTTAATTCTCACAATGATTCTATGTAGGAAATACTGTTGGCGGCCCCACTGACAAATGCGCAACAAACAATGAGATGGACGTTAAGAAACTTGCCCAGGCAAGTAATGGCGTCAGGATTTGAACCCAGACTGTCTGATCCTAAGCCCATGAACTTAACCTCCAAGTTCAGTGTGGCTAAGATGCAGGAAGTGCAAGAAGGACAGTAGGAGATGAGTTTATTGAGAGAAGTTGGAGCCAGATTTTGGAAAGGTAAAGAATACTCCACAGAGGTTTTGGAGAAGGAGCGTGACAGGGTGTGTTTTTTAGGAAGTGTCCTTGGGCAGCAATGTGGGGGTTGGACTGGAAGGAAAGAGACTGATTGGGAGGTATTGGGATAGTCTGAAAGAGGCTGGGAACCAAGGTAGTGCCCATGGGTGAAGAGGGTATGAGGGGGTGGAGTTTGAAGGGATGGCTTGAGAGCCTCCACTGTGTAGAAGAGGGGCTGGAAGAGTAAGCATTGCCACCTGCTTTGTGCATGTGCAAGCTGGAGCCCCAGAGTTGTGGGGAGCAGGACCGCTTCCATCCTATATTGTGACTGTCCCCATCCAGAAGAATAATTGCATATTTAAACAATGGCGTGTGCAAGCTTGATTTAGCTTCTGCTCAATAGGGCATGATTTCCAGTTATTTTCCCTAGTTCCTTCCTTCCTACTTTCCTTCCTTTCTTCCTTTCATTTTTTTTCTACTTATTTCTAGGCACCCTATGTCAGGGCAAAAATCAGGGAAAGAGACAATGAGGTTAAGTGGAGCTGTAGGCCTGTTTCTTAGCATCTGTGCCCATGATACCACTTGGCTCCCAGGAAATCCCTTTGTGGCTTTATTTTCACTCTTTTCCTTTATTCTATCATCTTCTCTTTTGGGTTTCCTAAGAACTTTTTGAATGCAAATCCTTAGTTGCCCCTTTGTGTAATTGACATCAGCCTTGTAACTTTTTTTCATCTATATTCAGGGGAAGCTATAGATGGTGTCCTTGTGTTTCTGAAAAGCATGAAGCAAGGTTTCATGGAGAAGGCTGGAAAATAAGTGCTGAATAATAGAACAGTCAAGTGCTTTCATGAATGCTTAGGCCTGGTCTTGAATGAGCCCTAGGGAGAGTTCTCTGTGAAGTCCTTAGCTTGATCTGGGCAGCCTTTTGTGGGTGGCTCAGGTATCAACATAGCAGGTGATGTTAAAAGCTGGTAAAGGCATGGGCTTTGGAATCAAATAGACCTGACCATGCATTAGCTGTGTGGCCTCTGCCGAGTTACTTAAATTCTCAGAACCTCAGTTTCCTCATCTCTAAAATGGGGCTAATGACATATACTCCATAAGTTTGTTGTGAGGATACCTGAGATAACACATGTAAAGCTCTCAACACCCACCTGGCACATGGTAGCTAGTAAGACATGCTATCAGCTTTGTGGGAGGCTTGGGTAAGACCGCTCATTAACATGTCACGCCTTTCAACTCTGTGGTCCTAGGGCCGAGTCCAGAGCCACGAACATGTTAGATGCTCTGAATGGCATCGTGTGGGTGACCGACACAGCCTGCAGGGGTTAATCTCTCTCTCTCTCTCTTTGTACCCCATTTGTACTGGGCATGTGATTGTTTCTATGCTTTTGTTATGCTGAATTGAGTTGAGTTGTATAACAGAAAGGATCAGGCATCCCAGAGATTGTGACTCTGGACTGAACTAGTAAAATGCAAGATAGGGAAACAGACTTAAGTTCATGGAAAACAAAAAAGAATAGTTCATGGGAAAAAAAGGTACCTTTGAGCTGAATGCCAGGGCCAGGTAACAGCCCAGAGAATTCAGTCTGAGTTGCATTCCTTGAATTCCCGAGTTGAGTTAGTGGTATTGCCACCTGAGCGCTGCTGCCCATGGAGCTGGTCAGAACACAAGCGAACTGTGATTTTAAGTGTGAGATCAATAATGAGGGTGAGTGTGTCCAGAGGAGGTGAGTGAGTTGGAGAAGCATTGGGAGATGATAGCATCTTCAGGGTGGTTATCTTGGAAAAGAAATGGATGAGAGGTTGGGATAATTGACTTTGAATAATGAAAGACAGGACTTGGGGGTATTTTAGCAGAGACTTTAGCTCCAAAGGGCAGAGCTCAGCCCAATAATTAGAATTTTATAGAGCAGATTTTAGCTCAGAACCAAAAGGATTTTCTGACATCTTGGGCTGCCAGAGATGTGGAGAAGAGATTTGTTTTATATTAGATGGAGAAGGTGGCTTCCAGCTTTTCAGTGTTCTGGTTTTGAAAGACTGCTTACTTTGGACTGTTTTTCTGTTCATTCAATTAACATCTTTTACTGAGACCTACTATGAGCCAAGCCTGCTACCTTAGGTGATTTTATAACTTCTAATTCCTGAAAGGCTGAGGATGAATAACCAGAATTCAGTTCTGACTTAGGAAAAAGCTAGATAAATATTACATGACTAAAAAAAAAATTTTTTTTTCTCTTTGATGTATTCAAAGCTAATTGAATCAATGAAATCCATAGATCTTGGGTCTGTCTCAGCCACATTTGGATCCTCAGGGCCATAGACTGGGAGAAGGCTAAGCTGTTGTTTTCTTAAGTTTGGGGCAGGGTCAGATTTTGAGGTTATTAAGTTGGCAAGCATTTATGGAGAAGTTCACTATGTGCCCAGGGCTGTGCTAGGCATTGAGGGAACAGAGATGGAGGAACTGACGTAGTCCTTGCCCACATGGGAGTTTGGTCTGGTCGGGGAGATTGAGAGGCAAACACTCGGAGCACGGGGTGATTCCTGCTGACCTCAGCAGGTACAACAGGCTGCATGAAAACAGATAACAGAAAGAGTCTAGTTCTGTGTAAGAGTGGATAGGAGGACTCAAAAAGAAGTTAATTGTGTTGTAGCTGCCAGCCCCCGATAGACACACGGGCCACCAGAAATCAGTGAGTTATAGGAAACACACTCTTTATTCAGCCAGCTGGGTCTGCCAGGGGTACGCAAATACCAAATCAAGCAGCCCCCAAATGCAGAGGTACAGGGTTTTTAAGCCCTAAACCCTATTTTTCATTCTGTCTGAACACAAAAGTCTATTTTTCTTCTATTTACTGTCAACCCACAGGTCGGTTGTGCAAGCGGGGGTACAGACGCAGAAAGCTTATTATTAGAATGTTATGTTCCCATGGGCGATAGCCTATGTTCCCATGGGCGATAGCCAAGCAGTAATTTCCAAGCAATAATTTCCCAGCTAGTACAATTGCAAGAGTGTTAGGAGCTCACAGAATCAAGGGAGAAGCTGGGGAATTGGGCAGGAATCTAGACATTTCTGGCAGACGAGGCAGCAGGACCTACAAGGACAATTCAGAGCAGGAAGAAGCTAATCAGGACACACTACTGCTGGAGTACATGAAGTTATTTTTAGGCTCTTTTGTAACCCTGTTCAAGAACCCATTTCCAGAGGTGGGGAATACTCAGTCAACCTAGCTGGGGTCTAATGCTCAATTTGTGCCTGGGAGAGATCGAGCACTGGTGACAGTCTTAGCAGGCCTAACTCAATGGAAAGAAGTCATCCCTTAAAAAGAAATTAGGGCAGGGAGAGCTGTTAGAAAGAACCACAAATGTCAACTACAGGATGAGTAGAAGTCTATTTGGAGAATGGGGCTAGTGTTCCGGGGAGCATCCAGTACGGCCTGGGTCAGGCCAGACTTCCTGGGTCGAAATCCTGGCTTCTGCACTCAGCTGTGTGAACTTGGACAAATTTCCTAACCCTTTTTTTTTTTTTTTGCCTCTGTTTATCTGTAAAAGAAGAGCATAATGGTACCTTCTTGTAGAGTTATTGTGAAGATTAAAATTAGTTAATTCACATGCCTTGTTTCGAATAGGACTTATCACATGGTAACTATTCAGTAAAGCAGGTGTAGTAATAATTCTTAGGAATTTTATTATTATTATTATTGGTGTTATTATTAAAGGAACTCTCGTTGGTGTGTCAGTGTGCCTGACAGGTGGAAGAGTGATGAGGGATGAATCTTGGCAGGTAAAAAGGCTTTAGGAATTGGTGTCAGCCTAAAGAATTTAAGGCTTTATCCACTAGATGATGGCAAAGCTGTGGGAGGATTTTTCAAAAATAACTTTTTGTTATGACAATTTTCAAAATATGTAGAAGTTGAAATAACAGCACAATACCCACCCTTACACCTGATGTCTAAACATAATCTTAACATTTTGCCGTGTTTGCGTTATCTTTCTCACTCGTGTTTTCTCTTTCTGTGTTGTCTTTTGATGAACCATTTGAAAATCTGTTGCGGATATGATGACACATCACCTTGAAATACTTCAACTTGCATCTCCTTAGAATAAGAACAGTCTCCCACATAACCACAACATTGTTATTATACCTAAGAAAATTAACTAATAATAACATCCAATATCATGTCCAGCTGGGGGGAGAATTTAAGTTTGGAGTTAGATAAAGCATTGTGACTGCCATGTAGAGGATGGCTGGCAGCGGGTGGAGGGCAGGTAATTACCTTTCCAGTACTCCAGGGGAGAGGTGATGGAGCCTGAACTAGAGTAATGTGGGGTGATGAGGGCCACTTGAGGTATCCACAGGCCTCTCACAGAGCATAGTGGCAGGGGTGCTTAGGTCAGCGAAGGCTTCCTGGAGGAGGTGCCAGACCTCAGCTGAGTGTCAAAGGATCAGGAGATCTGCAGGAAACAGTTAGGGGTATTGTAGGAAGGAGTAGGAGGATTCATTCAACATATAGATATTGAGCATCTACTGTGATGGTTAAGTTTATGTGTCAACTTGACTGGGCCATGAGTGCCCAGATTTTTGGCCAAATGTTATTTTGTATGTGTCCATGAAGATATTTTTGGATGAGATTAACATTTAAATTGGGAGACTGAGTGAAGCAGATTGTCTTCCCTGATGTGGGTGGCCCTCATCTAAGCACTTGAAGGCCTGAGTAGAACAATAGACTGAGTCTCCTGAGTAAGAGAATTCGCTTGCCTGATAGCCTTCAAACTGGAATATTGGCTCTTCCTGGTTTTATAACAGCTTCCGGCTTTCAGACTCAAACTGGAACATGAACTCTGCAGAATTTGAATTTGTCTATCTGTCTTTCTGTCTGTCATTTCTCTGCTGTCTATCATCTATCATCTCTCTTGTCTGCTTGTCTTCCTGTCTGTCTGTCTGTCTATCTATCTATATCTATCTATCTATCTATCTATCTATCTATCTATCTATCTCCTATTGGTTTTTGTCTCTGCAGAATCCTAATGCATCTACTGTATGCATTCTGTCACATAGCAGGTGAACATGACACAGGTTGTCATGGAGTGTGTCACTCGAGCTCAGTTTGCCTGGCTTGGTAATGGGTGGTGGGAGATGTGATGAGGATGTGGCACGGGCGGATCAAGAGGGCCTTGGGCCCTGGAAAGGATTATGGATTTTATTCTGTAACCAGTGCTTTCCAAACTTCAGTACCACTTATATGATTTTTGTCATATCCACATTTAACTGCATTCTTATTTGCTTAATGCATTTTAAAAAATCAGTTTTAAGCCATTTTTAAAACTTTTAAGCCATAATACATATGAAATGATGGGTTTTTTTTCTCATTATATATGAAAATAAATATAAAATCATTACAAAAAAAAGGTGTTTCTCCACATACTGCTTAAAGTAATTTCATATGTGACCCACATTCTGGGAAAAATGGCCATGAATGATATGGGAGGGGGTAATGGTGGATATCAGGGGTTTTAGGCAGGAACACGACATGCTGAGAGTTACATTTTAGAAAGATTCACCCTGGCCATTGAGTGGAGAACAGATTGGAAGACAGGGAGACCTGCTGGGAACTCTTGGCATTGTCCACATGAGCTGTGATAAGAGCCTTAACCAAGGGTGCGCAGTGGAAATGGGGAGAGATTTGAGGGGACATTCAGAGGTGGAATTGAATGGGACTTAGAGACCAATGGCATGGGAATTGAGGAAGAAGGAGGAGTGGGTTGGCTCTGTGTGATTTTGATTTGGTTGCCTGGGAAGATGGCAGTGTCTTCTCAGAGGCAGGGAGCCCAGGTGGAGAGGCTAAGGTCAAGTCCAAAGAGCAGGATATGTGAAGTGAGTGCTCTTAGGACCACAGGGTTTGACTACCGTTTTAGCAATGATGTTGTGAGGTTCATTGCCCCTTAAATAATAGCAAACCCACACTTTAAATTAAATTAAAACATTTTTAGTTTAACTCTTCTCAGTGGACCCACACATGCATTCTCTGCTAGATATTACTGAGAATGACTAAGAATTATAATTGAGCTGAAAATAATCTCCCGCCCATACTTGCTGAGTTGGTTTCTAAGTATTGCCTAGGATTTTAAGTAATGAAACAAAGCTGTGCTCTTTCCAAATGTTAATTTTGAAGACTGCAGCTGGCGACCATCTGTTACACGACTGGCATTTTACGATATTTGATTAGCACTTTATATAGTTTGGGGAAGCCTGCCCAGTGGAGTCTGCCCATTGGGTTAGGGACTTCAGTGGTATGTCCTCTGTGGTGGCCTTTGGAAGTATTTGTCCCCATTGTATGGTGTTCCCCTCAGTTTGTTGGACTGAAGCATGGCTAGGCAGCCTGGCCAGCCGATATTTGTGGCAGAAGGACCTTTGTACTCTTTCTTAGAGCTGGAAACATTAGAACTAATCATGGAAGCAGAATTTGAGAGATAAGATGTTTTTGACAGTTAAGATTCTTGGTTTCAGGTGACAAAACAGCAAACCCAAGTCACGTTGGCAAAGGGGATTAATTGGCTTGGATCACTGAAAAGTCTAGGGGTGGGACTGCCGTCAGGTGGATGGTTTGGGGGCTCAAATGAGTTCTTCAGACTTGGTTTTGCCCAGGTTCTTAGCTCTACCTTCTGCTGTGTAGCTTTAGTCTCAGGCTTTCAGAAAAGGCAAGGTGGCCTCCCTGAGGTAGTATCGAGTCCTCTCAGTATCAAGTCTGGAGAGGAACTGCTGAGTCCTTTGCAGTCACTCTTGCAAAGGTGTCGAGAGTCACTCAGCTTCCATCACGTGCCCGTATGTGAGCCAGTCCCTGCGACCACATGGTTGCAGATCTCTGATTGGTCGGGCCTGGAGCAAAGTTTCACCCAGAGCATGTGAGCCGAGACCTGGGGAAGAGTGGATCACCAGTCACACATCTGGGGCTGTTAGCAAAAGGGAGGATGGGTGTGTAGGACAGACAGCAACTTGCCCACCCCCGTGTTAGAGCTAGGGACCAGAAAACCATGAGCAATTGGCAGACTTAGCTGTGAGATAATATGCCAGGAAGATAATATGCTAGAAATGGAATGAAGGAGCCTCTGAAATTAGTTACTTAATGAGTTTCTTTTCGTAGTTTAAGGACTTCTGATAGATTTAGAATTCTGGTTCTCTTTTTGATGAGGAGGGGGTTGCCTTTCCTTCTTCTTTTTTAATGTTACTTTAAAACCAAGGCATTATTTAACCTTGGTCTTTCAGCTCCTTCATTTGGAACATAGTGAGCTTTTCTGTCATAGAGGGGAAATCTGTACAGAGGAGATAACACATTCCATTCAGTCCAGTTCAACAAACAGGGCATAAGCACCGGGGCCTGGGCCAGGCTCCGCAGGCCTGGCAGCAGATGAATCCCTGGCAGTGTGGGAAGCACTGTAACAGCTCTGTGAGCAGGGTGCTGCAGCCCCACCAGGGAGGGACAGTCAGGAAGGGCTTCCTAGAGGCAGTGACACTGAGCTGGACCTGATAGGCTGAATGTGAGTTCCTCACCAGAAGAGGGGAAGGGAGCTTTACGCTCAGGGGACTGCATAAGCAAAGCACGAGAGGTGATGTACTTGTGGATTTGGGGCATCTGGGAGAAATTCCTTGTGGCCGACTGTGGGATGAACCCAGGACATGGAGTCTGTGGAGGAGGCTAGGGAGTGACAGGCTGGAGGCAGGAACAACAGGTAAGACGCTGTAGCAGAGGCCTAGGCGGGAGACTGTGGTGCAGCGAGCGTAAAGAAGGGGACAGTTATGGGCTGGAAAGTACTTAGCAGAAGCTTAACAAGTTCTTATGTTCTAGAATCTACCATTGGAAAAAAACCTATATTCTTAGAGTGTCCTGCTTTAAAAGATAAGAGGCCAGATTAGAGTTGTAGGCGCTCTCTTTGGCAAGAGCCATTATAATACAGAGGTTAAAAGTATGGGTTCTGCAGACACAAAAGCAGACACAGAAGAGCATGTTCTTTATCTTACTTTTTAGGTAAAACTCAGGAAAATGCAAACTAATCTGAAGTGACAAAGCAGTGCTTGCTTTGGGAATGGGGAGCGGTGAGGGTAGGGAGGGATTACAAAGGAGCATGAGGAAACATGGTGACGGAGGCGTTCGCTTTCTTGATTGTGATGATGGCTTCTTAGGTATATACATACGTCAAAACCTATCAGATTGTACACTTCAAATATGTGCCGTTGATTGTATGTTAACATATCATGATAAATTTTTTTAAAAATGAAAGGTGGGCTCTGGAGCTTTTATGGATTCAATCAGCTGTATGACCGTGGGCAAGTTATCAGACCTCTCTGTGCTGATTATTATTTATTTATTTTTCAATTATAGTTGACATTCAATATTATTTTATATTAGTTTAAGGTATACGGCTATAGTGGTTAGACACAGGTGTAGTGGTTAGACATTTATATAATTTATGAAATAATCCCCCCCATAAGTCTAGTACCTACCTGGCACTGTAGTTATTACAATATTATTGATTGTATTCCCTACGCCATACTTTACATCCCATGACTATTTTGTAACTGCCAGTTTGTAACCACTTCTAATCCCTTCACCTTTTGCACCCATCCTCCCAACCCCCACCCATCTGGTAACAAACTATCAGTTTGTTCTCTGTATCTATGAGCCCTTTTTTCTTTTTTCTTTTTTGTAATTGTTGTTATTTTATTCTTTAGATTCCACACACAAGTGAGGCCATATGGTATTTGTCTGACTTATTTTACTTAGCATAATACCCCCTATGTCCATCAATTTCATTTTTTATGGCTGAGTAATATTCCATTGTATATATGTGTTTCTTCTTTATTCAGTTTTCTACCATTGGCCACTCAGGTTGCTTCCGTATCTTGGCTATTGTAAATAGCGCTGCAGTGAACATTGGGGTGCCGTGCTGATTGCTTTTAACGTGTGCATTAATCACTAAGTGAAGTGACTAGGACAGAAGTGAAGTCAATAAGAATAATGAACAAGCGCTCATTATTCTTATTTATAACACACAGTAAAATGAAATCATGTGCCCAGGCCCTGGTCAGCATGACAACTCTGTAAGCAGCTGCTTCTTCATGCAGAGCCCTCTAGAATTGTTAAAATTATTAACTTGTTAAAATGCAGGTTCTGTCTAGTAGGTGAGGCTGAGATTCTGCATTTCTAACAAGCTCTTGGGCAATGTCAGTGCTGCCTGTCCAGGGCCACACTTTGAGTAGCGAGGCTCAGACCTCTGGGCATCCTGCCCTCTGTTGCCTGAGGTTAGCTGATTTATCAGCAGTTCTTCTGCTTGTCTCCCCTACGCTGCTTGTTAGTGACACCTCCTTACCTACCACTTGAACTTGGTGTCCAGAAAGAAGATGCCAGGATGAGGCTGCACATCTTGTCTTTGGTCCTTGCAGGTCTGCTCCAGCTTAGACTTCTATAGGACTGAATTCCCAGCCGGAGCTCAGGGTCTGGGTTCCATAGGGTTGGCATGAGGGGAACCTGGCCTCTGTGCTGTATTAAGCTGGCTTCATAGAGCACAGGGAGCTGGAGGTCAGGGCTGAGTATTGGCTTGATACCTTAGAAGTGATGCTTCCTGTGTTTTCCAGGGACAGATGGTCTTGCGGATGGCCCCACTACCGGGGGCAGAGCTGGTCCAGAGGCCACTGCAGCTCTACCGATACCTGCTGCGCTGTTGCCGGCAGCTGCCCACGAAGGGCATCCAGGAGCATTATAAACATGCCGTCAGGCAGGTGGGAGCAGCATATGCTGGGCCATGGGTAGTGGGTACTTTCTCTAACATGGGTCCCTTCATGGGGTTGGGAGCCAGGGGCAGGGGGCAGGGATGAGCTTTCAGGTGGTGGTGGTGTGGCCCTGGTTGGTAAGAGCCACCCGAAGCCCAGCTTCTCTGTCTGGTTTCTGTTCAGGAAACAGAGGTTGCATCATCCAGCACACCAGCTCTGTGCTGGAGCTTGAATAAGGCAGCTTAATGGTTAATTAAAATAGTATGGGGGCACAACATCATTTTAACAGGCGTTGCTGCTAACAGTGCACACCTGAACTTAATTATGAGCAAACATCAGGTAAACCCAAACCGAGGGATCATCTACCATATAACTGGCCCATACTCATCAAACGTGTCAATGCCACAAAACACAAAGAAAGGCAGAAGAATTGCTCTGGTTTAAAGAGGACTGAAGAGATGCGACTCCTAAATGTAATGCGTGATCCCAGATTGGATCCTGGGCCAGAAGGAGACAGTTATTATAAAGGACATTATTGCAGAAATTCATGAAATTGGAATATGTGCTTTAGATTAGATAATAGCATTTTATCAGTGTTAAATTTTGATTGCTGTGGTTATTAAGAGAATGCCCTGGTTAGGAAATATACACTGAAGTGTTTAGTAGGAGTTAAGGGCATGGTGTCCTCAACTTTACCATGCTTCCAAAATTTTTATACAAATATATAAAGAGAGAATGATAAAGCAAAACGTTAAGAATTGGTGATTCTGAGGGGAATTCTTTTGTGTTGTTCTTGAAATTATTTCCAAATAAAGAGTTAAATACTAAAATTAATACAAATATGTGGACATAAAGATAGCAACAGAGGGCTGTGGAATCATGGAGAAGGGAGCAGCAGTTAGCTGTCTGAGGGAGTAAGGGAGGACTTCCTGGAGATGAGCATTTGAGGTGCTCTGAAGACTAGTAGGAGGATGTATGCAATTGAGAGTGGTAGGGCAGAGGAGGTACCGTTTCTTTTGAAGGGCCCTGCGTGCCACATTGATGAACCTGAATCTCACATTGCGAGCTTTTCAAGGGTGAATATCTCGTCAAAAGCAGACCACAGCCTGGGCCTGACTGGATTTCCCAAAGCCACTCCTGCCCCTCCTTTCTCTGCCTGACTTTCCAGCATGGGCCAGAAGAAGCCTTGTTCTTCCCTGTTGTGAAGCCAAGGCCTCACCCTAGTGAAAGCAGCTTCTTGGGAAGAGCGGATGAAACAGAGAGATGGAAATTTCACTTGGCCCCCCACTGCCACTGCCTCAAAATCTTTGGGCCCAGCTAGATTCAGGGGTAATTTGGGAGCCCCTCTTCCTTTCCACAGTGTCCTGCTGGCGGGAGTATGGGCTATGCAGTTGAATAGAGTAGGATTCAAATGATGGCACCATTGCTTAGCAGCAAGTTAGGGTTTCCAAGCCTCTTTCCTCATCTCTATGTGGGATGGGGTCATAACTCTGTATGGAGGAGTAAGATTGATGCTGAATATAAAGTGCCTGCAGTATGCCTGGCCCGTGCCTAGTACTCTGAAGCTGCCAGTCCTGTGAATTTTGTCATCTTTTTTTATGCTTAAACTTTCAGAGTTTCCGAGTTCATTCGGATGAAGACAATCCTGAGAGAATCCAGCAGATTATTAAAAGAGCCATTGAAGATGCTGACTGGATCATGAACAAAGTAAGTGCTTGGCTCCCACTTCCACCTGTGAGCTGTAATCTGTATGACCACCAGGGGTCGCCTCTGCCCCACAGTTGAGAACAACCCCGCTGCTCCCCTCCTCCCGAAGCTGAAGGGTGATGGCAGATGCCCCTCTGATTGCATTTGTTTTCTGCAAAGAGGAGGTGGGGAGTGGGGGGGGGGACACTCTCAATTCCTAAATTTTTGCCTAACAGCACTGAATAAACAGATGGGGTGGCGGGAAGAAGAAAGAGAACGGTCTTCCTGGAAGCAATAGTGACACAGCTGGCAGCAGCCTTGTTACGTCTCAGAGAAAAGAGCTGTGTTGGGGGTTAGTGAGCCCCCTGGATCTGGAGGTATTCACATGGAGGCTAGGTTATTGAGGAAACATGCAAGCATCTGTTTTGGTGGAGAAAGGGAGGGAATCAGTAATGCAGACTGACTTGCTGGTCCTTATACTTTGGTGTTAGAACAACCTAGAGTGCTGGAGCAGGTCCCACCTCCCTGTCCTACACCAGACTCTGCAAGTCTGGGTTCCAGGGTTCATTTGTTTAAACTCAGTGATTGCACTAGATGGCTTCTGAGAGTGCCCTCCTACCTGAGATTTTATTTTTTCTCCGATAGACTCATCTTAAAGAGAATGATGGGCGTGCCAGTATGTTCAGTCCTAATTCCCAGTGTCTTTCTTATCCTCCCTCCCAACCCCATCAGCGTCCTTTTCCATTAAAGAAGAAAAGGGATTCAGGCACCAACTGGAGATTCTGCCATCTGGGTTCCACCGCCTCCAAGAAGCCCCTGCACGGGGCGTCTGAGGCCGAGATGACCCTGGTTCTCAGGATTTCCTGGGCCCTCCCTCTCCTGTTGGCTTGCCTCACCCACTTCTAACAATCTTTCTGTCTTGCAGTATAAAAAACAAAACTAAGACTCCCGGGCCCAAGGAGTGAAGCTGTCCTGAAGATATTGAAGTTGAGAGACCTCTCTTCTGAGACTAATCAGCGGTAGCTGTTCTGGAATATCCATTGGCCTTGTTAGCCGAGAGAGCAGGAAATCGGGGGTAGGAGAGGCTGACATTTGCTCAGATGGCTCATCTCACCACGTTCGTGTCCCCAGCGTCATTTATGTTTGCTTTTCCAGTCAGTTTAGATATGAGATTTGGGGAGAATGTGTTTTTCACTTTGCTCTGACAGTGATTCATTTATTCTGGACATCATTCTTTGGGGCCTGGAGTGGGTGTCCTCTCAGATGGCAGCCTGTACAGAGGACAGGGCATGAGTTTTATAACCAGACACATCTGGATTTGAATCCCAGCTCAGTGGCTTTTCAAGGGTGTTGCCTTCGAGCTCAGTTTCCTCCTTTGTAAGGATTCAATACACTGAAGTCGAAGAGCCTAACACAGGATGTGGTGCCCAGTGGTGCCAACAAACGTCTCTGAGAAAGTCGTCCACCCTGCGCTCTCTTCTGCTCCCACGTGCTCCGTGCAGCCCTCTTTAGCCCACTTCACGTTGGGTCTTAGTTGGTTGTTGTGGACTTGTCCTGTCCCTGCTTGTTGCACCCCCTCAAGCCCCAGGGCCCTCACAGTCCCATTGCGTCCAGCAGTCTGCCAAGTGGCCACTCTTCCAGACACCGTCTCTCTCTGCCCAGAGAAGCAGAAGCCCTGGTCCTTGCCTCCATGGAACTTACAGAGTCCCCGAGTGGTGAAAAGCAGTCTGCCTGAAACAAGGATTCCAAAGTGGCTGCAGTGGCACCGATGTGTTTAGGCTTCTGTGAACCTGCGTTTTGCTTTGACCGGCCCATCCTTCCTTTGGCACCGTATTGAAAGGAAAGGAGGGAAGAAGCAAGCAAGCGACCGTGTAGGTTCTCGTGAACCTGAAATCGGTGGAGAGGGACAGACCGAGTCTCATCCCAATGCCACTCCAGTTGTTCTTGAGTAGCTGCCTTGCCTCTTCCAGCCTTGGTTTCTCCATCTAATCAATGGAGTAATGACTGTACCTTCCTCAAGGGCTGTGGTGGAGTAATGGCCCCCAAATGCATGCCCAGTGCTCGCCCAGCACCTGGCATGGGGAGCCGACTGCACAGTAGGCCATCAGCAGCTGCCACTTTTAGGGTGCCCTGCTTTGCAGATGGGAGACAGGAGCTCAGAGAGGTTGAGCCCCTTTTCAAGGTCACAAAGCTACTAAGCCAGTTCTGTCTGAATCTACCAAACAGTACAGATTTTGGAGGAAAAGAGGGAAGGAAGGGCGAAAGGGAGGGAGGAGGAAAAAAGAAAGGAGGGAAAACAGCAGGGAAGGATCAGGGGGAGTTGGCCAGAGCTGGTGGAGCAGATGGAAGACAGAGAGACACCACGCTAGGACTTGAGTGTCTCCCAGGACTCTCACCCAGAGGGGTGATGTAGCATGTGTTTGTGTCTTTGTAGTGATATGACTTAAAAGTGACGCAGATACATCTATGTGCACTCAACTGATCAGCAAATAATGAAGTGAATACATCAATTTGTGAAATATTTCTGGTATTTTCTTGTCATAGGTTGTTCCCTGCTGTGTGCTAACCATCATACTAGGTGTTGAGGACTTAGAGAAGGCAGATGGAAAGCTGCCCAGGAGGAGGTCATTCTTCAAAGGGGACGACTAGGCTCTGGTCCCACTGCTACACAACAGCGATGAGGTCAAATTTGCCTACCAGGGTCAGGGCAGGCTGAGGGGGTTCAGTCCAGTCCCACAGCTGAACCAGCTTGCCTCTCCTGCTCCCTCACCCGACCTGTTGTCATTCCTTCTGAGGTCAGAGGCCCATCTTTGATCAGCAGCAGTGGGGTTGATTGTATCCCTGGCCTCTTACCAGCAGGAGAGGTGCGAGTGAAGGCTCGCCAGGGCTTGGGAGGAAGTCAGTGCCCCTTGCCCATGCCTGGCTCCTGAGAGTGGCCCCATGACCCTCAGCTGACTGTCAGTGCTAATCCAGTTGTGCCACCCAGCTCACCCAGGTGGCAAACAGTGGGTGCCCAGCTTTGGTGAGGGTACCAGCAAGGGAGATGGGTTGGTTAGTTTGTTGGCTGCTCTCCACCAACCCCAGTGATGCCAGAGAGGGGAGTGAGCATGGTCCTCTGAGGGTATGCTCCCCAGAAGTGCAGATGGGAGAAAAAAAGGTAGGGGTGGCAATAAAACATGTCAGAGCAGAGAGGTGGTTGGAGTTGGGAGTGGGAGCAACTGTGTGAAGCATGGGGGAGTCTCTCTCCTCCTCAGCAGCCTTCCAGTGCTCAGCTCTCGGACCTCCCCCTCTATGAACCTAGGCCTTAAATCAGCCTGGGCACAATTAAAGGCGTACAGAGTAGCCTCCAAGCAAACAAAAGAAGATGACAACATATTCACCCACAGTCAGGCATTGTGACCTCTAGAGCCAGACAGACCTGAGTTTAGATCCCAGCTGTGTCACTGAGTAGTGGTGTGACTTTGGTAAGTTCCTTAACCTGTCATCCTCACTTTCCTTACCTGCAGTGGGATGCACATCTCACGAAGTGGTGAAATTAAGTCAGCGCGCACAGATAAGCAGTCACATGACCTCTCCCTGGCTGTTGGTTCACCTGCTCACAACCCTTTGCTTTAGGTGGGTCTCTCCCCTGCTCTCTCGTATCCACTGTACAGGCACAGTGCCAGTAGGAAAGCATGTGATACCTACACCTTGGTTGATTTGTATTTGCACTCACACTACCTTGCTGGCCTGCATTTGTGATGGTTTCTAGGTCTATATCTATAACGAAAGACAGCTGCTATTCAAGCGCATCCAGCCTCCTTGAGGGACACTTACTTCTGGAGGCTGATTCCTGTGGCAGCGTTGCCGTGAGTGCCGCCACCAGCAGCAGCACCTCCCTGGGACAGAATCTGCCCTGCCCTACACCGTGTCCTTTCTCTGCTCTGTGCCCACCCCCAGCTTAATTGAGCACTTAGTCTCTGCACAGCTCTCTGCTAGGCAGGACAGAATTCACAGTTTAAGGGACAGACAGATATGGGTGGCTGGAAGGTTGAGTAAATGTGGCTTGTAGAATACTATGGTACAGATTTTTTTTTTTCTCTCCCATTGTTTCTATTTTTTTTCCTGGAGGTTTTCATTCTTCCCGTGTCCCTGGATGAAAACCGGCACAGGCTTTGAAATTTTCTGGCCAATCTGTGGTTTAAAAAGCCCAAAACTATGGTTGCTTTTAAGTTGAAACAGTCTCAATTCATTAATTGAAATGTCCAGTCTCAGGTAAAAATAAAATTTCAGAACCTGAATTAAGGTGGAGGCTTTTCTCCCGTGTCAGAGAAGGCAGACGTAGGTGGGTGGTCCTTGCTGGCTTGGGGGCAGGGGTGGTACTGGAAGGGCATTCCAGCCAGAGGGCAGTTTAAGCAAAGGCAGGAAATAACACCACTTGCTCAGGGCCTCCCATGCTGCTCAGTGTGGCTGAGATACCGCAGACCCGGGAGATAGTTCTGTAATCATCCCTTTGTGTAATTGTCTCTCCCACCAGGGAGTGAACCCCTTGAGGACAGGGACCATGCACTGAACCCTCTAGGCCAGCTTTGTGCCTGCTGCCCCGGAGATGAGCTCTGAAGTTTTTGTTGAACGAAAGAATGATAATACCACGCAAACATGTCTCTCTTTTGTCAAGTTTTTGTTGCTTTCTAATAATGGGGGAGGCTTGGGAGGTGGTGATTATTTCTTGGCTAAAAAGTGGTTGCGTGTGTGGGTGGGGGGTCCTCTTCTTATCACTGGTGCTGGGGAGCTAATTTGGAGCCGAGGACACTTGCTGTCACTGCACAATGGATGAGCATGGGTACCTCCCACACAGACTTCCTCCAGGAAGTGTGTCTTGAGGCAAAGAGAGGATTCCACACAAAGCAAAAATTACCAGAAGCTGAAACCACTTAACTTTCTGAAATGAACCTGTCCTCTGTCCATCTTGCTCTCATGAGCATCCAGAGCAAACAAAACCAACAACCTTTATTCTGTGACGGAAAGAAACTTGGTCGGTTTTATGTTAGAGTATAACCTCCTTAACAGTGGGGTGGGTGATTGCAGTTTGAGGAAAAGATCAGAAGTTCAAGAGTAGTGCCTTAAAATAGGTTAACAGCATGCTGTGTGGGGGCACCAGGTCTTCCCAGAAAGGCACATGGTTTCAAGGTTACAAAAAAGTGAGGGTATGGAGTTGGAGCAAGTTAAAGGAATCTGCTCATGAACTTCTCACTGAACTGTGTAATCAATCACCTTGGAGCCTCTGGAGATATGAGAAGATGCTTCCAAGAGGAACAACTTTGAGTCTTCGCTCTGGTGGGGGAAGGAGAAGGAATACTCACTGGGCACTCACTGTGTGCCTGGACTTGGCAGTTGATGGAGACACAAAGGTGAACCTGTCCATAGACTGACTGGCAGGTCTGTGGGCAGAGACTTGGTCTCATTCATGATCCTCACCTTGCAAGCACCTAGTAGGAGCTTCACAAACATTTGCTGAATGAATTAAAGTCAGGTTCCTTGCCTCTGGAACTCACTCTGGTGGAGTAGACAGACCTTTAATCCCATAAGTGCTGTCCAGGCTGAGAAGAGCTAGGGCTCTATGTGAGTAGCAATGAGTCCCAAAGAAGGGGTGTGCCCTTAAGCAGGAACTCGATGCTTTCATTCAGTTTTCTCCAAACTGAGTGGAAGATCTCTACCTCACCTCCTAACTGTTCTAGGCTGCTTTCAATATGATGGAGACAAGGGCATCTCTGGAGAGAGTGAATCTTTTCCCACTGATATCTTGGGAGGCAGCTTATTCTCTTTGAGCTTTGAGCCATGAGTGCAGAAGAGGAGCCTCCTCAGATCTCCGAAACTGATGGGCTCATAACCTTGAGGCTGGCTGAGCCCACCTATGTCAATTTCAGCCACTAGCCCAAGGTAGGCTCCTCTAATCAGCAATCAATCTCGCATGCTGTCACTCCCAAACTGATGTGGGTTTTCCTGTCCCCACTTCTGACCTCCTTCCTGCCCTGTCATTTATATTCTCTGGTACCTTCATCCCTTAAAAATAGATTTCTCACTCTCACAACATCTCAACCTGTCATACACTGCAGGTGGGAATGTAAAGCGGTGCAGCCACTCTGTAAAAAGTCTGGCAGTTCCTCAAAATGTTAAACCTCGAGTTGCCATATGACCTGGCAGTTCCACTCCTGTGTACGTACCCAAAGGTGTGTAGGAGGTAGTGGCCGCAGCAGGCAGAGGTGTGGGCTTTGGCAGACATGTCTCTTAGCATTGCCTGTGGGTCTCCGCCTTGGGATGTAGGTAGCTGTGATCTCAGGCATGCTTTCCTGCAGCGCCTGGCCTGGACAGCCAGAGTTGCTTCCTGCTCTCTGAAAGCTAGCTTCTCTGACCTTTTATTCGCCAACCTCCTAATGGGTTTCCAGCACTTAATTTCCTGTAGCAAGTCCCATCTTGAAATATTGGAGCAACTCGTTTTCCTAACTAAACCCTGGCTGATATGGAACCTGGATATAGTGTCCTCTTAGGAAAACTCTTTGAAGGATTTATTTTTTCTAAAATAATATATTTGAAAACAGAGGAAGCGGGCTTGGGATGGAGACCCCATGGTAGGTGTCTGGGATGTCCCTCCTTGGACTTAGTTGGCCGAGCCCTTTTATCTGCCCAGCCTGGGAGAGGGGAAGACATTGTCCAGAGGGCCTTCCCAGCCAGGCGATTCCATTCCTTTTCTCTGGCAGTTAACTGCCTATCCCTTGTGTGAATGAAGCAGCAGGAATTATTGTCCCCAATGTTAAGGGAGGGAAACTGAGGCACAAAGAGGCTCAAAATGGGGTAGTATGTGGCAAATCCAGGAAGACATCTCTGTGCTCTATCTCCAGGTTTATCATCTCATTACTAGAAAACAAGAAAAATTCTAGGGGAGGGGGCCAGTGGGAAAGATTCGTTCAGCATCTATTATGTTCAGTGTTAAGCACTTTCCATGTGATAGTTCATTTGATTGAATCTTCACAAAGTCCTGTTTTATGATTCCCATTGTTGAGAAGAATGAGGTTCAGAGAGGTTCCCAGAGTCACACAGTGGTAAATGCAAGATTCAAACCCAGCACTTTCTAGCTCTGAAGCCCATGTTCATACTCCCACACCACTACTCCTTGAACAGCTGCCCGGGGAGTGCTACTGGTCATTTTCGGGGCCCTCACTACAAAATCTTGTGTGTGCCTGTAGCTGTATTAGACTCTATATATAGTTGTTTAGTTAAATTCTGGCCTCTGAGGTCTTCCAATTTAAGGTGAATACCATTCATTTCTAGGACTCTAATTTGCTTTATTTAATGTCTTACATGCATTAGCTCTGATCCTCATGAACCATGCAAAGTATTTATGATTATCTTCATTTTACAGATAACAGAATTCAAAGAGATTAAGTCATTTGCCCAAAGCCACACAACTAAGTCTCAGAATGGGCTTTGGAAAGGATCCTGTGCTCACTGATGAACACCACACAGTCTACTGCGCAATAAGGAACATGCGTAAGTGGATTCCGATGTAGCCATGTGATCAGTGTCATCAGGCTCTTAAAAGGATGATCATTAAAAATAATTTTTAATAAAAAGAAAAATGCGTATAATATGAAGCTCCTGAGAAAAAGCAGTACACAAAAATGTGTGTAGAGTGTGCTCATTTAAGAAGTAAAGCATCAGACAAACATTATTGTGTAAAGAAAAGGAACCTTGGAGAGAGATATACCAAGATGTGAACAGTAGTAGTGAAATGGCAGGTAATTTTTTTTCTCTTTTGTTTTTCTGAATTTGTTAAATTTTCCTTAATGGAAAAAAAATTCCATATATATATATATATATATATGTATGTATGTATATGTATATATACACACACACATACATACATACATACATATACATATTTTTTAAAGGCAGCCACCCCAGCCTGAATAAAACGAAGCATGGGTTTAATATAACAACAGAGGAAAACCCCTCAGGCATTGGGGAGGTGGAGAGGAGGGGAAGGAAGCTGTGGGGCACATGTTTTCCTCTCCTCCAAGGGTACCCCCTTTGGGTTTTCAGATTCATGTGCAGCCTCAGCCAGTCTCTGTCCATCTCTGTACACTCACTGTGGGTACCAGCCTGGGCTGGGCCCTGAGGCTGCACTCTCTGTTCCTGTGGAACAGACTGTGTCCTATTCTTTGTGCCCCCGACGCCCCCAAGCAGTGCTCCATGTGTGGTAAGAACACAATGAAAGATTGGATAGAGAGAATCTTCAAAGTTGTTTTTTAGGACTTGTGACTTGACTTGGAGACCTGACTTGCCAGCCAGCCTCTGGGACCAGATGGGAACTGAATATCGTTAGTGCACCAATGTGAGAAGAGGCATCCGGAGGACTCACTTCTAAACCAGCCTTGTCATTATTCCACATCTTCTCTGATTAGGAAGCCTCTTCTAAGATGGTGCAAAGGTCTCCATCAGCTCAGAGATTCTTAAATTGTGGGGTTTGAATATGTGGTATTCAATTTTTATTATCCAGTCACTATTATAATTAATTTATATAGACATGACCCTTGCTGACAAGAATCTGGCTATATTGTGGGCCAAACCATGTCCCCTTCAACTTAATGATGACCCTGCAAGGCCCTTCTGGTCCAGCTCCTTCGTGGCTCCTGCCTCCTGTCCCAGGGCTCCCTCTCCACTCCCACTCTGCTCTAGCTGCGTCATGTTATTGCCCAAATGGGTCCAGTGCTTTGGGCTCCAGTCCCAGCCTTTGTGCCATTCCCCTGCATGGTGTGCCCTTCCCTCAGTCCATCTGCCAAACTCATCACCCCTCTTTGAGGGCTTCTTTACAAAGCGTTTATTGACCTCTAGAAAGGTAACACTGATCTCTCTCTAAGAGTTCTACCATCTCTAGAATAGTTCTCGTGTTTATTCAACATCCACCTTTTTTGCATATATTTAGTGGGCACTTGATGAGGACCTATGTGCTTGGTATATGTTATCCTGGATTCTGGCAGTGGCCATGTGAGGAGGCATCATCGTTTCTATTTACTGATGAGGACACTAGGGCTCAGAGAAGTGAAGAATTGGCCCAGGGTCTCATAGATGTTAATGGGAGCGCTAGGATTGATGCCGTGTCTGTGTGACTCCAACCCTTAGTCAAGTTTTCCGGGTTTAATTGGATGACTCAGTGAGGTGGTGGCTGCTACAGGTGGTGGTGCCTGTGCATTCTCACAGCCCTCTCAGAGGAGGGGCTTAGAGTAGCAGTCTGACGAGAAGGGGAGCAGCAAAGAGATGGTCTGAAACTGAATTTGGGCAGCAGTCATACTGCTTTTGTATGGACCACATGTTTATATAAGATGGCTCTAGAGTGGCTTGATGGAGATTATGGGAGGCTAAACCCTCACATACCACTGTGGATGGAGTCAAGGAAAAGTTTGGAGTAGAGGGAAGCAGAAGGCAGAACTGCAGTTAGAGGAAGTCGTGTACCGGTATCAGGATGAACAGTCACCACATTTCATCATCTACCTGAGTCAGACCTGGGAGGGTGGTTCTCAGAGAGCAGATAAGGTTGTCTGATGCCTGGAGGAGTCTCCAACCCAAAGAGGGTGTGTGAGGGAGTATCTTTCATGGGCACTAATAGTAAGCAACTATTAAAAAAAGTTCTCATTAAACAGCATTTCCATACTCCTGAGAAGGGAGCCTCAATTATTTTCTCTTTTCCAAAAAATATGGAAAGAAAAAATTAACTGGGAAGAGCAAGAAATGATTGCTGTTGTTAACAACAATAAAATGACAGTTGAATGTAAAATTTCAACTTTTTCAAAGAGCTATCATATGTCATCATCTCATCATCTCATCTTGTATGTCATCATCATCCATTGAGATGTCTGGAGGGCCTCCTAATTCAAAGGGGGGAAAAAGCCCTCATGATGAAAATTAGTAGGAGCCATTAGAACCTGACTGATCTTGTGGGGCAGTCCCTCCAGTGCTCATCATTGAAATAAGAGGTTACTCAACGAGCCGTTGTGGGCAGAAAGAGGGATTGAATAGGTTCCTTGTTGACTAGAAGTGAATCGAACCTTGGATCCTGGAAGACAGAAACCAGTGAGCTGTTGTTCCCTTTACTTGTTGGTCATTTCAGATTTGTTTGGGTTGGCAAAGACATTTTCAACAGTCCTCGATGACATCACCAAGAGTGCCAGGCAAGAACTTTGTGCACAGGGTAAAGTTCTTCATTCTCTGGATTGGCCAATCAGGGATAAATAACTTGCTTGTTGACATTTGATCCCTCATACCTATGACCCTCATTTCGTCCTTTCAGATTTAATTGATTCCTTCTTTTAGGGTAGCAATAGTTATAGATGCTATTCCACAAAGAAGCATCGATTCTATTATCTGTTTCCTCTATTTTTCTTCCTTTTATTATTGATTTGATTCTAGGTTCTGGTTTTGAATGGGTCATAGCAAATAGAATAAATAAATAATAGCACGTTAAGCTATTAAGCTAATAAAAAAGGTCTTTCCTTTTTTATTGAGATATAATAGACATATAAAATCCTTTTATTTTCAGGTATACAACATAAGGATTTGATATTTGTATATATTGTGAAATGCCCACCATAATAAGTCTAATTATCATCGATCTCCATACTTAGTTGCAATTTTTTTTTCATTTGAGAACTTTTAAGAACCACTCTCAGCAACTTTCAGATATACAAGATTATTAAAGATAGTCATCATGCTGTGGTATTATGAGTCACATTGCATCTCCATTACTTATTCATTTCATAATTGGAAGTTTGTACCTCTTGACTCCCTTCAGCCATTTTACCCAGCCCCCCATGCCTGGTTCTGGCTTTCACCAACGTCTTGTGAGTTTGGCTCTTTTTTTTTGTTTTTGTTTTTGTTTTTAGATACACATATAAGTGAGATCATATAGTCGGTCATCATTTTCATTGGCATCAATACCACAGTTATTTTCCAAGCCATCTTGATTTAGTTCAGCATAATTTAGTGTATTTTTGAGCTCTTCCTCATTCTAAGCATCGTGTTATGCATTGAGGATACAACAATGCATCTTTAAATATGACTTATGTTCTCACGAGGCTTTTAGTCTAGTGGAAAGACACATTAAATAATTATATGTGTATTTAGAATACTTACCAAAGGATGCAATAGGGAAGTTTAGCAGGAAGACCCAGCCGAATCTCGATGGATAGGATGAGGAATGGACACAGGCAAGGCCTCCCAAGGGAAGTAAGATTGCAACTAAGAATCATAAGGTGAATTTTGTGAGGGTGGCGGGGAGGGGAAGGTGGTGGGGACAGGAAACAAAGAGCATTTCAGTGGAGAATACAGCAAGGCAGAGTTCTGGAGAGCTTGACATGCTTAAAGGAAGTCAAGATGTTTCAGAGCACAAGGAACAGAGTGATAGGGGGTGACCTAGGTTTCAGACTTGATACCAACACATTGGGAAGCCTGGCTTAAGTGGGATGTGTTACACTAAGCAGGTAGTGAATGTTAATGATGATATGGATGATAACGATAATAGCAAATACTTAAAGTGTGCTTACTATGTGCCAGTTATTGTTCTAAGCACCTTACAAACATTAATTAACTTACATAAAGACCCATTATAATCCACTTCTGTTTTCTGGCACCAGGGCTCAAGACCGAGCCAAAGCCTATGAAGGAAAACAAAGAGTCAGCTGCTGGGGAATCAGAGAACAGAGGCAAACCCTGCAGAGTAGATTGGAGCCAAGTTCTCAGGGTCTGGCAGAGATGGGTCTGACGAGGGCAAATTGGGAATGATCCAAGAGAGCCTGGTGACTTGCACAGACAGCTTTGGGGTTTCTTAGTTCAGTTTAAATGGCAGAAGGTGCATCACGGCTAGAGCCTGGTATGTCAGGAAGGTCTATCTCATGTTCTCCTGTGTGAACTGCAGGAAATAATGATGGAGGTGACCCAGATGCTCTTGTATAGTATATATGGACAGTACAATGCAAATGCTAGACCAAGACATGAATAAGCAGGAGTATTTCTGTTATGATCAAAATCTGAATTTTAACTGGTACCAACATTGACTGGCTAGTCATCTGTCAAGGAACAATATGTCCACCATGTGTATATATCTCAGTCGTTTGGATTGGGGTTGGGTTTGGGGACAGGTAGTTTTTGTACCATGGATGGTATATGGAAAAGCACCCTGGCCTCTAATGCTAGTTTTGATCTCTCTTAGCCATGTGAACTGGTACAAGCCACTGCCCTGTCCCAGTCTCAGTTTTCTCATCTATATAATGGGCTTTATGGAACTGTTCTGAGGATAAAATGAAATCTTACGTGTGAGAGCATCGTTCCAATGGTACACTCACCGTATCAGGGGTGATTGGATGCTGAGGAAACTGGCTGTGCTCCAAACCATCATGCAACTGGTGTGTCCCAGAATGCCAGCTTCATAATTCGGTATAATTCAAGAAATGTAGTTGGCAGATGTCTATATGTGCTTTCAAGGCATCCTCTTCCCAGAAGAGGGGTCCACAAAATGCAGATGGGGGTCAGATGGTTGCTTGTGGCAGACGCTCAGCAGAGTGGACAGTTGTCTTGTGGTTGGTGTGGCAGGCTCACAGCAGAGTGGACAACTGTGACAGTTGCTGCTTCCACTTCCCAGGGTCCTTTCCATCTCCCTCTGATAATAACAGGCCAGCCTGACTTGTAAGAGGACTTGAGGACTTGAGATTCCCCATTCAGCTCATATGGATGGACCCACAGTGGGAATAAAGGAAAAAGGAAGAATTCATCTTCTTTGTCTTTGGAATAAAAATATAGATGCCAAATGGCACATTGAAATGCAGTATTTAAGAAAAATGCCATGGGTTTTTAAAAAGCAAAATGTTTATTTCTGACCTAAAAAGTGAATGAGCTCTGGCATCAGAGAGACCGAGGCTCATATCTTGACCTGGGCGCTGGCAAGTTACTGTACCTTCCTGAGCCTCAGTTTGCTCATCTGTAGAATGGGGTAGGTGTTGGTGGGGGCAGTAATCCTTGCTCCACAGGCTTGTTTTGAAATGATCACATTACAGGACAAACAGACAGTGAGTGGAAGATTCCCACTCCTCATCTTGTTCTCATTCTTTTCTGCTGCTCCTTTCATTTATTCCTCCTCTCCCACACCCATTCTCCTGGTCCAAACCTTACGCCTGGCAGAGGGGACTCCGGGACAGAGCTCACAGCTGCTTTCCTTCATTAGCACCTGGAGGCCCACCTTTTTCTACCAGAGAAACAGGGAACTCCTTTTGGAGGTGAGCCCGCTGGTCTCCTTTTCATCCTCCTTATCAAGCCAGGTGATGAAATCGAGGCATGTACCTGTACTAGCAACTGACCTTTCCACCAGAAGTTAATAGAACTCACAGATGAAACTCTTTGGGTTTTTATGATTGGGGAGTTCAAGTCATTCTGGCCTTACCTACTTTGTGTTCCCGATATTGCAAGTACTTTTGAATGCTTATTTTTATGCAGGAAAGCACTGAATATCAAACTTTTTAATAAGAATTCCTTATGGAGAAGTAATTGCATCTTAGGGGCCAGTTGCCACTTCAGAGACCAACAGTGCAGCTTTTCAGCAAGGAGCCTTATTTAAAAAGCTTGGGAAAGTCCCAAATTGATGTATCTGTGGGGCCATGAAACAGGCCTAGTTTTGGGGTGAAAGAGGGAGACCCTTTCCTGGAAACAATGCCAATTGACCAGAATAAATATTTGTCCCGCCCACCTTTACAAAGGCCCCAAGGATTCCTCGCTTCTGGATCCCTTTGGGGACTGTGCACAGAATTAGGGAGTCGGGAAGGGACCAGAACTCCCTACAACATTTTACTCTAAGTAATAGAGGGGAATGCTGGCTGGAAGCCATTTGCTTAATAAATTAATTTTCTAATTCATTTAAACTATAAAAACTCATTATGTAAATTTATTTAGTTATAGAACAGGTAAGATATTTGCACAGTTCAAAATTCGGAAGGTACCCTGTGAAAGTCTGTCTCCCACCCACTCCCTAGCCACCCGGTTTCCCTCTCCAGAGGTTCTTAGGTCCCCTTCCAGAGATAGGCTATGCACAGAAAAGCTGTGCATATTTTTTTCCTGTGTCTGGTTTGCTTGTTGTTGTTTTTTTTAACCCACACAAATGGTAGTCATTTTATAAAGTCTACTCTAAACCTTGATTTTTTTAACTTAATAATATTTCTGGAATTCTTTTAAAATAAACATAAAAGACTTCATTCTTCTTCTTCTTCTTTTTTTGGTTCATTTTAGTCCAGTTCATGGAGGCATCACAATTTTTCCAGTAATCTCTTATTGAGAGACATCTGGTTTGGTTTCTTTTCTTTTTTCTTTCTTTTCTTTTCTTTCTTTCTTTCTTTCTTTCTTTCTTTCTTTCTTTCTTTCTTTCTTTCTTTCTTTCTTTCTTTCTTCTTTCTCTCTCTCTCTCTCTCTCTCTCCTCTCTCCTCTCCCTTCCTTCCTTCTTCCTTCCTTCCTCCTCCTCCTTCCTTCCTTCCTTCCTTCCTTCTTCTTCCCTTCCCTTCCCTTCCCTTCCCTTCCCTTCCCTTCCTTTCCCTTCCCTTCTCTTCCTTTCCCTTCCTTTCTCTCTTTCCTTTCTTTGCCAAGTCTACCTATAAGATAAGGTCCTAGAGGAATTGCTGGGTAGAAAGGTTTATACATTTGTAATTTTGAATGATGTGGTGAAATTTCCCTACATTGAAGTTGGATCAATTTACACTTCCACCAACAATATGTAAGATTGTTTTCAACATGTGAGCATGGCATGTTTTGAGTGTATATTATATTCCATGTACATTGGGTGGTTAAAAAGGTGGAACTAACCTTCAATGCCTTCCCTTTACTCCTAAGGTGAAGAGTAGCCCCTTGTTAGCCTTGCATGACCCAGCCCATGACCTCCCCGCTTGTACCCTAGCCTTGCTGCCTGCCTCTCTCCTTGCCTGATTTACTATCCATGGACACACCACTTTATTCTAGTTTCCCAAACATGTAAAGCTTCCTCTTCTGCCAGGTCTTTGTGCATGAAGTGCCAGATGCCTAGAAGGCCTTTCTCCCTTCTCTTCACCTTGTTAACCACTTTTAATCTTTAGTTTTTAGCTCAGTCATGCTCCCTCTTGGAAACCCTTCCCTCACCTCCATAACTAATTTGGTATGACTAGGTTGTGAACACCCAACACTATGTGCTTCTCCTTCAAGGCCCAGAATCTATTATCCATTTCATTTCTGTAATCATTTAGTTAATGTTATTCTTTACTGTTGGTCTGTGAGCTCCATAAAGGCAGGAACCATATCTGTTTTTCTCCTTATTGTATCTCCAGAGCTTAGCACTGTGCCTGGTACCTAGCTGGTATTCAGTAAATATTTCTTGTTTGGTTTTATTCAGTAAGATCAAAGACTCTTTATTAAGTATCAGCTATGTGCAGGAATTGTTCTAGACACCAGGGATATAGTAGTAGTGAATAGACAGAGAAAATGTCTGCTGTCATTGTGCTTAACATTCTGATAATGGTTGGGGGAAGAAGTGTATAGTTAATAGACAAATAAATTAATAACTATATAATTATAGATTTGATACCTGCTAAGAATAGAAAGCAAGCAGGGTAAAGCACTTTAGATAGGGCTGGGAGAGCTATTCTTCCGGGAAGGCTTTTAAATAAAGTGATAGTTGAGCAGAGACCTAATAAAATGAAGGAGTAAGCTATGTGGGTATTTGGAAGAAGAGCATTCCAGACTGAGGGAATAGCAAGGGCAAAGATCCTGAGGCAGGTCCATAACAGGCATGTTAGATGAACAGGAAGAAGACCAGCATGGCTGGAATTAAGAGGAAGTGAATGATGATAGATGGATGAATTAATGACTGAAGAAAATGGCACATGGTGAACAAGGTAAAATTTACAGGTGAAATTGTAATTTTAAATCAGAATTGACAATGTTGTTCAATACATGGTCCTGGATTGTCCTAAATAATCTCTACATACAATTTGTGAACTTCAATCATACTCTTGTTATCTACATTATTGAATCAAATGGATTGTAAACAAAAATGTAAAACCTAAAACTATAAAACCTTTAGAAAAAAAATAAGAGATCATATTTGTGACCTTGAGCTAGGCAAAGATTTTTAGATACGACTCCAAAAGTATGATCTGTATAAGAAAAAAGTTGTAAATTGGACTTCTTTAAAAGACATCATTAAAAGAATGGAGACAAGTCATAGACTCAGAAAAAAATAATTGCAAATTACATAACTGATGAATGACTTGTATATAAAGAACTCTCAAAATTTAACAATAAGAAAGCAAACGACACAATTTAAAAGGGGCAAGAGACTTGAACGGGTGCTCCACTAAAGAAGCTATGTGGATGGCAAAAATCATGGATGGCAAGATATATGGATAAGCATGTGAAAAGATGCTCAGTATCATTAGTCATTAGTGAAATGCAAATTAAAACCACAATGATATATCGCTATTTGGAATGCCTGAAATAAAAAGTAGTGACTTTATCAAGTGGTGACTAGGATGCAGAACTATAACATTGCTGGTGGTAAATGCAAAAATGCTATACAACTTTAGAAAACCCTTTGACCATTTCTTAGAAATTTAACATACATCTACCATATGACCCAGAAATCTCACTCCTGGAGAAATGAAAATTTATAGTCACACAAAACCTGTATGTGAATGTTTATAGCTGTGTAATTTGTAATTACCTCGTAGTGGAAACAAACTAAATGTTCCTTAATTGAAGAATATATAAACAAACTGTGGCACATCCATGCAATGAAATACTACTTTACAATAAAAAGAAGTGGACTGTTGATACATGTATCAAACAACAGGGATGAATGTCAGATGCCTTATGCTAAGTCAAAGAAGCCAGACTCAAAAGCCTGCACACTGTATGATTTCATTAATTTGACATTTTGGAAAAGGCCAAACAATAGGGACTGAAAATACATCAGTGATTGCCAAACATCTCTGAGATCAAAATCTGAGCCACACCCTCTCTTTGAGCTTCTGTTTCTTTACCTAAAATAGGGATAATTTTACCTACCTCCTAAGAGTGTTGTGAGCACTGCACATCAAAAAACAAAAAATTTCTAGAAGATTTTCAGTACTCAGGAAATGTTCATTTTTTCTCTTTCTCCTGTTTTGGGCAAATCAGTTTTACAGATGGCTAATCTCATCTATTAAGTCTTGATCAACTAGAGGGGCGTCTTTCCTTATCTTTATGTTCTGGACACAGCTGGCTTGCCCACTAGATACCGACTGCTGCCACTGGTTATATTGACTGTGACTCGAATGGTGATACCAGCTTGAATCCAACCTGGGTTTCAGCCATATCTGAAGACCCAATGGTAGGGCTTTCCAGGTCCCTATTTGCATGAAGGATGGAACCTTCCTGAGAACATATTCTAAGAAGGGGATAATGGCCATGGATAAGAAGGAGACCTTAAGAATGACTGAGGCAGGGAAAGAGGGAAGCGATTCTGATGATCTCTCACTCAAATTTGTGTACCTACCTAGCCTCCCATGGACTGTTTACGTGCACCCTCTCAAAGGACTGTAATGAAAAGAGGCTCCCTCTTCCTCTTTGCACCAGAAAACCCTGCAACTTTAGTATTTCAAGGGCTTCTGGGTCTTGGCTATTACAAAAGATGGTGGTTTCTGGTGGCTATGGTGATAACCCTGTGACAGCTCTGTGGAGAAGCCAGGGGTCATCAGAAGAGGACTCAATATATGTAAGACCTCGAGGAAACTCCCAGAAATATATTGGTTTATGGAACAAGGATTTTGAGCTTTTACTGTTAATGGGAACCCTCTGTGTTCTTAGGCTGATAGGATCTTCTCCCTACTTCTCCCTTACCTTTCCTCCTGATGTTTGTCATGCAATGTCTACAGAAGGTTGTGATCCTTCTCTCGTGGCCAAGTATTTGAAGACAAGCCCAAATCAGGTCTTAATGGAAATTTGGCCACCAGACACCCATTTAGCATCTACTGAGCACACACCAGGGGTAGAACCCTACTATGTCCTAGTCTTATCCCTGGGGAGTGCCTCTTATTAGGTTACATACAAGTGAAACAACTTTAGAATAATTATGCTATAATAATATATTTCTTCTCATACAGGGTACTATGGCAGTAGGATCTAGGTTTGAATGTTGCTTTCTAACCCATATTGCTTGCAACTGTTTTTATCCCTGGCTACCCGCTAAAACCACCAGGAGGGAGATACTTAAAAACTGTGATGCCTGAATCCCACTCACGACCAATTCATAGGTAAAGTCCTGATTCTGATATGTTTTAAATGCTGCCAGGTGATTTTTTCCTTCATGTTTTTATTGGCATTCTTTACAAATAATTAAGATAATACATATTAAATAGACACAAACCGAGGCAGATTGAAGAACATTCAGCATTTTAAAACAGTTTTGTAAATATTCAAATGTGAGATTATCACCCTTTTTACTACATTTTTAAATAGAAAACTACTTTAAATATAAAATACTGTACTAGATATAAATAAAAATTTGTATATTCAGGTAGATTTTTTTTCAGGTAGATATTTTTAAGACTATAATCTATATAATGTTAAAACCCTTGTACTCATTTTATCCTACTGTCTTATGATATGACAAGTATTGTGAGGTAATTTAAGATTAAAAAAATAAAAAGAATTTGACATTGAAAATGATATTTTATCCTGAGACCACAGGCAAAATAAAAAAATACTTAGAAAACAGCCATGATTTTCCTAAAACTTTTCTATTCTTTTTGTAATTAGGGACAACCACCTCACTTCAAAATACTATAATTTATTTCATTTAAGTTACTTTAGGTCCACAAGGCAATGCAATGAAAATTCTTCTTTTTCAGGAGTAAATAGAAACAGAACAAATAAAATCTTCTAAATATCTAACCACTTAATGCCAAAACACTTATTTAATAAGTGTATATGTTATAGATGCTATAATTAATTTTTCTGAAGAGATTATCTGTGAAGGAGCTTGTTACTACCTTATAATCTATTCTATATTATTATTAACATTTTATTTAATTCAATATAATAATTCAATACAATTTTGGTGATTCTGTTTTCACAAGTGCAAATCAATAAAAGTGAAGCAATATGAGATTCTAGTTAGAAGAATTATTTCTACTGAAAGAATTCCAAGTATAAATTTGGTCTCTTTAGAATCAAGCAGGAGGGCTCATAAACATCTTCAATGTGATGACCTCACCATAACATTTATCAGAAAGCATTCTGAAGGTACATACAAGCACTATAAATAAAATGCTGTGCTACCTGCCATGTCAAAGTTGGGCACACCAATAGCAGATGTCACAGTGGTGTTCAGGGGCCAACTCACTCTAGCTCCTCAGGGCCAATGGTTAAATATTCAGGAATTTAGCAAGCAGTTTATTCAACCACCGGTAGCTTGAAATCTTCCATAGGGAGAGTATTTCACCATGGAAATTAGTCAATGCTACATATCAGGGTACTCTCAAGAGCCAGTTTATCAGTACCTGCTATCTAGGAAAGTATTTGTGATTTTACCTAACCCTTAACCCCTAACCTGACTTATGCTTTGCCTGGGTACATACTGAGCTATGATTTTATGGCCATGACACTGGGCCTACTGCAGGTCATGTGACAGAGGCCCACACATTCCTCATTTTCCACAGCTGTGTTATATGAGACTTCCTAGAATGACAATCTGCACATCCATTAGGAGAATTTCCTCAATAACATGTCTTCCCATTTGCCTTGAGCCTGGTTATTTAACATGTATTTATATTTGGTAAAACATATTCCCTTGCCACGAGTGAATAGAAGATATGTAAAGCACTTATCATCAGACATAGATTTGTGTAAGGAAAAGAAACATGAATAGCAAAACTGCCTTATAGGTGTTGACTGCCCTTACAGCCCTGGTGACGTGTTACAGCCTCTCTCCTGTGTTATCTGTGTAGGAAGGACCTAGGGAGACCTAGGAAACTTAGAAATGGACTGAGAGGCCTCTGAGGATGTGGCTGTGAACTTCATCCTGGAGGTGTGGACTACTTTACTAGATCCTTCACAGAAGGAACTCTATAGAGATGTGGTGTGGAAAACCTTCAGGAAACTGGCCTAAGAAACAAAAAAAACTGGAAAGATCATGGCATTGAAGATCTGTACAAGAACCAGTGGAAAAAACTAAGAAGTCATATGGCAGAGAGAATCTGTGATGGGAAAGATGGTAATCAATGTGAAGAAAATAGCCTATTCCAAATCTCAATCTAAACAGGAAAAGTCTTCCTTTAGTAAAACCATGGGAATACAGTGAGTATGGAAAAGTCTATATACTTCATTCATCCCATAATATGCACATCAGATGTCAGCCTGGACACAAACCTTATGAATATCAGAATTATGGAGAGAGCCATATAAAGGTAACATATATGGGAGAGTCTTCAGTTATCTCCAGTGTTTTGAAAACCATCAGAGAAATTACAATGGAGAAAAAAAAGCCTATAAGTGTAAGGAATGTGGGAGAACCTTTAGTTCTTCAATTTCACTTCAAATACATGAACTAAACCAATTGGAAGGAAACTTTATGAATGTAAACAATGTGGAAAAGTCTATAGATATTATCAAGCTTTTCAAACACATGAAAGGGCTTCCACAGGAGAGAAACCTTATAAATGTAAAAAATATAGTAAAGTCTTCAGTTGTCATAGTTCTTTTCCAATACATGAGAGAACTCACATTGTAGAGAAACTTTATAAATGTAAACAATGTGGCAAAGCCTACATACATTACAGTGCCTTACAATACACCAGAAGTCTCACATAGGGGAGAAACCCTATGAATGTAAGAATTGTGGTAAAACTTTAAGTTCTCATCTATATTTCCAAACGCATGAAAGAACTCACACTGGAGAGAAGCCTTATTCATTTAAGGAGTGTGGAAAACCTTCACATGTTACCAAAATTTTCAAAGAAATGAAATAAATTTCCCTGGAGAGAAGACCTATGAATGAAAAGAATGTGGGAAAACCTTCAGATGTTATCAGCATTTTCAAACACATAAATCATACTGGAGAGAAACACTATGAATGTAAACAATGTAGGAAAGGCTTCAGATATTATCAAAGCTTTTAAACTTTACCCTAGAGAGAAACCATATGTGTATTTAAAAAGTAGTGAAGCATTTAGTTATCTCAGTTATCTTCAAATCATGAAATAAATCACACTGGAAAGAAAACTTATGAATTTAAAAAATGTAGTAAAGTGTCCCAGTGATCTTTAAACACTTAAAGAAATCTCACTTGAGAGAAATCCTTTGAATGTAAACAATGTGGTAAGCCTTCAGAGATCCAAGTTTCTTACAAACACTTGAAAGAACTCATTTTGGAGATGATGGCTGTAAGGAATGTGGAAAAGCCTTCATTTAGCACAAAATTTTTTGAAGATGTGACAATTCTATTTTCTATACTAATAAATGATTGGAATAAATTTTATGTATGACAAGTTTATAAAAGAATATGGTTTCATGTAATTATTTATATTTGGCCCTTTGCTTTTTATCCTTCCTTCTGACTAGTATTTGGTGAATAGATTTTAATTTAAGAAGAGGGGCCTGTGAGAGAGCAACAAAATCTGGAGATATTCTCCCCATGGGTAATTAGGAACTTGATTTTCCAAAATCCACTTTCTTTTTGTTTCATGTTTAAATTCACTGATAGACAACATACTTGCATGATATTTGGAAGACAAAAATGAAGAAGACAGCGTTTGGAGCCACCATTCAGACAGAAAGATAGACAAACACAGACAGACACATAGACATATAGCAGCTATAAGAACACCATCTTCTAACCTATTATCTGGGATTTTTGACCTTTCAGTCAAGACTTTTCTAAAAACCACCACCAACTGTCTGATATTTATATTCTGAGCGGTGAAACTTTCCACTGATTTGCTCACAAGATTCATATCAGAGATCCATCAGAGTTTGGATTTTTCTGTAAGCCCTCTTCTGTTCACTGGGAAACTAATTCAGACTTTTGTGCTTATATCTGATCCCTCTCTTCTCTAGATTATATCCATATAAGGTCTAATTTCTATAGAAAACACCTCACAAACTTAACAGTGCTCGTAAGTATGCTTTCCTGATTCACCATGACATCAACAATGGTGCATTTGAGAAGAAGGATGTGGGAGTCTTTTATCTGCTGCATGTGCAGTGGCTGCCTTGACCCAGTCGTTTCAGGTGATGATAAGCACCTTCCTCCTGTTAGGAGGACCGTGGGTGTTTCCTCTAACTTGTAGCTGAATATAATCTCTCAGTATGTTTTTAATTATGTTTTATTACCCATGATTAAAAGTATATATATATTTTTTATCAAATGCACACTTCTGTAGGTGTTTCATAAAAATATTTTAACATTTTCTAAACTGTTGTACGCCAACAAATGTTGTTTTTTATTTCCTGAAAAAATATGCTAAAATGTCTCATGATAATTATGGGTTTTCAAAAAACACTTTGCAATTCTCTTTAAAAACACACACACACAAACCTGCCTTATAAGAAAGTCTCTAAATTTCATCAGTAAGGCTCACAGATGCAGACAGAGTCCCTGTAAATAATAAAAGTCTGTGTTCCTTTGATAATTTTATTTCCAGCAAGGGAAATAAAATGTGCCTGAGATCCACATTTGAATGGTGTCTCCAGTGAATACCTTTGGGATCTTGTCAAGTTACCTGGCTCCTCAAGTTTCCTCCTACGCTACATTGCAGATTGTGACAATAATGAAATAGAGCAGTGGTTCACGCTTGAGCACACATGGGATCATGTGGAGGACTCCTGGGCCTCACTCTAGAGGTTCTGATGCTCTAGAGGGGCCTGAAAATTGGTATTCCTAACAAGTTCCCAGGCAGTGCTGCTGAACCATTGAAACAAAGCATGAACAGTAACAGGAACATGGACAAAAACAGTAACAATTGCATAGTTTGTTGTCTCCTTTATTGCCTTAAGTAGTAGGTTAAGGGAAAGGAAATAGCATTTATTGAGTATCTATAATTATGCAAGTCATCGTATTCATTATAACACCCTCAAAGTCGTTATTATGATTTCATTTTATGGATGAGGAAATTGAAACTCAAAAAAGTTAAATGACTTGTTCAGACATTTACAGTAAGAAAATGGTGAACCCGGGATTCAAATGCAAGTTTGTCCAACTCCAAAATTTATATTCTATTTTGTTATACCTTGCTGCTTACCCACAGAGTTTGGTCACACTAATTGCATAAGTTTAGGGGTTTGATTTTATTCTCTGTCCTACATGATAGTTTGTCTTCTACTTTAACCATTTTTACTGTATTTTCCTCCACATATTTGGATATATAGCCAGAGTTCAGCACACTGGTCTAGAACAAGTCATTTTGGCTCTTTGAGCCTCATTTTCCTCATCCGTAAAATGGAGAATCATATTACCCATCTTGGAGCACTATGGTGGACTGACAAATATGTGAAAACCTTCTGGCAATGTGCCTAGCAAATATGAGGCGCACAGCATTTGAGAGCTGCTATTATCACGCAGTAGCCTCTCCTTCTCTTCCTTACCACCATCACTCATTTCAGAATGAATCAGATAATGTGTTCTCCCTCTCCTCTTGTGTTAGCTGCATTAACCAGAACTTAATCTGATCGTGTGTTTGAACTGTTTTATCAATCTGTCTCCTAGCGGCACCTATTATATTGCAGAGTGTTGTGAATATTGAATAAGATAACGTGTAGGATGCATAGCAACCAGCCAGTCAGCAAGCAAATATTTACTGAGCATCCACTCTGTGCCCAGCATGGGATATGAAGCAGAGAGTCCCTGCCCTAAAGAAACTTACGTAATTATTCTTATGCTTCTTTGTGGCTGTGGCAGGTATTAGATCTCTGACACTTTCACGAAACCAGTGCTGTTGCCTGTTTGATACTGTTTTGCTTTGCTTCTGAGCATTTTGATGGGTTTGTTTGTTTTCTTTACGTTCTAGAGTCAATGAGTAGGCTGGGAACTTGGAATTCTACTTTTGAACTCCCAGCAGCTCCCTCCGTTTTCACACAGATGGACTTAACTGGTATCAGTAATGCCTTCTAATCTCTATATCTGTAGTATTGCATGTCTAGGTGTGGCCTGTCTGCTATGACTCCTAAGACAGCAGCACAAGTGGAGTTAAGATCTTGCTCTTCCTTTTGGCATCTCCATCTCAGAACCTGAATTTCCATGCTTCATACAATTCCTGAGAACTTTAGTAATTAGTGGTACACTTGTCTAAGTCACCGATGACTTTCATGTTGCTAAATCCAATGCTCAATTCTCGTCCCCATCTTAATGACCCATCAGCAGCATTTGGCAAAGTTAATCACTCTCCTCCCTTTTCCCTCAAACTCTTTCTTCTCTTGGCTTGAAGGATACCACACTCACTTGCCTGCCATTTCTCCTTCTCAGCTAAAAACGCCTTCTCCCTGTCAGCTGCTCAGTCACCTTTTACTCCTCTCTTTCTCTCACACCCCACTTCTAATCCATTGGCAAATCTTGTTAGCGCCACTTTAAAACTGTACCTAGAAACGGATCGCTTCTCATCACCTCTGCTGCCACCATCTCGTCCAAATCTCTTCTTGACCCCAGTGGCCAGGGTGATGCTTTCCAAGTGTAAGTCAGATCACTGCACTCTTCCACTCAAAGCCCTCCAGTGGCTTCCTGTGTCTCTCAGGAAAAAAAAAAAAAAAAAAAAAAAAAAAAAGCGAATTTCCTTAAAATGGCCCATAAGCCCTGCACGATCTGGCCTGGCCCCCATGACCTCTCACACCATCTCCTGGAGATTACTCTCCCCTTCCCATCTGCTCCAGCCTCGCTGGCCTCTTTGCTGGTTCCCGACGAGCCAGGCCCATCCCACACAGGACCTTTGCACCCGTTGTTCCTTTCCCCTCTCCTTTTCTCCTCCCAGACAGTTGCATGACTTGCATCCTCTCCACCTTCCATTTCTTATTAATGTGTCACCTGCTCAGTAAACCTTCCCTGCCCGCCCTATTTAAAACTGCAACAACCTTCAGCATACTCGGACTACCTTTGTGCTCTTCTCGTCTCCTAATAGACCGGATGGTTCCTTTTGGCTTACTTTTTACCTGAGTTCTCCACTCCCATCTAAGCAGTAGGAAGGCAAGGATTTTTATGTGTTTTTGCCCACCAGTCTATCCCAAGCACCTAGCACAGCGCTTGGCGCACAGTGAGCACTTAATAAATATTTGTAAAATACGTGACTACCTGACATTTAACTAGGTCTTACATGTACCAGGCACTGTGCTAACTGCCTTGGTGGAGTCTATAATTTCATCCTCTAGCAGTACTGTGAGGTGGACACTCATTGTTTTATAGATGAGGAGATGGAAACTTAGGATAAGTAATGAACCCAGTGTCATATGGCTAGATAGCGGCAGAGATAGGGTTTGAACCTGTCTGGCCTGGCTCCAGAGCCCGTGTGCCTTGGTTGACATACTTCTGTGCCCATGTTAAAATTATATTGAAAAAAGATGCTTTTGCCTGTAGTAACTGAGGGTACCAGAATACCTTTGGGTTCAGTACAGCAATACTGTTTGCAATATAAGTATAGCCAGTTATATGACAACTTGGATTAAGTCAAGGACAGTCCCTGGATACTGGCTCTTTTGTTACCTCTCAGACATACATGTAATTTCTTGAAATTTGTCTTTTTATATTAAAAGCAGAGCACCTACATTTGGGAGTGGATGGATAAATAAGATTCTAATTAACTAAGGGTTCCTATTGAATAAATTGCAGCTGATTGATTTTGACAATAATGAGACCCTAAGATAACTTTGTGAACATGTCCCATGTTAACTCATCCTATAAACAAAAACAGTCACACCACGTCATAACCAACCTAAGCTCAGTCTAAATACTGTAGCTATTCTGCTACTTTGTTTTACTTGACAATTATTTTAATAAGTGGACTTCTTTTAATTCCTAGAGCTTGGGAATCTTTTGTTCTGTCAAATGAACTCAAAGTTCATTCTGGAGGCTTTGCTAGAAATAAATGGCAGAGATTTATTCAAGGGTTTTAGAGTTTGCAGACTGGAAACACAGGCAAAAACCCAGAAGTGTTCCCAAGAAGAAAGAAAAGTAAAAATTTTTTAATAGCAAAAGGTACATTCTTCAGAATTATCAGTCCTGCATTCTTAGCCCTAGGATTGGTCCAGGATGGTTATCAGTCAAATGACAGGCTGTCATGACAATGAGTGCTGGGAGGTCTGGTCACATTCCAGTGCTCTGAATAATGGATGTCAGGCGATGTGCTCTGTGAGTCCTTCAGAGGGTAATCAAGTGGTCTGGGTATATGAGTCCTTCGGGGGTAATTAGGGCCTGGAGGTCCTGATGTATATCCAGGCATTGACACAGGACCAGGAGGAAGGTTGACGTATAGCTAGACATTGATAAGGGACTAGAAACTTCAAAAAAGTTCAAGTTTCCAGGCTAGTTAGAACAAGAATGGAGTCTTTCCTCATGCCTCAATCCTCATATTGTTAATAATTTTAGCTAGCTAAAGTGATTCTATTTTATATATTCCCTAGCTTCACACTTTCCTCAGTTCTATAGAGATTTTTGCAGGGCTTCTACTAGTTGTAGCGAGGTTTGACTGAAAGATAAGAGCATGGATATGTGTAGCTGTACCAAGTGCTTTGCTCAAAGCCAAAAAAATTGTTTTGAGCCACTGCGCCTGCCTGCCTCCCTGGGCTGTGATGCAAAACACACTCTTTTCAAACAAAGGAGTGTAGGAAGTGACTGTCCTGTGGCCTTAAAAGCAATTCAAATCAGCTCCAAGAAAACAGATTCAAATCAGTAACCCAAACCCCATCCAGAGCCAGTTCTTTCTGAACGATAGCTGTAACCAACGCCTCACTGACCATTAGGTGCTCAATTCTATTTTAGGTAGCATGGAACTTACCTCCAATGTTGGGTTTAATGAATGAATGAATGAATGAATGAATTGATTATATTCTGCCTCTTTATAAAATATGACAAGTATTTTATCCCTTTAAATACAGTGAAAATGAAGATTTGAAAAAAGACTGGAAGCTAGTTATGGCAAAGTAGGAAATATTCTATCAGGAATGTGGATAACATAGTTTGGGCATGACATTTGACTCTGAGCTTGCCTAGCACCCAAGACAAAAAGAGAAAACTGGGCCACGTGAGTTTCATTATCATCTGAAGAAGAAGAAGAAGAGGAGGATAAGGAGACAGAGAAGGGAAACAGCAGGAGGAGCCACATTTGGTTTTGTTTGGAAGAGAAGACATTCACCTGGCATTACATTATCAGAAAATTAGGTTTTGCAGATCCTAATGTAAGGGCTTGAGATAATTCACTCAGAAATGACTTCAACTGTGATTTGGCAGGAGAAAAAATGGTCTGGGTCTCACCATGAAATCATGAAAGCACAAATCAATGATGGTTCTTCTAAGAAAAGCAGTCAACTCATAATTAAACTCCTGCATCAATGCCTGATCCCATATCACATTTATTTTTATCTTTGGCTTAGGGGTGTGAGGTGGTTGCTCATAATGAGTTCACTTCCAGAAAGATGGATTTTAGAGACACAGCTGATTCAGGTAATGAAAACAGCCAAGCTTGAGCAAACCACCAGAAATTTTCATGCCTTCTTTTTCTATGGGTTACTCAATATTGTATTTACCCCACACGATGCTGTCAAAAGAGAAAATGTAATAACCGGGAAAGTCTTGGCCAAAAGGAGACGCAAAGAACAGCGCTGACTTCGTGGACTGAGCAGGCGCTTTAGCTGTTGGAATTGCCTAGTGTGTACATTTTGGCATTCCCACCTACAGTGGACTTTTCTGAGATGGTGGAAGATAGCCAGACCTGACATATGTAGTAAGAGTGGTCTCTGCTTAAGAGCAAATATCCTGTCCCTGGGTTTTGAATGAGCAGACAAACTGGCCTACTTACACTGTTTGACTTAGTATACAAAGGCAGCTTTTCTGATACACTTTTACAGGAGATTCAATTAGCTTATTTTCCTGCCTTCTCTCACCTGGGTCTTTGGCAACCAGCTGCAAACATCTGCATTGCAAGTGCAAGTGTTTAGTACCAGAGTGACTCCTATCACTCCTGTAGGCCATTCCCAGGGGAGCTTTCAATTTCTCTGGATTGATAACCAACACATCTCACAACACAGAATTTAGTGATGGCATTCCCAGGGATTAGGAGAATGGGTGGAAAAGGTGAAGGGAACTAAGAAGTACAAACTGCTAGTTACAGAATAAATCACAGGGATGTAATATACAGTGTAGGGAATATAGTCAATACTGTAATAACTATGTATGGTGTCAGATGGTTACCAGAATTATGGTGATCACTTCATAAGGTATATAAATGTCTAATCACTAGGTTGTACACCTGAACTGAACCTAATATTAACATGTCAACTACAATTCAAAATAAATTTTAAAAAATGCAAATATTCCATTTCCTGTTTCTAGCCCTCATAATGAGAAAGTTTCCACTTGGGGACAGGGCAGCAATGGATTCTTTACAGCTGTGTGCCCTTTGGAAGGCACAAGTTTGTTCCAGGGTGTCAGGTAAAGGTCAGGGATGATGAGTAACAGTGTCCTCTCTAGGACAGTATGCTGTTTTATGAGCAACAGCACATGAGTTGGCATTGGGAAGCAGGGGCTGGGGCTATCCCCTTACTGTTGGGATATTAAGCCAATATCATGTCAAAGGACAGGAAGAGAGCTCCCCAACTCCCCCAGTTTATTGAACTGGTGAATTCTGGGACACCTGGTTCAGTTCTGAGCGTGGCAGCCATGGGTTTTTCCCTGGGTCTGGGTGAGACAAGTGACTCAGCTCTTTGGCTAACTCCCTTTCTCAGTTCTTGGCTCTAACTAAGTTTTGATTTTGCTCTAGAAAAAACATTTCTCGGAAATGGGTATCACTTAGCTGTGCCACTAAACAAGGGAGCTAGACATCCATACAGAAATTTCCTAGGTTCCCCCAGATCTCCAGGAAGTAACATTAGTAAAAATATTAATAATAACAACTGTCCCTTATGTAACACTTACCAGCTTCTGTTGCACATTTACTCACTTGATGCTCATAAGAGCCCTGTGAGGTAGTGATGTTGTTATCCTAATTTACAGATGAAAAACTTTGGGAACAGAGAGGTTTAGTAACTTGCCCAAGGTCACAGAGTGGTGGGGAGATGTTTGCTGAACACAGGATACTAAGAGAGTGTCATGGGAAGGGTAGTTTGAGGTAATGGTCTGGATAATTGGTAGCCAGCTTAGTGGGGCCCTGATGCTTTTGAATCTTCTTTGGGTCCAGGAGCCCTTTGGGAGTATGTTGAAAGAATATAACCTCTCCCCAGAAAAATGTACACATACATTATCACAGAAGAAAGTTCCAGTTTAGCTGCTTTACTTGAGGAATTTCAATTCACAAGTCATTTAACAAGGAATAGTCTCATTTTCCTGATATTTGGTGCTAGTGGCATTATCCGCCCTCTTTTTTGCAGGTGAGCTTCTATTGGTGAACAACTTGAAGGACTTCTCAGTCTTTCCTCATAACATTAGTCATTTGTAGTTATTTAAAACAGTCACTTTGTCCATTTTAAATATAGAACCTTTTATTTGTCAATTAAACCTCAATAAAGCTAGGAAAAACAGACCCAACAATCTCATTTAAGTCATTAAATCTTAATATTAATAATGAAATGTAAGTTTTGTCCATTTGAAAACTTCAATCTTGAATTCAGTTTCAAAGTTTCCTGTTCCTCCCAGGCCAGGCTCCTTTCCTTTGTCTGTAGAGAATTTCAAAACAATTATAAACTGACAAAAGTCCATCGGTGTTTACCTTCCTTATCACAGATAAGGCCAAGTGATGTTCTTCCCATCTAAGTGGACCACACCCCCTTTGTCTGCTATGATATCAAGTAACTTTGCCAGGTCTTGATGGTCCCTTGAGACCTGGTATCTTCAGGTCAACTCCCAGCTGGAAGCACCTGCCATTCATGCTTCTATGCCCAAAGCTGATTCCTCCTTGTCTCTAGCAAACACAGCATTGTGTCTATGTTATTCTTGCCTAAAATGCATGACTTCAATATAACCATGAGAAAACATCAGAAAAATCAAAATTGAAGAACATTCTATAAAATAACTGACCAGTTCTCTTTAAAGGTGTCAAGGTTATGAAAGATAGAGGAACTATCTCACATTGAGAGAGTATAGAGAGTTATCATAACCAAATGCAAAGTGGGATTGTAAATTGGATTTCTAAAATTTCTCCTCTTAAAAAAATGCTATAAAAAATGATAACTGTAGAGTGCATAAAGTACACTAATTTTAAGTGTACCACCTGATGATGTTTACTGTATGGATAACTGTGTAACCACCACTCAGATCAAGACAGGACATTTTTATAAGGAAAATAGAACATACCCATAAGGTTCCCTTGTGCCCTTTCCCTATCTGTCACCTCCGAGAGGTAACTATTATTCTGACTTCTATCATTGCCAGTGAGTTTTGCCTGTTCTTGAACTTCTTGTAAATGAAATCACATAGTCGGTGTTCTTTTGTGCCTGGCTTCTCTTATTCAATGTAATATCTGTGAAATTCATTTATGTCATTTTGTAAAACTGTGCTTTTTATGCTGTCATACTATTCCATTGTATGAATATACCATAATGAAGTCATTTATCCTGTTGATGGGCATTTGGCTTGTTTCCAGTGTTTGATTACTATGAATAAAGCTATAAACATTTTTGTATGTATTTTGTTCACGTGTGAACCCATTTCTTTGAGCTAATGTATAAGAATAGAATTGTGGGCTTATATTTTTAGCTTTGTGGATACTTCCAGGCAGTTTCCTAAAGTTATAGTACCAATTTCCACTTCCACCAGCAATGTATGAGGATTTATTGTTTCACGTCTTTGTTACCACTTGGTATTATCAGCCTTTTTTCGTTTTAGACATTCCGGTGGGGATAGCTTTTATTGTCATGCCAGTTATTGTTGAAGAATATGGGTCAGTTCTGGAAGCCTTCCCACATTCTGGGTGAAGCTAATTGTGTCCTTGTGGTAGCATTCAATGTGTTTCCTTTATCTCTGGTATTTCCCTTAAACTCACAACTAGCCCTAGGGCTCGATTACTATTAAAGTTTTTTTCAAGAGTGCTTAATAAGTAGTTCTTCTTCTTATCTATTTTGCATCAACTCAAGAAGAACATAATGTCTGTTGTCTAAACTTAATTGATGTTAAGAGAGATCACTGGATTATGGCAGTGTGCCTCTTTCATCTGTTACCAAATTTCTCATCTTGATTTTAGTGGAGATTGATAATTATTTACTTAGATACATTATTTCATTTGAGTTGCAAAATGATGATTTTCTAATTATAACATTCCTTTTGCACTTATTATCTATGGTTATTATAAAGTACTCTTCCTTATCAACTGTTTGGTTGCCCTGTATATACTTCCTTCCAGAAAAGCAAGATAACCACTTGATAATCTTTATCAATTATCAGAATATTGAGTTATTGCTTTAACCTCCAACATAATTAATGAATTTTTTGGAGTATCATTATGAACTTAAGGATTTATAAATATTGAAAGTGTTTCAATTCATTGCAGTCATTCTTTTTGATGATCAAATTGTCATGTCTTTGGCCAGCGAGAGCACCTTCAAGTTAGCTCTAAATGTGTGGACATTTTTAAGACTTTTGATATGTGACTTTACACTCCCCCAAGTGTATGAGAGTGTTGGTTCCTGCTACTGTTGCCTACAATGGACTCTCTAACATATTTTAAAGAAGTATCTGCTAATATGATAGATTAAAAATAGCATCACATTAAAAATTTTACTGTGATAAAACCTCTGTGTCCATTTAACAATAACCTCCCTTTCCTCTCTCCTCCCAGCCCCAGCAATCACCATTATACTGTCTGTCTCCATGAATTTGACTACTCAAGGTACCTCAGATAAGTGAAATCATATAATATGTATCCTTTTATGACTGGCTTGTTTCATTTAGCACAATATCTTCAAGTTTCATCCATGTCGTAGCATGTGTCAGAATAATAATTCATTGCAATTATATACCACATTTTGTTTATCCATTCATCTGTCAGTAGATACTTGTGAATAATGCTACTATGAACACTATGAACTTGGGTGTACAATCTCTGTTCTAAACCCTGCTTTCAATTATTTTTGGTATATACCCAGGAGTAGAATGGCTGCATCGTGTGGTACTTCTATGTTTAACTTTTTGGGGAACTGTCATACTCTTTTCCACAGAGGCTGCATCATTTTACATTCCCACTAGCAATATAAAGGGGTTCTAATTTCTTCACATCCTCACCAACACTTGCTATTTTCTGTTTATTTTATTTTATTTTATTTTATTTTATTTATTTATAATAGCTATTTTCCTAATGGGTGTGAAGTGGTATTTTGTGATCTTGATTTGCATTTCTCTAATGATTAGTAATATTGAGCATCTTTTCATGTGTTTATCGGCTACTGATTATCTTCTTTGGAGAAATGTATGTTTAAGTCCTTTGACCACTTTTAAATTGTGTTGTGTATTTTGTTTGTTGTTGAGTTACAACCGATATATATACACACATGCATATATATATATATATATATATATATATATATATGCTGGATATTAATCCCTTATCATTGCTTAGAGATATTAATCCCTTATCATTACACACATGCATATATATATATATATATATACACACACACACATGCATAGATATATATATATAAATATATATATATGCTGGATATTAATCCCTTATCATTGCTTAGGAAAGATTTGGGTCCAGGTAACTATATAACATATATATTCCATAAGTATCAGATATAGCATTTCAAATATGTTCTCCCATTCTATGGGTTGCCTTTTACTCTGTTAATAATGTCTTTTGATGTACACAAGTTTCAAGTTTTGATAAATTCCAGTTTATCTATTTTTTACTTTGTGGCTCATGCTTTTACTATCATATCCAAGAAATCATTGCCAAATGCAATGTCATGAAGCTTTCCCTCGTTATTCTCTTCTAAGAATGTTATAGTTTTAGCTTTTACATTAGGTCTTTGATCCTTTTTGAGTTAACATTTAAATAAGGTGTAAGGTAAGGGCCCAACTTTATTCTTTTGCATAAGTTTATCAAGTTTTAGAGACTGTCCTTTTCCCACTGAATGGTCCTGGCATCCTTGTAGAAAATCATTTGACTTTATATGCCTCCGTGAGCTATCTTGAACCTTCATATCCACAGGTCCCTTTCCATACAATAGACATTTAAATATCGTATTCAACCATCATGCCCCCCATAAGGACCTTTAGATCAACCATTGATAAATTCTTCCACTTTATCCACAGTGCCTAGGAGGTGCTTAGTAAGTTGGATTGATGAATTCATAACTGAATAGATAAGAAGTACTATAAATCTTCCTTATGACCTTGGTCATTCTTCTTTGAAAATGTCCCAGTTCCCAATGTCATTAAAAAATGTGGTTTCCTAAAATGGACATAAGGCTCCATATGAGGATGAGTCATCTGTAGGCCAAAAGTTGTCACCTCCTGTTTGCAGGACACTTTCCTTTTCTTCATGCAGCTGAGAATTATGTTATTTTTTTGGCAAGTGTGTCTGTCTTACTGTTGACTCGTACTGGGTTTATGATCAGCAAAAACACTTAATGATATGTTAAAAGAATGTTTGTTGACATTTTCCCCAATTGATTATAAAAGAGAAAGACTTTGGAAAAATATAGAATGGTAAAAAAAAAATCAATTGATCAGTCATTAACATGTTTAGTGTTCAATCTACTCTCTTGTTTCTTTGTGTGTGTTTAGCTTTTGTTTAAACAAAATTCAGATCATACATTTCATATCATTATATATTCCTCAAAACCTCACTTCATAATGGAGCTGTATACGATCATAATGGCTCTATAAAATTCCTTCATTTCATGTGTATTTTTCCTTAATATTTGTTGAACTATTTTGCTATTATTGAACATTTCAATTTTCACTATCTGTTAAAAATAATTCCATAAAAAATAATAATTCCATAATGAACATCATGGATCTCTCTGAATCTAAGTTGGACTTCACAATTTTTCCACCAGATTTTATTGTCTCCCAACATTCATTTTGGTTTTGATTGGTTTTACTTGATTCTTTCATCCTTATCAAAATCTCTATGAACCTCAATTTTCCCTAACATATTAGACATTCTTTTCAGGTTGTTATCAAGTGTTGTTATCTTCACTTGAGTCTTTATTACAAATACTGAAGAGGGCAAGGCCATAAATAGCTGTATAGCTTCCCATTAGAGAGAACTTTCTGTTGATATTAACCACTTATTTCCATGACATTATTTCCATTACCTTCTTGACACTTTAGAAACTGACACTAAGATAGGTTATATCATACAAATTCAAGTCTGAAGCTAAAGCCCACGTTAGTCACATACTGTATTTAGCTTTATAGTTTGTCTTAATAAGTCTTAATATCTGGAAATATTAGTCTTCAATTTTTTCTTTCTTTCCTTCTTCTTCGTCTTCGTCTTCGTCTTCTTTGTCGTCTCCTCCTCCCCCCCTCCTCCTCCTCCTCCTCCTCCTCCTCCTCCTCCTCCTCCTCCTCCTCCTCTCCTCCTCCTCCTCTCCTCCTCCTCCTCCTCCTCCTCCTCCTCCTCTTCTTCCTCTTCTCTTCTTCTTCTTCTTCTCTTCTCTTCTTCTTCTTCTTCTTCTTCTCTTCTCTTCTTCTTCTTCTTCTTCTTCTTCTTGTATGTATTGCAGATAGTTGCTTTCATCTCACAAATGCAGAATTGAGTAGTTGTGACAAAGACTGAATGGCCTGTAAATCTATAATATTCCTGGCCCTTTACAGAAAAAGTTTTGAAATCCCTAGTCTTCACTATTCTAGGTCCTTTGTATATCTATATTTTAAAAATCCTGCTGGGATTTTAACTGAGATTGCATTGAATCTTTAGGTCAATAGCGTCTTGCAATATCGAGTCATCCAAAGCATGGATATGGTGTCTCTCTCCAGTTATTTATGTCTTCTTTTATTTCTCTCAGTAATGTTTTATGGTTTTAGTGTAGCTCTTGTGCATCTTTAAAAAGATTTATTCCTAGATATCTGATTTTTTGAATACTATTATAAATAATACTTTTAGACTTTTGATTTAAAAATAATTTTAGACCTAAGAAATGTTGCAAAATTAGTACAAAAATTCTATGTACCCTTATCCAGTTTCCCTAAGTGCTAACATTTTATTACATTTGCTTTTTCATTCCCCTTCCTTTCTCATTCACACACACACACACACATTATTGGAAAGTGTATGTTTAAAACCTTATTTTTCAGTGTTGCTAATATATAGAAATTAAATTGATATTTTATATTGATCTTATAGCTAGTGACTTTGCTAAATTCAGTTGTTAATTACAGTAATATGTTCTTTGGCTTTTCTACATATATGACCATGTTGTCTAAGAAAAATGACAGCTTTGTGGCTTCCTTTTCAACCTTTTATTTCTTTTTGTTGACTTATTTCATTGGCTAGGACCTCTGGTAAAGTGTTGAATATAAGTGGTGATAGTGGACATTTTGTCTTGTTCTCAAACTCAGAAGAAAAGTGTTTAATATTTAACACTAAATGTATGATGGCAGCATTTAGTTTCTATTATAATAAAAGGTATCAACAAAATACCTATAAAACCCAAATGTCCATCAGATAATTTTACGTAGCAATGAAAAGAATGAATTACTGATACATTCGTTAATACGGTGACTCTCATAGATATAACAATGAACTAAGGGTGACAGAAGAATAGAATCCATGAAGTTCTATATTGTTTCACTTACATGAAGTTCAAGAAAGGCAAAACTAATCAGAATAGTAGTTTCTGAAGCAGGAGATTGACATGAAAGGGGCATGGGATGCCTTCTGAGGAGCAGGAAGTGTAATATCTTGATCCGAGTGGAGGGTATCTAGGTTTAAACATGTAAAAATTCACTGAGCAGTATACATACAGCTATTGCAATTTAATAACAAATTTCAAGTTCTTCTGAAATAGAAAATTGAAGATTCCATGCAACTAAATAGTGTTTCCATCAGCAGCAGCTGTTATTATCAGCTGGTCCACAAAAGCTTATTTATGAAGCTTTTGTGAGAGGTTCTGTTAAAGGTCCTTTCTGAGATCCAGTCGCACTACATCTATAATACTGCTTCTCAAACTCTTTTTTCTTTTTGTCTATGCCCTTTACAGTAATTATTTATTCTAGTTTTTAAAATATCTCTACCACCCAAGGAGATTTGGTGGAAATTCCCCCTGGAAATTCTGAAAGCTGCCAGGGGTGCCTGCCACACAGCTTCAGAATCACTTGTTCCCTGATGTGAGAATCCTTTTGAAAAAGTAAAAAAAAAGACCGTCTTTCAATGACTTGTTTTTGGTGAATTTACATTGGTCCCTAGAGGTCAAGGCACTCATAGATCATTAATTTAATAATCAGTCTAGAATTTTTCCAGGGTTGGGCATTAAGCTCCCTGCTGGTGAAAATTACCGCCTACTATAATGATATCACAGACTCTGGTAAAACCCCCAGGACTTTCACTTATCTGATAAATTTCCTTTTTTGCTTAAGCCAATTTAAGTTTGGCTCTCTACAACTAAAAACATCCTAACTGGCTAAGAAAGGAAACTAACCCTGAGAAATTATCCTGTGGCGAGCACTCTAGAGCCAATGAAATTTGAATCTTAAAACAGCCAAATGAAGTAGATGCTGCTCTCCCAACTTCTAGATGAAGAAACTGAGGTTCTGAAAGAGCCAATGAGCTGCCCTAGCAGCAGAGTCAGGATTTGAATTCAGATTCCAGTCTTACCTCGGTGCTCACGTTCTTTCCACAACTCATTGTCTCCCTCTTAACCACCATGCCCAAGTGTGTTCTATACTTTCTGATTGAAGACATTCCCTGTGATGGAGGCTGGCGTGAAAACAGATATTAAATGGTTCTGCTGTCTTCTAATCATGCCTGTCCAGTAGTGTAGTATGGCATCTCCAGAGCTGTTTTCCATGGAACCCTAATGTTTCATATTCTAAAAAAAATGTTTAATGTTCAGATGACTTGGAGAATGCTACCCCCTCTTAGAGTCACAAGTGCATTAATACTTTAAAGGCTCAGATAAATGCTGTGGTCTATAACCTGCTGAATTTCACATAACCTAGCGTTTCTCAAACTTATCGGCCACAAAACTGTTTTGAAGGAACAAAATTTATTAAAATTTTGGTGATGAGGCATTCAGTGTCATTGGAACAGAGTTTGGGAAATGCTGATGTAATGGACCAAAAACCCTTGGTATCAGAGACTCTGTTTTCTAGCTCTTACGAAGTCTATTTATCTAAACTTTGGTATATCAAAGTAAAATAGGCCAGTCATCTCTTCCTGCCTTACAGAGTACTATTAGAATTCAGACAAGATATGAGCCATAATAACTAACATCTGCTGCACATTTCTTCTGTGCCAGACATTGCTTAAACACTATATACATCAATTCATTGAATTCTCACTACAACGGATATGGTAGGTTCTGTCATTGTACATGGGGGAAACATGCTCCTGAGGGTCTCACAGTCTCTAGGTGGAAAAGCCAGGGTTTGATCCCCGATAGCCTGGGCCTCGAGTTTTAACCATTGCCCTGCCCTTCCTCTCAGCTCTTACACACCGACGGTGACCGGGAGGCCTTTCGACAGCCCTTCGTGTATTTTCCAAGCATCTGCCCCTTCTTCCCTTCAGCCTTCTTGCTTCTGCCTTGGCCACTTTAGCCCCGAAACAATCTCTGAGCTCCTAAACCATGCTGGAGGAGCTGCTGGAAATTCCGCTTTGGTACACCACACAGTGTTTCCAGCCAGGGTGTGGCATGTCTTCAGGACCACATGTTTTCACCACAGCTTGTGGCCGAAGCGACAGAGGAGGGAGCCCCAGGCATGCTGAACAGACTTTGCTTGCTGCGTGTTGGCATCATGATGTGGCCAGCAGGAATCCTCTAGGGCCTGTGCTTGCTTCATGCTCTGGAACAGCTCTGAATGCTAAACTGGCTTTTCAAGAACTTCTTCCCAACTAATACTCTGTTCCCTCCTTCTTTTCCTCTCTCTCTTCCTTATTCTTTTTTAATTTTTAAAGCTTTCATAGATAAAATTCATGCAGGGTGAAAAAAAATCAAACAGTACCAAAGAGTTTAGAACAAAAATTAAATCTCATTCCAAACGTTTATTCTCTCTCACACCCAGTTTCCCTCCCAGAAGAAACCACTGTGCCAGTTTTTTATATTTCCTCCAAGGTATTTAATGCATAAAAGCAAATATAGTATATTACTCCCCCGTTGGTTTTTCATAAGTCATATGATACTTTTTATCTTGATTTTACACTTAAAAATCTGTTTTGGAGGTTACTGTATTGGTGCATGAAGACCTGATCTGTTCTTTGTAACAGCTGTAGAAGACACCATCACTTTAATGTGATCTGTTTAACACAGACTTTTCTGGCCACGGTGTCTCAGTTTTTGGGTCTCGCCCATGCTAGTGAGGTAGGGGTCCACACAGGTGTCTGCATAAACACCTACACAGATACTACCTGACTATGGAGAGAAGCAGCTTCAGACTTGGACCTTATGAAGGAAGCCAGAGGGTCTGATGGCAATGACTGACCCCAAGTGCTAGAAGGAGAACAATATACATTTTCCTGGATGGTTCTCAAACCTGGATGTGCCCAAATCTCTGTGGCTAGGAACTGTTCCCATCTTGGAAAGCTGGGATCAGCACTTTAACACACCTGGTAGGTGGCCACATCCCAGTACATTCGTAAGAAACGGATACAAAACTTTGGTGGAGAGATGGGTAAGAGCCTTTCTGTTACACACCATGGAGCCAAATTTCATAAAGAGCCCAAATCCTTCTTTCCAATGTTCATTGCCTCATCTCCCTGCTCCTCACCCTCACTCATTTCCTCTTCTTCTACATCTTCCTCTCATTGCTCCCCTTCTTCTCTGTCTTGTCTGGACAAGTCGGCTGTCTCGCCTTCTCCCTTTTGCATGCTCTCCTTCCCTACGTCGGCCTGCACAGCAGCATTTCTCTAAGTGTGGTCCCTGGATCTTCTGTATCAGATTCACCTGCAGAGCTTGTGGGCAATGCCACCCAGGACCTGAAAGAACTAACAATTGGAGGAGCAGGGGTCAGAAATCAACATTGCTAACAAGCTCCCAGATGATTCGTAGGTGTAGTAAGTGAAGTTTTGAGGACGAGGCACGTAAGTTTACTTTTGGCACCATCTGTTGGATTTAGGTATTTAGAGCCAGGTTAATGGGATCAAATGGTACTAAGCATGGCAGCCTGTGGGTAAAAAATGCCACCATCTTGGTATGCTCCATTCAGGAAGGGGCCATAGCGTGGCTGCAGTAATATTGAGTCCAGTCTCTGGGGTGAAGGAGAAAATCCCCACACTGTGCTTTGCACATGGCAGACCCTGCTTGGAGGCCAGCGTTTTCCCCCTTTAAAAATTGAGGTAAAATTATATGCTAAAGGGCACAAAATAATCATGAGATTTGATGGACTTTTGCATACTTACACACCTGTGAGACAAGCATCCTTTTCAAGAGGCAGAGCATGGAATCTCCCTTAACTTTTTCTTCATATCCTGCCCTTCCTGCCCAGAGGTAACCACTACTTTGACCTCCATCACCATGGGTTAATTTTGCCTGTTTTTGAACTTTACCTAAATGGAATCATACAGAATACTGTCTTTTGTATTTGGCTTCTTTTGCTCCACATTTGTGTGTGAGATTCGCCCATGCTTTTGCATGTAGTAGAGATTCGGTCTTTTTCATTGCTGTGTGCAAGGAGTCAGCAACCTGTTTCTGTAAAGGGCCAGCTATAAAGACTTTCGGCTACGCAGACTCCACGATTGTAACTCAAATGCAGCCATAGGCAACACACACACACACACGCACACACACACACACGCACACACACACACACAATAGACTACAGGTTGGCCTGTGGGGCATAGTTTGCTGCCCCCTGCTCCCTGCTGTATAAAATTATGTTATGTGCTTGTATCACAATGTATTTAGTCATCCATTCTGTAATGCGCCTTTGGGTTATCCACTTTTGGATACAACGGCTTGTGTTGCGGTGCGTGTTGGTGAACACAAGTAGTCATTTTGCAGAGTGGAAGGAGTGGAATTGTTAGGCCTTAAGATAGGTCCATAATTCATCGTAAATTAATTTTTGTGTTTCAGGTGAGATAGGGGTCAAAGTTCATTATGTTTCACATGGAGACCCTATTGTTCCAACACCAATTAGTGAAAAGACCGTCATTGCCACTGTGATAGGAGGACTGAGTTTAATGTTGACCTCTAGTCTTTAAAAGGGATCTGGCACCTGTAGTGTGTTCAAAGCTGAGGGTGGGCCCTAGACCATGTCCCGGGAAGAAGAGATGAAGGGGCAGGGGGTCTAGATGCTCTGGGTTGGAATGGTATGGAGTCATCAACTCTAAGGTGGATGAGGTGTACAGGAAAGGAAGAAATTCTCTGTCTCGTAACACTTAGAAGGATGTCTCACCAAGGCAAGATTTTTCAGCTGTTGCTGGAAAAACGAGATTTCCAAGAAACTACCCTCGGGAAAAAAGAACTCAGTTTTGCATTTTTCAATGTTTTCTTTGTTCTTCATGTTGCTCTTGTCAAATTTTTAACTTCCAGGAGAAAACAGGTTTTAAACCATAAAAGACTAAGTAAGCCGGTACTGGCAGCAGCAGTAATCAGGGAAATTCCTAAATATTTTGAGACATGTAACTGAAAGAGAAAGAGTGTCCCAGGCGCAGGTTCTGTAGACATAAGACTGTGGACTAATAGTTTCCAGACAGATGACCACTGCCCAGAGCTTTCTTGGACTGCTCCCAGAGCTTTTTCTGTGGCTATGTGAGTGCCAGCAGCCACTTTGCCATATACAGGGGACAAGAAAGCCACTTTTGTATGCATCACTCTGATGCTCTGAGGATGGGGCAGAATGGTGCTTGTTATTTCTCATCATTTCCAGGGTGTGTTGGGTTTAGACTTGGCTGGTGGGCATGGAGCCAGGGAGCCAACATGGGGGAGAGAGCCATGGCCCTTGAGTCTTCATTCTAGTGGGGGAAAACAGACAAATAAACTCTATAGGCTGTGAGGTTAAGTTCTGGGGGAGATGCATAGAACAGGATAAGGGGACTCAGGAAGGTCAGGGGAGGGCAAGGCCTGTACTTTTAAATACGAATGGCAGGGTTGGTGTCAATGAGGAGGTGACATATGGACAAAGACTCCAAGGATGAGAGAAAGTGAGACAAGGGGTTTATCTGGAGGAAATGCTGTCCATGCAAGGCTTTGGCTCACCCCTAGATTAGGCAGATTCCTTCCTTCCTTCCTTCCTTCCTTCCTTCCTTCCTTCCTTCCTTCCTTCCTTCCTTCCTTCCTTCCTTCCTTTCCTCCCTCCTTCCTTCCTCTCCTCTTTCCCTTCCTTCCTCTCTTCCACACACATTAATTGAATGCCCTCCATAAACCAGATACTTTCTCACCCCCTGTGGTTCTCCTGTCAGTTGCTGAGACTTCTTCAGGCCTCTCGAAATAGGACCTGCACATCTTCATAAAAGCCGCAATATGGCAGGACAGATGGGAATTTGCTGACGGATTGTCTGTCTAATATTAGAACCTCATAGATGCCCCTGGAATGGTATTAAATTGTAATATGTTCACTCCAACTCTTTTTATTTCATCCCAACTAGCCCCTATCTTCTGAGGTCATTGATGGGCATTTTAATTAAATCATGAATTGCCCTTTGTCTCCTGAGAAGGAGGACTGAAACTACCCCATTCCTCCCCACCCCTTCACTTCCCTCTGCCTCCCCACTGCCCTGATTGCTAAGGAATGTGCCTTGTTCCCAGCAGGGTGTGGAGATGGCAGGACCCAGTTCTGGACATGGTTCCACCCTAAACCCCACTCCTAGGTTCAGAAGGAGTCTTCCCAGAGATAGCAGCCATCACTCATGGACGCAACAGTTGCTGGATCCTGGGTCCTTGGTAAACATTGTTGAAAACAACCTACCCCCAATCCCTGCATGTCTATGTGTCTCTGCTCTGGCCTGTTGTATGCAGCTGTGAACCTTTTCAACATTACGCTTCAGCTTTGTGGCTTCCCTGACATAACTGGATAGAGCTATCTGTGGCTATGCTATGGATGTCCTTGCGTGGGAATTGGTCATTCATCCATTCATTCATGCATTTTTTCATTCTGCAGTCATTCATTCATTTCCACTTTCATGTCCCATAGACATTTCAACCTTAATACATCCAACTTTAAGTCCCTAAATAAGCTCCTCATTCTATCTTTTCTGGCTCAGTAAGTGACATCTCTGTCCCTCAGTCACAGTGGCCACAAACCTGGGAGTCACTCCTGACACCTCCCTCATTCATCCTGTCTATCCATCAGCAAGTCCTGTTTATACTAGCTCCAAAAGTTTCAGTCCCACCTTTGCCACCCACTACCTGTGTGACTGTGGGCAAATTGGTTAACCTTTCTGTGCCTTTCCCCATAGTGAGATGGAAATAACAATATCACGACCTCAGGGGATTGTTTTGAGGGGACAGGAATGAATACAAATAAGCACAGTGTCTGGCACATGGAAAGAACTAAATGTGTTAGCTGACAGAGGCTACGATGTCGGTTGTGTCTCTATCTTTTAGCCGGATGGTAGTTCATAATATTATTGTGCCTTTAATGCTACATGTTTTAATTCGAATGAATGAAATAGTATCGTGAAATATAATAAAGGAGAAAAGTGTGTCTTAACCAAAAAATGATATCATAAATGCAGAACAATGATATGGAAAAAGTATTTGCTTATATATTATTATTGAGCAAACCAAAAAGCATGTTACAACACAGTACGTATGGTGGCATGACTTCATTTTTGTAAGAAAATGTGTTGTGTGTGTGTGTGTGTGTGTGTGTGTGTGTGTGCGTGTGTGTAAATAAAAGAACCAGCCCAAATGTTAACAGTATAACTGCCTTTTAGGTGGTAGGATTACATAGGGTTTTAATTGTCTTTTTGTTGCTCTGTTTTCTACAATAAATTATATGTAACGCTTATGATAAAAACATTAACCAAAATAATAATAAGCAATTGCCATATCATTTGGTGGTTGCCTTATTTATGTGATGAGGGGTCCACACTCCTTGGCATAGCATCCAAGAGCTTTGTGACCTGGTTCCATGTGTCATCCAGTCACTCCTCTCCCGCCCTGCCACATGCTCCCCTTCAGCACCTCTTACCTACTCAGAATTCCCAACCCCAAACTTCCTTTTCAGTCTTCCATACCTTTGCACATGCTCTTTCCTTTACTCGAATTCCTTTTTGCCCTATGTCAGCTTGGTGAATAGGTTCTTCAAAACCCGCTCAATGATCCATACAAAACAAAATTGATAAGTGACACTTTTAACACTTTTTCTTTGCAAGAGGCACTTTTAAGAAACTGAAAAGACTGGGGGAAAATATTTGCAAATCCCATGTTGGACAAATTCTTTATACGTACCCAGAACGTATAAAGAATCCTCAAAACTCGGTAACAAAACAAACAACAAGTTTAAAAAATGAGTGAAAGGCTTAAACAGACACTTTGCCCAGGAAGATGTATAGATGGCAAAGAAATTTCGTGAAAAGACACTCAGAGTCATTAGTCAATAGAGAGGTGAAAAATCACAATGAGATATTACTATACAGCTACTAGAATGGCTAAACAAAAACCTGACAATGCCAAGTGCTGGCTAGTACATGGAACAACAGGACCTCATACACTGTTGGTGGAAATGTGGTATCATACAGCCACTCTGGTAAACAGTTTAGAGGTTTCTCCTACGCTTACCACGTGACCCAGCAATGAATCACTCCTAGGTATTTAACCTAGAGAAATGAAACTTATGTTTACACAGAAACCTGTACGTAAATGCACAGTTTTCTCTGTATAACTGTGAAAATGCAGTTCTCCTCACACAGGTTCTTTCCGGGAATGAGTTTATTGTGGAATACTCTGGGCGATAAGGAAGTGTGGCTGGGAGTCACACAGCCTGGGGAGTTCTGACGCTGAACTCAGTTCTGGCCAGGTCTGGGATTTCTCCACATAGCCTGGCTGAGGCATCCTGCTCCTCTGCAGCATCCTGCCCTCCACCTGCCACGTCAGGGCACCTGCTCACCCATAGCTTCTTCTGGCCCCGGCCCTCACGCCCACCTTCTCTCTGGGCGTCTTTTGGAGGTCTACTCTGCTATCAACCGCTGCTCCTCTGTCTGTCTCCAGTTCAAACACTCAGAGGCAGAGGGCTCACAGGTCACTTCCAAAGCCACTGGCTGCCCTGGGGCGATGTGCCTGCCCTTGTCCAATCAACTAGGAGTGGTCACCTGATACACAGCAGAAAGACAGGCCAAGGAAACCCCTCAGAAGTGGCTGGGCTGGGGCAGATGTCCTGATGCTTCTGGAAAGAGTCTCTCCAAGTAGGAATTAAGTAGTAATGACAGAACAATACAGAATTACAGACAAAACAAGGGCCTGGAACAAAGTCTCAGTCACAAAGCAGCCCATGTTTTTGAGCATTTCCCCCACCTCTCCCAACCCACTGCTTGCCTTGGTTTCCCTTCTGTTAAAACTAAGAGTTATATATTCCCCGCAGCACGTGCCTTGGTCAAAGGTCCACAAGGTTATCTGGCAACTTAAACAGCAGCCCTGTGAGGTATGTGTCACCACCGTCCCCATGTTACATACACCGGGAACCAGCTCACCTGGAGTCATTCAGATGAGCCAAGAATCCCCCCTGAGCGAGCCTTAGCCTCTCTGAATGGTAGTAACCGCCTCTGCCCAGATCCTCCATGAACCAGACACTCAATTCTGAGTGCGACCTAGAGGGTAGGTAGAGCCATGAGCAAGTAGCCATGGCTGCCACCCCACCCCAGTAGTTTCAGCAATTTATTTTAATTCTCTCCTCCTCATCTCCTGACCTTTAAACTGCCTCAACCAACACATTACTTAGGTGACAGAGAAACTAATGGCGAGCTCACCTCATATTGGTCTAAAACACTGAATATGGGTCAATGCTCTTACAACACCCCTCTCTTCTGCCCAAGGCAGGGGCCGCTATTTTTTTTCTGCCACATATAAACTTCTTGCCTGCCTTTCCCCCTTTCTTCTTCTCAAGCTCTTTTCCAGTAGTTAATTAGTGAAGTGACGTTTAGCACATATTGAATGGACCTCTGAATAAACGACTGGACAAAGGAAACCCCACTGTGTAATGTGCGCTGTGCAGGCAATTTATGTGCAGTCCCTCATTCCACAGTCAACTAACTACAGGCTTGGGTTTATTATTTCCACTTCACAGAAGAGGAAACTGAGGCCCAGAGGGATTATAGAGCTGGCCCCATCCAGAAAGGGGCCCCATCCAGAACCTCCCCATGAGCTTAGGGGGGTGCAAGCCACCTACATGCTTTAAGCCACCCAGGACGGAGACAGATTGAGTGTCTGGAATGACAGTCAGGGGTGGACTGAAGATTGCTGTGTCCCCACCCAGTGCAGGCCCCTAGCGAGCAGGGAGTAATCTCTCCTACCAAAATCAGAGCTCAGAGCTCAGGGACTGGCATCTACTTCACATGTCCATTTATTGGTTAGTTACTCACTCATTCTTTAAAAGTCCATTGACCACTGCATACCTACTAGGAAGCTATGATAAAAGAGAGGCAATAGCCAGTGTTAGAAAAGACATGGAAAATCGAAACCCACACGCACTGCTGGTGGAAATGTAAAATGGAGCAGTCACTTTGGAAAACACTCTGGCATTCCTCAAAAAGTTAAACATTAAAAAAAGTTAAATATAAAATCACCCTATGATCCAGCATTCCATTCTTGAGTATATACCCAAGAGAATTGAAAATATATGTTCACACAAGAACCTGAACTCAAATGTTCATACCAGCATTATTCATAATATCCAAATAGTGGAAGCGACCCAAATTCCCATCAACTGAAGAATGAATGAACAAACTGTGGTATGTCCATAACAATGGAATATTATTTGGTCATAGAAAGGAATAAAGTACTAATATACGCCACAACACGAATAAACCTCGAAAACGTTATGTTAAGTAAATATGCCAGACACAAAAGGCCATATGTTGCATGATTCTGTTTATATAAAATGTCCAGAACAGGCAAATCCATAGAGACAGAAGGCAAATTAGGGCTGGAAGAGGGGGAGGATAAAATGGGGATTAACTGCTGATGGAAATGGAGTTTCTTTTGGGGGTGGTGGAAATGGTCACACAGCCTTGTGAATACACTAAAACCCTGAATTGTGCACTTTAAAAGCGTGAATTGTATGGTATGGGAATTATATCTTAATTTTAAAAATTTTATTGAGCACCTACTATGTGCCATGCACAGTGCTGGTACTGCAGAGATTTGCAAGACGTAGCCTTGGCCTTGGGGAGCTTGTGTGTAGAAAAGGAGCAGATGAGTGAGCCCACAATTAAAACAGTGGGATCTGTATCGAGCTGGAGGAGAAACCAAGAAACTTGGGGATGGAGGGTAGGGAACCTTCTAGAGATGACAATACTGTGAAGTGGAGTGAAGTCTGAAGGGGTTAGAGTTAGCCAGGGGAAGGGTAGAAGCAGGGAGCTGTTGGGCATGATATTCCAGGCAGAGAGAAGAGCTTGAGCAAAAGCGTGTCTTGCTGGGGGAGCTCGTGGAGAGGGAAGAGTCCTGAGGCAGCTGGGTAAAATGAGTCAGGAGAGGCGCAGGCGTTGATGCCAAAGGCCGAGGTAATGCGCTGCTTCCCTCGTTAGCACAGCAGCCAGGGCAGGAGGAAACAAAGCATCTCTTCCAGTTGGGAACTGTCAACCTCCTCTAAGAGCACTCTTCCAGGTCCTGATTTACATACACAGCAAACTGCCTGCTCCCCCTGCCTCACCCCTCATCCCCACATGGAAAACACAGTAAAGGGTTAAAGAAGAAAATAACCATTGTGTGTATTTCCACCACTCTTAATGGTTTAGTATTTTTTCTCACCTTTTTTTTTCTACGCCTTTATTTTACATAGTGGGGATCATTTTGTACCATAATTTGATGTTTTCTATTGATATAAACATTATTCCTTATCATAAAGTATTCTTAATATACTTTATTTCTTTGACTATGTAACGGTTCACCATGAAGCTGGACTAGCACAGCTTTACTGAATGGTCAGCTAGGTTGTTTCTGCCTCTTACTATGGAATGATTCCCCGAACATTTTTGTGCATCAAGTCACCAGAGTCTGGAGTCAGAGATGCCTGTTACTGTATTGCTGCATTCTGCTTTTTGGTGGGTATGTTGGTGGGAAAGGTGACTGTTCCAAGAACACCAGAAACAAGACATGAATGAGGTGGGGATACTCAGAAAGCTCAGATGTAGGAGCTAGAAAGGCTCCAGGGAACCTTAATTGAGAAAATAGAGGCAGAGAGGGCTGGCGTGGCCCAATTGAAGGTGCATAGCCATTTAGGGAAGGATCCAGGAGGGCGTGCTTCGCTGATGGGAAGGCATTTAGAACTTCTTAGATCAGCATCGAACATCCTCAGAGGCTGACACTGGGGAGAAAATTATCAAATACTTTTCTTCCTCTTCCGTTTGGCCTAACCCTACCCACTTATCACCCTGTACAGCCTGCCCTCTGCCCACATGACTCATTCCAACGCACCTTATGAATTCCAGCTGCCATCATCTTCATCTCCTGGCCTGAAGGCTTTTTCAGAACTGAGGAAGGTGACTCTGAGTACAGCAGGCCTTGGGGAATTAACCTCCCCCGGGATCAGCCTCAGCCAGTGATGCTCTGAAATTGCTGGGCAAATAGCCAGCAGCCTCTCAGGTGGGGCCACTCTGAGGCCTGGATTCTACACTGTTTCCTAAGTTTTCCCTTGGGGTGGAACTCCGGTTGCCTGCTGTGGTTGCTGGCTTAAGAGCACATCTTTGATGATTATCTGCCCTTCCCCATTCCCCTACTGATGTCCCCCGCATGTCCCAAATACACTTGCACCTGAATCCTTGAACCTTGAAGTACAAGGCCTCAGGAGTTGCCCAGATAATCCTCAGCCCAGAAAGCAGTATGGAAGGGAGGATGTCCCGGGGAGCATCGACAAGAAAATTCCTGGCTGGACCACCCCTGAGAGCTGGTCAGATCCTCACCCACTGTATCAGTCCTGCTAGTGAGGTATCAGGCTTGCACCAGCCAGCATGAGTCACATTCTAGGGACTCAGTGAGCAAAGCCGTCCATCTCCTGGTTCACCCTAGGTCTGTCTACCTCAGGTGACCACCTGGACATTTCCAGCAAAAATCCCTCTGCTTCTGTCACTCCAAGTCATTCGAGGTGGTTCATTCCTGGGGGGACCTTGGTTACTGAGCCGCTTGAATTTGTGTGATTCATGCCCTCCAGTGGTCAGTAAACAAATGATGTGAGGCTCAGGGGCAGGGCGCTCCTTTGAGATGTAACACCTTAGGGTACCAGGACTGTGAGAATCCTTAGAAAGCCTCTTCCCAAAACTTCCTTTGACAGGGGAGGGGAGTGAAGCCTAGACAGGACATGTGACTTGCCATGGGATGGACACACACACACACACACACACACACACACGTAGAGAAAGAGCCAAACTCACATGTTCTCTAGCATACTTTCCTTCTGGTTGTGTCTCACCTTCATAATTTCTGTCACATCTGCAAACCACTTACTTTATTATTTGCTTAAATATTTTTCCTTATATCTACTTTTTTAACTTAAATGTTTTTCTAAACAAATTTGTATCATTTTCCACAGGTAGAAAATCAGTAAATTGCCACAGACAGTAGGCACATCAATAAACACTTCAACTATTAAAAAAAAAAAAAAACCAACCTATTATTCCAGGTACCACCCAAATTCCCTCTGACTGCCATAGGTACATTGACCCTGAGAGCAAGTGGCATGATCTGCCCAGACACCAGATGCCAGGACTACTGAGCTGGAGCTTTCTGGACAAGAGTGAGAATCCCCTGGATTCAGAGAGATACAGCGCCTCTACCATGGGGAAAGGATGCTCTCATTTAGAAGTGATGGAAGTGGAGCCTTTGCCTCTGGCCTGAGCTACCCTCCTCCGTCCCCTCACCCCATCTAAGTCCTTCTGTCTTTCAAATGCCCCTTTTGCCTGAGGGATCTCAGACTCCCTGAGTAACCCCCTCCTCAGCCCCTGAAGGCCTGGTGCCCTTGGCATGTGGGCAGTGCAGCAAGCACTTCGTAGAGCGCTAGAGTCAGTGCAGAGCCCCTCAGAGGAGGGCTCCCTGGCTTCTGAGTTGGGGGGAGCATGGGTCTGCATTTCTGGCTGTCCAATTTTGATCCCTGGGTCTTTGAGCCAGTAGGCCACCTCTCTGAGCCTTAGTGCCCTGCCTGTAAAATGGGAACAATGACACATTCATTGCAAGGTTGTCACAGGGTTAGGTAAAATGGTGTGCACGTAGTAAGTGCACAAATCCTCCATGCAATCAATGTTTGAGCACCTACTGTGTACCATGAGAATGCAGTGATAATTGTGAGGGTCTTGTCCTTGTAGAGCTTAGGGTACAGTGAAAGGTGGCCCTCTATTCCTTGTTGTTATTCTGGAAATGAGGAGGACAAGGGCTATGTCTTTGAGATCGCTCCTTTGCCCACCACTGTGCTGCATGCTGCCTGAAAAGCACCCCATAAACATACGGCACAGAAAGAGCTTGCCTTTGGAGCCTGACAGTTCTGGGTTCAAATCCAAGCTCTGTCCCTTCCTCCCTGGTTGACTCAGATAAGTCACTTTCTCTCTCTTAATTTTTCCTCAGTAAATTACAGATGACAATAGCTCCCTCAAAGAGCTGGTGAGAGGATTCCACAGGGACTTCTGTGAAGCGGGGGCACTCAGCAGGTCCCCTGTTCCCCTTCCTGCCCCTCACACCCTGCGCCTGCCTTATATTGCACAGAGCTGACACCAGACGTTGGTACCTGGGGGAGATCATTCAACCCCATGTTGCCCTCAGCTCTTACCTTGGCCTCATTTTCCTAACCCCTTCCTGCCACTTCCTTACCTTGCCCCTGGGTTGTACTCACATACAGAAAGGGGCACGCGCGCAGAAGCACACCTAGTGTAGATTCATCTACACACCCAGCAAGCACCTTGGTCTCAGACCTGGGCCGACCCTCAGCTCTGCCCTTATGAGCTGAGTGACATTGGGCTGGTTGTTCAACCTTTTGTGTCTCAGTTTCCTCACTTGTGAACAGGCATAATAATAGTCCCTTCGCAGGAGGCTGCTGGAGGGTCGACAGAGGTAACAGAAAGCTCAGTACCTGGCTCTAGGTACTGAGAGAGTGCTTGGCTCATGGTAGCTCTAATTATTTTTGTTATGGAGAATGATGATTATAGGAAGGTGGAGGAAGAAAAGACTCCCAGAAAAGCAGGGGGGTGTGGTGCAAGAACCTTGACCCCCTAGGGCTGCCCAGGCTCTGCCTCTCACAGGGGGTGGCAGGTTGGAAGGGGCAGGAAAGAGGACTCAAGCCTTCGAGCTGGAACTCCAGGGTTTTAGCCTTGTCGCCACCTGGCTGGGTGATCTTGGACAAGCCGTTTACATGCGCAGAAGGAGACTCAATTTCCCTCTCTATAAAATGGGGCTAGTAATTACCCTCACGTCACAGGCTGTTGTCCACAGGGTTGATCCATATAAATGCCTTTCTTGGTAAGTGTTCACTCTGATCATTGTTTTTGTAGAAAGAGCTTCAGAGTTGCTAACTCCCAAGGGCCAACTGAAACTGAGCCATCTCCACAACCCGGTGTAAGGACAGGTCAACTTTATTTGATGAAAAATCAGTCCCAGAATGACAAGACCAAAATTCCAGTGCCAGTGGCTCTTGGCGTGGCAGTGCTCGTGATGTGCTGGTCGCAAAGGGAGGAGGGCGTTTCTCCACAGCAGCCTCAGAACCTCCATCCCCACCCTCCTGGGAGCCCACCGTCCCCGGTCTGCCCTTCAAGGTACTCTTTTATTTCTCCTTAGTAGCATTTATCTGCTGTGTCCATCATCAGAAGTAGTTCAGGAATGTAGCCTGTTGGGTGAGCTGGGCCAAGGGTGAGGCAGCCATGCAACCCAGGAAGCCACAGGATATGCAGAGAGGAAAATCCACAACAGCATCCTGGTGAAGGCCAGCCCTGGACCTGCAGACTAGAGCTCTGAGGTGGGCATCAGGGCCCACTGTTTGTCCTGGCTCAGAGGCTGCTTGCTGTGTGACCATGGCAAATCTCCGGGTGTCACAATCCTTATTGTTGTTTTTACTCCCCTGCTCTCTGTTCACCAATTAAGAGAGCATTAAGATAGTGGTGATAGTTACACACGATATGTGACTATATTAAACTGCTGAAGTATACATGTTAAAATAGTTAAAATGGTTAACATGAATTTTTATGTTATGTGAGTTTTATCCCAATTAAACAGAAATAAAGTAATGTAATGTTATGGAGAGAGAAGAATTGGGAACTTAAAAGCAAATGTTTGTGGCAGAGTGCTGACCTCTCTGAGGAAGGGTAATTTGAAAGGCAGGTTGTTCTTTGTCAAAAGTCAAATTATTATTCTCAGACCCACAGAATAATAATTTTTGTTATTGGCTGCCTTTTTGCTCCACAGTTCAAAGCATTTTCTTATATCTCATTACTCACTTTACATTGGCTGCCATTTGTCATGTGAAAAGTTAGGCCCAGAGATGACAGGTGACTTCTCCGAAGTCACGCAGGGGCTCAGTAGAGAACCCAGAATCTTCCAGCCATGTTCTCAAAGTCTGGTGCTCGGGTTGGACAGTGACTGCTGACTCAAACCCTGCCACAGGCCAAGACCGTCAAGGTTGGCAGATGAAGGGTGAGAGCAGGGCCCAAGCGGACATGGCAGTTTTGAAACTCAGGCTGATATTATTCCCAGAATGAGAGGAACGAAAAGGAAACCGTTACTGAGCTCTTACCCTGTACCAGGCATTTAGACGCCCTTTGATTGATCATTTATTCATCATTTATTCATCATTCCATTCATCATTTGTTCAGCTAATACTTTCATGAATGCCCACTCTGTGTCATTCAGTAGGTGTTAGAGATATTGGGTGGTGAGAACATCACAGTCCCTGTCCCTAAGGGCTCATGATTCAATGGGCAAACAATCAGGAGATCTGCATTCCTGCCTGACTTGGCCACAGATTCACCTGAGACTTCAGGTGCCTCAGTTTCTACACCGGTCCAGGGCATGAGGAATCAAAGAAGGCAATGGACACACAGGTATCTGGGTGGTTGTAAGCACCACACAGTTCAGTGGGTCATGCAAGGGAAGCCCCTCAAGGTGGTAAGCTGATGACAAGATAATGAGGACGTGGAGACACTTCCCAGGAACTGCATTTGGGAGAGGTCCTCTCCATCGGGGGCGGGAGCATCTAAGAGAGTGAGCTAGGGTACCAACCTCAAGTGAAGGGCAGTGCATACATGTCCAGGGATTTCACTGCCCCTGCATCCAAAGCCCAACTGTCACATGCTTGACAAATCAAATAACTGAATAACTCCATTTTCTGAAGCAAAACCAACCAGGTGTTCTGACACCAAGTAGATAGGATTCTAGAGGATGCCACGAATGGCAAATACAGTACCCACCTCATGGGGTTATTGGAGGAGTTAAAGGAGTTAATATAGGCATTTGCTGCAGTATAGCCAGGACAAGTGGAAGCAGTTACAGGAGTGAGAGTGAAGCAAACACACCTAAGCATCCCTCAAAACCCAGCCCTAGTGTCCTCTCCCCTGTGAACCTTCCCGGGGCAATGCAGATTCAGCTAATTTGGTAGTGTGCCACCCCTCCATCATGTACCACTCTGTACTATAATTATGCATTTCTTTCTCTAGGCTGCACACTTTCTGGGCCCAGAGACTCTGCATCTTTCCTCAAACAGTATTGGTTTTCTTGAACGAATTGACTGAAGCCTGCAAGAAGGATGGCGTTAGTACGCTGAAACTTATTGCAATCTACTACTTTTTAATTAGTTCATTCATTCATTTAATTAACAGAAACCATTGAGCTTCCGTTCGTATCTTTTTTGTAACTTTCTTTATATTAGACAAATTAAATGCATTATCATGCCACAATTACTTTGGGAAAGACAGGAAGGAAATGAATGGTTGGTGGCAGCGATGTGTTAGGACGATGAGGCTGAGGGAAGTTTTTTCCCCTCCATTTTTTGACTCTCCCCTAATGTAATTGTTATTTTGCTTTTCTAATGGAACACTTCTAGCCATGTAGAAATACTGGATTTGAAGCATTATAATACATGACATTACAAGAGATTATAATTTTCCATACAAAAAGTTATAACATGATTTCTTTGATAACAAAGGAATTCTTCCCCTGTACAAAATAATTCTACATGTCATTCTACCCTAGCTTACAAAGAGCTGCAGTGTGAAACAGTGACACCAGCAGCCAGAAGGTCTCTCTGTTCCTTTCCAAAAACCTCAAGCTGAATATTTCAGGGACCTGTTTGGAACACTGGCATCCTCCAGCATCACTGGCCTTCTGTATCCTGGGCATTTTCCAATGTGTTGCATATTGTCAATATTCCTCAGCTTCCTGGATTCTTGCCACAGACGGGAAAACTGAAAGGCTGGACAGGAATTAACCTGAATGCTCCTTGCTGAGGAAAAAAAAAAAATCCCCCAGATGCCAAAAGTGAAGCAATGTGGCTCAGCTAAATAAAACCTGACTCCATGATGACTTCTTTATCGGACCCACCATCTTGCTGTTGAGCAGCTAGCTGCCTTGGACCTGAAACCAGGAAGAGGTGGATTTATTGAAGAGGTACCACACGGGATGATGTCATAGCAGGATCAAGTCACCAACAGACCAGGAGTCTCTGTCATAAATTAGCTAACTGTACACCCACCCAGCCAGGGACACTCCCTTTGGAGACCAAAAAAAAAAAAAAAATGCAAAAATGACTCTCTGGATGGCATGGGATGGGTATAAATACTGCTCAGCTTCCAGTGTGATCATAACTTGGCAGTGAGTTGAAGACTGAGGTTTTCTGTCCAAGAGAACTCAGCATCGCTGGTTTAAAGCCTCTCAGCCACTCTTAGTCAGAGGACTGAACATCGCTCCCCCAGTTTGCTTGTCTGTTCCGTGCAGAAGCTGAGCAGCCAGTTGCGAGGTGAGTTGTCTTCATTTCTGGGGAAGCTGCTGCTTTGAGAGAGTTTTGCTTTTTCCTGTTGGGGAAGGCTCAGAAAACTTTGGGAATTTTCTGGCTACAGAGATTAACTGGTGGGAAGTCTAAGCAATGCCAACATAAGGCCTGGTCATTTGAATAGGGTAACTTGTTTAAATTTTTTTCCTGCAAAATTTGCCATGGTTGCTACATTTAAGGAAAAACTTTTTGGAAAATTCAGACTGGATAGTGGGGAATATTCTGCTAAGAATTTTTTTTTAATCTAGATTATTCTGTCAACCCTTATAATCTGCATCTCTTTCCACCCAAACAAATTTTTTGAAGACGGATATTATTAAGTTCATTTTATAGATGACGTTTTAAATGAATCTCAGTTAAATAACTCCAGTTAGGTCATGTAACTAGTTCATGTAACATGGATCACAATACTATATTGCTTCCCAGTGCAAAGAGTTTTTCCAGTGAGGATGTATATTGGGGGTCAAGTTCAGACCAGACCTTAGCTTCCACTTAGGGTGCCTTTTTTGGTCTTTTTCTTTTTTTTTTCTAAAGATGATGATCTCAAATGTTGAGAATTGAGTGCATTTTTTTTCACAAATAATTATTTCCCACCCAAATGAAAAAAAGATAGCTCTGATAACAATCGCAACATCTTAAAAGAAAGGGAATGTGCAACTGAGTGCTTTCCCTAATAACAGGCATAACACAAGAGTTGCTAATCATTGCTGCTGGAAAAGGTCTTGCAGGTCTGGGCAAAGGCTCTCAAGTGTCAGTGAGCAGCAGGCTCCTCCCCACCTTGCCTCGGGACAGCCAGGGATGAAACTTGCTTGCCTGGGTCTGGTGGGCTGGCAGGTCTACAAAGGAAGCTCCCAGGGTATGTGCTATGTCCTCAGTATTTTTCCTTTAGATTGTTATGTAGCTTTTTAGAATGAAAGTCTACATCCACAGGTGCCCCACATCCAATCCCCAAATAGGAAAAGAGGTTGTGAAGCATTGATGAATTGGCTGTTCAAGACTTATGTCAGCTTTTGTACGATTCTTTAGTAAATCAACCAGATTGAGAAGACCCAGTCCTGGAAACCCTTCTTTATCAACCTTCCATTGCCATCTGCTCCCCTTTCCTCAGCCCCACGGGGAAGGACCTCTGAATCTAAGTCCAGAGAAGTGACCTGCTTTGCGACGCCACAGGGATGGCCTCTCTTTGGAAGTTTCTGTTCAAGGCCAGAGCGTACCAATACGACTTGACGAAGGAACGAGACATCAACAACAACATTGGGAAAGCCATCCAGGCTCCCTCCAGGTAAACTTTCCCCTGCCACCACTACCTACCTCCTGCTCGTCTCCTCTTGGTTTCCCTATCCACCTTGTCCCCCACCCTGCACTACCGGATTCGAATTCCTCTCTCTGCTCCCAGCTTCTCACTGGAGGTCTTATCTCACTCGTTGCTTCTTGGATGTTCCTGTTGGAATTTGGTGCAGCCACTGTTTATTGTGTATCTCATTGCACTTGATGCTGTGGGTACAGGAAAAGGATATGGCACCGTCCTGGCCCTCAGGGAGCTTGGAATTTCTAGGGGAAGAATATGGAGAGGGAATACGGAGTCCCTGACTTGATAATGGGAGGCAGGAGAGCCCAATGGTTTGAACTGGGGTGGCATCCTGGCTGACATCTGTTCTGATTCGCCAGTGTGTATGCCTCACCAGTTGTTAAGATATTTTGCTTATCCACCTGGTGAAGAGCACGGATGTTAGACAAACTGCATCCAAGCCCTGTGCTGTGCTGTACTAGCTGGCCCTGTGCTAGTTCTCACCAGATTTGTGACTTAGGGCCAGTTAACATCTCTGAGCTTCAGATGTTCTCATCTACAGAATGGGGGCATCAATGAGACCCACCTCATAGCTTTTTGAGGATGCCGTGAAAATGTGCACGTAAAGCACTTAGCAGTGTGCCCACACGTAGCGGGCACTCAATAAACATGAGGGTTTATTATAGTTTACTGAGCACCCGCTCTGCCAGGTCTCTACATGGCACTTCACATGCACTGTGTATCCGCTGATCCTTCATGGCAGCTCTGTGAAGTATTGTCTCATTTTACAGATGAAGAAAGAAAAGCTCTAAGAGGTAATAACTCCCCCAGGCCATACGACTGCTAGTTACAAAGTTGGAATTTGAACACACACGCACACGACACGCACACGCACACGCACAGGCACACGCACTTGCTTGTAGGAAAAGCGAAAGAGGCAGAAGCAGGAGAAGTCAGCCAGCTGACCAGTCAGTTACCGGACAGGCTACAAGAGTTTATCACCCGGAACTGGAGGCTGAGGCTTGCTCAAGTGAAAGGCAATTTGCAATAACATGAAAGCTCTATTGGAACCAAAGCCATAGTCCACCCAGGGCGCCGCATAGCCCTACAGCCGCAGAGGAGCCTTTCCCGTGGACTGCAGTGCAGGGCTCCCCCTAGAGGTGGACCGCATGGTAACCCTGAGTGTACCTGACAGGCCTCAGAAAAGCCGCAGGGTTCATAGCATGGGCTCCAGGATAAGAGGGTGGTTTTGCCCTGTGACCTATGGCAAAGCCCCTAGCCTTTGAGCTTCATCTTTGAGAAGTATTAATGCCTCTTTTCTAGGGTAGTGGTAAGAATTAAACGAATTTTCACAGGCAAACAACTTAGCACCATGCCTGGCAGAGAGTAAGGGCTCAGTCAATGGCAAGTGTTGCCGTTGTCATCATTGCTATTGCTGTTGGTAGCTGGGATGAGGTTGAGCAACATTAAACAGAGTTCCCTCGAAGGGCTTCACAGAAGCGAATGGGCTTGTGGTGAACTTGGAAGAGTGGGTAGAGCATGGGGAAGTGAAGAGAAGTTGTGAAGATGTTCCAGGAAGGGGGCAGGGTGGGCAAAGACTCAGAGACAGAAGCGAGCATGACTGTCCTTGGACCTGGAGTGAGGGTGAGGAGCCGGGGTAGGAGCGGTGAGGCCAGAGCACCGAGGACTTTAATGAAGAGTAGGAGATTTGGACTTGCTCTGCTTGGCGGTAGGGAACCACTGTAAATTCTTGAGCAAGACAGTCCAGGTATAGTGTGTGCACTGAATAGAGGAGAGAATGTTTGTGACCAGGCAACCAGGGCTATGGTGGCTGAGAGAGCCAAGAGACCAAAAGATGGGAACACAGGGTTGGGTAGCCTCTAGATGTCTTCCTGGCGCTTCAGATTCAAATCATGCGACTCACAGAGGCTTCATTGTTCCTTCCAGAATCTAGGAAGGGCCTGCACCCCAGGAATTTGCTTTGACTCTTTTCGGTCAGCAAGTCACCCTTCCATTCCTTCTCTTCACCTCATGGCTGCCTTCCTACCTGCAGCTCCCACGCCAGCTCTGCCCTCTCTTCCTCCAGCCTGACTTCTGGCAATCCGTGCTCTTGCTCTAAGTTTTCAGTGGCTTCCTATTGCCTGCCACCACACTGGGGCTTGACTGCAGGTTCCGCATGTTCACCCTTCCCCGAGAGAGCCTATCCCACCTGGCCAGACCAGCCTGCCTCAGTTTACAAGGGCCTTACACAGCACATTCCCCTCTTGACTCATCTAGACCCAGTCCATCCCCTATCTTTCAAGATCCTTTCCCGCCCCCTATAGTGTGGCCTATGACTTTTATCCCTGAATCCCATGCCCTCTAACAGCAATGACAGTTATTCCCGACTTGTGTTTTTGGACCATTCAGGAGAACTGAGCTCAGACCCTAGGCGCAGCCCTGAGCTGTAGGTTGACCTGAAGCAAACCACTCACTTAACCCATCTTTTTAAGCTTGAATGGGCTGGCAGCAGTAGTCAAATCTGATATTAGATGTGATAGAGAGATATGATCACACATTAATTTATTTACCCCTCCCAATTATACACGAAGAAGGAAGTTTTGTTATCTTCCTATTGCAGTAATGAGGAAATTGAAGCCTAGAAAGGTTAAATAATTTTAAGAATTCACGGTTAGCAAATGACAGATCTAGGGGTCAAGCCCGGCAGTCTTGCTTGTAACCATTAAACGTGGCTGCCACACTTTTGGTGCTAAGCATGTTCCAGTCCATTAACAATTATTTGCTGAGGGCTGCTCACCTGGCACTGTGCTGGGGTGTCCTGGGATGTCAACGAAGCCCTTCTGTTTATTAATTAAGTAAACAGTAAATCGAGCCATTTCTTAATTGCATACACAGCGGCTAAAAATAACAGACAATGTTTATACAGTTCTTACTACTGTGTCAGTAAGGAGACAGAAACTCTTATTATCTTTATTTTACAAGATCGAGTGACATACTCAAGGTCAGTATCTGGGAAATGGTGGATCTGAAGTTTGAGCCAAGTTCAAACTCATAACCTCAGCACTATCTGGGATCTCCCTGAGGGCCTACTATGTGCCAGGCTAGGAAAGAGAAAAGAGACCCAGTTCCTGCTGTCAGGGAGGGAATGGAGAAAATGGTGCCTTCCTCCCTGATTTAGGGAGGAGTACATGATGTTAAACATCTCTATAAATTGGGGTGGGAGTGAAGTGGGACACAGAGGTAGACAGGAGGTTACAGGAGAATGAGGGGCACTAGGAATTCTTCTGGGGATACTGCAGGGGAGCCTGGCCTGGCCACAGTGTGGGGAGGAGTAGGGTAAGAGAATGCTTTCGGTAGGAGGTAAACCCAGCTGAACTGCGGCCTACAGTGTGAGTGTGTGTGTGTGTGTGTGTGTGTGTGTGTGTGTGTAGGGGGGATGTTCCTGGAAGAGGAAGCAGCAGTGCAAAGGGGATTTTATCCTGAAAGCAATGGGAACCAATTAATATATTTTGATTTTAAAAAGTAGTTTTCAAATCCATCCAGGTGTAATAAGACCCAGAACCTATAATATGTGACTAATGATTCTGTATTTTGTGTAAACAAATGATTAGGAAATGAACATGGTGTGTGTGTGTGTGTGTTTGTGTGTATGTGTATTTTCAAGACAAGGGCAAATGTTGGGACCATCGAGATGAAGATATATGGAATTTAGAACAAAGTCAAGCTGGATTGCAGTTGGCTCAGAATAAATACGTACACTCTTTCATTCTGCTGTAATCTAGGTTGGGATTAAATATGCTGGAATAAGTCCAGGAGGGCTGAGCGCACTCTGAGATGGAGAGCTGCTGCCCTGCCCCTCTCTGGACCCTCGGAGCTATTCTGTCCTCAGTGTAGGAGCAAAGTACAGATGGAGCAAAGTCAGGAGGCCCTGTGCTTTCCCAGGTAGAAAGGACTAGGAGCCTGGAAGGGACCTGAGGGGGCTCCTGGTCCAACTGCCCATCCCTCATGTCTCCCACTAAAAGTCACCTCCAGCCCTGTGCTTTATTTGGCTTAATTCCTAGAATCACACTGAATAATGCAGAAAAGAAATAGCACTTGCGGGGGGCAGCACTATGAGATGAGAGAGCTTGCTTGGGCAGTGGTCCTAGTGATGCTGTGTGGCCTTGGGCAAGATCATTAACCTCTCTGGGCTCTCAACTGCCTTCCCATTAAAGTGGGGATGACAATATAGAATTGCCTTCTTGACTGGGCTTGGAAAGGGTAGATGAAATAACAGGAAAGTGTGCTTTGTAATCTGTAAAGAACCATAAGTGGGTGTTATTGTTATGATCATTATTGTTATTCATGGGAAATAACCCAAATTCAGCCATACTTGCCCCTGGTTCTTAGCAGAGAGAAAGCCCAGCGGTGTCCAAAAGGCAGACTTCCCTGCGGATGCCAGCTGTGTCCCACTGGGAATGGGGAGCCCAGGACGACACTCTGGCCTGGGGCCAGTCGAGGGTGAAGCCAAGTCCCGCTGCTTTTCCGGCTCGCTCCACCGGGGGGCGGGGGCTGCGGGGTCCGGCGGTGATAAAGTAGCCAGCGCGGCGCGGAGCGGGGCGCCTTCGTAGCAGCGCCCGCGCCGGGGCCATGCGCGAGGGGCTGGGCGCGGCGTGCGAGGCCGCCCGGCCCCGGCTCTGCCGGCTGCTCCGCAGGATCCTTCGGCCGCAGCCCGCCTGCGGCTCGCGCCGAGCCAGGTACTCAACGCCGGGCCGGGGTCTGCCTTGGGAGGGAGGCGGGCGGCTCCGCGCGGGGACCGGACTCCAACCCGCCGTGGCACAGACCCTCTCTGAACCTTGGCTTTCCGTGAAAGTATGAGGGTTGGAATATTCGCTCTGTAGGATCCCGGTGAGGATTTACTTAAAAGTGTTTTCTTCGTTTAGAACGCATAAGAGGTTGCAACTCAGTAGCCACAAAGACCCAGAGAATCCCACATGCACCCACCAGAGGCATGTATGCGGGCTGTAGCAGGACTTGTGAATGTTTCGGTCCTTGGGAACTTTCTAGCTTTTTTAGCACTGCGGCTGCTACACCGTTAGGACAGACATGGTTAAGAGAGAAAAAGGTAACTCGTTTGTCAAATATGATCCATTTCCCAGAGCGCCTCCCTGCCCCCCTCCGTCGGTGTATGGAGAGGTGGGCAGGTGGGGGAGGAATAGGAAACGCAGGTGAGTCAGGACCCCAGGTCCGCCCCAAACAAGCCACAGAATTCAGCTCTGTCCTCAGCGTCCCCAGCTTTGTGGGTGGCCCTGGTTCTAAGTAAGCACCACGGTCTCTCGGTCTCTCCGGAGTCCTTAGGAGTCCTCCGTGCCCATGAAAGACCAAGCAGGACGAAGCACAGCTGCGGGGTTAGCCAGCTTGCCTGAGTGTCTGGGTAGACAATGCAATAATTTGGCAATAAGTACCCAGATCCTTAATATGCTCACCTGGCTTCTGGTCGCCTCAACTCCCAGCAGCTAGCCCAAAGAACTCTGCTAATTGGGAGAGGAAAGGGGCTGTGTGCATAGCTTTATTTGTCATTTTCAAATTAAAGAATTTTTCCCAATTGTGAAAGGAATTCATAGGCACTGTAAAAAGTTGGAAAATGCACACAAGTATAAAGTAAAATTCAAATCACCGTGCTCTCATCACTTAATGCTAGTCATTGTTGACATTTACTGATATTCTATGCTTGTACACATACACACATGCTCACACACACATGCGCGCGCACACACACACAGCATGAGACCATGTATACAGTTTGAGGCATTGTTTGTAATATTGGAGAAACTGCACACAACCTAAATATCCAGCCATAGGCAATGGGGTCAGGCTCACCAGGGTCTATCTGTACAGTGGATTTTCAAGTAGCTTTTTAATATTTGTGGACAACAGTTATGTCATGTGTACAAAGACATTGGTTCTCAGTCTAAACGTTACTACGCCCCAGTAAGCTTCTCAAAATTCTCCGATTCTGTGGCCAGAAGTAAGTGAGAAGAAGAAAGAACAAGCAGGCTGGGGTTTGGATGAGGGATGATGGCAAAAAATTGAGAAGAGCAGTAAGAAGAGCATTAAGGATGTTTTGAGGACTCTGGCCACGAAACATCTTCCTGTTTAAGCAGCCCCATGATGACTACTCAGCCATGCATATCTAGATTACCCTTTATTGTTGTTGTTGTTGTTGTTGTTTTTATTCTGGCGGATACACCAAAGGGATGATGAACGCTGGTCACATGGAGGCTGCTATGCAGGATCACCTGAGTCAGAAAGAATTTGTTTTTGATAAGTACTTATGTACTTAAAAGGTCACTATCTCATTATAGTTATAAAGCATATAATGCTACTATGGAATGTTTATAGAAAATTACATAATGTTAATATAAATATACAGACGTTACTTTTTCCAATAATAAAAGCAATGCTCATTTTCCAACATGACAGATATATGTGAAGTGGAAAATGAGAGACCTTTGTAACACTCTCTAACCTCCCTACCCCTTGGGTGTGTGCACACATGCGTGCATACCCCAGAAAATATTGCAAAGAACAAGGAATACAATAAGCTTTCCTACAAAAGTGCCCCCATAGTGTGATTTACCCCAGAGGAGGCATGTGTAGGATGTACTTGTGGAAGGGTGCTCATTCAGCCCAAGGGGTCAGATGTTTTCTGTTCTCTGTAGCATTTGCCAGGAGATTGAACCTGAAATCCCAAACCAGAAACAAAAGTTTCTGAATGATTTCAGACTATTAGGGCTTTTTCTGCTCCAAAAGATGGGCAAAGTTCTTTATATCTGTTGTTTTAAAATAAATACAACCAATATCTTTTTTTTTAAAAGAGTCCTTATCTTTCGGAAATACTTACTGAGATATTTAAGTGTGATCGGGCATCTCAGACTTGCTTTAAACCGATGGTGGGGGCTGGGAGAGTAGAGCTGAAACAAGACTGGCCATGGATAGATACTTGATTGGGTTGAATCTGGTTGAAGGAGCCCATGAGGGTTTATTACTTTATCATCTCTGCTTGTGTATGTTAACATTTCCATAATGAGAATTTAGAATAAATAAATAAGCCAAGACAAATCAAATACTTTAAATAAAAAAGCATAAGTTCCCCCAGATGAGCGGTGGGTGGGCAGCGCTGCTGACCTGGGAGGACCTGTTCTTTGCCTACCCACGTTTGTACTTGGCTTTTGGAGAGGGGCATCTTTCCAGAGCTTCTGTTGTAGTTTCCTTTGGGCCACTGGCTTTGCTTCAGCTCCCTTCACGCCTTTCTGGCTTTGGAGAGAGAAGGCAAGAGAAAGAGAGGAGGAGGGAGGATGACGAGGAGATTGAGTCTGACTGACTGCCTCCCCTGCCATATGCACACATCCTCCTTGATTGGGAACCATGAGCAATTCACTCTTACCCTCTGGACCTCAGTCCTCCCATCCACCAAATGACAGGCTGGCAGAAGGGTTACTCCAAGATCCCCCTCTGCCCTCAGATACTCCATCTCATGATAGCTGTTTCCTTTTACAGTCCAGTGACGCAGGATGACGCCAAGCGCCGCAGCCTCGGCAAGCACCAGAATGAGGGCCCCCAGCCCTTCCTGGGGACAGTAAAGGTCAGTGAGTCCAACGGGTGTGGGAGGCCCCTTCCTCCCTTGCCCAGGCAGATGCGGGCTGAGCAGCCTGGTGGAGGCTGGGGTCTGGGCAGAGTGGGGACCCAGTGGGCACAGATTGGGCTTTGGGAGAGCAGGATGACCCATGGTAATCAAGATCAGTGTCCCCCAAGGTGCGCTGGCATCTTGATGCCTGTGTGGGTTGGCAGGTATGGGTGAGAGGAGACCATTCTTGGGGACAGGGGTAGGCCACTCCAAAATAATCTTGGACTCAGCAGCTGAGCTTTTGATCCCAGTCCCCAGCCTTTATCCTACTGGTTCCTTCTTCCCTAAGTGCTTTGGACCTCAGCATTCCAGAGAGGTGGGCAGAGAAATAGTTGGGATGTGGGAGCAAAGATGGTTTTTATATTCCTCAATGCCTCTTTTGGCACGTTCTTCCTTTTCTGATTTCTGTCCTCAGCAGTATTGACTGTGATAGTAGTCCCCCTCACTTCGGACCTTGGACCCTCCTGTTGCAATTCCTCTGAGGGAGCATTTGGCCAGGTCTTGGTTGAGGAGAGAAGCCTGGCCTGTGGCCCAAGCACCTGGAGCTCTCAGCAGGCACTGGCCCAGGAGGCCAGGTTTCTGGGAAGGGAGGAGGGACATGAACCAGCACCCTGACATATGTACCCACCTCAACTTCCTACCCCACCCAAAGCCAAAGCAGGGCCCAGGGGATTGGGGGGGGACCTTTAGGGTCCTAGGGCTGAAGGCATTTGGAAATCTTTGTTTTTTCCCCTCTTAGAAGTCTCCAGAATCCCCGGTCAAGCTGGGTGCACCCCCATCGGCCTGCCCACGGCACGTGAGGATCAAAAACTGGGGCAGTGGGGCGACTTTCCAAGATACACTTCACCACAAGGCCAAAGGGGTGAGATGTCTGGGGGTTCAGGGAGAACCACCTTTGTCCCAAGGCAGGGCCCTTGGTGGATCAGACAGATGTCCCTTGGACAAAGCAAACAGTCATCAGTTTGGGCAAAGTATGCTGGAACAGAGACTTGTGTTCCTCATAAGTAACAGTAGGAAGTAAATTACACCAATTCCCTAAGAATCCCCCTCATAGATAATGGTAGGTGAGATAAACAGTTACAGAAACAAATCTTTCCTAGAGAAACACAGATTTCAGCCTAGTGTCAGTGAATTTTCTGGTAGACCTGCCCAAAGCTGAACTGAACTACATCAATAGGTAGTGAGCTCCCTGTCACTAGAAGGATTCAAATACTATTTGATAGGGAAATTGGAGAGGGGTTCAAGCATCCAGTGAGTAGTTGGACTAAGTGTTTTTTAGGGCTCCTTCTTCCTAGCTTCTAAATTTCTCGTTCTAACTTTAGAATGCATTCTACTGAATGCATCTAGGTGGGAAAGAATTGAAAATTTCTAGATCGTGAAAGCAGAATGATTTCCCACACCTTCCAGAAATTACCACAGTTAACATTTTGGTGTACTTCCTTGTAGTACTTTTTCTGTGCCATCCTCTATGAATCTTTGAATCTTGTGATTCATTTTGACTGAACATCTATAGTGTGTTCCCAGGAGCCACATCAGCTTCTTTAAATGAGAAGGTGATTGAGATTTTCCCAGGGATCATGTTGTTCTAGTCTGTGGCTGGCTGGGTCAGAGGGTCAGAGACTGAGCCTGGGCTGAAGGGAGCAACACCAGTGCACAGCCACTGGGGTCTAGCCAATAGAGGAAAGGAGGTCTAGGTGGGGAGAAAGCCTGGTGGACCCTAAGGAGGAAGTGCCACAGGGATGGAGAGGGGTGGCAGGTTTCTGGAGCAGCCAGAATGGAAGGAGGTGGCCAGGAGAGTTGGCCCTGGAAGAGGATGGCCTTCAAAACCTGTCTGAGAGGCCAAGTAGCCCGCCTCACCACCTGCCTCTCTTTTTCCAGGATCTTGCTTGCAAGTCCAAGTGTTGCCTGGGAGCCATCATGAACCCCAAAAGTTTGACGAGAGGACCCAGGGACAAGCCTACCTCCCCAGACGAGCTTCTACCTCAAGCTATCGAGTTTGTCAACCAGTATTATAGCTCCTTCAAAGAGTAAGGCTCTCTTCTTGCAGGATCCGCTGCCTCCCCCTTCCTGGGGCTCTCTTGTCTCCAGCCATGTCCATCTGATCCCAGACCACTTTCCTTCCCAGATTCACGTGGATCCAGGCTAAAGCATATTTTTCCGAGAGGAAAAAGACCCTGGAGTAGGTTTTTTGTATCACAAGAGGAAAGACATGGCAATAGTGGTTAATAGTGTGGTTGGGAGTGCAACTGTTTAAGTTTGGAATCCTGTAACCAGTAACCCATCCTGCATCCTTGGGAAATCTGTTTACCCTTTCTGTGCCTCAACTTCCTCATCTATAAAAGGGTGGGGTGGGGCGATGATAGAGCCTGGCTCATAAGACTGTTGCGAGGGTTAAATAAGTTTGCAAGCATGTCCAGACACAAAGTCACCTTGACTATGACTTGACAGGCACCCTTTTATTATGATATGTTTGCGATAGATAGGATCTTCGAGACTACCTAGTCACCTAGAGCTGTGAACAGGGAAGCCTGGTGACACGCATGAGGTCACCCAGTCCCGGCTAGAATTCAGGTCGCTTGACTTGGAGGAGGCAGGTTGTGCTCTTTGCTCTGTACCATGTGGGGTTCTACATTCCCGGGTTTTATAAAATATATGGCTTTTAATTTAGGCCCCTTTAAAATAAAAATGCACGAAGGGATTGTGAGACAGAATGGCCAGGCATGGGCTTACAGTTCTATGGGCTGGGAGGGGAGTGTGGCTTTTACGATGCAGCCCCATGTGGCACTTCACTGCATGAAGTGAGCCACAGAAGTGCATCTGGGACCCCCCCAAGGTGGAAGGAGTGTCTCCTGGTGATGCCTGGTCCCCTCTCCTGTGTGACCTTACAATGTCTGAGATGGGGAGGACCTTGAATCTATAGAGGCCCTTATCATCCAGGGCCAGTGATCCTCAACACTGGCTGTGCCGTAGCCACCTGAGGACCTTGCAAAATGCTGATTCCAGGGTCCCCTGCACCAAGGGCATGAGGCTCACAGGAGGTGGGGAGGCAGTAGATATCCATGTTCTTTAAAAGCTACCCAGGCGATTCTAATGTACCCTCAGACAGAGAACCCTGTACACAGCAGGGGATTGCCTGCTGTGTGTCTGTAGAACTGAAATGTCTGCGAAAGTGCTCTGTGACTGGGTGGTTCAAGATCCTTGGGCTTTCAGCGTGGTTGTTGACTAACGAGCCTTTCAGGGTCCAGGAATTTTCTTGATAGGCTGCGTTGGGCTACTATAGAGATGCTAACATTTACCGAGTGTTAAGGATGTTCTGCGCCCTGTGTATATGCCTTATAAGTAACGCTCACCACAACTCTATGAGATTGGTACTATTATTATCCTCTCCACTGTGCAGATAAAGAAACTGAAGCCACAGACAAAACTTGCTCAGGCACATGTTCTGAAGTTCCAGAGCTGGGATTTGAACACAGGCAGTTTGGTGCTAAAGCCCCCTGGCTTTAACCTCAGGTTCTAGCATCCAGTTCTTTGAGCTTGAAGATGCTGACTCCATGCTGGACCTGGGAGGTCCTGCTGATGTTTGGAAGGCAGCTGGGTGGGTGTTAGCCTGGGGAGGCTCCAGGGCCACTCTTGGTGGCTGTTCAAACCCATTTGCTTCTCAGTGAGGAAAGATCCATGTTTCATCATCACAGATTCACACCTGGGACCCCAAGAGGTCCTGGGGGTGTGAAGGACAAATGGCAGCTCATCTCTACAATTACAGTAGCAGCCAAAGGCATGGACAGCTGTGTGGGCTTAATTTTTCATGAAGGAAGGATTGTATAGTTAGAAATCGTAACTCGCTGAACGTTCTGTTCAAATCCAGTTCGCTGATGCCAAAAGCCACTCAGAACTAATAGGCATCATAGCATTTTAATGCCTCAGAAATGTGACTATATGAAAACAGTGGAAAAATATAAAACTCTAAAGAAATTGGGTGAAAAATGTAAAAAAGAATCCTTTCTTATATAGTCACATGGTAACACTGCAAAGTACGCTCAAGGCATCGGGGCTCTGGTGATCGCTACTGTTTCCAGGCTTGGATGCATCCAGGGTAGTGTTGCTAGAAGCTTTGTTTGGGGAGGTAAGGCTTCCTGTGGTGGAGAAACCTCAGCCTTCACCCAGCAGGTCCTTAAGCCAGGAGTATCCTTGAAGATAAATAGCGCCAAGTGTTTTGTCTCTGAGCTTTTTTTTAATCAAGGAAGAGTTGTTGAGACACTCCTCATCTGCAGAAAGGCCATTTTGTTCTAAGTTGTCCACTCTCCTTAATCAGGAGTTCATTCCTTAAATAGTTTTGTTTGTTGCCATTTCAAACATCTTTGGTGCTGATTGGAAATCTCAAGGTTGCTCCGTGTGTGTGGTGTGTGTGTGTGTGTGTGTGTGTGTGTGTGTGTGTGTGTGTGTGTGTGTTTCAAAGCTTTTCTGACTAAATCCTTCCCCGTGGACTATTTTTGAAGTCTGGGAGGGTAGGAGAGAAGCTGGTGTAGACTCTCATATGTGATTGCTGGCTGAGTGGTGCAGACGTTGAGAATCGCGTGCTGCAGAGCACCTGTGATGCTGGACCTTGCAATGCAGAGCTCCTCCCTGAGCAGGCCTTGGGCCCTGCAGGCTAAGTCGTGAGAGCCAGTGCCTCTTCGGGCCAGTCCAGGGAAGCGTGGTCAGGCCCTCGACATCTCTGGACTTGCAATCCCCCATGTGGTGGAAGATGGAAGGTTAAGAGCCTGGGCTTGGTTGGCATCAGGCAACCTGAGTCTGAAGTCCTGACTTTGCTCTTTACCAAACCTATGTTCTATGTGGGTACTTAACCTCCTAGGGCCTCGATACACTGAGTCCAGTGTATCCAGTAAAATGGATACAAAAATGCCTCCCTCACAGACCATGAGACCACAATTGTGAATGGCTTCACCCAGTACCTGGCTCCTAGTGTGTACTCAGTACACAGGAGCTGCTATGTGTGTTGGGAGGGATTGGCTCATTTCTTAACCATGGGAAGGTGGATGGCTGCTGCCCTGGCCAAGGGGCGGGCTGTGGCTGTGGCGGGATGGATGCTCCTCTGAGTCTTATATGTGTCTGAGAAGTTGCACTCCATGCTCGCCAAGCTGGGGTGAATGTGATTAGAAAAAAAGCGACTAGAAACAAGGGTGCGGGTGGAATTGGGACCAGCTTCTAACTTGGATGACCCCATGTAAAAATGAAAATGTGGGCTCCCTGTTTAACAGTGAGTGATTGTGAATTTCAAGACAGTGACGGCAGACAATGGAACCAAGTGTTGGGCTTTTCTAAGTTCAGGGCCCGGGTCACACACCCGTGAAGCAGGCCCTGGAGGGGACAGTCTCCATGAGACAGCTTGCTCTCCCGGTATCCCAGTTCAGTTCCTGCTTCTGTGGATTGAATTATTCCCCATTTAAGGCCATCTCATTGTTGATCTTCCCGATGTCTTCCTGTCCCCCAGGTCAAAAATAGAGGAACATCTGGCGAGGGTGGAAGCGGTGACAAAGGAGATAGAAACAACAGGAACCTACCGGCTGACAGGAGATGAGCTCATCTTTGCCACCAAGCAGGCCTGGCGCAATGCCCCCCGCTGCATCGGGAGGATCCAGTGGTCCAACCTACAGGTGGGCTTCCTTGGACCCGAGCGGGAGAGGAAGCTGGGGGGCAGGCAGGCCCTGAGCAGATGGCCCCGAGCAGCTGAGCAGAGCTGTCTGTGCCTGGGGCCCCCCACGCTGAAGCCAGGTCCTCGGGTTCTCCCCTCGCCTTCCTGAACACGAGTTGAGGGCCCTATGAGAGGTCTAGAGTCTCATTTCAGCACCAGCATTTCTAGCTGATCTTTCTCTCGTGTGTTCAGTCTTAGAGACTAAATGCCAACTTCAAACCAAGTGGCCTTGTTATTGTTATTGTTGAAATCCTGGTACCGCAGGAGAGGTTGTTTACCTAGGCCGTTTGCATTCTTGGCTCCCAAAGAACATTTTCCTTATCCTAGCCTCCCAGGACGTATTTGCACTAGGGGATCATTTCTTGCTGGATAATATTGAAAGCGCTTAGACAGAGAAATCGATGAGAAATGTGCCAGTGAAGCTGGCTCTGGCTGTAATAAAATGTGCTGGAGGCCCAGTGTACATGTGCTCACGTTGTAAAGAAACTAGGCTGGGGCAGCGGGCCCTCTGATTCGTGGTACTTGCAAATCAGGTTTTCTTGGGATTTGGCTTTCGATGGGGTCTTCCGAGTGGGGTTGCCTGGGTTCCCTTAGGAGCGGCAGGAGGAAGGAGAGATGGGTGAGCCATGCAATGGTGGGTGTCATGCAGAGAGGAGAATGCATTTCTCTGCTTGGCGTTCAGGTGGTGGGGGTCCGGGCCGCACCCTCGGTCACTTGTGATTTCGCTTCTGATCGGCCCGAGCCCTGTGTCCTCACAGTCCTTGATGGGCATGGTCTGGGGGTGCTGTGTGCAGGTCTTCGACGCCCGGAGCTGTTCCACTGCCCAGGAAATGTTCGAGCACATCTGCAGACACCTGCGCTACGCCACCAACAACGGCAACGTCAGGTGGGGCCCCTTCCCCGAGGCCGTGGCTGGAGCCCATCCCCCGCCTAGGTCTTAGAAAAAGATGCAGCGGGAAGTAGGGGCGGCATCTCCGGCCCCAGGAGAAACCAAGGAGAAAGAGAACAGAGAGACTCAGGGTTCTTTAGGGAGCCCTGGTGGTGAGCAGAGCCGCCAGAGCTTAGCCCCACTCAGGAGCCTGTTTCCTTGGTTTCCTTCTGACTTGGAACCATTTGGAGAGGATGGGGGGAGTTTTAAGAAGCAAGATTACAGATCCCCACTTTTTAGAGGGAATGGATGAGAGAGGTTAGTTCTGCAGCAAATGACTCTGGTGTGGGGTTTTTCTTAGAGGTAGAAGCATCACTGCTGGTCGGCATCCACCTCCCGCCTTACAGTCCCCTGCTCCCAACCAAAGAGGTTGAGGCTGATAGGATTGAAGAGCCCATTCGATCATTCATCTGTTCTGTTTAGCAAACACTCAGTGCTCGCCAAATAGGGAACCAGCACAGGGCTAGGCATGTTGGTGGGGTGGCAGGGACGCAGAGGTAACCAGGACCCGAAGACGCTGCTCTAGCCCACTAGCAACCTACGCCTTGCACTAGACAGCATCCACCTAACTCAGCTGCAAGGAGAGAGATACGATGCAGCAAGGAAAAGGGCTGGGACAGCTAACTCTGCCCGAGGGACGCGGAGGGGTCCTGGAGGGGCCAGACCCCGTGCTGGTCTTGAAGGAGGGGTTGGAGTTGGAGGGAGAAGAAGGAGGGAGAGACTATGGCAGGAAGTGGGGCTGGTTACGCAGAGCAGCAAGAGCTTGTCATGTTGGGGCGCTGCGGGAGCGGGGTTCAGTTAGCTCGGGTGCAGAGGTCTGGGGATTAAGAAGATAGGAGGGGGAGAGGGATCAGTGGGGGGCGGTTGAGAGCCCTGACAGAAACCAGGTGTAAACAGCACTGTCCTTGTCTTGGGGAAGGTCGGCCATCACGTGTTCCTCAGCGGAGCGATGGGAAACACGACTTCCGGGTCTGGAACTCGCAGCTCATCCGGTATGCTGGTTACCAGATGCCTGATGGGAGCGTCAGAGGGGACCCTGCCTGCGTGGAGTTCACCCAGGTACTGAATCCAGCCTTGGTGGGTGACAGAGTGGAGCCCAGAGGGGTCAAGAGGCCTGGGTCAGCTAACTCATGGGGCCTGTCTTCTCCACAGCTGTGCATCGACCTGGGCTGGAAGCCGAAGTACGGCCGCTTTGATGTGTTGCCTCTGGTCCTGCAGGCTGATGGCCACGACCCTGAGTTCTTTGAATCCCATCCGACCTTGTACTCGAGGTGCCCATGGAACATCCCAAGTGAGCAGGCTGAGGGTGCTGGGGTGCGAGTTAACATGCATGCCAGCCTCCTTTCTTAACTGAGACCTCATCCTCAGGCCCCTCCCCGCACCTTCCCCAAGCCCAGCTGGCAGCGGGTGATGCCTAGAAGGTCCGGTTTCAAGCCCACCTGGTCACACTTCTACAGCAGCTCTGCACTTGTGTGTCAGGCCTCTGACTTATGCGGACATGTTGATGGGGAAGGGAGAGCAGAGGCTTGGAAGAGATGGGGCCCTAGGAACTTGGGAAGCAGTGATTTCAGGAGACGGACACTTGAAAGGCTCTTGAGATCCTCACACCGAGCAGCCCAGGCCTCTTTCGCCTTCCCGCCAAGTCCCTTCGCTGTCCCTCTCCTGACTCTGGTGGCAGAAAGGGCTACACCGACTTCAAGAGATCGTCTGGTTCAGCCTTTGCCCCAGGCAGCTCTCATGACTTGCAAAAACCCCTCCATATATTGAGACTCACTATGTAGCCAGCATTGGGCGGGGCACTTCTTTTTTGTCCCTTGAGTATACTGAACTCAGTCCCACCTCAGGGCCTTTGCACTTGCTGTCCCTCCCGCCCTTTTTCCTCAGAATTCGTTTCTTCTCATCAGTGGGGTGTTCCTGAGTGTCCACCCCCTGTGGGAAGCCTCTCCTGAACACCCATTCTAAAGCAGGCACTCTCACCCTCTGTCTAACACATCACCTTGTATTATTTTTCTATTTACTTATTTGTTTACCTGAATCTAGATACAGAGACTGGGAGCTCCCTGAGAATAGGGATCTCGCCTCTCTTGTTCAGCAAGATCCCCAACACCTAGCAGGGTGCCTGGCACACAACGGGTGCTCAGTTATAAACATTTCTAGAGTACATGGATATACAAATGAATGATACTATTATCTTCACAGTGATCCTATGAGTTTGATGCTATTATCTCTATTTTACTGGTGGGGATACAGAGGCTACGAGGGGCCAAATACATCCCAGTTCACACAGCTGGTAAACAGTAAGGCAGAGCTTGAACCTAAGCTTTCTGACACTGGAGTCCTTAAGCACTATGTTGGGTTGTCAGCATTTAGCTCAGGGCCTGTCACATACTTGATGCTTAATATGTATTTGCATGAATGAATGAGTGAACGAATGCATAATTTATTAATGACACCAGGTACACCCAATTCACCTCTCTAGGTGGGATGAACTTAGAGATCAGATCAACTTGGAAATGGGTTTTCTTGGTTGATTCTTTTTCTAAAGCTTTTTTCTGAGGGGTGAGGTGGGCAGAATTGAAGGCCCCAATTGTGACTGGCTCTACCTCCCTGCCAGGTACGAATGGTTCCAGGAACTGGAGCTCAAGTGTATGGGTTGCCCTGCCTGCAGTGTCCAATATGTTGCTTGAGGTGGGTGGCCTTGAGTTCCCAGCGTGCCCCTTCAATGGCTGGTACATGGGCACAGAGATCGGAGTCCGGGACTTCTGTGACGTCCAGCGCTACAACATCCTGGAGGTAACGAGGACTGTCCAGCTGGGCCGGCTGGAGGTGTGGGCCTCTGGGTGGAGTCCTGAGAACTGACTTACCTCCATTTCTCTGCCTCTGCAGGAAGTGGGCAGAAGGATGGGCCTAGAAACACACAAGTTGACCTCCCTCTGGAAAGACCAGGCTGTCGTTGAGATCAATGTCGCGGTGCTCCACAGTTTCCAGGTGTGTCTGACATTCTGTGAGTCTGAAGACTCTCTGGTTAGATGGTCATCTGGTCCAGCCACTCATGTGGTGCTTGATTTTCTCCTTACAGCGTTGTTCACTTCATAAGCACCAAACAAGTATTGAACACACAGTTTGTGCCAGGAGCTGGGGTTACAGAGAAAATCAACCTTCTCGCTAACTCTAGGTTTCTAGTGTAAACTTGAATGCTTCTCGTAACAAGTTACTGTAAGAGTTCAATGAAAATATATGCAAAACATTCAGTTGTACTGCCTGGCCCATAGTGAACACTCAGTATGCATTAGTTATATTGTTATTATTCACCATTGTTATGTTTACCATCATTATCACAGTGATTAGCATCAGCTCCTAATCTTAAAACTGCTCTGGCCCCCAGGAATTGCTATATTGTGTGTATAAATTTTAGAAGGTAATGCTGGGTCTACTGGGCCCACCATCAGCTGGCTCCTCTCCTGCCTCCTGGCCTTGACTCATGCTATGTTCTCCTCCAGGAATACCTGTCTTCGGCCTAACTTGTACCCATCTCTCAAGACTCACCTCTTCTTAGAAGCTATCTCTGGAATCTGCTCTCTCTCCTCTAGGCCTCTGTCAGAGCTAAGTCTTCTCCTCTGCCCTCTGTCAGCACCTGTACCTACCTCCATCGTAGCTTCTATCAGACCACATGACTTTCTTCTGCCTCCCCTGTTTAGAATATAATCTGATACAGAGAAAAGGCCATGTCTTTCACTTCTACATAATTCCAGTGCCTTATGCAATGCCTGACAGATAGAAATAGTAATAGCAGCTAACATTTATTGAGCATATTATACACTTTATTTGTATTAACTTACTGTATCCTTTCAACAACCTCATGATGTAGGAACTATTACTATGCCCACTTTACAGATGAAAAAACTGAGGCTTAGCAAGGTTCAGAAACCAATTGCTCAAGGTCACATGGCTAATAAGAGGCCAAGATTTGAACAACTACCTTAAACAAATGTGCCCTGACTCAATGATTTGTCTCTGACATTGAGGGGTGTGGCTGCCCTTGTTGGGTCATTCTGAGAAGACTCAGACCTCATGGCCTCTAATTTTAGGATGTGGGACATTGTGGTGACTTGTTTCCCTCCAATACTTCAGCCTCTTCAGAGGAGTCTAGTTCCTTCTTGGCTGAGAGAGTCACAGCCTTGTGGAGGTGACTCCTGGAACACTCTGCCAACAAAAATGCACTCGTGGTCTGATTTATCAGCATCTAGAGAGAGCCATTTGTTGAGAGTTTGGGGAGACTTGTGGGCATGGCCTAAGAAGCTGGACACTGCACCCAGAAGGCCAACAGGAGGCTACCATGTGACCTGTGGGCTGACTATCATGGTGGTTATTTTTTTGGCTCTGAAAGTTTTCCCATTTGGGTATTTATTTTCAGCAGTGAGGAGGGGGCCAGGAGGAATTTCTGTCTCATTTTACAGACTTCTAGGCCTTCTCAGAATTTATCTGGGAGACTTGCAGCCAACAGACCACTCTCCTGATTCCCCTACCCCTTGCCTCAACTCTTCTTCTTGACTCCCTCTGATTTAGAAGCAAAATGTGACCATCATGGATCACCACTCCGCTGCAGAGTCCTTCATGAAGTACATGCAGAATGAGTACCGGTCCCGAGGGGGCTGCCCAGCTGACTGGGTTTGGCTGGTCCCCCAATTTCTGGAAGCATCACCCCCGTGTTCCACCAGGAGATGTTAAACTATGTTCTGTCCCCTTTCTACTACTACCAGGTAAGGGAGGGGCCTTCCTCTCCTCTCTGTCTTGGGAGCTCAGGGGTAGAGAGACTATATGTGTCTGCACCTGTGTGTGTGCACGTGTGTGTGTGTGCTTGTGCATTCGTGTACATGCACGTACGTGTGTGTGCATGTGCTGTGCATTCATGTGCATGTGCGTGCATGTGCGTGCTCACTCATGCAGGGCACATCGGGGAGGATCAGGGACACAGAGGCATATTTTTAATGCTTTTCAAGCTTCGCCCCAGGATTCTGCGCAGCTTTTGCTCATTTCTACAGGGCCTGGGACTTAAGGAAACACCTTTTATTGTTCCTATGGTGGCCCGTTGCCCTGGAGGGGTTTAAGCTCCTGATGTGACCACCATTGTGCCTCTGTGGGCGGCTGTATATAGTCACATAGTACAGTGGAGAAGAGCTTGGCTCCCAGATAAGACACAGCTGGGGGTGATCCTGCCACTTCCTAGCTGTACATTTTGGGAGGAGGGTGTCATTTCACCCATCTCAACCCCGAGTTTCTCATCTCTAAAGAGACGGGCTTACCTCCACGATAGGAGGCTGTATAGATCACACAAGCTGGTGTATATAACAGCTTAGCCCAGTGCCCAATCCAGAATGCACTCAGTAACTGTTACCTATTGAAATGAGTTCTTTTTTTTCCCTTTCTTTCTTTCTTTCTTTCTTTTTTTTTTGTCAGTAAGGACTTTGGTTAGATTTGGGAAGAGATTCTTACTTAAAGGTGATAAATAGGGTGACTTATTGCCCAGGACAGTTTGTGCCTGTTGTCATGGCACCTCTTTACTCTCAAAGGTGTTCTAGTTTGGACTATATGCTAGTCATACTATGCACTTAATGATAAGATACTTAAAACAAAAGAGAAGCGGGGCCTCGTCCCTCCAGGGGGACGCTAATGAGAATAAAATCAACTGACCGTGCGGTGTGTGCAGACTCTGCTGGACACTGGAGCTGCAGCTCTAAGGGACACAGACAGACACAGCCCTTCCCTGTGGGACTTTCAGTGAGGCGGGGGTGGGGATGGGGCCTACCTACCCCCCAACTCACAGAGAGCATGAAGGGTCCTCTATCTCACCAGCATCCCCAAGCCCAGTCAGCCCGGCCTACTTGCTCTCACGTCTGCCCTCTCTTCTGAAGGTGGAGCCCTGGAAAACCCATGTCTGGCAGGATGAGAAGCGGAGACCCCAGAGAAGAGAGATTCGATTCCAAGTCTTGGTTAAGTAAGTAGGAGTGGCCAGTGTTGACGTCTGACCTGCAGCCCTTCCTTCTAGTCAGCCCATCCTTCCAGGCCTTTAAGAGCAGGGAACAAAGAGAAAGGATCATCTGGATGGAATTTGGCTCCCAGAGGTCCACACATCAGTTCCAATGGGTCACCTGCCACCATTGTCCCAACCTCGTGTCTTCTCCATTTCCCCAAAGGGAGCTGAATAGTGGGTTGAGCACGTGAGGGGAGGAGAAGGGCGGGAGTCAGTGTGATAGGTGGTGGGAAACCTGAGTTCTTTTTCCTAATCTGCCCCACCTTAAGCACTGTCCCCCTTCCCATGCTCCTGGGCCCCCACCTTCCTCAGGAAGGATGACTCAGCACATAGTGTCTGTCTGTCTGTCCCCACAGAGCCGTGCTCTTCACCTCCATGCTGATGCACAAGACCATGGCATCCCGAGTCAGAGCCACAGTCCTTTTTGCGACGGAGACAGGAAAATCAGAGACCCTGGCCCGGGACCTAGGCGCCTTGTTCAGCTGTGCCTTCAACCCCAAGGTAGCTGATCCAGCTGGACACATACCGTTTTCTCTGCCTATGTGCAGAGAAGTCTTGGAAAAGCTGAAATGGTTGCTTTGCTCTTGGATGTCTCAGAACTTTAGATGTGTGTGCTGCTGTACATTCTAAATCTGTGATAGGATAGACGTGTGTCCAGGGGTTCCCAAACTTGCACAATAATAAGTTTTACAGAGTGTACCAGGGAACACAGGTTGAGAAACATTTCCCTAATGAATCCAAGTCTCAATATGCATGAGCTGCTCTAGATAAATTTTATTCCTATTTACTGAATATCACCTTCCATACAGGATGCAGTGCTAAATGTGAAGGGGGCAAAGGATGAATAAAATTGAGACAAATAAAACAAAACCCCTAAGGGTGACTCACTCCATCAGTATTGGATTTTATCCTTCATCACTGAAGGCTTCCAAGTCTGGACAGAGCAGTGAGGCAGTGACACGCTTCACCTGAGATTAGTGTCAGGCAAAGTGTTGGGGTTCCAGAAGCGTCAAAGGAGTGATCATTTTTGTAACCTGCTCACTCCATTTTTGTGGAAAATAGGTTCACACAGAATCTAAAATAGCCATGGAAGTGGTAAAGTGTTTTGATTTGGGACATGCAATATTTGGAGGCAAACCGTCCAGGGCTTGCTGACGTGTTATCGGTACAGCTTGAGGCAGGGAGGAGAATTGAGAACGATGTGTTCTAATGATTGACAGGGATGTAAGCACACTCCTCCTCTGTGCCATGCTTGTGCTGGGCATGGGGGTGCGGGACGCAGGGTAGGGAACAGCATGATGAAGGGGGCTCTTGGCCTGGGTTGGGGGAGGGGAGCGCAGGGTGTCTGGGGAGGGTGTGGCGGACCCATGCCCGGGAACTGAGATCCAGTGCCCCCCTGGTGCCTGCAGGTTCTCTGCATGGATGAGTACAGGCTGAGCAGCCTGGAGGAGGAGCAGCTGCTTCTGGTGGTGACCAGTACATTTGGGAACGGAGACTCCCCCGGCAATGGAGAGGTGGGTGGCCCAGGTCCCAGTGGTCTGGGTGGTGGTAGGGCCTGAGAGGACCAAGGAGAGGCTCTGGGGATTCAGGATGTCCTAAGGAGATCATTCGGAGTGAGTGCTCAGATCACTGGGTTGCCCTAACATCAACTATTTGCTTTTGTCATTTGTAATTATTGCCATACGCATGTGCCACCCTTCCTATGACATACTTCATATATCTCAGTGAACTGACCTACCTTTTTAAATTAAAAAATTCATAGTTGAAGTAAACTTTTATCACTCTCACAAATGAGAAGCCAGCAAAAAATAAATATATCGAAAGCCAAAAGAAGTTACTGAATTTTAGCTAGGACTATGCCTTAACCATGGCTTACTTTGCCTTTCAAGAAAGAGTAATAGACAAGTATTAGAGAGAGGTGTTAAGCCTCCATTAGCAACAGTCTGAGACTTTCTCTCTAGTGTTCAGAAGGACAAAAATAATAATAATAATTGAAACAGGAATAACTAAAAAAAAATTATAGAAAAGAATACTTTGTACTATCTGATTTGACTTATTTCTGCTGGGTCATGTACCACCTAAAATTATCTTGAGTTCTTGGGAAATCAGGGTTATTTTTAGAGACTGTGGAAGCAGTTGTTGCTCTTACCAAGTTCCAAACAAGAAGAAAGGCTAACTCACATCCCTCCAGAAGACCCTCTGGAGATGCCCTGCTGTAAGGCACCTCCCCCCACCAGGGCTAGATGAGCTGGGGGCTGGGCTGTCCTGGGTCCCCCACTGAGGATGAGGCCACATGAGTTGCTAAGGCTGAACTTGTCCCTGAGCCCCGGCCAGGCACCCATAAACTAACTTCCACTGTGAATCTTGAATATTTTCCTGCCAGATGTGGCCAGTTTTTATGTAGGCCACAAGAAGAAAAGAAAAGCAGTGCTTTTATTAATCTTGTCCTAAGGACTCTGTGGTTCTCTCTCTTTCTAGAAACTGAAGAAAGCCCTCTTCATGCTAAAGAACTCAAGAACAAGTTCAGGTAAGGCTGTTCCCCACCACCACTTATCTGAGCAGGCCTTGTGGGGCCGGAGTCTGGAACTGGGTGTGTATAAGGGAGTCCAGGTACAGAGAGAGCCTGACCGCAGCCTGTGGCAAGGATCAAGTCAGGAGAGCCACGTCCCTCTTACCGGTCTGCAGGCCAAGCATAGGGTTGGTCATGGGAGTTGATGATAAGGCTCAAGAGCCATGGAGGATCAGAAGGGGATGTGCACTGGCAGGTCCTATGCCTGGCTGGAGTGGGAGAGTCTGGGGCTGGCCTTAGGTTAGGGGCTGTTGGTGCTGCTGGGTGATGCTTGCGAGGCTTGGTTCACCTTAGTCTCTGTGTTTGTGTGTTCTCCTCGAGCAGGTATGCCGTGTTTGGCCTCGGTTCCAGCATGTACCCTCAGTTCTGCGCCTTTGCTCATGACATCGACCAGAAGTTGTCCCACCTGGGAGCCTCTCAGCTCACCCCAGCAGGGGAAGGGGATGAACTCAGTGGGCAGGAGGAAGCCTTCCGCAGCTGGGCTGTGCAAACCTTCAAGGTCAGTTCACAGCTGGAGCTGCCTTACAGTGTGGACAGGGTGCTGCGATACATTGGTGCCCAGGACATCTGTGCTGGGTGGGCACCCTGGGTGGCATGACTCCTGCCTGGTCCTGTAGACATGGTTACAGATAAGGGGTAAGGTTGCAGGCCAGAGTGCTCAGGTCACTGCTGCTCTCCCTCAACCCCCAGAAGAGTTCCCCTATAGGCATGTGTCCCCTAGGTGGGAAAAGGTGACTAGGACACCGTCCTGACCTCAGGGAGCCTTGGTTCAAGTTCTTACCACCTCTGATTATCCAGGTCACTTCTCGACAACCTTGTCTTGTTTCATTCTTTCCAGCCACAGAGAGCTTGGGGGCAGGGACCACACGGTTGAGTTCTTTGGACCTGTGTCAGTAGGTCTTTGTTGCCTGTGGCTTCACACCTCTGATTTAGCAAACTCATTTAAGCAAAGTGTTTCACTCAGCAGTGGTGCCTAAGAGTACCAGTGAGAGTTGGGGCAGATGTGGTTCCCAAGCCCAGGCCTCCTCCAATGATTCCACATTAGAAAAATGGGAGTACTCAGACCTACTTCATGGTGTGGGCATGTGGATAAAATGAGACACTGTCAATATTCATCATAATAGAAATAGCTACTATGTGCCAAGCCTGGGCACCTTTTTGCGTCTTCACAACAGCACAAAATAATGACATGAAGCACTTAGCTCAGTTGTAAGGACCTAAAAAACAGGAGCGCCAATGGCGGTGTTGATGTTGCTGACGATGGTGGTTATTAACATTGATTTGCTCTCTCTTTTCCAGGCAGCCTGTGAGACATTCAACGTCCGAGGCAGACAGCACATTCAGATCCCCAAGCTCTACACTACCAATGTGACCTGGGACCCGCACCACTACAGGCTTGTGCAGGACTCACAGCCTTTGGACCTCAACAAAGGTACCTTCTTCCCTGCACCGTATGGGGCTTGTTCGCCTTTTCTGCCAGCATCGGAGTCTTTGAGCCCTGAGCCTGTGGTTGAGGAGACCACCAGGACCCTCTGAACAGAGGCAGCTGTCTTAGGGCTGCCCGGCATCTCCCTCTTGCTGCCTCCAAGAGCCAGCTGGGATGCCAAAGGCAAGGCCTTGCTTCCTCTCTGAGGGATGCCATTTCAGGAGGAAGCCCTGGGAAAGAGGTGGAGAGAGAAGGGAGCCGGCAGCAAGTGAGGGCCAAGCTGGGCTGGGCTCTTTGCCCACCCACTCTAAATCAACCTGACACTCACCCTGCAAGAAAGGCACAGAGAAATTGAAGTTCAGGGAGGTGAAGTGAGTTGCTAGCATGTAGCCAAGTTGAGATTTGAGCCCCAGCCTTCCAGCTCCGATGACAGCCACGTATTATAAAGAACATTCTGCAGAGCCAAGTCCAGGCTGCAGTCTGTGATCTCTCAATGGTACCCTCCAGATGCTGTGCCTCTGTGTTTCTCCTCTTTTCTTGTACCATGGGTATGGTAGTCCTGGAGATTTCTGCATGTTTAGGATGTCCCCAACTTCATCTATGCTCTCCCAAACCATGGGTATGCTAGAAATCCCCGTGTTTGGGCATCTAAATTGCATTTCCCAACACCTAGCAGAAGTGCAACCAGCCTCTGTCAGACCGAAGGTCTTTGTGATTCAGAAACACAGTAGGAAAAAGAAACGGAAAGGAAAGCCTACCACCACCCATCAGGACATCCCAAGGGCAGCGTCCGGTTGTCATTGACTCAGACAAGTAGAGGCTGCCCCATCAATGCTTAAGAGCCACTTGGCCATTTCACGTCTCTCTGTGTCCCACAGCCCTCAGCAGTATGCACGCCAAGAACGTGTTCACCTTGAAGCTCAAATCGCGGCAGAATCTACAGAGTCTGAAGTCCAGGTAGGGTGGAGTACAGTGCTTCTTGGGTGGTATTCCGCAGATTTGATTTTAATGGAGGAAAGACCAGCACAAGCTGAAAGTTTAAGGACTTTCAGGGAGCAAAATAAAAAATAAAAAAAGAACTTTCAGGAGAAGGTTTGGCAGGGAAGGACGTTTCCTGCCAGGGTAAGCTAGAGTTGTGGATTCCCTGTAGGTTTTGTTTCTCTGTGCTGTCTTCCCCCATTCATTAGGAAAACTAGGCTTTGTTCTAATAAACCAGATTTGTGCTGGGAACAAGGGAAGGTTTCTCCCAATGCCCACACATCTCCCAGTGGGACGCTTTTTCTCGGCAGAGTCTGTGCTCAGGCCTGCTGGGCTTGGGAGGGCTGCACAGGGAGGGGTGCAGCCCACCTTCTCCCCGTGGAGAAGCCACAGGCCTGGCTGGCCCAGGTCCTCTTGAGCACTCCAGCCTCAGGGCATGCTGAAGTCCCGAGCTCATGGGACCAGGCAGGAAAATGAGAGGAGGGCACATTTCCTGGGGAAATGGGCCCGCCTGTCAAGGAGCTCTGGAGGAAATCCTGGCGGCGTCACCAGGGCTTCTTCTTCCCTTCTCCAGCCGCACCACCCTCCTGGTGGAACTCGCCTGTGAGGACAGCCAAGGTCTCAGCTACCTGCCCGGAGAGCACTTGGGGGTTTTCCCAAGCAACCAGCTGGCCCTGGTCCAAGGCATTTTGGAGCGAGTGGTGGACAGCCCCGCACCCCACCAACCCATGCGCCTGGAGAACCTCAGTGAGACTGGTGAGCCCTCTACATGGAGCCTCTGTTGAGGTGTCCCCAGCATCATCCTGCCAATCCCCAACCAACTGATGGGTGGGCCTGGGGCTGTGCTGCAGGCAGCTAACTCTGTTCTTCCTGCTGGGGCAGGTGGGCACCAAGCAGGTGTTGAAGTAGCCATGCTAACAATTCTCGACCTGTGCCAGGCCAGCAAAAAGGAATGCCTCTTTGGGACTACCTGCCCAATACCAGAGGCTGAGGAGTCTTTTCCATTCATTCTTTTGGTCATCTGGTCACTTGTTTTTGATTGACTGATTCATTTATTTTTTCATCGAAATTTTAACTGGTCACGTCTATATGACGGACAGGCCCTGGGCCACAAAAATGAAAGAGACTCAGAGTCTGCCCTCAGAGAGCTCACTACTTTGTACAGGAGGCAGATATGCAAGAATATTTATAATAATAATTATTATAATAATAACAACAGTAGCAGCTAACATTTGTTGAGTAATTATGACATGCCAGCATTTTATATATATATATATATATATATGTCTCTATAGTCCCCACAATAGACACATGTGTACAGCTTGCTAGGTGACATAATAGAGAAACGTGAAAATGGTGTAAAAATGTTGAATTTTGAAGGTTCAAGTCCCTGATTCATCACTTACTACTTATGTGACCTTGGGCATATGAGTTAACTGCTCAAGGCTTTATTATTTCTTTGCGTCTAAAGTAGAGATATTAGAGCCTTCCTTGTAGGCTTCTTGCGCAGAACAAATGAATAGATACATGTGCAACCTTCACCACAATCCCTGGCACCAAATAAATGTAAGAATGGAGCAATGTCTTTTTCCTACAGGCTAATGAACATTTTCTAGAAGGTCAGAGAAGGGATTTACTATACCCTGAAAGTCTCCCTAGATCACCAAATTTATAACCTCTTTGCATTTGCGTGGCATTCTAACTTCATACTACTTCCCCTCTGAGGATGTGATTTTTCCCCACCTCCGTGGGCAATGGGCATGGGCAGGTCGTAGGTGGCCAAGAGAGTGTGGCTCCTCCTAGCCATCCTCACTGGGGAGAAGATGCTGTCCAAGGGAAGGTATGGGTCACCCCCTTCCTGTGCTAAGATGAGTCTCTCAGTGTGGTGACACAGAGTGAGGTGACAGGCACCAGGGAAAACTAATAAAATCAACAACCATGGGCCCTCTCAGCAGCAAAGGGACTAGATTCCTGGCCTTAGCTTCCTCAGTGATAATGACACCTCCAAGAATATGTCCCCTTACAGAGAGTGGCCAAATTAGGAAAGTAAGGGTCAGAGAAGCAAAGTCTGGCATTGTCCCCCATTGTCCAGGAGAATGTAAGAGAGCCTGAAACTTGGGTACAAGGGGACAGAGATGTCCTTGTGACTGTAGGGAGACAGATGTGGTTCATTAGGCCTCGGATCTAGGTGAAATAATGTAATGCTAATATTTTTACCTAATTTTTCTTGAGCACCAGAGCCCCAGGAATTGTACCACTATTATACCTTTACTATTTCATCCAATGCTGATACAAACTCAACGAGACAGGTTTTATTATCACATCCATTTCACAGAGGCAGAACCCAAGGCTCAGAAAGTTCAGTCACCCCACTAGTAAGTGGGGAGCCAGAGTTTTAACCCACGTCTACTGGTTCCATGGTCCATGCTCATGCTGTAACTGCCCTATATACCTCCCCTTGCCACCTCACTTTGGGCAGATTGGCTGTTCCACCAGAACCTCTTGGCATAGCACCCCAGGGGATTGCAGTCATTGGCTTTTCTCTAAATGAACTTGGGGCCTCTGGGGCATACATCAATCTTTGGTGGATTTAGTCACTGTGAATTTGCAGCTTACCTGTTAAAGTTCGGGTCCAGGTGAGACAGAGACTGGACTCTTGTGCAGTTAGTTTTTCCGGACTGTGTCATCTTGGGTGCCCTTTGGAGGACACTCAATCAGCTTCCCCTACAGCCTTATCTCTGGGCACCACCTCCTGATACATGAGTTGGGCACATGAGCCCTGTTGCTGTTTCTAGAACCAGAACATCAGTATCTTCTCTCTCTTATAGCTGGAGAGTGGAAAGTGTCTGCCCCAGAGGCCTCATCACCCTTGAGAAACCTGAATGGGACCTTTTTTCCATCCTGACTCTGTGTTTCACTATCTAGGCAGCTACTGGGTCAGGGACAAGCGGCTGCCCCCCTGCTCACTCAGCCAAGCGCTCACCTACTTCCTGGATATCACCACCCCACCAACCCAACTGCTGCTCCGAAAACTGGCCCAGTTGGCTCTGGAAGAGACCGAGAGGCAGAAGCTAGAAACATTGTGCCAGGTAAACACTGAGACTGGTTGGTGAGGCAGTGGTGGAGTCCCAGAGTTGGGGAAAGCCAGATTCTAGAGCTGGTCTTTAACCTCCAAGTGGGACTTGTCAAGGTGGGACTTCCTTCCAAGTGGGAAGTCAGGCATCCTTTTCCACCCAATCTCTAGGACACAATTGTGTTGTGTGAACTGGATTTTTCTGAGTGTCTGCAGGATGCAACCAAAGTGCACATCCTCAGAAGAATTATCTAGAAAAAGAGATCAATTGTGTCTTGTCTGTCTTTGTATTCCCCAAACCTGGAACAAGCCTGGGACTTAGGAAGTGTTGGAAAATGAATGGTGTGGATGAATAGATAAATGGCCATAGTGACAGATGGGTAGTTAAATTAATAAATAAGAGAATGCATTAGCTCACTTGCAACTTTCTAGGTCCAACTCTTTGTAAAAGGCACTGGATGTCATCATTGCCACTGTCATTATTGCTAATTATCATGATTCCAGCCACCTCCACTGCCATTATCCTATGGTACACACTACTAACTTGGCACACATTTTCTCATTTAATTCTCACAACATCACCCACAAAGTAGGGATGCCATCATCATTTCATAAAGGTCGAGTACTTGGGACAAGATCTCACAGCTCTAAAACAAGCATTCAGTCACAGCATCAAGTCAGTATTTGAACCCAGGTCTGTATGATTCCAAAGCTTTGCCCAAATTAAATTGTCATAAAGATTTGACCCCTGCCTACAAGTTGCTGACAGTAAAGTCTAAGCATACATGTTAGATAAATGCTTCTCGCTGGCCTGAGTCCCCCAGGACAGGAACGATTTCCTCTACAGCCTGGTAGTCTCAGCACCTTGGACAGCGCCTAGTACTTCAAAGTGTTGAGGAAGGGAGTGAATGAATGAATGAATGAATACTGGATTGTGACAACTTCTCTCAGTGTGGGGCTGGTGCCCTGAGTCACTCACACTGCCCTTGCCTTTCAGCCCTCGGAATATAATAAGTGGAAGTTCACCAACAGCCCCACGTTCTTGGAGGTGCTAGAGGAGTTCCCATCCCTGCGGGTGTCTGCCACCTTCCTGCTTTCCCAGCTCCCTGTTCTGAAACCGCGGTACTACTCCATCAGCTCTGCCAGGGACCACACACCCACGGAGGTCCACCTCACGGTGGCCGTGCTCACCTACCGCACCCAAGGTGAGGCCGGGGCAGAGACTTTGGAGCAGTCCGACTCTGCTACTTAGTGGGCAGCTGGTCAACATGTCTGAGCTTCAGTCTCTTCACCAGTTAAACACTTACCTTTTAGGGCTGTTATAGCAATAGGAGGTGTGTGGGAGAGATGACTCTGAACTAAGCCCTGAGTTAGCCCCTTTGTATACATCTAATAATCATGTGAGATGGGTACTGTGTATATTTTACAGGTGAGTAAACAGGCTCAAAGAAGTTAAGACACTTGTTCAAAGTCACAAAGTCACACTGTTGTCAGCAAGTAGAGAACTGAGATTCGAACCCTGGTAGTCTGCTGAGTCCAAATATTTAACCACCCTACTCCACTGTACTGCCCTACTACTGTTGGGACAATTTAATGAGATTGAATATGGAAAGCACCCAGCACTGAGTGGGAGCCCAATGATTCTTAGTCTTCTTGATAGTCCAGGCTGAACACAGCTGTGATTCCACCTTGATTGTTTATTCCTTCATTTACTCATTCAACAATAATTTTTTCATATTGCTCTATCGCTTGGCACATGGTAGGTGTGGAAATACAGTATGTGTAGCCCCTGCCATCATGGAGTTTCCATTCTAGAGGGGGAATGAAGAGACACTCATAGAAATAGACGATTATCATTGTGTAGGTGCGGAGAAAGAATGCTCAAGGTGCTATGAGGGCAGAGGATGGGGGATAGGCTGACATAGACTGGGAGGTCCAAAACCATGTCCATTTGGGCTTTGCTTCTCCACTGGATGAACTATGCCCCTGCCCTGCCCTCTGCAACTGAGCATTGCCTGGGTTGGCTAAGTTGGGGAGCTGGTGCCCACCTCAGCCCTCTATGCTCTAAGATGCACAATAATGCAGTTTCTAAAAACTGGGAAGAGACTGTATTTGCTGTACTAGAGAACATCACACTGGCCTGGTCTCAGTCCTCAGATCAGGAGAAGGGATGCAGGCACATCCCATGAGAGCAAAATCCCATCTGGAGGAAAACCTAAGGGACTTCTCAAGTTGGTTGGAAGTCCCTTTAAATGCTGGGCCACTGGGAAGGGAATGTACCATAGAGAAAGCTGGGTTTCCACAAGCCCAGGAGAGGCCACACACAAATGTCAGAGCAGACTGTAACGCTCAGGAGGTTGTCTGTCACCCAGGATTCCTACCAATAAGAGCTATACTTATGAAGACACACTGGGGTAGTGACTTGAGGATAGTGACCCTCAAGAGCCACTTTGTGCAGTTGTCATTGGAGCTGAATGGTGGGCTGGGAGGGTCCCTGGAGAACTCTTAGAAGGAACATTGGGGTAGGAGCCAGGGAAGCTAAGCTTTGACTTGATTCTGCTGCTGAGTGACCTTATGCAAGTCACCGTCCCTCTCTGAGACTCAATTTCTGCAGTGGCAAAAGGAGAGGCTTGCACAGTCTCTAAGTCCCTTTAAACTTTCACCAGCCCTGGGTGTATAGAGGATGGATCTCAGTACCTGGAGAAAAACAGCTGCCATATTAGTGCCCAAGTAGACAGCTGGAGGAGGTGCATCAGTGTGGGAGGAGCCACTGGGTGGTTCCACACAGGTAGTGGGGACAATGTTGGTCAGATCTGTGCTATCCTTGCAGATGGCCAGGGTCCCCTACACCACGGTGTCTGCAGCACATGGCTTAGCAGCCTGAAGCCCGAAGACCCAGTGCCTTGCTTTGTACGAAGGTAAGCACCCTCTCCACTCTGTCTGTTGTGGGACAACTGGCTCCTGGGAGTTCTGGGTTTAAAGGGAGAGATCAAGGGTTTAGGTACCACTCTGGACCCCTTGGCCCAAAAAGAAGGCTTTGGGGTTACCCTGGGCCTCTCCATTTGATGACTTGGATATAGAATAGGGCCAAGTCTCTAGCAAGGATGGAGATGACAGTGGTGATGAGGCTTGGCCTTTTTCAAAAGGACCCCAGAGCAAGGTGGTGGTGTGTCTGGTCCGCCTGCAGGACTTGGGAATCAAATATGAGCTCATTGTTTTCATGCCCCCAAACACTACCACCCCCAACTACACAGCCCCACCTCTCCAGCCCCTGTCCTGCGTGTGCATCTGGCCCATGATATCCGAGGACTAGGGACTCTCTCCTGTTGTCCCCTTCAGTGCCAGTGGCTTCCAGCTTCCTGAGGACCCCTCCCATCCTTGCATCCTAATCGGGCCTGGCACGGGCATCGCTCCCTTCCGCAGTTTCTGGCAGCAGCGGCTCCATGATACTGAGCACAAAGGTACTGCTGGAGGTTTTCTGGGGGTCGGGGTGGCAGACACCAAGTGGCCAGCTCCTGCCTAGGAGTAGACCCGGAGCTCCAGGAGAGTTGTGCCATTGCCAACCCATGTTTCTTGGCCCCTCTCCCAAGTGTGATCTGAATATCTGGGTACTAGATAAGGATATTTGGGATGAAATGAAAATTCAAAGTGGGCTTCCAGCTTGTCAGGCCTTGATGTGCGTCCTCTGGTGGCCACCTTGGTAACAGCAGCCTGCTCTGGTCTTGCAGGGCTCCAGGGCGGCCGCATGATCCTGTTGTTTGGGTGCCGGCGCCCAGATGAGGACCACCTCTATCAGGAGGAGATGCTGGAGATGGCCCGGAAGGGGGTGCTGCATGGGGTGCACACAGCCTACTCTCGCCTGCCTGGCCAGCCCAAGGTAAATGCAATAATTGTCCCCCCAACTCCAACCCCACCGTGCAGTGGGTGGATCATAAAAAGCACAGACACAGTGAGTGCCCTGGCATATCACACGACCCTCACCCCTCTGAGTCTTCACCTCCTCAGCTCTAAAATGAAAGCGGTTATACAACTGTTGGAGCTGTGCCGCGAGCTATTACGTTCTCTCTTCCAGGAGAAGAGGCAGGCCCTGAGACGCTCAGGACTAAGTCAGGGCCACATGGTGGGTTAGTGCCCAGGGCCCAGCCTGCTGAAGGTCCTCCCCAGGATGGACAACTGCGGGGAGAGGTGGTCCAGGACGGCTTAGTGCTCAAGCACAGCAAAGCTGGAGGACCACGCTGCTCCCACCATGGGCCACTGACGGGCTCTGCTGGGGCACTTTGCCCCATCAGCCTGGGGAGTTGGGACAGACTCTTGGCTCAGCCCTTGTGAACTTTTCCCATTAAGGATCTTCCCAGGGCTAATGCTCCCTGCCTAGTGCTGGGGTCACTGGGAGTCTCGTGTGGAACAGAGCAAAGAGACCCCGATCGACTCCTGGGCTTTCATGTCACTGGGGAGCCGAGGGCTGTGTGCCCTGCTCTGATTACTGTGGCAATCCTATAGACGATCTATAGTGAAAGGCTCCCGTTTCTGGGGTGTAGACGGGTGGGCCTCAGAGTGATTCGTGTGGCTTTGAAGCACAGTGAATGCCGAGTAAATCCGGGAGCCCTGCTGGACCTCCTCGAGGCAGGGCTGTGGCGGCATTCATCTCGCCAGGCCCAGGGCAGGCTGAGGCCAAGCAGGGTGCCGTGTACCTCCTCACGCTGAGCCTCGTCCCTGTACTGGGTCCTGGCTGGGAAGGTTCTCACCTTGCCTCCCCCATTATGCCTCGTCACTGCCTCCCTGTGGCCAGCAGGCCTGACTGCAAGCTTCGCCCTCCGCAGCAGGACCCTGGAACCACCATCTCCTCTGGTTTCAGGTCTATGTTCAAGACATCCTGCGGCAGCGGCTGGCCGGTGAGGTGCTTCGCGTGCTCCATGAGGAGCAAGGCCACCTCTATGTCTGCGGGGATGTGCGCATGGCCCGGGATGTGGCCCATACCCTGAAGAAGCTGGTGGCTGCCAAACTGAGCCTGAGTGAGGAGCAGGTCGAGGACTATTTCTTCCAGCTTAAGGTATGACAGCTGGTGTGTGGGCTAGGGATGCAGGTCAAGGGCACGGGCCAGGGAGCCAAAACCAGGGCAGTCAGGCTTAGAATAGTCCCGGACCTCAAAGGAATCCTAGAGGTAGGTGGCTGGAGGTCAGAGCTGGTATTAGAGGCCTGACTGGTCTGGTTGCTCAGTTAAACAAAGGCAAACACGTTGCTTTACTTATTATAAGACTTTCAGAGCCTCTAACATGCTACTTTTGTCGTGACACTTCAAGACTAGGAGAAAGTATGCAGTATTTACCAAAAGTATTTATCTCAGAGCCCATATTTCCAAGAGCATCTTGTGGGACAAGCACTAGGCAGGCTGTACTATCCATCATAAAACCTAGGGCAATGTTTAGGTAGTCCTCACCAGGGCAGGTGCCTGCGGGAGATAAAGAGCCTAAGTATAATCTAAGCACGACAGTTGGAAAAGGCAAATGGCTCATGAGTGTATGAGTGATAGAGAAGCTGGGGGATTCTCCAGGGGCTCATCCTAGCCGGGACCTGATGAATGAGAGGTGACTTGACCAGCGTAGCTGACACATTGGTTTCTGTTTTCCCTTCAAGAGCCAGAAGCGCTATCATGAAGATATCTTTGGTGCTGTATTTCCCTATGAGGCAAAAAAGGATGGGGCAACCGGGCAGCCCAGTAATATCAGAGCTCCAACAGACCAGAGGAGAATTTAAAGCTGCTGCCACAGAATTTCACGATGGAGCCAACTCTTGATTATCTGAGGTCACAGGGGCTGGGGAGATGGAAGGAAATTGTATCCCTAAGCCTCACATCTTACTTCTTCATCTCCTTCCCCCTCGAACACTTTACTTGACCTGCTATCAAGTAGCGGCCCGGATAATGGAGAACTGGGGTCTCCTGGGTCCTTGAAGAGTAAATCTGCAATGCCAGGCCTGTAATGCCAGGAAAGATGACCCTTCCTCTGACTGCATCACTTTGAGTGACTACCAGAAGGTGTTATTGCACCACTCTTTAGCTCTCCCATGTACAGTTATTTATGCCTCTGTATTTAAAAAAAAAAAGAAAGAAAGAAAAAAAAAAAAGAAAGAAAAAGAAAAAGAAAAAAAACTCCCTCCAGTCTGCCCCTGAGGCCCATTCGGGCCTTCCCTATATGACTCCTTGATGGAGATATTTATATGAAATGCATTTTATTTTAACCACATTGTCTGTGTGTGTGGGTGTTTTGTAGGAAAAGCGGTCCTAAGTGATATAGGGTTGGGGACTGGTGGGCGTAGCCTGGACAAAAATCCCCCACAAAGGGATGTACCATCTTGACCACACTGCTTCTTTGAATGGGCCTCCAGACACTGGGCAGCACACCGAGTGTGCATCTGAAAACCCGTGGTGGGGCGAGGAAGCACAGGCTTGCCTGCAGATCCTCAGCTGGCGAGGGGGTCAGCAGAGGTGCGATGCTGCACATGATACCAGTTCTGTCGTGAGGGCCATGGCCACAGCTTGTCTTACAAAGTAACTGGATTTTGCTCTGGGGCCTCCTGCTTCATGAGAGTTGGGCCAATAATGGTTTGGCACCTGGATAACAAAGCAGGGAAAATTGGGCTGCACGTCAAGGACTTAGCAGTGAGTGAAGGACCTACATCTTCTACAAGGAAAGGCTTCCTAAAGGGACTGAGCCATGTTCTCTTCTCCCGTGAGAACAAGGAAGGAACTCAGCCAGGGTCTCAGTCGGGGGTCTGGCAATACCTGGCTCCCAGCTTGGGTTTGGCCTCTCTGTTTCACTGGTTCCCTGGCCCCCTACTCAGATGGGGTGGTAGGGGAGAAAGGGGCATGCCAAGCTCCAGTGTCCCAGCAAAGTATCTGAACAATGTGGTCAAGAATGTGGTCATCTAGACTCGCCTCTCACACTCTGTAATGTGCACAAAACCACCTGGATCCCCCGATTCGAGAGACCTGTGGCAGGCCCTGCGGTTCTGCATTTTTAACAAGCTCCTGGGTGCTGTAAGTGCTGCTGTTTCAAAGACTGTACTTTGAGCTCCACCCTGGTTCCTGAGGCACTGGAGTTTTGCCGGAGTTAGCTAGGTGTGTCGGCATCGTGTAGGCACAGAGCTGAGCCAGGGGCTAGCAGAACCCCATACACTGAGCCACTTCGCCCACCACACCCTAACCCCTAACGCTAGGGGACCCACGGTGGAACAACACAAACAAGCTCTCTTCGGAGTCAGCTTCTCCTGACTCCACCTGCCACTTCCTCCCACTGGGACACAGGATTCTGATGAGCAGCCCCTGCCGTCTGGCCTCCTGGTCCTGCTGTGGTCCTCCCAGGCTCCGGCCCAGCCCTCAGCCTATCTCAGGTGCATTAGGCTGTTTCCTGGGTTCACCTCTGTCACCAGGCTCCCTGCATTAGAAATCCCTGCCCGAAAGGCCTGGGGCAGCCTGCTTTCTCCCACACCCTTGTGGGGTTTGTAGGGGACCCACTGGGAACAGGTGTGGATGTCAGGACCATTCTGATCAAAGTGAGCCCATGCTCTCTCCCTGACCAGGACCGCCCCAATTCCAGAGCCCAAAATGTCTTCACACACACAATTAATAAACCACCATCATCCCATGCATATGTGCCGACAAACATTTTCTCTCTCTTTATTTGAAGGACACTGGAAAAGGGGGGAGCCCCCAGCTGAGAAAAGTTTGTGGAGGCCAGCAGGTGTTAATCAGAGTCACTTTCCCGAAGTGGGGGGAGGGTTGGTTCAGGTGCAAGGAAAGGTTGAAGGGTAAATGTTGGAAAAAGGGGAGAGGCTGAGGAGTCTGCCTTCTGTGTGAGGGATCAGTGGGTGGCCTGGACCTGAGGTGGACTTGAATGGGCGTGGAATGGGGTTGAGAGGCGGGAGTGGGGCCCAGACTGGGATCTTTGGAAGGCCCAGGACTCTCCTTTTCTGCCGAGGGTACTGAATATGGGGCTTCAGCCCGCACAGACTATCCCTCTCCTCCAATGGTAGGATTTGCACAGCTGATACTCCAGGTGCTGCCAGAATGAGGAAGGCCGTTCCAGTCAGCTGCCTTCTCCACTCCAGGCTGGCTGCAGCCAGAAGCAGGGCCAGACAAAGATGTGGTCTCCCCAGTAAAAGCCCCACACCCTGGGCAGGCTGGGAAGGGCTGGGGCTGGGGTAAGGGCAGGGAAGTGGAGGCGATGAGCAGATCCAGAGAGCAGCATGCCCTAGCCCTTGTTCCCAGGGCCAGGGATCCCACTTATGTCTGCACATGGGTCAGCTGGATGTCACCCGCCACTTCTAGGTTGTTGATGGCAGGCAGGTTTCTCAGGCGGTGGTGGTATTCAAGCAGGTGCTGACTGTCCACGGCTACTTTGAAGCAGTGGCCTTCACACATGATCCACACCTGGACAGACGGGCCATGTCATTTGCACTCCACTTGGAAAGTCCTCAAACCTAATGCAGGCTGGTGTCTCCCTCACTCCTTCCTGCTTTCCTCAAACATTAAGCACCCCCACACCTGCATTCGAACCACATCGGAGGGGTCGCTCTTCATAAACATGCGGCGTGCTCTCCTTTCCCTGTCCCTTTATGTGTTCTGTTCCCCTGGCTTAGACCGTTCTTCCGCCCGTGTCTCAGCTCCGCACACGGATAACTGCTAACCACCTCTCAAGACGCCCTCCTCGGCAAAGGCAAACCTGTGTTGTTCATCACCTCCTGACCCTCTCCTAGCTGAGTCAGGTCATGTTCCTCGCCCCACCCTTACTCTCTAACTGGACCCTGAGCTTCCTAGAGCAGGAATGCTGTCTTGTGCCATCCATGTCCCTAGTACCTGGCGCACAGGCGTGTTCTGTGCCTGGATTCCTGCAGCAGCAGCCCCTAACTTGCCTTTTCGACCCCAAACATTCTTACAAGCAGCCAGAGCACACGTGTTAAAGTGTTATCATTCCCACAGCAGTAGCTAATACTTGCAGCGTATTTACCACACACCAGGCACTGTCCTATGCAAGTCCTTACCATGCTGTCATTTCGGTCTTATATTTCTATGAGATCAGTACTGTGATTAGCCCCAGTTTTAGATGAGGAAAGAGCAGTTAAGTCATTTGCTCGAAGTCACACCGCTATCTGTAAATCAAAGTATACTGCTGTCTGGCTTGAAACACAACACCACACTGTATTAAAGTCCACACTCCTTTCCATGGCCCTTAAGGCCTTACATGGGTCATTTTTAAACTCTGGATGAGGAGTAGTAGGGCCTATTTTAAAACACATGTGCCCAGGCTCACCCCCTCATTAGCTTGGGGTGGGGACGGGCATCGATTTTTTTTTTTTTTTTTTTACGTTCTCTAGGTGATTTGAATGTGTAGTCAGCATTGAGAACACCTGTTATGTGTGACCGGGGCCTCCAGCTACACCACCCCTCACTTCTCTGTCCCTGCTGTCCACCCAGAAGCCACTGGTCTCCCAGTTCCTAGACGGCCACGCCTATGGCTCTTGCTTTTGCAATAATAGCTGCTCCCTCTGCTGCCTGCTGGGAATGCACCCCGCAGATCTTGGCGGGGTCGCCACCTTCGCTCACTGAGATCTCTACTGCAGTGTGGCCTCTGAGGGCTGTCCCCATAGAAGGCAGCGTGGCCCCCACCCACGCCTCACTCTTTCTCGTTTTCTGTTTTGCTTTTGGCATAGCACCTGTTGTGATCTGCAGTGATCCGTCCATGCATTGTTTCCTGTTCCTCCTCCACCCAAACTGCAGACTCCCTGGGAGCGAGACCTCATCTATCTGCTTCACGGCTGTCCCCGGGCACCTGGGCTACTTCCGCCACAAAGTGGGCCTTGATAAAAGAGTTGATAAGTGATTGCTGAATAAATGAGTGAATGAGTGAGTGAGTGAGTGAGTGAATAGATGAATGACACTTCATTCTTGGGTTCGATCTGGCACTTACTGGCTGTGTGACTGCAGGCAAGGAAACTGTAAAAGTAGACACCACCACCTATCTTATGCAGGACAGTAATCGTAGAGCCACAATAACAATAATTTGTTGAACACATTCTGTTCTTCTATGCTCAGCCCTCACCCCAGAGGCCTCAGTTCCCCATCTCGTTCAAGGGGCCCCCAGACACGCTCCACTCCCTGCTCGTTTGCTCCCCAGAGCCCTTCTGAGCTCCAGGCTGTGGACCTTACCGAGAAGCTCTGGCCTCGTATGAAGGGCATTTTTCGGGGCAGGCTCCGCTCCTCAGACCCCCAAGAGCTGTTGATCTTTGTGTTTCGAACCACGACATTCTCATCAAAAACGGGGGTTCAGGTGGAAGGCGATGTCACTCCCAGAGCACAGGTTGATGTGGAACCTGGGGGTAATCAGCTCACATGGACCTCCTCTGCCCACTGAGTTCTGGACCCCTGCCCCTCCCTGGCCTGCCCAGAGCCAGAGGGGTGGCCAGAATGACCTTGGGGTACCTCCTCTCTGAGAGGCCATGCTCACCTCTGGGCGCTTGGCAGGATGGTGCCTGACACGATGATGCTCTTGGAGGGGTACAGCCCACCTGGGATGCTGGTGAAGAAAGGCATCGGCTGTTGGGAGGAGGGGGCAGGTCAGTCAGCGGCAGCCAGAGCAGCTGCCACAGCAGGGGAATTTTTCTGCCAACTTCTATGAATTTGGATTGTCAACTGAATTTGACAACTGTGCCTGTGAGTAATGTATTGTCAAGAAAGAACGCCATAATATCTTTACTTGGCTAGCAAATGCCAAAGGAAAACTTTCCAGCATTCCTCAGATTCATGGGCTTAAACCATCATTAAAAGGACTTTGGCTGGACACAAAAGGCTACTTGGGCTGAGAAGGGAAGGCCATACAATATGCTCATGATGAAGGGACAGTTTCAAAGGTGAAAGCTTCTCTCAACAGTCTTCTAATTTACTTGGATGTTTGAAGAACTTCAGCTTACTGAAGGATCGCCTTTCATTTTGTGAATTCACCTCCCACCCTGCTCAGCACGAACGAACAAAACCTCCCCTCCCTGAGAAGTCACTTACATAGGTGGGGTTGGGGTACGTCATAGGCGAGATTATGGAATTCTGTGAAAAAGAGACCAGGAAATTCAGGTGAGAGTGCTCCCACACCAGGCCACCACACACTCTAAAGGGGATGCTCCGATGGGAGGCTCCAGCCCCTGGATTCTCCCATTCACCTTTCCTCTCATATCAGTCTTGGTAGAACTTCCCACCACTTTTCTAGACCCCATCATGGTCACCTGCCCTCAACCCCTCCACAGGCAGCTCCACTGACTCTGGGTCCTGCCTGACTTGTACCAGCAGGAGGAAGAGAAGTGGCAGTTTAAGCCTATGATCAGCAGTTATATCCCGGAGGCTGGTCCTCAGGATGCAGAGCCTCAGGTCCTGATGTTGGGGCCACTGCACTCTCCTCTCAGTGACAGAAGGACCCGAAGGTCCTGCCTCTTGGGCCTCTGGGTAAAGGTAGTCTGATCCAGAATTTCTTCTGTCCCAAGGGAAATTCGACTTGCATATCTCCTGAGCAGAGGGGCCCAACCCCAAATGTCCTCATCCTTCTTACTAAACGGCTTTCTTCCCTTCTCTGGAACCAGATAATTCAGTCCGTGGTGAATAGGGACATGGTGGGGCTGTGAGCTGACTAGAGCTTCTAGACTTACAGGGAACATCTGTCCAGGGGTGCTCTGCACAGTGTGGATGACCGTTTGAGTCTGGAAGAAAGAAACCGAGTTTTAATCAGATCTCACCTGCGTGAAGACCACCACCTGCCACCAGTGAGCACTACTTAACACACACCCTCCAGGGAGGTAACCAGTCGAATTGCCCGGAGGCGGCAAAGGGTACTTTCAGCACCAGGATAGCAGGTGCAAAATTGGAGGAGAGAGGTGTTTCTCCTCTCTTAAGGAGATGAGGTAGGGACAAAAGTTTCTTCTGAAGAAGAAATATGACCGCATTTGTGACCTGTGGCCCATCTTCCTCTTCAGGGGAATTTCTCTAGCATAGCTTCAATTTGCAGGAGAAAGTAAATCCGGGGCATTGGTCTCCTGTGGGTGCCTACAGAATGTCATGGGCTTGAGCAATTCAGGTTGTTTTCCTAATCCATCAGTGCCAGCCAACACCCCTGCCCCCCAAACCCTCCCGCCCCCACCACCGCAGCCAGGCAGATGGTTGAGGGTCCAGCCTTGGCTGGCCGAGGCCTAACACCTGGCCTGCTTCCTCCTTTAACCCCAGGAAGAACCCAGACGAAGAGGTTCTGAAGAGAGAGCCCGAGACTTACAATAGGAGCGGAGCTGGCTTGCCAAACCCTGGAGGCTGAAGGGGGTGAGAACATCAAAACAGTGGTTAGCGTCGGTGCCACGTGAGGGACAGACAGATGGCGGCAGAAACTGTGGTGAGAAACGCCTCCCCGAACTCACACTCTCCTCCTTCTTGCTGCTGAGCAAGCTTTCCTGAGCCTGTGGTGCCCGGACTCCCACCCATCATCCCAGGTACACTGTGATAATGAAATGGGGTGGGGGGCCGGGAGGTCAGGGTTGGAGGAAGGGGGACACCTCCACTGGCCCCTCCAGAGAGAGAGGAGGGTATGTCTGATGTAGAACAGATAGCTTACCTTAGCTCTCAGAGACAAAAGCATTATTCCCAGCGCCGTGTTTCACCCAGAAGGTGAAAACTAGTATTTATTGAGGCCTACTGTGTGCCAAGCTCTAGCTTTAGTGCTTTATGAGGGAGGCGGCCTTAGCTTCTGTTTTGTTAAGTGAGGCAACCAGGCTTAGAAAGTTAAGCAACTTGCCCAAGCCTGCCCAGGTAGCATAAATGCGTATCTATCCAGGTAGATAAAACACAGAATGGTTCCCAAGTTTCTCTGGTCGTACTCAGCACATCCTGTCCTCCCCAGGCCAGGGCCAAAGTCGGACTGCCCTGCAGAGCTCTACCAGTCCTAAAGTCAGCGAGGCAGGAGGCAGGCGCCCTAGCTGTGCTGTGATGGGCCACAGGAAGCCTAAGTACAGAGGCATCCCTTGCCCCCACCCTCACTGCTCAAGTGGCCACAGGAAGGGCCAGGCTTTGCTCCCCTTCCTGTCCTAGACCCTGTCCCCACCCAGCAGACTGTGCTTCTTGCCCTGACTGGTTCCCCCTTCTCCTGGCTGAACCAACCACATCCCTCATTCATTTATCCAGTCCATCCAGGGACTGGGCAAAGCTCTGGGATACACAAAGGAACAAGTCACAATGCTAGACTCATGGGGTGTAGGAGAGGAGGGAGTGGAGTGACGGGGACACGACATGTAAATACAGTTACAACAGGACATAGTGACTGGCATGGGACAGAAATGTACAAAGTCTACGGGGAGGGGGCAGGCATCCAGCAATCTCCTAGGCAGGGAAGATGACACTAAGGAGCGACATTTAAGCGGAACATTGAAGGGCAATTAGGGGTTGGCTGGGGTCAGGTGGCAAAGGGTGCTCTTGGCACCAGGACAGCAGGTGCAAAAGTGTGGTGGCCAGAGAGAGAGCCTTGAGTGAGTAGTGGAGGCTGCACGAGCTTTATGGGTTAGGTGCAAGGCTGGAAGGTGGGCTGGGCACGATTGAGGGGGGATTCTGCTGGGGAGTTTGAGCTTTGGTTAGAAGGGCCAGGGGCCTTTTGGATTTTTGAGCAGGGGGAGGATATGATCGGATCTGCTTATAGGAGATCACTGCAACAGCGGGTGGCCTGGACCCACGCAGTGACTTCGGGAGGAAGAGGCGTTGGTCCCCTGGAGAGAGACTGAGGAAGGGAGAGAAGAACCGAGGACAACCCTGAGGTCCTGGCTCTGGGTGCCTGGAGGATGGAGATAGGGAAACTTGGGTGGGCATGATGGGGCCTGGAGGCCCTGGCAGGCCTGCTGGCTGGAATGAGCCTCTCTCTCGGACACTCTGTCCTTCCTGCTGACTGCTCAGACTCCCAGGTTCTCCATGTTTAACTCACTTTTGGTTTGTTCCCCTTGGGCTTGTGTGGGAAACGGGCAGTCTGGGAGAACTGAACCCTGGAGAAGGCAGGCTGGACAGGGGCTGCACGAGTGTTCTGTTAAAACAAAAGGTACCGTGGGTTGAAGAGAGGCGTTAACAGAGCCGAGGAAGAGTGGAAAGGCAGGGGCCAGGGCAGAGGGAGAAAGCCTGGCAGGTGGGCAGAGAGCAGGGGAGAGAGTTGGGTAGAGAGGGAATATGAGCTCATATTTGCCATATTTGTTGAGGGCCTACTGTGTGCTTTTCTCATCTCAGGGCACGGACTCCAATAACCAAGGCTGCAACGAACAGCTCCAGTCTAGCCACCTCAGGCCCTGGGGGAATGTGGTCCCAATGTACCCCAATCTGACCCATTTTCACAGAAAGCCAGAAATTCATGTTTCCATGATATCACCTGACCTTTTTTTTTTTTAAAAAATAAATGTGGTAAAATACACATAAAATTGATCACAACTATTTTTAAGTGCGCAGTCGAGTGGCATTGTATTACAGCCATCACCACCACTCAGACCCCAGAACGCAAAGCTTCTCCTGACCTTTTCAGGTGCTGGTAACACATTAGAAAAGTTTTAAAACGCAGAGGGTCAAATACACCCTGGTGCGGGCTCATATGGGCCATTTTGTGACCTCTGACATGTATCGCCTCACACAGCAACCTGTGAGGCGGCAGTGACTATGCACCTGTCCCAGATGAGGAAACTGAGGCCGGGAGAGGCAAAGTCATTCATCTAAGATCCCTCAGCCGATGACAGTGGCAGAGATGGAATCTGAGCTGGATTCAGTTTGATTCCCAAGCGCAGGTTCTTTCGGAAACCATGTGGCCTACTAATCAGGGATGAACTAGAGAGTGACAGAGGGGAGTGGCCTAGGAGTCTGAGGACTGAGGCAGGTATTCTGGGCAGAGACAGTGACACAGAAAAGCAAGATAGAGGAGCTGGAAGTGTATCCCCAGAGTGATCTGGATAGAGATTGGCTGATATCTTTGGGCCCACCCAACAGAGCTTAGGCATAGCTAGATTGGTCCCGGCAACCAGCCCCTGGGACAGGTGTCAGGTGGATGATCTGACCTGGAAGCTGATGTAGTTCAATTTCACAGTGCCCGTGATGGAGATGGTGTCCACGCGATGGAAGGGCACCCGATGTGAGTACTGCGTGAAGAGGCTCCCGTTCACCGTCACCTGCCAAGATGGGTGTATATTCCAGGAGAGGGCTCCAGGCCAGGGTGAGGAGCTCACCTGGGGCTCCAGGATCTCTGCTTTGAATTTTCACCTCTACCCCCTATAGGTCAGGGCACCAGCCTTCAGAACTGTGCCAGTTACAGGAGCAGGCATGGGATCCAAAGTGCGTCCAAACCCAGTCTCCATTTGGCTCTTGTTGGCTTCTTAGTTCTCAGGGTTGTTTGTTTATTACAGTAGGTTTATCTTTTTAATCTCAGTCCACTGGGATGTTATTTAAATAGGCACATTGAAATACGCATAAAATGCTCACAGGGAGCAGTGGAGGGGACCTCGAGTTGCACATTGAGGGGATGGGAACATCACATTGGTGCAGGGAAGCCTGACAGGAAGAGCAACTCCCCAGGGGCAGTGCTGCTCGCAAAAGCAATTTACGCCATGCAAAACAAACTATTCCTAGAACCCGGATAAGGACTGCAACAATGTCACTGAAAAACAATGTCAAGGACCTGGAGTGGAGGGATGGCTACAGTAGAGAAATGGAATGCACTTGGACCCCGAAACCAAAAGCACCAAGGTGTCTTATCTAGTTCTTATCTCCTGGTGAGAGAAGGAACAGATGCACCTGTGGATGCAGGTGAAGTAGTGTAAGGAGACTGCAGCCATCAGAAAGCCCATACAAGGAAACGGCCCTGTTATCTGTGTAATAGCATTGCTCAGGTGATGATTTAGAGCCTATTCACCACTATAGATAGGGCTGTGGGGTGGGGCGGGGGTTGGGGTGGAGGGAAATTGCTCTCACCTTGAAATCTGAGCTCTGCACCAGGAAGATGAGCTCAAAAGGATTCCCCATCTGAAGGGCATTTGCATCTTCCTCTCCTCTGGCCCCCAGCATCCTTTCTGCTTCGTGTTGCAGACCACATACCCACCCTCTTCAAACCGAGGGTTGAAGTGGAAAGCAATGTCGTTGTCGCTGGGGCCGACCTGAAAGTTCACGGTAAACCTAGGGGAAATCAGATAGTGTTCTGTAGCAGGTTTATCGCCCATGGTAGGAACGGGAGGGCCTCAGGCCTCTGACTTATGTCTGTCTGGGAACTTGCAGTACAACCTGTATGGCAGGTTTGCACCTCTCCTTACTTTGCTGTTTACCTTTTTTTTACCTGATTTGTATTGTAGTGTGATTTGGGGGTAATTGTTGCATTTTGCCCTTTACAGTGTGACTTTCTAAAAATAAGTAGAAAATAGGTAAAGAAAAATGTTGACACTACCAACCAGAAGCACAGGTCTTGGAAACTGATGTCGAAATTTGTATCAAAGATGGAAATCAAGGAATATGTCTAGAAGCAAGAGCCTTTCACGGCAAGTGGCCACTCGCTGGAGGCCAATCTGTGTCTGCTCAACTGGGAAGGAAGAGAACAAATTGGAAGAACATGTGAAATTGATGGGCTATATCTACAAAGATGGTGTCTAAAAGGGGAGGCACAGAATAAACATTAGCTCTCAAGGCGTGAGGATTTTCAGTACGTACGTCTGCTCCTCATTGGAGGTGGGCATGTGTTCCACACACGAGGTGTGTGTGGAGTGGTGGCCCTGAAGTCAGCTGGCCTGGACCCAGACCCCTGCCCTTCACTGTCTGTCATTTGGGATGACCCTGAACCACATTACCCTCAAGTCGTCACACCCGGGAAAAGGTATGACTCCCTTCCTGTGGGGACTATTAATAAGGCGGTAGTACAGAAGCCCCGATGCAAGTAAATGTTCTTTACTATCTCTCTCCGTGGAGGAAGCCTCTCACCATCAAAACCTCCTTGGGGTATAGCTATGGCTCTGAGGTGGGGAGGGGGTGGGGGAAGGAACCTTCCGAGGAGCCTGTTTCACAGCAGGGATGCTATAAATGCTTGTTCTACCTTTTCCCAGACACAGCTCATTCCTGTCCTAAAACCAGTTCCTGTCTGAGGTTCCCCACCGAGGTGTCACTGTTTACTCCGGCTGTCTGTGAACTCAGCATGAGCTTGGTTCAGGGACTGCTTTTTGGAGTCACTCTGGTGTCCCCAGCTCACACGCAGCACTCCGCGAAGGCCCCTTGGGTTTATGTCTTCTGCATCCCCAGCAGGGCCAGGCATTGCACCTACTAAACTCCTGCAAAGCCCATTTGATTTCTCCGCGGAGGTGAGTTCTGGTGTGCTGTTGTTCTCAACACCAGATTGCCCTGCGGACCCTCAGCCAGCAGGGACCACAGGAAGGGCCGTGGCCCCGAGCCCAACCAACCCTCTTTCTGGAAAGGAGTCTCCCAGTGCCTCTAGAACCAGAAAATCTAAATCCATGCTCCTCTTTAAATGGAGACTGTTATTTCTGAAACATCTCTGAATGTATTTTTCCCTTGGTGGTCCTCTGAAAATTCTTGCCCCAGGAAAGGAAGAGTGCAAAACCTCCCACAGGAAGAGGTAGGGACAGTTTCTATTAGACTGGATGGGAGTAGAAAGCCCTCCTGCTGCTGGGAGGAAGGGTAGGCACAAAGAGAGGGAGAGAGAAGGGAATGGAGATTCAGCAGTGAAGTCCTAGATTCCCCCATGGGCATGATTTAGGAAGATCTGGGTGCCTGACTTCCCTCAGAGTTTCCTGGGGTGCTCAAGGCTCTCAGAGATGTCCTAGGGTCAGTGTGGCTGTATCCACCTGGCAGGGAAGGCAATGGTGGAGAAAGTGGTCTGGAATTTAGATGCCGAGATGAGGTAGGATTGGGCCTGGGAGTCGTGTGAAGGAATCCAGAAGGTCTCCACGCCCCATGCAAGGTGATGAGAGGACCACGGGAGGCAGAAGACACCTGGGATTGACACAGAGAGGCTTCCGAGAGAGGCCCGCGTGTCCAGAGGGGCTTCTGTGGGCACAATGGACTTTAGCAAGTAGCTACTATATATATAGACCCCACCTGCATGCACCTCTGCACACCTGGACCTCGGCAGAGGTCAGCCAGGGCTGCACGCAGTGTTGGCAGGGGCTGGGCCCTACTTATCAGGCATCCCCTGAGCCAGGCACAGGCAGCTCAGAGGGTGTCAGGTGAACCAACCTGAGCGGTTAGGTGCCATGGTTCGCTAAGGGGTAAGGCTGGAGAAGAACAACAGTTCCCGGTACCTGGTTCCACTGGAGTAAAGAACAGCCCCACTGACAGTGATCTGAAGTCCGTCCTGAAGGCCCCTTGGATAGTCCCAGAGAAGGGGATCATCTGCGGGGAGAAGACAGCGGTCAGTCAGTGAGCCTGCCTCCTTCTGTCTGTTCCCTTTGGAACTTGCTAGTGGCCAGCCTGGGTGTGCCAGGCACCGCACTAGGAGCCGGGTGCCTCTGTGAACAGGACAGATGGAGTCTCAGCCTCATAGATCTTCCAGGCCTGTTAGGAAGCTGACCTGAACTGAGGTAACTACACGGACATTCTGAAACTGTGATAAGGAGACTGCTGGCCTCTAAGAGACTATGACAGGGAGCTGGCTTCCCTTCAGAGCCTGAGAGGAAGCGACAGCTTCCAAAAGGCGGAATGAGCATGTACATGGTCCTGAGAAGGGAAAGAACCAGCACAGCGATGGAGGCTGCTGGGCCCCAGGCCAAGCTCCTAGCAATGGCTCCAGGGCCCTGGCTGGGAACCCAGGAGGCCCAAGGGACAAAAGAGGCCACCAACCTATTCTAGAGGATAAACCTTCTTCTCACCTGAGAGGGCCAAGGAAAAAGTGTCTTCCCCTGCTCCTGCCCACCCCACCATAGGACAGCGGTGACCATGACTTTTGCCCTCTCAGCCACCTCAGGTAGCACCCCTCCCCCAGTACTCTCTGCAGCCACAGGGACGCTCCCTCCTCTACTCCCACTCCTGGGCTCCCCGTTCCTTCTCCCAGGCCCTCGGCAGCCTCTGAAGTCCTAATGTGGTACCTCCACTCCTCCCAGGCCCCATAGGCACCCACCTGGTCAGATTCTCTTTCCAGGTCACTTTAAAGGAGCAATGGTTATGGCAAAACTGACATCGTTTTAGAGCCAGGCATACTCCAGGTTTGAATCCTAATTCTGCTGGCCATTACCTGAGTGGCCTGGGAAGCTTATTTATCCTCTCCTTGCCTCAATTTACCCCTTTGTAAAATAGGAATAAACACACCTTGCATATAAGATGGATGATTTAGTAGAAAAAGTCTATGAAAGAGACTGGCTCATAGCAGAGATCTTTCTACCACCAAGCTTCCCTCTTGGTCTCTCTGAGCAAGATTCCCAAATTGGTTGCTTCTCGGCTTTCAAAGCTAACCTGCAGAATGCCTTTTATCTAATTTGGTTCATTGACCTAGGAGACAGTTCTATCTCCTAGTCAATTTTCCCATTTTTCAAATCGCAAATATCTTCTCTAACTTATTTACGTCAATTCCCTACGGAAGTGAAATGCTTACAGGAGCCAGGCAAGTGACGTGTATGAGTGAGGTGGCCAGGAAGGGGACAGAGGGAGTGGTGGGGATTTCAACAAAGTGTGTATCATCTCTCTCCTCTACAGCAGCAGCGTCCTCTCAGCTCTAACCAGGATTAATTAATTCATCCTGAACTTTTTTCTCTTCCTCCTATGTGGAAGTACAGACACCAGAGGCAGGTCCTGCAGGCCAGAGGGTGGACAGCCTGCTCTGGAGACCAGTGTCACTAGAGGGCGCACGGCTCCAGCGAGGGGGCAGTGTAAGGCTTTTAGCCAAAGGCCGCTTCTGCCCCAGAGGTCCTGAGGCCCTTCCTGTGGCCACTTCTCCGGTCTGGTATCCGGTTATCCACCCAACAACCCCAGCCATTATGAGTGCCACCTCTACAGATGAGAAAACTGAGGCACAGAAAGGTAACTTGCCCAAAGCCACATAGCTGGTCAGTAATAGAGTGGAGTTTGAACGCCAGCATGCGTGCTTTTAAGTGCCACACTGAGGGAGGAGAGGAGCCACCAAAAAACAACAACAACAAAAAAAAAGCAAAGGAAAAGGCCTGCAGAAATGACCGACTCAGCAGGTTAACGCTGCTCTCTCTCCAGTCTGCCCTATGCCCTCCGGCTAACATGTTTTCCCATAGCTACCTCCTCCACCTCAAGGACTCTCCAGCTCACACCTGTTGATTCACGGCTTGCTAACCAACTAATGTTCTTATCTCTGTAGCTGTGTAAGAATAACAAGACTGTGTAAAACTGCTTGTTATGTTACAATTAGAGCTCAGCCTTCGGATAGGAATTCGCTGAGCGGGAGCCCGCATCAATAAGTGCTGCTCCCTGTTTATAGCCTAGGGGGTCCCGTCTCTCTGTTCAAGAATCCTGTAATGGTGCTGATAACGCCAAGGTCACAGGTTTTGCAAAAACAAACCACCTATACGACCAGCGGTCTGCAAACAAATTCCTCCCCACTTGCTGCCCCTCACCCAAAGCTCCTCCTCCCCATCCTGAGTAAGAAGGCACATGTTAAAACCTCAGACAAAGGAATCACGCGCCTCTTGCATAGACACTGCAAAAATATATAAGCTGTAATAAATCCAACTAGAGCAAGCTCGTGCATGGAGTTGTTAACCCCACACGCTCCGCTGGCCTAATAAATTCTCCTTCCTCTAAACAAAGTTGTGTGAGCATCCGAATTCTTCTGTGGGGTGTCGCTTCCTGTAACAACACAAGCTGCTTCTCAGGATGAAGCACAGAACATCCTCGCCCCTGGCTCACTGAGTGTTTTCCTATACCAAACAGTGAGTCCTGTCCTGCCTGTGGTTCCAGCTTCCATCCTGGCTCTCTGAGGAGAGCCAGGTGAGGCCAACAGAACATCATGAGGAATGGGAGGTGAGATCCCCGATGCAGAAGAGGATGCCCACACGGAGTGGAAGGGTGCTTCCGGGGCCTGTGGGGACTGCACCCAATCTCTTTATTGTCTGGATTTTCCTCCTGATTTTAAATATTTGGCTTTTGAATCCAAGGACTGGAAAGTAAACGCCAGTCACCAGGGTCTGAAAGGAGCTCTGGGATCCCCCTTCTTACAGAGAATGAGCCCAAGGTGACACGTTCTGACCCTGAGGCCCCCACAGAGGCACCGACCAGGCCTGGCCCACCTTTTCCCCAGCCCCATGGAGAAGCTTTCTCAAGGTGAGCGGAGGGGCCCAAGCCACTGCTTGGGGGAAGCAGGCCAAGCCAGGGCCCCCTGCTGAGGTAGGCTTTAATGTGAAGCCCTAGCGACTTCCCACTTAGCACCATGCTGCTGCCCACCCACGCCACGCCATGCCCTCACCCAGGAAGGGCTCTGGCAGCCCATCTCCACAGTCCCTCAGGAAGCTCTCTGCCAAGGCCAGGAGAGGCTGTCACTGCAGGGCCGGGCCCAGGACACAGTGAGCACAAGGGCATCCTGGGCCTGGGCTGCCGCTTGCCTGCCTTCCGCCATTACTGCACTCTCTGTGGACACCTCTTTGGGGACGAATCAAGGCATCTTCCTTCTCTGCCACTTACTCTGGACATACTTGGCAAGTAGCCCCAATGCTCTGAGAGTCAATTCTTTCCACGTATGTTGTGGGTCTAATAAGGCTCAGGGAGTTTAAACAAGCTACCTGCAGACAAGGCCCACACACATGTGGCAAATGAGGCACGAAAGGCAGCCCTTTGCATCCCACACTGCAGGGACGGCCCACTCCTCTGTCACAGCAGAGAGGGTCCCTCTGCAGATCCCCTTGACCTGCCCCTGCGTTGTTAACTTACCCTGCAGGGAGCAGACACTTCCTCGGGAGAGCTTCCTCCATGTCCCCAGATTTCTGATCATATTAAACATTCAAAAGCACCCGCAGTGTGCGGGGCACTGTTGAAGCATCTTAGATATGCTACCTCACTTAATTCTTACCCTGACCCTGAGAGGCGGCTCAAGGATTATCTGCATTTTTACAGATGTGGAAACTGAGGGGCCCAGAGAGGTAAAAGTAACTTGCCTGAGGTCACCTACTAGTAAGTGGCTGAACCCAGAGAGGCCATCTCTAAAGTAAGTGCCCCATGCTGAGCTGTGGTCCTTCCCCAGAAGCTGTGTTCACTTGCCCTTTCATACAAACGAACCACCACTCTTCTAGGTGCTGCTTTTGCCCACTTCCCCTCAGCACCTAGGACAGGACACATGCCTAGAAGGAGCTTAGTCAACATTAGTCAAATGAGTGAATCTCGGTGATTATCATCCCCCTCCAGTCCTGAGAGGCACTGGTGAGACCGATCGGGGGCAGAAGTTGCATCAGGTTTGCCCCATCTGGCATTTTTGCCCTTACTGTGTTCTTTTGGGATGCCCCCGCCCTCCCCCCAACCCCTCCCCCCATCCAATGTTGTTTCCTCAAAGATCCAGAGCTGCTCCCCTCTGGCAGCACTGCCTGTGCCCCAAGCCCCGGAACTCACTGGGCTCAGGTAAGGAGGCTGGGCGCTGCTGAAGGCCATCTCTCCACCACCTCTCTGGTCACCGCTGCTTTTCACACCAGCCAAGCAGCCCTTGGCAATGTGGAGGGATTAACAAAGAAATAGAAACTAAAGTGATCTGGGGAGGAGCTAAAAGCAAAAGGAAGTAGGGTGCTGGGGGAGGAGGGATTGGGGGAGGAGGGGTAAGGGAAAAGACTCAGGGATGGAAAAGAAGACACCGCCCCCCCCCCCCCCGCTCCCTCCCCCTCGCCACTCCCGGGATCTTTCCTTCCTTTCTCCTCCTGTGCTTCATCCTGAGAATGAACACGTTTAGTTCCAAGAGCTTGACCACACTGACACGGCAGCAAGTTTCCAGAAGACACTGAACATAAGTGTGTGGCTGTGTCTCTTGAGCACGCTCAGTCACAGTGTACAGAAAACAATGCGGCTGTTTGACAGGGCCTGTGAGGCTGGGCATTGCCTGTGTGCGGGGTGGGTGGGGGGGCAGGGGTGGGGGTGGAAGGACTGGTCATACCCAGTGTACACACAGAAAAACTGAGGCTCAGGTTGTCTAAGGGAATGTCTAAGGATACACAGCATGACCTCTATGAGGATACTTAGGTTCTTTAAAATTCTATTTCTCATATACAAGCATCATTATATAGAAAGAAGTATTTCACCAATAGAAAACCTCATAATGGAGGTTATGGTATCTTTAGGTATAGTACCCCAGGAGCTTCTGATAGCCTGCTCTATGAATGTATCTCTTTCTGCTCTACTCCCTCTCTTCTTGCTCCCCCTTTTTTACTGGGCTTTAGAATAGGGAGAAAAGAGGTCTTGGACATAATGGAACATTCCAAGTGACACAGGGGGCAGAGGAGCATATTAAATAAACTGCATTATTGGCTTCAGCACCTAGCTAAGGGAGCTGATTGACTGAACAGAGACTAGCAGGAGAGGCTGGGTCGGGGGAGTGAGAAAGGGAGGAAGGCAGCTGCGACAACAAACTTACCTGAAGTCAGGCAAGCCCCGGCAATGTGCTAGAGAGAAAACCAATGTTTTTAAGCCTGGATGAGCACTTAAGGGTCATATAAGCACTGAGTGGATAGAAGGTGCCCCAGGACCATGATATTTCTGTACCTCTCTTCCTTCTTGCATCCTGTCTAGATGCACTAGAATTTACAAAGACTGACTTCTTTGAGATGCTCCCATAAACTGAGGCCTCGTGTTTCCTCAGCCCCCTCTCCATCCCACTGTATTCCTGGATTGACTAGAATGTGATCGAAGTTAAGGGGCGGAGAACGCAGCTGGAGCAGAAAGGAGGGCAAGGAAGGAACATTCTTTTCAATTCTCTCCAACACCAGGGACATCAGGGACAATTTCATCATTGATTGGGATATGACACAAGTGAAACTCTCACTTCTTGCAGGTTGGAGTGCAAAATAATACAACTTTGGAAACCAACTCAAGAGAGGTGAAAACATATACATATGTTTATGACCGCTTTACTTGCCCTAGTAAACAACACAAACTAGAAACAGCCAACAGGAGAAAGGAGAAACAAATTGTAGTATTCATACAATGGAATGGCGCTCAGCAGTAGAAAGGAACTAGGAGAAGGGAAATAACCAGCGCACCTCAGAGTTGAGCAATGACCCTGGGAGGGCATGGCTGGGAGGGCAGGAAGTCTGGGTGCTGGAAATGCTCTGGAATTTGATCTGAATGGTGGTTCCACAGCTGTTTTACCTCTGTAAGAACTCATTCAGCAAACTAGGATCTGTGCATTGTACTCTATGTATCTCAATAAAATACTGTTAAAAAAAAAACAAAAAACGCCAGGAGCCCAGTGTCTCAGGGAGACAGAAACAGCTAGAGTTTCAGCCAACAAGCATGCAGGCATTGCTTATGAGTCACAGTGAGTCCAGCCCCCAAAAGAGAGCCCCAAGGCCCTCTGCTCCTGCCCTGCAGGGTGCGTCATTCTCAAACTAATTAAGACAGTAGAGAGACATCCTCCAGGTGCAGGACAGTATGGCGGTTCCTCAAAACACTAAACATGGTCACGTAAAATAGGGATGCTTCTATGGAAAACGTAAAGTGCCTGATGTCAGTTTTTTTTTTTTTTTATTGTAAGGTAGGTGCCTTACATTAAGCTTCTGATTGCCGCAGACTCCACTCAAAGATATCCATCTCAAATAAACATATTGCCAGCAACGTGATAGCCAGCTACACGATTGATAAGCACCCAGGCTGCTCCCACCCTTTACATTCCCCTTATAGAAGTAACCTAGTTCTTGAGTAACTTAGATAACTGATGACGAGTGACCTCACTTTTCCCTTTCTGTGCCCTAATTTCCACCTAGCCACCCTACCCTTGAACCCCATTGAAGGCAGAACTCTAGGCCCCTGATCTCTCTCTCTCCTTCAATCTTGCTATGTGGCCCCAGGCATGCTGTGTACCCTCTAGGACTTCTGAGTAATTAACCTCGTGTTTTCAAAATTCATTGTCAATTGTTGCTGAGGTGCTGAGGCGCATCTTGCAATCGTAATAACTAGAAGGGCCCTTCCAGCCACAACATTGGCTCCAGCTGGGGAAATGTCTGTGGGACTCCCTACAAGTAGTACGGGGCCAGGTTAGTGCCCCAGACGTTTCTAGCTGATAGCATCACTATCGATAGGCTGAAACCTATGCAACAAAACATTATGGCGGTTCCCCCCCAAAAACTAAACATTAGATTACCATATGATACAGCAATTCTGCTTCTGTATACATACCCTAAGGAATCAAAAGCAGGGATTTGAAGAGCTATTTGTCCATCTATGTTTATTGTAGCATTCTTCACAATAACCAAGAAATGAAAGCAACCCAAGTGTTCATCAATGGATGAATAAACAAGTAAAATGTATATACATAAAATGGAATATTATTCCTTCTTAAAAGGGACAAAAATTCTGACATATGCTACAACATGGCTGAACTTTGAGAACATTGGCTAGGTGGAATAAGCCAGTCACAAAAAGACAAATACTGTCTGATTCCAGTTGCCCTAAAACTTATGATTCATGCCCCTATGCTTACTGACCACAATCCTGGTCTAGCATTCTTTCCAGACTACTTCCATCTTTGTTCCTGGGTTGCTAATGCCACCAGAGGACCATGTTGTCAGAGGAACATCTCCACGAAGCATGATAGATCCCTTGGAACTGTCATGCAGCCCTTGGAATAATCCCGGATGGTGCTTTAAATATCCTAAGCTGGACTGAGAATGTTAAGGCAGTTTTTGAAGCTGTTTGCCTGTGGGCTTCTCAGATCACTGGTGCTCTGACAATGCACGCTCTTTCCAACTATCCCAACTCCTGTGCCATTCTATTGGCTGAGCAGCACAGGCAGCACCAGCCCTGGACTCGGCTGCCCTCTGGTTACATAAGGAAGGTGTGTTTAACTTTATGAGGAACTACCAAAACAATTTCCAGTGTGGCTTACTATTTTACACTCCCACCAACAATATGTGAAAGTTCCAGTTGCTCCATATCCTGGCTAACATTTAGTGTTGTCAGTTTTTATCATTGTAGCTATGTTAGCAAGTCAATGAACTGAAGTTTTTAATTTTATGAAGTCTATTTTATCTTTTTTTCCTTTATGGTTGGGACCTTTTGGGTACTGTTCAAGAAGGCTTTGCCTGTACTAAGGTTACAGATATCCTTCTATATTTCTTTCTAAAAGCTTTGTAGTTTTAGTTTTACATTTACATCTATGATTCATTTCTAGTTTATTTTTTGTGTATGGTTTGAGGCACGAATCAAGGTTTCTTTTTTTCCATATACATAGCTAGTTTGTCTAACACCATTTGTTAAGAAGGATTTTCTTTCCACATTGAATTGCTTTGGTGCCTTTGTTGAAAATCAATTAACCAAATAAGTGTGGGTCTATTTTAGGACTTTCTATTTTCTCTAATCTATTTGTATGTTTTTACAAAAATACCTTTCTGTCCTGATTATGCAAGTGTTGGGGAGAGAAAATTTCCTCTTTCCCTTCTTGGTTCTATGGTTGGTCAAAAAACTTAAATGTCAATAAGGCAGATTAACAGGAGAAAATTAAGAATCCATTCTCTTTGTAACAAGGAGACAATCAGATATTGTTTATATTATCAAAGTTTTTACTGGAATGTCATATGTGAGAATGTGCATTGGCTCACATATGACCAGACAGCTTTCAGGAACTAAGGTTGACTTTCTGAAGCCAGTAAAGCCCCTTGGAAAAATCAGCCTGGTTGGTACCTTACTTATAGGGTTCCCAATAGCCCAACCAGGTGAGTAAGGAAGGTCATGTCTTGGCAGACTCAGAAACCTCAAGATACTTGGGAAACCTCAAGCAGAGAAAAATTCACCCAGCCCTACAGGTATTGCAGACAAAGTCTGATAACAAGTCCTTGGCTGGGCTTCTTGGCCTCAAGAAGCTTTTAAGTTTAATTTGAGATTCCTTACGAAAAATTTCAGTAAAGCAAATTAAAAGATTATATACATAGTTAAGTATTTTTCTTGCTACACCTATTTAAATCACTGGACAATGTTTAAAGAGACTAGACTTATTTTGCCAACAAATTAGTCTTAACTTTGATTACGTGTAATAGAAGTGGGGATGACTATAGACAGAAAAATTATGTTTCAAAGCCAAACTATAGTACGCCCTTGTGGATATCAGATTCTAGTCCTATTAATTTTTCTTGAGGTTTGCTTTCTACCTGTAAACCGGATTAGATCTTGAATTCTTCTAGTTTCCTCCAAAATGTATCTACAACTCTCCAAACTAATGTTTCCATTTTTTTTCTCCCACTGTGCTGACTTGGATTCCTTGAGAACTAAAATTGCCCTTTCTCCAAAGCCTTGGAAGCTAAAAATGGACAACTTGACGTAAATTTCAGAGAAATCATCACAACAGCTCTCAAACGGACCATCTTCATGTCTTTAGTTGTATAGGCCACTGAGAAAGCTCACCAGAGACATTCGAACTGCGAACTAAGAAAAATCTGTCAGATTGCCACTGCCTGCCTTCACTCCGTCTAAAAAAGTGCTTGAAGCCGGACTTCTAGAAATTTTCTTGACTGGCTGCCCTCCATACTCAGATTGGTGGATAGCTTTCTCGAATCATTAATGTTAGCTTTTATTTTGTTTCCATAGAAATACCTTCTTAAACACATGATTGCTTGCACCATCGGCCTAAGTTTGGGACCCCATCTTATAACCCCCTCCTGAAATGAGTTTAACTAAACTGATTTATTGTCAGGACTAAGAGACTGGTTCATTGAGATGGAACAATCTACCAACTCAACTTATGAACTATGAAATTACCTTGGGAAGTTTCAAAGGTGGAACTGTAGGGAAACAAAATTTGCCACCCCAAAACATGTCTCTTTAGGATCTTTCTTTTTACCCTCCCTTAACTGCAGAAAAGGATTTAAATAGGGAGCCTATACCAGGAGAGATGTATTACCAAAGAAAGCGTCTGTTCACATCAGAAAGACTCTGCTGGGCATGGCAAACATTTGTTAACCAAACATTTGCTCTTTCAATTCCCTGTGAAAAGTGTTCTTTCCCTTTCAAGTCGCAGGCCCTGCCCCTCTCCTTGTGGGCCTCATAGTCTTATGGAGCCCTCATATGTACAAAATTAAATTGGGCTTGTCTCCTGTTAATCTGTCTCGAGTCAATTTAATTATTAGACCAGCCAGAAGAACCTAGAAAGGTAAAGTTTTTTCTCTCTGACACATCACCACCATCCATCCACAGAACTTTTTTCATCTTGCAAAACTGAACTCTGTACCCATAGAAATGATATGGGACACCACTTGTAAAATTCTTAATCTTTTAGCAGGAAATTATATGGGACATGTTTGCAGAGCTCTTAACCATTTTAGTAACCTAGTTAAGTTTTCTTTCCTCCTTTGTTTGGGAAGAAGGCCCTCTCCAGTAATTGCCCTGAAACTGGTGACTCACCCTCTGGCTATTGATAAGGGCCATCAGCCCATTGTTAGCAGAAATGGCGAAAGGCCAAACAGGGCCTTTAGAGTCCAAAAAGGGAGGAGACTTTAGGCCAAAGTTCTTTTTTAACTCTTCAAGAAATATATTAACCAAGCCTGTTTCCTTTTTCTCGCTTAACAGGGAAATCAGTAATAGAAATTAATAGATATATGATTTCAATATCAAGCCTGTATCTTCAACCCAAGACCCTACCCTGATTGAGGCAGAAAGGGAAAGAACTCCATGAAACCTCAGTAGGCAGGGATAGGGACCCTTCTCAGCAGGAAGCAGATACAGAAGAAGAGATCTTCCAGCCCTCAACACTCATGCTAATAATTAGGGGGTTCACAGCTCTTAGAAAAGAGTTAGGCAGGAAAGTTAGGGGATTTGGGTCCACCTGTAAAGACACTGAGGTCATCCTGTCCTAGAAGGGGTCCACCCTAATTCGCCCACAATTAAGCAAGACAGAAGGCATTTCTTTAACTCACAAAGAAACAAGTAAGCAGAAAATTAGGTACCAGTTTAAGCCAGTCACTTGCACCTGCACAACGAAGACCCCTGAGGACCTTCGACTCACCTGAGCCTCATTATACCATTATTATAACATGATGCGTATGTCCAGAAGTTCATTAATGCCATTATAATTGACTGAATTCTGGGAACAAACATGTGCAGAAAGAAAACAAAGATGAATCACTGAGTCCTGTCGATCTTAGCTGTCATCAAGGAAGCCCACCCCTCTAAGAAAAGTAACCACCCACAGCAAATAGGGATAAAAACTCCAAAGGCTTTGTTACCGGGCCTTTTGAGCCTCACTTCTCTTGCTCGGGCCTGCTTTCGTGTCTGGAAGTGTACTCTCCCTTCTAATAACTTTTCTTTTCTACTGTATATCGGTGTCTTACTCAATTCTTTGTTCAAGGCATCAAGAACTTAGGCAACGCACCAGGAGAGGACCCCACTCTCCAGTAACAGAACAACTCCTCATTTCCCACTCCCACCCCAGCCCTGGCAACCACCATTCCACTTTCTTTTTTATGAATTCAACTACTCTAGGCCTTGCCCTTGGGTCTCCCGGACTCACTTCCAGGAAGTTTGGGTGCCTGTTGATTCGCCCTCTACATAACCCTGGGGTCAGAGCCATGTGAGAGACTAAGAGAAGGTGTGTGAGAGCTGGAGGAGGGACTTCACTAAGGCAGTGGAAACATTTTGCTATGGAGGGTGATCACAAAGCATGTCGATGCTCCCCCTTGAAATTCCTTGAACAGTGGAAGAGTCAGCCTGGGCATGGTGGTGGTCCTGTCTAGGCTGGAAGGTGATTCAGGGGACCTCATTTCATGGTCTCATCTTGGTGACGTATATAGCATCTCTCCTGCTGACATACAGCAGGGCTTGTTTTTGCCTTTTTTTTTTTTTTTCTTTTTTCAATTTGAAATACACATGTAGTGACTTCCTTGGGCCTATCTCAAGCAATGTTTTAGAAATTGAGGCGTACTTTACATACAAATGAAAAGCAGAGAACTTAAGTGTATAGATTGGTGAGTTTTGACAAGTGCACACATTCAAGTAACCCATGACTTGTCAAGAAAGAAAATACGAGTTACTTGTGTATGTGCACTTGTCAAAACTCATCATACTATACACTTAAGTTCTCTGCTTTTCACCTCGATTCCTAATGTTCCCCAGATTCATTTTCCATCCTGGATGGGACCACCTACAGCCCCTTCCCAGGCAACCCTGACTCCTCCCAGCAGTGACCACTGTTTGATTTCTTTCATCACAGGTCACTGCTAGGCTTCCTAGGAGTGACTCTGGTTGACCCAAGGGCAAGGTCAACCTGCATCCCAGGCCTGATATTACCCACAGGGCCTGCTGCCTGAGTCACTCCTTTCTGCTAGCAGGAATCGAAACTGAACTCTTCTCTGGGAGGAACCAGGGAAGAGGGAGGAGCCTTAGCTTGGAAGAGGAAAGGGAGGAGGATAACTTTTTGAGACAGAGAAGGGACCTGTGGCAGGACAGAGTTTCAGGCTTCCCCTGAGCTTGGACGCCTGCCCTCACCTCTCCCTCCAGGTGAAGGAATTCTCCTTAGCCTAGCAGCAAAGGTATCAGTCTGATGAGAAGGATCTGAAGCTATTCTGAGTTCAAGATATCTACTAAACTTAACTTCTTCTCGGAAAAGGGAGCGTTGGGAAAGGGTGGAAAAGGGAAGGTATAGACACCACCATTGCAATGACTCTCTTTTGAGCCCTAAAGCGAGCATGTCCAGCACTGGGGATAGGGAAGAAATATTTAGCATAGTGGTACTTGAACTTTGGTGAGCCAAAAATCTCTCCCAGAGCCTGGGACTGGGCAGTGTTAGGGTAAGGCTGGGTATTTACATTTTCAACAAATATCCCACACAGATGTGGGTTTCATGGGACCCAAGTTATACATTTGGGGAGCACCTTTAAGAAAAAGAATACCTTACTAGAATGAATGATCATATAAACATGTTGCTAAGGCCCTGCTTGGGGTCCACACATGTTAAAGGGCCCTGCAGCCTGAGCCTCTAGACCTGCCTGTGAGTCCTCCCCTGAGCCCAGAGGATTCTGAAGTGAGAGGAAAGTGATACTCCCTTGAAGAAACACAGACAAGCGCTACATTTATTAGCATTTACTGGACACCTGCTGGACACCCAGCCCTGAGCTTGGCTCTGGAGACCACAGACCCAGAGGACATGTCCTTTCTCTCTAAAGGTTCATAAATCATTCGAGTTGGTGGTGGCACAAATTATTAAGTGCGCTAATGCGCTATGAAGATGGGATCTTCAGCTTTAAGAAGCTGGGGAAGGCAGAGAAGTTACTTTAACTTTGTAAGCCTCAGTTTTCTTATGTGCGAGATGGAGCCAGTCACAAGCCTTATCTTACAGTTGTCGTGAGGAGGAAATGCACTAAAGCTTGTAAGACACCGAGTCGATGCCTGGCAGAGAGTGAGAGCTCCGTAAATTACGTCTGTGATTTCACATACCTTACCTGTGAAGCCGAGACAGAGTTTAGAGAGGGGGTGGCCCTTGGGCTGCTCCTTGAAGGATGGGTGGTATCCCTTCCACGGATCACAGGATAAGGATGGAAGAACACGCAGCACTGTGGAAGTGAGTGCTAAACATCACTACTCATACCTCCTCACGGGGAACCCACGCAAGCAAACCTTTGGTATCAGATATGCAAAGGATTATTGTTATATTAGTTAATTAGCCAGACACACAGCTGCCTCTGCCTTTTGTCCTTGTGTGACTAGCCTGGGACTTGTTTGACTTCCCAATTTCCTTGAAATAAACTTATATGCATTTATTTTAAAAAACAATGTCATTTATGTCATGACCATAAATGAAAATCATTACAACTTCCATCAATAAAAACCACTGGTGGGCCAAATGGGTGAAAGAGGTCATGTGAATTTTGGGGGACACAAAGATTTAGACTGTAATAGTTGAAAAATACCCCCAAACATCATGGAATCCAGGACAATACATCTTTTATTAATTCATTTCCCAGCACTGTATTACTTTTCTACTTTTTCGGCTGTACTCTTTGCTTCTTCATGTGGATGGATATTTGACACATTTTCTATAAAGTAGGAAGAGGATTCTGTCTTTCCAATGGTCTGCTTCTTCTCCACTGCCATGTACTTTGGGTGCCAGGCAATGTGGGACGCATTCTTTTGTGTTATCCCTCTGGCCCTGCATCTTTGTACCTGGCTCAGGTGAGTTGGCACAATGGGCAGGAGGAGTGTTCCAGAACCCATTCTTAAACTAGGACAGATGAGAATAACGGAATTATTCATAGAAGTGGCTGTGAACCACATTACTATATTCCACTAAACTTAAATATATGCCCACTCTACTTTCCCTCAGGCAGATCCTCAAAATGCGTATGGCCTCTCCAACACTATGTGACTCAAGAGGAAGTGTAATGGAGGAAGGGAAAGGTGATATTTAAGGTGACATCAGTTCATTTAATACACTTTTTGCAAATGTTACAAATACCTATGACCAGGGAAACCCATTGCCCATGCAGTGAAGGGCCTTGGAGTTCAAGCTTCTCTGTGAACCCACCTCTGGGTTCAGTTCTTAAACCAGCCGGGAAGGTGGATGATGGATGGCTGACAGCCCGTGGTGTTTGCCAGGAGACGAAACTAGGTCTGGTTGTAGATCTGGACCCCAAGCCCTCCCTCTCAGCTGCATTCCCTTTTCCCTTTTCCCTATTCCATGCTTTCAGGGAACAAAAGCTCTTGGTTCACTGTAAACACTCCCCAGGAAAGGAACCAGCGTATACTGACATAGATTGCTTTTTGCCTGGTGTTGGGTGGGGTTTTTTGCATCTGTCATCTCTGGTCAAGCTCCTGGCAGGCTGAATAGTTAATGAGCCTAAGAAGCAGAGAAGTGTCCAGGGCCACACATGTAATGCACAGTGGAACCAAGATGAAAACCAGGTCAGCCTGGCTCTTAGGTCTGTGTGTTCCCCACCACCCAGCAGCCCCTCCCTCTATTTTGGTGTTAGTTGAAGAGATCACCTGAGCAACCAGCAACTAGCTACTGACTTGCTGAGCTGACACCGCCAGGACTGATTCATCTAGTCCATGTCCTGGTTATCTTCTATTGCTGCATAAAATTTAGTAGCTTCAAACAATGGCATTTATCTGACTCACAAATCTGAACTTAGGCAGAACTAGGTGGGGAGATCTCAACTCTGCTCGAGAGTGGAAGCCACTCTATAACTACAACCTAGTTTCAGAAATCACGCAGAGCCATCTCTGCCACGTTCTATTTGTCGAGGCAAAAGTCCCACCCAGTTTCAAGCGGTGGGAAGAGACCTCACCTCCTGATGGAGAGCAAGATTCTGGAGGAGCCTGTGGAACTGGAAATATTTGGAAGATACAATGACTACCACAGGCAATAAACAAGTGCTAGGCCCCTCCTGGACACTGGGGTACAGAGAGGACTTGGACACAGTCCCTGCCTTGAGTGTTCATATTCTATGGGGTAAGACAGATATACAGATGAGAGCTGGATGTGCATAGAGGAGGGAGTGCTCGAAGATTGTTTTTAAGTTACTACTTGTATAGTGTAGATTATGTGGTAAGCACCATTCTGGGTGTGTTACATGTAATCCTTCATCAGCTTTTGAGGTGCAATTAATTATCCTTATTTTACAGGGAATAAAGTGAAGGCACAGAGAGGTGAAGCTACTTCCAGGGTCACACAAATAGAAAGTATCGGAGCTAAGACGCAGCCCAGGCCGCGCAACAATGGAACCTGTGCTGTTAACCACTGCACAATGCTGCCTCACTTCTCAGATGCCTTCTCACACGACGGGCTTCCTTTCATGGGCCTCAACACCTGTCGCAGGGAATGTGGCTCTGTGTTCTGTAACCCCAGGGGCGAGAAAGGCTCTGCCGGAACCAGTCTCCTGGTTTCATTTTTGAACAATATTTTCTGTGCCTTGGATCAGGAAGCCCAGAGTGTCAGGTTCAGCTTTGGGTCCTGTCAACACAGTCTTACTCAGGGCCCATTCCAGAGCGGTGGCGGGGAATGGGGGGTGGAGGCTGCTCTGCTGAACAGGAAGGAACTATGAATCCATTCTCTTTTATATCTGGGGACTTTCTGAGAAGAGTGTAAAGTAAAATGAAATGGTATTTTCCACGGAGTGGCCCATCCTCTTATAGGGCAGAGGTCCCCAATCCCCAGGCTGCGGGTCTGTACTGGTCTTGACATGTTACAAACCAGGCCACGTGGCAGGAGGTGAGAGGCCGGTAAGCGAGAAACGCTTCTCTGTATTTACAGCTGCTCCCCAGCACTTGCATCACCTCAGCTCCACCTCAGATCGCGTTGGCATTAGATTCTCATAGGAGCACTGGTCACTGGTGCCAAAAAAGGTTGGGAACCACTGTGAAAGGGGACATAGGTGTCAAAGCAAGAGCACACACTGAGAAGTCAGCTAGATCTGGCTTCAAGTCCAAGTTCACTTGCTGGTTGGATGACCCTGAGCAGGTTACTTCACTTCGTGATGGCCAGATTCTCCTTCTGTAAATGGGTGTAATGCCTCCTCATGTAATTAGCCTGATATAAAATGAGAGAATATATGTAAAACATCTTGCATGGTCCTGCCACACAGTAGGCACACTCTCAGTGATGTTCTCTTGCTTTGCTCTGGCCTCCTGGTGTGTGCCTAGAACTTGACCCTGTACCCAAGGAATCTGACTAACACATAACAGTGTGGGGCTTTCCCACCCCTTGTTTCTAGACCCTCTACTAATAATGCAGCCTAAGGTGATTTTATTATTTTTGGCAGCTATATCTCTCAGTGATTCATTCCATATGTAGCTGCTGCTCCTCAGCCCCTTCCCTATAGCCATCATAACAAGCCCAGTAACAGACAGTGATGGTTGTGGTGTCCAAGAAATATGGCAAATCCTAGGCCACTTCCTCCATGACTCAGGCCTTCCTTCCACACCGCCATGGAAGGCTTGCCCAATCTACCCAGCAAAGGAGAGGCTGGGTCAGATTCAAAACCCAGGTTCCCTGCACCCTCCCCTGACCCTTCCTATCCCAACAGGTGTCATCCCAGCCATGTGCTCAAGGGGAAAGAGAATAGACATTCAGTCTCTACTTGGTGATGGTGAGATGGATAAGCCTATATGTGGATACTCTCCCATACTGCTCTGCCTCCCAGCCTAGAAACTTACTGAATTGACTTTTTTTTTTTAATTTAAAGGTGGGGTGGGGGTAAGAGGTGGAAACCTGCATCCATATTGGAATCTAGAGAGCATCACGGGCCACCCACGTGGCACAAACACTGAGGATGACCCACTGCTGGAGTCCACTTGGGCCAGGGAGAAGGAAGTCACTGGGGTCGCTGTGTAGCTCCCCTTCCAAGAAATGGGACTGGTGTTCTAGTAAGTGAGGGGTGCAGAGCCTGCCTGAGTTGGGGAAGCCATCAGGCTTTGAGCATTCACACACTTCCTTTATCTAGTCTTCACGACAACCAGGTCAGGTAGCAAGAGCCCATGAGGAGACTTGGGTCCTGGGAGGTGTGGGGCTCGTGCTGGCTCACACAGCCAGTGAGTCAGCAGCCAGAGCTGGGCTCCAACCTGCAGCCAGGTGGCCTATAGGCCAGTCCCAGTCTGCAAACTTGTTTTGTTTGTCCTACATACTGTTTAAAAAAATATAGGTCAACTTTTGGAAACTGGGAGATTTCACATAAAAGTCCACACCCCTATCTACTCTTTAAAAAAAAAAAGGCAAACAAATAAAAAGGAAGATCTGGCAACACTGGCTCTCTGTCCCATGCGGCAACGAGTCGCCAGAGGTGAGTGAGTACCTGCTTTCTCCTTAGAGTGCGCATTCTTCAGTTGGCCACAGTCCTTACCGTGCCCTGACATCTCTCCAACACTGAGGGCACGTGCCGGTGACCATTTGTCATCGCACTCTTAACTGTGTGCTTCTGACAAGAGAGTCTCTCTCTATACCTACGTCTCTATCAAAAGTGAGGAAAGAAATGATAAACTGGAAGTCCCTTAATTTGTTACCAAAAATAGGAGAGGAAATAGTTTGTGTGTGTGTGGAAATGAAGATTATTCCTGTGCGTTTAACAAGCAGGCACCTGCTCGATGTCACTCATGCAAGAAAATCCCTGGACTCGTAAGTCTTTGATTTGGCAATCTCTGAGCTAGACCAAAGCCACTAGTGGCTTGAGGAGAAATAGGTAAGTCTGGCCTTCTTCCTGTTTGTGGAGGCATGTGAGAAAGTGCCAGGTGTCTGAGAGGACAGTGGGGGCCTCCTTTTTTCTCCCCGAAATAGAGAAAAAAAGGCGAGCGAGAAATTGACTGGCTCTGGGTGATACTAAATTTGCCTATTTTTCTAGTGACTTATCACGGTAAAACCAAAACCCCTGGTGTGTGCAGCACGGACCTGCATGCATTTCTAGTAGCACAGAGGGTTGTTTTAGAGAGAACACCTGTGAGAAGGCAGCAGCAATCACACAGGAGAAACAATGGGTTCCCTCACACACCTCTGTCTCCTCGAACCTCTGTCTCTTGAGGGACTAGTGTGGTGTCGGGTGCTCACCTTGCTAAGGGATTCTGTCCTGTCATGGCTACTCAGTCTGGCTTGTGTGGAACAGTCCCAGGTGATGCCTGCCATCCCAGCATCCCTCTGGTTTGCAACACCTTTTATTCTTCTCAGTGTCCAGGCTTGGATGACCTAGCTGCACTGTTCATATCCACCTCTTGTCTCTCGTTTGTATTTGTAACATAATGACTTCTGACAATTTAGTCCGTTATTCTGGGTCCATAAGTAAATAAAGAGCAGGAACAGCTGTGGTTTATAAGCACTGTCTGGGGGAGCCGTTCCATGGGAATACATACTCTGATCAATCTTTAAATGGGATGGCTACTGATAAAGAGCAATTTCCCACCTGATTGGCCAACATGTCTAATCAGTTATTTTTTTTTCTCCTTCTGTAAACATACTTGCTGCATAGTACAAAGATCTCAGGGTCAACTGAGAACTCGCTCTCCCCTTAAGATATATTGCATTTAGTGTTTAGACAGATGTATCTCCTCCCTTTCAGATGTATTGCTTTGATGCTAGTTAGAAAAGATGTATTGCTTTAGTGCTTGTTAGAAAATCCCATGCTCTGAAACTGCCCGTAGCCTGTAGCAATTTCAGGGCTCTGTAAATCAGCCCATGCCAACTGTAATAACATGGGTATAAAAATGAAATTGCCCTTAAGCTCTGGGCCCAGATTTTCAGAGCACTAGCTTTCTAGGACCGCTTGGGCATAATAAAACTGAGTTCTCCTTCTCTCTGGGTCACTGCTTGGATTTTCCCTGGCCTGATTTTTGGAGCTTTTGGAATTTTTCCATAACATTTCTGGAGGCCCCAGAGAGGGGCCAACTATGCAGGCCCTTTGAGCCGCCGCACTGGCGGCTCAGCCAGACCGAGGCAGACAGGCATCCAGACGACTGAGGAGACACGTCACCTGAGTATTCAGGTTCCTTTTCGGATCGGTGCCATGACTCTCAGGATGGGTGAGCTGCCTAACTGGACTCATAGGGAAAGACCCACTCACCAGAAACGGCTACCGGAGAAGATATTAAGGCTAAGAGAGAAAAACGTAGTGTCCCAGGACAGCCCCCGTTCAGGCTCCCTCTGTCAGAGGAAGAGGAACTGGACGCAGCTTCCTGGTCTTCAGAGCGAAGACAATGGTTAGAGTCTTCCCTCTGGGGAAAGACACCAAGGTCTCCAAAAAGTGGGGGTGGAGACACCAGGGTTTCCCCAGAGGGGGAGATGTCAGGTTTAGCCAGAGGCCTTCCTACATGGGGAAAGCACCTTTTGGCCTGATATACGAATGAGAGCTTGCCCGGCAGGGAGGCGTCAGTTTGAGGCACGCGCCCACTAGCTGGGAACCTGTCGTGGGATCCGAGCTGTACTGGTGTGGGGAGGCAATGTTTTAACCTGGTGTATGATTGCATGAGTGAATGAACGGCTTCACTGGCCTGCTGGTCATTTACGAGTTTGTAGCCCCCCGGCTGGGTACTCTTAAGGTCCCCTAAAGGCTACGGAGTTTGTTTGAGCTCACTCTGCGGGGCAAGGTGAATGCATACGGTCTAAGGTGACATCGGACTAGTGTTCGATCGTAAGTCGCACAAAGCTGAGTCCACTAAGGCTAAGTGTTGCCTAAGCTCCCGCGAGGGGACATGGCCAGATGAGCATCTGAAGGGTCTCCTCTTTGGAGGGGGCGTTTGCCCTTGTTTGTCTTTGCGTCACGGTCGCAGGGTGGGAAGAGTTTGGTCAACACTAAGAAAGGGAGGAACTCCATCACCCTCTGGAGGGCAACCACAAGTTGGCAAACACGTTAAGGAACGGCAGGGAGGCTGTATGAAAGAGAGCGAATGCTGAATGACTTAGACGCGTCTGAGCACAAAGCAAAAGTTGAGCCCCAATCCAGTTCCGTGGTGACCTCACATGGCTTAAGGTGTTGTCACTGGATCTCCTTGAGGAGTCTACTCCAGTGATCCGGGTTGGGTTTACAGGACCCACTAACGCTAAGAGGCGTCTGAAATACTCCGCGAGGGGTGCAGCCGGAAACGGCAGGTGAGTGACATCCCTCCGAAATTTCCCCGACCCTATCCCTCAATCCTCTGTGTAGTGTAATTGTTTCTGCATGGGAGGCATTGGAGGCACACAGGGAAAGCCTACATCCCTGGCCACGATGATCAAGAATAAGAAGAAAATGGTTATTCAGGAGATTATAGAGTTAAACTCACTCCACAGAAACTCTGCACCCTTTGTGAGATAAACTGCCCTCTTTTGGTATTGGATGGCTGTTAGAGGGTGCTCCGAGTCTTCAATTAGAAGACATAGCTCAGGGTCTTCCCGGGGCAGGGGTGGGGACATCAGGGTCTTTCCAAGGGGTGAAGACAAAGGTCAGGGCTTTCCAAAAAGGAGGGAATGTTCCTGTAAGCCAGCTATCTTAGATTGTATATTGAGGGGAAAAAAATGAAGAAAAGCTTCTCAGGGGATTACAGGATTAAGTTGACCCCAGGAAAACTACAGGCTCAAATGACCTTTAACACATGTGTCCAAACCCCTCTATGAAGCCACAAAGGGGAAAATGGGAGCGCCTACTCTGGGAATCTACACAACAGAAGGCCTTTGGGGGGGGGGAAAAAAAATCAAATGGGCACTCACTTAAGGTCCCAGACTAAAACTCCCAGACCCGTGCTGTCCTCTCAGATCCCCTTCTGCCTTCCCAGGCGGCCCAGCACCACGCCACTGGGCGCACACAATCCTCTCAGGGTGAGTAGCTTGCTTTCAGATTCAGACACAGCTAGGGCTGTGTTCCCTGGTATCTTAGGGGTTTACAGTCCAGTGCTTTTGCCCAGACAGCCCAGGTTCAACTCACGAGCCACAAGCACTTTCCAGCTTGTGCCCTACAGAGAAGGCAGGAAACCGCAGCCCTACAGCCAGCCGGCTGTCAGTAAAATACAGCGGTGGCGGGAGCCATAGGGGACCGCCGCCTTCCAAACTAACAATGGGAAGGGGATCAAAAAGCTTAGCCCGTAAACTGTTCACTAAACTACGATACTATCCTCCAATTAGATTTTTTTTTTTTGCAAGAAGCTGGAAAATAGTAAGAAGTCCCCTACGTACAAGCTTCTATGCTCCTTTTACCAAGACCCAAACTTATTAGATGGCCCAATGATAAGAGTACCTTCCTGGGGATCTCAAATAATCAGGAGTTTTTCTCCTCCCCCTTTACCCTTGGACTCTAAGGGGGTTCAAGTTCTCTGGGGACCTCGTTTATTTCCTCACTCCCTGAGGAAACTAAATATGCACCCCAGGGAAGTTACAAATAGTGATGATAGGGAAATATGAGTATGTGCATGATCTCTGATCTATAATTATTTATGTTATATGTAATATAGTAGTTCAGTTAAAAATTCTAATTATGATAGTAAGGAAAATGTATATTTTAGTAACAGGAGGTATGAAGTACAGAGATTTATTTTGAAGAAAATTAAGAGAAGGTATTTGTCTTTAAGTTGGTTATGAGTAAAAAGAGTAAAAAGAGGCAAACTAAAGGAATGAAGAAAGTAGTAGAAGCTTTGTGAAGAAAAATCCTGAGAGAAATTTTATGTGATTAAGCTAAACGAGATCGGAAATTCAATTGCCAAAAGTAAAGTTGCAAAATTAAAGTTGTGTTTTAATATTTCTTAGACTACTGATCTGCTACTAATAGTATGGAAGTTTTCTGAGTAGAAACAAGGATTCCATGCTTAATCAAAATAATTTCTGTGTTTTATGTAGCCTTGTGCTGGCTGGAAAATTACTGCTTGGCTATCGCCCATGGAAACATAGGCTATCTCCCATAGGAACGTAACATTCTAACAATAAGCTTTCTGCTTCTGTACCCCCGCTTGCACACCCGACCTGTGGGTCAACAGGTAGTGAATAGAAGAAAAACAGGCCTTTGTGTTCAGACAGAATGAAGAATGGGATTTAGGGCTTAAAAACCTTGTACCTCTGCATTTCAGGGCTGCTTAATTTGGGGTCTGCGTACCCCTGGCAGACCCAGTTGGCTGAATAAAGAGCATGTTTCCTATAACTCACTGAGTTCTGGTGGTCCGTGTATCTATCAGGGGCTGGTGGCTACATTTGGAGGCCCCAGCAAAATCTCCGAGAGTGGCCCTGAGATCTAAGACCAGACCAGCCTCCAAAGCGGTTGCTGTCCCTATTACAGATTCAAAGGGGCGGCCAACCTGAGACGTTCCAGGGCCCTTGAATGCTGTGACGTGACGGTTAATGCAATCGTCAAGGGCGCAACTTTCAGGACACACTCTTTGTTCCTGGTCCTGTGGGAATCTGAAATCTCTGAGGCCTTGGCGTCTGGACAAAAGGTACCTTCCTGGTTCTGTTGACTGGTCATTGGGGGTCCGTGGAGATACTGGACACAGTCATATCTTCTGGACCATGTCCAGGCCGTGGGACGCTGCCTCCTATGCCCTGTTGTTGGGTTCTGTTTATTGTCTCTGGTCTTGTCTGGGTTGTAAGTGGTAGACTTCTCTGGGTCCACCCAAACCTCAGTAATTATTCTTGTCTGAGTGTCTGTTTTGTGTTTTCTGCACAAGCAATGGGGGGAAGTCCTGAGTTCACAGAAGACACCCTTGGGGTGTCTTCTGAGACATTTCAAAGAAGGGTTTGTAGAGGGAGCTGACTATGGCATAAAGTTTTCTCCAGGCAGACTAAAAACATTGTGTGAAGTTGAGTGGCTGTCTTTTGGTGTAAACTGGCCTCCGGAGGGTTCTTTTGACAGGGTTTTAGTGAGGAACATTTGGAAAATTGTCACGGAAGACCTGGGACATCCTGATCAGTTTCCCTACATTGATCAATGGTTAAACCTTGTTCAGAAGCCCCCTCCTTGGCTCTGCCAGTGTGCCCTTTCTCTAGGGGCGCGAGTCATGGTTGTGGGCACCCCGAAACATATAGCAACTGAATCTCCAAGACAGCCCAGTCCAGTCCCTCAGTCCTCCAATCTTCACCGGAGGACAGTGACCTTCCCCCATCCTATAAGCCAGGACAATAGAGGCCAAATAGCACTGCCTCGCCTCCTCGGACACGGGCAGGTAACCCCTATGGGCCTCCTGCTCCTGCTCCGAGTGGGGCACCAGCCATTCTCCCCTTGTAAGAAGCACCACCCCAGGGGCATCACACAGACAGGCCCTTTATGGTTTACATGCCTTTCTCGACTAGGGACCTGTGCAACTGGAAGGCACAGAATCCACCTTTCTCCGAGAAACCCCAGGCATTAATGGGACTTAGAAAGTGTCTTTCAGACTCTGCCCCACCTGGGTGGCAACAGCTTTTAATTACCCCCTTTGACCTCAGAAGAACGCAGACAGATGCATTAGGACTGAAACACAAAAGATGCTGTGGGAGGGAGGAGAGTTAAAGAAGCAGGGGAATAGACTGAGGAGGAATTTCCCTCCACCCACCCAGACTGGGGACACAATTCTCAGGCAGGGAGAATGGCATTAGATCAGTACCACCAGATTCTAATGGGGAATTAGGATGGCTGCCATCAGCCAACTAACCTTTCTAAGGTAACTGAAGTTATACAGGAGGACCTCAGGAATCCCCTGGAGCGTTTCTTGAATGATGTGTACCAGATATACACCCCCATTGATCCTGAGGCCCCTGAGAACAGCAGGCAATTAATATAGACTTTGCTACTCAGGCAGCCCCTGATATCCAGCATAAATTACAAAAAAATTAGAAGGTTTTGCAGGGATGAACCTGTCCCAACTTGTTGAGATAGCCCAGAAGGTGTTCAACAACAGGGAGGCACCAGATGACCCCAAACGTATGGCTAAAATCCAAAGCTACTGTCATCAACCCACCAATCTGTTGCCAGACCCAGACTCCAAGACCCCTTCATGACTGCACAGATTTCACTGACGCTGTGTGTTCCTCGCGGCCAGACTCAAAGACTCCCCTCTGTCTGAGGCCAATGAAGTTCTGTTCGTGGACAGGAGCAGCTTCGTGCAGGAAGGAAGGAGGTATGCTGGGCAGCGGTCGTAACTCTAACTGGCACCATCTGGTCACAAGCTCTTCCCCATAGGACTTCTGCTCAAAAGGCAGAACTCATCGCCCTCACTGAGGCACTAAGATGGGGAAAGGATAGGCAGTCACAATATACACTGACAGCCGATACGCCTTTGCCACTGCACATGTACACGGAGCCATCTACAAGGAAAGAGGGCTTCTGACTTCAGCTGGGAAGGACATTAAGAACAAGGAGGAGATCTTAGCCTTACTTGAAGTCATATAGATGCCTAAGGCTCTTGCTATTGTTCAAAGGGCATCAAAAAGGGAATAGTCCTGAGGCTGAGGGAAACCGTGGAGCCAATGCAGAGGCAAGAACAGTGGCCACAAGGCCAGTGGGGAAAATTCTTCTCTTGGCTTTGGTTTTAACATAAGAATAAATAGTTCTTCCATTAATAAGTAGTGGAGCTGCAGTGCAATGTCATATTATCTGAGATGTTAAAACATTAGTTAGCACACTTAGTGAATGTTACACATTTTCTGCTGGTGTTATAGTAGACACTTTTAAAGAAAGCAGACCCTTATCCTTCCAGTGGGCAGGGATTATGGCCATTCTCAGCAGGAAGCAGATAACGGAAGAAGAGACCTCCCGTCCCTCAACATCCATACAGATAATGAGGGGGTGCATGGCTCTTAGAAAAGAGTTAGGCAGGAAAATTAGTTAAGGGGTTTCTGGGTCTGTCTGCAAAGACACTGTGGTCATCCTATCTCCGAAAGGGTTCACTATAATCCATCATGCACCCCAAGGCCTTTAGGCTTCTCCCTTACAAAATCCTTTTCGAGAGACTCTCTCCCCCACAACCCCCCCAACCCCAGCACAAAGAACCGGGGGAGGGTGTAACTGCAACTATGTTAGTAAAAATTTAGGAAAAATCGAGATTTAAGGGTATTCAGTCAGTAGAGAAAGACATTGAGTAAGTTCTGTGTTTGGATCTGGCTGGCAGAATTAACTCTTTGAAAAAGGTTTATGTTGTGGCGCATTCAAATTTAAGACCCATGGAGCCAATTGAGATTAATTATGAGCCTTTATTAGCCGGCCGACCACTGATTCTTCCCACTAGAGAATCAGCCCGAGCTTCCAGAGGGGAGAGCTTAAAAAGCCCCCAAAACCCCCTCCAGCAAGCAAGCAGGTGTACAGAAGCAGATGTTGGCGGTTAGTTTTGTTATCTATACTCCTGCGGCAATATTGTTTTATTGTTCTTCTTGGGAGCCCTGGGAGCTATTTTCTCCTAGGCAGCTGGTGCCTGGAGATATCACTCTCTGCCCTGTCCTTGGGACTGACTTACTGAGGAATTGATACCAATAACCATAACAACATATTTTCCAAAGTAGTCGCAGCCGGAATAAAGAGGGGAGATGTGAACAAGGAAGATGTTATTGAAATGCACTTTTACACTGTTCCAGTTTATACACAGGCACTTGTAAGAAATTTGGAGTCATAGCCAGAAGACTCAGATCATAAATGGTTTTTTTCCTAGCTATTTAAAAGATAAATTAAACTTTAATTTATTTAAAGTTTAATTAAATTCCTTTCTAGGGAATTAGGTCCACTCCTTTTAGTCAGGAGAAGAAATATAGGTTAAGGATTAGAAAAAGGAGCCATTCCAGCCAAATTAAATAGGCTCTCAATTTGTTATATTAGCAACTCTCACCATTAAAGTTACAGGTATTACTCTGAATCTACCACACCTGGGTAAAGAAAGCATCGTTCCTAGAGACTGAGACACTTAACTCAGAACATCTTCTTGATCAGCCTCTCCGGATCACATTCTGGAGGCAGCAGAAAATCCACCAGAGATCATCGGCCCGCCTCTGGCCACCCCTGGAAGCTGGTCAGTCTACACACACAGCAGAAGCTGGAGAAATTTCATCATGGGGCTCCCTATAATTGGACTTTGGGGAGGAAATTGGTGCAAAGAACTGTGAGCTATGTATCCGTGTTACCAAAGGAGGTCAGAGAAGGTACTATTATAGGACGATACTGCCTGGCTAGAGGTGGAGGAAGTCTCACAGAGCCAGTTGGAAACTTAACTTGCGTAGGCCAATGATATTATAATGCAACCTCCAAACAAAGTGTGTGGTAGGGAAACAGGACAGAGAGAAATCTGTTGGCCAGATTCCCAGAGCTAACTGGAGCCTGGCAGGACCCAGGCAGGGTCCGAGACTGGATAGCCTCACGTGGGCTTTACTGGATTTGTGGAGACAAGGTCTATATCCGCCTCCCCAGAAACGGGGAAGGGAGCTGTGTAATTGGCTGTGTAATTGGCATTATAAAGCCTTCCTTTTCCTCTTACCTCTGAAAGCAGGGGAACTGCTTGGTTACCCAGTCTCACAACCCTTACAACAGGTAAAAAGAGAACTCCAAATAGAGGACTGGAAGGATGATGAATAGCCCCCAGAGCGAATAATCCAATACTATGGGCCTGCCACTTGGGCAGAAGATAGATCTTGGGGACCGTACCCCCAAGTACATGTTAAATGGGATTATCTGACTGCAGGCAGTCTTGAAATCATTACCAAAGAGACTGGGAGAGCCCTGACCCTCCTTGCACATCAACAGACTCAGATAAGAAGTGCCATCTACCAGACCAGGGTGGCACTAGACGAACAGCACCAGAGGAGGCATGTGTGGAAAATTCGATCTCACCAACTGCTGTCTGCAGATAGATGACCAGGGCCAGGCAGTTGAGAATCTTGTGGAAAAGATGACAAAATTGGCACACGTGCCCATGCAAGTACAGCACGGATAGAACCCAAATAGCCTTTTGGGGCATAGTATTCGGCCTTCGGTGGGTTTAAAACCTTAAAGGAGCAGTTTTACTACTCTTAGGAATCTGCCTGATAGGGCCGTGTCTGCTGCCCCTGCTAATAAAACGTTTAAAAGGCATAATACAGCAGCAAGCTGCAGCCCACATATACTTTACCCACCACTATCAGGAGATCCCCTAAGATAGTTTAGGGAGAAAATGTGAGACTCGAGCATAACAAGGGAATGTCTAAAGTCTCGAAGGGGGAAATCAGAGAGGAGAGGAGGCATCTGAAAACATGCAAAGGAAAGGGCCTGCAGAAATAGCCAATTTAGCTGGTTAAAATGCTCTCTCTCCCCCCATTCTGCCCTATGCTCTTCAGTTAGCATGTTTTCCACGGCTGCATCCCCCACCTCAAGGATTCTGCGGCCCCTTCCCTATCTCTGGAGCTGTGTATGCAGGTCAAGATTGCGTGGAACTGTTTATTGTGTTACAGTGAGAGCTCAGCCTTCGTTTGGGATAAAGAACCGCTGAGCGACATCAATGAGTGCTGGTCCCTGTCTGTAAGCTAGGAGTCCTGTCTCTTGGTTCAAGAATCCAATAATAGTGCTGATAACACCAAGGTCTCAGACTCTATAAGACAAACGACCTGTGTAAGACCAGGGATCTAGAAATTCCTCCCCTGCAGCCTTCCCACCGGAAGCTCCCCTCCCCACTCTGAGTAAGGAGGGACATGTAAAACCTCAGACAAAGGAATCATGCACCCCTTGCATAGACTCTGTAAAAGTATAAAAGCTGTAATAAATCCAACTAAGTGACTTGTGCATGGAGTTGTTAACCCTACATGCTCCGCTGGCCTAATAAATTCTCCTTCCTCTAAACAAAGTTGTCTGAGGGTCCGAATTCCTCCATCGGGTGCCACTTCCTGTAACAATCCAAGTTAACCTTGCCAGATCAATCATTCATCCAAGTAGAGGCATGTGTCCAGTGAAAGTGGAATCAATAAAGCCCAATTTGCTTTTCCAAAGTCAATGATTAAATTTCCTAGTTCCCATCCTTGCTCATTCATTTCTACAGCTAACACTCCTTGAAGGGAATCTGTCAGTTAGCGCTTCAAAACTCAGGAGCCTCTGCCATGCAGGTAATCCTGGCATGTGAGCACAGACCCACACTTGACCTTCACAGCTGAATCATCTAGCTCTGTTTGGGAGGGCTCATGGTCCCTTGCCTGTGTGTCTGTTCCTCATGGTCAGTTGTTTTCTCAGCTTGCCTGGGTATTGATGATGGCTTCGCTGGCCAAATTTCACCTCCTACTTGGAAAGTGGAATGAGGAAGACACACCCACATACGCCACCCCCTTCCCTGTGTGATATTCTAAATCTGGCAGGTGGAAACTTCTAACACATTCAAAAAATAAACTGATAACTGAAGTCTTTTGCATCCTTTTTACAGAGTGAAAACTTTTGGAGCCCACATTCTGGTCCTATGCCAGCCCGTCGCACCTCCAGCATCCTCTCTGTCTCTCTGCTTAAGACGTTGTCTTCATTGGGGACCAGGCCTTAGACTGGGACCTTAGACCGGGACCCCTGGGTAGAATTCACCCTGCCCTTTGCCCTTTATCCTGTAGCTTCTGCCCCCTCAGCCCCCAGCTATGCTCACCTCTCCTCTGTCGTCCCTCCTACCCCCACTTTCATAATTCTTTCTCAACACAGTGCTCAGTGCTGCCTGGAGAGCCAGTATGCATCCCCGCTCCTACCCCGGTTGGTAATCTCTGAATTACATCTCCCTCCCGTTTGTGTTCACAGTATAGCATAAGACAGGCAGGGTCTTAGCACCTCCCAGCCCTACCCCATTCCTGGGCCCTACTCCAGAAGTTCCTGATGCTATATGGCTGGGGTGGGGCCTGAGAATTTCTATTTTTAACAAGTTTGCAAAGGATGTCATACTACCGGCCCCGAGATCTCACTTGGAGAACCGCCGGCCTTCCGAAAAGGGCTGCTACTCTGCCAGTTTGCACCGTTTCCAACTTGTATCCATTCCAGCTGGTGGGTGTCAATATTTTGAATATCTCACTTGCCTACAGGGGCCAGGTAAGTAATGAGCATAAGTGGGCTGGATAAAATGCACAGGCATCTTAGTCTAGCTTGTCCCCTTCCCACTTTTGATAGGTGTAAAAAATGTGTCCCTTTCCCCTTTGCTCTGGGAAAAGATACCATTCAAGGCAGTGAAATCCAGGCTCCAGTGATGGCGGGGGTTGGGAGGTGGTCATTAATCTCATGAACTCCCATGGCTTTGAATATTTGTTAATATTTGCTAATTGTCAGTCTACCTGTCCAGCCCTGTCTCCCAGGCTCCTTTCCCGGCATCCCTCTGCCCCCACAGAGCTCACCTGGATGCTCCCAGGTATGAACCCTCTACCACTCCTCATCCATTGTCTTACCTTTTCAGTGAATGACTCCATGAGCCACAAAGGCAGGCATTTGGGGAATTATCCTGGATGCTCGCTCCTCCCTTACATCCAATCAAAGCTGTTCATTATCCCCCCTGCCTCTACTTTGGCCCCACCCCAATCCATCCTCTATAGCTAAAATATAAGTCTTATTATGGCCCTCCTCTGCTCAAGAATTTTCAATGGTTCTCCAGGGCGGCCATGTTAAAGCTTAAACCCAGTAGCTTGGCACCTACGATATCCTCTCCAGATTCATTCTACACCCGGGTTTAATTTTGCAACAGCTGAACTAACTCACGATTTCCCAGTCCCACTGTGTGTTCCCAGACCTCTGGGCCTTGCATGTGATGTTCCTGCAGGGTGGAACGCCCTGCCTTGCTTATATGCACCAGGCATGTTACTCACACTTCAAATCAGCTCCAAGGCCACCTCCTCCGTGAGGATGACCCGGCAGACTGAGGGACTCCTTCCTCAGGCTATTCGCTGGCTCATGGCTGAAGGCGAAGGCACAACCTTTTTTTAACTCTGTGTTCCAGCACTTAGCACCATCTTTGAAATGTCTGATGAGAGGGCGGTTCTGGAGTCCAAGTCCTGGACTGGCCACCGTTCCAGCTGTGCCCTCGTAGGCGAACACCTTACCCTCTCTGTGCGTTTCCTCCACGGAAACACGTTAGCGCTTCCTGCCTCATGGTGCTGTTGTGAGGGTTGGATGCAGGTGAGATGATGTGTAGGGAGCACCTTCCTGGCATAGAGTAGGGGGTCCCACAAATGTTGGTTCCTTGTCTCCATCTGTTCTGCTTACTCCAACCTTCAGAGCACCTCTCTCTATGCAACTGGCAAAGAGGGGCTCGAAAAAATAAGATTTGGATAAATGACCATTCCCCCCACCCCCCACACACACCTCCAAGGCTTCTGCAAGGCAAAGGCACCCCCAGCTGAGGACACACTGACCAGGTCTGGGTCTGCTCACCAGCTCTTACCATTGGGAGCTGGATGACCTTCCTCTGTGCACCATGAGCCTTTGATACCATCCCTTCTCCATTCCACCGTCTGTTTAGAAATATCTGCCTTCGAGGCATAACTAACTTCTCTTTCTCTGGAAAGTACTCCAGAGGGGGTCCAAACACCCTGATCCCTCCATTCCTGTTCTCCCATGCCACTCATCTGAGTGGTCCCTGACACTCATCTGGGCTGACCCAAGCAGACACAAACCCTGGACACCTTGGTACAATTTTATTCAAACTCCAGACACCCAGGCTTGGCCTGGCACAGAGAGTGTGTTCTTGCCAGTGGCAAAAAGTGATACAGCACGTTCATTAATACTAACCATTTTAATTTAAATTAATAGCATTTCTGGAAGACAAATGCAGTTGATAGAAAATATAAAAACTTACTGTACAAATTTTACATCACATTCAAAAAAGCAAGTGCGTGCCCTGTGGCCACAGGAGATGCTGGGTTTTCACACACTGATGAAATCCTGGCTAACGCTGCAGAATTGCATAAGCTCCCTATCCGGCTTCACATTTATGCCTCCATCAGCTCCCAAATCAATCCAGAACAGAGCTTACAGGGCGTGGCACCCCCTCCGTGATCACTGGAACGAATGCCACGAGAAGGCAGAGGGATTCCAGGGCCCTGCACACATCTGTGATTTGGTGAAATGGAGGGGTTAACTCTGCTGCACACGGCTCATGACTAACCGGGAACTCACCGGGATTCGAGACCTCAGGCTTGATGGAGACCCAATGGCTGTGACTCTGGTGGCTAAAGGCAGCAGGGACACAGACCCTAGAGTTTTGGAGGTGAGGTGGGGAACTGGGATGGTGGGGGGGGGGGCGGTTCCTGAAGAACCGAAGCTTGGGCTCCACTCTCAGACCCCAGTGGGGACCTCCGCAGCCTCCAGAGCTCTCGCCGAGGAGGCTCTCCCAGCTTCTCTATCCCCTTCACAGTTGGCCGTGAGGGCTGAATTCACAGTATCTGCTGTCCTTTATGTGTGCCCAAGGTAGACGGGAAAGCACACAGAAGGGCCAGCACGTCTTCCTAACCTCATTCACAGTCACTTAAATAGAGGAAGAGGGGGACCACATGGGGGATTTCCTCAGGCATTTCTCTTACACAATAGGCAGAGCAGGGGGCTGCCCAGGGCCTTGGAGAGGAAGAGGATGTCCCTCAGCTCTATGCTTGGGGTTCCTGGCAGATGTCAGTTCCTCAGGGGTAGGGGCTGTGACCACTCCCATCGCCGGGCCCCCAGCACTTGCACCAAACACAGTAAGTGCTCAATGAAAGCTTCTTAAACTGACCCATGAGTGTGACACATGAAGAAAAACAAAACCAGACTGACTTTCTGTGGGCTGAGTGTCAGCACCGGGGGGAGTTGAGCCCGACTTGCTTAGCTCCGTCCAATCCTTGGGCTCACCAGCATGACCATGGATTCAGAGGGGAAAGGTTGAGGCTCAAGAGGCACAAACTGTAGCCCCTGGGAAGGTGGAGACCTGTGGGGAGGGCTGACTTAGCCCGAAGTGGCAGTCACACACCTTGTGGCTTTGGGTGGGAGTTATCTCCTTAGATGGTTGACAGGGGTGGCCAAAGGCACAATGGGGAGAAATGAACAGTCTCGCAGAGGAGAACAAACCACATGGAGCTGAATCCAACTGGTTTCCGGCTCCTGACTTCCTCCCCACACCCTGACTGGGAAAGGTAAGGTGCTCACGCTTGGAGTGCCGACACGCAGGGGCAGTGATGGGCAGCGAGCAGCCCAGGTACCTTGCGATGTCTCCCAGCGTGCTCCCCAAGCAAGGGTCAGTCATTGGGGTGCCTGGCCCGGAGAGGGGAAGGCAGCCCACAGCTTCTAGGCAGTGGCCCATCTCATACGGTATTTTGGCCAGACTTCGGGGAGGGCTCTGAATATCGAGAGCTTTGCTAGGTGGGTCTATGAAAGGGGCGGAGGGACTGCATGCCTCCCCATCTTGGCTCAGAGCATGGACGTAGGTTCTGGGTCTCAATCCAACTACATCACCATTCTCATCACCCTTGGTCATTGCTGGGTTTGGAGCCTAATGACAATGTCCCCTGAAGGGCTTCTTTGCCATTTGGAACTTTTCTCTGGGCAACAGCTTCCAGTGAAGATAGGCAGGATGCTCTCACATCATGGACCTTCCCAAACCTAGCCCCACCTTCTGGTTGAATGGATACAAGCAAAAGGCCTGACTTGGTGCTTGGGAAAGCTGAGGATTGGGGGCTTGCTAGGTGGCTCTAAATGAAAGGAGGGGCATGAGCCTCCCCTCTTAGCTCTGAACATGGACAGTGGAGAAGACAGCAGTGGGCTGAGGGGTTTCAATAGGACTTGGGGAGAGGAGTGGTAGGCAGTTCTGGAACTTTAGGATGACTGATGATGGATTTCTAAGGGGCTGGGCAGGTCGCCTTGTGGCTGGGGGGTGGGCTCAGGGACCCACTACTGCTACTCCCTCTACCGACCTTCCTTGTTCTCAAGGATCAAGCCTTTTTGGTATACACAGTTGCTGGGCTAGGCCTTACCTCTGGGGTCAAGAATGTCAGTCAGGACTGGGATGTGTCTAAAAAGCCAAGGCCCTGCACCCAATCTCCTTGGTGCCTCCTTGGGGGCTTCATGAAGAAAACATCTCTACAGTAAGTGGAAACCCTGGCTAGCAACCACTGGATTAGTCCAGATGTTAATTTAGATTTTACATGGGCTGAATTACAGGGGTGAGAGGTGAACTCAAGCTCTCTGGGAACTGCCGACCCTCATAACCCGGCTGGGGTCCTGGCCAGGATTTCCTTTGCAAGAGGAGGAAGGGATAGTGGCCTTTTGATAGAACAAGGGGAGACCCCTACAGAGGGAGATCCCCCCTGATAGGGTTTAAGGCCCAAACAGAGGCCAGGTCAAACCTCGCGGCCCTGTCCTACCGTGAGAACAGCCGCGATCCCCACGCTTTTCTTCCTTCTGGCCCAGCGTGGACTCACTGCCTACAAGGGCTCCAGAGGGGACGGCCACTTCCACCATCCCGGCCGACGGTGCCAGCTCTCCACTGCACCGCTCGCTTTTATTATTACCTATTGTCAAACCTCGAGCTCACTCCGCAGAACATACATGTAAACATTTGCTGCCTGTCAGGACAGTTTGGTTGTTGGTGATGCCATTTTAAGAAATAGCAGGTGTGGCTCCATCTCCAGGACCCACGTATTTTTTGTGGACGAGCAGCCTGAATTGAGGACTCACGCTTCTGGTTTGCAGGGCTATGAAGGTGGCTGACGTTTTGAAGAGCGTTGCTTTTTGTTGTGGTGGTTGTTTGGCTGTCTGAGGAACACATTGAACAAAAAGAGAGAAATTGGTGGAAAACTGCGCAGCTGGCTACATCTTTGGATTACTGGATTCCAGGACGCCCAAGCCAAACCTTTCAAACCGGGGTACCACTTTGCTGCTGTTAATGCTGCAAAGAGGAACAAAAACAAAGGTTATAGACCCGCTGGTCTTGGTCAGAATTAGGGTGACATTAGCTTAGGAGCGGGCCAGTTTCAGAAGCTCAGCAGAGGACCCAGCCCACCAAGAAGTGAGAATGATTACATAGCGAAAGGCTCCTGGTCACTCCTGGCCTGGGGGAGTTGGGGTGGGGGTGGCAGCAGCAGCCACTAAACCTCGGCCACACCCTCTTCCTGAGGGCAGTGGGACTCGTTCATCTGGGAATCCCCAGCACCCAGCATGCTCCGTAACTGCTGTGGGCTCGTCTGAACTGCTTTCTCATTTACAGCCCAGGAAAGCTCTTGCTCCAGGTAGAACCCGGATAAGAGAAACCTGTGCCCTGTACTGACAGTGACGTCACATACTTTTAGACGTGGTCCTCAAATACTGGGGTGCATCAGGGCTATCTGGAAAGCAGGCTGAAATGCAGGTTCTTAGCGCCTGCCTCCAGAGACCTGAATTCAGGTCTTGGTGGGGGGGGGGGGGGGACAAGGAATCTACATTTGGTAACCAGTGCAGTGACTGTGTGTGCCCTGTCAGTCACGCTCTTAATGAATGCTGGCTTAGGGCCTGGTACTTCCCATCTGCCCTGGGCAGATGTAAAGAGAGAAAGTTGTTGGGGGAGGGGCAGAAACTTCGTTTTCATCAGTGAAATTATTTGGAGACAGACCCCCACCTTTTGCTTCATGATGACATTCCTGAGTGTGCCCCTGAGTGCACAGTCCTTCCAAGCCGGTGTCTCACGGCAACAAGACTTTGGGTATCTACCACCCCCCTCCAGAGGGTATGGCCCCGGGCAGCTCTGAAATCATCTCACTTCTTATGGGACAAGATTCCTGAAGGTTAACAGCCTAGCAAAACCCCTCCCCTGTACTTTGGTTGGCAGGGTGGGGGTGGGGAATAGATTTCACTGAGCTGTTAGTAGGGAGAGAGGCCCACCCAAACAAAAACGGTACCACCCCACAGAAGAAGAGCTAGAGAGAAAGAGGTCGCATCCACGTAGGTGGCTCTGGGGGGGATTTGTTAGGGGATCCTCCATGGAGATCAGTTACTCAGGCACGCACAGGCCGTGGAGAGGGAGGGGCCAGTTTTAAAAACAAAGCAAAAGAAGTCTCAGGAGAGAAGATTGGAGCAGCAGAGATGGTGTCCCCGGGGTTAGTGCCAGCATCTCAGTTTGCGTTTGAGCAGATGTCCCATTGCGGAGTGACGATTAGGAGGGAGAAAGCCCCGGGCACATGCGAACAGCCAGGCCTACAACCTACGGGAGGAAAGAGAAAAGGGGAGAGTAGAGTGTGAGAACTGAGCCCCACAGGGGTGGAGGGAGTGGCCTAGGCCCAGCCAGGTTAGGGGGCAGGGGACCCTCCTTCCCTGAAGAGAGAGAAAGGGGTGGCCCAGTTCCATTCCAGGCTCAGCAGCAGAGTGAACCTGGAAGGAAGGGAGCCTGGCACAAAGAACCTTCCCTGGGCTCCCCCGGACTGACGGGCCCACTGCCCTATAATTCTTGAATGTCAAAATTGACTTCCTGCTCACTGCGGTTCCTTCTTGAAGCTCTGGCCAGAAGGCACCTAAGGGACTTGGACGATGATTCCAGTTCTTTCCCACCTGACAAGCCATCGTCTGCCACAGAATGTGAGCAGAGGCCCTGCCACTGGCTGTGGGTCTTCTCTCAGCCCAGCAAGAAAAATACAAGCCTGTAGGGCCCTTGCTGGTGACCATTTCAGCCGCAAAAACATCAACTGGTTCATGAGGAAAACACATGCAAAGATGGGGCAGCAGGGTGCAGAAGCAGAGCAGGAAGCAGGGTGCGCGGAGGGGTGACTGCGAACAGGCAGAGACTGAGGGAAATAACAGAAGACACACTATTCCTCCAGGACGGGACAGGCGTTCTTAAAGTCAGAGTGACCGTAGCGTCCTTTCCCATAGTAGCGGCTCCGCCAGCGACTGGGAGCGCCCCGCGACCGTTTCGCCAGGTGTGGGAAGAGCACAGTGCAGCAGGTGATGGAGTCGGCACCCAGTGCGGTCGCCAAAAGGTGAAAGAGGAGCCGCAGGAACCAGGATGGTGGGGAGAGGGGAGATGACAGGGCAGGCCAGCGTATCAGCCACCCCCCCAAAATAAAAACCAACAAGACCCATGAAAAAGAAAAGAGAAAATGAGAATTAGAGGCTGAGTGTGTAGAAGTAAAAATCGTGACCAGGAAGCTTTGCCACAGACTCATTCAGGTATGTGTGCATTCTTCCTTGTAAGAGGCTAAAACTGATTGTTTTGGGCCAGAAAACCCGCATCTGTAACTCAGTTTCCCACCTGTGAAACGAGAAGGTGGGGCTGTATGATCTTTAGGGAACCTGGAATGATTTCCTAAATGCCAGCACCCACCTAGCACAGCCTTCTCTTCTGTAGGTGATAAAACCAGGGACCAGCCTGTTAAATGAGTCACCTGAGATCTGACAAACCAGATCCTTGAACTTGCAAGTCCAGGGAACCCCGGGCTCCTGGTCTCTGCTGGGACAGCTCCCATTTAAAACCTAGCTCTAAAAACTCCTTTCTGGAGACCCCTCTTTAAGCTCCCTGGGTGGACAGAGAGGACCCCGCCTGTGCTCCCAAAGGCTGTGCTTTTTCTCAGAACTCTGTATATTGTAATTATTGCCTCACTCATCAAATGTTTATTGAGCAACTACTATGTTCCCGGGACTGTGGTAGCTGGGAATACAGAGGTGACAAGAGTGTTGCTGCATTGACTTACAGTGTGTGTCTTTATCCCTAATTAGACTGTAAACCCCCCGCTGGTCGAGGCCTGGCCTTGGCCTTCTGTCTCCCCTGGTGTGTAGCAGGTATTCAGAAGAGCTGGGTAAAACTCACATCTTTAATGGCAACATTCTGTTACCCCCTATTGGACTCTGACTCATCTTAAGAACAAAACATTGAATCTACTATTGCATCATAAAATAAAGTATTCCCTAACCACAAATTTGTCATTCCTCTTGACCATCCCTGACACTGGCCTAATCAGCAACGTTTACTGTATTTTTTCAGGTTCTCCTACTTGTGTCCTCTGGTAAGAAGACCCCTTCTGGACATACCCTCACTTGAAGCTTGAAGCTGGTTTGGTTTGTTTTCAAGACAGGGTCTGGCAAACTATACGTAAGCCAAATCTGACTACAAATATGTTTTGGCTATTTTAAAGAGTTGTTAAATAAATAACAAAACACAAAGAAAGAACATGTGACAGAGACCATTATGACCCACCGACCTCAAATATTTACTATCTGGCCCTTTCTAGAATAAGAGGAGAGCTGCTGCCATCACACACTGGGCAGCAGGTGTGAGACGCAGGTGCAGCTCTGGGGGCTCAGTGATGTGACTGCAGGTGCCCCCCTGCCACACACACTCGCATAGTGACTGGTGCCTCAGGGTGTCAGGGCGGATAGGGTCTTGCACCATACATCAAGAGCAGTTCCACTTTCCCTGTTTATATATTGGGGCTGTATGAGATCTCTTTTAGAAAGTGCCCTTTGCCTTAAAAAAAAAAAGTGTAAAACCATTCATCTCATCCAGGGGTCTAGCCACAGATGGCCTACCACCTGTTTTTAGACCATGCACAAACTAAGAATAGTTTTTACCTTTGTAAATGGTTAGGGAGAAAACAATCAAAAGAGAGTATTTTATGACATGTAAGAATTACATGAAATTCACATTTCAGCATATGTAAATAAAGTGTGATTGGCGCACAGCCAGCCTGATCCTGCGCCCAACAGCGGAGCTGAGTTTCTGGGACAGAGGCTGTATACGGTGGTGTCGCCTCTCGGCACGGCTGCTGGGTGCCTCGCAAATCCTGGGACAGGGGCTGTAACCGGACTTTTCCGCTTAGCCTGCAAAGCCTAAAACACTTCCCAAGCGGCCCTTTACAAGTTTGCGTATCCCCATTCTAGCCCAACCCCCACTTCTTAAAGCTCTGGAAACTGAGGCCTGCAACGAGGAAGGCCTTTCCCACATTCTCACAGTGGGTTTGTGACAGGGCAGAGGTCTGCAAGCGTCCTAGCGGAGTGGTCAGAGGGACAGGAGGGAATGAGAGAAGAGAAATGAATGAGATAGAACTGAAAAGATGACAGTGGTCTCCTGCCCAGTGGAGATCACCTCTGCACCAAGAGGTACAAAGGACTGTGATTAAACAGAAGCAGAGATGGGCTGCCAGCATCGAAGTCCCACATAAACCCTACCATGTGGTCCCCATAATGAGTGGTCGTTTCAAGACTAGAAAGCTCTGAGTTGAGTATCAACATTTTAAACAATAGCCACCCTGCTGGTTTTGTTGATGTTCCACACCCACATTGCTCTGACTCTAACTGGCCCCCCGCTGGCCCTGTCCTAGGCAGAAGCTTCCTGTATGGGCCCAGCCTGGGTACAGTATCAGGACTGCTCTGAACAGGGATATGGAGGTTTTCGCAGAGCAGAACTAGAGATGCTCTTCCATCAAAAAGAGTCTGCAAACTAACCGTGGTGAATGAGATCCGGGTATCATTTAGTGAGAGGATGAGTCGGCTCTGGCCAATCTGCTTGGGGTTTTCAGCAAAGTCTTAGGCACACAGGGCAGATGTTGCCCTCTAAGACTCTGGGTGATGCTGCAAAGGCCTAGCTAGCAGGTTTGGTTCACCAAGGCGGTACTTACTCAGCAGATTTCCAGAAGTGCCCAGGGTGGGAGAGCCGCCGGTTCAGCTTGGGCAGTTTCTCCAGCATGTCCATCAGCAGGGTGATGCTAGGCCTCTCCTGCAGGTCAAAAGCCCAGCAGGCAGACAGGATCTCCTGTGAGCAGAGCTGGCATTAGTGGGTATGACAGCTGGCAGAGAGGGAGGAGGGTACAGCTGGGTCCCTCTGCACAGGAGCCCTTCAATGCTCTCAAGTAACCCCCTGCTGAACTTCCTGCTGACATTGAGATGACTGACCATTGCTGGACTAGGGCTGAGAAATTACAATTTCACAAGAGCTCTAATGGTTCCAGTTTAAAACGAAATGCACAAGCCTATTTCCCCTCCTTCCTTCTCAGACCATCCTGGAATAACAGTAACAGAGCTGAATAACAGGAAAGTAATAGGAAAGACATCAGAAAGGGCGCCACTGATGTTTAGAATGGAAAGCAGAAGGTGCGTGTTGACAGGTGAAATTCAAGGTGCCAGGAATGTGTGCAGGGTGGGGCTGCAATGGAGGTGGGAGCCTCAGCATCACAAGAATGGAGGCTGGGAGTGGACAAGAAGGACTAAAGATAGGGCAGCAGTTGCGGGGAGGCAGAACAGTAGTCCTGACGGTCCCCAGAGGAGAGCCCTTCTCGCTTCGGCATTTTGCTGCTTATTCTCAAGATCCATGCCTGCACATGGCATACTCTTTCAGTCTTTTGATTTAGGAGACCTACCTGTGAGAAAATAGGCCTGCACGTATGATCAGGCAACGTGCTCAAGTGATGGAGCAGAAAGTGTACCTCTACTTTGACTCAGCAACTCAGACTTTTGTTCTTAAATAGGACTGGACCCCATGGGATTGCCTGCCATGTTACGAAAACAAGAGACCAAAGATAAATGAACCAAAACACCAAGTCTTAAGAAAAGTGTGTGTGCGTGCATGCGTGCATAGAAGCTACTCTATCCATAAAACAAAACCAGAATCCAATAAGAAAGAAACCAACACAGTAAGGAAGTGCTTGTAATTAATGTAACTTCAGAAACAATACATTAGGTAGAAGTACCAGAAAATAAAATCAAGGAAATTCTCCAGGTTGTAGATCGAATTTTAAGTAGCAATAGAAAATATGAAAGAAGGTAAAAGACATGGAAACTCATTGCAGGACAAAATTCTGTTTGATGGAAGTTTCCACAAGAGAAAACAAAGAAATGGTAGGGCAGGGAACTATGAAAACCATAATGAAAGAAAATGTCCCAGTAACTTTTGAGGGAAACAGGGATCTTCAGCTGCCTAGGCCTGATAAAGGGACCTCACTGAAAACAAAACAAACAAACAAACTAACTACAGTTTACTCTGAACAAGGCAGGCTTGAACTGTGCAGGTCTAGTTATACATGGAATTTCTTTCAATTGACTGTGCAGTTCAAACCTGCATTGTTCAAGGGTCAAATGCCATGGTTGGGAACCGTACGCGGAGGACTGACTATAATTATACAAGGATTTTCAACTGTGCAGGAGGTCTGCGCCCTTAGCCCCCCTGAGCTGTTCAAGGGCGAACTGTAATAAAACTATTCTCGGGTGTATTTTTATGTCATCTCACAATAACAAAGAGAAAGAGAAGACCCTAGATGTTTCCAGAGAGAAAAAACAAGGCATCTACAAAAATGTCAGGCATTAGACCAACACCAGATTTCTCAATAACACACTGGACAGTTATTAGGCAGCAGAGCAAAACCTTTATGTTCTGAGGGAAAACTGTTGTGAACCTCGAATTCTATTTCTGGTGTGAGGACAAAATAAGGGCCATTTTAGGAATGCAAGAATTCCAAGATTATCTCCTATGCATCCACTGGGAGGTAGTTTCTTTAGGTTTCACTCTCATTTTGCTGGAGTGAAAATAAAGAAATGGGAAGACAAGAGATACAAGAAATTGTGCAAATGACCCTGGAATGAATGCAGAGAGGTAGGATGACAGCTCTGCAGCAGGCCTAAAATCGCATTGATTCAAATGATAAGAAATCTCTGGAAAGAATGGAACAGATTCCACTCAATAAGCAGAATGTAGAAAGAGGTGTAAAGATGTTGTTTCTCCTCTGAACAAGAAAAAAAGGCAATTAGAAACTACAGGGAAAACCTATGCAAGAAAGCCATGGGCTAGATGTCAAGCCAACAACATTATGGTGAGACTTTGAGTAACTAATGGAATGGAAGAGATGGACCCACAAAGAGGAAAATGTAATCCCAGAGAATTACCTCATCAGTGGGTAATGGCAAATACAGTCTATCATAATAATGCACTCAGTTTACTGTCCTCTCGCTGTTAGCCTCGATCTTTAGACACAGCATGGAAAATTTAATCACGACAACACAAAATCGATCTATGTAATAAAAGAGTGAAGAAAAAGCTAATGGGAGTTGATCGCAGAAAAAGGCAGGGAGTGAAGAGCTGATGGAACAAGAAATCGGTCTTCTGGAGAGTGACCTAGGGTAAGACACTGACAGTTTGTTCTCATGAAGAACGCTTCTGGCCTTTTGATGAATTCCCATCCACACTAACTCACTGTGGCTGCCTCTGTACGTAAAGCAGCGCCCGGTGGTGAACTTACAGCAAGGTGGCTGGAGGGACAGAGAAAGGTGTCCTTCAGAGGGTGCTCCTGCTTCTGACCACAATTCAAAATAATTTTTTTTTTATTGCCATTTACCAACGACCACTCCACCCTCCAATAGCAATGTGTTACGAAGAGAAAAGAGCAGATAGGAAAGACAACTCTTGTGAGCCAGAGGCTGGCTGCTGGAACATTTTTCTTTGACCCCACTTCCCCACTCCCATCCCTAATTTATTACTACAAGGCTTCAAAGGACCCATAACCCTGCACTATAAGAAATCCTTTCGATTGGATCAAAACTCTGGCGGTACACTAGAACTACCTAAGCTTTCTTTAAAAATGAAAAAAAAAATTAACTATCACCTTAGCCTCAACCCAAGCCAATATCTCTGGCGGAGGCCCTGGCTATTTTTAAAAAGCTCCTGGAGGATTCTGACTAGTAGCCAGTGTTAAGCCCTGATTCCCTTGCAGCTCTGATGGCTCTGTGCCATGCTCAAGCCTTCATCTCCTTGAAGACAGTGCTTACCGCTCTCTCCTGCAAGAGTAAGTGTTCAGAAAGGTAACTGAGATGGTTGTCAGGAGGCCAACTTACTAAGAATATATTTTCTTTCAGATAAAGCGAGCATATACACGTACTTCGCTTTATACAAAGAAGTCCTTAATAACTGTATTGTATAACCTAAATGCCCAACAACAGAAGCCATTATTGCCGCAGGCCACAGACCTCAAGCTGTCTGACATAGTCGCAGCGGGAGTGAAGCGTCGCTTGCAAAGCAAGCGATGCTAGAGTCATCTGTGCCTGTTGCTTTCTTCTGTATCGTCTATATTGGGAATTTATGCCTTGCTTTGATTACCGTTCCGTCCTTGGGAGTGGAGGGTGTTAGAGGGAAAGGCAACTTTTCCGAGAATGGGGCACAAAGAAATATGAGTAATAAGGAATGAATCAAACAACTTGATCAAAGGAGAAAGCAAGATTTGCTTTCTGAGCAGGCCACTGTGTCAGTGCTTACGTGGAAGGCCCCTGTTAGGCCCACAAAGGCCGGGGCGGGGTGGGGGAACGTAGTGGCTGAAATAATGATTCTTACTGGAAATTACTGTTTGACTATCGCTATAGGAACATAGGCCTTTGTTTATAGGAACACAACAATCTAAACAAGCTTTCTGCTTCTGCAACCCCGCTTGCATACCCAACCTGTGGATCGACAGGTAATGAATAGAAGAAAAATAGACCTTTGTGTTTAGACAGAATGAAGAATGGGATTTGGGGCTTAAAAACCCTGTACCTCTACATTTCGGGGTGATAAAAAAAACAAAACTGCCTTGCATCGAGGCTGTCTGCTTGTTCTTCTTTCGCCAGCTCCACGTTTCCTTCAGCCTGGAGTTGGCTGGAGCTGGCCTCCGGCACATTATATTATGGCATAGCCATAGGACAGAGGGTAGACAGGCTTTATGATTTGCGTTAATGAGCATATAATAAAATCATTGTAGGAAAAAAGTCACCATTTAAAAAAATCTGTATGTTATGACCTTGATTTTGTTAAAGAAAGATATGTATTTTTAAAATAGTTAAAAAAAAAAAAAAGACTAGAAGGAAGTAGTTATTTCAGCTGCTCTGAGTTGCCTGACTGGCAGGAGCCCAAACCCTACAGTTTGAGCCCATTGCTGCCCTCCTAAGGTGCCTAAGGCTCCGCCATGGTGAAGGTGACTCTGGCCCATAAGGCCAAGAAGAACGAGCCCAAGAGCACTGGGAGGCGCTCATCACCCGCCCCCTTGCCCATGGCCCCCAGATGAAGTGGTATCAGCTGGCCGAAGAAGAACCTGGTGTTGGTGCTACCGACTAGCATTTTGGTGTCATTCTTAGAGGAGCACACCTGTACAGAGACTTTTGCACTTCAAACAGATGACATGTACTACTGTAGAATAAAATACACCAAATAAATGCCATAAATGAGCCTTCCGAAAACGCCCTAGTTACTGGCTACCAGTCAAAAGACGAAAAGAGTAAGATCTACCAATCTAGGAGGAGGATGAGGTTGAATTGAACGCTCTGCCTGGCCCAGAGTTTGTAGGAGGGGACCTTGCCAAACTGTTCACAACTTTAATAAGAAACTCGCGGTCTTTAGATCTTAACTAGAAAAGAGCAGGCACCTCCTCCAGAACTTCCAATGTTACACCACCCAGATTCCTGTTGGGATACTTATCAACGCCCAGGCTGGCATCTACCTATGCCAGTCTTATCTGACTCATGGATACATACAGGGTTATCACTGACTGCACTGAAAAAACCAACTCCTGGTTCCTTTATCTGTTACTGTGCCAGGGAGAGGAAACTTACAAGCAGCAATGCAGAGAAACCATTAACGATGTGCAAAAACATGAGGTCAGCAACTGTATTACGATTTGGTATTTTGAAAACAAATTTACTTCAGAAACTTCAATTTGTTCTTGAACAGTAGAGAAAAACATGGAGAAAGATCTGATACCTAAGCATAACCCACCATTTGTATTTTGGGCAGTGATTATTTTCTATTATTTTCCTTCATGTAACGTACAGGGCTTTTTATCTCATAATTCAGTTAAAACCATTATCTTTATTTCCTTTCAGTCTTTTTTTTTTTTTTTAAAGAAAAAAGTTAATCACAGAGTAATAAAAGACGCAGGCCTTTTAGCCCACAGCAGAGAGGTCTGCCTGGCACACATCTACCTCTAGGTCTCACTCCGCAGGCGTGTGAATGAAAGACAGCTAAGTCAGGTCCCACCCTATAGCCCTTCTGCCCTCTCCAAGAACACGTGGCTACTCACCGTGACTTCCTTCCCCAGGCTGACGGAGGCCAGGACTCGCTTCATTCCCTCTCCGCTTCCAACCTGCCAGATCAAGGCCTCTGCAGCTTGATTCTTAAAGGGCCAGTCTCTTGCTTGCAGCTCATACCAAATAGTCCTGTGGAGACCATCCATGCAGCGTGAGCTCCTGGACCACATGGCCCAGCATGCACCCAGGGGCTCCTGCTGCCACATTGGCAGGAACCCAGCCAGAGGGTCCAGGATCCTTCTCCAGACTTCAGGGAATACGGTGGTGGTGTCTTTGGAAGCTCCTCCTGGGTACTTGAGGGTCTGTCTGTGGCCCTGTGCTCTCATCATGGTAGAAAGTCTGAGACAGTACAGGCTCTCACAGAGATCCTGGTCTAACTGTTAACCTCAGCAGCGGCTGATGTTTGAGGGGTAACAAATATGCTAAGCCCAGGGCCTGACATACCCAGGTGCTTGGGAAATGACAGTTAACGGTCAGGGGAGGAAGAGACCGATGCTGAGGGAAAAATACCCTGAGAGATGACAGGGTGAGGCCCTCACTCGCCTCTGCAAGTCCCCTAGCCTTTCCTGACTTATCTGGATGGGGAACTTCTCTGTCAGACCCACTCTGTCCAGTGTGGCGGCCACTTGCTACGTGGGGCTTTTGAGCAACTGATGCGTGGAGAGTGGAGGCATGCTGTAGGTGTAAAATACCCATCAGAGTTTGAAATCTTTGTAGGATAAAACACCTCCTTAATTTCTTATTTTGATTATATGTTGAAAGGATACCATTTTGGATATACTGAGTTAAAGAAAATATATTATTGAAATTGATTTCCTGTTTTTCTTTTTGAATGTGGCTATAAGAGAAAACTTGAAGTTATGTGTCGGGCTCACATTATATTTCTATTTCTATTTTTCTTTTGGCCAGCTTCATGGGGCACTAGAAGCTAGCTGGCAGGACATCCCAGTTCTCCCAGCAGGACAGTTCTTAGCGCTCACGAATGGCTTCCTGGGGCAATAGGTGAGACTGACACCAAGAATTACTTAACTTCATCCTCATAAAACAACCCTGTCAGGGAGGTGCCATTATTCTCCCATTTTACAGGTGGGGGAAAGGGAAGGTCAAGGATGTGGCCACTCACCCAACAAGCCACAGAGCCAGGACTCAGAACACGCCCTCCCTTGCCCCCAGGGGCCAGCAGGGCCCACTGTTTGGGCCACACTGCCCTGAGAGCCCCAGGCCTCCTCACCCGAACGCATAGACGTCAGCAGCTTTTGAGAACGGCAGGCGATCCTCATCCTTCCCGGGAGTCATCTCGCGCACGATCTCGGGGGCCAGGTAGCACAGCCAATCGTGTGACAGCTTCAGCTGGTTCTCACGCCTGGAGGCCAAGAAGCCAGGGCAAGAATACCAGGTCTTTCAGCCAACAGCAACGAGGCCTGTCTGGCACACAGTTTCTCCAGGGCCAGCGCACTACCCACACCAGGCTGAGAGAAGCAGCACGCTGCTCCTGCACTCGCAAAGGCACTGACACTTTTGGGGAATGTCACAGCCGAGTGATAACCAGGTTTTTCTAGGGAAGCAGGCCAAAATGGGGTATTGGCAGGGAGCTGCACTTGAAGGTGCCCGAGTCTCTACCCTGGGAGAATGGAACATGTCTCCAGGCAGGAAATCAGCTCTGCCTGTGTATTTTACACACCGGCCTGGTCCTGTCCAAGCTGGTGAGCAGATGGGGTAAACGTGAGTGACACTTCCATGGGTATCAGCCTGAGAATCAAGGATATGAGGTACTTAAACATCACTCGAATCTAATCTAGTCCAGGACCACAGGGGCAGGACCAGAGCAAACCGGGCCTTTCCTACAGGAGGGCTGCTCCTCAGTAACTGACAGCAAGGACGCTCAGACCGCAGCTGGACTCAGGCCCACCCAGCAATACCTAGTTCCTTCCTGTTCTGTCCAGACGCCCAAGGCCAACTCACCGTTCCTCTCGGACCACACCCGAGATCCCAAACAGCCCGAAGTCCGTGATGACCACTTTGCCATTGTCATAGAAAACATTCTTGGATTTGAGATCTTTGTGCACGATGCCTTTGGCATGTAGATACCCCATCCCCTGGAAGACAGTGAGCTTTATCTTGGGGATGCCTTACCCACATCCCCTCCGTTACTCTTTACAACCGTATGCAATGTAATTGGCTTCACTTTACAGGTGAGGAAACCAAGCTCAGAGAGAGGAGGTCACCTGCTCCAGGCCACATAGCAGTTAAAGAGCATTGCTGAGATCTGATTTCAGGCCAGTCTGTGCTCTTTCCATGCCACTGTGCTACCCAACATCTACCGTATACCTGGAAAAGTGTGAGGTATGGAGAGGGTGATGGGGAGGAAGCTGGAAGGTCAGGAAGTATATAAAGCATGATGATATCATCAGGTAACATGAGTGATCTGTGGTCTCTAACAGGCTTTGACCAGCTGGCCTCTACCGTTGGGCAGGGAAAAGGCTCAGGTGGAGGAACAAATTCCCACAGAAGGAGTTCCCAAGTTCAGGAAGTCCCAATATCTGTGCTGTGATAGTAGTCCTGGACCACGACTGAAATCCAGGGTCTGAGTTCCATCTCAGCTCAGATTCTAATTCACTGTGTGGCCTTGGATGGCTTCTCTGAGCCTCAGTTTCCTCGTCTGTCAGGCAAAAGGACAGGAGTCAGTGATGTCTAGCCAACACTCAATATAGACTAAAAATGACTGGCTAGGAGTATGGGATGTGGGTGACCTGACACGGGCATGATGTCATCCAAGGTCAACGGTATTTTCTAATGTCAAACTCAGGACTCTGGTGTACCCTAATGACCCTGGGAACAGAGGCAAGATGCCATGACTGAAATGCCCATCCCTGCCACCTCAGAAAGAGGCATATGTAAATCTATTTCCCAATCTCCCACTCAAGGGAGCATCACACATGAGAAATACCGTTGGCTTTAAAGGGATTTGGGGTGAGGAGTAGAAAAGTAAATAAGTCACGTTTAGGAAGTAGAATGAACGTGAGGCAGAACCAGACAGAACTCAGCCGAGGCCAGAGCTCGATCCAAGTGGGTCTGAAGGATGTCAGAGGAGAGTTTACATGAGGCAGATGCTCTTCTGCAAGAAACAGGAGGGTGTGGGGTCTGCTGTGGCCACTTCCCTCCAGCCTGCTGAGAGCTGTCATTCTGCCATGGAAGCAGGGAGTTCCAGGAAAGTGCGACTGTTCCTTCCCAAAACTCCATCCCGAATGCCAGATTACCCTTCTTAAAATAGCTGCCCATTTCCCAAACCAAACCAAGTGCATCCGCCTTCTTCCTCAGTGGCCAAAAGGAGCCAAAGACCCTACCTTATACTGAACAGGGCCCAGCTGTGTGACAGAGGATACGTTGCTGTGCCTCTCTAAGCCTTGTTTATACAAAATGTGCCGCTGCCTCGAAAGGCTAGTTTAAAGAGACAACACATAGCACTGGAATCTGGAATATAAACTCTCCTCCAGTGTTTCCAGAGAGGCTTTCAAACTGAAAACCTTCTAACCAAAGGTCATGCCCCATTATTGTATTTCCAACCACAAGACATCAGAGATAAGCACAAAAGGAAGTTGGCTTAGAAGTTCCCAGGAATGGAAGAAGAGGTGGGGACAGTTTTTCGGCAGGATAAAAACCAAAAAAAAAAAAAAAAAAAAAAAAGCCAGCAGAGGTAGTTTCTAGCTCTGCAGCTTCAAAATTTTCAAGTAACTTTTCTCTTTGGTCTGGAATCTTCCAGATGGCTCAGTATTCTGACGATAAGGAGAAGAAACCTTATTGGAGGAAGAAGGCAGAGTGGGCAGCAGGGCCTAGTAAGTTTGGAGACACCATGGAATAGGTGTGACGCTCTGCAGCGTGATCCAACTTCTCTGAAATAACAGATTCAATGAATCCCTAAATGTGATCTTTTGGTTTGAGGATTTTGCAAGTTTAATTCTTTAGCTCAGCCATGTGGGGATGTCACGTGGAGATCTTGATTTGTCCATACCAGTCACAGTGATTCTTATCTTTTCCTTTCAAAAGACATCCTCACAAAAAAGATAGAAGGAAGGAGCCAGAGATGACAATGGAAGAACAGAAGAACAGAGCAAAGGCAGAGGAAGAGAAAGGAGAGAAAGACAAGATTTGGGAAGAGCTGCTAAGAGAAAGCTTTTCAACAAAAACAAGAAAAGAGGAACCTTTAACCACAATATTCTAGTTTTTATGTTGGCTTGTTGTCAAATAAAGCAACAAATAAGCTTTTCTTTCATTTTTATTTAACTACTTTAAAAGGATAAAGAAAAAAGGCTGCCTGAGTTGAGCCTGAGGGTCTGTCATGAAATTCCTCTGCTCCCAACAATCCTAATAGCCTCTCACCAAGTGCTGACCGTGTGCCCAAGCTGGATTATCCAATAAGTGGATTATCCAATGTTACCCTGTGCACCAATCCAGTGAGGGAGGTTCCATTGGTAACCCCATCTCATAAGGGAGGAAGTCAAGGCTCAGAGAGGCTTGATGACTTGCCCAAAGCCACGAAGCTGGTGTGACCAGGATTCAAACTCAGGCCATCTGTCTTTAAAGCCTGACACTCTTCCCCAACCAATTCAATTCCATCACTGCCAACCTAGTGTCCAATTTGAGGCTCCAACCTGACAAGATGCGAACAGAGGGAAGGAAATGGGGCCCTACCCTTGAGGCGCCCAGCTAAGGGGAGAGACAAAGCAGCCACCACCACCCTGACACAAGCAGACAGAGCAGAGGGACGCCCCTTTACCTTGATGATCTCTTGAGCAATCTGCCTGGTCTTATTGATGTCCAGAGACGTCTTGGGGTCCCTCACAAATGAATGTAACGTCCGCCCCTTGCAGAAACTGTCGAGAGTTGGTGGGGTCAGGCAGAGGTCTGGGGTCAGTGCAGCCTGACCTCAGCCCCGGTGCAGCCCAGGAGGAGCCGTGGGGACAGCTGTGCCCGCCAGCCTCTGGAAGGCTCTCTCCAACCCTGGACTGTGGGTACCAGAATTCTTGTTCCTAACCAAGCCTGACCCCATTCCCTCTGGGCCTGGCCTGAATGTACAAAAACATCCTCGTATGCACCCGTTCTGGAGTCCCAGGGCCTGCACACTCTAGAACAGGAAACTAATAAAATATTGTATGTCAATCATAATTGAAAAATACAAATAAAGTGAAAAACTAAAACAAACACTTTCATGCCCTCCAGGACATCCACATAAATAACAGGGCCCCCGGGGAATGGGAGGCTGAGGTTGCCACCCTAGCAAGGGCGGGCGGCTGGGTTACCTGGTGATGATGGCCAGGTGGGGTGGGTTCATGCAGGCCCCCATGAAGAGCACCACGTTCTCATGCCGTGTCTGCCGATAGTTCATCACCTCTTTCTTGAACAGCTTCAGGTGGTCCTGGTTGTGGCCATCCATCTCCAGCAGGCGGATGGCCACCTCACCGTGCCAGCGGCCACGGTGGACCCGGCCCCAGCGGCCCTGCCCGATGAGCTCGCCCAGCTCCACCTGCTCAAAGGGGATGTCCCACTCCTGCAGGTACACGCTGGTCTGGCTGGCCTTGCGAGAGATGGGGCCCCTCCAAGGCCGACGGGAGCTGGGCAAGTCGTCCACCTCGTCCTCGTCGTCTTCTGCCTCTGACTTGCCAGCCTCCGGCTCCTCGGCCTAGAAGGACAGGAGGAAGGAATAGAGGGGTAGCAGATCTGGGCTCAGCTGACTTCCCTTCCCCAGAGCCCCAACTAGGTAAGGGAAGAGGATAGGCATGGGGTCAGGAGGCCTGGGTTCTAGTCGCAGCTCTGCACTGGCTTGCTGTGGAGAGTGGGCGGGTCACCTGGCACACACAGCCCTTAATTCAGGTGGGCCCTGAGACCCTTCTTCCCCCTCTAAGATCTACCTACGAGTGACATCTAATCGTTAGGGAAGAGTGATAACAACCCCTGGCGTGAAAAATTCAATCACATTTTGTTGAAACACAGTTTCTGACTCTCCTCTGGGCGGGAGTCAATCAGTCTGCTAGCATTCTCTAAGCCTCACTGCACTGCAGGGAGCCAGGCTCAGCTTACACTGTGGTTCCAGGGTCAAGGCAGTGATTCTTGGCCCTCACTATACAATCAGAGTCACCGGGGGAGCTTTGACAACAATCCTGGCCCCATCCCAGATGGACTGAAGCAGAGTCTGGGGCCCAAGCCTCTGGGTGGGGGTGGGAACCATGAGAATGAAGCTTATTTTAGCCCCCACATTAGAAAAGCAAAAGGAAGCTTGCTTCGTCGCACCCCTCATCATTCTTCCCTGCCATGCACATCTGCCCATCTGCTGCAGCAGGCACCTGAGTGGCCCTTGCCAGCGCCCGGTGTCCATGCACTGCCTGGCCCCCTATGCGTGCTGAGAAGGGGAGGGGGGACGAGAGAGAAGGCACTGTCTGCGGCTCACCTCCACCTCGCGATCCTCTGGCACGTCTGCTTTGGGCTGGTCATCAAGCCTAAGAGTAAAACAGGGTTTGTACGGAGTCCCTGAGGTGGGCTATCCTGCTCTCAGCTAGATGAGGGACTCCCTGTGTGAGGCTGAGAAAGGGCCATCATGCCTGGGTCCTTACTTTGATCCACTTGGCTGCAAGAAAGGCCGTCTTGATGCCGTGGAAACAGGAGGCTGAAAACCAAGCCCCAATTCCCTTCTCCAACCTTGGCCTTCCTCAGACTAACCTGAGGGCGGTGGGGAATGAGGGGTGGGCAATAACCACCAAAGCCCCTTTCGAATCTGACAGCCAGTACAAGGATGCCAAGCACAAGCGCGGGACGTGAAATTTTACTTGAGAATTGGTTCTGTAGCATCCTGGCTGTGTGACTTAGGCAATTTCTTAACATCTCTGCGCTGGCTTCCCTATTGAATTACTGCTGTAGTAATTCAATAACTACTTGAGAACAAGCCAGGTGCTCAGTGGCCTGACACAGAGAAAGGGCTCCATAAATAGGAGATATATTCTTTTTTTTATCAGGTTTTCTAACCATGAGTGCCCTTTGCCCTCTCCTCCTAAGTCACAAAACTGCTCCAGGTTCACAGCCCCATCCAATGTTGACTATACCGATAAGAGGCTAATAAAACCCTCCGGCTGAGTTCACTGATCTGGAGGGTGAAATAACCCAAGGAGTTTGCCATCTGGCTCCCACACAGCGATGTGCAGAGTGGGAGGTCAGAGGTGGGGTGGGGCGATGGTCCGGGATGTGGGTCCAGGTCTCGGAAGTCCCCATGGAAGAGAAAGGGGACACAGCGTAGGAATGCTCACCGGGGATTGTCCGCTGCGTCGGGGAATGGGGCTGCCTGTGGAAATGCTGAAATGTCTGGAAGAAACAAAAAGCAGATACAAAGCATGAGACTACCTTTCCATTCCCCACAAAAGATGGAGTGGTTACGTGCACGGAAGTGGGTCCTCCCCTCGCAGCCCCTCGCAGGGCTGCATATGTGTTCTCTAGCCCCTTTCCACTCGGGCCAACTTGTGCTTCTCCTAAAAAGGAACATGGATGCAGCCTCTACAGCACATGGTGTGTCCCAAGACAGGACCCCAGGTAGGCGAAGAGGTTGAGACTTCTCAGTTAACACCACTCCCCTGTGGCCAAACTGCCTCATACCAGGAAGTGACAAAAGCAAGCTGGGCTACTATTTACTGAACTTGTAGGCCAGACCTTCCTGCTCTGCTTGGAGGAAGGGGCTGGTGGCAAGACCCTTGCAAGTAGTGAGACTCCTTCGCTCAGACCAGCAGGGACGGAAGACAGGACTCAAAGGTGGCTCGTTAGTGACACCTGGTGCTCAGCACAGCTGCTGGGAATTTCTGGTGGGAGCCAGAGGCCCGCCCCCGGCTTCCGGGTTTGGGGCACTGGTGGAGCAGCTCCCAGGGGAGAGGAAGAAATGCACAGTCTACACGTCAGGGGGCTCCAAGAAGCGGTGGGTGAGGCTGCCCTGAGCCTGGGACTTCCCAGTTTTCACACGGAAAGTTGCACAACTGGGAACGCCTGACGTGGTCACCCCAGCTTGGAATTAACTGTTGATACAGGCTAAGCCCTCCAGGGCGGTGTCTGCTGCCAGCCTCTTTATCTATTCTCCAGTCCCTCTAATCACACTCAGGGAGGCTGGGCAGCCCCAGGGCTGGATGGGTCCCTTGCTCTTTTCTCTTTTATCAGCAAAAGAAAACAGACTGGAGTTGGCAGCGGCTCATTCTACTCAGCAGCTTCTCCCTGTCTTCTAGGACAAAGAGCTTCTGGTCAGCCATCAGACCCCCTTAATCTCTCTCCTAGGGCTTTCTCCAAGGCTACCCCTGATGGTCATCTGAACCACAGGTTCCCAACATCTCTTGGACCTCACTGACTTGAAGAGTCTGACCAAGGCTGAGGGCCTTCCTATCAGAAAAGTACACACATGTACCCAACATCCTGTGCACAGTTTCTGGAGGATCCTGGGCCCTGGAAACCTCTGCCAAGGCCTCTCCAGACACCACTATATTGTGTCCGCATACTGCTGGGGAGGCCTGCTGTTCCTATCCATCCAACACTATTCAAATGTTTCCACAAAGAAAAAGGCATGTGGGTGGAGGGTAGGGTAAAGGTGGAGTAGGTGGGGAGGTGGGGTTCAGGGAGAAACAGCACCCCAGGTGGGAGGGCAAAATGTCTGTGAAACCTCATACTTTTCCTTAAACATCAAAAGTATACTTTCCATTCTGCACCAAAAATGTATCCATGTTTGTTTTAATAAAAATATATTTCCCTTCCCTTCCCACAAGGTAGCTTCAGAGCAAGATGGATCCTTCCAGAAGAAGAGCCATGTTTCCCCAATGCTTTCAGGTACTCCCCTGTAGGTCATCCTAGAGCTAGAAGCCAGGGAGGCTCTTGGAGGGAAACCAAAGCAAAAATGGGTGTGAAACCAGAGAGGCAGCTCGGGGCCCCTAGCCAGTCCGCACCGCCTGCAAATCCACAGGGGTGGTCTCACAAATGCTCCAAGTCACCCCCTGATGGAGCTGGGTTGGGGAATAGAAAAGCCTGGAATAACCAAAATATCACGACGTCGGGACAGGCCTGTTTAACACAGGAAAAAAGCAATTAGCTATCGTTTTTGCCTAAACCACACAGAACCTCCACATGGCTAAATTAAGAGTTAAAGTTGAAGGTTATTTTTCATCATGTTTGTCGCCTTCAGCTAGAAATAGGTACTAACAATATAAACTCCTTAGGTGCAGAAATATGGTCAAATGCAAAGGTTGACACATAGCAGGTGTGCAGAACAAATTTTGTGGAAGGGAATCAATGAGATTGTCTTACTAAATCTTTCCTTTAAACTTTCTGCATTCAGGTCCAAGGCCACGACACCCTGAACAAGCCTGATCCTGTCTGATTTCAGATGCTAAGCAGGGTCGGGCCTGGTCAGTACTTGGATGGGAGACGACCTAGGAAGACCAGGTGCTGCAGGTGTAAAATATAAAAAAGTAAGGGATTGTAAACTGACAAGGTGGTTGCCTCACCTAAAAAAAAAAAGAGGAGGCATTTACAATTATGGCCAGCAGATGGTACTGTGTGACAAGACTCTGCAAGGTGAAGCCCACTGAGAGAAGTGAAGCCTGCGCATCTTCCCAAACTGACTTCCAAACTGGCTTCTCTTTCTGTAAGATAGAGTAGTAGTTTCCTGTCATTGTGCAGAGGAAGACATCATGACAGATGCTCATAAGGCATCAGCAAAAAGTCTCCTCCTCCCTGGATTTCTGGAAACCAGAGTTCTGCCACCTCCTTGATGTGTGTGACCCTAAACACGTTGCCTGTAGTCTCTGTGTAAGAGGCCGGGCCGGATGGATGCCAAGGTCACTCTCAGCAAGGCATTGCCCCTGTGAAGAGCTAGCCTCCAGGCTGCTGCTAACCCTGTCAGCCTCAGCGGTCAGCTTTCAAAACGGGTGTGAGACTCAAGCACCTCCCAGGGGGAGGGCACCCAGGTGGGCTAGACAGAGGAGTCACGACAAAGGCAAGTTAGTGGAATCATGCAAAGGACTCACCTGGAAAGATAAACTGCTGTCTATGATGAATGAAGTAGGCAGCTTTAAACAGAAGAGGAGGTGAGTCACACACAGAACAGCAATTGCAGCCAGGGTGGGAAGGGACACAGGCATAGGCTTGGGAGGGAGGGGCTGGTTATCAGGCGGGCAAGCCTGCTCCTCCTGCCCTGCCCTCCCCTGCCCCAGGGGGGTCTGGCTAGGATGGAATAATCTATGAAGGAAGGAGAAAAGAGCTGGGAGAAAATGGGTGTTGGCAGGAGACCCCAGGAGCGAAGAGGCTTGCACTGAAGGACGGGGGTTCAGAGACCCAGTCTCCACAGCCACCTTGCTACAGAACCCTGGCTAATTCTGTTCACCTCCCAGGCCTGCTTCTCTGTGAAACACGCATGAGCCCAGGAGAGTGAAATACAGTGGAGAGAAAAATGGTATGTGTGCGGGAGAATGGTCTCCCCCGCAGCCCCACATCTGCATCTGGAGGTGCTGGGGCTTCAGTGACTAGACCTCACCATCCAGAAAAAAAAAAATCCTCTCTCAAAGATGATTGAAGGGGACATGTCGTGGGTTTGAACTCTGACACACCATGCTTCTAACCCCAGTTCTGTCACCTACAAGGTCCTGAGACCTTGGGAAGCTAGTTAACCTCTCTAGTTGTCATACTGTAAAATGGGGGTATAAATAACCTTTCCCCAGGTTTATCCTTGCAGATAAGCTGCAATGCTCCCACACAGTACAGAGAGGGTGACGGTAGGAGATTCTTCTGAGGTTAACTGCCAGGCCAGCCAGCCCTGGGAGCTGCCATGACCAGAGAGATAACAGATCCAGAAGAGTGAGGGCTCTGTGCAAGGAACATAAGGGCCCAGTCCAGGGACATCAGGGAAAGCTGAGAAACTGGCTGACATCACAAAAGGTCTTTTTTCTGCGGCTGTTGTTTTTCAAACAGGCTTCCTTTTAGAAAAAACCAAAACTAGGAGGCTTAGCAAAAGGCCCAGTTTCAGAGCATATTAATGACAGCAGAATGGGAGAGGAGGTTAATTAAATAGGCCATTGCTTAATCGCAGGGAGGGGAGGGGTACGATCAGAACAATGCACTAACGTCAGGGGATATCTAGCCACATGCATATTAAGGTGAAGGGCCAATAAAAGAGCAAGAAGATTCCTACAAGATTTCATGCTCACACCATCCTCCAAAGAAGTCCCTGGAACCCTGGTGAGCTGGGCCCAGAGAGGTTGCCTGGCCTCCTGCTGGCGGTGTGGGGCCCCAGCTGTGGGTTCCTTGGCACAGCAAGAGCTGTATCTCTGTCCTCCTGTGCCTGGAGCCCCAAGGGCCAGTGACAGGTGGGGCCTGACCTGGACTCCATGGGCTAAAGCTGGCAGCAGGCCTGTGGCTGGGCTGGGAGCAAACTGGAGCACCCCAGCCGCCCCTCCTGCCTCTAGGATGCCAACTAAAATATACTGAGACCTGCTGCGAGGAGCTGCCAGGGAGGCCAATGCTCAGTCCTCCAATGGGCAAGTGGGTTTCACTCTGCTCCCTGGGAAGGTGGGACACTCCAGGCCTGGCTGAGAGGCGGGACCCTGGCTCTACAGACCCCAGGGCAAGCTGTGGAGTCAGAGGTCAGGCCTGCTCCAACACGCACAACCCCTGGGGGACTCAGTGTCCTTGTCTACACATTGGGGTAACTTTGTGAGTTCCAGCTTCACTCTTTTGTTCTATGGAAAAGGGAATAAATGCTCCCATTTAAGTGGCTTGTCTGGATCGCAGAGCAGTAAGTAACAGAGCCCTGACCTCCTCTCCCAGGCCCTCCGCCTGCCCCAGCTCCCTGTGCTGCCTGCCATGCCTCCTGAGGGCTCAGAAGTCCCACACGAGTGAGCAGTGTCCAGACGAAGCCAGCCACATGCAGAGGGCAGCATGGGGATTATGTCAAGAACATTGTCTTCATGTTAGACAGACTTGGCTTTGATCTTGGCTCTGCTGGTTATAGGCTATACAGCTTGGGGCAAGCCACTTCCTTTCCCCGAACTTAAGTAACCCCATCTGTAAAATGGGTACAATAATAGCATCTACCTCAGAGATGTTCACGTTTAAACATGGTAATGTAATTGAGCTTGGCACAGCCTGGCAGGTGCTCTTAGTGGTGGCACTGTGTGACCTTGAGCCTGCTGGGATGTGCTGAGAAGGGGCGTTCAACCCCACTCTAAGGGCCCCCCAAATTACAGAGATGTGGTACCTGGGAAGTTGAACCTGCTGTCCCTCTGGCCAGGTGAGGGGTTGGGGGGTGTGGTGGCACTGGATGGGTTGGATGACGTTGGGAAGGGGGCCGGCGAGGAGGGTGTGGAGGACGTGGTAGAGGATGGGTTGCTGCTGGAGTCCAGGTGATTCATGGCTGGAGGGTGTTCCTGCAGGGACAGAGGCAAGGGAAGTGGTCAGGGACTGTCATTGCCCTGCCCAGCCTGCCTCCCACACCCCATGCTGGGACCTTCCCTTCCCCATGTGAAAATGAGGATGTCAGACCAGGGCGTTTTACTGTTAATATTTGAAGGAAGGATGGCAGAGAGACCCTCATCTCAATGCCCATCTCCCAGGGGACTCCTGCTCATCTTTTTATTTGCAGCTCAGACATACTTTCTCTGGGAAGACTTTACTGAGCCCTGGCTGGGACCATGCTCCTCCTCCTTATCCTCCCATAGCTTTTCATCAGGGCATTTAAACTATGGGTTGTCAGCTGCATCTTGGGGGGTTTTCTGAAGAACGTCTCTCCCCTCATTGTACATCCTGTGAGGGCAAGGACCAGCCTGTTCATCATATACCCACTGCCTGGCTCTAAGCCAGCACTGAAGAGTATTTGTTTCACATGTGGTACACAGGAGGTGCCTAATAAGTGCTCCTGCCACTCTTCTGCAGACCTGCTGGCTAGGACTACTCAGTGATTTGGGTGCTCGCAAGGACAAAGGACCACCTGAGACAGGGCTTCGCGGGGACCGATTCTATACTGGGTGGAACCCTGGACCTGACCAGAGCTTCCCAGACCCAGATATCAGCAGGTGGGGGAGACATTCCTTGTCAAAAACATTGAGGCCAAGTTGGGTTACATGCTAAGTTGAACAGGTTTCCCTTCTGCAGGCTCTGGGATACAGGGTAGATTCTGAAACCTGCCAAAGCTAGTGCAGTGGTCCTTACTGTCCAGGGTCAGCCAACACCAGCTGGTGCCAAGGGGGAGGGAGCTGGATCCACTCAGCCCTCACTATCCCCAGTCACACTCTAAGGCCCCAGAACCTCTATCCTTGTCTGGGCCAGCAGCCAGGACAGGTGGAGTGGCTACGAGGCAGGTTGCATCCCACCTCCTCCGCTCAGCACCTGTGTGAGCCCGGCAAATCACCTCGCCTTTTAGAACCATGCAGTGTTGTCTATAAAATGGAGGTGTCAGCTGCTGCCTCGAAGGACTGTTCATTTGCTCAATATTCAGAACAAACATTTCCTCACTGCCAACTGTGCACCAGCCACCAGTGCAGGTGTCAGGGACCTGGCGGAAGCAGGACAACATGGCCCTGCTCTCCAGAGCACCCATACCGGGAGACCGAGAGCAAACAGGTGATGGCATCATGCAAGGTCAGGTCGTGAGGAATACTGGGAGGCAGTGGTGCCGCTAGGGGCCCTATGCCTTAGGCCACGTCCAGGCAGGGACTGAGGATTCGAGTGGTGCAAATGCTGGGAAGTGTTTCAGGCAGAAGGAACATAAGAGAAACCAGGTCTGGAGCAGCTGGCCTTCTTTATTTTTATGTTTGACAATAAGAGGTGGCCCTGGCCTCTTCCAGAGTAGTCCCCCAAGCTGCATCTCAGAGTCCCGTGTTAACTGACCATACCACTCTCTCTCTTCTCTCCACCCGGACCTCCATCCAGGTTGGCTGAAGCCACTGAGGGCCAGCCATAACCACGGAGCAGCTGGTCACATGGCCCCTCCCTCAGAAGGGAGGCAATTACCTGCTAAGCTCTGATCTGGGGCTGAGACATAACACACTTGAAACACACAGCTACCCCACAGAGGCCTGGGGGAGGCCATCCTGGTCACCAGGATGTGGTGGCTGTCAGAAGCTATCAGCATGGGCACCTTGCAGACACCACTCACATCTGTGCATGGAGACCATGACAGGTACGTAGACTTTCCTGGGGAAGGTAGTCTTTTGAGAATCTGTCTAGCTACAGAGGATGCCTGTCTGCATTAGCAGAGAAGCCTGACCCAAGGCTATGTAAAGAAACATACTTTTACATATTACTTTTGAAGGCACATTTGCTGTCCTGTAACTCAGGCCCAGGCTCAGAGGCTACACCTGCCTCTCGCTCACAGGGGACTCAGTACTGTCTCCTCGTCTATAAAACGGAGGTAGCTATCAGTATGTGCCTTTTAGAACTGTTGTGAGGGTCAAAGGAAATACCAGTGTGAAGAGTTCTTGGCTCACAGTCAGTGAAATATTAGTTCAAAATGGGGGGGGGGGGTTATGGGCACGTAGCTATGATTTGGACATAAATCTGAAGTCTGCAAAATGGCTAAAGATAGGACCCTTTGGGGAGACTGTGTTGTCAGGTTAGACTCCCACCTTAGGGGTGCTTTACAGAGGGGAGTCCCAGGGCAGGGGGTTCTCCTGGCAGAAGCAACAAGTCCCCCAGGGCATCATCCAACGTACCTTCTTTGTCAGTGCTTTGGGGAGGGTTCCAAAATGGGGTTCAGCTGCTCTGTCCACTGGGTTGTTGATGTCTGAAGGGACAGATTCTGTTCTCCGAAGCCTAGATACTATTTAAAAAGAGGGGAGGACACCATTAGCAGGGAACAGATCAAGCTAAAGAAAGATTCACCCCAAATTCAGAAGGTAGATAAGAGGACGGGAAGAACACTTACTTGGAAGGAAGGATATTCTACAGGCGGGGGCTTCTTTTGTACACTTGTTATGACACTTCAACCTGGTAAAGAAGGCAGGGTCAGTGCACAGAGGCCCACACGGGGATCCTGGGGCTCACACGGGGTCTTAGAAGCAATGCCTGGCAGCCTTGTGCAACACCCACCCTCGACTGCCTCAATTTCCACACGTTTCTCAACAAACATTAGCTCAGAAATGTAGAATTGATGTTAATAGCACTAGCAGCTACTACCCATTGAGCATCACCACGTTCCCACTGTGGTCTGTCCAGTCCTGAGTAAAGCAGGTTTGACTAAGCCCATGTTAAGTTGTCACATTTGGGGCCTTGCCCCAAGTCACACAGCGATGTAGGGGCAATGTGGGAGGGAGCAAAGACTCTAGGTCCACCCTCTGTAAAGTGAGACAGCCGGGGACAGACTCTGCTCACGCCACACTGCTTCCTATCTTTGTCTTTCTCTCCTACCAGAAACCACAATGATATGAAAAAAGAAAGCTGAATTTGTTTAGAATCTACATTCTTTCCTCCTATAAGTACCATGAGCCGTCTCTCTGTTTTCACCATTTCCTGTCCCATTTTCCATCCCTTGTGTGCTAAAATGTAGTTTCCAGAATAGTTTCCTCATTCCTCTCTGCTTTTGTATAACATGCTTCACTCTCCTCCTTGGTCCACCTGGCAAACTTCTATTCATCCTTCGAAGCCCACCTCAAATATTCCCTTCTTCTGGGAGTGCCTTGCTTAATACTTCCTTAGCCTCCCTAGGGAGGGCTGATTACTCCCTGGTGTGCTGAATGGGATTACAAATAGGAGGTTTAGGGGAACCCTTTGAACTCTGACTTGACCTAAGGCTGAGAATCGAGTAGTAGGACTGTTACTGAACTAAAAGTATGGCGTCTGCTCCCTCTCCCACCCATCCCACCCTCCGCCGTCACCTGCAGTGTTTGCACTTCACTCCAAACATCATGCTTTTCTGGCACACGTGACAGACCTGCGACAGCCAGGACTTGGTGGAGAACCTGTAGGGGGTAGACACCCAAAAATGTCCACATGGGCTGGGAGATCGGGGCCTGGATGGACGAGGGTCGCCACACAGCCCCAGGGAGTCCAAGAGGCTTGGTTCCAACTCAGAGCCCCCGCACCCTCTCCCTGGGTGGGCAGGGACACCCAGGGGCCACTGTTCCCCTTTCATCCCCACCACATTCCAATTTCTCCAGCCACAAAATCATCATTGTCAAAATTCCAAAGTTGGTGTGGTCACTGATGCCAGCCCTCGGGCAGGCAATTTGGCAATAGCACCCAAAATTATAAGTGTGCAGACCCTCTGATCCAGCAATTCCCATCTTAGGAATTTATCCAATAGATACTCCCACGAGTGTCAACTGATATATGGACAAGGTTATATGTGTAACCCTGCAGCATGTTGGTAGAAGTGAAAGACTAGAAAGGACCCACGATGTTTAGGTGTATCAGGGACAAACTACGGAAAGCATGGTCCATCCATGTAACAGTGCCAGGCAGCTGGAAAATATAAGGCGCTCTTTTTGTGCAAATGGAATGATGTCCAAATTACACTGTCAGTGAAAAGGTACAATACTGTACAATTCCATTGATACGAAGTTCAAGTACAAGAAACTAATCTATGATGACAGAAGGGAAGAGTAATGTCTGAGTGGTAGCACTAGTGGCTGGGAAGGGCCAAAGACAGCTTTCCGGGGGCTGGAACACTCTGAATCTTCACCTGGGTGGTGTACATGGGTGTAGACGTACATAAAAAAACATTTGTGCCCTTAGCTCTGTGTAATTTATGCACTAATTTAAAAAAGAATACAAAGTCTAGAACAGTATGCAGTATTTGTGTGAAAATAAAAAAATGGAGGTGGAATAATCTACATATGTATTTGCTTGTATAAAAAGATCTCTCTAAGGACACACAAGAAACTGCCAAGATCTGCCTACAGGGGGACCTGGGGGACTGGGAACAAGAGCAGGAGAGGACTTTTCTGTATATATACTCTTTTGCACCTCTTGAATTTTGAATGCATAAATGTATTTCAATCCAAACTGCATCAAAATTTAAAAATTAAAAACAAAACACAAAAGATAGATCGGAGGGAAGGATGGGGCTGAGTGGGCAGTATCCTCCAGACAAAAAGCCCAAAGCTAGTCCATAGGATGATGAGGCCTAAGGGCAGAAAGAACTCACATTTCTGTAGGAACAGATTTTTAAAAGCATATATATCACAGTAACCACAGAATGAATAGCAACAGTATTTGAGAAGCGGTTTGTAACTCATCCATAACATTAGCTCACTGGTTCTTGCAACCATCCCCAGGAGATAGGCAGGTCCAAGATTCTTAGTAGGCAAGGAAACCAGCTCAGAGAGGTTAGGTGACTTTCCTGAGCTCACACACTATACAGCAGAGACCCAACCCCAGGTCTCTAAACTTAGAGCTGCATGGCTTCTCTGTATCAGAGATCACTGGGGCAGAGTGGAAGGGAAAGAGTGTGGTTCTGGGGTCAGACCGCTCCAGGTTTGAATCCTACTGACTACTGGCTGTGGGCTGCCTCAGAGCCTCTGCAAATGGGGCCAACACTCCCACCTCACAGTGACTTGAGGAGGCTCACACGTGCACTGTGTGAACGTGTAGTGTCTGGAATGTGGAGGAGGCGTGTAAATGTTACTGTTTCTACCCAGCCAAGATGGGAGCTCCCGGGGCTGGACAAAGGCGCCCACCTCCCTGGAGAGTGCCTTTTAAGGAGCCCTAATCCTGCCTCCCTGGGACCCACACTCTCTCTGGGTTTTAATCTTCTCTTGTCAACACCAGGCAGGAGGGGAGCAGCTCAGTCGTATCTGAGACGACTCCAGATGATATCCTGAAAGTAGGTCGAGGTGGCTGTCAGGTCTGGGCACCGGAAGGGACAGGTGCTGGGGAGGTGTTTTGGGGTGGGTTAAGAGCCTTCAGGGACCCACTATGATCAGACCAAAAACCTTTAGATCTTCTTGTTGAGAGGGGCCTGGACCATGGGTTTAAAAACCAAGAGGGTATGACTGTGATATCACCTACCCAAGCCCAGACCCTGGGCGGGGTGAGATGGGGTAGGGGTGGGGGGCAGCCTGGCAATGCCAGACAAGAGCGGGGACTGCTGTCCTGCTCAGAGGGCGGCCTCTGGAATGAGCTGCTACAGGTGGGAGGAAGCAGCAGCATGCGAAAGACTTGGGGGTGAGCTGCTGCAGCCTCAAACCCACGGTGAAACCTGGTACGGCCAAGACAAAAGCAAAATGGAGCCACCTGCTGATCCTGGTGTCCCTTGGATAATACTGGCCTCTCTCAGGCCACAGCTGGAGGTTAAACACTAAGCGCTCCCCACTGCTGGACACGTGTGGCTCAGCTGCATGTCGCCCCATTTTATCCTCATGACCGGAATGGGAGGAAGTCCATTCGCTGATGGGGAAACTGAGGTTTGGAGAGGTTACTGCCCATAGGGAGGAGAAGGTTCCCAACTTGAAAGGTCCTGCTCTCAGCAGCTCCCTCAGCCTTGAAGATCACCTGGCACCTTGGTATGGCCGAGGCACTCAGACCTCCACTCACAGGACTCTCCGCCCAGGGGCTCCGCTACAGGCATCCCAGCCCTGACAAGGCCCCAAAAAGAGATGCCTGGGCACTAGCCAGCAGGCTGGAGCACTGTCTTACTGGCATGTGACCTCAGGCAAATTATCCCACCCCTCGGGACTCTCTCTCTGGGTGAGAATTCCAGGCTGGCCTCCCATAGAGGCTGGAGTGCAACTTATACTCCAGGGGGAATGACAGGCCCTGGCAAGATGCAAAGTTCTTGACAAGTGTGACCTGTTGTGTTCACAACAGCACAGGCCCCCAAGGTACTGTCTGACTGGATGCCTGGGTGACAGACAGCACCCGGACCTGTATGCAGCACCCACTAGAGCACTGGGGCCAAGCCCTCTGGATGGTCCATGTGATGGGCCTACGCCAGCCAGCGCCAACATGCGTGAGCGCCAGTCACTGCGAGTTGTTGGAAGCCCGGATCCCCAAGCTCAGAGATGGGCCCAGAAGTCTGGAGTTTCAACAAGTTCCATGGTTCTGACGTGTGCCTAGCTGTAGGCCTCACATGCTATCGTGCTGGAGGCAGCAGCTCCAGCTCCTTTTCCCTCAGACTGTGACCCTGCTTCTCCTGGGAACTGTGTTCCCCCAGCAGACTGTGGAAGAGACCCAAGGAGATATAAAGGAGGGCCCAGCAAGTCCAGCATGGCCTCGGGTGACAGGCAAAGGGCTCCAAGTGGGTGCAGGGCTGTGTCTACAGAGGTGATGGAGACTACCCAGAAGCAAAGAGCCTTGAGAAACAGGGATCAGGACAGACCCCACTACAACGAAGAGCGATCACTCAGTGAGGGCTCTGGAATGTGTGCGTCCCAGCCCAGCTGTGTCCCCTCCCCATCCTCACCCGGCTGGGCCTACCTGTGTGTCACTGAGAGCCCGATGTCTCTCCGTACCATCTGTGGGGATCCATGCGGGAGATCTGTAGGGAAAGAGACCAAGTCAGCAGGCTGAGGAAGGTCTGTGGGGACAGCTTCTGCCTGTGACTTTCTATTTCAGTGATCACAGGCTTGACGGGCATGGAGACTTATTGAATGGCAGAGAAACGTTCCTGAACCTGCATCTATCAAAACAGGGACAGGACAGGCTGGACCAAGGGGGCAGCACAGTTACCCTCATGCCTGGTCTGCTTCTCTAGTGAGTGTGACTGCCTGGCCTCTGCAGACGGTTCAGAAACTATCCCTGTGCGGTTTCTGGTTTCAGTGGAAGGCAGACTTGAGAGACAGAAGGCAAAGCAAAGGTGAAGGCTTCCACACACTCCCACCTCTTGCACGCTCTTATGGATGCACACACAGGTGACCAGTTTTCAAGGGCTTAATTCTGGTCACCTCTTGTTAAGTGGGTGGAAGCTGTCTGACCCTTGGCAGAGGGTTTGAGGCTGCTTAACCACGTAGCACATTCAGCACCTTTCCAGTCAAAAGCATCTTGAAAATTTTGCTTAGAGAGACCACTGCAGATCTTGGCGGGTAGAGTGAGGACAAGGTGAAGCTTTGCCATGCTCGCGCATGGCCCAGCCCCACCTGGCACTCAGTCTGAGCCTTGAAGAAGTCTCAGGCCACAAGCTTTGAGATCCCCCTTCTGCCTGCCTTTCTAGAGGGCACCCTGGGCTCTCTCCCTTTTCTAATCCTGGGCTTCCCCAAAAGAACAAGCATCCCCAGTATTTATGACATAACAGGTCGGTGGTGGAGGAGCAGCTCAGCTGAAAGCAATCCCTCCATCCAGAGGCAGCCCGCACGTCCAACTCCCTCCTCTCTGCCTCCAAATGCACAGTGCTCCTTCCCCAGCCCCCTTCTGCCCATGCTCAGCATGGCCGGTCCCCTCCCGGAGCACTGATTCCCTACTGAGCTCAGCGATGGGCTTCAGGGGGTCTGGGAACTCTGGACTGGTAAGCAGAATGTTGTGGGCTTTTCCCTGAAGAGAGGGTCTAGACTTTTATCCAGGTATCAGAGATCTGTGATGCAAAGAGGTCAGGAACACAGCGCTCGAGGGATCTGTGGCAGTCTTGCGTCCTCCGAGTCAGCAGCATCCCTCCCCAACAAAAGGCCACTGCGCCCTCCCTGGGACCTGACTGCTGGCCTGGCACACAGCTGTACTGTTATGTGGTAGTTCACTTAAGGCCAAGTACCATATACCCAACCACACGCTGGAGGTGCTGATTCCTCTCCCATACCAAAGGGAGTTTCTCAGCACCAAAAGGCCCTTTGCTGCCCTTATGATGACCAGGAATCCCGAATCCTACCACCTGCAGCTCTCTCTGGCACCTGGGCCATGGGGTTGACTTGTCCCAACTTCTTCCCGGGGCCACCCCACCCTAGTCAGCAGCCAAGGCAGTCAAAGCACATGGGTCTAAAAGGGGTTAGGCTGCCAGCCTAAGAGAAACAGATTGTGGGAAAATGAGATTTCAACCATCTGTCTCTGAACGCTACCTGTGATTATTTTTTACATCTGCCACAGGCATGGGATAGGAAGAAAGCGAGATGGCACATGTGCCAGGCATCGACCGTCTCGATCAGATGAAATACTGGCCCTGATGGCCTCACCCTGTCTTCCTGGAAAGCCGAGGGAGCAGCCTCCCTAGTGTGGTCCCTACATTACCACAGCAACCAGGAGGATGAGAAGGCCAGACTGTCCTAGGGGCACAGGTGCTGAATTCCGCTCTGCTCCGAGGCTCTGAGAGGGCCCCGGAATTTCCGCCTGTGCCCTGGGGAAAGCGAAGTGCAACCCCTTCCCTTCGCGCCCTATGCCTCCTTGGTGGTCCTCCAGTCAGCTCCATTTCAGCACAGCCACTGTCTGTTATGATATCCTCTTCTCATCCCTAAGACTCTGCTGACAGCCCCATCACTTTGCTTAGCCAGCTCAGGAGAGGATGAAAATAAACTGCTGTTTTGCTCAGGCAAAACCCAGATGTCTCTGCATTTCCACTGGGATAATTAAAAGCAGGTTCCACAGGCAAAGTGTTTCCTTCTGCTTTGACTCGAGAGAGAGAAGCCCCACCGCGCAGCCATGTGCACATGCCGGCTCCCAACCTGGAGGTGGAGGGGTAGGAAAGGGGTGAGAGCTGCCAAGGCTTCCTCCTCCTCTCCCAAAGTGGCAGCCATACCCTCCAACCTCTGAGGGACTCATTCAGAGCTGAGCCACATTCCTGACTCCGAGAGAGAGAGAGAGAGAGAGAGAGAGAGAGTCCTGAGATGTTGGCTGGAGCCTGCGATAACTCATGTCCAAATCCACCAGACAGGTGGTGCCTCCCTCCCCGGAGCTTGGTGTTTCCACGGCAGCCCAGCAGGTAAATACTCCCTGCCAGAGGTCGCCTGTGAGGAGGGCAAGGTGCAAAGAGGGCCTGCCATGAGGGGCTGCCCATGGACTGGGACATTCTCAAGGTCTCTACTTGGAAGAAAGAAGCTGCAGGCTGGGCTGAGGCCATCTTGTCATCTGAAGGCCACCTGCCCAAGGGCTATTTCCTGAGGGGTTCCCAGCACCTCTGCTTCTGGTATGGAAAGGCTGAGTATACTAAGAGAGGGTCAAAGAAATCCACCCCCGATGGGGACAGCAACACAAACGCGGCTCCCAGGTGGCAGAGGGGATGAAAATGAATCACTCTTACCAAACCTGCAGAAGACAAAAAGAGAAAACAGGATTTTGTCACCATGCTGGCTTGGTATGTTCCCCAGAACATCACCCTTGGGAGGGAGCGGGCAAATTGCTCAGACAAGGACTTTGAGCCCCTGGGGTGTGGAACCAGGCTGGCTGAATGTCTGTGGAGACGTTTCCTCAATGGGAAGGGCTAGTAGTGCCCTTCCTGCCCACTCCTCAGTGGGCACTGAAGCTGCACCTGTGCATTTTAATACATTAGCTTCTCTGAGCATCGTCGGCCACCCAGCATGGTAATTATGGCACACTCCATTTCACAGCTGATGAAACGGAGGCTCAGAATCTCTGAAGGTCACATGTCTGTAAGTTGAAGAGCCCTGCCCAGAGTCCTGGGAGGAGGACTGCTCGGGGTCCAGGCATGAGAAGGGGTCAGTCTGCCAAAGAGGAAGTGGTGGGGGCAGGAGGGCAGGAAGAGCAGCTGTGGGAGCAAAAAGGTGGTCCCCAAGCAGGCCAGGAGGGGACATGCCCTGGCAATGCCTCCCTGGAGTTGTGCTGCCACAAGGGAGAGCTGGGGACCCAGGCTGCTTGGCGTGCCCTTGGGGCTCACCAAGGCAGCCAGGCAGCCTGAACATCCATGTCAGTGCTGGCTCTGGAGGCTCTGCGGGGACCCGACTCAGAATCCCAGGGTCCAAGGCCCAGTTTGGCAGCTATGGGATCTGAGGCAGTGGTGTCATGTGCCTGAAGCTGTTCTCCCGCCTAGAGCCAGGATGAGACCAGAGTCCTCTAACGCGCTTTTCAGGAGACGATGAGAAACAGGTGCAAAGTATTTTGCCACTGAGATGCCCTCTGATTCACCCACGTCCATGTGTCCACACGGTAGTTTTCGCTATGCTCTCTGAGATAAGAGGATGCACAGGGGGAGGAAGGAAGAAGGGTGCGGTGGGGGGTGGGGGGGGTCCAGGCCCCAGCGGGACAGCCTCATTGGGAGTGGCAGGGTTCATCACAGTGTGGATTTCTCTCCTTGGGTGACATATTCAAAAGCATCATGTACTGACAAAGTTCTCAGAGATAGCAAGGTAGTTGGAAATATAGGTTATGGAACGGAGTACATGGTTTTCGATAATCATTAGAGGTTTTAGCCAGATACTCTAGTCCTTCCCTTCTGAGTATATGGAAGAATTGGATTTCTTGGTTCCTTTGTTTGGGTAGGACCATGGATGGTGAGTGAAACTTTCAGGAAAGAACATTTCATTGCCAGTGTGTAACATCTAAACTTCTTTTTCCTTCTGCCATGGTGGAATGTTGGCTATTCCAGCCGTCTGGGACCTGGAATAAGGCTGACCCACGATGGACAGGTAGCATGAGCAAGAAATAAATCTTTGGTGTTTTAAGCCCCAGACACCTGGTGATTCTTTGTCACTGCAGCATACCCCAGTCTATGCTGACTAATACATGGCATCATGTGTGTGTGTGTGTGTGTGTGTGTGTGTGTGTGTGTGTGTGTGTGTGTAAGAAATCTAGTAGGATTCAGCCCAAACTGTTAGGCAGTCTGGGGAGTGGGCTGAGAGACAGGAAGCACTTTTCACTTTTTCCTGTGAGTACGTCTATATCAGTTGATTTTATGTCTTTTTTCAATGGAGGCTACACAACCTTTAGAATGAGAAAACCATAGTCAAAACTTTCTGTGGACAGCAAATCCAGCACCTGCACGGCAGGAACACTCACCTCATTGGGGAGACTTCGTCGATGCGGTTCCCCAGCTGAGACTCGTGGGACTTGCTCCGGGTGAGCGTGGGGAAGCTGGGCAGCAGCTGAAAGACCTTGCGGCTGGGTGGGGGCGGCGTCCTTGGCGGCTTCAGCTTGGTGTGCCGTCGCAGCTGGGGCGTGGTTGGGGGGTGATGAAGCTGTGCAGGGCACGGGGGGTCAGCCGGCCGCTGGCATGCAGGGGGATACAGGTGTCCGTGAAGCCCTCGTTGGGGCCAGGGGTTGAGGAGTCCAAGGTGGGCAGGGCTGACACGGAGACGGAGCGTGGGCCCTGGGCACTGGTGCCCAGTCTGCCCAGCTGGGAGCTCCCCGCGGGCCAGGGCAGGCTGGCTGGCGAGAGGGTGTCCATGGAAGGCCCTGAGCCACTTTCCCGCCGGGCATCCAAAAAACTCCAGCCCGAGTCCTCTTTGTGCTCCCCTCCTGTGGGCCGAGAAGTCAGGTCATAGAAGGCTGGGGCTAGAGGAATTTACAGGGCAGGTGGCCAGGTCCCAGAGGGTTAAACATCTTGTCCAAGGTTGCAAGTGCCTGAGTGGAAGGCTTCAGCTACCAGTCTTTCCCTGATTCATGAAGGCCTCTCAAGCACACACATTATCTTCTACCTTATCTAGCTGACCGTGAGGCCACCGGTATGGCTAATACTGTTCCCATTTTATAAAGGAAAAAATGAGGCCAAGAGAGGGAATGGCTTGTGTAGGGCTCTTGCTGGCAGGTCGGTGGGGAGCAAGCTGGCAAAGCTATGCCAAAAGTGGGTGACTTAGAGAGGTAATTGGTAACTGATCTTTAAGAGTTGGAAAGGAGAAATTTGTGGTGTATAAAGGGATGACTCTGCTTTGAGAAAATTTAAATGCCAAGAAAAGGGGTTACACCAATCTTCCATAGGAAATTGCCCTTGGAATTTGCTAGAAAAGAGATCCAGCAGCTACTTCTTTCTGAGAGGAGCCTGTGAGTGACTTTGGCTGCCCCCCACAGTGACCCCTGAGACCTTGAGGCTCTGTGGGGTTCCAACTCAATGGCACAGTCTGTCCATTCATTCAAGTATATGCTGGGTATCAAGGCATAAAGAAGACACATCCACCGAGCCTGAAGAGTCTAATGAGGGTGAAAGACACTCAACACAGTGGGCTCTACGCTGGCACAAAAATGCATGGGGACTGAGGGAGCACAGAGGACGAGGACCCAAAATATCCTGGGGGTCCTGGGGCTGAGCCCGCTAGGGGAGAGGTATACTGGGCATGTGGAAAAGTAGGGGGCACAATACCTTCCCGTAACTACAAAGAGTTCTGTGTGCCTTGAGAGGTCAGGACAAGCCCGGGAGACACAGAGATGAAGATGGAGGGTCAGCCCACCAGAGGCCAGCTCGGCAGGGAATTTGGATATCTATCTCTCTAAAGACTTTAGGTTTGACCTTCTGGAGATGGAGAGATACTGAAGAGGGGCAGGGAGAAAGGACCCCATCTAGGGACCCTGTTATGAAGAAGAACACACCTCCCTCCTCATATTTATCAATGGTGGGAAAGTAAAGGAAGGTACAGGGAAATAAAACGAAGCCATTTATCAGGGATGGTAGAGAGAGATAAGCCTTCACAGTGCTTAGGGTTTCTTTGTACATTCCATCCCCTGCTCAAATGCCCTTCCTCCTACTTCACTGCATGGTGACTTTCTATTCATGAATCAACTTGGCAGAATGAATTAGTCTATGTGTTCCTTGTGTTTGCTCCTTTGAAACTGCAGCCATAACTCACGTAGCCATGACTGGCTTATAGGAGGCACTGGCACATTTCTTGTTCAAGGGATGAAAGAACAAGTTCTACGAATCCACGGGCAAGTCTGCCACCAAAGGAAACAAACCCCAAATTCTTCTAATTGCCTATTTAATGGCCACTGCTTTGAACCAGCTCAGGGTGACGAATGGGTCCTGCCAACACCAGTCATTTGGCAGTGGCTCTTGAGAATGATTCTTCAGTAAGAAGAGCTTGGGATTGATTAGTGATGTCTGCTATGGATGAAGGACAAGAAATATCATCACACATGATATTTCCCTTGTTCATCAGCCACCCTTACAGAGAACCAACCTCCACTCACTTTTCTTAAGACCAGAGATGGCAAGGGAGATGCCTTCAACATTGAAAAGACCACCTGATATGCACCAGATTCTGTTCTAAGCACTTGACCTTCACTCATTTCATCCTCACAAATACCCCCTATGAGAGAGGTGTTGTTGTTACCTCCATTTCACAGATGAGGAAACTGAGGCTCAGTGGGGTTAAATAACTGGCCCCGGTCCCACGGGCTCTAAGAGGCCGAGCAGAGTGCTGGGTCCAGGCAGTCTGATTCCATAGTCTATTTTTACTACAACGAGGTGCTCTCAACAAGCCCTGCTCGGTGCAGTGAAGACTCTGCCAGCATGAGCCCAAAGACAGGGTGATCCCTGGTCCCCAGCCAGTCTCAGCAGGTGCCCTGAAGTGTGTCTGCCACTGGGCAGACCCATTCGGATGGGGTGTGGCACCGACCCTCTTGGGGACGCAGGGGCATCGCAAGCTGAGACCGAATGAGAGAGAAGGACCTGGAAAAGACCCCTTCCCCAGGGACCTCCTCTGAGGCCTAGTGGTGAAGCACCCGCTGGGGAAGAAACCTGAGTTCTAAGCCCAGCTCTGCCACAACTCGCGCGATGCCTCCGATGCTCTCGCTACAAAAGGAGCTTACCACCCCCTCTCTAAAGAGTGTTGCCTCATGTGTGTCAAGTGCCCGGCTTAGTAAGTTAGTGATCTCCCTACCCTGGCATCCAGGATGGGCAGACAGACAGCAGTCCTCCTAACACAAATAGGTTGCCACTCAACAGCTGGCTCCTCCACAATTCTTTACAATTTAAGCATACAGAGAGGGAGGGTCGACGAGTGACCCCAAGATCGCAGCTTGGGTGGCAAGTACTTTTCAACTTCCACAACATGGGAATAACTCACCTACCATCAAAGAATGAGCTCAGATCTCATCTCTGCCACTAACTGCTGTGTGCCCTTGGCTAAGTCCCTTCCCCAATCTGGGCTGTCTCCTTCTCTGTAAAGTATGGGGAAGAGAACGCTGACCACGTCCCATGTTATTTTCCATGGCACCTGATGGCAGGTCTGGTGTGTTGGTTTTCTGAACTGAGTGAAGCTCTCCATACGGCCTCTGGGTTCAGAGAAGGACTTTGTACAATGGGACCAAGGAAGAAATTAAGCCCAATCCTCTCTGATAATAAAACTAAAAAAAAAAAATCAAGCAGTGCTTTCCTTAAGCTTCATGCAACCAGAGATAAGACAGGTGGCTCAGACAATTAAAACTTGGGGCTAATTCTTCTCCTTAGGTTCATTTCAAAGCCTTATCTCTGTGGTTGGTTGTAGGAGCATTAAGCCAGGGCATGTGAAGCTGTTTCCAAGGCAAGATTTAGAAGGCCTGCAAATAATTCCCTAGGGACACATCGTAAGGCCAGGATCACACCCCTTTGCCTACCGTGGCCATGGACACACAACTGAAACACTGAACAATTTCTTGAATCCTGCGTGGCTCAAGCTGAGCCCAAATCAGCATGTGCCTTGTGAGCACACAGCTCAGCCAGCCGATGGGGACAGAAGGTGGGGCGAAGGCTAGGGGTGAGTTGGGGTGGGAAGGGGGGATGGACTGCAGAAATCTGCTGGAGGGTTCAGAGAGCCTAGCAGATATGCTCCAGAGAGGGGCAATCACATAGGGCCTGCCCACAGAGCAGACAAGCTTGGGCTTCTAACAATGGCCAAAGCTTCCCTGTGTCCATACTGTCCAGGCTGGTTTTGTGACTAGGGAGCCCTCTGACTAGGGAGACCCTCCGTCTCAGGTCGGGCCCATCACGCACTTTCTGAATGTCTACCTGGCCTTTCCAGCTGCCCCAGAAACTCTGAGCCACACTTGTCCATTCCATCATCCACCTCAGCAACGGCTGTGCCCCCCACCCCCCGCCCCCCAAACCAGTCCAGGCCTGGGAGAGAAGGCCGGAGTCAAGGATGAGCTGGAAGGAGAGGGAGCCCATGGGGCTGGCCTCGGTTCTGGGGAGGCGGGCCCTACCTACCCAGGCCTGTCACCTTCCGCAGGCAGGTGAGGGCATACTGCAAGCGGCCGCACTCCTCGGCACTGGCCCCACAGCGTCGCAGCGTCTCCTTCACCTTGGCCTCGTTCATGTCCAGCAGTGCGTCCAGCGTGAGCTCTCGGAGGATCTCCTGAGGAAGCAGAGGGGACAGCAGAGAGCCCGTGAGCGCTCAGGCTGCCCCAGCACCCTCCTCATTCTCCCCCTGGCCAGGGCGGGCCCCCCGGCTGAGTGGCAGGGGCCAGCTGCTGCTGGGCTGGCCTCCGACCTGAGCCACCACTTGTCTGAGGACTCAGGAGGCCAGCTCTTGCCCCCACCCACAGCGCTCCTGGAGACAGCAGCTGAAGTAGAGATGCCAAAGCTTCAGGGTTGGGGGTGGAAGGAAGGAAGAAAAAAATCATAAGTTTTGATCAGGGCATGTTGCCCTTCTTGTTTCTTTTTATTTCTCTGCCCCCCAAAATAATGAACCATAACCATTTTTTAGAATGACAGGTACTTGAAATAAAGACAGCCCTTTATAATTTCGATGTACTATATCTGAATCAGACAAGATAGATTTCAAATAAAACTGGCTTAGCGAGAAGAGGATTAGAGAGAATTAATCCTCACCAAGAACTCTATAGACAATTACCTCGCCTATTGTAGTTTTCAGTCAAAACCTTTCAGAGGTTCAAGGTAGCAGAGAGAAAGTGAGAGACTCAAGCATGTAAAGGACTCTATGTGGACTTGGACGATAAAGGGGCCACACTAGAAGGAATGTGGGTGACCTCAGAGAGAGAGAGTGGCCCCCTGGCAGAATAGCAAGGAAAAGGGTGACCTATGGCCACCGGGAACTGGATTCTGCCAATAACCTGAATGCACTGGCTTCTTTTGAAGCTTCCAGATAAGAGGCCAGCCTGGCTGCCACCTTAGCTTCAGGCTGGTGAGATCCTGAGCAGGGAAGCTAAGGAGCCCACCTAGACTCCTTCATCTAGTCTTCCTCCTACAGAACTCTAAGCGAATATATGAGGGGTGCTTTAAGCTGCTCAATTTGTGGTGGTCAGTTGTTAAGCAGCAACAAAAAACTAATACAACAAGTGAATATTTGAATCAAGGCCTGACTGACTTCAAAGCTTGTGGTCTTTTCTCTGATCAAGGAGAGAAGAAAGCCCTCTGGTTCTGACAACTTCGAGCCACATGTGATACCAGGTGCGCAGGTGCGCGGGACAATGGGACATGTCCTTGGCCTCAAGTGGCTTGCAGGGTGACTGACACAAAAACAAGTCATTGCACTGCAAAACAAGATATGGCCCAGCACAGAGAAAACTCAGAGAGATACAGAACCAGCAGTAAGATCTGTTTTCCCCCTTTTTTGGTCCCTTTTTATATTTTTCAGATTTTCTGTAACAGGGATGACCAGACATCCTACATCAAATGATTCATATAAAGCTCACAGTTCTTGAGAATCTAGGTTGATTTTCAATGGTTTCAGCAAGCTGTGTCTAATTTATTTTTTAAGAATAATGCTATTGTCAGTCAATCCACACTGCCATAAATCTTAGATTCAAGTGTCAAAACTGAACCTGATGAAGACACTGGCTATGATTTATTGGGGGCAATGGTTTGGGGGCTTTGTAATGCCTGGAGGTGGCACTGGGCCCCAACTGAGTCCTAGAGTCTGGCCATGTCCCTCTCTCCCCACTTTGTGTCTTTGTATATTTTTCGATCTGCAGGGTTGTGGACAATAATCTTATAGCTGTTTAGAATGATTCACAGACACAACGAGAAATAAACACATGAGTAAAAGCACCAAGAAGCTCATCATTGGTTTGGCAAACCCATGGTTGTCAGAAATCCTTCCAGACGATAAAACTAGAGCGTCACAGGAAACCAACGATAAGAACAGCACTGAGAAGGAACTGATTAGATAAAGATCCCAGGGCAGTAACTTTTGTTCATCCGTGTGTCTTCCTTGATTGCCCTCAGTAATACCCTTCATCAGAAAATGCAGTTGTGATACCTTTTCCCCTCATTTTACTGTGAAAAGCAAGTTGGCAATATTGTCAGGCCACCAACAAAGGGGAGTGAAGTTGACCTATATGCAACTTCACAAAACAACTTCACCTCTCCCTGGAGTGCCCTCAGTTCTCACCTGCACTCCTACATTGTCCCAAGACTGTGATGACTCAGCAGGTTTCCAAGAAGCCTGGAAACCCAACCCCCAAATCTAACTATAATGCAGTAGTGATTGCCCTTCTTTCTTTATCTTTTTCTCCTCCCCACTCACACCAATTTCAGTGTCTTAAACATCATAACTACATTCATCATTACAAACTCTTTGCCAGTACAATATGGCAAGTGCTTTATATACTATCTTCACTCAAAACAATTCATCAAGAAGAGGCCGTTTAACTGAGGCTCACAGACCAACAAGGCAATCTGGCAGAGCTAGAGCTGAAACTCATGTGTGCTGTTCTCATGGCTCCTTCAAGGAGTCCTGCTGTCACTTGGTAGCCTAGCAAAGCCTGGAGGTGCAGCGGCTACCTTTTGGGGCAAAGGATTTTATTTTTTGAATACACAACTTTTATCGCATCTTTAAAATATCACAAATAAGTCTGAGGAATCATCTGACATCTTGGCATTTCTGTAGCTGGGCAAGTTAGACCTCATTCATCAGCCTGCCTGAACTGTTCTTTTTTCAGAAACGTAGATACCATCCAAAAATTTTCTGATAGCCTTTGTTTTTAACCATTGCGGCTTGTTGAATCAAAGCAGCTGAATTTGATACAAGTTCAATATCATTTTCTTTAAGAATTAAGTCATCTTTCTGGGCTTGAGCTACTCAAATGATTTTTTCAGAGTATATTAAAGGAATTAATTTCTACCCGCTTCCTGAAAAGAAAAAAAAACCCTATACTGTAAAATGGAAATTGGCAAGTAAAGTAACCCCCTAAAAAACAGAAAAGACAGAATATGTTCAAATATATTCCCTTAAAAAAAAGTAATGAAAAAAGAAGAAGAAGAAGAAGAAGAAGAAGAAGAAGAAGAAGAAGAAGAAGAAGAAAGGCTGTCTCTTATAGCTTCAAATTACCTGCAAAGTTTCTCTCATTCCCTTGAGGCTTCAGAGATCAGTGTGCCCCATGGAATAAGGCAGTTTAAGGCATTGCCTTCCCTTCCCTCCTTTATCACCCTTTATGTTACAATTCAAACCAGGGGTTGACAAATCAAAATTGGGGGATACTGGGACAGAAGAGCCGATTCAGGGTCCCACTTAAATTGGAGCTGCCCCAGCCTCCCTGCAGGGCACACATGGCTTCCTGGGGTGTGATCTCTGCATCAGCAATGAAAGAGAGTGCTCAACCATGATTTCTTACTATTCTTTCTGTTCTCCAATCCCTCTTCCTTATAGGGTTGGATCACTGAACTGGGGAGAGGGACCACCTCATTCTACCTAAAAACTCAGTCAGTGAAGCTATCCACCAGTCAGCAAGTTACTTGGTAGAGTGAGGGTCTCAAACACAGCCTTGGGAAGAAATGAGGTCAGTGGGGACAGAGACCCCTTGATTTATCTTTTGATGGACATACCAGTACTAGAAACACTTCTCTTGACCCTGCTAAATAAGAAATCTGACAGCAGCGAGGGCGAAGCTAATCAGAAACCCAGCCTCTGGCCTCACTCAGTGCTGGGGAATAAGGGGAGGCTATGGGAGCGGTGCCAGATCTTCCAGTTTTAAAGAAATCTGATTTCAAAATGACTGATTTGCATGGTGGCAACCAATGCAAATCTGTGCAGACCAAACAACTGTATCTATGGTTACACAGGCCCCCAGACCCTGTTGTGGGGACCCCATGTGGACCCCATCTGTCTGATCAGCAACTTCTAAACGGTTATTTCTATAGGCAAATGGGGAGGGATAGTAGCCAAGCAGCAAGTACCCAATTCCTATGAGTGACTTTGCACCCGAAGTTAACTTAATCAAGAGAGAGAGAGTACGTGAGGCAAGCATGCTGGAACCAGGGGGACCAGCACACAATGAAAAGCCGTGTCCCCCAGCTCTTTCCTAGGCTGGGCTAGTGGCTGTGAAGGCCCCTGGAGTGGCCCTGCTATCACCTCCTATCACAATTCAAGCAATGCCCCCCAAACAACTTGGCTCCCCCAAAACTTACACAGAGATGTGACTCATCCTCCCACGGTGACAGGCACAACCCAGTCTGAGTTAGGAAGTTACTTCAGACCTCAATAGTACATGTACAAATTCTGGATAATTTCAACCAAGAGCAAATTAGGGAATTCGTTTAACTCCCTGTTGAAGGTGAACTCAAAGGCCTGCTGCCAACCTGGCAGGTGGGGCCACTCTAAAACCCTCTCATGTCTGAGAAACCCCAAGGCCCCAGAAGGACCTTCCACCTTCCTGCAGGCACATGGAAGACGCCACGTTGTCCCAAAGCCAAGGGCCCATACACTGGAGTTCTGGGGAAGGGATGAGGACAGAGAGCCAATATGCTTTGAGGATGGAATCATTGCCCACCCACCCCGGCTCCTGTCTAAAGAAGAAAATATGAACTAGAAAACAAGAAGGCAGGACACATTGTGGGAGTTCCCTGGGCTCCTATGAGCCTCGGGTGAACACGGGAGCAGAAGCAGGGCAGTGAGAACGTGGGACACAATGGATGTTCTCTGGTGGGGACATTAAATTACTCTTTCTCAAAATAATTAGACAGGGTCAGGTGGGCACTGGGTCACTCTCAGCCTGTGATAATGAAACTGCTGGTTCTGTTCTCTATAGAAGAAGGAGGGAGTGGGCTGCCCCCTCCCCTCAGCAGCTGGCTGGTGTCGTAGGCCAGGCTGGGTATCAAATGGTATCTTGGGACTTACCAGCAGCCACGGGGCTGTCTGGGGTCTATACTTAGAAACCTGTGCCGGCTTACACCGAGAGCCATCCACGCCTGCCGTGGTCAGTCAGGTGGACAGTGGAAACGCCAGGGGCTTCAACGCCTGTGTGTGGGCCACACATAAGAACTTGAGGCAGCTCAAGCCAGCATTCAGATGAAGTCTGGGTCGAAGACCAAGAAGCAAACCTATACTTTGTGCATCTATTTAGCTTGCTAGTCCTAGAGCATAGGATGGTCAGTAAAACTGCCCCAATCGGTGCTGCTAGCACTTAAGGTCCATTTGCAGAACCCGGATTTCTGGTCTGTGTGAGCAGAGGCCTCTCCCAGCTTCCCTGGCTGGGGCTAATTTAAGGGCAGAAACCTCCACCACAGATGCTTCCCTGGGAACTGGTCATCCCAGAGGCGGATTCCCAAAACCCTGTGGATGGTGATACAGGACCCCACGCTCCTGCAAGGCCCGGGTGCAAGGGGGTGAGAAAGGGGTTCTAGGGAAGGACAGAGGAAAGAGCAGGGAGGTTTCTATGGCAGCCCAGGCTGGGAGCCTGCACGGCTCCGGCTGGCAAGGGAGCACCTGACAGATGTTCCTTCCTGCCTGCTCCCACCATTGGGGCTGGAGGAGAAGGAGGGGTGAGACCTGGATAATACTTGGATATTCTAGGAGGCACAGGAGGGGCTGAGGCAGTGAGGGCCGGGTCAGGCAGCCTCCTGGGGTTTCCATGGAGGTCAGCAGACAACTTGTGGGTACTGGCTTTGCCTGTGGATGAGGCCTGGGTCCAGCCTCTTTACTATCCCAGCCCTGGGAAACAAGGAAAAGACTTCCTGGGAGAAGTCAGCCACTTCCTGGAGGCCTTCTCTCTACCACCTCCCAACCGGCCAGCACAGTGAAAGAAGGGTCAGATTTGGTTCTTGGAACCCCTTTCACCTCTGGTCAGTTCCTGCCTCTCTTTGGGCTTTGGTTTCATCACTTATAAAATGAGTGGATCTGGCTAGATCAGATCAGTGGCTCTTAACCCTGGTGGCACCCTGGAATTACCTGTGGCCGTGCCTCAAACCAATCAAATCAGAATTCTGGGGGGTGGGGACCATGAGGGCTGACAGTAGCCCAGGATAGGGCTGTGCTCTGGGGCTTGACTTCCTGCCTGTCCTCTCATGAGGCCCACACTCCTTCAACTCAACCCTAGCCTAGCCCGAGCACACAGACGTCCCCGACGTCCTGTCTGGTACACCAGTGCCCGCCTCCCTCCCACCCACAAGGCAGGGTTGGGGCTCAGAGAGTGGGGAGCCTGGCTGCAGTCTTCAGGGAGTAGCTGCCTTTGGCCTATGTATTGGTATGTCTGGGCCTGAAAGCCTCAGAAAGATGCAGGGGAGAGATGGGGTGTAGAGGTGGAGGGATGCAGGTCAAAGGGGAGGAGGCAGGGGAGTTAAGAAAGGCCGAGTGATGAGCATTTATTACATATCTCCTGCTAGATGAACTAGGTCAGCGCAAGCAAGCCTCATAAACATCCTGAGATGGGTGATAAGGCTCAGAGAGGGTAGGTAACTTGTTCAAGGCCACACAGCCTGATTGGTGAGGCTAAGGCATGGCCATCTCTACCTAGTTCCAGCCAGCCTGCCCTGCCTGTGCTTCTTTGCTCTATAAAGTGAGTTATTTTTCCCAGGGCAGGGTCTACCTGACATCACCGGTCACATCTGGCTGTCCGGGCTCCACACCCTGCCTGCCCCGCACAGCTGCAATGAGCTCCAGCAATGGGGTTAAAAGCAGCTGCAGGAGGCCTCCCAGGGGGTCTTCTCTTGACCTTCCTTCTTACTCCCCTCAGCTGCCCCTTGGGCTCCCCCTCAGTCTCCCTCACGCCCTCTGAAGGAGGGGCTGCTCTCCAACTACGCCTGAAACCGGCTCTCCAGCTTCAGGCAGCATCTGCTGTCACCTCCGCTATCACCATCACCCCGGGTAGCTGGCCCCACCCTCCTGGAGAGCGGTCAGGTGGCTGCCTCCCAGGTCCCATTCTTTTTCTCATAAACCCTGAGGTACCTAGTGTAGGAATTGGCAAACTTTCCGGAACAGGCTAGAGAGTAAATATTTTCAGCTTCGCAGGCCATATGGTCTCTGTCACAACTATTCAACTCTGAGCACCAAAACAGCCACAGACAATATGTAAACAGATGGGTGTGGCTGTGTTCCAGTAAAACTTTTAGTATAGACACTGAAACTTGAACTTCATTTAATTTTCACATCACAAAATAGTCTTCTTTTTTTCCTACCAGTTAAAAGTATGAAAATCATTTGCAAAGCCAGAATTTTGCAACCCATGATCTAGTGTGTCATTTGTCCACTAGACAAACACACACAACATCCCTGCTTTGGGCTCCATCTCTTGGTGGCCCTGGGCCTCACTGCTCCTTCTTTCTCACCTCCTGCCGTGCTGACATGTCTTTCCCCATCTGACCCACAGCACACTCTTCGCAGGAGGGGGACACAAAGGAAGAGGCGTGGAGGCAAATCCACATCCTCCATCCAGGTAGCCCGTATTTTGGCATCTTTCTCTGCACCATCAACACACATTTCTAAAACTGCTCCTCCTGGTGCTGTTTCAAAATGGCCAGATTGATCCAGCATTAGAGAACACACACACACACACACACACGCACGCACGCACACATGCATGCACGCACACACGCACCCAGTTTGGGGGCTACATGCTTTCCACCAATACATGCTACTTCCAAAATGAAGAGAGGAGATGGGTGGGCTTCCACAGGGGGCTTTCTACACCCTGGGTGTGTGCTGATTGTGGGGGAAAAAAACCAACCCACTATTGTTCACTACATTCCGCAGTAAAACTCAAGTCAATAAATGGGATACTCTAAAACAAACAAACAAACAAACAAGACTGGGGTCAGGGCAGGACAGGGAGAGGATCTGCCAGCAGCCAGAGTCACACTAATCCGCAGGTGATGCTTGGTTTCTGGCAAACTGGCCAAGGAGAAAGTCCCTCCCTGCACAAGTAGAGCAGTGTGGAGGGGCTGGGGCTGAGTGAGCCAGGGCTCAGGGGCCCTTCACCAGCCTCGCCCTGCTCTGAGGCAGAGCTTCCAGAGACCTGTGTGCCCACCCCCCCCCCCACCGCCTCACTCCCACGTCCCTGGCTGATGCCGCAGGTGACAGGAGGACCAGCAGGGTGGCAGTGGGGACGAAGCCCAGGCTGGCGGCCGGCGGCTGGGTGAAGAGGAGAGGCTCCAGAGGGAGGGCGAGTATATGTTGTGCCATCCCAACAGGGACACTTTTGAGAGAGAAAGGGAGAGCCGTGAGTAACTGCTCCAGGACAGTAGCCCTAAATTGGGACAGTCCCTGGCAAACTGGGTTGCCTGGTAATCTTTTGCAGAGGGTACAGGGAATGGGGTCTGGCTTGAAATTTATCTCCCCGTGGGGAATCCCAGCTCTCCTGAGGATAAAGACACTGACAGAAATAAACAGGGGCCCTTGGGTGTGGCCATGTCTGCAGCCAGCTTTGTGGCTTGCTGGTCCCCAACTTTGCCCCCTTCTAAGTCTACCCTGTTCAAATACACCATTAAAAAGAGGATCCCAGACAAACGACTGTCTCCATCTCCCACCTCCTCCATTTCTGCAGACCAAGAGCTCTGAGTTCAGCCAGCGAGGCCCACCAGCCAGAGAATGAATAGATCAGCCGACAGGCCTCAGGGACAGCAACTTCGCTTAGGGCCCTGGCACATGCCTGGCCCCGTTGGGGTCTGGTGGGCCCCACTCGGGGCCAGGAGCCAAATGGCAGATTCCTCCACCAGGGAGGCATGTCCCAGAGTTCAGCATGTGATCTGTTCTTTTGGGCTGTTTGTCCAGGATGGGGAGGCACTGGGCTGCAGGAAGGAAGCCCAGAGCTGGAGACCTGAGACCCAGGCTGCTTTGCCTGAGGACAAGGGCCCCATTGTTTTAGAGCTACCCCATGGGTGTCCAACCAGGTGACCAAGATCTCTTGGGAGTTCCTGGAGGTAGGCAGCCTCTCTCTGTAGTTTTCCAGAAACCCTAAACAACTCTTGCCCCACAACAGCAATGGAAGCCCGATGGAGCCCTAAGTGGATGGCCAAGACTGAAGCCAAGGAGGCCATCACCAGAGTCACTAGGGTTTGAGGGCATGAAAGGAGCCAACAGATATTCATGAGGGCAGGAAGAGAACAGGAGAGAAATCCTTCTCTTGCCAAGGTCAAAGGCAGAGTTCGAAGGACCTTAGAGCCAATCTAGTCCAACAATCCTCATTTTACAGAGGAGGAAACCGAGGCTCAGAGAGAGATGGGGACCTGCCTGGTCACCCAGAACAACAGCACCAGAACCGGGGCCCTGTCAGTGACCAACACCAGAACACATCCTACCCCTGGAGAGCTTGCCATTTTCCATAGGGGACATTCCTTACCTGGATGTGGAACTGCCAGGTTTTCTGAGCTGCTCTGCGAGGTGAGCCAAGGGGAAGACCTCCCTGAGGTCTGCCCTGAGAATCATCCTCAGAGGCGTTGGCCCAAGGGATGCCAAGGGATGCCAAGACATGGGCTCGCCTCGTGGGCTCAGAGCCCTGTGGAATGCAGAAGCAACGGCCTCACCTGGAGCCTGGCGAGTCCCTAATGTCTTGGTGGCTCAGATGGTAGATAGGAAATCTTCAACTTCACGATCTTGCCTACCCCCACCCATGCTCCTATTAGTGACAGCGCACATGTTTCTTCTTTTTGAAAAGAAGCAAATCCCACATCAACAGCTACACCCAAACACCCAGCTTCTGAGACAAAGGCTAGACCCACCCAGGGCTGTGGCGCACTGATTCTTACTCAGCTTCTCAACATGCTTCCTCTTTTCACAACCAGTCTAATCGTAAAAAAAAAACAACTACTGGTACTATTGTCACCCATGAAATGGCCTGGGCACAATGACTTGGTAGCTAAGAAAGTGAGTGCTAAGCAAGGCTTAGAGAGGTTATACTCATAGAAGACACAGCAAGTGAGCGATGGAGCCCGCACTGGACCCTGGTCCGTGTAAGTGCGGTTAGCGCTCATGCCTCTACATGGTTTGGCCTCTCTGGCCTGGCTCCTCAGAAGCACTGAGAGGCAGAGATGGGTCTGCTTTATACAACCCCAGTTTATTAAGCTCCCTACAGAGGGAGTAGGCACAAAACAAATGCATGCCCTGTTCAAACCCAAAGCGCAAACAGGCCAAAATCCACTCACTAGATAGATGGGGAAGATCTATTTCAGGAAGAGTCTGCTAGTTCCCCAGCCACTTGACCACAAGAAAGACAGGGAGTCAAATAATGAAATGGAAGCCACATTCTACCCCAACATGCGGATTTCTCCAGGCGTGTCCTACAGTTAGCAAAGCAAGGATTCAGAGCACAGACAAATATACCCGCTCCAGGAACTCACGGAAGGCCGCCCGATCCGAGACCCCAGTGCCTACCTCACAACCCTCCAGCCCAGGCTGGTCCAGGCCTCGTGCTTCTCGTAGTTCCACGGGTGGTGGGGCCCCCGTGCCCCTTGCAGCCTTGGCCGTCACCCAGCTCCACAGGCAATGCATGGTGAGGGGTCTGAGCCCAGGGACCCCAGCGGCCCCTGCCCCTGGGGCAGTGTCCCGGGGAAGGACGAGGCAGGGAGAGATTTTGTTTTCATGACTGCAGGGAACAGTCACTGCAGCCAAAAATAGTCTGTGCCTGGGAGCTGGGGAGTCAGCACATAACTCCCAGAGCAGGTGCTGGGTGTGAGACGCGCAGGCTCCGGTGCGCCTTGCTGGTGGGGGTCAGAGACCCAGGCACCCAGGATATCAGGCCAAAGACAGAGAGGTTTTCCTTGCCTCACTGCCCCCTCTAAAACGTTTGACTTGAGTCAGCAAGGCATGATCATCCCCCTCCTCCTGGTGAGTCATCTGGGGAACCCCCCACCCCACATGAACTCCAACTGCCCCAGCCCTGTAGCGCTCACACATTAGGGGCTGGGTGGTTTGGACACCCACAAGGAGATCCGTGTGAACTGCCGGCTGTCAAAACTCAGAGAACTGTACCCAAAAACAGTGACTTTAACTATCTAGAAACGAAAAAATAATGTAAAAAGTTAAGTGGCTGGCTGGCTACCAGTGGTTGGTGGGTTTGGGGGACTGTATTTTCTTTTTCGAGCTCTTCTATATTTTCAAATTTTCCTACAGTGAACATTTGTAATTAGATTTGGAAAACGTCACTTTAAATTTTTTAAAAAAGAAAGATGCTCAGGCGTCACAGAGGGACTGTACAACACGGTCCTATCTATGAGAATTTAAAGTGTGTGTGTGTGCGTGTGCGCAGCGCGTGCGCGCGCGCGTGTGTGTGTGTGTGTGTGTGTGTGTGTGTGTGTGTTTCATGACCCCGGCTTAGGACCCAGGCCTCCTGGATGTGAATCTTGGCTCAACTACTTACCATCTAGGGGACCTTGGGTAAGTGACACTGTTACTTAGTTTCTCTATTTCTATTGTATACTAGGGATAAAAGCATTGCCTCTGCTTTGGACTAAACATTTGTGTTTCTCCAAATTCATGTTGAAACCTAATCCCAAAGTGATGGATTCGAATGCGGGGCCTTTAGGAGGTGATTAGGTCACGCGTGTGGAGCCCTAAGGGATTAGTGCCCTGGACAAAGAGACCCTAGAGAGCTGCCTGCAAACACTGCAGAAAGAGCCATCTGTGAACCAGGAAGTAGGTCATCTCCAGACACTGAATCTGCTAGCACCTTGAGCTTGGATTTCTCCTCCTGCATAACTCTGTTGTTTATAAGCCAATCTGTACAAAACACCAGAAACTGGTATTTTTGTTATAGCAGCCTGAAGGGACTAAGAAACCTCCTCATACAGTGGGAATGGATGAGCCACTCCATGTAAAGCTCACGGCTCAGTTCCAGACATATTGGGAACACTCACTGAGAATTATAGAAGAAATTCATGAATAAACTAGAGAAAGAGAGAAGGAAACAAACCAACGAACAAAGAAGGCCGACTGGAAAGAAATGCACCAAACTGCTTACAGCATTTCCTCTGAGTGGTTAGATTATGGGATAAACCATCAGTAAATGACATTTTCTTTAATTTCTGTACTTTTCACACTTTGAAAATGAACATACATATAAATTACTGCCTAGTGAAAAAAAAAAACCTAAGAAGCCAAGAAGCAACAATTATTGCTGTACAGGATTATAAATGACTTCTTCTTTTTCTCTATTTTCTAAAATAAATATTTATTACTTTCATAGTGAAGAAAATGAAAAATGTTATTAAAAACAACTGAGAGGTAGGTTCACCTGTTATATGCTAGTAACATGGTCTCTGCCAACCACCTCCAGGGTCTAGGCCTTTGACACACCATCTCTGAGCCTGAGGCCCTTCGCCTCCCACACAGACACAAGAGTTCTGCTCACTGATGGGAAATGGGGTACAGTGGTCACCCCTGAAACCCCCAGGGGAAAGCATAGTGACCCATCCCCATGGAGAGCCAGTGGTAAGGGTGTGGGTGGGGTGCTGCAGTAGCAACTTTATTGTTATATAGGGATGACAGTATTTGTTTGTAAATGCCTCTTCTGTCAGCAGGGCTGTCTTTCCTCTAAAGACTCATTTCCTGAGTGCAGGTGGCCCTGACCCGTCAGGGCCCCTACCACAATGCCAAAGGGCTGAGACCATGACTCAGTTTGGGCCAACTGGAGCTCTCCGTCTTCCTAGCCCTGTAATTGGTTCTGATACAGGCACTGACCAAAGCCAAGCCAATCAGAACCTTCCCTGGAATTTTTCAGCTACAGTTCTAAGGGGAAGAAGCTTTCCATAAGCAAGCACTGTTACTACTTACTATGCTGAAAAAAGGTGAGGCTTTGTGGCTGGTGCCTTCATGCCTGCCATGTGGAAGGGGTCTACCTGTGAAGTATGTCCTAATAGCATCATCTGAGCCCCTGCATTCAGACTTCCCTGGACTTCTATTGCTTAAGCTGATAAGTCTCTTGTTTTTAAGCCAGTTGGTATTAGAATTTGCTATGGAAAAGTTTCACAAGTAGGAGAACATAATAGCTTTTACTTAGTAAGTCATACTATGTGCCCTGGTACCATGTCATTTCCCCATCTATTTATCTATTCATCCAGTCAAGAGACAGCTAAGTACTAACTGTGTACCAGGAACTTTACTCAGCACTGGGCTACAAGAGCAAACAAAATATACAGTCTTTTTCCTTTGGGGGTTTACGTTCTGCTAGGAAACACAGGATAAAAAATAAATTCAAAAATAACTTTAGTATGTAATTGAAACTTATGAATAAGTATGAAGAGGAAATAGCATTCTGAGATAAAGTGGTAGGCATGAGTAGTATCTAATTTTAGACAGGGTGGCCTCTCTGAAGAGCTGACTTCTAAGCCCGTCAGAGGATAAGAAGGCACAAGCTGTGAGAGTATAGAAATTTCCAGGCAGAGGAAACATAACATACAAAGGCCTTAGGCTATGATAGGAAACAACCTGACGTGTTGTTACCTGAGAGGAAGAGTAAGGAGGGGGCAGGAGACAACACGGCAAGACAACATCACAGCCTTGAAAATAATGATGAGGGGTTTGAATTCTATGCTGAGTGCAACAAGTTACTGATGAAATACTGTACTTAGAAAAGTGAAATGACTGAATTTGGGTTTTAAGAAGAATCACTCTTGGCTCATGAAAAGGGAAATAAAGGGGAGGACAAGTGTGCACACGGAGAGTGACGTAGGTGCTACTGCATAAGTTTATGCAGTAGCTAGCATTAGGGAGGTGGCAGTGGTGAAAAAGAGACATAGATGGATTGGTGATATATATTTGGAGATAGTGGGATTTTCTAGTCAATTGAATGTGGAGGTTGAGGAAGGAGAAGGAACCAGAAATGATGTTAGTAAACAGGCTCAGAGAGATAAGGACTTGCTTAAGATCACATCACTGGCAAGTGACAAAGTTAAGATTTTGTCTGCCTCCCTATACCGGATTCCAGGTCATTTAATTCCAGAGGACATGCTCTTAGCAATCTTGTTTTCCAAACTGCTGCCTGCCCAAAGTCATATAGCTGGAAAAAAGGGTGGCTGAAATACATATGCTGACTTTTTAAAAAAGGACAGTAAGGGAAGACTTCTGCTTTATAAAAGTGTAATGTTGACACAAGAATGTCCCAATATTGAGCTGGTCAGATCTGTTCTAGAGCAATCCTGTCTTTGAGGCAGTCCCTGGAGGAGGAGGGATTGAACACAAACTGACAGCCCAGGAGCTAGATGGCCCTACGGCAGGTTCAGGTACATGCTAAGCCAGAGCCATCTCACAGCAAGGCTGCGGACACCATCTTGCTCAAGTCCAGTCTGTTGCCAATGGAAACCAGAGCAGCTCAGGAATCTTAGGCCTCAGCAGGCCATTGGCAGCCCGAAGACCTCCCCCAGGGACCTTTGCTTGAATTCAACCTCCACAATCCCAGATGAGAGCTCCTGAGATACCTCAGCCCAAGAGAACAAAATTCTTTGGATGACCTCATGTGAACTCAGTCATTAAACAAGAACACCCACTCTATGCCAGAGCAGTAAACAAAACAGCCAGGTCCCTGCCCACACAGTGCTTCCAGTCTGGTCAGTTTTCACTGGACTTGGCAGCTCAGAAATTCATGGAGTAAGGAGATGGGCTAACTGTTCAAAAGTGTCTACCAGTATAGGGCTAAGCAGAACAGTCACACGCATGACTTTTCAGACTTCTAAAAGCTAGGGGCACCCCTACTCTCGAAGACTAAAAGAGAACACTTTGGCTCAAGACCAGAAAAAAAATCACTTCTTCAGGTGGAGAGTGCACGTCCCACACGGACAGGACCTTGGTGCAGCTCCTGGAATAGCGCCTGGCACACGACAGGTGGCAAGCACACTTACTGAGGAAGCGGATGGCTGGACCAGCAGGAGGAAACAGGAGCGGACCTTCAGTGTTGTGTCTTGCCACATTTCAAACTGTTCTCCCTCAGGGCCTGTCACTCCGCTGTGCATAGGTGGTTATTTGTAGACATGTACATCCCATCACTCTGTAAGCCCCCCAGGGGCTAAATTTTGTTCATATTTTATCTCCTGTGATAATTAATCTGGGTCCAAGGTATGTGATCAATGGGTGTAGAATAAATGGATATGAAAATAAGGAAGGAGGTAAAGTGAGGAAAGGGGGAAGGACAGAGGGAGAGGGGAAGAAAGGGAGGAACAAAGAAAGAGGGGGGCACTTAGAGAGGGAGGGAAGTGAAGGGGAGGAGACTGAGGAGGGAAAGGGGAGATTGAGAGAAGGCTCAATCTGATGACACAACTACATATGGTAGCCCCAGCCTGATCTATTCTGGGTAAGATGTCAGATGACAAAGTCATGTGGGAAAGAATAAGCCTAGTTTTGGAGTCACAAGGACATGAGTTAGAATCCTAGCCCAGCTATCAGCTACCTGTATAATGCCACTCAACATCTCTGAGCCTCATTCTGCATAGCTATACAATGGGGATCGCAGGTTCTTCCCACACCCCACCCTAGGTATAAGAATTATATAGGGTGATATATATAAAATGCCACCTAGTAGTTTGCCTCCTTCCTTCCATACCCCAACTTTGGCTCTTTTCCTGACTGGCTGGGTTACACCAGCATGCCAGTCCACTGCCCTGGCACCCATCTCCCTATCCTAGGTGGGGAGAGCTCTGTGGCCTAGCTAGGAAAAAGGCCAACCAGATCCATGTGGATTCAAAACTGTACCCAGGAGCCTCATACAAGTTTACTTTTCTGGTTCAATTTTACACAGCTTCCTGCTTCACACAGCCTGTGTCGGGGCCACTCCCAGCCAATGGGAAACTAAGGTGGTGGCAGAGGTCAGACAGCATTCTTCTCCATCCCCAAAACAAGGCTTGGTTTTAAACATGGCAACGCAAGGATAGAAAAAAAGGGGAAAGAGAACCTTGCCCAGTTAGAACCACACAAAAGCCCCTTACCAGACCCACATCCATCTTCCATTCAAAAAACGCCACCGGCGAGAGCTTATTCAGGGGATGCTGAGGCTCGTGGCTCCGGCCCTGGAATCCCAGCCTCTGCAGCACCCACCCCTGCCTGCTAGAACTGATTCCATCCAGCACTTGCCACTTCCTTTAACAACTTTTAACAAGGAAGCTGCTAAAAAAAAAAAAAAAATGGCTCCATGCCAGCAGGCTCTGAAATCATTTCCCCAGTTGTAGCCAGAACAAGAAGCTGTGATTTTTAGTTTTTAACCTGTGGAAGGGTGGAGAGGGATGGAAACAGTCATAGTGTATGACGTAGATGTCCAGGGAGGGGAAAGAGATCCTGTCTCTAAATTCACTTTCCTGCCCATCCCCTAGTTCCTCCAACCCTCCAGGCCTGGCCTCCTTGCAGGTGGCTTCTTAGCCCCACACCACCATCAGGAGCACTGTCTCCCCGTTCACCCATTCCCATGATGAATCTAGCCTTCTCATTACTAGGAGTTTTATTTTCTTAAAACGAACTAATGTCCTCTCTCTCTCTCTCCCTCTCTTTCTCTCCCTCCCCCACTCTCTCTTTCCTCTCTAATCTACATGCAGTTCAGTGATCTCCAATATAAAACCCCAACCCCTGTGCTCTCCGTGAACCCACCCGTGTTTCCTCAGCAGTGAGGACAGCACCAGCTTTCTCAGACCTTGCTCAAGGTCTCGGGGTCTTTGCAGGTACTAATCCCAGCATCTGGGGTGCTCTTCCCCCTCCCCCAGGCTAGCTCCTGGCTCTCAGAGGAACCCTCCCGGGTGCTGCTGATCTTCCCTTGCCCTTCTCGGGCTGAGTTTGCCGGCTTGCTCCCACAGATCCCAGGCCAGCTTTAGTCAGGGCACTTGGTGCCCGCTCTTGACGCGTGCGTTCACTCCAGCCTGGGAGCTCTGGGAACTGGGGAGTGTCTTTAGCATCCTAGCTCTCAGCACAGGGCCCCGCCAGGACAGGCACCCGACCTGCACTGCTCGATATGATAGCCGTATGCCTATTTAAATTAAAATTCATTACGTTGACATTTAAATTTTGGCTTCTCAGCCACACTATGCATATATCACGTGCTCCACGGCCAGATGTGGTGGGTGTCCACCACGTTGGACAGAACGGCACAGAACGTTTCTATCTTCACAGAAAAGTCTTTTGGACAGTGTCACTCGAGACCAAGGTCTGATGGCTGGCTAACATGTGAAGGCATCTCCCAAGCTATCTGTCTCTACATCCTTGGAAGAGGGAAAGGCGGAGGAATCCAAGGCCACACGTGTCAGAAGCATCACGGTAGACTCCGCAGCTGCGGAGGGCTGAGGCCTGACTCAAGGAGGAAGGGAACCAAGAGAGCAGAGTCCCTTCATCCTCCCCAGAAACGGAGAAGTGCAACCACCGCCCTGCGGCCCCTGCTACATCCCTCCCTGCTCTTCGTCCGGCGGAAAGGCATTATTTCCTGGAAACTTTATAACCACAAACTAGTGACCACAATCTAAAGTCAAAAGCTGGAATAATATTTAGATAACCCGAGAGAAACAGACCCCAGGAAGGCAATATTGAAAAGGAAGAAGGAAATTATGCACACACACGTGGCCACACACATGCATGATGTATGTAGTTTCCTGAGGGAAAAATCAGGGTTCCTGTCATGAAGTGTTAAGATCCTCAGGGAACTCATTGAGGAGCCTGAGGGACAAACCCCACCACACAAAGATCATCCCCAGAGGCCTTGGGGAGCACCCTGGGTAAACTGTCAAGTATTAACTGTCAGATATCATGGATTTGGATATCTTCCCCCAAAACACAAACAACAAAAAGGGCAGATAGATAAGAGACCCCGTTTTAAAGTCTGGCATCTGCAGGTTCCATCCTATGGTGATTTCAGTCACTCCTTCATCCAGCAAATACTTGTCTGGGGTTTTCCAGGCAGGCGCTGTGCTGCTGGGCGCCCAGTCTCTTCTGGGCACAGGCCAATGCCTTCTATGTATGCCTCTATGTGAGCAGGCGGGCATCCCTCAAACACAGCCATTCCTAAGAGCATGAAGAAATCTTATCTCTTATTATTAAGAAGAATGAGATGCATTTGTAAGGTACTAACACAGAGATGAGTTTAGACTAAAACTTGCAGAATGATATACATTGTATGACTCTATTTTAGCAACTATAAAAAAAAATGGGAAACAAATTTACATGAAAATAAAAACCATGTGGTACCCTGGACTGGATCCTAGAATAGAAAGGGGACATTTATGGAGAAATTGGTGAACTCCAAATATATTTTGGAGTTTAGTTAATAGTAATGTACCAATGTGGTTTTCTTAGTTTTGACAAATCTGCCGTGGTGATGTATGATATTAACGACGGGGAAACTGGATGAAGTCTGTACTCTCTCTGCAACTTTTCTGTAAATCTAAAACTTTTCCAAAACAAAATGGTTATTTAAGAAAATAAACAGTGTTTTAGATCAGCGGTCCCCAACCTTTTTGGCACCAGGACCGGTGCTCCTGTGAGAATCTAATGCCTGATGGATGATCTGAGGTGGAGCTGAGGTGGTGATGCTAGCGCTGAGGCTGCAAATACAGATGAAGCTTCGCTCGCTGGCCCGCTGCTCACCTCCTGTGTGGCCCAGTTCCTAATAGGCCATAGATTGGTACCGGTCTGCAGCCTGGGGGTTGTGGACCCTTGGTTTAGATGACATTCAGAAGTCTAAGGATTCTATCTCTGAGGTCAACTTGGCAAGGCATAGGTTTTTATGCTCTTTGGAACTTTGGTTTTCTGCAATTTGCACCTTTATTTGAAGCGCCACTTCTAGAACCAATTTTCACTAAAAGCACAGGATCCAACAGAGCCTAGGGTGAGTGGTGTCAGATGGGTGTCAGTCAGAGTCCAAACAACTGTCTGAGGTTAAGAAACAGAATAAAACAGATTTACAGCTCAGAGCTAGCCTGAGGCCTGTGCCCAGGGAGCCCTCTAACTCTGGGCCCCATCGCTATGCTCCCACACATGTACAAGGAGAAACACATACAAGGAGCAGAGCCAAGCACAGGCAGCCCCGTCTCCATTTCCCGGGATTACTAAAGGAAACAGCTCTTCTCCCAACCTTTAGAATACTCTGGCCTGGGCCTAAGAACCAATGTGAGATTTGAAGGGAAGACACAGAGCAATCTTCAGAAAAGAGTCTGAAGAGTTTGTTTGGGGAGGATGAAGTGACACCCAGCCAATGATTTCTTGTGGCTCTTAAAACCCAGGCAGAAAGCTGCTGGCTGCTCCCCCACACCTTCAGGTAGCCGGGTCCAGCCTCCTCCGGCTCCACACTCCCTCCTCCCTCATTTCCTCCGCCCTGCTGGTAAGGATGGTGAGGATGCCCAAGTGTGGCCCCTGGGACCCACAGGGAGTGAGAAAGGGCCCTAGGCCCAGCTCCAGACTGTCCTGTGTGCCATCTGCCTTCTGTCTTAAGCCCTGGAATGACTCCCACTGCCTTTTGATTCAGAAAACTGCCTCTGTTCTCGGCCTTCTGTTCACGTCCCCTTCCTTTCATTCCCAGATGGCTATTTAAAACTGCCCCATACGCAAGAGACCCAGTGGTCTCTGCTGGGTTTGGCTCTCGCCAGGAAATACCAGCAGCTGAGAAGGAAAGGTGGGGGAATTGCCTGAATTTTCCCTCCTCCGCCCCAACAAACACCACAGTGCCTCCAAGCACTGGACCCTCACAGCTGTCTCAGCGAGCAAGCAGCACGTGGTATTCTCCCATTTTACAGAGAAGGAAACTGAGGCTTAGGGAGGTGAAAGGTTTTGGCCAGGTTCCCAGAGTCAGGCCAAGAACCAGGCGTTCCTGAGAGGAAGGAAAGAGAAGCGGCTAAGAGCAAAGGCTCCGAGCCAGGTCTGGAGGGATGCCTAGCTCTGCTCCTCACAGCTCTGGGATCCCGAGTGAGTCAGGAAACCCCACAGGGCCCCAGCTTCCTCAACCGTGCAATAGCAGAAATGGTACCTGCCCCGCAGGGATGTTGGGGCAACTGGATAAAACATGCACATATACAGCACTACATGCCAGATGTGCCCTGTGTGTGTTGGCTTTGAAGGAAAATGAGCAGGAGGCTCTGAGGAGCCCCGGGCCCACTGTAGTTATGGTGCAGCCCAATAACGAGGCCTCCCAGTGAGGTCCTGATCGGGCTCCTGGAAGCACAACCCTTTGTGAATGAAGGGGTATCAGTATGGTCAGAAGGGGAGTCCCAAAGGGTTCTGAGGACTCTTTGGGGTACTGGCCCAATCAGCCTTCTTCTCCCCGGGGGGCAGCAGCTCTCCTAGCGCTCTTTACAGACATAGACTCATAAGCGAATGGGTATGGCAGGGAGGTAGACCTTTGGGCTATGGCCCCTATACTGGCCTTTCTTGTAGTACATTAAAAGCCAGGTCTTGGAGTAACCTGTGTCACCACCCATTCACGACCAAAGCCTTGACTCCTGGGGACAGTCACCATGTCATGATGAGATTTGTCCTTCCTTCCTCTCAAACAAGTAATTGTCAGATCAGGACCAATGCTCAATGTGGGTTTTGTGGCAAACAACCCAGAGAAGGTAGGTCTTGGTCTCAGAGAGCTTGTACTCCAATGGGAGAGTAGGCAGACCACATACAACAAATAAGTTAGATAACTCCAGAAAGTGGTCAGTGTCATTGAAAAAATCAGCCAAAGTGCACTGGTAGAGACTGAAGGGTGGGAGTCAGCTTTAGATAGATTATCAGGGAAGACTGCTCAGAGGAGGTGACAATGGACCTACACTAGAATGATGTTCAGTCTAGGAAGAGAAAAGAACAAGTACAAAAGTCAGACCAGAGAAAGCAAAGGGGAGGGTCAGCTAGATGATACAGAGAAAGGCAGGCAGAGGCCAAAGAGTGTGAAGCATCTGGTGTTTATTTGGAAAGAAATAAGAAGCACTGGAAAATGACATAATCCAATTTATGTTTCTTACTGGCTGCCGTGTAGAAAATAGGATGACGTGAGTAAACGATAAAGTAGGGAGACAGTTAAGGGGCTGTAGCAGGAGCTTGGGCAAAGAGGACGGTGGCCTGGACCATAGTGTTAGTGGAAGAGACACAGAGAGGTGGACAGGTCTGCAGTATGTCTTGGGGCAGAGCCCACAGGTCTCACTAAGGGGACGCACATGGAAGTAAGGGCAAGGGAGGAATCAGGGAGGCCTCTTGGGCTTGTGGCTTGAGCAACAGGGTAGATAATGCTACCATTTTCTGAGATGGGAAGATAAAGTGCGAAGAAAACGTGCCTATATGTATGGGAAGGGTAAGACAAGGGCTCTGCTTAAAGCATGTTAGTTTCAGAGCTGCCTCATGATCTGCAAGTCACTGGAGAGGTCACTGGGCAGCTGGAGGCGTTCCTATTGTCTCACCCTGACCCCTCCCCATCCCCAGAGATCTCCGCCCCAGCCTTCCACATCACGTGGCACCCTGGCTCCCAAACCGCATCTGACTTTTAGGCTCTCCTGACTGCCTGACTCCTGCATACAAATGAGCCTGTCTCCCAGTTACCACCCAGCTCTGACCTATCACTCATGACATGGTTGTTCAAACATCACCTGACTCAGTATCTGCTATGCCTCTGGGCTGGCTGGGAGACCGCCCCCCTGCTGCCACCAAAGGACTCTCCAGGAGCCAAACAACACCTGCAGCTGGGGTCCATGGTACCTGGTTCTTATCTTAAAGATAGATAAGGGGAAAGCTGGGTCCCTACACTCTTTGAATCTCTGGAGATCCAAGGGAAATCTCCTAATTGCTAAGCCATCTGCAAAAGAGGCCTTGGCACAAGAAAGGAAGTTAAAGGTATAGTTTGGAGTCTAGCAGGACTGCATCTGAACCTCAAGCCCCCCTGTTACTAGCTCTGGGACCATGGCCTCTTGAACCCAGTGGTCCTCATCTGTCAAGTAGGGATGATGTTGATGAGATGCTAGGCAACTCACTGATCTTGTAGGGCTCTGATGTCCTCAAATGTAACCTACACATGAGTGTTTGGAAACTGCTTTTGATTTCTGAGATCTTGGGGAGGGAGGGGTAAACGCTGAGATTGGGCTAGGGGATGGAGGGATCATTCAATGCTTCATAGTCTTCAAGTCCATCATTTTCAATTTGTCACCATGGATTAAACATTACATGTTGGGATCTCCCTCCTGTATGGCAGGGTGGGTGGGAGATGGATAGAGAGCGATTACACCTATCACGTGCATGTGTCCATGTGACTTAATGCTCAAGAAACCACCATCCCGCAAAGCAGTTTCCCTGAGCCTTCACATTGGCCAACTCCTTTCTGCCAGCTTCCTAAAGGCTGGCATATGTCACAAATACGAGGGCCGCTGGGGCCAGGGCCAGGAGCGTGTAAGGTGCTGAGAGCTCCTCTGTGGTTCTCCGTCCTTACCCCACCTCCCCTCACCCCCTTCCCCCACGACGGGAACCTTCCATGTTCATGTCACCTCCTGTTCAGGAATCTCTCCCAGGAAAAATTCCTAAATATATAAATAGCTTTATAAATAATGTTGACAACTATGTTATACATAATAACTCACAACTAGAATTAACCTCTCTGCCTGGTAAACTACATCACATATACTCAATCAAATATTATTCAGCCACTTAAAAAAAAAACGTTTACTAAGTGTGAAAATATGAGGAAATATGCTGGTTATCATGTCAAATGATATGAGCAAAATATAAAATTGTGTATTCAGGATGACTTAAACCAGTGTTGCCCAAAAGAAATATAATTCAAACCGCAGACTTAAATTTTAATTTTTGAGTAGCTGCATTTTAAAAAGTAAATATATATAAAACTAATTTTAATTTAATAAGATTTTTAGCTTAATATATCCAAAATAGTATCATCTCAACATATATGAAAGTTATTATTGAATTTTTATCTTTATCAGCACATCCCAGTGTGGACTAGGTCATTCCAAGATAATAACAGTCACATTGGTTAGTAACTACCTTACTAGATTGCACATTAGAAATTTTTAAAACACTAAGTATTAGGGAAATAAAAGACTAGAAAAAAATAACAACATCTTAATGATCACAGTCTTTCCTTGAGTGGTGGGAATATGAATGTGATTTTTCCCAACCCCTTTCTGCTTCAAAGTGTCTATAAATAATGAATTCATATTACTTTAAAACAATAGCAAGAGCCAATCTTTTTCATTTTAGAATAGAAGTAAGGGATTAAAAGATCTGACTGGGTGAACTGTTCCTGTCGAGGACTGATTGATTGACTTATGCCCCTGAGAGCCCTCCTGTACCTCTAACACCTGGCATAAGGTACGCTCGCTCTCTGCGCATACGCTTTATTACTTGAGTAGTGAGGTGGGAGGGTGGGTAGTTTGGACGGGAAGAGGGAACAAAGGAGGAAAAATAATATACTATAGCAGTTACAAGAGAAAACTTAACTCAGACTCTTGTTTCCAAATCCCAAAGCTATCACTTACTAGCTGTATGATTATAAACAAGTTATTTAACCATTCTATGCTTTAATTCCTTCAAGTATAAAATGGCAATAAGAATAGGAACCCTTCACAGGGTTTTGTGAGAATTACGTGAGATTATCTATATAAAGGGTTTTAATAGTGTCTGTCGTACTCAGTGTTTTCAGAAATGTGGCTACTGTCCTTATGGTAAACCAATGAACGACCGGTGCAGTAAAGCAATAGCACCCAGGGCACAAGCTAGAGCCACGTTTACCCTGTGTTCCTCTTGCTGCTGCTGTCCCCTCCAACATCCCCTCTTCTGAGAGTAGAGAGCATCACCCCTCGGTCGTAGCCACAGTAGAGCTGTCCCTGGGTTTGCGTGTGGTCCCTTTGCTTGACTGCCACATACCGCAGCCCCTGACCCGCGTCCCCAGGGCCCACATACCTGCACCACCTCTGGCCTCACGTTGAAGGTGTACAGCCAGTCACTGAAGCGAGGGTAGCTGTTGAGCTCTGAGGTCCTCTCACCAGGAGCCACGCTCAGCTTGCACTGCCGCTGCTTGCAAATGTACCGGACCAGCTTCGCCTGCGGGGAGCCCAGGAAAGAAAAGGCTGATTCATTAGGGGCACATGCATGTGGCCGCCCTGAGCACACTACAGGGGAGCTCTGGCAAACAGGAGCAATGTGAGGAGGACAGGATCCTGTTGGATTCCCCTTTGTTACCAGTCCAACGGCACTGAAGCAGGAAAGTGACGAGGGAGGCGAGAAGATGGGTATGGGAGAGCCAGTAGGAAACCCGGACAACCACCTATAACCCTCAACCCCACCCAAGGCTGCTGACACTGCCTCGCCCTTGGGACCATGATCCTCAGACAGTAGTAATGGGCAAGACTGGTCAGAACAGAAAACAGGGCTAAAACATAAGAAGGACTTCCTGCCTGAGTAGGGGAGACGGAATGGGGGAGGTTAGGATGCGGGGGTGGTTAATAATGAACAGCCTTCTACTTAGGATGTTTCCAGCCTATAATTAGGTTGCCTGGGTTGGGATCCAGGGGCTCCCTAGCCCTGTGACCTTGGACAAGTTACTTAACGCTCTAACCCCAGAAAAGCCTCTGTTCCCTCCTCCACAAAATGGGTAGACCCTCCCTCTCAGGGAGGTTGAGAAGAAATGAAAAACGTAGTGCATGCCCAGCCCACACGTGTTGACCACGCCTGTTAGGCTGTGGCATTACTGGCAAGGGTCCTTGACTCTGGTCTGACAATAGGCTTTTAGGATTCACACTGTGCAATAGATGCAAATTTCAGATATGTGAGTCTGTACATTTTTCAGGGGAAAGACTGTCCACAGCTTTCAGACGCCTAAAACTACAAAGGAAACAAAATTAAATAAGGTCAACCTGACGTCCTCTTTGACAAACACTAGTCTCTGACTGGGTGGCCCGTACTCTATTGAGGAGTGCAGAGTGGGGCACAGCCTGAGGCTGATTAAAAAGAAGGGGGAATAGACTTGAACAGATGGAAATGAGTTCACAAGCTGAGGAAGACCAGGGTCCTAGCTCGGCTCAGAGCAAGTGACCCAGGAATTCAGTGAGAGCTGCTGAGATGGTGACTAGACTAGTGGCCTCACTGGTAACTTGCGAGTTTCCCCAGAGGGCAAGCACCACCTTCAAAGTCTTGCCCTTAGAGCTACTTCCCAGTCCTATTGCCCCTCAAGGCTTTTGTTGCTGTTAACACATTCTTTTATCTTTCATTGGTAAATATCTCAGTATATTTCTCTAAAGGGTAAGGACTCTTTCTGTTAGCAGAGTCACAATCTAAAAAAATAATTAACAATAATAATTTAAAATTTCAAATATCTAGAAAGGCTCCCAGTATTCCAAACAGGATCTCTTGACCATTTTTGGACCCTGGACCCTTTGGCAGTCTGGGGAGGTCCATCCCTTTCTAAGAATAGCACTTTTAAGTATAAAAACAAAACACTTAGGATTGTAAAGGAAATCAATTATATGTAAATATGTTTACCAAAATATTACTTAAAATTGTGATAGGGTACCAAAAGCTTCTTTATTAAAGCAGTAAATAACATATAGCTGTGGGTCTCATAACTATCATAACTTTGATAACACTTCAAAATGCTTTTCCAGACAGCTCCACAATTGTAACATGATACGAAAACAGCGGTGATTTTTACTTGTGACCCAGACACACATATTTGCTAAGATGACTGTGCTTTGTTGCCTATATCCAAATCAAATTACATACTAAATTTCAATTAAGGTTAATGATAATAAAGATACCAATTTTTCCTGCAAATTCATAGACCCCCAGAATTCTCTCCATAGCCCCCAGGTAAAGAATCCTTGTGGCTAGAGGGATGTTAAGGCAGGAAATGAGACCCGCAATGACAACAAAACCATCGCTTCTGTGTCAGCCTTTCTGAAATCTCCCCCAGAAACTCGTTTGGTCTCAGCCTCACAGTCTGCCGGACGCAGGGGCACTGGTCCACTCATGTGGCCTGGAGCTCTGCTAAATCCTGCTATCGTCACAGGGCTCAGTAGCAAGTGCGGACAATTGTTAGAGAGTGAACACTAAGTGAGAACAAAAATAATTCCACACAATTGTACAGTTTCGACATTTAGTGAAACCTAGACAGAGGCAAACCTATAGCATTCCTGCACTATGTGCCCCTCAGGTACCCAGAGCAGACGTTACTAATTGAACATTCTCTGCAGAGGCTTTACACCTCTGAGCAGATGGTAATGGACCACTCTGCAGAGGCAGGCAACTCCAAGTCACCACACGAGAAGTATATTTGCTGTCCTGTTATGGAACCTAAGTTCCTGGGAACATTTTCAGAGCGTGAAACTCACAAATGTGAAGACATGAGTCCCTCTTTTATCCTAAAGAGCTAAGTGGAGGCACTCACATCCCTCATCCAGGCTCTCCCCATTCTGGTCCATCCCTCTCCGTGTGACCAGAGGCCAATTCCAAAATCACGGCCCCAACCTTTCCTTCCAGGCTCATCTACTCTCCTCCTTGCCCTGCACATACATATTCACCTAGGAGCTATTCCTCAAATACGTCCTGTACTTTCCTATCCGCTGGGCCTCTGCTCAAACTGTCTGCTCTGGCCAGAGTCCTCCCTCCTCCAGCCACAGTGTCCTTGGCCTAGGCGAGACTTCCCAGGCCTGATTAGAGTTTCCTGTCTCCCCTTCCAATTGTTCTGTCTGCATCGTGGTAGCAGCCCCTCGCACAGCAGGCCTCACAGTCAAGCTTCTGACAGGGTCTCTACCAACAGATGTGAGCTCCCAGGGCAGCAGACACAGAACAGGTTTCAGAGGTCAACAGAATCTGGGTTCAAATCTAGGTTCTGCCATTTACCAGTTGTGTGACCTCGGGGAAGTTTGTTAATTTTTCTGAGTCTTGGTTCCCTCACCCATACAATAGGAATGATAATGCCTGGCTCATGGTCTATTGGGAGGATTGAGCCACAGTGTGGAAATTCATACTAGGTTAGTCCCCCTATTATTACACATCAGGGCAGGTACTGTGTCTACCACATTTGTAGCTGTACCCACACGTCTATTACTGCACCTGGCTCATAACACGTGCCCAAAAATTCTGAGGAAGGGAAGAAGCAAGGAAAACCTGTGGGCCTTCTCCCCATGTTAAAACATTTCTCACTGCCAGTTTTTACCTTCATTCTAAACGACTCTCAAACCACAGCTTCAAAGAGCTGACCAGAGACAGGAGGAATACATCAAATAACTGTGCCAGGTCAAAACCATTTTTTCCCATGTTAACCAAAGAGGTCGGGCTGCCGGCACACACAGCAGCAGCGGGGAAGGCTGTCTGCCACTGGCATGAGAGTTTCCAGGGCCAAATTCTGGGGGCCGATTAGTAAGACACCCATTCTGCAGAAGACTTAGGTCATCACAGGTTGACATCAAGGTCAGCCAGTCTGGCCTCGGCAATAAGCCAGGGTTTGGGGCTTATTCTAGCCTTTTTCAGCCTCCAGGCTCTCTGCCTTCTGCCAGGAAGGTTCTTACCAGTGATGCTTCAGTCTCCACGGCTCAGCTTAGATCTCCATTTCTCTCAGCCTTCTCTAAGTCCTTCAGCCCTGCTCCTCAGCCCCTGCCCTCTCCCCCATCAGATCACATATTATGGTTCTAATATTTTACTTGTCTACTTCTTTCTTTAGACTGTCAGCTCCATGAGGCCAGATGTCTGGTCTGTGTTCCTGGTCACCACTAGGTCCCCAGGAATCAGCATAGCTCCTGGTACATGGTTTGCTAGTATGAGACTTTTGCGGAATTAATGAATGAACACACATTTTGTAGCCCTGACAGGCGCATATGTTTACCAAAATGACAATGGAAAACAAATGCCAGTTGAGCAAGTGATGACTCAGGAGCCTGAGAGTCTCAAAAACCTGGGCAAGTTCCCCAGAAGAGGAGTAAGCAGTTTCTTTTGTTTAAAGGTGGCTAAAGATCCCTGCTAGACAGCTCCAAGCAGGCCCGTGGGTAGGACTGTGCTGAACGTGAAACGATTCTCCCTCGACCTAGTTAACAACCCGCACGCCTGGCTGGCAGTGCTCTGGGACCCCTTTGCCAGCAGGTCTGGTGCCCTGGCAGTCGCCATCTTTCAGAGCGCACAAAGAAGAAATGACACCTGCAGACCTGGGTTCTGCTAAATGAGCAAAGCTTTTCTCATTCACACAGGACACAGGCACCGAGTGTGCAGCAGCTCATATCCGAGCCATGTACAGCTGTTCTCACTTTTTGGAAAGTTGGTCACAGTCACACAAGCACCCAGGGGCTACTTTCCCAGAGAAACCACAGTGGGGCCTGCCAACCCAGCCCCAGGGGCCTGCAAGGGGACCTTTCATGGGTAGCATCATTTTCTCTTAACCACAAAACCACAACATATAAATTTTCCGGAATAGAAAAGCACCTGGGGTTTCAGCGATGGAACCAGCAGCAAGGGGGAGTCATTAGCACGCTGGCCCTCGGGGAGGACCAAGGGCTAGAACTAAAGTCTCACCCCCACCCCCAATATTCTTTTGCTTCATTAGTGTGTGACCCACCCCTCTCCTTACACTCAGCCTGGTTGACAGAAGGAGCAGAAGAGCATCAAGTCAGCCCACAAGCAGTTGGTGGGTACAATCGCTCAGCAGATGCTCACCAAGTGTCCTAGAGTGGAAGGTCTAGGCTCTGGTCCCAGCTCTGACATTTAGATCAAGGACCTTGGGGAAATTCCCCTTAGCTCAGCTTCAATCTGACCACCTATAAAAATGGTATCATTTTATAAAAGTTGGGGCCAAAGTAACTGAAAAAAAAAATGCCTGGAACAAGAAAAACAACATAGAGGTCCTACCCTGTTACCGTTATTTGCTCTAACCACATCCAAGAGGAAGCGCAGCTCTGTGAGGAAGAACGAACTCTAGAGACAGTCTCAAAGTTCCTCACCACCGCTCCCCCCCCCAGCAGATGAACACAGATTTAACCTCAGCCTCAGTTTTCCCACCTGTAAATTGGGGTTGATCTGTTTCAAAAGGCTACTGCGGAGATTTACATGAGAAAATATGGATTTAAGATGTTCACACGCTCAGTGGTAATTGTGGTAGGTGGCACTTTCACCCAGCTAAGTGTTCAGGTCCTCCTATAACCTTTCTGGGCTGTAGGGAGGATGTGGGTGGTATCAGGCCCATTTCAGAGATGAGGCTAGAGAAGACCTCGCAAGCTAGTGTTCGCCTTCAGGACAATGCTGGTGGAACTTATATAGATTAGGTACATATATTTTAAAGACATGAGGGCCAAGGCCCGGCTCACTGGTTGACTTCAGGGAATCTGAGTCCTCCCTCTCCTCAAAGTGCTCACACCTCCACCATCAGCAGTGGAGGCTGTGGCTGGAGGGGAGCTACATCCACCCCAGGAAGGCCGCTCACCCAGACAAGCACCTGCACCCCTAATCTGGCATCCTGATCAGTTTCAAATGTAATCTGCCACCTCTAGCTGCTCGAGCATGAGTCCAACATGCTCGTGAGCATCACTTCCATGGAGGCGAGGCCTGTCAGACATCCCTGACGTGCAGTCACCTGTTAAAGCAGTGGTCCCCAAATCTTTTCAGCACCAGCGGCTGGTGCTCCTATGAGAATCTAATGCCTGATAATCTGAGGTGGAGCTGAGGGGGTGATGCTAGCGCTGGGGGGCAGCTGTAAATACAGAGGGAACGTCGCTCGCCTGCCTGCCGTTCACCTCTTGCTGTGTGGCCTGGTTTCTAACAGGCCATGGACTGCTACCGGTCCATGGCCTGGGGGTTGGGGACCCCTGTGTCAGAGCTCCCAAAGCATATGCCACTGAAAGAGAGAAACTTCTGCAGGAAAAGGAAGCAGCTCCCCGAACCACAAGGGATGCAGGAACACAAAAGGCCTTATGTGTCTGCTCGGCTCAGAGCTGCCAAGTGCAGTGGCCGCAGCCTCTCCAAGGGAGGGCTCTTTCCTTGCCATTCTTCTTTTATGTTGAGCCTACACCCACCTCCCTGCAGCTGGCACCTGCAGATCTCAGGTTCACCCTTTAGAGCACATCATGGTTATCAAAGGTGACCCACAGGCCAGGCTGATCTGGGACACGGGGCTCTTCTGCAGCCACAGAACTGATATCCCTTGGAGGCCACCACAGCGGGCTGGAGTGGTAGTTGCCCTGCCCTCAAAAGAGAGAGGGCAATGCCGGCTGAAGCGGTCATCCTAACAGAAACCTCTTGCAGGCTTCCCAGAGTGGTTGGCTAGGGGCCAGCCATTGTGCTGGACTAGCCAGGTGGCGCAGTGGTAATAACCAGGAAAACATTCCACCTGATGCATGGGTGTGCCCGCGCCTGTTTACCATCAGCACCTGTTCTGACTGGTCAGGGACCAGGCCTACCATTAGTTAATTGTTCCATCACCCCTAGCGGGAAACACGGGCTTGGCAGCCAGGCAGATCTAAGTTGCATTCCTGGTGCTATCACTTACCAGCTGTGTGGCAGTGACCAGTTTATCTTAGTTTCCTTATCTGCAAAGCGGAGAAAATAATATATGCTCCACGCTGAAAAATTCACTGCAGGATTCGTGTATGCAAGGTGCTTTGTCCAATGTCCAGAATACGTGAAGTGTTCACTAAGTAGGATGCTGCTCAGTCCAAAAGCATGGCCTTGATGAGGAGTGCAAAGACTTTCAGCCGGTGCCATTTGAATTACATCTTACCCAGACTTCTGCACCTTTGCAGAAAACATGTCTTTCCAGACAACTGATTACAAAGTCAACTTCACTCTAAAACCGCAGTGCCTGGGATATGGAGGTCCTTTCTGTGGGTGACCCCCAAATCCATGATCTGGGTATGATCCAGAAGTGGCCAGATGTTTAGAGGTTTGTCACCCACACTTTGACTCAGATCCTGGCTGCTGCAGGACCCTGAGCAGACTGTTACTCTTCCCAGTATCCCAGGTCTTTATGTCACAAGCAGGGCATGTGGTTCAGTATGGGGACAAATGGGACATATATTGAAATATAGATGGATGGACAAATGGACTCCAGGCACAGGCAGAGATGGACACACGATCCCCATGTACGGCAGCAGGCTTTCTCAATTATAGAAATCATGTCAATACCCAATGATCAACCCTAGTAGTAACAACGGTTTCTTCTATTTATATAGCACCTTATCACTTTCTCTCCCTGGATTCTCAATAAAAACCCCAGGAGGTAGGAAATGCAGTCGATCCCTCACAGCATAAGAATGATATCCCAACCTTCACACAACCCGAAAGCTGGCAACATCCCTGAGCATATCATTCTTCCCACAAAACATCACAGATCCTTCTAGACTCTTGATGGGAAGTACTGTGCACTCAACATCAACATCAATAAACACAGAGCTATGTCGAGACATGGGCGCTGGGCAGCCTGCTTGGCCCACTCACTAAGGGACGGCTACCTATCCTGCAAAAAGTCATGTGCAATTCTGAGTCCAGCCTCAGCACAATGACAAGTATGGCTCATTACTTAGGCCACTCACGAAGAGGCAAACCACATGTGCTGCACCCATTAGATTTACAGGTGTTATTTTATTACTCTCATTTTACAAATGAGGAAACGGGGGCACCAAAACCTTTGTAAGTTTCTCGAATCATAAAGGGACTCAGGCCTCAGCCCAATGCTCTGTTTCTTTGTACCATACCATCTCCCAAAATGACTCCTGCTATCCATCCCTTAGCTCCTCTAAGCTGTCCTGACCAGCACAAACATGATGACAGTGGGCAGAATCCACCTCTCTTATGGCCCAAAGCCCAAAATCTAGCAATGACCAGCCTGTTCCAAGCAGTGAATTCTCTGAATAAAAACTGCAGACTGAATCCACACTCTCCAAATGCGTCTGGTCACATAATGGGTCACTACATCTGATACTGATTTGCAATAACCTACCATCTGAGCTACACCCGATCAGGCTCCAAACCCGCTCTGAATTCATTAAAACTAGCCACCATCCTGCCTGGTACCTAGGACCGCTCCTTTCAAGGAGATCCCAGCATGCTTACAGAATGAGGTGAGGCACCTGGATGGCCACTCCACACTTCCATCCCCTGCCCGTCGACTTAGCCTCTCAGCCAGCAGGTGCAATTTTTGGACCAGCCTCCAGATCACTCACACCTATGGGACTTCCTCCCAGGTGGGCAGCACTGAGCTTAAGAGGATGTCCACGCAGTGCCAGTTCCCCGTCTACCCTATCCCAAACTTTAGGAAGCCACCAAAGCTCTTGCAACTCAATCCAGGCTTCCCTCAATGGACCCTGGAGCTGACGCTCCTTCCCCAGCACGGCTGGTTCTGCCCAGTCCTCAGGACTTGTCCCCTTACTTCTTCCACCTTCTCCCCAAAGCTGGAGCATGCTTCCAGGAACTTCCTGTCGGCCCAGGCAGCTAAGCGGTCTGGTCTGGCTGCCATGGCCAATGTATTGCAAAATGATTTCTGAGAATGTAAGGCGGCTTCTGGAGGTCATGACGCAGCTGGCAGCTCCAAGCATAGACACGAAGCAAGCCCAGCCCTCGGCCCCTGACACTGCCGAGCCCGGGGAGCTCTCGAGGGTACCAGTGGGGCTGCCATTGGAAGGAGAGGGGCAGAGGGAACGAGGGCATCAGGGAAAGTGAGGTGAGGAGAAAGTGACCTCAATCCCCAAGCCAGGCATTTCGCAACCAACCATCCTCTGCCCGCCTGTCTCTGTCTCTGCCCGTACTCTGCCAGAGAGGCTGCCAGATGTATGCATTTGTGCAGAGACAATCTCCCCACCAAGCCTCCCACTGGCAGCCCTGCCCTGACGTCAAACTCAGAGTCGGGAAACTTCAAACACAAACAAACAAGTCTGCCTCAGACCACAAATGGAACTGTGCCCAAGGAGGCTGGGAACTCAGGCTTCCCACCCTCCCCTGGCTCCATGGGGGCTGCGGACTCCAGGCCTGACGACAGGCTGCAGATGGGAGGTTCACACCCAAGTGGAGACAAACGGGATCAGTCTTTGTCCTGGCTGAGATGTGAGTGCCCACCGGAATCCTGCCCAGAAGCACTACCGAATTAGTCAACTTCCTCTGTATGATTAGCGCCCTCACTAGATACCATCACCCGCTCCGATTGTTCTGGTACCAAGTATGAGCAGGCAGGGCAAGGAGAGACTGACGTAGCTTAGAAGCATGTACAAAGCTTCTTGAGAGAGATGGAGCTTTAGCTGGGCCAGGGTGGACAGCCAAGAACCCAAGTTTTCTCAGCATCTCAGGCTCCATTGAGGTTGTGACACTCAACAGGAAAGGTTTTCAAGAAGAAGGCATTTCCCTAACTGAAATATCCTCAGATGGCTTCCACTTGAGAATTATGGTTGTTTGAGATGGTTCTTCAGAGAGCCATCTTAACCTTGAAAAGTCAGAGAATGAACTGTCTCGGGGCTGCCTCATTTCAATGCTATAAGCCAATACCCACATATGTTTTTTGGAACCAGAAGTCCTTGAGGGTTGTGAGGATTAACTGGACTAAGCCATAAGAAAGCAAGACACCAGCCTCATCTCCTAACTGCCCTGGGTCTGAAGTGATTGCACAGGGAAAGGAAAGAGAACCTCTATCCATCATTCATTCATTCATTCAACAAGTGGTCAGTAAACTTCTTCCCGATGCCGGGCACTGAGGCACTGCAACATAGTCACACGCAACCTGGTGCATAAGCTAGAGGAACTCACACAAGTAAGGGTGACAGATGTGTTCAAAGACGACCTGACCAGAGGGCTGTGGGAGGCAAAGAAGGAGAGCAGGTATGCCCGCCCCAAAGCTTCCCCGACTGTCCCAATGCTCAGTGTTCTTGCCCCAGAATCGAATCCTTAATTGACATAGCCTTTATCCCTGTTCAAACACTCCACATGCCTGTCTGAAGTTCATCAAACCCATGGAGCATAGCTTAGCCCTCAATCCCTCCATTACAAGAGGGAATCTCAGAGGATTCCCGGGACTGCATACCAGAAGGGACCTGGGTGTGAATTACCAAGCAGAGACCTAGAAAAACAGGCAGAGGCTACATCTAATGGCAAAGGTGGATTCCTGCCAATAGGCCCACCCCCTCACCTATCTTTAAGACCTGGTCCCTGGAAGCCACTAGAAGGGAGACATGAGGGAAGGTGAAGTGCTTCAGACTCTGATCTGAAAGCATCTGCTGTAAGAGAATGTGCCATATGCTGGGGAGATGGAAGGCTTTCCTTTCCAGCAAATGACTGTTTGCCTAGGAACTCAGGCCATCACAGAAAAGGGTAAAGGGCAATGCAGGGGCAGGGGGCAAGGGGCAAGGGACAAGTGGGCACCTTGGATACCAGGAGCCAAGTAATACGATGGTGAACTCCCCTGGCATGAGGGGTTCTGCATTAGGCACTCTTAGTATCTATCTGATATCCATTCTGGACCACTTCCTCGCTCACCGACTGATTTTATTTGGAGCAGCACTGTGCCCAGTAACGAATAGGTCTGAATCAGTGGTTCTCAACCCTGACTTCACATCCGCATAATTGATCTGGGATGGGGTCCCAGCATGACGACCGTGATGCTCCAGTCCCTACTTCCAGCATCCCTTGAAGCTAGCTATGTGACAGTTCTGCTCAATTACATATGAGGACATGTCTGCTGGAACTGCTGGGAGAGTGTTTCCTTTGCTCACAAGTGGGACAGTCTCTGGGGGTGCCCATTACCCACAATCCCCCTGCCTGCTCTGAAGATTAGAATCGTCGAGAGTTGTCCAGAGAACCAGAGATGCCAGCACTGTTCCGCTGTTGAACCGACACATACGCCACATAAGTCCAAATGTCTTGCTGTCGGAGAGACATAATGGCTACATTGCTGAAGTCATGTTTTCTGTTACTTCCAATAGAAAGTATTTCTGCTAACATTTATTAAGCCCACGATATTTCAAATCTCCTTCCAAACCTTCTAAGGCTAATATTTCCAAGGCTAAGGCTTCCTGTTGGCCTCCAGAAAACCCACAAAAGGAAAAAGATTCTTCTTGGGACTGTATGCTGTCCAAAACATTCCTCCAAAAGTCCTTCCAAATTTCAAAGAACAGCTATTTTTTTTTATGAAGTCCAATTTTTCAATGTTTTTCTTTTTTGGTTTAGGTTTTTTATTTCCTATCTAAGAAATCTTTGCCAAGATTTCCTATGTTCTAGAAGTTTTATAGTTTTATCTTTTTTGTGTATGTCTATGACCACTATGAAGTAAGTTTTATCTTCCAGGACTGTTTTTTACCACAACTGTGTACTATTTTAGTTTTTAAATTAGATATTCCTATGCAGCAGGCACTGTGCTACGCATTTCATGTGTATTGTCTCATCTAGTACCCACATTAATTCTCTGATGGGTATTATTATTAACCTCATTTTACAAATGAGGAAACTGAGGCTTAGAGAGTTACATATACTTGAAAAAAAGAACCTAATGTACTCAAAGTCACATGTAATACCTTATAGATCCTTCAAGTCTATTACACAGGACCTGAAGCGCAACTGGATATTGAACCTGATGGGGGAGGTAGAGAGAAGTGGAATTCTTGTTCCAACAACCTGCCTCATGTAGTTGATACTGAGTGCTTGGGAATACAACCCCCGGCTCCTAGAAAGACACAAGATGACTCAGTTCCTAGGAGTGCACACAGTGAGGGTGGGGTGAAGCAAGATGTGCAGCATCTTGCATCTGTAGAGAAAAAGAATGGGAAAAAAGCCCCTGTTCTTGGTGGTGGGTGGTGAGACCTGTTCTGTCCCATTTGAAAATCAGAGGATTACTTGAGGCTGTGATACGAGTGTAGGCCACCACAGTGGACTAAAGATGGCCACCCAAAATTTCACACTCCTTCAATGGAAGGTCTATTTCTTCTTCCTTTGAATGTGGGTTGGTCAGTGTCTACTTTGACCAACAGGACAGCAGAAGATGCTTCTGGAGCCCTGATTACTCTGATGGAAAGACCACGTGGAGAAGCCCTGAGCCTCCAAGGAGAAGGAGAGCATGCCAGCTGAGGCCAGCTGTCTCCGGCAAGGTGTCAGACATGTGAGTAGGGACCCTTTGGGCCCTCCAGACCAGGATAGCTGATGCCATGTGGAGCGTGCCACCTCAGTGCCTCCATAGAGGTTTGTGTATTTGCTATGGGATCCAAGAGGACTAGGTCTTACTGTGGAGTGTGGTGGCTGAGAACCTAGGAAGACAACAAAGAGGAGATAACCCCTAAAATGAGTTCAACAGGTCGGGATGAGGCATGAGATGTGGCACACAGAGGGTAAGGGGCAGGGAAGTCACTCCAGGTAGAGGGCACAGCATGAGCAAAGCCCAGAGTCACAAAGAAACCTTTTTTTTTTTCCCTTAAGGACACAGGAAGAAGCTGGAGACTAGAGGGGATGCAGAAGGTCAGGAGAGCAGTTAGCTAGGGGCAGGGCCACCTCATGCAGGTCCTTAAAGGCTCTGGGAGGCCCAATTAAGGCATCTGCACTCAATCTTGCAGGAGTGGGGAGGGAATCAAAGGAAGAAACATGATCAGATTTGCATTTTTGAATGATCATCGTTCTGGAAACCATGTGGAGGACAGATTGAAGTGGGTGTGGAGAAACCAGAGACAGGAAAATCAATTAAGAAGCCACCACAACGCGGCAAATGATGAGAACAAAAGGTAACTTTGTGGCAGTGTGGGTGGAAAGAAAGGAACAGATTCTAGAGATGATTTATTAGCATATTCACCATAAAGACACAACTTCTCTGCTTGCTTGTCCAGGGAATTTCTGGCATACCAGCACCCTGGAATGCAGGAAGCTAAAGAGCTGAGTTTCTCCAGCAAATTAGCCAACAGAGCAGAGACTGTCTGATTTACTAGACCTAGATGCTTCATGGGGGACGGGGGGCTGCTATCTTTCAGAAGCCCTCTTGGCTTAAGGTCCAGCTTAGCAAAGGCACCTCGGCCCACAGGCAGCTAGCTCCCAACCCAGGTGTCTCCCCTTCTTCTCCCCTCACAGGCAGAAGGGAACTCTGCACTTGCCAAGAGCAAAAGCCAGGGCTCCAACAGTTCCATCTCCAGTTCTTCCTGGCAGCCCCCAGAGGTGGGTCAGACAGACAGACTGGAGAGACGCAGCAGTACCAGAGTGGCCAGACCCAAGAGGAGCCTTCTCCAGCCAGCATGGGGGGCTGCTGGTTCTGTCTAGTCCTCTTCAACTCAGGCAGGAAATGCACTGCCCCATAAAGGAAAGTGGGCCCAGGTGTGTGTGTGTGTGTGTGTGTGTGTGTGTGTGTGTGTGTGTGTGTGTGTGTGTGTGTGTGTGTGTGTGTGTCAGAGAGACAGAAAGACACACATGGACAGAGAGTACACTTTCTCTAGCTTAATAAGAAAGATCATGGGAATAAGAGGCAGCATGAACCAAGTTCAAATTCTCACCTCTTACTAGCTAAGGGATAATTGACAGAATTTACTTCCTGTCTTAAATGAGGGGGGGGGAAAGATCAGCCTCAAAAAATCATTGAGAACACTGAACAATATAATACATGTCCAGTTAGCTGGCGTGCTGGGTGCCCAGCCAATATTTGCAGCCATCTCCTGATTCTGTGGCCTTAATTATGGGAAAGGCCAAGGCTTTGACGGACGACAGGGCCCTCAAAAGGCAAGTGTCCAAATGCAAGTGTCGATTGTTGACATGTCTGCAGGATCCTCATGGAACGTGAATAAACAGCTCTGAGTATGAGCTATTTTCCTCCTTACCCACCCTCTGGAGTGGACGGCGTGATTTTAAGTTACTAGATTAAAACCCTGCATTCCTAAAACACTGAGTCCCACTGGGGTCACTCCCAGCTGGGGACCCCTCAGATACCTCTTAGGGAAGAGAGGCTCAGGGGGCAGCTTGACAAAGACATGCACGCCTCTTCACCTAAGGGCTGTGCGAAGGCCTTTCAATTATACATGACCTTCTTCGTTATAAAATCGTCAAAGCTTTCTTTTTAAGGGACCATTTTATCCGGGCAAGGGAAGGTAAGGAAATATGGGGTTTAGGAAAGGAACTGTAGTGGGGTTGAGGAGATGTCAGCTCCGGAGGGAAGGGAGCACCATCTCTAACATGCAAAGGCCAAAGGACCACGCAATTTCTCCCCCTACCCCCAGGCGCCTCAGTTTGCACAACTATGTTGGGCTCACATCACCAGAACTATCATGAAAAGTGAGAGAGGGCTCAGCTATCACCAAAGCTATCCTTATGGAGAGTGAGAAGAGCTCAGATAACGGGATGTCACCACTGAGCTATTCCAGGAATGCCAGCCAGAAGCCCCACAGAGAGGGATGGTCAGATGCTCAGGCTTAGAGTCCAACAGACCTGGATCCAAATCTCAGCTCTATTGTTGTCCAGTTGCCTTAACTTGGGCTAAGTTACCCGTTATAAGCCTCGGTTTCCTTGTCTGTAAAATGGGAGGCTGGTACCACTTTCCTGGGAGGGAGATGTACTAGCTCCCAGATTGTCAACACTCATCATCAACCATTTTTATCATGAAAATTCCAGGATCTCGTTACCTTCAAAGGCAGTTAAATTCTGACTTATTTATTGCTTTAAGATTCTTAAACATGTTCCTAATGAGTCCATTTACATGGCACCCCCCAAGCTACTCTCATGTGTTCTTTGAAAAGGAGCAAATGCAGATGAGGCCAGGCAAGGCAAGAGCACACTCGCCTCAGAGGACGGCCTTCTGAACCCTTGTTTTATTCCTGCGAGGTCAAGAGGAGGTCAACACACAAGCCAGACTGTGCAACAGGAACCCCTGCCAGCAGACTGAGCAGAAGAGAAAGGCAAACAAGACAGCTATTAAGATGCACGCAACCTGAGGAAGCAAGTGGAAGAGAGCCTGGGAGGGACAGGCTCCAGGCCTGGCACGCGGGCTGTAACAGGAGCTGTTCTCTGGGGCAGGAGTGACACAGCTCACACACACACACACACACACACACACACACACACACACACACACACACACACACCTGCCACTCTGAATAACTTCTGACTGAACAGAGAGGGGCTTCATTTCAAAATAAACAGAGCAGGTGGGCTGCCTACCTCCCAAGAAATCAACTGACCACAACTTACTGGAGAAATTAGATAACAGCTAACCCTGACAAGGCATTTATTCACTATGTGTCAGGCGCTGCTTTGAGTGGTTTATGTATATTGAGTCACTTAATCCTCATAACAATCTGTGAGAGAGGCCCTAACAACTCACATTATTCCCATTTTACAGAGGGGTAAACTGAAGGAGCAGGCCCAAGTCACACAGCTAGTTAGGGGCTGGGTGAGGATTTGAACTCAGGTGGTTTAACTGCTGAGTCCATACTCCAACCATAGGCTATCCTACCTCCTTCACTGATGTTTGGAGCACTCACTGTGAGCCAGGGCAATGCTGGGCATCTTGGTATGAGGATCCTCATTTATAAAGGAGGGCCCAGAGGCTCAGGGGCGCAACCCAAGGTCACTCAGCTGGGTCATGCTAGTGCCAACTTCAACCCAAAAAAGCCTTACACCCCATGCCGCCTCTCCCATCACGAGGCACTAGGTTTGACCTTATAGTAGGCCACCACACCCCAAATCCACCACTCATACAAGACCTTGCCCACTGTGCAAATGGATACATCGCCAATACACAGAGCACAAACCCAGGTGAGGCTCTGTCACCTGCCAGAAGGCCTGGGCAACAAGCGGAACCCCAGAGAGAATTCACCAGCCTCAGCCTCCTTCCTCAGCATACAGTCCTCTCCTCCCTAAGAGCCTGGCAGCCACATCCTACTCCCTCCCACCTGTCCGCAGAAAGGACCAGGGCTAGAGAACCTACTGCCGGTTCCCCGATCACATGAGCTCTGAGTACTTAGGCTTCTGATGTAACAGCTGCAAGTAGAGATACACACAGGCTCTTGCATAAGACCCAGTTTCGCTCAAAGACCTCAGGGCGAGCGGTATACTCTGAGGGCCGGGGCACACTGTGGCCCACGGAGCACAGGTGCCGGCAGCCCACACCCCCAGGCCCTGCTCTGCTGTGCAGGACAGCACACGTCTCACATTCCCAAGGAGGCTGGTTCTCCCATGGCCCGTTGTTCCCAGGTGACCCAGATACTCTAACTCAGCCTCCAGGAGAAGAGCTTACCTGTGCAGAGAAAAATCCTGGCAAACCCTACAGGGCTAGCTCTCGGGCCGCCAGTCTTTGCTGTCAGCCCCGATGAGGGCCATGCCAACCAGGAGTGGCTATTGGAAGGACTGAACCCTCCTTGAGGCATCTGAAATACCTTTAAATCACAAAATTCTAGAATCTCCTGAAAAGGGTCTTCAAGGTCACTGCACTTTACTGACAAGGAAACTAAGGCCCAGGGTGGGGCAGTGCCTCAGTCAAAGTCTTAGAGAAAGTCAGAAGGCAGCGTCAGGACAGACCCTGGTCTCCTGGCTCCTGTCCAGTGCCTTTTCCCATGTGCTGGATGGCAGAAGGCCTGGGTTCAACCTGCCGCATGAGCAAGAAGCTCATCTGGGTCTCTGGTTCCTTATTTTTATTTAGCAAATCAGGGACTATTTAAAGAAATTTATAAATGCTAACTCATTCTTTGGAGGAGGTAGGTGTTATTATTATCTCCACGTGGGGATGAAAGTAAGACAGAGATAAAGTAACTGTCAGGGGCAGGATGTGAACGCAGGCAGTGTTGCTCCACAGTCCAAGCTCTGGACCGTTGGGCCATGCTGACTTCGTAACTGCAGGCCCTCAGCGGGGAGAGCTGGCTTTAGGAGCTCAACGGCATGCCCTGGGAAGCTCTTTAGAGGCAACTCCAAGACTCCTCCCATGCCAGCAGTTCCTATAGGACATGCCCAGGGAATGATGAGAGCAGATCTGCCATATGGGATCCAAGTCTGGGACCAGCCAAAAAAATGGACCCAGGTGTTCACTATAAGCTCCTATGGGAGGAGGGTGTGACCAGAGCTTACTTCTGGAGAGAGCAGCTTTGCCACATACAAGTTCTGTGGCAAAGGCTTAGCGTCCCCTACCCTGAACCCTCTGCAACTCTGGGTGTAAGATGAGAGGAAGGGCCATGTAGCGCCAAGGCCCTGACACCCAGGGGGCATGATAATGCACTCTTGTGTGGCCTCCTCGAGGCTCAAGCACTTGAGTTTTCTTCCTGAAAAAGGAAGCCATTTCTCAATACGTTGCTACACACGGATACTGAGAAACACACACCAAGAGGCTAGCGGGGAACCAGCCCCGAAGGCTGGAGAATGAGGGAGAAGAGCTGGTTTGGGTCGGTCAGCCTCGCAGCACAGCTAAAGAATCGGCAAGGCAACACTGCACGATCCAGTCCACCCCCGTTGCTGAGAGTGGCACAGTGGGAACCATCCAAAGACCTAACGACAAAATCAGGGCTGACTAGGTTATGGGAAAACCACGTAAGATATCATAAAACCATGGAACAAGTGTCATTCTCCTGAGTGACAGAGCAGGGCAAAAGAAGTGCATGTCACACTACACAGTAAAAACCTTAAAACGTTTTTGCCTAGAAAAATGCAACTGAAAGAAAACATAGCTGAAATGTCAACCATGCTGAACTAGTTGAATGGGACTAGGAAGCCTATAGGTGCCCCCTGTCTTCCTTCTGTTTCAAATGTTCCATAATCACCACACATTGATTTTATAAGATGATCAGTCATAATGATATATTTTAAATTATTAAAATGGGAAAGTGGAGGGTGGTAGTTAATCTCTTCCAGCAAGGAGAGAAAAGTCTGGGGGAGGGGAGTAGCCAATGTCGATGTCCTATTTGAAACAAAGGCATGTTCAGGGCTGCCATGCCTGGCCTTCCCACAAAGGCTGGGCATGGCTGGTTATTCCACCTGTCCTACTTAATCTTGGATGGAGCAAAACCTCCCTGATTCAGAAGGGAAAGAGGAGGAAAAAAGGAAACAATTTGATGACATTGGATTTGTTTTTAATTTTTAAGAACTGTGCGTACATCATGCATCCATCTAAGAATGTTGGTACCTACTAGTTACCCAGCACTGTGCCAAGTCCTACAGTAATATAGAAATGAGTAAGGTGCATTTCCTATCCTAAAGACAAGATTCTAGTAGAGGCCAAAGGTACTGAGTTATAATGCAAAGGGGTATTTGACAAGTTGTTTTAAGACTACAAGCAGCTGTAAGAATTTGGAGGTGAAAATAAAAATACTTCCACCTTCAGAGAAACAACAGGTAGCAAGGAAGGGATCATGGCAAGGTGGTCTTCGAATTGAGTCTTGAAAAACAAGTGGGAGTCCATGAAAAGTGGGAGTCCATGAAAAGTGGGAGCCCATAAAAGGGTCAGGAAAATAAGGCCAAAAAAATATTCACATCTATCTTAAAGGAAAGTTACAGATGTGAACAATTGTAACCAACTTCTCCATCTTAATAATGAACAAGGAAATGCAAAATGAAAACTAATGAGGTTTTGGTGACACCGGCAGGGCCCACTCCTGGCGTGGGCTGCGGTGGGAACACTGGGAGGTACGGCCTTCCTAGCGGACATTTGAGAAAAAAGACATTGCAGCAGCATATTCACAAAGCAGTGCACCTTTGAGCCAGCGATTCCGCATCTAGGAACTTATCTTTTAAGAAACAATTAGGTGTGAGCATAAGATTATTCATGGAAGTGTAACTTAAAACAGCCAACTACAGGGAGGCAGTAGGCAACTAAACGATGGAATGTTTATATAGCAGAAGACTATGTAGCTAATAATTAAAAAAAAAACATTTTCAAGGAATATTTAATGACATGAGCAATGGCCATGATGTTACAGCAAGTTAACAATTAAAGATAAGAAAACCACATTTACAGTACAATTGCAATGTATCGTTTTTTTTTTATTTTAAAGCATTAGTTTTTTTCCCCAGCTTTATCAAGGTCAGTTTATACTTTATAGCAAAGTAAATACATCAAAATTTAAAAACCAGAAATATAAGATCTTAATTTGATGTTTTTTTTACTTTTTTTGTATTTTCTACAAGGAACATATATCCTTTTAAAATCACAAAACGTCATTCAAAATGAAAGAACGGGTGGGATTTCAATGACAGAAGGGGTCATCACAGACTTAGAAAATAGTGGAAATCAAAAGGAAGGAAGTACAGGTCTGTCTGTGGGAGAGAAAGAGCTGAATTTTAGAATCAGACAGACTGGGCTCAAATCCTGGATCCATTATTTTCTAGCTGTGTGACCTCAAACAAATTACTGACCTATCCTTAAACTTCGGTTTCCTTTAAAGACTGTGTTAACAACTCTTTTCAGAAGTTAGTAAAGTCAGAGCCCTTTCTCTGGCCAAGAAAACCAAGTCTATCCTGGATGTACACAGGTGAAGTAGGGATACTCATTCATAAGATATGCCATCAATATAAAAAGAGCATTTTATAAAAGCAACCAGGTGTTACCTTAAAGCCAATATATCCCAATATCAGAAGTAATTAAACTATGAAAAGATATCTTTCCTAAAAGAAAATCAAGAAAATATGAACATTTCTCTCTTCTAAAGATGGCGACGACCAGGAGGAAGCATTCAGTCATCGCCCAAGACATTAATGTTGTCCCCCATCCTCTTATACAGTCTGATTTGTATTTGAAATGAGGAAATGGATATGGTTCCAGTTCCTGAGCAGGCTTGTGTGCCACAGGGATAAGGCCCCACATGCCGCAGAAACAGTTCTGGATGGGAGAGTGTTGCTCTCACTTTCTCTGGAACCCACCTACATTTCTCCAGTCTGACACTAAAAGAGAGAATGTAGGCATAATTCTGAACAGCAGGTCTTACCAGCCTAACTGGGGTGCCCTCAGCCCCAATCAGTCACCCCACCCTGTTTCGGATGAAGAAAGCACCAGAAATGTCATGGTCAGCCGCCTTAAGAATAAGCAGCTGCACCTTGGGGAATTTTAAGGGTTGGAAAGAATCCTTTAAAAAGAAATGCAAGCTCAGTGACCAAAATGCAAGCAATCAATAGCCCCAACTCCTCCCAAACGCCAGGCTTTGGCAAACCCAACCAAGATAAGCCTTCAGATAAGGAGACAGCTCACGCCACAGCAGCTAATCCTCATATAGTGCTTACCATGTGCTAGGCATAGTTCCAAGCCTTTGCATGCAGTAACTCATGTATCCTTGCAACGGAAGAAGAAGAAACATGCACAGAGAGGTTAAGTAACTTGCCCCAAGGTCAGGGCCAGAACTAGGGCATACATGCTTTTGTGCAAGTTGAAAGGTGGTGCTCCTTCCTTTGGAAAAACAGCACAGTCACACACAGGGCACATGCCTGGCAAATGGGGGCAGTCTGGATTTCAGCATCCTCTCACCCTCTTGTGCAGTGCCCAGCCTGCTGGACGTTGTGCTGCTCCATCTAAAAATCATGGACTTAGTAAGAGCTGAGATTTGAACCCAGCCCAACTAGCTCCCAAGGAACAAATGGGTATAGTTTAATATTCAATAAGTGGCCTGCAAATTAATGCAAGCCAAGGTGTACAGAGGCACTGATTTGGGTGACCGAAAGGACCAGTGTGTCTAGGATGATGAGATTTTCAGCAATGGTGGGAAAATGCTGTGATACTTATAACTGCATGGGACAAGGCTTTCCAGTGCGTTCACCACTTCTAATGGGAATACAGGCATACCTCAGAGATATTGAGGGTTCCGTTCTAAACCAGAGCAATACAGTGAGTCATAATCTTTGCTGGTAGAGAGTCTTGCCTTCAATTTTTAAAAACACAAGATTTATGAAGCACAATAAAGTGCAATAAATTGAAGTATGCCTGTCTTTCTAAAATGTGTCCTATCCTTCTCTGCCATTTAGGACAGAGTACACCAAATATCCTTGCCTAAACTCCACACCTGCCCGGAGGCCCCCAGCCCCTTGCCTTTTCCTAGTACCTATCCTGTGCCTCCTGATCCTGGGTAATTGACCCTTTCTGCTTATGTAACTGCTACTGGAGAAAACTGAATATGCAGGTGGGTTGAGGCCAAAGTTTTTGGGTTTTACTTCTACGCTCCTCCTGCTTGACTTCACCAGAGCATTAGCACAGGGAGTCTCTCCTCCTCCCAGACATGCCTGCCCCTGGCTTCCCGGATGTCCTTCTACCCCTCCGGTGGCTTAGCAGCCTCCGTCCCAGGACGTCCACCAACACCAATATGATGATGCCTCCTAAATCATAAACCTGAGCTGCATCCCTCTTACAAGCTCCAGACCCATCTATCCAGCTTCCAAATGGATGGCCCACCTGCATGGCCCAGAGGTACCTCATGCTCAATCAAACTGAGCCAACCTCATTCTCTCTTGCCTTTCACCATCCACTTGTCTCCCACTTCCCAAATTCCACTCTCCCTAATGGAATGCTGATGTTCAGTTGGCTCATTTCCAGTCTCCCTTGCAGGTAGGTGTCGCTGTATGACTAAGGTCTGGCCAATGACATGTAAATGGAAGTGTCATATGGTAACATCAGACAATATTTAAAGAACACATCCTTCCTCCAGCCCTTCAGCCATCCTACTGCCTGGATTGAAATGATAACCTCTAGCAGCTATTTTGGAATATGAAGTCAAGACACGGCAAAGGGTTGACCTGGAAGGAGTCTGACTTCCTGACGACTTTGGGGATCTACTACACCAACCCTGCGCTACTTACCTCCAGACTTCTCTTATGTGTAAGAAAAATTAACTTGTTTGAGTCATTGTTATTTTACCTTGCTGATGTTGTGAATGAAGTCAAACTTTATTTTAACTAATATTCCATCCAAATCAATGTCCTCTTACATTTTTGTCTTGGTCAATAACATCAACATTCACATCTGGGGGCTGCTGGCTATTTGCTCTTTTCCCCCATTAGATTATGAGCAACTAAATGCCTCTCATTTTTAAAATAAAGTATTTCAAATATCAAAAAAAAAAGAGAGAGAGAGAGCAATATATATTCCAGATTTCACAAATTTTAACATTTTATCGCATTTGCTTCAGACATATTGAATAAGAAATGAGACATTATAAATAAAATTAGAACACCCTTTTATACTCTTCCCAGAGCCTTTCACTCCTCTCCCTCCTATAGGTAGCCACTATATTGAACTGGTGGGTAACCTTCTTGTCTAGCATTTTATAGTTTTGCTGCATTGCTTTGATTATCCGAACTTACAGAAAAGGTTATCATTGCCAAGCATACGTGCAACTTGACTTTCTACCAGTCTTTCTTAAAGGTAGCCAGGCTGATTCAGGAACATTAAACTCTGAATAGGTCTACATTACGTAAATGTACCATCATTTATTTATATATTTCCCTGCTGATAGGCATTTAGTTTGCTCCCAGCTTTTCATAAGCAAAAGTGCGACAATGCACATCCCTATTTACTTCTCCTGGAGCACCCGCATGGCAGTTTTTCTAGTATAGACAATAGAAGGGAAATTTCTGGCTGTCGGGCATGGGCATCCTTAGCTTCAGCAGTCGACTTGCTCTTGAGAGCAGCTCTACAAACTTATGCCCTGTCCCAGGCCCTGTGTCAAAGAGGGGCCTTTCCCTCTGCCATGCCATATTTATTTCTGAACTCCCACTTCCTATCTAACATGAGGATAGCAGGGCATTTTCTCATACATTCACTCCCTCCTATTCCTTTCTCTCTGTATCTAAGTACTCTGAATTAGCTATAGCAGAAATACAGAAATACCTTCGGTCTAAGCGCCTCCCCCCAGAAGCTGCTTGGCTGCCACATGAAATGCAATCTAGGTGAGCAGCCAGCATCGGAGTGGGTGCACACATTCTCTCTGTATCACATCTCCCCAAGATGGATACAAACGCATTCCCCTTCTCATAGCATTTGAAAAGAAAAAAATAAGTCCTCTGCATCTCCCCCCAAATGACTTCATATCAAGCCCATTCCCTCAAGTCCTCCTTAAATACCAACATGAAGACAGAAGAGGACAATTAATTGGTGTCCAACCCACTACAAGCCCTCCTCCTTTTCCCAGAGTTCTCGGCAGCTGGAAAGAAACCTCTCATCTCAGGTGGTGGCTTGTGAGTGTCTCCTGATAAAGGAAAGTCCCAGGCAGAGAGAGGGGCCAACTTGTTTATTTCCAAACACAAGCCAGATTCCAGCTGTGACACGTCCACTGGAAGGGGGAAGATGAGGGCCACACAGGAAGAGCTGTGCTTGTTTATTTTAGGTAAGCCGGTCCTCCCCGAATCAAGTACATGGCCCCTTCGCAGTCCTGTTTTTCCTTGACTCTGCCTGGCCATACATTTTCCATCTGGACTTGCCTCAAATGCAGAAGGTGGGCTACCTTGACCCACTTAACCCAGGGGAGTTCAGAAGAGGGACAGAACACTCCTAGACAGGTATCTGCTCTCCCAATCCACAAACATTTACTGAATGTCAGGCGCTGGTTTGTAATGATGGCCGTAACCCAGAACCCACTCCTGGGAGCTCACAGCCTAGAAAATAAATAATGGTGAGGCTACGTGAAGAGATGCAATGGTAAAAATGTGCGAGATAAAAGAAGCACCAGAGACTCGAAAAATTAAGCACTAACCGGGAGCTTCTGGCCAAGTCTTCCTGGATGAAGTGACGCTAAGCTTGGTCTCCCCACCAGCATGGGCGATGAGCAGACATTTAATTATCAACAGTGTAATCCTAACCACCCTCCTTTCCCGTAACTGTGAACATGAGAAGTAACAGGGCAGCAGTCAGCGTTCGGGGAGAAAGCCCCGAGTTCCACAACGGCGACTTGGTTCTAATCCAATCCGCCTCTACCGGAAGAGCCTCTGCCAACTCCTCATTGTTGTGCGGTGCAAATCGAAGGTGGGACAAGTGATGTGGAACGGTCCTTTCAGCTCTAGCATGCGAACCCAACATTCTCAACCCTCACTGTGTGTCACAGCCGCTGGGAGGGAGCATAGGAACCCACCCCAGAGACAGCGATCCGAGCCTGTGCTCCCAACACCGGCATGTTTCGAAAGCACTGCCAGTGATTCGAATGTGCAGACGGGGCTCGGAATCACCATGGTAAACAATGGTCCTGGTGGTGGCAGCCAGCCACCAAGTGCTGGAGGGCCGAGCATCCCATTGCACAGACTAGCCCAGAACTTCCCCAAGTTGGGAAGCAGACAGAGGCCACACAGCCCCTAGTGCCTGTTCTCATCTCAAAGGGATGTAATGATTTAAAGCCGAAAGCTGTAAGAGTCCAGTTAGGAAGACAGGCAAATGGGGAATCACATCGTCTCCAAAGCTCTTCCCAGCGGGTCTCTCTCCTACGTCCACACGGCGAAGGCGGCATCCCCTCCTGTCCGCTGAACAGGGGGTCGCCTCCCCCTCAGGGGAGCTTCTGGTGGAAAACAGCAGGAGTGGGAGGCAGCTGGGGCCTGGGAAACTTGGGCAGGCACAGCCCGGCCTCCTGGCTGTGAGTCAGCCATGGAGAGGCCTCTTCCACACAAAGGGACAGAAAAACAAAGCTCCATTGTACACGCTGTGCAGGGAAAAGCCAGCTGAGACAAGGAGGCTTTAGGGCCAATGGGGGTATCATTCACATTTTACTGATTTATTTACGTTCATTTTAGCAGACACTGAGTGGACACAGCACTTAATGTGTGACAGGTAAGGTCCAAAGCCTTTCCGAACATAAATTCATTTAGTTTTTGATCACGAATTCAGACGTTTCAGCTTTCCAAAATTAATGTCCAGGGAGGAGAAAAATTTAATTGTCTCCCCTCCATGGGCACATGAAACTCCTAAGGATGATACTTATCTACTGCATTTTGCTACTGCCCAGCCAGTAACAAGATTCAGACACCATTTGGAGCTAGGAATGCATCCCAGGTGTGACCTTCGGTGCAATTTATGGAAGGCTAGCTGACGTAGAACAGAGGTATTGTTATGGCCAGGCAGAAAGAATTTAGGAGTCACACTCCACTTGCTTTTGGAACTTGGGACCCTCTCAGAACCTCACCTCCATGTCTGTAAACGGGAACAGTGCCCCCTACCTCAGAGGAGGTGTGAAGGGCGAAATGAAATCATGAGGCATAACGAGAGGGACAAAGGGCCTGAAGTCATCTGTGGGTTCCTTCCCTTCTCCCACCTGCAAAGCACCGTCACTGCCATGACCGAGCCTGCACTTTGCCTCACACCCACCACCTCGCAGCAGCCCGGCGAGGTTCAAAATTACTATCCCCATTTCCAGATGGAGAAACCGCGGCTGTACTGGAGGAGGAGCTTCTCTCAAGGTGGTAGGGCCCAGATTCAAAGCCCGTGCCACAAACTTTCCTTTGGTTCTTGATTCTGAAGCCCTCACTGCTGCCCCCACCCCCACCTGGGTTTAGAGTTTAAACAATCATAAAGCTCAGTAGCACTCTTGCCTTTTTTGGGGTTGGAGGTGGGGGGGGGGGAAGGAGAAGATTGGTTTTGTTTTAACCATGTCAAAAATCGCCCCACAAAGAGACTGCTCTAGATGCTCACGTTGCAGGCCCCACAGAGCAGGAACCTTGGTTCTTGCCGTGAGCAGATGTCCAAGGCAAGGCCGTGCGGAGAAGGGATGCCTCACTCCAGGGACAGCTGGAGGCCTGTGACTTTCGGCATGGCACATTACCATCCCAGATACTTGTTTTTGGCATCAAATCTGCCTCAGCCAGAAGTCAGAGGGGAAGTCATGCTGACATCACAGAAGCCGAGTGCTTGGGGTTCAACGAGCCTCGGTTTCTTCAGCTGTAAAATGGGCGTGGGGAGGAGTGCGGCTGAACTAACTGATCTCCTGTCTTCCTGCCTCTGGAAGCCCTAAGGGAGGAATTGATGCAACCCCAACATTGCCCCACGCTTGGGCCATATGGCAGGCCTGGACCTGTGTTTGGAAACCAAGGTGCAAAGAAGGGCAGGGGCTCCCACATTCCCACGTCTCAGCCGAGGGCTGTGGAGCTCTTGGGGATTGCTAAGGGTTTGGGGTCATCCAGGTAATTTACTATTTTGATTAAACAAAACACCTCATTTCCAAGTCTTACCATGGTTCCTCTTCCAAGTCTGCGCCTCTGCAGGGGATTCGTAGCCAGGGTTTCCGTTTGCTGACCACCACAAGCCTTTAGCCGGGGAGGCCTCAGGTCAGATACTGTCCCCAGCCCACCTCTCACTCCACCACCAGCAGCTTTCAGGGCCCAGAAGTGACTTCTGCAGCCCAGGTCTTCAGGGTCAAGTAAACCTGGAGTAAACACCGGCCCCACACTTCTAGGCCAGGCGAACTGGATAAATCACCCAACATCAGAGCCACAATTTCCTCACCCTAAAACACTGCACAGGGTTAATGATACACATGTCCTATCCGTGTCCAGCCAGCACAGGCCCCAGCGAATGTCTGCTCCCTTGAAGCTCTTTGCAGTCTTTTTGTCACTACAGCATAACTGAGGGGTGTGGAACTTTCCCAGCACTACGAAGACTATGTCCTTTTCTTGGGGGAGGTGGGGGAGAAGGGGGTCCTGACACACTTTTCCTCCCCTTTGCTCACTATATAGTCTTAAGCATCCCCCATTCCTGCTAACAGAATTCTTGCTTCCACCTCCACAGGACTTGTCAGCACCGAATAGCAATTATTAACGTAGATGTCCACCTCCACTGACACATTGTGAAGGGCCGGCAAGGCTAGGCTCTGGGTCCCCAGGATGATGGATGGGCACATGGACAGGTGGCCTGCAAACACTGGAGTTACTAGAAACTACTTCTAGGTGATCTGGGGGAAATTTTACACTTCCCAGAGGAAGTATAGAAAGAAAGTCTTCAGGTGCTTGCTAAACAAGTACCTTTGGACTTTGCTTTTCAATTTAAGAATATCAAAGTTCATGCCAAATTTCACAAAGACAGCGTCCCTGCCCAGTATTAAATACTCTGAGAAATGACAAGGTATAGCTATTGCTTCATCTAGCTGCTAAGCTAATCCAAGCAAACTGCTTCAGACTTCTAGCCTTGCTCACAAGGCGCCCTTTGCCTGGAATGCCCTTCCCCCTGCTTTTTTGATTCCAAATTGCCAACCGATTTTCTCAGTCTTCACCCACAGACTGGGAGCTCCTTGAGGGCCGGGCCCTGTCTTATCTGTTTCTGTATCAAGAACATCTAGCCTGATATGGTGACACATAGCAGGACTTCAAAAATGACTTAATGAATAAATAGCATAAACTGTTTGGCTGTTATAGCTTACAATGGTTCCTCTTCCTTAATTATGCTCCTGTCTATACCTGAAATCATTCCAGGCCCTCAAATCTACTCATGATCCTAGCTTACACCATCCACAGTTACAGAACATAGAGACCGAACTGCAAGTCACTCAGTCCCTTAGCTGAACAAAAACAGGTTTTACAATATGGAAGTGGGCCGAGGGAATTTTCCCTAAGATCACCCAGGAAAGTCAGTCTTCAATTCTCAGAGGTCTCTTCCAACTCCAGGTGAAAATCCACCCTATGGAATGCTACTTACCAAATGAGAGTCCACTCACAATCTACTATGCCACGAATGGCAAGCAGCTCATAAAGCAGAAAGCGCAGGATGGCTCCACCTTTTAAAAGTTTGTTCTCATTCTTTCTCCCTCTCTCCGCCCCCCCACCCCTCCCTGATTCCTAAATGTGCACACACACACGCACACACATGTATGTTTTTAAGGGGGATTTAAATTACTCTTTTATGTTTTTGTTTCTCAAATTTTCCACAATGAGTATATGTTAGTTTTATAACCAGACACAAAAATTGTTATTGGAAGGAAGGAAGAAACTCCTCTCTGCACTGCCATAGAAGGGAACAAGGGCAAAGACACACTAAGACATCTGTTCTTGGTTCCCCGGTTGTCTCAACAATAGACTTATATCTATCATCACGTAAATATGACTCAGGTGTCTTTCAAAACACTTTTCCAGGGTGGCCCAATCCCACAATGTACATATTCCCATCTACGATAATAATGACAGTATTAATAATAGTTTTTATCAAGCATTCACCACGTGGTTGGCACTATTCCATTTTCGCATTCATTTTAATTTATTTCTTACAATGGCTCCAAGGCAATTATTATTATCTCCCCTTTACAGATGAGGAATTAGACACAGAGATTAGGTAACTCTCCCAAAGTCACACAGCTACCTGTTCTTGATTTTCTCCTTTGGTTACTGCCTAGATATGACAGTTTATGCTATTTATTCATTAAGTCATTTTTGAATTCCTGCTCAGGTCTTTAATTGGACAAAATCAGGTTTTATAGATGTTGCACTTATAAAATGGGACTTTACATTCCCAGGGACAGGTGAGATCAGGAGGAAGCTGTTTTGAGTGGTGGTAGGAAAATTAGCATTAAGTCAGTCACATGAAACCAATGGTCCAGTATCACCTTGTTTAGAGGATATGATGAGAAATTCCTTATGTGTGTGTGTGTTAAGTATAATAATTAATTCTCTTATCTTGTAGGTGAAAAGAAATCAAATGCCTTTGAGCTGATAAAACAGACTCCACAGGCCACTCACAAAGAGTCTACCTAACATAGTGTCCTTTATGCTCTCACCCAGAGCCTCCTCCCTCCATCCCATGTACCATGACATTTGGTTACCTCCCATTCATAGAAAGCAGAAAATTTGAAGGTGAGAAGAACCACCGTACAGTAAGTCCTCATTTAACATCATCGATAGGTTGTGCAACTTTAAGCGAAGCCACGTGTAACCAAATGAAACCAATTTTGCCACAGGCTAATTGATAGAAACAAGAGTTAAGTCATCTCCATAAATTTATAATAAAGTTCCTTTAGCATCTCATCAATGTTAGAACAAAACGATGTGGAACACAATGATGTTATTCGAGGACCTGCTGTATCTAGAGGTAAGTGCACAGAGACTAAAAAACATGATAGCGAGAACAGAAGAAGTGGAAGGAAAACACAAAGCAGACCCAAGATTTGAAAAGGATATTCTTCTGGGACCATTATATAAGGGGTCAAGCCACACCTCAATAGAGACACTGACACTCCTAGCCACAGTAGACAAAAAAATGATAGAAGGGGTCAACACGGAGCCCTGGACTACCCGCATCCGGACCTTTGTTTCAGGAGAACATAACTCCCTTACTTGTTGAACCCAGTGTTATCTGGGCTTTCCTAAACATGGAGTCAAATGAACCCTAATTCCGCGGTCCCCAACCTCTTTGGCACCAGGGACCGACGCTCGTGTGAGAACCTAATGCCTGATGATCTGAGGGGGAGCTGAGGCGGGGACATGAGCACTGGGGAGCGGCTGCAAACACAAGACGAAACTTCGCCTGCTTGCCCACTGCTCGCCTCCTGCTGTGTGGCCCTGTTCTTAACAGGCCACGGACCGTCCGCGTCTGCAGCCCCCGGGGGCGGGACCCCTGCTCCAACTGACATATTAATATCAGATTATAATTCCAAGGTGCCGAAAATGACTCTTAATAGCTCACTGTGTTCCTCCAAGTAGCCCACAAAGTATTTTTGTGCTTTGGAGAGCCCCGATAAAACACAGACTGGCCAAGCGTTGTTACTAGAAGCTTGCGGAGCTGCTGCAAGTGGCAAATGGCCATTAATTGGCATTGTATCTTTGTTAAGCTGACTTGCTTTTGCAACTTGGAATTTTTAGAGGAAACAAAAAGCGCTTTATGGCAAAGGCGTTAGTGCCACAATGGGACCTTTCTGCTTTGATTATGAAAACACATTTAGAGCTTAGCTACGCCACAAGCAGTGGCCAGGAGACTCGGGCTGAGGCCTCAGCCTCCCTGACTATTCTCCACTCAATATGCTGGAAGGGCACCAAAGCCACTTGGGAGAAAATGCTGCAGGCAGACACCACAGCTTAGAGGGGCTAGGCAGTCAGGTCCACCTGGAGGGCTGTGATGAATAGGCTGTGCCCCCAACACTGCCTGTACACCCTCCCGACCAGTCTGCTACACACCACTCACATATTCCCCCTGCAGAGTTATCCATGTACAGCACATAAGCTTTAGAACTCTAACTCCCACAATACCTGGAAAGGTGACATGGCCCCAGTAGATGCCCAGAGACAACCCAAAAGATACCGAGGCAGGACACTGAGCAGGCTTCCCACACTTGCTGAGCTGAGTCAACCCTCCCTATATGCTGACAAGGCTAATGTGAAGACAGAACAAGATGCCATGATTCCACCACGAGGTACACCCAACAGAAAACATATGGGCATGCTCACAAGCACACACACACAGGCTTACCAAGAGACATGACCAACAATGATCATAGTGGCATTCTTTGGTAACATTCTTAAACTGTAAACAGATGAAATGTCCATCAACGAGAGAACAGATACAAAATTGTGCTAATCATTCAGTGGAGTGATACACAGCACTGAACATGAATTAACAGCCGCTACATGCAACAAAAATGCATGAATTTCACAAACAATGTTGTGCAAAAGAAGCCAGACACTGAAAAATACATACAGTATGATTCTCCTTATTGAAAGTTCAAAAATTAGGCAAAACTAAATTGCAGTGCTCAAGGATGCCCATTAGAAGTGACAGAATTGTTTTAGGAAGCAAGAAAGTGATTACTATCAGTGAGGCCGTGTTACTTTTGGTAGTAAGGGAAGGGGTTATGATCAGGGAGACTTTGGGGTGCTGGCAGGGTCCATTTCCTGCTTTGGTCATCAGTTGCAAGGGGTTCATTTGGGGAAATTCATTAAGCTGTACATTTATGTTTTGTGTACTTTTTTGAATCTGTTATATTTTGCAATACAAACAGTTAAAAATAAAAAGGAAAGGAAATGGTGTCTATATAACAAACCCAGCCTTCTCTTCGGAGAGGAAAGGGAGGGGTGCTCATATCTGTGTTCCGAAACTCTCAGCCTTCCTCGGATGCTTCAAGTATATTCACCTCTATCTCCAAATGCCAGAATTATAAGATCTTGGAGAAAATTATTTCTGACATACACATTTTATCCCATAGATTAGTGATGGATAACTAAGACAGGGGACGCTCAGAAAGCATTAGAGAAGTCACTGCAGGAAAAAAGGTGAATGTTTTGGTGTGTCATCAGAGCAAAAGTTAGAGACCAAGCAGTGGTTAGGACCTCAGCGAGGAGGCAGGGGTCTAGAACCCGGCCTGAGAGTGGGCCCAAGCTAACTGAATGCACACAAGATCACCGTAGACGACATAAGGCCACCTTATCATTTTATAGTGAGAAATGGCCATCTCCAGTTCTGCTATCCTAGAAAACCCACATAAATCAGTGTATTCTCCCCTAGTAAGCAGGGTTATACTTCCACAGACCTTTCTGGGTGAGCTTGTCTTTACCTAACACCTAGTTTGAGAACTGCAATATTTCGTGGCATTGAGTAAAAAACAAAACAAAATAAACAAAAAAAACCCGACTAGATGTTTATAGCTAGCCACAGTGATGAAATGCACAAAGTCTAATAACTGGGTGCCCTCTCCCCAACCTTGCTTGGGCACTGTCAAAGTTTGACTCAGGACTCCTCCCTTTCTTAAGCTTCCGGGACTGACCAAGCCAACTTTAAGTCACACATTCTATCTACAGATACCTCATTCAAGCCACAGCCAAGCCCTGCCAGCACCTGGGGTCCTGCAGGAAACTCTGACCCACCCTCCACAGGCCCCTCATGAAAGGAGTCAGATAGCTGCAGAGGGGGCAGGCTGGCTGTGGTCTTTCCTTTCTGAGTTCTAGTGCCTGCTGATGCCCCCACCCACTGAGGGGTGGTAAGCTTCTGCCCAGAAGAGCAGGGCAGCCTGCAATCCCTGGCATGTCCTTTATTCCCCACTGGCAAGCAAAGCTGCTCCCAGGTGCTCACCTGCCACATCCCTAGAATTCGAAAACACTTAGACTAGGAAGGAAATAGGAGCAGAGACCCTTCCTGGCTCTGAGTCATCACGATGGTATCTATATCCAACAGTCAGCGCCCCACAGGTGACCAGGGGTTTATCAATGGCAAGTTGCTGGCCACGGCCAGCTGTCCCCACCCTGTGCTTTTTGTCCGCCTCCACACAGCCAATAATTCAGCAAGAGCAAAATGAACTAAAATCTCTACCCCACCTTTGTCACTTTTTCTCTGAGAAAGAAGCTGTTGGCAAGGTTTTTTAGAATTTTTGCCCACTCTCACCTTCTGACACACAAGATGAGGAGAGCTGTCCCGTCCAATCTCAGGACAGCTGTGAGAATCAAGGACGTGAAGGCACGCTTCACTGTTGCTGAGGCAGAGCAGCTGTCAATACTGAGATAACAGTGGCCCAGAAGTGCGCCTGGGGGAACTGTAGGATGCTCAAAGAAAGATTAAAACTCATCTGCTGCCAAGAATTGAGCAAAAAAACCGGTATTTGTACACTCTAAAAAGAAGTTAGACAAGGATTCTCTTGACAGCTTTCGGCCAAACAGATCATAGCACTGCCCAAGCATTCAGAAAAACAGAGAAGCAGCTGAGCCTTACTGTGTACATGCCAGGCACGTCGAGTCTCGTTCAAATCTCAACAACCCTGTTTTACAGACAAGGGCACTGAGGCTCAGGAGGCTAAGGTACCCAAGTACCTTAAGCTAATCAGCTAGTCAGTGTAAGAACTCAGACTTCTCTAGCCCCCGGGCTCTTTTCAATTCTACTGTGTCTGAAAAATGTCCATGAAACGACACAAAGTGAGCCTCACCGTGGTGTCATGTGGTCCACCAAGCCCTTTCACACGTTCTCATTTATCCTTATAGCTCTTCGGGGTGTGTTTGTCATCAACAACATTCCTCTTTTACAGATGAGGAAACGGAGGCTTACGGTGAAGTGCCGTGCACGAGGTCATGAGAGCAAGGAGAGCAGTGGTGGACAGCAACCCTGCCACCCTCACAGGCTAATCAGGAAGGGTTCTCCCGGGTCGTTGGTTCTGCCACGACTCACAGCCCTCAGAGGAAGGATCAGAAGTCCATGGAGAAAGTGAAAACCACAAAGGTTACGGTAGGTCAGGGCGGAACAAGTGGAGAGGAAGTGGCCCAGGTGAACTGATGTGGATACAGAGGTTGCCCTATTCCCTGGCTGCCAAGAGGAAACGGGCAGGGGTGCTGGCCTCCACAGGCCCTCAGGCTAGGATTATGTGAAGCCCCACTACCTACAAACCAAATTCTGCCCACCCCTGGACCCTGGACGAGGGGGTTGAAGCCAAGGCTGGGTCTCACCCTTCTTCCCCCACCAGGTACCTAATGGAGCTCTTTAACCAATATTTATTCAGTGTCTAAAAGGCACTTTGCCTAGGGAGCAGGGTAGTCCCCAGACGCCTGATGTGCAGTTTTCCCTCGTTCTGCAGAGGAATCAAAACTGGCTGCCTGGCCTCTGGGCACCTGGCTCTATGATGGGTCTGTTCACAATTCAGCGCAAAACTGAATTAACACAGGAGAGAAGCACCCAGTGGAGACGAGCTCACAGGTCCTCTCCAGGACGGTAACCCTGACCCTAAAGCCTGCATTCTAACACTGTTCCACCTCCTTCATTTACATCATGAAACAGGGTCAGCAGGAAAAGAGGGACCAGGCTCAGGGAGGAGTGGTGTGGGGCAAAGAGCATGACAGTGAGTCAGATGGGGAGTTCGCTGCAAGCTTCAGCACTCACCAAACGACAGGACTCCTGGACGACATGTGACTACTTAGGCCCTCCATGACGCTCATCTGCAAAAATGGGTATCATGGCACCCCCCGCCAGGTGGGAGGATTCAGTGGGATGACAAAATGCCCAGCACAGGGCTTGGCATGTCACGGGCACCCAATCAATGGTAGCCATTATTTTCACTGCCCAGAGCCAGATTCCAGCCAGGGTTCAATCCCCGAAGTACACACAAAGCTAGCTACTTTACCCCTCAAGCAGTGACCTGACTTCCTGTTCTCAAGACCCCAGAGGTATTAGCAGAGTAGCTGCCACAGTGGGTACTCGCTCTTTCCGCAGACGACAGGTCTGGGCGCAGCAGGCATCAGAGCATGTGGGGGAGTACTGGTACCCAGGTGGGTTTCACTTCTCCCCTCTCCAAGCCAGGTCAGCACTTCAGGGGGCAGGACAGCAGCTACCAGTCTACAGTCTAGAACAGTCCTGTCCAATAAAAGTATAGTGCTTCCCCTTATGAAATTTTATATTTCCTAGTAGCTACACTAATAAAAAGAAACAGATGATACCAACTGCAATGATCTATTTAAACAAATATAGCAAAATATCCCTCAGCATATTATAAAATCTACAAAATCAATATTGAAAATTAACGAAATATTTTCCATTCTTTTCTTTGTATTATCTTCTAAATCTGCCACATGTTTTTACAGTTAGAACACATTCCGGTTCGGGCTGGCCACATTTTTAAGGCTCAACAGCCACATGTGGCTAACGGCCACCATATTGGAAAGAGCAGCATGAACGTTTCCATTACTGCAGAAAGTTCTACTGGACAGGGCAGCTGACCCCTTTCATTAAATCCTGGGAGTTTCTAGCCCTTGAGTGGTGGGAGTGGTATGGGTGGGGCTCCTCTTTCTGAATTACCAAGGGGCTGATTTCTCTGACAGCTGGGGAAGTGACACGAAATACCTGTTTGTCTAGCTATGAAAAAGTTTTCCCCTCCTTCTCCCTCAGGCTTGGGCAGGGCTGGGGGGTTTCCATGACACCTGCAGAACCCAGAGCCCCGTCCCCCAGGGAGCTGAACCAACACCCAGACCACAGAAGAGGAAAATCCAGCGTCGGGGTACTGGGGACAGGGCAGACAGGAGATAAAGACTGACCCTCAGCAGCGCAGCCTCTTAGCTGGACAAACCCAAGGACACCGAGCTACCAACTGCAAAGGGGAAGGTTTGACTCTGGGGCTTCCGGTGGCCAGCCCCCAAGACCACTCCCTGGAGAGAGATGATCTAGAGGGAAGGGAGGTGGAAATAACCAAAACATGCAACTTTAGACAGGTTGGATAAACCCAGCTATATTCATATAACTGAGTATCAGGCAGGCAGACATTAAAAACTCTACAATGAACACGCACGGCTTTTCTAATAAAAAGTATGCTTTGTTAGACAATCGCACTAAGCTAGAATTTTTACCTAAACCACCACTTTTCATTATTGCAAAGTCATGAGTTAAGATAGTATTATTCCCAAGCTACCAGAAGGAGAGAGCAAGATTCCCCAAAGACAAATTAACTTGCCCAAGATGGCCCAGCCAGCAAGGGCCAAAGGCACACTGAGCCAAAGCCCATCAAAACCCAGACCCCAAATTTATTACTATTCTACTCACTTCTGGGGTGTTTTCTTTGCTCTTTAATTACAATATCTATTACTAAATGCCTATCTGCCTGCAGACAAGGACAAGGAGAAAGCATTGAGATATGAAAACAGTTTGGGTTAGGTCAGGGGCAGTAAGCCAATTATTTTTTAAACATTATTATGTTGTTGATGCAATGTATCATTTTATAAAGGCGGCTATCTTCTGGAAAGAAAGAAATGAGAGAAGTACTAAGAACACCAAGCCCATACAAAGCTGTCCTGGTCACCCCCAAGGGCTTAAATCCCATATCCCCCCAGAGCATGTGGGGCCGAGACTTGAACGATGTTTCTCGTAGTGAGACTAAAAACACATCAATTGTTTGCTGATGGCAACCACTTGATGACATTAATACCTGACACAAAATGGGAGAAACAGCAGCAAAAATATTACAGCTAACATGTTTATGGGATACTGGCACTGTTGTAAGCATTTTGCATATACTAAATATACAAGCTCATTTAAACCTCACAACCCTATTGAAGTTGTACTATTATCCCTCCTATTTTACTGATAAGGCAACTGAGTCATGCATGGGTAGATTGATAACTTGCTCAAGATCGCACAGCTAAGGAGTGGTGAGGCTGGGATTCAACCAGGCAGTCTGGCACCACGGCAAGGCTCTGAGCCTCCATGCCATATTGCCTCCCATTTAACAATAATAAAAAAAAGCCTCAGCTGCCTGAATCTGAGTGAATCATCCAACTGAGGTGGAGACTGTTGGCACCTTCTTGGACTAAGAACCAATCCCTCCTGAATTAATGAGGGCAGTGGAAGGGGACAGCTTACAGGATGCACACCCATGCACCTGCAGGCATGCACATTTTGTGGGAAAGGCAGTCTTGCTGGACAAGTGGGGTGCACTAGGGAGCCCACAAAGGTTAGGATCAACCCTGAGGATGGGAGCACTTAGAACAGGGAAGCTGGGGCTGCAGGAAGCGAAAGGACAGACCCCACTGGGCAGCAATGAGAGGATTCAAATGGGTGATCCCACCGACAGGTGTTCCTAGCATGGTCCCTGTCCACAGCCAGCAGGCGCTGTCAGAGCTGTCTGCAGACTCCCGTCCCATCCTTCACCCGGCAGGAGTTCCTTGAAGACTGGAGCTGAGAGACAGGAGACTGATTCATCATTCCTCCCTTTCTGACCGGTAATGGCACTTGTCCTTGGTTTTGCAGAACGGAGGCCTCTGACATGACTACCTCCATGAAAAGCTGCGGGGGGAGGGGACTCTCCCGATTATGCCCCTTTTGTCGATGGGCACAGCGCCTGGGAACATGAGTCAAGCTGCACTGCTGGGAAGGGTGCTGGCTCTGGGCCAGGAGAAGCCTGCTCCCTGCTCCTGGCACTAAATGATCATTCCCCAAGCCTCTGAGGGAGATGAGCATAGTTAATGAGTCCTCAGAACAGTTCCTACACGGTGACGCCCCCTCCGAGGGCACATGCTGCTCAGGTGAGGCAGTACCTGCTCAGGCAAAGCCGGGAGGACCAGAGGCCCTTTCTAAGACACGCCACCCTGCAGGACTCCTTTTTCGTGGAGACCTTGAGATTGGGGTACTTCTTGAATATCTGAAGCCCAGAGAAGAGTGAGAAATGCTCCCCCTCCCCCTCTATATTCACGTCCCAGTCTGCTTGGGCTCCACCACTGAGAGCAGGCTATGGTGTTCCTGCCAGCCACCTCAGGTCACCTCTTTCTTCAAGGTCCTCCGGTTGCGCCCCATCATAGAACTGCTCACTGTCCCCTGCAGTCCCAACTACTCAACAAACATTACTGTGTCAGATGCTACAAGATGCTAGGAAGGTAAAGATGAACTTTGCCCGAAACAGCCACAGACTAATAACTGATTTAAAATCATTCACTGAGTTGGGTGAGCAGCTGTGTGGGTGGGGTTTCTGGATCCCTGCAGGGGACTGAGAGGTGATTGGGTAAGTAAGTCATTTAACCTCTTTAGATCTCAGAGAGGTCTAGATAGGCCTGACAAACCTTCTAAGCTCCCTTTCATTTCTTCTAGGAAGCAATCCGCCAGCATCTCTAAGCCTCCGACAGAGCTGAGCACAATAGCTTCACTAGAGTAAGCAATTCACAAATACTGGATGTTTGAGCTTTTACTGGCAGTATCTGGATAGAGACAAAAACACATACCACCCGCCTAATCCAAATCCTAACTTCTCATTTTTGTTCTAGTTAGAATACATTAGGATCAGATAGGCTATGTCATGGTAAAAAACCAACCCCAAATCTCAGTGGTTTACACAACAAAGGTTATTTTCCTACTGCAATTCTATGTGAATCGATCAGGAGCTCTACCCTAAGAACCACCCGCCCCGCCCCCCACAGTGACACCAGCTGATGGAGCTTCCATCATCTGGGAGCACTAAGGTGGCCATAGTAAGAGGAAATGAAGTGACCAATTGGACCTGAACTAGTTTCCTACCTCAAAGTGCCATCTTACTTCCTGCTCACAGTTCATTGGCAAACAAGTCACATGTCTACCGAACTCAAAAGAGGTGGGAAAGTGTAATCCTGCCATGTGCTCAGTGGGAGGACCAGAAATAGACCTCCACCAACGACCACAAGCAGAGTTTGAAGAGAAGCTAATGGTATCAAATTGAGTGAAAAATTCAGTATTTTTCTTATTTTCTTTAGATCAGAGTTTCTCAACCCTCCGCTACTGAGACTTGGGGATGGATAATTCTTTGTTGTGTGGGGCTGTCCTGTGCACTGCAGGATGGTTAGCTGCATCCCTGGCCCTATGACTCTAGCAAACCCCTCCCCAAACTGTAAAAATCAAAAATGTCTCCAGATATTGCCAACATCACTTGGAAGGCAAAACGGCCCCCAGTTGAGGACCTCTGCTTTAGACTTACAAGAAGCATCATCTCTCTTAAAGAGAAAATGACAGCATTCTCCTCCCTCAAGTTATGCTATTCAGAACTATCTTAAGAGACAGCTTTCTCAGTTGCCATATAGGAATAGTCATCGTACCCACCTCAAATGGTTGTTGCGAAAATTAAACCAGCAAATGCTCATACAGCTCTCAGCACAGGGCCTGGCACAGGTCACCTGCAACGATGTTGCCTACTAGTAGTAAGGACTTGCTGTGTTACTATCACTCCCAGGGCTACTGCTAGCGTTCCTGTCAGGGAGAAGATATGGGAAGAGCACAGATTCCCTCCTGAGAGAGCAGCAGAGCTACTCACCCGGCCCAAGGTCATCCCTGCCCCCCAGTGGGAGTACAAGGCTGGGAGGCTGCCGCACAATTCTTGTCATTGCACTCCAGCTCAGCACCCAAAGTCAAACGACATTTATGTCATGATTATGCCAGAGGGTGGAGGTAGATAGAATGTGCTGATGCCCAAGTGGGGCAACCATAGAAAGATGACAAACAAGAGTCTGCCCAGAGAAAGGCTTCTGACCAGTGACATGGTCACCAGCTAGCTATAATGACCATCTGTGAGGCTGTGCATGGCTGAAGCCTGCTGCGCCCCTGCCAGGATCCACATCCCAGCCCTCAGGAGAGTCCAGTGCCTTTTCGTCCAGGGATGAAGGGGCTGGGGAAAGGAGGATGGGCTTGATTTTAAATTAGCGAAAGGAAAGGAAGCACACGTGGTGGAGTTATGTCAGATTTTAAGACGTTACGTTTTTAAAGATGTTTTGCTTGGCTCACAGGCCCTGACAAATGGCCACGTTGTTTCCTGGGACCGCTTCTGAGGGCCAGTTGCAGGATGGCTCAGCCCACACTGGAGGGCTCTGACCGGCTCGAGTTCTCTCTCCTCACTGCTGGTTGAGAGCACCAGTTCCAGACTCAGTAGAGCTGACTTGGAATCCCAGCTCTGCCATTTCCTTGCTGTGTGGCTTTGACAAGATCCTTGGCCTCGCATCTTTAAAACTGTCACCCACAGCTTTATAGTATAACCACCCTCTGAGCTAAAGCCCCAGTCAAGGAGGCAGGCATGGTGGCAGGAATCCAGCCCACACAATCTTCACGGAACCCAGCACCCTAACCTGGGCCACCCAAGGGGCAACTTTTAGTAATTTGTGTAAAATCTGCCCTCCAGATCCTTAATTCCTCTACCTCAAAATAGGGATAATAATCCCCACATCCCCATAGAGTTATTATGAAAATTAATGACAATGCATGCAAAGTGTTTATCAGTGCCTGGCACAGAGACAGTGCTCAGTGATTGTGATGAAAATTACAGTAATTCCCAGTGATAATGACTAAATTTATAGCCTTGGTCAGTGTCTTGCCTCCTAAACAAGCAGAACAAACCTAAACGCTGCCTTGTGGGGCTGCAGTGAAGATTAAATGAGATAATGTACCAGAGAAACTTAGCATAATAGGAAGAGCTTGATAAATGTCAGCAATTATTATCACAGACTTGCACTTCAGTCCGAGTTCTGTATCATGGAGCTCACACAAGCGTAATCTTAGCACAATGCCTGGCACATAAAAGGGCTCAAAAAATGTCAGCCACTATTATCACATAACTTACATATGCTTGGTCTGAATTTTGAATACTGGAGATTCACTTAAGTGGGACCTCCTAGCAAGACTGTGCCAAGGACTCACAGTTAATACACGTGAAGGGGCTGTGCCAGCCCTGGCAGGGTCAGAGCCAGGACCCGGCGGCCCCCTTTGCCCTCTTCGCCAAGAAGACCCCCCCAACCCTGAAAGCACAGATCGCCATCTGCACTCCACAAGCCTTCTTCCCGTTTGCCACTTCTGTACCCAAATCACCCACAAGTCTGTCAACATCTCTTCTAAAACGTAGCCTCCAGTTTTCCCTCGATTTTCAGTTGTTGTCATGTTTCTTTTAGAACTTGAAGATATTCTTCTTAAAACAAGTTTCTAATTTAACCAAATAAGTTAAAAATCAAACCTGGTACTCAGAACACAACATGAACGTCCAGGGGAGGCCCGGCTGGCCCAGGTGGATGGAGCCCCAATAATATCTGTCCACCAAACCTGAGAAGGACAGCCTGGCCTCCTTCGCTTTGCTGGCAGCACACCTCACCTCCGGAGTACAACTGCAAATGGAAGCTGAGTTTTTCACACTGTCAAACCTAGACTGTTCCGCGTACTTGCACAGCTGCCACTGACTGGGTGGGTGGCCTTGGGAATGTCACTTCACCTTTCATCATCTCCAAGATCCCCACGGCCGCATCTGACTCTAATGCTAAAGGGTGAGCTTCCAGGGTGTCAGTTTTAGGAAGCCTTCGACGAGGTGCAAAGCATCACACCCCTGCCATTCCAGGAGATCTCCCTCGTGTGGGCCAGCCCATGACAGCACATGCTTTATAAGCTCAATGGTCACTCATCCTGGCTCAGTGCTCCCCATCTTGGGCCTTCTGGAAACGTGTCTTTATCTAAGAGCTGCAAAGATGCCAAATGAGAAAAGCCAAATGTGCCTTTCTACAGACTGACAAAGATCCACGAACAAGATGAGGGCAGAGGTGGTTACAGACATGGCAAACGCCATTAGCTCCCTGATCTCCACCAATTCTCACAGACTACCCTCAAAATAACAGGTAACTTAATAAATTGTACGCCTGCCACACTGTCAAATCCTCTTTGCCCCACTTCCAAGTAGAAGCCTTGCCAGACCCCCTTCTACATCTAATTTCAGGGTCCCCTCTGCTTTGAGAGTGGCTGATGAATTCACTCTGAAGCCACCCAACGGTATCCCATCCAGTGCCTGTTCTGCATCTCTCCACGAGGATTTTTACAGATGCACTGAGTGCGTACCTGAGCCAGACCTGGCTGCGCTCTGCAGAGCCTGAGAAGAAGACATGACAAGTGCTTTGCCAAATGCTTTGCTGAGAAGCCTCAGAAACTCTCTGATCTGACAGTCAGCTACTATCTACCAGAATAGGAAATGTTAGCCAGGCATGCCTTGTTAAAAAAAAAAAAAAAAAAAGTGGCCATCATCATGCCCCAGACTGGGCTCCATACCTCTCACAAAACAGCTGCGTAGTAATGCTTTCTGGAAGTTTCTTCAAAATGGAGACTAAGCTTATAAGACTATGGTTTCTGGAATTCACTTTCTCTTAACTTTTTCAAAGTGGGGACGATGTTTGCCACCTTGTAGTCTTCAGGAGCCTGGCTCTCCCTTTTAGCTCCTCAAATTGACCAGTAACAATGAAATGACTAGGTTCCTAAGTCAGTCAGTCCTGAGGATGAGATGCAATAGCCTCCTTTAAAGCAGTGGGTGCTCTCCAGCCGTCTCTGTCTCCGTTCTCTTGCTCCTGGTTGAGTTACCCTTGCTGCCAGGGTCCTAATAGAAACAGAGAGGCAACGTGAGCTGCCACCCTACTTCTCTCCTCCTCCCGGGTTCCCGCTGCATGGCCTGGGCAGAACTCATGCTTATCACACCTTGTTCTTCTAGCTCAGAACAAACTTTAAGAGCCCTCTTGATGCCCTTAACATTTTTTGAAGTTGTTAACCCTCCTGGCCTGGTTCTCACAGGTTGGTGTCACTCTCCCACTAATCCTGGGTTACCTGCCTTTAGGTCCATTTTTTCGTAAAAGGCTTCTAAAACCTGAACTCGGATCTGCATGTTTCCTCTGCAGCCAATTTCTTTAAATGCCTCATGAAGACCCTTTGCTTCTTCATGGCGAACATTCCCAAGTGTGGATAAATTTCCCCCAAAAGTCTCTATCAAGACCAGTGGGTCTCTACCTATCCACACAATAGAATCACCTGGGGAGAATTTTAAAAATCTCAGTGCCAGGTCGCCCTCCCACAGACTCTGGTTGGGCTTCTCTGGTTTGGGGTTCAGGGCGGAATCTTCAATAGCTCTCCAGGTGACTCTAACGGGCAGCCAGAGCTGGGACGGCAACCTAGACCTTGAGCTCAGGTACTGGTGTAGTGGTACCACCTGGGCTACAGAGGCTCCGCTGGGTGGGATAGCGCACATCCTGAGAATGTCTCCATCAAGGTCCCCAGGTGATTCAGATAACGATTAAAGTTGGAAAACAGTGGACCATCTAAAAAAACAGAACATTTCCTTGAACACTTCTGGGCTGCTTCCCTGTGGTTAAAATCATCTAAACAGAATTGTCACACCAAGTTGGGACCTATCTACAAGGGCAAAGTACTACTATATTAGCCTCCCTCATCCATGGCTTCACTTACCCACGGTCGACCACGGTCAGTCCAGAAAATAAAATGAGAAATGTCCAGAAATAAATAATTCATAAGTTTTAAATTGTGTGCTGTTCTGAGTGGCATGATGAAATCTCCTGCCCACCCCAATGTTATTCATCTCACCACATAGACATTGCACTCTCTCACATCATCACAAGGTCATCAGAGTAAAATAATTTTGCGAGAGAGCGCCCATATTCACAAAACTTTCATTACGGTACATTGTTAGAACTGTTCTACCTTACTCTAAGTTACTGTTGTTAATCTCTTGATGTGCCTAATTTATAAATTAAACTTCACCATTTTGGTATGCATATATAGGAAAAAACACGATCTATATAGGGTCGGTTTACCCATGGTTTCAGGCATCCACTGGGAGTCTTGGAACAAACAGCACACACACATGCACATACACACGCACACACCTCCCTATCTGTGCAGCAAAACCTGTACAAACCTGTCTGCCCATCCCGGAAAGAAACTGCCAGTCTTAAGTGTGTATGTATGCGTTGACTCTGCCAGACTTTCCAGAAAGATGCACTTCCCTCTTGGTCACTTGCTGAGTTTCCTAGTGCAATACATGTTGTATAGCCAATTGCTATAGCCAAGCATGGTTTTTAAAACGGTAACTCTTCACTTTTGGCATACACCACCAGTGCTTTTATTTAATTTTTTTCTTAAACTCACTCTTTAAAAAATTAACTTAATGTCATTGCTATAAGGGAGACACCATTATCTACGCCAGACAAAGAAGATTTCCATAATAAAAACAAGCTTAACTGAAAACAATGTTATTCAGTCTGGTGGACCCAGTGGCCTGTGGAAACCTGAGATCCTGAGACCCAGTTCCTCCTGGTCTCACTCCTTGCTTTTTAAAAAGGAAAATGACTTTCGGACCCTCCCTTAGAGGCCACTGAAGGACGGGAAGGGGACTGGAAGGAGATGACGTCTTCATTGTGGGATTAACGGTAACTAGTGCCACATCTGGGCATCGCCTAAAACTGTTTGGGTGCCCACCCTGCACTTTGTCCTTAGCCTAGTTTTCTAGCAACATGAGAAGTGAAAGACACTGGGACTGTTGGCACCATGATGATAAGAGCACAAATCCCACCGACGGGCTAGAGCTGCCCACAGGCCAGAGCTGCCCATCGCCAAACCCCACCTGGTTACTCAACCACCCCCAGTTTCGGCATCTTTGCAGGGGGCTGACGATCCTTCACCCTCATGGAGATGTTAAAGAGTGGAATGGGATTATAGATAACGCACAGAGCAAGTCCTGGATGAACGTCTGCTGTCCCCATACAAAAACGGCACTGTGACTGAGATAGCTGAAGACCAAAAAGATGTCTGTTCATCTGCTGACCTCATGGGAGGGAGGAAAAGACCACTTACTGCTGCCCGCCTGGAAGATACCAGATCAGTTAGGATCTGATGCTTCCTGTTTACATAAAATGAAAACAAACATGGGCTTTTAAAATTAAACAAAAGCTGAACTTCAGAGCAAGCCTGGGTGCCTCCTCCTGTGTTCTCACTCTACTTGCCTAACCTCTCACCTTTAAAAGAGAGCATGGCATGGCTGCAGCGACAAGCAAATTCACTAGCCCCACTGACAGCCGGGTTCCCAGCCTCCACGCTGCCAGGCCCTCAGTACCCCTCGAAGACAGCGGTCCCCAACCTTTTTTGGCATCAGGAACTGGTGCTCCTGTGAAAATCTAATGCCTGATGATCTGAGGTGGAGCTGAGGCGGTGATGCTAGCACTGGGGAGCGGCTGCAAATACAGATGAAGCTTCGCTCACTAGACCACTGCCCAACTCCTGCTGAGCGGCCCGGTTCCTAACAGGTCACTGCCCTGTACTGGTCCGCGGCCCGGGGTTGGCGACCCCTGTTCTAAGACATCTTCCATCTTCACTATGTCCAAAAGAATAACAGAAGTAAAAGTCGCCCAAGTTTGGCTGGGGGCTAGAAGTCTTGAAGGCTATCAACTCATCTAAAATGGGATGAAGGGCTTAACCATTACCTTGAGGTTCCCCAGACCTCACTTGCTGGTTACCACGGCATCCACCGGTTCCCGCCATGCCAGGCCCTCCCCTCTGTCCAGCAGGGCGAAAAAAGAAGACCAGTAAATGTGGCTGTGACAGAATTTAAAGACTTAAAATCTGGCAGAATTAGTCACAAAGCTGGAGAAAAAAGAAAGAAGGCGGCAAATTATCTGGGTTTTTCTATTCAACTCATGGGTTTCAGGAGAAATTAGGGTTTAATTAACTAGAAGTATCTCGTACATGCACCCGTCTCCCCCTCCTTATTGAACATAATTGGAGTCAAGCAAAAGAAGCATCATGGCTGTCTCCTTCTAGTCATATTTGGGTGGTTAGAGATGAGGTGTCCCCTCGGCATACATGGAACAGCCCCGGCCTCAGTCTCTTACTTAGAATAAGACTTGTTCACAATGCCCATTCTGGAGAAGCAGGCCTATCCTAGGAGCCTGGCCAATGTGGATTCAAAATGCCAAGCCTGACCCCTGGACCATGAGGTCCCAAAAAGCCAGAGCCTGGGGCTCCTCACAGGGCAGTGGGCAGAGCCCAGGAGGTTCTAGAAACATGTACTATCTGCCCACATTAGACCCAGCCATAATTTTATGCTTACGGGCAATGGTATCCCATCCCCAAAAGGGTACATTTTCCAAACTATTCCCTCTGGGTTCCTAGGGGCAACATTGGGGGAAAAAATTACCAGTCGTAATGGGAAAATATGATCCTACCTAAAAAAAAAAGGTTTCTAGGCTTTGAAGAGAATTTCTGTGCCTGATTCGTGACAGACAGCTCCAAGAACACTGCACCAGCTGTGGTCCTGTCAGCAACTTCGGTTCCATGGGAATTGCATGACTGATGAAGCAATGAACCCTCTGGGAGAACTGGCCTTGTTATTCTGAAATCACAGTGATTAAAATATCCACTTGGCAGTCATGTATTACCTGGTGGAGAGAGTCTTACTGAACAACACTGTTCAAAGGATTTCAGAGTTGGAGGGGGCATTAGAAATGTCTGCCAAGCCTCCTTTGCGTTGCTCATCTTCACCCTTGGGGACACATAAGGGGGCTGTGTCCCAGGGAGAACAAGGAATTAGGCCTAAGTCATCATCCAGCAGACACACCAGCCCCATATCCTCAAACTCTTAGTACAGACTCTCTGCAGTACCTTGCCCCCTCTGTGTGAGGGGTTCCTTGGTCCCATCTTGAGTTAGAGAAACACACACACAGACAAACAGAGGCACACACAGACAAACCCACACATAAACTGCCTTTCTACCAACAAAGACACTGGACAAGGCCAGGGGAGTGAGAGATCTGGAGGAGAGGGAAAGGTGTGGAAGAAAAGGAGCTCCTGAATACACCCCCAGACACCCTCTGCCACTAAGATACACATTTTTTTTCCCAAAAGCCTACAAGCTTCTGCTTTGCAGAAACCAAGCTTCCAAGACACACTGTCTCCGAAACCAAGCTCAACTTTTCCAACTTCTTTCCCTTTCCAACAGATAAAAGCGACAACCAGAAAACAAGTCCAGCCTCTAGCTGCAAGCAGAACTCACACCCGCTGTACGCACCTGAGGCCTCCGCCCAGAGGAAGCCTTCCCTGGCTCCCCGACGAGCCACCCCACTTACGAGCCACCCCACTTACCGGCTGCCCCATCTCAGACCTGCGCTGTCCAGGAGCCCCTTCCCTCCGACTCTCAGGCCTACAAGTCAGAGCAGGATCACCTGGGGCACCTGCTCATGGGCTGGGCCCAGAGACACCGCCAGGGCCGCCTTCCAGGTGAGGGAGCCACCCAGCAGGCCACACTGAGTCATCGGCCAGGGTCCAATACTGGCTTCCTGGAGGACTTAGAAGGGATGCCGCCCAATGGCGCCCTCAGAGAAGGAGCCTTTATTATGAGGACATCAACTCCAAGAGGGCTACCAGCCCGACTGAGGAACAGTACCACCAAGATTTTTCTTTTTATCTGGTTGGCTTTCAAATGGTACAAATGCCAGAAGTCTCCTTCCTGTTCTTTATTGATTTTAAATGTAAATTAAAAGACCTGTTCGTTCATGTTTCCGGAATCCAAAATACCAGTCTCTGAACAGGTCTCTAAGAAAACATTAACCCTGTAGAGTCGAGGCAGGCTGGACTGGCGGCGAGGCAGGGACCCCGTCCCCGAGTCCACTGGAGGCACCGCTCAGGCATGTGACCCCAGGCAGGTGAAATCCATCCCTTTCACTTGCTTCAACATCTGGCATAGATGCATTGTAGTTAACCCCAGAGGTGAGCTTCCCAGTTACTGTCACCTGCTGTTCCCCTCCCTTCTTTACTTTGGACAGGCCCACAGTGCTCACTTGCCAGGCAAAGTGCACTTCCTACGTCTGTCATCCCCCAACATTCCCGCCTTCCCCAGGAATAAGCCTTTATCTTCTCCACGCCAAACCCCATGGCAATTTCACTCTCAAAGTTCAAGTCTTTGTTGAAGGACCTACAACAAAAAATCCCTCTCTTGTTCCTGGAAGCTCTTTGTACTTTTTTTCTCCTGCTGTCAGAAGAGGAGGGGGAGAAGAAGCCCTGTTTCCAGTTTCCAGTGACCCGCGAGCATTTCCTGGCCTCTGCTCCAAACCCTGGCAGACATCAAAGGCCGCCACTGACGGCAGCTGCCTTGAGTGCTGGAGACAAAAACCAAACCACCTCGAGCCCCAAGTTTCTCTCCAGCCAGGCAGAGGGAGAGGTGGTGAGAACCCAGCCAATCACACCACAGAATGGGAACCTCAGGTACCCCAAATTAAAGGGGATAAACTCAACAGCCAAACCTCTTGGCCGAAGCGGGGGCTGTTTCTCTTTTTCACTTTCCCAGCAACGGGCATAGTCTCCAGCCCTGCGACTGAATATAACCAACGCCACTTAGAATGCTCTGATGATCCCATTGTTTCCCATTCAGTGCCCCTCCCTCTACGTCGTACCCTGTAATTACAGGGAGTTTAGGATTGGGATTTTTTTTTATGATGCTTCTTTTTAAGTGCATGACAACACAGGAGGAAGGGTTATTTAAATCTGAGTTAGAGGTGGAAAAATCAGCATTGTGAAAAGGGCAAATTAAGAACACATTTCTCTGGGTTTTAGGTAATTCAAGGTCACTTGCAATAAACAAGATGGAAAACTCAATCATCTGGCCCATGTGGGCTGTGGGGCTCTACCACCTAGCGAGGTCTGACAAGCCCTAAGTACCGTATCGAGCTTATCGTCAGTGTCTGTGACTGAGAAAATCTACTACATTAAGGAATTCAAGTGGGTTATTTCCTGTCTGACTATGCAAGGGCTCATTTTGGTCCCCTAATGCACCCCCCTGTTCGGAAAAGCACACATAATGGTTAAGGACGAAGACTCTAAGATCTGAAAGATGTAGCTCCATTCCAGCTTCATCATTTACTGACTGTGTGGCCCGGGCATGTCACATAACTCCCCAGAGCCTCAATTTCTTCATTAATATAATGGGGACAATAGTCCGTGTTACTTCATAGGGTTCACAAAGATTCAAGATTAGCGTTGTCACATGCATCGCGTACAGTACATAGTAAACGCTCAATGAATGCTAACTACAAGCAGAATGATGAAAGAACACACGTGCTTTGGAAAAGGTTAGCTAGTCCCAGCGCCAATGCTTGCTATGAAGTGGCATCCACGGAGCAAGATAATGCCCATTTCCCTCCCTACATATTTTCCAGCTAAGACAAAAAGTCAGGTTGGACATGCCAAGTACTAAGTGTATCATACCATTTAATGAGCACCTACCATGTGCCAGGGATTAACGATATTTTCACAAACCCTCATCATCCTGCAAAGGAAGTACTGTTATTCCCATTTTACAGGTGGGGAATGGAGGCTCAGAATGTGTGCCACCTCCTCCAGATTCCAGGCCAATCTGCAGACGACAGATCAGATGTCACGTCCAGGTCTGCTGGGCATCAAGCACTAAGGCATGAGGGTCTTGACTTCCTGGGGCCTGTTGCCTAGCTTATGACTCTCTCTATTCAAACAGCACATATGGGCACATTACCAGAAAATGTTCTAGAACTGACTAGAGCTATGACAGACCATAGGACTGGCCTTGTCTGATGCAATGATTTAAGAGTGTTAGAAACTCAGCCCAAGGGAAGGGAAGTGGCTTGTCCAAAGTCACACGGTAGGTCAGAGGCAGGGCTGACATTTGGGCTTAGGTCTATTGATTGAAGAACCAATGAACGCCCAACAGTTACTGGAGAAATAATCCAGGCCTGGGAACAAGCGGGCATAGCTCTGAACAGATTTCAGGGCAATGCAAAGGTGCACTGAGCAGATCGCACCCTCCTCAGACCGACAGAAAAGCAAGGCCTGCCTGCCTGCCTGTGCAGGGTCAGCTGTCTTCAGCTTGGTTCAACCAGGAAACACAGCCTAGAGATTATCAGTGTTTAAAATTACCTTCCTAGATGCTTCATGAATTTCTATTTCGAGGCCACCCACTCTTAGCTGTTGCACACACCCTCCTAGTCTCTCTCTTCTCTCCTCCCAACAAGCAACGAAGCAGCTTGTCAGTACCGTCTGTCTCCAGCAAAGGAGTTTCATCAGGTGGCCGACCCCTGTAAATAATTAAAGGGTGATCCCATAGCCTTGGTGAGGCCTATTGAGAGAAGGGTGGCTTGTTAAATTAGACATGGGAGAGGGGGAGACACTGCTAACAGCCTAACAACTGCTTCCTCAACAGATGGCGAGCAGAGTGGATCAGGAACACAGCCCACAGAGCCAGCCTGCCTGGGGAAAAGCAAGGCGGAGCAGGGGCCTCCATTCAGCAGGCTGGCTTTAATAACACCAAAGCTGCATCCACGGCCAGGTCCTCCTGAGAAGACAGGTGTGGACCCTGGGCAAAGCCACCCCCCATTGTGGAGCTGTTTTCTTACCTTTAGGATGACCTCTTTCTTTTTAATTTGGAGAAAAACACCAAACTAGAAAGCGAAATTACCCCAAGTGCTAGTCTTTTTGGGGGCAGGGAAGAACTCCATAAAGTAAGAAATGCCAGCTTCCCCTCCATCCCCTGAAATCAAGTCCCGTTAGCAGTGCGGTTGGCACCCTCCCAGCAGGTTCCGGTACTGGCGAGCAGTGGAGGGCTGTGCGTGTCTGTGACTACACACAGAGCTATAGATACACACACACTTGCTGTTAAAAAATAGGAATACACCATATATATTGTTTGTTCTGCACCTGACTTTTTTACACCTATTATGAAAATCTTTCCAAGACAGTCAACAGATTTACCTTGTCTGTTGTACAGTCATATGGTATTTCATAATTGATTCAACCCTTCCCTCACTTGTGAACACTTAGGTGCCTCTAACTTTTTACTTCTATACACAACGCTACAATGAGCAGCCTTGTACACATACCTATATGTGTACAGGCTATGGTTTCCATAGGTGTCAAATTCCCAGGAGTTGGACTACTGAATCCCAAGGAATATATACTTCCAGTTTTAATAAGTACTGTCAAAATACCATCCAAAAAGGTAGTGCCAATTTGCACAACTCGACTATATCTAAAGAGTTGCGAACGGCTCCCTGAACCACAGGAAAGAGGCTCAGGGGCTCAGCAGAAAGACCCCTGGGCCCCTGCCACCCACATTGTTCCACTCCCACTCCCCATTTCCTCTTCCTGCTTCCATTTCCTCTCCTTTCTATGTTGGCTTCCCATGGAAGATTTCACTAGGGTAAGAAAGGAGGCTTGCTCTGCTTAGAATATTTGAAAACCACCTAAAAGATATTAATAAGTGCTAACATTTATGCGGTATTTACTATGTGCTTAACACTTTATAAGGGTAACATCATTTAATGCTTCAACGGCCCCATTTTACAGATACAGGAACTGAGATTTAGAAAAGGGATTTGTAAGGTCCCTCAGTTGCTGATAAAATATGGAGCCTCTGAGAGACCTGGTGATCAATTCTGGAGCCACACTTGCTTGCTCAGCACCTTTACCTCTCCAATGAGAGGGCTGAGCACACAGACACACATAGACCCCAAATATAAAAGTGCTTCCAGATCTAGGCCTACTGGTCTCTTTGAGCCAACATTATCAGTCAGCCTTCTGGGCCACCATCGCCTTTCAGATTGATGAACCAAGGGAATATTGTCACTTTGAGAAGGTAACTGTACCTCCTCTTCTCCTGAGACCCTGCTGACGCCCCCCCATCCTCAAACCCAAGAGCCATCATCCCTATTTCTGACTCTTCATGACCTCCTCCTGAGCTGCCCTCCCTCCCCATTTCATAGCCACACAGCCTGCAGGGGGGAAGAGAAAGAGGCATTCTAGGCTGTTCCAAAGTTGAGTATCTTGAAATATCTGCTCAGACCTCACATCTGCACTCTTTGCCCCATCCTAAGAGAAGAAAATAATGAAAAGTCTATATTCCCAACAAATGTCACAAATCAGAAAGAAGCAAAAGGCTCCCAATTCACTGACTTCTAACCTTAGGACGTACCACCCATGACTTCTACAAACGACGGGGTACTGTCCACATTCAGAACTGGGAGAGAAAAGCAAGAACAGCCAGAACTTTTGCATGTGTGGATGGAGGAATCAGCCAGCTTATCAGGAATTTTAGTTCAAAAGGGGCAGGTGTGGAGATGAAGAAGGAGAAAAGGAAAAAGAATAGGGAGAGAGAAAAGGGAAAGAAGCAATAAGAAAGAGGTAGATGAAGCAGGAAAGGGAAGGTGGCCTGGGCTTGAACCCCCCAAACCAGCCCCCCTCCCTCATTTCCATCTGTAGAAAGATGAAGAAAAGCAGAAGGGCAGACCCAGGCCCCTCTTAGGGACACTGATTGCATAACCAAAGGAAAAGGAACTTTTCTGCTGGGAGTGAAGCCTGCAGCTGAGTTCCCATCAGCTCACTTCTCCAGCACCCACGGCGTATGCCTAACTAGGATCCAATGCTCTTCCAGATTCCCGGTCCCAAGAGGCTTCTGGAAGAGTGTGGCATCAGATAGGGAACACTGGCTCCAAGGAGGTGCAAGAAGAATGGCACAGGACATCGACATGTTAAAACACCAGAGCCATGTAAGGCTTCCCTGTTTTGAATGTTTCCATGTTGTTCTGAAAATAACTGACAGGTCAGAGAGGCTGATGCAATAGGACCGATTACAGTACATTTTGATTAATGTCAGTTCCTAGAAGACAGAAAAATTATTGCAGCATTTTTGGTAATGGCAAAAGATTGGAAACACCCTAAATATCCATCAAGAGGGGATTTGTAAAAAAATAAAATAAAATAATGATACATCCGTATACAGAAAATGTTATGCAGCTATTAAAAGAACAAGACAGCTCTATATGTCCTGACGTAAGCTAATCTCCCAGATACAGTAATTTTCTTAAGAGTACAGAAGAACATAAATGCATGCTCACTTGAGTAAATAGGATAAAGAACACAGTAAATGATTCCCACCTAAGACACTGGGAATTTGCTTTCTTAACCTGAGCAGGGGGCACACGGGTGTTCAGCTTAACATTCTTTAAACTGCACAAACATTTTGCACACACTTTTGGATAGATGATACTTCACAATTTAAAGTTTATAAAGGTGGGGACGTGTGTACTTTTATGGGTGCATACGAACAGAAAATCTCTAAAAACTTCAAAGTGAATGCCTCTGAGAAGGGAAACTGGGGTGGGCAGTGGAGGGGTGTGAGGGAGGTTTATTTTAACTCTCTATATATCCTTTTATAATCTTTCAATATATGTTACCACATGCATTAAAATTAAAAAAAAAAAAAAAACCACCCTGGCAATTCCCCAGGGTGTTTCAGCATCATAGACCGGGAAAGTACCCAAGGTGCCAGGTTCCCCATTTTACAGCTGAAGAAGCTGCAGCCCAGAGCATTTGGGTGTCCTATCCACGCTCATACAGCAAATGAGTAGCAGACTCAGGAAGAGAAACCAAGTCTCCAAGAGCAGGATAGTGTTCTCTACCTACAACATCTCAACCAAGGGTTCTCAGGCTGCTCAAACCCAAGGACCACATGCCTGGCCTGGCCAAGCCCTCCTGGAGCCTCTACCCCAACCTCAGTACACACAAGGCAGGGAAAATCAGGGGAGGGGCCCACACGTCCCAGGGTAGATGTTGGGGGTCCCAGTCAAGGTTGGAGCCCCTCGCTCTGAAACTTCCCTCCCCTGTGTCCCTGGGCTGCTGCCTTCCAGCCTGTGGACATAAAGGTGGGCGGGCAGTGGGCTCCGGGGTTCCCATCTCCCACCCTGACACTCCAGGCACTGTCAGCTGCATGGCCATTCCTGTGTCCTTAGCATTCACAAACCACCGCCCAGAAAACCTGGAGGAGTTCCACATTCTGGCCACTTTGCTGTCATAACCACATCTCGAGGGAACAAGCACTTACCCTGATAGCTTCATGCCAGCAACCAAGCACCAGACCTACCAGCTCAACAGCCTCAGATCCCAGACGCAAGCCAGCGGGTGGGCACAGGAGCCAAACCAGACTCCAGTTGTAAAATACCACCCTTGTCAGTGTGTTTACATTGAAGAAAATCCTTAAGGGTTGTGCAGTAGCATCATAAAACCTCAGAGCCAGGGGGAGTTCAGAAAACCAGGTGGTTTTCCCTGCAGTAAAAATCTACCATGCCTGCTTCATTTATTGGAGGCCAGGAACAACTCAATCGAAATTTTCATACTTCCTTATTTAACAAATGCTAGCAAACCTGAGTTCATATAGTGTTTTCAGGAAATAGTACTCCAGGCACCCTGGGTAATTAGAACAGCTAATGTTTGGAGAGCGCTTACTATACAGCTTAATACACACCGGGCGTGCTGCTAAGCTCTTTGCACACAGTACCTCATTTTGCCCTCACAGCAGAGCCCGTTGTTATCCCATTTTACAGAGGAGGAAGTCAAGGCTTTGGGAGTAGGTAATTTGTCCAAGGCTAGAGAGGTAGCAAGTGGCAAACTGAGGTCTGTCAGGCCGCAAATCCCATTCTCCATCCACGGAGCAAGATACAGCCCCATCCACAGGGCTCTCCTTCTAGTGGGCTCTGGGTTTCCACTAAATCTACTCTTCTTGAAAGGGGCCAAGCAGTCCTGTTACTTCCCACTCCCTCCCAGATGCCAAAGAGGGAGCATTTCCCTGAGAGTCCCAAATAAAGCAAAAGCCCACACTCCATCCATGATGCTACCCTGTCTGCTTCAGCTTCAACCAAGGGTTGACACCAAGCTAGGGTGACAGCCTGGGCGAGGAGGATTCCAATGAGAGGGGACCTGGCCGCACTCAACCCCCAATGACAGAAAGCCAGCTCTACAAAGGCCCAAGGGAGCAGGGACCCTCTCCCCACTCACCTTGCTGTGAAAGCAGAGCCAGACCTTCCTGCAGGGGCGGGGCTGAAGGGTTAGGGAGGAGGTTCTAATCTAGGCCCTAATCTAAGCCACCAGCACTTTTTGGGAAATTCCCTAGCCCTCCCTGGGATGGTTCCACATCTGTAAAGGTGGCTGTAAATCTCTAAACTCCACAGGGAGGGGAGTACTGTTAAAGAGATTCAGTCACATCAACTTGTTCAAACATCTGGAGAGTGCAAGACATTTCCAGATGAGAGGTACCACCCCCTGTACCACAACACCGAACAACAGCAGACGGCTCCCAGGATGGCCACCCTCTGCTTGGAATGTCCTCCATACTCTTCCAACTGGCAAGGTTCAAGGTTCAGATTGAGCGCTGCCTCCTTTGAGAAGTGGTCTTTGACCTCCTACCCCTCACTCGCAGGTACCCCTTGCTCCTCAGGTGCAAGAATTACGCATCTACTGGCCAATTACTCCTGGGGGCAGGGCTCCTTGAGGTGATGTCCTGCAGCCCCAGTTCGGTGCCTGGTATATATTAGGTGCTCAATAAATGTTTACCAAATAAATAAAAAGTATAATATTATTATCACTCTGCAATTTGTGAATAGGACAGCACCCTCCTTGGGGATGGCTCCTCGAGGGGGCCTCCAATACTGGACTGACCAGGAGCATCAGAACGCCCAAACCTCCCTGCACTGTCTGCTTCCCAGCAAATGCTCCTCATACCCAAAGCAAAGTCCACCTCATCTCTACCAGGCACTCAGGGTGCAGGGGAGACACAATCCCTGACAGCCCCCCAAAGAGTTCTCAATCTAGGATTTCCAGTCCCAGTCCAGAGGCTCTGGGCTGGGGGGCGGGGAGAGGGGAGGGAGGCGTTGCCTGAAGAAAACAGAACTTTCCTTATCTCATCCCTTCGAACATCTATTTTTGTAGATGCATTATTGTCATGAGCATGCTATAATAGCACAGCAGTATGTGTATATAATTTGGGAGTGAAAATACCCATGTTGGGAACACATGATCAAAATTTCTTTCCTGACAGGTATGCAAGCACAAGTCTAGAGACCAGAGGTCCAGCTAGGAAATGCACCATGCCAACACAGCGAGAAAAGGGCAAGAGTGAAGTTTCCAGCATTCGTGGGGCAGGGGGCCGCAAGGGAGCAAAGACAGGGAATTCTCTAAGAACAAGATGCTCAGGGCCCAGGGCCCAGCACATTCCCTGCTGGGGAAAGACAGGACAGGAAAGAGAGAGGAAAAAGATGAGAGGGGCCATGCAGTGAGACAAGGGGGAATTCCAGGCACTCTGGGGAGAGGAGGCTTGAAGACGTGAAAGAGCAAGGCACTCTGGGAGAATATATTCAATGTGGCTGTGCACTAAGATTCAGGGATGGCGTCAGGTGGGGACAGGTAGCCGGACAGGTGGCTTGAGAGGCAGGCAAAGTGTCACACAGGAGAGGTGGGACTCTGACCAGCAGGCATGAGGAGTAGCCCACAATCAAATGCTAAAAATCGACTGTCCTCCATTTGTCCATCAACTTGTCAATGAAAAAACACTTGATTTGGTAACATTTTGAGAGCTGTGCAACAGTCAAGCCCAGTGCTTGGATGGCCCCATGCACAGGGCTGCCAAAGATTCTGAGCATGGGCAGAGGCCTTTCGGGTCCAGACCTACAAGCCTTCGGAGGGCAATGCTTGTGGCAGCCTGTCCCCAGTAGTCACGGACAGACAGTCTCTGGGAGCAGACACAGTAAGTAGGCACAGGAGATGGACATGGAGGGAGGTGAAGAAGGCAGCAGATTTGCCGGTCCCGACCAATATCTGCAGCCTTCAGTTTTTACTGAGGACCCCAAGAATCTCAGCCGGTGGCTCCGAACGGGGTGAGAGGGCAAGGAGTCACCGGACTGCAATCCTGAGAGCCAATCTCCCTCCTTCCTCTTGTCAGCCAGGAGTGCTCGAGGCCAGGAGGAATATCCCACTTTCTTCTCCACAACCGACTCACTATAAAATCAGGGGTCTAAGGGAAGGATCCACAAAAAGCAGACTCTGAAATGGAGGTTTGCAAGCAGAAGCAATCACCACTGTGCGGGAAGCAGGCCTGGGCACAGGGGTGGCTGAGCTATGACAGCTGCAACAGAGGTCTCAGCCAGACCGGTGGGGAGCTCTGGGGGCTGAGATGACCCCTCAGCATTGTCCCAGATGGAGGCCAGGGGGCCACCCTCTATACCTCATTTTTGAATGGGGGTTACCTTGGGAGAGGAAGCTCCCTTCAGCTGAAGACAGTTCTTGGGGAGGGACTCAGCTCTACGCTGTCAGAAGTCATCACTCATGGCAGCTGGAATGGGGTACTAAACTCTGCAGGGGGGTTGGGCGGCACATCAGAGCCTTTTCAATGCATCTTACTCAGACTTCTCAAATGGTTCCCTCAAGAAAGATTTTGTCTAGAACAGAAGATTAGTCCAATGATCTCAGAATGAAATGACATGTAAAGTCACAGAGGAAAAGCACTTGTTTGTTATTTTTATGTCACTCATAATTGAGCTGATAGGATCTAACTTTCTCTTTCCTGGTTTTAGATTATTTTTAGGAGCACAATTTCACTTCAAAGAACCCATCAACAAGTTGCTCTGAATTTTCCATTTATTCCTCATTTCGAGCTCCTAGTTCACACATTTTTTCAAAGATCTATTTTTTGATCTGTAGGCTCTAGCCACATCATGTGAGCAGATATTCACATTAAGTTGGGGAGAAGGTCTGGGTAATCAAATGGTTAAAACTTTACAGTAGGCATAAAAATAAAACATGAGAAATGTTTGTAATATTTCAAAGTACATTAAAATCCACCCAGAATACTTTCCCCCATATATGAGAAATGTATGTTTACTGGGGGGGGGGGGGGCGGGGAACGGGGCGGGGGTGGGCAGTAAGGGATTGAGAAAGAAAAAAAAAGCACCAAGAAGAAAATAAGTTAATTACCCACTATTCAGGGATAAGCCACCCACCATTAACAAGCATATATACAGCCTTCCTTCTATTTTCCCTCCACTTACGTCATTCTTAATAATTAATTGGTGTCATACTGTTTAACCTGTTTTTTTCTGTTAATGATATATTGTGAACACTTTTTCAAGCAGTAATTCCTCACAGCAAGTTTTTGGTATTTTTAAAGGTCAATAATAGTCTAAATGTGCTACAATTTTCCTTATGCAATATCCCAAGGTTGTATGTTTAGAATATTAGGTATTTAGTTTATTTGCAATTCTTCATCAGCCTAAATAATACTGCAATTAACCTCCATGGGGCAAAATTCTTTTTACATCCTCGTTGGTCATTAACCCAAAATTTAGATAACTTCACTGAATTTGCATCTTAGGAACCCAAATAACGGGTTCCTCATGCCCGCTGCATTTAGCTACCAGCCCAGAATGAAGTGCTCAGCCTACTCTTGGCCTCAGGAACTCAAGAGATGACCCTTCCTTCGCTTTGCTGGTGTTCTACAGCACGAGTTGCTCCTGAAATCCCAGGATGGGCTGAGGGGCCAGGCACCCCATGCAGATATCTCCCTGCCCACTAGCCTGCCTACATAACTGAATGCTGGCTCTCCCCAGGTTCCCTTTGAATCCCTGATTCGGGGGCTGTTTTATAGCCAAGCAGCATTAACACAGTTAAATCTAGATCTTTCACATTCAGAAATTTGTTTTATAGATTACAGATCTCCCAAGCTTTCATTATCTCTTGTCAGCTTTTGAAGATAGTCTTTACTTCCACATGACAGTGGTTCTTAGCATCATCACCATCAACAATACCTACACTTCTTACCAAAAAGTTTACATGCACTGTCACATTTAACTCTCGAAACCATTCTTTGAAAAAACTCCTAACCCCATTTGCTGGATGAGAAAACTGGGGTTCAACATAAAGCATTCAGTCAATACACATAGCTAGCCTGACAGCACTCAGGATTCAAACCCAATCAACTCTGAAGTCTGATGCCGTAGACTCAAACTTGGGGATAAAACCTACTGTTTTGATAAAGGCAGGAGACTGAAGCTAAATTCTCACATGGATGAGTGAGGGTGGAATGGTATATACCAGTTACGTAAATGCTGTGGCCTCGTGCATGACACTGTCCAACAAGGGAGCAAGCGAGAGAACGGTAGCTCCACAGGTGCCAAGCACACCAACAGGAAAGCACGAGGCTGATCTGTGATTGTGAGACCGCAGCACGTAAGTCATATCTTACACACAAAGCGGAGATGCCTTCGTTGCTTAAAGTGTTATCGCTGTTAGTTCGGCCCATGAGAGACAGAAGTAGAGAGCTGAAGGGGACCTCAAAGAAAATCCGCCAGTCCAAGTCCCTCAACTGCACAAATGAGGAAACTGAGGCTCAAGGCCATCAGGTCACAAAGCCAGCAACCAAGTCTCCAGCCTCCCAACTCAGTGGTCCAAGAGATAACTCACAGCAGTATGTTTAACAAAATTCAGGAGAACTCTGTTAAAGACCCCAGAAGAAAATTTCTACTTTAAGAAAAAAACCTACTTGAATTTTTAAACAAAACTGAGTGTCTAATTTAAAAAACTTCGATCAGGAATTCAGTCCAATATCTCTGGTACATCTGACTGCTCCCCACCTCCCCAGCCCCCGCCCCCCAAAAAAAGGTCAAGAGATTTAAACAAAGTCAATAGCAATAACTAATGGGGTGATACACTGTTTCAGTCCAAGGTTGTTTTGTTTTGTAAACTGACATCAGAGGATTATTACAACCTTAACCACAGAAGTCTGGGGCACACCCAGCATTACCCTGACAGACACAAAAGCACTTGGCACGGGCACACACACACGCGCGCCCACACACACACACACACACTACTAAGAGATAGTTCTCGCCCACATGCTCTGGAGTCTTGACTGATATTACAATGCTTCAATTTCCAAATTTGGAAAATTACTCAGTGGGTCCTACTGGGCTCCAGCAGCCAAACTGCACTAGGTGTTGACGGTTTTCTTGATAACTTACTTTCCTTTTTCTTTCATTCATTTGAATATTACTAAAGAATCGACTCTATTTAGACATTGAGATATATCAGTGAATAAAATAAATAAAAATCCTTACCCTTCTAGAACTTTCTGTAGTGAAGGGAGACATCAGTCAACAAGTAAGTAAAACCCCACAGGGTGTGGTGATGGTACAAAGTGCGTGGGGGAGATGAAACTGGGCAGGGGACAGCAGCATGGGTCGGTGCGGGGGGGGGGGTCCCTTGCACATGCAGGGGTTAGAGAAGCCTTTGCTCACTCAGTGGTGGGAGTGGGCCCTGTGGGCACTGGGGGAAGAGCATTCCAAGGTGGAAACACTGGACATGCCTGATCTGTTCAAGGAACAGGAAGGAGGCCAGTGGGGCTGAGGCAGAGTGAAAATGGGGCGGAGAGAAACCACGGCCTTGACTTTGGCTTTGATACCTAGTGGAATGGGAGTCGCTGGAGGGTTCTCAGCAGAGGGCTGACATGAGCTGACTTAACATTTTTAAAGCAACCCTCTACCACTAAATCCTTCCCTGAACTTCACTAAGATCCAACCACACACAGCATACGTACACACACCAAGGCTACGAGGCTCCCATGCTCTGGATTTCTCTCCACGGCCCTCATCTACCCACTCTCCTCAAACCCTGCCAGCATGGTCAGTGTCCTGCAGAGAATGCCATCTAACCCAATGCCCCCAGCAACAAGCACAGTCACCCCTAATGTCAGCAGTCACCCCCTACCATCAGTCCTGACCTGTGTGGTGAGGCTGCCCCCCATCAGTCAGGTGGTCCTCTTACCCAACTGAAGTTGTGATTCTCTCCTGAGCTTGCAGCTTGTGTCCTCTTGCCTCCAGCCAGAACCCACCACACCCCCTGGGGACCCAGCAGGAGAGCACCCCCTGCGGAGGTCTGGGGTAACCACCTTTAACAAGAAGCCTGAACCACAGTCCATTTGTGTCCTATGGAAATGCTTGAGGGGAAAGGGTGGGGTGGGGGGGCGGGGTCTGAGCAGAGAAAGCCAGGGGAGGGCCAGCATGGACCAGAATAGCCCATATCTGCCACCTGCCCAAAGAGAGACACCTTCCTTACCTCACAGCACATGCCCCAGAATGAACAAAAGGAAGAACAAAGAGAGGGGAGGTAGATGTGGAGAGGTCAACTCAGCTTCGGGTTCTGCAGCTAGAAAAAGAAACCAGCCGTCCATGCAGCCTCCCCTCACTGAGACAGGCTCTGGGAAACTCTCACCCGTTTGAAATGTGGTCCTTGCCTTCCAGGATGAGGGAGGAACGCCTGCTGAGTACTCATGACACCCTTTGTCTTACGGCAGTGATCCCGTTCTTGTCCCAGGAATGACCCCCTGGAGCAGCTATGAGAGGTCTCATTTCCCACATTTACAAATGGGCTCCTGATTGTGAGGGGACCTGTCCAGGGTCACAGAGTGACAGAGCTGGGACTCAGGCCTGGCTGTGCCCAAGAATTTATAGCCTCCACATACATCTAATCTTCCTGGGAAGATAAGCCCCCCACCCCATGCTACCAACAGAGCTCCATGACAGGGTTAGAGGGAGGTCAGGGGGGTTGGTGGCATTCGGTCTGGACTCTGTAGCCACAGATAGAGTAAAAACTCAAACCTGGGAGCTGAGGAGTCTCCCCTAGAAGTCCAGCACTACTTAACCTTACACATGACAATAACAAAAACAGTAAACAACAACTCGCATTTATCAAGTGCTTACTATGCGCAAAGCTCTGTTTCATGCGCTTTACGTGTTTATTCATTTAATCTTCACAGTAGCCTTAACTGGCAGGTACTGTGAGTGTCTCCATTTTCCAGATGAAGAAACTGACACCCAGAAAAGTAAAACAACTTGACCAAGGTTGAAAACAGTTACCAGCACAGGCACAATTCAAACCTAGGGTGTCTGATCCAGCTCCTGCCCTAGAGGCCCTTTCCCGTGAACCACATTATTGTTCTAGAATATCATGAAGTTAATTTAGCACAGTACACCCTCATTAATTACTCAGCACTTACTATCTGCCAAGCACTGTACTAGGCCCTGAAACTTCTGGATAAAGAGGTCACGCACAGTCTGTGTCCTTAAAGAGACAGAAAATCCTTCCTTTCGAATTAAAGGGCTCTAGGCACCCTTCTTAGAGAGCAGGAGGCTATCCCAAAGCATTTAGTGTGGCAATAGAGGGACTACCATGCGGAGAGGCAATGACATTCTGGGAGGGAAGGGCGGGAGTGGGGGGCAGAGAGGGGTCCACTGATTGCACTTTACTCTGTGAAGCCAGATTTGGTACATCTCCAAGGCGGAGCCTGCTGTGACTCAGAAACTTACTGCAAAGGCGCGTGGGCTCTGTCATCAACCAGACACCAGATTGAATCTCAGCTCTGTCACCACCGCTGTGACTTCAGGAAGCTAATCCATCTCTCCAGGCCTCAGTTCCCTTCTATGCAACAAAGGTGAGAACTACAGTGACCTCGCAGAGCCGCTGGAAAGACCGGTGGGGTACAGTATTCTCAGAGCTATCCGAGAGCCCAGGACAGAGAACATTCAGGAAATGTTTGCTCTAGTCATAAATGTCTCCCTCACCGCCACTACTGCCCTAACACCCACAGGGCTTTTCTCAGAGTGTGGGCAGCAAGAACTGTAAGTGGAGCTGTAAGTGGCTGTCCAACACTTGCACATGAGCGTCTCTGAGGCAACCCCGGCTTCCTGGGGCGGCATCATGGGCCATGTTGACCCTGTGAGTATTTGGCACCTTGGAGACAGAGCCCACAACAGTGGTTCTTCTTTCTGGGATGGCCCTTCATGCAAAAGACCTTGAGGCCCGGAGGACAGGGGTGCTCCCTCAGAAGGCTGGCTAGATCATGACTCGCTGACTGGGTACCCCAGGGTTGCTCAAATCGGGCAGCCAAGACTTGGGGAGCCCTCTCAGTGCCAGGAAGGCTCCAATCCCATAAGACTGCTTGCTAGAAACTGTACTACCCTCAGGAGGAGTGGCAGCTCTGGAAACTTCTCTGCATCTCAACCCAACCCAGTACTGGCTCGACAAAGGCCCAAAAGCTCTGGGTGAAGCTGCAGGACCAAGTCTCATTGTTATTCTAGAAGGTTTGAGTTTTGCATCACACGGTTGATCCTTGAGCACTGAGAAGGGAAGAGGGCTGAGCAATAAGAGTGGAACCTCAAGGCTCGAGGGGCAGGGGTCTCTGGTCAGGTCCACCACCATATCTAAGAATCAGCTCAGATTCTCAAGTGTGGCAGGAACTCGAATATTTATTCCTTCAATAAATGCATGAATGAATAACAACAATAATAAAGGAATTCCCCCCCCCACAACTCATTTCTCTTCTAGTTTTTCCATCTGCAGACATATTTTTATATACTTACATAACTAAAAATGCTGCATATGTGCAAATTGCACTGTATGTATTTTCACTCAATTAACGTCATAAATATGGTCATGGTTTTTGCCCAGTCTTCATAACTCATGGCTGTGTGCAAAACAACCCATCGTGTGCAAAACCACGGTTATGTTTAACTGTCCCCTCGCCTTGGATATCTGCTTTGTTTCCATTTGTTTTTCTGTATCACAGATAATGCAGATAGCCTCACAAGTCTTGCTTTTTTATTCTACTGAATGATTGCCTTAGGATAAGCATCCCTGGGGGGATGGGCCGAGTCAAAGCGTGGGCTATTGTCCTGGAGATACAGAAGAGGAGAGGAAGACCAGAGAGGTGCAGACAGAATCCACTCTCACGGGTGCTCAGAAGCTTGTGGAATGAACCAAAGTGGCTCACCCATATGACACCCTTAGTGGATGGCAAAGCCACAGCTTGGCAGAGGCACAGCTTGCCCCATCCAGGCTCTGCCGCCCACCCGCAAGGTCAGAAACAGGCCTCTCTCCCAGGCGCACTTTCAGGAAGTCAGCAACAGGGTTTTTGACAACAGGTTAGTGAGTGTACCAACCCCCGAACTCCATGTTTTAGTAAGAAACAGGACTTGAGTTTCAAAATCCCTTTTAGGTTCTACAGGATGGAGGCCAGGCCCTCTGAAGAGCCCACACGCCCGCCCCCCTCGTACCTCTCACAACCTTCTGCTCTCAGCACTCTTTTTCCTCCTCGCTCCTGGGCTCCAGACCCAGGGTCATCTGTGTGTAGGCGGCACCAGAGGGCTGCGCCTCCTGAAGTGTTTCACCCAGGGCACCTCTCAGCCTCTCTGGCTCCCGCAGTCTGGCCTCCTAGAGGGTTTCCAACAGCCCAGGCACACGTCCTTGGCCTCTGCACCCGCCGAAAGCTTTCCTGACTATATCCCCATGGCATCCCTCAGCACCCTTTTGAGGTCTCTACTCAAATATTACCCTCTCTGCAAAGCCGTCCTGATCCCTCATTTAAAATTGTCCCACTCCTTGACCTTGGCACTCTTCCCTGATTTCATTTTTTGCAGAGCGCGTTCACCATTTAACAACAATATATCTTACCTATTCACTTATCGTCTGAACATCTCCTCCTGACACCAAAACCTAAGTTACGAAGCCAACATTTTTGTTCATTTTGTTCACTGTTATTTCCCCAGCATTTAGAAGAGTTCCCAGCCCACAGTGGGTACCCAGCGCATGATGGGTGCTTATTAGATATTTTTTGAAAAAACAAATAGTAATAAAAATAAAAGAATTCTTACTCGGTGCCAGACGTTGTGCTTTACATGGCTCATCTCACTTACCGTGAACAACAATCCTACTAAAATCCCCATTTTACAGATGAGAAAAGTGTTGGTCGGACAGGTTAAGCAACTTGCGCATGGCACACAGCTCCACCAGAAAGCGAGTGGGGTCTGAACCCAGGTTGTCGAGCACTAGAACCTGGGCTCTCCCCTACTATAGGGTCTGCTCACCCCCTTGGCCTTCCATCAAAATACAGATGAGTCCCAGGAACCCGCAGAGCTTTCCAGAATGAGGCCAAGCATCCACCCTGTGATCAAAATGGGGAAGAGGAGGCAGGAGCAGTAAGCCCAGGCAGTGGGCTGACCCCAGGAGCCCACTTCTACTCTATTTCCCCCGAGGAACAGCGAGGCAGACTTTCAGAACACAAGCACAGCCTGGTTTGGCAGCCACAGGGTGACAGGGGCCAGTTTGCTGTGACAAGTGGAACTGGGGCTTTGACGAGCTGGGTGCTAAGAAAACAAATCCTGCCAGACCAGGAAACTGCTTAAACCAAACAGTGCCAGAGAGGAAGTTTAGTTTAAGCTGTTAGATGCCCGTGATAAGGTCTGGTCATTTGAGGCCATCTAAGTCTTTCTCTAAGAACACTCAGAAGCCCCTCTGGTTTAGGGGCCGAAGGTGGCGGAGGGTACAAAATGAACTGGTGCAAATGAGCCAGTTTCCACTAGTCGCATGGCAAATCATAGCCCACATGGCCGTCAGCACACAGGTACTGTGAGTAAATGATGTCTTTGACTTTTAGGTTTTTTTTTTTTTCTTTTTTTTAAAACTACTTCCTAAAACTCAAAATTGTCAAAGATGAAGTTGCAAGACTTGCCCAGAACTTTGTCTCAAATGCTCACCTCTCTTCATAAACCACCAGGCCAACCACACAGAAAAAGTTTCCTGTCCCCAAAAAAGACAAGTTTCCATTCGCTGATGGATTCTTCCTTGCCCCGTTCAGGCCCCTTGGCCAGGGTGAGTCAGGGTCACCAAGGGGAATCTCCCAAGGAACTTGTCATCTTTTTTTCTTTTTCTCCTAAGATTGCCACCAACATTTAAATTACAACTGTGTCTACAAGTCATCTCCTTCAGGCCCCCGGTGCTACCAACTATGATGCCTTTCTAACCAGAGTGCTTCAGAACAGAAGCCAAGTCCTTTGAGACAGAATCAGATAAGAGCCTTTGTTCTGAACTGGCAACCCCTCCCCACCCCCAACCCACACAAGGATGCTCCTCTTCCATCTTCCTTCTCATCCAGGAACCATCACCTCCTTTCTTCTGGAAATGGTCAGCTGCTAATCTAGACTCCAATATTCCAGCCACCTCATCCTGTTGATGACTTTGAAGTAACCTCATTCAAATGGGTGAGGAAAAGTGGAGATTTTCAGACTCTTCTCCACAGCATTATTTCTGCCCAAACGCTGAACATTATCAAAGCCTTTTCTGACCTCTCTCTGTCTGGGACAAGGACCAAGGTCAAGCAGAATTCTGAGGGCTGCAATGAAATGAACACAAATGTAAATTCAGACAATTCTAGATTTGAACTCTGGCTCTACCAATTACTATAATTTGGAGCCTTACTTCTTCATCCACAAAGTGGGCTAATCAAACTATCATTACTGAATAGCCAACTAAGAGATATACTATAAAAAGTTTGAAATGTTAAAGTTGGACAAGCCTATCTTAGGTCAGACATAACTGAGGAAGAAGAACATGGAGAGCCCAAGTTATTGCATTCTAGGAGGATCTGGCCTTCCCTGCCCATTTGGCAACAAGCTCACACACAAGGAACCCAGAAAGCCATTAACTCTGGTCAAAGCTGGCCCAAATTCAATGGCATCAGGGCACCCCATAGCTTAAGAATCATCTGACCTCCTCCGAACAATATGGCAGCCAATTTCTTCCACCAGGCCCATTTCTTGGAACTGACATGGGGTCACAGCTCACTAGGTGAATATACATTCTAGGCTGTTCCAAAGTTGAGTATCTTGAAATATCTGCTCAGACCTCACATCTGCACTCTTTGCCCCATCCTAAGAGAAGAAAATAATGAAAAGTCTATATTCCCAACAAATGTCACAAATCAGAGTCCCCAGTCAGGGAAGACTGGGGCAGGGCAGAGCAGCTCAGTAAAAAGGGGTTTCCCATGTCTATTTCTCAGTCTTGTTTCTCATAAGTGGTACCTAGATACTCATACCTGGTGTCAGCAGCCCCACTCAGTTGTCAGGGCCCCTTCCCTTGCAGGCTCACACTGCCAGGACTTACAGCAGAGAAGAACTAAGTTTCAGTTAACACGGGGAAAGCTGGCAGCAGACAGCACAGCTTGGTTCAAATCAAGAAACATTTCCTGAGTCTTTGGACACCTCAGAATGTAGAGATGAGTCAGCCGTGCGCCATGATGGGCCTTCATTTACACCTTACCGGCACCTTCTATTGGTTTACTCATCTACAAACTCTCCCACTGAGCTGACATTCTCATTCACTCTTACATCCCAGAGCAGCGCCTGGAACATAACTTAGCAAGGGGGTGGGAAGGCAACAAATCTTTGTTGAATTAGTACATTAATTCTTTACCATGGCACAATTTTAGGAAAACAGCCCCAATCCCCTACCTACCTCTTTAACCTCGTGGCCAACTATTCATGGCTGACCACAGGCCTCAGGGGCCACCACTTCCCACTGTGATCCAGGCACACTGGCCTCCTTTCTGGCACTTGAGCACACCAAGTCCATTTTTTTCTCAGGGCTCTGACCCATGCTGGTCCCTCTCCTTAGAATACTCTTCGCCCAGGTTTTCACAAGGCTGCTGCCTTTTCATCTTTTAAGACTCAGCTCAAATGTCACCTTCTCTGGGAAGGAGGCCTCCCTGATCACCCCATCTAAAGTAGCGACTTTCTCCCCACCCCCAGTGCTCTAACCCACTTCCAGTTTTCTTCTCTCAGGCTACTTTTCTCCATCTATTGTCTTGTTTTATTTATCTTTCTCTTTCCACTAAAGGAACCACTCTGTCTTCTTCACTGCTCTTTTTCCCCAGTGTCTAAACAGTGTCTGGCACTTGGTTGATGCTCAATAAATAGTTACTGAATGAATGGACAGAAGACAGAAATAAATGGCAAATTCAAGATAGGCAACTATACTTTTAATACCTTACAATTTTATTTGGCAATTATACCTCAATAAAGCGGTTAAAAGGAAGGAAGGAAGGAAGGAAGGAAGGAAGGAAGGAAGGAAGGAAGGAAGGAAGGAAGAAAGAGAAGAAAAGAGAAGAGAAGAGAAGAGAAGGGAAGAGAAGAGAAGAGAAAAGAAAAAAGAAAAGAAAAGAAAAGAAAAGAAAAGAAAAAGAAAAGAAAAGAAAAGAAAAGAAAAGAAAAGATGGAGAATGGTTTAACAAGGCCAAAAAAAGTGGAGGTCGGAGGAAGGCAAGAGGCCAAAATGGATTGCAAAGAAAATATGAGATATTCACCCAGGAGTACAATTTTTAGGATAGTTATCATCCAAAAAGCATAAAATGGAGAACAGTTCAGCAACTACCATCACAAAAAAATATCCATGCTCTTTGACCCAGTAATTCCATTCCTGGGAATTATCCCAAGGAAATGAATTCAGAATAGGAACAAAAATAAAGAGGCGCCTGTACAAAGATGATTCCAGTCATGTTGTTTATAATAGCAGAAATCTGGAAACAACCGAAATGTCCAATAACAGGGGAAATGCTTTCGCAAATTACAGCATATTCACTGGATGAAATATCATGCAGCAATTAAAATGACCGAAAGGAAAAAAAAAAAAAACCAGAGAAACATGGACAAATGTTTTGGATTAATGGTAATGAGAGGGAGTTAAAAATATTGAATTTTTTAAACTGTCCATCACATCTTCTGTATTTCAGCACCTCCTTACAAGAGTATAAAATAAACCATTCTTATTCCCTTTTAACTAACAAGAATACTGATGTGCAGAGCACTAAGGATCTTGCTCAAGGTCACACACAGAGCTAGCAAGGAATAGTCAGTATATGAATGTGACCCAGGGCCCATGCACACCCCGAAGTCCTCACCTTAGCCCTCAATGTTCGTCTAAGTGTTTGAGTGCTTGAGACTATCCTTTTCCATAATGATATCATGACTGTGCTTGGGAAGCCAAACTCAGAGATCAGAAGCAGCTAGTGACATGGAGCCTGAGAAACACTTGTAAGACCATAGCTAAAGCAAAGTAAAACAAAACAAACAAAAAACAACAGAGAAAACCACCTTTGTTGGGGTCAAGACCACAGAAAAAAGAACTGAGTGAGAGTGGTAGCAAGACCAGGCTTCGGGAAAGATGGAGCAGACCCATGAGAACCACAAAGAGCAAGGAAGCCCGAGGAGCTGCATCCTGTTTCAGGCTGGAACCATGAAGATGAGGGTTCGCAGGGAGCTCCTGGTGAACGGGTCTGCCTGTACTCATCGACTCTCCTCCCAGGGCACACACACAGTGGCACTCGATAAAACACACTCATCTCATGACATGTGGACAAAGCAATGAGGAAAGGTAGGAGAGGAAATACTGAAGCCAGGGAGAGGAGAGGACTGGAAACCAGGACTGTCGGTGTGACTCTGCAGGGTCAGGTGCCAGCCTCCATTAAAGCCACTCACCTCGGTCTCAGGAGGGGCTGTGGGAATAAGGAAGGTCATGCACCATTCCTTGACTCCAGCTGAGAACAGGTTTCAGGTGCAGCATGAGATTCAGCTTACAGAATGAGATGGCCTTCCTGTGATGGCTTCCAGAAGCATGAGTAAGCTTCAGGGGAAGACTGAAACAGTCATTTCACGGGAAAAAGGTATAGAAATGCCTCCCAGCTTCCTGGGGTAGATAAAGCTCTGTCTGGAGGCTGAGAGCTGGACTAGACAACATCCCCAGGTCACTCTGCTTCCTTCAGACCACCATTCTCAAAACCAGGCTTCCTCAGAGCATAAACACCACACACAGATGGCCCAAGGCTGGCCAGAGCTGGTTATTGCTGAGGCTGGGGGATCACTACGTGAGGCTCCATCACACCATTCTCTCTACTTTTGTGCATGTTGGAACATTTCCACAATAAGGTTGCTGTTGTTGTTGTTGCTGCTGCTGTTGTTGTTTTAATGTAAACTCGAACCCAGGCATTTTACCTAAGAATCAGTGGGGTCTGGCCCCAGCTTTGGGTCTGCCCTCTAGAGCCAGACAAAGGATATAGTCTTAAAAAAAAATTCTATGCTAATGGATTTTCCAGCTGGGAGAAGAGTTTGCAAATGCAAGTCAGGAAAAAGAGGCAGGTAATTAAGATCTCCTGGTTCAAGTCACAGGTTAGTCTCTCCTTAGCCTGTGACTCTGGGCAAGTCACTTAATCTCTGCACCTCAGTTTCTTCAACTGCAAAAATAGAGATAACAATAGAACCTTCCTCACAAGGTTGTGAGCAAATGCCACATAAGCTCCTAACAAGGGGGCCAGGCATGGAGTAAGCTTACAGTAAAAGTGAGCTATTATGACACATCCATTTTGTAACATGTATAAATATTCATTATGGAAACCACACGTCCATCTGATAAGTTATCTGGGGAAAATGAAAAGGAGTGCACCTGGCACTCTACTTCTGAGATGGTAGAGGTTGGGAGCGCACAGCGAGTGTACCTAGAAAGGCCCCAGCCAGCCCAGGCCAAGGGGCTAGAGAGAGCTCCTCCTATCAAAAAGCCAGCACCAGAAACAGGAAGCTGCTTCCTTTCCTTTCCATTCTGAGCCAGCATTTCCTTTTTTGTTTTAAAAAGCATTCCTTGTCTACAGCCCAGCCCTTCCCCTGACTTCCACAGTCTCGGGCTCAAACACACCCACAGGCATCTGCATTTCTCTTGGATTGTTTTCTGCCCACCATCAGGGTCATGAGGTGCTTGGCAGACCCTGAGTGAGCATGCCCTTGACACCAGGCTAAATGGCACACAGGGCCAAGAGGAGACAGGACACAAGGACTCCAGGCACACAGACCTCTCTGGGCACATTTTCCTCATCTCGATAAAAGGATTAAGTGACATATGTCTTTAAGTGCTAGTGTGGTGCCTAGAACACACTCCGCTTCCCTCTGTAAAGCACTTCCTTCAACAAAAGGCAACCTTGTAGTGCTGGGTAAGTATACAGGGTCACCAGCCTCCCCTCAACCCACCAGACTTTAATGGGAACCACAAATGGAAGGAGCCTCAGCATTATAAAAACAACAGTTGCTGAACCAAGCCTATGATTTCTTGTCTTTTTCCCTGTTCATGGCTTAAGGATATGTTTCCCCAACTACCTTCAGTAGAAAAATGATCCCCTGGACAATTAGGTTTGGGAACCCTTGCTGTCAGATTTCTCAGAGCCTTTAAAACACTAACTTTCATCTTCAGGAATCTCCAGGAGGGAGCCAGCTGATGGGTCACATTTCTCAACTACTGGAAGCCCTCTTTCGCAAGAGCATCTTGCAGAAGACAGTACATGAAGGGTTGCATTAAGCCCTTCCAAGGGTCTGGGGCTGGAGGGGAGGGCATCCTCAAGATAGTGAGTGCCCAATGCATGAGAAGACCCTGGTTACTTTTCTTTCTTTACTGTGAATATTTTATTTAGTCATTTTTGTTTACAACTGAAATTCTGGGAATTCAAAATTAACATCCGTGCCCATCGGCTTCTTATAGACACCAGAAAAAGTTTCGACCTCGTGTTCCACGTTGTTCTGCTGCGTGTTGTCCAGGTGTTGAACCTGTATGAGCTGCTGCGCCCAGCTTCATGCAAATCCTCTTGCCCACGATTTCACTTAGGGAAACCGAGTCCTCCAGGATCGCATCATGCAGGGCTGTGAGGGTGCGGCTCCTGGGACGCTTTTGCTTATTTTTTTGTACCACTTTTTCGCATTGGCTTACGCAGAAATCTCCTCTGAGCAATAAAGATGACATGCTTTCCACTGAACTTTTTCTCCAATTTGCACACTAGCTGGACTCAGATTTTCTGGAAAGACTTCAGTTGAAGAACAGGAACAAAGATTATAATAGCTTCCCAACCACCGCCAACTTCAATTTCCTTGGCTGCTGTTATAGTCAGGGCCTTGAGGTCCGATTTCATCTCCAGCTCCAGCAGCGCCTGAGAGATGCCGGACTCGAACTTGTCCAGGCTTCTCACCATTGGGCTTCACGATTTTCGCACTCAAACTGAACATGGCGTTCTCTTTAGCGAGTGCCACCCTGGGAAGGGCCCTGGTTACTTTTTAAATGTGACCTGTAGCTTTTTTTTTTTCTGGCCAGCAAAACTCTGGGTGCACCTGAGTGAAGCCAGTCCTGCTAATCCATATCAAAAACAAACCCAAATTAATTGGCTAAATTGAGACTCAAAACCTCCAGGTGCCTTGCTAAGAAAGCCCCACCACTCTATAAGCAGCTTATCTCATCAGCTTTGCAGAAAGCAAACCCCTCATGATCAATGTTGCAGACTCAAGTCTGTAATTTATGCTGTATAAAAGTTATTTTTCCTAACCATAGCTGGGCTATTCTACATGCTGCATTATGCTTTCTGTCCCTCCCTTTTTCTGAAACTTTAAACACAAGTCAATTCATGCTTATAGTTATTCTGAAGGTGGAAAAATGAAAGCGGGTGAGAAAAATAGCAAGCAAACAGAATGACTTCGGCTCCATGACTTTAAAAGGCAATCCACCCAGTTAAAACACACTGCCACCCACCAAGGCCAGGACAGCAAATATAGATGTATATTAACTATATAGGTTTTCATTCAAACTGGCTGCAGTTTGATTTTTTCAATGCAGATGAGAAAATCATGCTCGGGAATAAATGTCAAAGCATTGTTGATGCCAACATCTGCCCTCAGAGCATGCCTCTTTATCTTACCTGGGGTCTGGAATAGGGTAGAAAGACAAGATGGACACAAAGACAATGGAGAAAAAGGTAAACTATAAGATTATCTTGACATTAAAACCAACAACAACGTCTCATGATACAGAATGCAAAATCGGCACAGGTCGAAGACAAACACTGGGCCCAAGAAGAGTAGAGGTCGCCCACCCAAGTCCCAGGGGATCTTGTAGTAGAAGAACGAGAAGCCCTTGAGAGTACAGAATAGGTTAGGTTCAGAGAGTTCACTTAGTCTGAGCCGACCCTTTGGGCAGACTGGCTTTCAAAAATGACCCCAATGACAGGACATCCCAGATTACTTCCCAAGAATCTCGTCAGTCCCCAAGGTCCCTGAGACATTGAGATAGGGCTAGGAAAGCAAACCCATTTGCTTCCTCTTGCACACACGGGAGGGTAAAATGGCAGGCTGCTGCTTGCCATAAGTCCAAAAGGTATATTATCCAATCCAGGGCATGAACCCTCAGGTCTGACTCCCAGCTCAGTGCTCCTTTATGGAGCACTAATCACTTCTCCACTTTCTGTTAAGGTTAGTCCCTAATATATATTTCTAGTAAGTCACTTCCCCTTCAGGCCTTTAGTTTTGTCACCTGCAGAAGGGGCTGGACCAGATGGAAATCTCAAGATCCTTTGTAGCTCTCCTAGGAATCCAGGACTCTACTAAATCAACCCTAAATCGAAAGCATCCCAAATAGCTCTGTGATCAATATTTTTGGTTGGTGAGGAAACCCAGGCTACAGTTCAGTGAGGTATCTATCTTTCATGAGCTCAGCGATGAAGACCTCACCATATGGTTGTACACTGCCCAGAGAGGACCAGTCCCTGGACACAGAAAAACCTGACGTCCAGCTCTCCACCCACTGTCTTGATGCAAGGTCCCTCGTCTAATTGGTCGGCCGAGGAGGCCCCCCATTTGCTTTAGGCAAACACAAAACTAAAACACCCACAGTCTTTGCCACCTAACCCAGAACCTCAGCCATGCGGGCCATGTCCCATCTCCTATTTACACTCAATCTCAGGGAGGACACAGATGCAGGGGGCAAAGGGACAAATGCCTAGAAGCTGCCATTTATAAATCCTGGCATTCCTGCTGGGGAGGGGGAACAGAGTACGCCCTAAAGATTCTAAAAAACAGGACTGACATTACATGTGTCAGCACACTTTGAGCCAGCAAATTCCACTTCTAGGAATGCACTTATGCACTCACTGCAACATTTGGCAATAGCCTGAATGGCCAACAGTGGGGGCGCTGGTTCGATGAATTTATGGGATGACCACATAATGCAGCCACTAATAGTGATGCTGCAGATCTGTGTGTATTCATGTAGACAGAAGGCATGTGTAAGGCAATGAGCATGGTGAGCACACATACACATTTGTACACAAATGCAGACAGAGGATAAAAACACTAGAAGAATGTACAGAAAATGTTAATAAGAATTAACTCTGAAAAACAAAGATACTCCTATCAGGCATGCCATTCCAAAGATGTACAGTTTACCTCCCAAGGACAAAGGTCAGACCTCTTTGGGGGCAAGTTTAAAATCTTTGCTACACATGAGAGTTATACCAAGTGGAAATGAGTGACACCAGAGCAGAGCCACACATATGAATCCCCATCGCTGAGTCTCTGCTTGGATGACAGCCACCAAGAGAGCTGCCTGACCCAAACTGGATTGTGACAGGAGAGAAAAACAAGCTTTTATTTTGACTTTTTAAAACAATGGTTGAGAATGGGAACACCTGGAAGAAATGCCCAGACTTACAAAGATTGAAGAACTTTACACTGTTGTATTACATCAATCAGTCAACAAATATGTCTTGCCATTAAAAAAAAAAAATCTGAGTAATGATGGGCTAATAATCTACACATTTTGCAAACCTGTTTTTAAGGTTATATAGTTATTTCTCAGGAATGTATTAAATATTAGCTATCATAAAAAAAGAATTAACTCTGACAGGTAACATTATGGGTGATTTTATTTTTTACACATGTGTATTTTCTTTTTTATATTGAAAATATGTCATTATATGTCTTTTATAATATTTTAATAAGATTAAAAAGTTAAAGAATATGTTGCTAATCAGAGAAATCATTCAAAAAGAATAAGGCAGGTATCCATTAAAAAAAACTATGAGTAATTTGATCTCTAGGCAGCTTCTCATTTCTCAGAATGAGACCAACACAGAGCTGGTTACATCAGTTTGCTGACAGACAGACCTGTCTTTGAGGGCGTGCTGGGCTGCACTTTAGGGAAGCGGCCCCAAGCCTGAGCTCAGAGGCACACAGCCTGGGGTGGCCACCAGTAGGCCCAGTCATCTGGAATTGAGCCAGGTGCCCCTGGGCGGGCCCTTTTTGTTACTGGCCACTTCCTTGGGCTCAGCAGCCATGACCCTGACCAGAATCCCCCACCGTGGTTTTTAGAGGTAATCGGGAAGTTTAGAACATGAGGTCTGAAGACCAGCCAACCTAGGTTCAACCATCTATCAACTCAGTCTCTTAATCCCTCTGAGCCACAATGTCTTCACCTGCAAAATGGGGACAAAACCTCCTAAGGTCCTTGTGAGCATTCAATGGGGCAACATATGTCAAGAGCCTAGCGGAGTACTCGACACAGAACAGGTAACCAAGCATGTCTCTTGTCCCCCGTCTGCCCTCACTATGCACGAAGGTCATTCCCATAACCCCAAAGGCACCGACCTATACAGCTTTCCCTCGGAACTGAATGTAGAAAAAGATTCTAACCAGCCTATTCTCGAAAGGATGTTCTTTTTTAAAAGCACAGCTTAGAGAGCAATGGCCACAGACTTTGTTACTTTCCTCTACCAATGCAGACACTGCCACCAAGGACCAGGGCCTCTGCGGTCTCTCTCCAGACGACAGTCAGCAGGCAGGTCCAGTATTCTTATGGTTGGAATGAAGCTTTCCTGGATTTTGAGCCAACGCGGAGAAGGAGGCATTCACATCGCTGTCTCTGGGCTCCTGGCACTCACACTAAGCTGGGCTGCAGCTCTGATAAAGCCTCCCTCCAGCAGCCCCTAGGCTCAGGGAAACTGTAGGTCCCTCTCCAGGCCACCTCCAAGGAACACTGGTGGCAAGTTTCACCACGGAAAATGTTGCCAAGGCGAGAGCTGACACCGAAGGGGAGAGTGCCCTACCTCTCCATCCCTTAGGGATGGTTGGGGTTAAAACCTTCAGCAGGGGGTTAAAACTGTAGTGATGGAGCAGAAGGAGTAAGGCCATACTCTGAGGCAGTGGTTGGGTGGGGAAAGGGAAACCAGGTTCTGCCAGGAACACGTGACTTGGGGCAAGTCATCACCAAGGCTCTAGGAATATTATCCGCAAAACCAGAAGGTTAGACTGGTCCATCGTTCAGTCATATTCCCAAATCCTAAGCACTCTCAGTAAGTCAAGGTACAGGAGCTGCTACTTTTTGCTTGTCTGCTCCCTATTAGACTGGAAGTTTCCTCAAATACCAGGAGAGCATCCTACCTACCTCAGAATCCTTGCCAGAGTAGCTGCCACTAGGAGCTCAGCAAGCAAATCGGTGATAACTGGAGGTTCATCAAAAGGACCTGATCTGTGAGCACAGATGGCACCCCTCTCCTTTCCCAGCAGTTCCACTATCCAGATGCCCCAGGTGGGGGGAAGGGGAGGGGACCAGGGGGAGAGCTCAGGTCCTCCACAGAGCAGGGTTCTGACCTCTGCCACAGCTGAGGTGAGTGAAGGTCAAGCCTGCCTGATCTTCCCAGTAGCCGCAGCCACCACCCCCCAACAGGCACTTCCTGGCAACTCCTCAGGAAAACAGCCAGTGCGTAGAGACTGCACCTACCACAGTCCCCCAGCATCTCCTTCCCAGCAAGGCCTATGGGTGAAGCCTTTTGTGGACCTTTCTCCAGCTCAGCTTGCTTAGGAAGGACTTTCCTCTAGAAGAGCATAAGGTGGGGAGACCAGGCATAGCAAGGGCTGTCTCTGGAAATTATTAGCAGACTGGCAGAAAAGGGCAAAGCTGCAGTGTCTACAAAACACGAGTCTCCATAAGGTACCACTGCCTCCCTAGTGCCTAACACAGACTCGGCCCAAAGAAGATGAGTAAATGAGGGAATGAACTGGTGTGGGGCTCCAGACCCAGCCATGAGGCCAGCCAGGTGTCCTTATGTGAGCACATCTGGGGAATGAGAACATTTTATCCTGCCTCAGTGGAGTTCTCAGACCCCTAGGAGGGTCTGATGAACATGGGGCACCAGGTCCTGCTGGGATGAAGTACCCTCACAAGTTCTGTTTACAGATTCAGAACTTGAGTTCAAATTTATCTCCCCACCACCACTACCACCACCATGTAGAAAGAAAAACTGTGTGTGTGACGAACATTGGTAGATTTCCAGGAGAAAATCATCTGATTGAGAAAGGTCCCACACACTGGCTGGCAGGTAGGAGGTAAACATTAAAACTTGGCTCCTTCCACTCTTTCAGATACAAACTGGACCACTACATGGAGAAAGGCATCGCAGGCAGCCAGACATGGCTGACTGCTGCACACCATCCAATCCGTAATCGTAGGCACCAGCAGCTGGGCCCAGGGTCAGGGACTTGCAGGGGCATCTCACGTGATGTTTTTCCCAATCAGCACTTATTTAATGAGGGCCAGGGTGGGCTGGGATTCCTAAAACTTTGGGAGAAGTCTGGAGCAGTTGCGTAAGCCTAGCCCGCTGGTCAGCCCCTTCTTCAAAAGCCAGGAATCCAGTGTTGCAAGCACAATCTCTGGAGGCCCTGGCCTGGTATGTGAGAGGAGCCTGCAGAACAGGAAAGCAAGCCAGAGTGGACATCACCACTGCCTCATGTGACCTCACCACATGCTGCTGGGATGGTTTCCTGGCCTATGTCATCAGCCTCTCAGAAATAAGAGCAGCTGTAGAAGTGGCCCTGTGGCATAAATGACATTGGACACCCACTAGGGAAAGTGTACAGGCAGAACCTCTTCTAGGAAGAACGCAAACTTACAGACTCACGATAACACTGTAAGTTTAAGCAGTCTCATCCCCATTTTACAGATGGGGAAGCTTAAGATTCAGAAGTCTTGGGATTTATCCACGGCTACACAGAACTGGGACCCGAAACCAAAGCCATGGGCTTTTCTTCTGCTACGCTGCCCCTTGATCATCAGGATTCTTTGAGAAAGAATCTATTTTATCAGTTTGGCGAAACTGGACTTTAGAACCATTCTTAAACAGGGAATATCCTTTAAAACTTTCTTGTTAGTTTTTAAAATTACATGTATTGGGGTGACATTGGTTAATAACACCTAAATTTCAGGAGTACGACTATATTATGCACCTGTGTACTCTATTATGTGCTCACCACCCAAGGTCTAGTCTCCTTCAGAGCCCCCTTTAGCCCTCTTCGTCCTCTCCCAACAACTCTTTCCCTCTGGTAACCATCATTCTGTTTTCTGTGTCTATGAATTTGTATATTAAACAGGGATATTCTAAAACACGGGTAAGTATAACAAACATTGATTCAGCCCCGTTGAGGCTCCTTCACCAAACCACACCATTCAGAGCCAAAAGAGCCCACAGAGATCCACTCCAGCCTCCAAGTTCAGGTGAGGAGGCTGCCGTCTCCCGGTGAAGTGATTCATCCAAACTAGCTTCTGAGGTCTAAATTACCATCCCCCAAACAACCCAGGTCCCTCTTTCTCGAGGAGTAGGGTGGACCTTAATCCACATAACAATAGAGAGGATAGGAGCTAGGTATTAGGCTGGCCTTTGAAGGGTTTCTGGCTACCAAGACAATCATCCAATAAAGACTCAGGAGGGAGGCCACTGAAGGAACCAGCTGAGAGATCGAAATAGCTGGATGCTCTGGGGTGTCACGATGCCACTCCTTCGTCACAATTAGTGACTTCGGAAGTCAGGGTATCAAGAAGGCAAAGTACCTTTTTCAGAGAACAAACAGCAAATAGTTCTCCTGTATCCACTCCGCAAACCAGGAGCATTTCAAAACTACATGGAGACAATTTGAGAGAGGCTGACACAGAGCAAGTTCTCTCATCCCAACAACACAGCAGTCCAACCAGACACATGCTGTTGGACAATGACCCCTCCTCCCAGAATTAAGCCACACAGGCTCCCTATTGTGTCAGTTTAAAACTGAACTTTGCTGGGCAAACACACTGGGCTATGTTCAAGAAACCAGTTTCTGTCTCCACTTGGAAAAGAGAAGCATGCCTGCAGAAGGGATAGTTAGGGGGGGAGTGGGGGGTAGGTCGACTGGTTGGTTTAAGCAAAGCCCTGGTCAGTATTGCTACAGCAACTGTAACAAAACAACAGCCAGCACGGATTGGATGCTTCCAATGTCCCTGTTTTATAGCTTAAGAAAATAAAACCAAAGGAGAGAAGTCACCCCTGAGCATTTGATATCAAACAAGGAGTCACATTCGTGGTGTGCACAGAAGATTGGGTCTTGTAGTAATTACTACAAATCACCAGCTAGCCCTATGACAGCTGGCAAAGGCAATTAGCAATGGTGTATGTGTGTGGGGGGCGGTGGGGGGCGGTGGGGGGGGAATTAAGATTCTAATAAAACAAAACATCCCCAGATCTACAGAATGCCAGATGTGGCAATGAGCCCCTTCTTCAAGTCCAAGTTAGCTATTAACTGGTCTCTGGAATTCCACAGCCTTCCCAGCCTCTGGACAAAAGCAAGTTGGGAATGCTCTAGTTTCTCACTATTGTGTATGAAGGAAGGGAGACTCCTCCTTCTGAGCACCCAACAACACTTTTGGCTGTTTCTTCCAAATCTCTTTAATACTGCACTTCTTCCCAGCTATAATTTGAGAGAGGGGGCGGGCATATCTTATTTCTTCTTTACACTAGAGGCTGTCTCCACCAGGAGCCCTTAAATAGTGTCATCTTCTCACCAAAGGCTCGTTCCCCAGCATAATCCTTCCTAAGCCAAAATCCAATGTTTGAAAGGGAGTGGGGAGAGTCGGTATGAGCAGGGAAACGCCGTGGCAGTGCGAAAGGAAAGCACCAAATGCCTGAAGAGCAAAAATGCACTTTCAGCAAACACTTTGAAAAGCGGCAGACAAGAACCTGGAGGAGAGGAAAGGAAGGGACAAGACCCTGGAAGAGAGGAAAGGAAGGGACAATACAGGGCCCGGGGCGTGAGGGGAAAGCAGGGGACGACGGGCCTCTGCTCAAACTTCAAGGGGACCTACCCGGCCCTGCCACCTCAGCCTACGGCTAAGTAACACAGGGAAAAGTCCAGCGTGTGGCTCAGTGGGAGAATGCGTCCTGAGGCCCGGCAAGCTGGAAATGGGGTGGGAGCAGACGTGGGAAGGCAGAGGATGCCCACGCGCAGCCCACCCGCTCTCTGAGCCTCCCTCCCAGTTCTCACTCCTCCCCCCCCCCAAAACCCGTCCAAGGTGAGAGGCTGGTCCAGGATCCTCAAGCTGCAGCATCAGAGTGGAAGCGGGAGAGGAAGCTTCAAAGGGGGCGACCCAGGCACAAGGATGCAACTGAGAAAGGAGTGAACTGGGGCAGAAAAGGAAGTATTGGGGGCCGCTTCCAGGCCGCAGACCCCAGTCTCCTCAGGCCCAGCCTGGGTCCCCTACCCTCCAGTGTTGCGGCCGCCTTACCTCCAGGGTCCTGATCTCCTGCTGGGTGAGGTCGTTAGACACCGCGCATTTGGTGCGCAGCCCGCGCAGGCTGCTGATGGAAATATCAATGAGCTTCTGGAGCTGCCCGCACTGCTGCAGCGCCCGGCTGGCCGCGGCCCCGGCGCCCCCTTCCGCAGCCGCCGCGTCCCCTCCGCCGCCGCCCTCCTTCTTCTCTCCCATCGCCGCCGCGCGCCGTGCTGCTCTATCCATGCCTCGGCATCGGGGCCGCAAGGTGGCCGAGGCGGGGAGCCCGGGGGTGTGGGCGCCTCGGAAGGGAACCCTCGAGCCGGGAGGGCTGCACGAGGAGCGCCCCTTGGCGCTGCGGGAGCCGGGACGCGAGGAGAGCTGGCGACCGAGCCTGCTGCTCCCGCCCGCTCAGCCGCCGCAGCAAAGCGAAAGCCGCGGCGACCCGACGGCTGCGGTTCCCCGAGCCTTTAAGTGGCAGCAGGGCTGGGTCAGGGCAGCTGGGCATGCTGGGACTTGTAGTCCACGCCGCGCACTTGCTTCCCGGCCAGAGCCTTCAGAGCCCCTGCCGCGTGTCCTGCGCCCCGCGAACAGCGGTCCCGGCCTTCCACTCTGCGGTGGGCGCAGGCGGTGCGGAAGCGCCCGCCTCCGTGTCCCTGGAGTGGCTGCTCCGCGCCGACTCCTCCCCTAGGCTCCCATAGCCTGGGGCGCCTCGTCTCCCCGCCCCCCTGTTACCCCAAACCTGCCTCCTGTCTGGGGGCTGCCTGCGACCTCGGGATAGGGTGGATCAGGGGCCCATTGCCCCTTGGACCGGAGGGGGTTTGCATCCTGCAGTTCCTCAGCCTCGACCCTGAAAGATGAGGACTGCGGAGGTTCCAGAATTTCTATGTGGGTTTAGGGGTCGCCATCTAGTGGGAAGGGGCCTAAAGTGCTTGTCCTGTGGCTGGTTCGCAAAGCCCGGGACTCCCGGGTGTCTGTGCCAAAGGAAATGCTCAGGCATAAAGACAGAAGGGCTTTCCTCTGGACCCTTTTTACCCTCTCAAATAAGTGTCCCATCCTTCTGCCACCCCAACCCAGCAGGACAGCGCAGACGCTTGAGGCGGCACATTGATTTGTCGTTCCCTTGGGAGCACTCTAGAGCCAACAGCCTTTGTTTAAATTTAGTCTCTACCACTCCATAACTGCGTGACTTTGGGTAAAGTGATCTCATCTCTGAGTGTCAGTTTCTCCATCAGTAAAAATGGAGTGATAATAGTATCTATCTTATAGGGTTCACATGAAGAATAAGTTCACGTATGTACAGCACCTAGATGAATTGCTGCCACATGTAGTCGCTAGATAAGTGCTAGCAATTGTTACTCTCCAACCTCAGATCTCCTAAACATGGTCCCAGACCCAAGCAGTAGGCATGGGTTCCTGGACTGGTAGTTGTCTGAGTCTTTCCCTGCCTCCTAACTCATCATTCAGTCCCCATCCCATCCCCACCCCACCCCCACCTCCCACTGGTCCACATGTGCTCTATTATCTGGCAAAACCAAAAGCCAAGACACTGATCAAAGGTCCCACACATTTGTACTTCCAACATCTGCCAAACAGAAGAAATATCTGTCCTCTGAATTTTCTCTTGTAAGTTCCTTGGCTGCACAAGTGGCTGGCTAAATTATCTTTATATCCTCTTCACAGAGCAAATACAGAGCACCAGGAGCTCCATAAAGTTGTGCAACCCATTTCATGAGTTACTACAGCAGGTCCTGTGCTGAGTTTCTGTTTCTCCTATCTCTGTGGCAAGCTACATAGGTGCTCTCTCTCTTCTTCTGTTTTGTTTCTGAGAATGAGGATTGGACAGGAGGTAGGGTCTCAGCTTTATATTCCCACCTAAACTATGCATATAGTCAGTACTGGTTGGCAGTTTACATAACACCTTCCTTTGATTCATTTGAAATTTTGAAATAAATATTAGGTTTGAAAAACAAAACTGTGATAACTTGAAAATGTGCTTTTGCAAACTAGCCCTCCTCCTCTGTAGATTTTCTGAAACAAAAAGAGGTTCCCTCCCCAATTCCTCTTCAATTCCTACCCTTCTCTCTAAGAATCACTGATCCAGTCCAAACTTAATTTGAAACAGGACCCCTGTGCTGTAGCTATGAAGCCCCCAACCCTGACTGTTCCCTTAACCCCACCCTACTCCATGCAGAGTAAATAATTGCCCAGGAAGAGGAAACTTAACAGTGGTTCTCAAACTTGACAGTGCATCGAAATCTCCCAGAAGGCTCCTTAATACAGAGTGCCAGACTTCATCTAAAGTTTCCTATGGAGGAGCTTGAGGACGAGGCTGGAGAATTTGTGTTCCAACAAGTTTCCAGGCAACATCGATGCTGCTAGTCTGAGGGCTGAACTTTGAGAGGCCTTGACGCAGAGGAAGATCAGGTAAGTAGGTCCAAAGCACAGCCTGGCTGTTTTAGAATCTCCCTTTGTTTAGAAGGTGGGGCAGCCAGGCTTGAGCAACTGATCCACTAACTCAATTCACAAGAGATTTCCTACTGAAGTGCCTATTTATGCATTTATATCAAGCTTATAATTGCCATAGGGGCCTGGTCAACACATTTTCCCCCAGGGAAGCCATATCCTGAGAGGACCACTGCTAGCCTGTAGCATCCACACCTATCATGCCATCATGGCAATGGTGTCAAGACTGGAGACCAGCCAACCCAGTTTCCTAACTGCTCTCCCACCAGGCTCCATGCAGCTAGTCCCTTTCTGTGGACACAGCCTTCCTTCTGATTTGTTGAAAGCATTCGGTAAGCCAGAGCTTTCCTTCCAGGTTCATCTCAGACACACCCAGCCTTCTCTACTGGGTTTGGGTGTTCTGTCAGTCACACGTTTACAGAACTGCCTCTTGGAAATGCAGAAAGCAAAGATTTTGAAATAACCCCTTCATTCATCCTTTTAACATTCAATAAGTATTCATTAAATGTCTACTTATATGGCAGGCTTCTGTGTTCTGGGCTCTTGGAAACAGTAGTGAACAAAACCAGGAATTTATACTCTGGCAAGAGAAGACAGACAATAAATAAATAAGTAGAATGCACAGTATGTTAGGTGGTAACAGGTGCTATGGAAGCATAAAGTGGGGAAGGAGGACAGGAAGTGCAGCATTTGCAACTTTTAATACAGTTGTTTTAGGGAGCGGGGTTCCCAGCCCTGTCTCAGAATTGCTATCTGACCTTGAGCAAGTCTCCTAATCTCACAGTCCCTCTCCTCATTTGCAAGATGGGGATTATGTGTTTTGAGGATTAATGGAGATGATTATGCAAAGTGATAGACACATAATAAGGGTTCGACACATTTATTTTTATTTATTTGATAAATACGTGCTGTGTGCCAGGCACTGTTCCAAATGCCTTACTTAACTCATTTAACTAATTTGAGTTACTTTCCTTCCCCACCTTAAAGAGTGTGTCTCTTCTAGTTAGATGAATTCATCTATTATGCGTCAATTCTTAGGTTCAACTTCAGCTCCAGATTCTTGAGACTCTGTGGCACCCTCAGTACAGGATGTTTGCTCCTTTTCGTTTCCCTCCCCTCGGCCTCAGGCACCTCCAGTAGCTGTCACTCTAAGTGTTTCTAGAGTGGACTCCCCTGCATGCGTCTCAATATCAGAGCAGCCATGCAAGCACGTTCGTGTTCATGTGTCATGTTTCATGCTTCGCAAACATGAAAAGGGAAACGACCATGTGCCAGGCTCTAGGATAGGTCTAGAGTAAAGGAAACCAAACCTTATTCACGTGGAACAAACATGAGCGTGGGGACAGAAAATTAACAAGTCAACAGATACAGTACCAAAATAAATTCATAAATGGTAAGTGCTATGAGTTGGGAAAAGCAAACAGCCATAGGAAGTTCCCCGGGGGATGAAGTGCTTCATTAGATGAAGCGGTCCAAGAAGTACTCTCTGACTATTGAACTAAGATCTAAATAAAGAAAAGCAGCAAGCCATGTGGAGCTCTTGGAAAGGGGCCTTCTAGGCAACGGGAATACCACGTGCAAAGGCCCTGAGGCAGGAACAACTTGGCACACTTCAGCAACAGAATGAAGACCAGTGTGGCCGCATCGTGACAAGAGGGAAGAACAGGAGTTGGAGATGACGTGGGATTGCTGGGCAGGGGCCAGATAAAGTAGGACATGAGCAGAGAGTTTGGATTTTTCTCTAAGCTTTTCTTGCTGCTAATGTGGTCCAAGATTACCTCATCGCCTAGGAGCTTATCAATAATGCAGTCTCTCCAGCCCCACCCCAGATCAACTGAATCACAACCTGGATTTTAGCAAGATCCCCATGTGACCTGAATGTATATTAAAGTTTTAGAAGCATAGCTCTCTAAGTACATGGAAAGAAAGCCATGTTCTTTGCAGGGAAAGTGTTTTAAAAGATCTCTCTGACCACCATATAGAGAATGGATAATAGAGAGGCAGGGCGGAAACAAGAGCACTGTTTTTGAGACTGCTGCCTATGCGAGGTGTGGGAGCAGAAGCAGAGCGGGAGAGGAGGCAATGGAGAAAGAGAGGGGATGGAGAACGTGATTTGGAGACAGAGTCAACAGGACAAACTGATGGGTTGAACGTAGAAGGAGGAAAGAAATGATTTTAGCCCTCCTGGCCACATTGCCTCCACTCCTTCAACGATAATACAGGGCACTGTGGGAGGAGCCTACCCTGCAGTCAGGTGTGGACACACCCTCAGGTGCCATAGCCTCCGCCCCCAGCCCCCGCCACCCACAACATCATCTCAGGACTCAGTAGTTTTCTCTTAGACCTAGGTCAGTGCAGGGGAGCTTTGGTTCCCTGGATTTCAACTTCAGTTAAATTGTCCAGAAAATGTGTGGAGTCACCCTGGAGAAATATACTCTATTAGTACTGTATACACCTATGCTCATTCGTTCTCTCATTCGTTCATTTATTCCTTCAGTAAGCAGTTACTGAGCCCCTACTGTGCTAGACTCTTGGAATAAGCAGTAAATGGTAAATCACTTTATAGTTTATAAAAAAGTTTCCTTTGATTTCAGCTCACAGTAGGTAACCTGTATTGTCTTCCTAAGACCCTTCTCATGTCAATCCAAGCTAGGAAATACCTTGAGTTCCCTGTTGACCTCAGAGTGAAGTATGAATTCCAGAACAAAGCCTATGAGGTCCTTTGTTCCCGGGCCCTGCCAACCTCTCCAGGCTCCTCTGCTACCCAAGGCTTTTTTGAGTTCATGTCCCAGTTTAAGAATCTGATGAAAATGCAAAACGTCTCTCCAGAAAAAAAATAATACTCACACCCTCACAATTGGGATACAACTTCAGGAGATTTGTAGACCCCTTTCAGGGTATCCATGACCCCCAGGACTGTAGGCAAGGCTGAGAACCCCGCCTAACTGTTGATCCTCATTGCCTTTATTCAACAATCGTGGGCTGCGCCATGGAGTATCATGTCACCACGCCTTTGCTCAGGCTGTCACTTCTGCCTGTGTGCTTCCTTCCCATTTCCCCGCATATACTTCTACTCATCCCGTAGATCTGGTTCACATGCCCCCCGCAACAGAATCTGTCTTTCTAACTTCCATCGTCCCAGAGGATGCTGCACACGATTTTTGGTTTCTCTCCTTGCCTGTCTCGCTAACTGGATAGTGAACTTCTTGGATTCACGTAGACGCCACATGACCGAGGAAAAGTTCTCACCTCTCTGAGCTTATATTTCCTCATTTGTAAATAGGAGTATAATAATCTCTCCCTCCAGGGTGGCTGAGTGAGATAAAGGAAGTAAAAGATAGGCCTGGCACAACAGGGCTTAACACGTGTTTTAATGAACAAACAATTTATTGCATTTTACAGGAGAAGAAACCAGGGCCTCTCTCAAGGGATTCTGACCCCTGTGTGGTTTAGGTGCTCATTCTAGAACAGCTGTCCCTAACCTTTTTGGCACAGGGACCGGTGCTCCTGTGAGAATCTAATGCCTGATGATCTGAGGTGGAGCTGAGGTGGCAATGCTAGGGCTGGGGAGCGGCTGCAAATACAGATGAAGCTTCGCTTGCTGGCCTGCCACTCACCTCCTGCTGTGTGGCCTGGTTCCTAATGGGCCATAGACTGATACTAATCCACGGCCCGGGGATTGGAGACCTCTGTTCTAGACGGCACATCACTGCTCCTTGTGTGGTGTGATCAGAACTAGATCTGGGTCAGGTTGCAAGAAAGAGCCAAGTTGAAAATGGCTTTCTTGGCCTTACAGCTAGGCACCCAAGTTGGCATGGGCTTTTTCAGAAAGGAGAGAACTGCTGTGGGAGTTGCAGGGAGAAACCAGTCTAGGGAAGGCCAAGAGGTTAAGTGAGTGCTCTCTGCTCCCCGTTACCACTTCCAAACCATTCACCCTCCCCTACTTTCAAGTCCTTGTTCTTCTGAAGCCATTAGGGTAGTTTCTTGGATCAATCTCCCAATCACTTCAACTCTTTCACTGCGGGCTCCAGTTTCCTCTCCACCCCTGTGTTTTATCATCATTCATTGTCATTATCACCTTTTCCACTGTCACCCATTCATGGCCTTTCTTCCCTCCTTACTTCATGTAGACCATAAGCTCCACCATGACTCTTGCTCCCTAGCTAACCCCCTCAGTAAACTTGACCTTCTTTTCCACTATGTGAACCTGGCCGGGTCGTGGCCCTCATAAAACCCGACTCTTCGGCTTCTCTAGGCCTGCACCAGAGCAGCTGAATGATGCTGGAGAAAAACACACAGCCCTGCTGATGGGTTGTTCTTTAAATTCATGACCACAGACCTCAAATTGGCACTTCTAATGCCTGGCAAGCCTACCAACCTTTCCTAGAAATGTCATTTTCCTGTTCTCAGAGATGGCTTTTTATACTTCCTTCTATCTCTACAAACTACCCTGCAATCCTCATCTTTCATTGAGAAAGTAGAAGCCATTTGACCAAATCAACCAGCCCTCCTGCCCTGTACCTGTGCTTCCTGCCTCTCCTCCTGTAACCATGGAAAAGATGTCCTGTTCTAGCCTAAGGCCAGTCACCCTCTGCTTGGACTCTGGACCCATCCCCCTCCAGCAGGCCCAAAGCCTCCACTCTAGCAAGCGTCCTGCTTTTCTCTGGGTCATTTTCTCCTTTCTGCCCAGTTATTCTCATTTGCACACAAACATGTTCTAGTACCTCCCTTCCTGAAAAAAAGGAAGAAAAAGAAAGAAAGAGAGAGAGAGAGAGAGAGAGAGAGAGAGAGAGAGAGAGAAAGAAAGAAAGAAGAAAGAAAGAAAGAAAGAAAGAAAGAAGAAAGAAAGAAAGAAAGAAGAGAAAGAAGAAAGAAAGAAGAAAGAAAGAAAGAAAAAGAAAGAAAGAAAGAAAGAAGAAAGAAAGAAAGAAAGAGAAAGGAAGGAAGGAAGGAAGGAAAGGAAGGAAGGAAGGAAGGAAGGAAGGAGGAGGAAGGAAGGAAGGAAGGAAGGAGGGAGGGAGGGAGGGAGGGAGGAGGGAGGGAGGGAGGGAGGTGGAGGGCAGGGATAGAGACCTCTGTATCAGTTAGGGTCCTGGCAGGAAACAATTCACTCAGATGTTTCAACTGACCTCAAACGAGGCGAAACTTCCAAGTAGAGGAAACAAAGAAGGATGTAGGCGCCCAGAGACAAGGCATGCTGGGTAGGAGTGGTAACTCCTAGTGCAGAAAGACAGGGGAAGAAATAGTGTCTGTGAACCAGGAGAAGGGGGCAGACCAGAAGGACTTGTAGGCGCCGGGGACTCAGCTCCTGCTTAAGACAAGGTGCAGAAGCAGCAGGTGAGGAAGGGAGAAGGAAGAACACCCAACCTCTCTTTCTTTCAGCCTGTGGCTCTCCTGCCTTTGCCTCTCTTTGTCAGAGCCCATTTGGGAGTATTCTAGCAGGAGAATCCAGGTGATGCAGTACAAAAGGGTCACCCTCCCAGGACTCAGGGTGGAACACAAATGAGAGGAGAACAGATCTTAGATGGGAGAGTAACCAGCATACCTTCCCTTGACCCCAAATGTCCTTCCAGCTTCTGCCCCTTTTCTCTGCTAACCTTCATAACAAAACTTCATGGAAGGGTAGTCTACGCTCAACCTCTTACATGCTTTCCCCAACCTACTAGTCTAGTTTTGGTCTCCATCATACTGCCTAACAACTTTTCCCCTGAAATTCTTCTTTTCAAGGTCACCAGAGACCTCCATGTTCGCAAATCTAAGAGACGCTTCTCAAGCGCAGTGCCACATCCTCCTTAAAATAATTCTCATGCTGCCCTGTTTGCTTCCTATATCACCTTACCACTATTGGTCAACCTAGCTGGTTTATGAATTTATTTCCTTGTCTATCTAGACACTTGTTCTCCAGGACTCTTGCCCATTCCTATATCCTCATACACAGAACAGTGCATGGTACACAGTAGGTGCTAAATAAATGGTTGCTTAATGAATGAATTGTCAGGAACTATGCAAATGTCACATAGCAAGATATAGTCAGTAATTTAAGAATGCTGTATTGCTTTTGTAAGAATGAATTTCCTGACAGGCATTTCATTATTCTACTGGGTCTTTCAAGAGAAAATTCCTTTCCTATTAAATTTATACTCACATATATTACACGTATACATGAAAGTAACTTGAGCAGAAAATCTGGCAATATAAATTTGGAAGTAGATGAGATCATATAATTCCATAAAGTGAAGACTCAGAATGAGATCATCCTTTACCCTCTCTGGTTCTTGCCTCCACAATGCAGCATGAGGAATGGTCAAGGACCAGGGCTACAGAATGAGGTTGATATTTCGTTTCTAACCCTCATTGACAATGTGACCTTAAACTAGTCACTTTATCTCTCTGAGCCTTGAGGTTCTCCTGTGCAGATTGCCAGAGCAGGGCTGTCATAGGGATTAGGTGAACAATGCATATAAAGCCTTCAACCTCTGAGCCTGGCATGTGTGAGCACATTGTAACAGTACCCATCATTTCCACAGCTGTGATATGATTTTCCAATTCCAGAAGCTTCCCAATGATCACAGCCTGCAAAACGGGGCGATGAACATGGATTGAGAGTTGAGCGGAGGGCTGTTAGGTCTTTCTGGCAGGGTGTTTGGAGGGGATGGGAAGTGACTAGAAATTAAATATAAGTAATATCCTTTCCAGGGTCAAAGCATTGAAAAGATTATAGTGCCCACGCCTACAAATATGAGCTAAAATAAAATAACAAACACAAAATGCATGTATGCTAAAATGAAAACAGCTGCTTTCTAGATTTTCTGATTGTGTAATTCTAGATAAATTTGTTGAAGCTAAACTCTTCATTTCCCAATGCTCTTGCTGGGTTGCCTGCCTCCAGGTAATCCAGCACACGTCCCATCCCAGGTTCAACAGTTCCTGGGATCTGAGCCCCAACAAATACTCCCACAACTGTAATGTAATTAATGATAATGCTAATGTATTGCCTTTGTATTGTCCCATTGTTCTTGAAACTCTTCAGAGTCCTTTCACCCATAGTAGCTTGTTTAACTCCACATCTTCCAGATGTGGTTGGTAGCTCCATGAATTTAAAACCAGAGAAATTAAGTAATTGTCAGGAATCGCCCCCACATTCATAGAATAACCAAAAATGTAGCTTAGGTCCCTGGACCTATCAAATCACAAGCCAAATGACTTTCAAATTACCCTTTGCCTGGAGACCACCCACTCACCTTTTACTCATGCAATCCAACTCACTACTCAGGACTCAGAAGCTGCCTCTTCCTGGAAGCCCTCCCTCACCTACAGTCTGGCCCAGCTCACTTCTTCCAAGTTAACACAACCTTAGTGCTTGCCCCCAGCCCCGTAGGACATCCCTGCTCAAAACACTTTTGTTTCCTGATCTGCCTCCTGCACTGAACTGTGAACAATCTGAGGGAAAGGATCTTTGCTCATAGCACAGTGCTCCAAAAGCTTTGTGATTCATTATTGAATTAAATGAGCCAATGTTATTAATATAGGAATATTTCTCAAGCTGGATTTAATATCCTGGGAGGACTTGTTTTACCGGAAATAGAGGCAGCACTATCCCCATCCCAGACAGAAGATAGAGACTTGGAAAGGTTCTTTCTGCCACCTCTACTTACCCATAAACACAACACCCACCCTGATAACTGTGGTCTTTGAAATGCCACCCTTTGAGAATAGCTTATCATCTTCTACTGACATTGTTATTCCTCTAGATGCAACTAGAGTGAGGTGGGTAGATAGGGCTATTAAAGGTATTAGTTCCTATAATTATTTACATACCTGCAACTGTTGTACCCAATTTACAGAAGCTGAAATGTGGCAAATCTGCATCTATTCCCTGTGCCCTGGGCATCTGAGAGGGCTTTAAGGCTCAGGAGTATAAGATGAGGTCACATTTCTGTTTAATAGCACAATTACAAGCACTTGCAACGCTTATACTCCTTAATCACTGTCTTCAGCTCTGTCCTGAGGGTGTCTAGGGCTCCCCTTTTAGAGCCAAGTCTATTGCATAAACCTGCTGGGTCAGCGATGTGCCTCAGCCAGCCCTGGGTGCCAGGCTCCTAGATCTAGCCAAGAAGGGATCCAAACCTCCCCTAGACACTCTCGCCTCCCAGCTAAGACCAGCAGACAAGGGTCAGCAGTTCTTTAGAAGAGTCAGGGATGAAGTGCTTATTTTTAGCTAACATGTATTGAGCACTTACTACGTGCCAGGTACACTTCTGAGGAGTTTAATGCACAGTCCTCCCATCCACCCTATGAGGGAAGTGCTGTTAACCACTAATCCCTCGTTATCACAAAGAAACTGAAGTATAGGAAGATTAACTGCTCCTCGCTGGCTAATCTTTCTCAGTTTCCTTTCTGGGTGTCCCTCATCATCCAATCTCTAATTGTAGAGACCTAGGGCAGGCCTTGGTACCCCCTCCTCTCTGGGCTCACCCTGCAGCTCATCTATAAGCTGACTTGCCCCAAGTCCAGGTCCCACCTGCCTCTCCACATCATCATGTGGATTTCTAACAGATAAATTCAAATTCTATGTGTACCAAACAGAGCTCCTGATCCCTTCACCCTCAGCTCACTGTTTCCACAGTCTTCCCGCATTAGCAAATCCTGTTGTCTGGACGTGAAAACACACACACACACACACACACACACACACACACACACAGGATTTAGCAGGCTCCAATCTCAGCACATGGGCTGGGGCCACTGTGTAAAAAGGGACAGACATGGTTCCTGTCCTTGTGGAGATGACATGTTGGTAGGGGGAAACAGGCAATTAACAAGGAAACAAGAAAACATCAGGATGCTCTCGAAGGGTGAAAAGTGCTTTGGAGAAAAGAATACACAATAATTTGGTAGATTCTGGTGGTGTTTGATCTGAGCCTTGGAAGACGAGGAGTCACCACATGGAGATATGGGGTCAGGGAGCAAGAAGACAGAGGAAACAGCACATGCATAGCCCCTGGGACAGGAACAAACTGGGCATATGGGGACTTCTCAAGAGGCTAGAAGACAGGGCATTGTAGGAGACTGGCTTTTACTGAGTGCCATGGGCAGCCGCAGACAGAGGGCCGTGATCAAGTTGGAGGAGCCCTCCTACAGCTTGGCCACCATGGAAGCCAGAGCGATTTAAAAGGTAAAGCAGAAATCTAAGAGCAAGAATAGAAGCAGGAAGAGCAGTTGGAAAGCTACAGAAGTTTACTGTGAGACATGAGACACTTTGAAAGACTAACAGACAATGACCAGGCCACATACAAAAACAGAACTCTGACCTACAACCTGCAGCAACCAGCCGAGAAAGCCAAACCACAACCCTGCAGCAATTGGCTCCACATGGTCAGACCTCAGTCAGTAACTGCCAGCTTCCCTAATTTTTGCCTCCACTTCCAATTTAGGACCAACTAGCAAAAGCTAAATATGCTAAGATGATGAGGTCAAAAGAGGTGAATGCTCTTCATTTAATAAATATTGCCAAACTGCTCTCCAAAGAGCTCATGACAATTTTTTGCCAACAAATGTGAATGAAATTCCTGTTTACCCACACTCTTGCCAAATTGGGTATTCTCAATCATTCTAACTTGGTCAGTTCTGATAGAATGATTATACTGTATTATTGTTTTAATTTGCATTTCCTTCAGAATACAGAGAAGGTTTTTTTTTTTCATATTCTTTGCCTGTTTTTTTTCTGTGGGATTTTTTTCTTTTTGATTTGTAAGCATTCTTGATGTATTTACAAGAATTAGCTGCCTGTCTTAATCAGGTGTTACACATATTCTTCATGGATTTGTTTTCTTTCTTTATCTATATTTTTGCCCTATAAAGGTTCAGAATTTTATGTGATCATGTGTAGTAACTTTTTTCAAATTTTTTGTGTCATGCTTATAAAGAGCCTCAATATTTTAAAATTAGTTTCTAAAACTCACTTGTTTTTTTTTTCTGGAACTTTATTGGTTTTATTTTCTTACTGGTAAACATTCCAAAAGAAGCATCTGAATTCTTTGGTGTTGAGAGATAGGGATACAGTTTCTCTTAGGAAATTTCTATTAAATGAATGAATAAATGAATGATACATTCCCCAGCCCTAGGCAAAGTCAATAGCCTCCTAAGGGTTTAGAACAGATGATTAATAACATTGTTCACTCAACAAATATTTCTAAATCATATACCAGTGTGGTGGAGTGCTTGTAATTCCTAGTCATTGGAGGAGACAGGCATTAGCCAGATAGCACCAATGGATGTAAAACCTTTATAAAGGAGACTGTGCTCAGGGAGAGTATGTAATAAAGGAACCTACCGTAGCCTGGGAGGTCAAGGAAGACATCACTGGTTAGGGAAGATTCTTGGGACATGCTCTCAGTATCAGCACCTCTGAGAGAGTGAAGGCAGCAGGCTGGGCAGAGAGGGAAAGGTCTCAGCAAGTTCACAGGGAGCTCTGGAGTAGAGATGGTCATTGAGAGTTGCCCTGAATTAAGGCCAGGGGTTTGGGCCTCCATGACCTGCCCCTCTTTTCCTCCAATGCACTAGACCAGAGGCCCCCACCCCACAGGCCATGGACTGATACTGGTCCATGGCCTGTCAGGAACTGGGCTGCACAGGAGGAGGTGAGCGGCGGGCGAGTGAGCCCAGCTTCATCTGTATTTGCAGCCATCCTCAGCGTTGGCTTCACGGCCTCAGCTCTACCTCAGATCGTCAGGCATTAGACTCTCACAGGAGCACCAGTCCCTGGTGCCAAAAAGGTTGGGGACCACTGCCTAGGCAGTGGATGTAAGCTGCCAGGAGGCAGTTCCTTTCTGCTAGGGTGTTTCCCAGAAAGAGAGACTCCTCTTGAGGGTCAGCCTCCAGCAGCTGGGGAATGAGGGCCCCTGTCATGAAGGGGACTTCTAGGTGACACACCATAGCATCTGCTTCAGAAGTCTTCTCTAAAGGAGTGGGGTAGACCTTGAGGACTGACAGAAGAGCAGGCGTTAACTAGGAGAAGGAATGGGGGCTTTATCCAGGGCAGTGTGCTTTCTCTAGCACAGTGGCATGGGAAGCCACTCACTGTGTGTGCCGGGGAAGGAAGCAAGGAGACCAATTAGGACATTTGATAAATAGGTTCACATAATACATTAAAATCTGGATGTGAACATACATAAATTAGAAATACAGAAAAGGCGAGTCTCCTAATAACCCCTAACAAGCCCTTATAGACAACGACTATTAATGTTTTAGTGTATTTCTCTTCCATCTTCCTTCTCTGCATATTCTGTTGAAAAGCTAGGATCTTCCTGTAGATGTGATCTGATTTTCTGCCTTTTTTTACAAAGTTTTTCCTACGCCTTTACTGTTTCTAATCACAAAAGTAGGAACTGCCAATTACGCAGAACTGAGAAAGCACAAATTTTAAAAAGAAAATGACGAATACCCACAATCCTTCCTGCCAGCTTTGTCCATTGTTGAAACCATCCAGATTCTTTGTTTTGCGTATCTTTAGCTTGCTTCTTAAAGGATGAGACTTCAAACATCACTTATCCTTTTTCTTTGACATTCCTGGGCTGGGAGTCAAGAGCCCGGGCTCCAGGCCCAGGTCAGACATTAATAGTTGTAAGTCTCTCTCTTCCCCTCCCCTCCCGTCCCCTTTCCTCTCTGGCTAGAGTGCTGAATTGTGCATAATGGGTAAATCCTTCCAGCGCAGATTTACTATAATCAGGAAGGATGGGAGGTCAACAGGCCCCAGAGCTGAAAGGGGAGGTGGAGCGAAGGCCCAGAAAAGAGCCCTGGTACCTCCATAGGAAAACTTTGCTGTCCTGGCCTGCCAAGCAAGATGTAAGGGCCCAGAGCTACTTTTGTTACCTGGAGTTTCCCATAACTCCTTGCAGTTCCCCAAGTGTACCAGGCTCTCTCTGGCCCAACCTGATTATCTGCCTGTGTCTCTTCCCCCTCCTGACCCGGCCTGGTTAACTCCTACTGATCTTCCTGAACTAAATTCCAGGAACACCTCTTCCTGGGAGCCTTCCCTGCTTCCCCAGGCAGAGTCAGGCCTCTCAGAACTTTGTACACCTCATAGCGCAGGTCACGGTAGGTGTCCATTTGGTCATCTTCCACCTAGACTACCCCCTAAACTGTGAGCACCTTGAGGGCAGGGACTCAGCCTCACTCATCGTATATCCTGGGCACAGGTCTGGCATCCAGTGAGCTCTCTGCCAGTAAACAGTAACTGACAGGAACAAAACCTTCCACACAGGCTGTTTTCCTCAGCAGCGACTGCCTTCAAAGAAATCAGTTCATAAGGCCTTGGAGAGAACAAATGTTCCCTGGGTGTTCCCCAAATTATTCCTCATTGGCAGAGCAGCCTCCCCTAGAAGGTGCATGGACCCCAGAGGCCAAAAGATGTACAGACAAGAGGCACCGAAGGTTAGCTCCATGGCAGAGGTGAGGCACTTCTCTAACTCACTGCAAGCAGGCAATAGAGGAGCCAGGTACCCCAACTGCAGGCCCCATGGGCAGGCTCCCCCACTTCGTCTCTAGAGCAGCACCCCAACAACTCCTGGGCCATCCCCCCCCCCACATTGCCTGCCTCTCTTTCCTGTTTCCTGGTGTGCAGGGCTTCGTGGAAGCAGAGAAGGGAACAAGCTTCTTGGCAAGGGGTGGGGGTGGGGGTGGGGATGGCCTACATTGGTACAGTGGAAGTCAGGGTTTCTGTCAGAGGGTGAAGAAAGTGGATTTGGCCCTGAGACGCTCAGCTGCTGCCTCTCCTCTCCCTGCTGTATTGTAGAAGGACTTTAAAAATTCAGACAGAAAAAGTTGAGAATCATATGATTTTACTCCTATGTGGGATATAAAACTAAAAGTAACAAACATAGGAAACAGAGACTCATGGACATAGTGGGTTAGTGGCTGCTAGAGGGAAGCGGGGGGTGAGGGAGGTGGTAGGGGTAAAGGGGCTCAAGTATTTGGTGGTGGAAGGAAATTTGGTTTGGGGTGGTAAATACACAATGCAATATGCATATGATATGTTATTGAATTGCACACTTGAAACGCATTTTATTTTACTAACCAAGGTCACCTCAATAATTTTAATGTTTAAAAAAGTGAGCTTAGATGGCAATGAATGTGAGCTAGCCAAAATAACCTCCAGACAGATGGGCAGAGGGTGCTGTCGCCTTTCTTGCATCCAAGCCCAAGCTACAAGTATAGTAGGGGGTGAGCTCTCTGGGAGGGGTAGCATTCAAGTAGACGTTGAATAGCCCCTTGTCAGAAATGTCTTCTCAGAGTTCTCAGAAAGAGCTAGACCAGCTATCCTTTGAGGATCCGCCGACTCAGAGGTCTGATGATTCTGGTAGGAGGAGAGTCTAGAACCAAAGGAGGCTTAAGAATCCCAATCCCTTGGGCACTAGGGGGTCAGCGGGGGACACGGAGCAGATGTCAGAGGGGCCTGACTCATGCCCCAGTAAAGCTGTGCAGGGCTGGGGGCAGAGGGCTTCTAATCCGACAACCTTGTGGTGAGGCCCGAGGATCTGGTGGTGGCAGGAGTTGGGCACCGACACCAGCAGACTGGAGCTGAGCAGGCAGACTGGGTCCAGCAGGGAGTCCAGCTGGGTTGGAAGAGGGACCATCAGTCAGTCATCCAGAGGTGGATCCAAGGGAAGGTGATAAACGCAGAGTGCACGCCGCACCATGCCGTGAGCTTGCTGTGCTCTGCTCTGTGACTGCAGGCAATGGACAGGTCTTCATCAAGTCAGAAATTATAAGCAAAACCTCAAAGTGCCACCTCCTGTTAAGCGTCTCACTTCTACAGCAGAGCGCAGCCCTTGAACTATTGTAGTCCTATTGCTCTAGTCTTAGGACCAAAAGCTTTAGTGTGGCCCTTAGGCCCTGAGTGATCTGGCCCCTGTCTACTCCCTGGTCTTGAGCTGCTCTCCCAAGTTCTCTGTTTTTACCAGATACTCTGGACCTTTGTCTTGTCCTAGAAAGCATGATGCATGCCCCTTTCCTTCTGGCCTCTCCAATACATTGTTTTACTGCAGAAACTCCCACTTTATTCAATTCCACAGCCAGCTCCATTACTACCTATTCTAATAAGCCTAGCTCAGATGTCACCTCCTCCAGAAAGCCCTTCTGGATACCCCAGACAAGGCCAAACTCCTTTCTCATAACCCTGTGAGTTCTTCCTTCTTAGCACTTGCTCCACTTGTATGTAAATGACTGTGCCATTTAACATCTGTATCCCCTGCTAGCCTGTAAGCTCTTCGGAGGTAGGGCTGTATCCATCTTGTTCACCACTAGGTCCCCATTTGGCCAGAGCATGACACAGAGTGAGCTAAGGGAGTATTTGTTAGAAAGAAGGAAAGAAGAAGAAAGGGAGAAGAAAGAAGAGGGAAGTAGGGAGGGGAAGGAAAGAAGGAAGAGGAGAGAGGAGAAAGGAGGGAGGGAGGGAAGCCCCTGCATTCTTAGCAATAGAAAAACGAGGGGACATGAAACATGGTTAATTAAATCAGGCACATAAATAGAGGCCCATATGTCAAGGTTCTATTTGTTCTGTGACAGTGTAAAATCTGCATGTTTATTATCAGGATGGAAACAACAAATAAACACAAAACTACATGTACCATCTCCTGGTAAGACCTTCTGCCGCTGCAACGAGTGAGCTCCTCTGTGAATTCAGTCCAGGCAGGAGGAACAAGTGGGCCCCCAAGTACAGACAGACCTGGTCTGAGTCAGGAGTTGGGACCCAGAAGCCAAGCTGGAGATCAGAGGTAGATTAATTATCACCTCCATGCAAAGCACTGAGTTGGTGGTTGGCTTGTTTAATCCTCAAAATCTGTAAGGTAAGAACTGTTACCTCCATTCACGATGAGGCCACTGAGCTTCTGACAGGTTGGGGAATTTCATTAGTGTTCTAGTTCTGTGCACCACAGTTTTGGGCACAGAACAGAATTTGTACCCAGATCCACCTGATCCCAACAACCATGCTCTGAACAAGAGGTAGTGCTGGGAACTGTGGGTACAGTTCTGAGGCTTTAGAAGTCAGGGCTTCGACAGGCAATGTCTGCTGTTTTTATTTTTCTCATAGCCCTCCCCGTTCCTGGCAACACACCCCTCTTTCCAGTAGGAAATTTATTTTGTGAGTTCTGGTGAGCTGATCCTGTAAAAGGTAGATACATGTCCTATGAGAACGCCCATTCCTATCTCCACAGCTGCTGGTTCCGGAATAGGCATGTGGTCGGCAGGGCCAATCAGAGGCCTTCCCTGAATTTCTGTGCTAACTCTACTGGAAAGATGGTCTTTCCTACAGAGGTGCTAAGTGAGCAGGAAACAGAACTGGGGCTGCCATGGGACATCTTTCTTACCATAGGAAGAAGGTCAGCTGTAGACCCAAACCAGGAGAGAGAGGGAAGCAGAAAAAATATAAGACGAAATTGTCCTGAGGCCCTGATTGACTTTGGATTCAGACATACCTGAACTGCCCCTGGACATCCCAGATAGACAAGTTAATAAATTCTCTTTTGTACTTGAGCAGGTGTTAGCACGAGAAAGGTAAGCACCAGGATGAAGAAGAGAAGAGGTGGACGGGGAGCTTAGCAAGGCCTGGAACTATCTACGCGAGACAGAAGGGGATGGGGAGGTGAGGGAAAACAGAGTCCTCCGACTCGATTTGGTGCCATCCGTGTCACCCACTCACCACCCTGCCATGTGACTTTGTACCCATGGTGTACTTCTCTGAGCAGCCTGCCATCTGCAGAGGGATGTGCTAATTTGCAAAACCACACCAGAGACTGCTTGTTCCTGGGAAACTGCAGAGAAATGGGAGATTTTCCAGTGAAATAAATATCAAGAAATCTTCCCTATCTGGACAGGGAAGAGGGGTCACACACTTACCAAACACCTAGAATGCGTCAGGCACACATACTAGGTGCCTGAGCTGCTTCACTGTAAGCCACTAAACTAAAAGTAGGGATGCAAAGTTGATACTGAAAGCACATCAGTCACTCAGGAAGGAAATATTTTGAGGATGAATGAAACACTTATCCCAATGAATCATCACAAGAGTCCAGTGAGAAGAGAGTGAGGGACAGGAAACTGATTCTCGAGAGGGTCAGAAACTCCCTCAAAGCCACGGAGGTGGTAAGTGGCTAAGGCAGAATTCAAGGCATATCTTTCAAGCCTGAGAACCTACATTCTTGCCATTGTCCTCAACTAACAGAAACCATCAATTCTACAGAATGTGCTCATGGCGGGGGGCGTCTGGGAACCTAGAACAGAGCAAATGGAAAGAACAGGTTGAATCACATGACTTATGTAAATACGACTGAAAACATTAGACGCTGAAAGATGTGTGATTGCTAACACTGAAGAGAAAGTCACACCAAGAGGGTCAGGGGCACAGCAGCAAGATCAGGGCCAAGGGGGACTCAGGAAGAGGCAGAGAGAAGCCAGGGCTGAATCAGGAAGCGATGGCAGGGGAAAGCTTGGGATGAAGGCTTCAGCTGAAACTCTCAGCCTTAAGGATGGAGTTCTTGCTTGGCTAAGGAGAGAGAAGCCGACAGATGGCTGTGGTCCGGAGCGCCTGAGACTGTCAGAGGAGAACGTGTTTCTGCTTGGGACAAGGGAAATAAGGCAAGAGGGGCAGCAAGGGAGACTTAGGGTAAAAAAGGGGAAGCTTTCTTCAGGGCAAGAGTCAGGGAGCCGTGGCTGAGTGGATGAGAAGGCCGGGAGACTGCGTGGAGAGCAGTTGTGTGAAAGGCTGCCGGTTCAACATGAGCGCTCCAGGCTATGGTGTAAGCTGGGCCTGGGTTGGATCCCAGCTCAGCCTGTCCCTGTGTGACTCTAGATTACTTTGTTCTGAGCCTCCTCTGGCATCTGAGAATCAGCACAGAAGTGGGTGTAACAGGACAACAGCAAACAGAGTTGCTGAAACCTTACACTCTGAGGTTTGCTCTGGAGAGGAGGGCAGTCTCTGCCTTCCCCTCACCCAGTCGGGCTGGGCTTGGGGACAACATTCTATTACAGAGATTCCCTAGAGGGGAAAGAGAGGAGAGGAAGAGGGGCCCAAAGCCCAGGTATTTTATCCCTTAAGATTTGTTTAAAACACTTATCTGAGACTTTAGAAACTTTTTCTTCAGAAAAAAAATAATAACTTCAGGCTCCCTTGTTCTCTGTGTTGAGGGAAGAAAAGCTTTAAATCAGCCTTTGGGGCACAAGCCCCTCTTATTTTGGGAGAATGCTTCTATGGGCCTTGGCTGACCAGTGGTTAGACCGATCTTATTCTGGAGTGACCCAGGAGGGCCAGAAAGGGCTGCGTTGCAGATGCACAGATGAGAACTGTGCTCAATGGTGTTCTTTAGGAAAAAGATCCCCACACTCACCCCGCTTGGTATATAGATATGGACTGCACTACTTGGAAAATTGCTTATTTGGGGGAGAAGAGTGTATATGTGTGTGTGACTGTGAGCATGTAAGTATGTGTGTGTGTGTGTGTGTGTGTGTGTGTGTGTGTGTTCAGGGGTGTGTTTTCTGCCCAGGAGAGTTCGTGGGGGATCAGGCCCATATCACAGGCAGGATGTGGAGGCCCATTTTCATTTTCTGTCGGCAATGAAACCATCAGGACTGGGCAGGGAGTGCTGATCCCTCTCAGACTACTGTGCTGAGCACCCTGGTGTCATGCTGGAAGAAGAAGGAAACCTGCAGGCTTTGTTTGTGTATGGTCGCAGATACCTGGATTCTCCCAGCTTGTCTTGGGAAGAGTAGAGTTTTATTTCTTGAAGCAACCAGCCAACCCCTCAACCAGTCATCCTCGGAAAAGGCATATCTGCAGGCAGAGAAGATGGATCCAAAGCAGAGAGGTCAGAGGTTCTACTTCTCTCTCTAGGGAAGAAGAACAAGGGCAGATATCCAAGGGAGTTACCAAGGTTAACAGGGGTGAGGTGAGGGAGACTTTGGCCAGGTTTCCCCAGGAGCAGCCATTGTTAGCTTCCAGGTTTATGTATGTTTTTCCAACCTTGAAGTTCCCTCCTACTATCGCCAAGCCTTCAGGAACGCTGGGCTGACTGGTACCCTAGTCTTTGCCATGGGACATTAAAGGGCAACCAGTGTCCATGCCTGGGACAGACCCACAGAGAAGCGGATGGCTTTCCCCACACTGCCTCCTGCTTGAGGCCTGTGAGACAGTGAAGTCACATTTCAGGGGAGACAAGCAGCAAAGTAAGAGAGGTGTAGTCACAGCCTCAAACCCTCAAACACTGATGGACAGAAGACGAGAAAGATAACTGCCTTTTCTACCCAATAATGGAGGGAATAAATCTTAAAAGTTGGACCGTCGATCCCATAACATAAAAACACAAATTAGTTACTTGTATTTTAGTATTTAGTATGTTGATCAGTTATAAGTGACCTGATTCATATTAGCTTTAGACAAATAAGAAACACATTGGCTCACGAAACCAAGAAATTCAAGGAATTCAAGCCTGTCATGGGACCCTATGTCTCTCCACCTCTCAAATCCACTCACTTCTGTCTGACTTTATTCCCCAACAGGACTTTGCTCAGTAGTGAGATGGCTCCCAGGAGCTCCAGGTTTACATGGACTTAGAAGTTGTAATTCAAGAGAGACCCTCTATTCCAGAGGCCATGATAAAACTTCCAAAAGGATGTAAACTCATGATGTTTGATATAGAGGAATAGAGAGAGTGTGTCCCCCAATCCTAGTGAGCACCCCTGAGGCATAGATCTTGGTTTCTAAATGCACTTTACCCTGAATGGAACTAGAACTCCATAGAGAAAGTGGCCGATTCCAAGGCCGATTCTGGGAAAGTACAAGGTGAACCTAAAACAACCCATTAAACCAGAAAGCGAGGAAGCACTTAAAGAATGATGGCGACATGTCAAAAAGACACAGAACTGACTAGAAAGAGCTCCCACTAGCCAAATCTGGGACAATGTGAACATCAAAATAAGTAATGAGAGTAAAAGATAATAATACACTGCATAAAATAAGAAGCAATGAATTCATAGTGATATAAAATAAATAAGGTTACTTAATTAAATGCTTGATGAGAAATGGTATATGTACGTTACCTCAAAGTAAATTCCCTCAAAATGCTTATTAATTACAAAGTATAAAAGAGTAACTTCATAGTGGAGGACCCTGGCCAACATCACCTTAATTAAGTGACAAAATGAAAGGAGGTTTTCAACATTTTCCCCTCCAGGTGAGACCAGTGATGAGACGGATCAAAGTTGCATCACTTGATAGGATGCCATAAAAAGAAAGCAGTTGTGCTTCTGTAATATTCCTGCCAAAGATGCATAATCTGAATCTAATCACACGGAAACATCAGATAAACCCAAACTGAGAAATATTCTACCCAACAACTGGCTGGTAATCTTCATAGGGGACAAGGTCATGAGAGTTGAGGCAAGATCAAGAAACTGTTCAGATTGAAAGGTACTAAAGAGTCCTGACAAGTAAATACAAGTAAATACAAGTAAATGTGTGATTCTGGACTAATCCTTTTGCTATAAAAAAAATGTTATTGGAACTGTTGGTGAAACTTGAATGGGATCTGAGGGTTCAATGGTAGTAATGAGTCAACATTAATTTTCTGATTTTGATAGTTGTTGTAGCAGAATGTCCGTATTTGTAGGAAATGCACTGAAGTATGTGTATATGGAGGTGATAGGTCATCATGTCATCAACTTATTCTCAAATGGTCTGGGAAGGAAAAATGTTCTTTGTACTATACTTGCAACTTTTCTATAAACTTAAAATTGTTTTCAAAAAAAATTTTTTTTATAAATACTCCCACAAAAGGATTCTGATTAGCCCTGCTTAGGTCACATATCTCCTCTATACCAATGGCTGTGTCCAAGGCCTTGGGGTTCTTTGATTGGCCATTTGGGTGACATGCCTATTCCTGACACAAGGAGCCTGGGTGGGCAGCTGGAGTGACAGCCTCTAGGATCAGATGGACTGACAAATAGCATTTTCCTTAAGGAGAGGATTCAAGACAGACAAAAAAAAAAAAAAGTAACTACCATTCAGGATACACTATTATTATTCACTTTTGGGAAATAATGCCATAAGTTAAAAGCATATCAACTTTAGCTGAGTAATTATGCTTCTTAGTAATTTGTTTTAAGAAAATAATCCCAATGTGGAGTGATGGAAGCTTTATATTCAAAGATGTTGCTTCTAGTGTTATCTAGGGTACTGAAATGTTGAAAACCACCTATGATCTCGGTATGGGAGAAAGCTGAGAAAGGCTAGTCTACGGCCAGATAGCTGACCAGTGCTGAGGCCATTTTTACAATCAGTGGACCTCTGGGTATCTTAACCAGAGGTCTCCATACTTCCCTCTCCAGGTGAGACCATCTCAATCTACCCAACGTGTCCAAGCATCATGATAAAGTTATGACTTCATATCCTTGAAAATGATGTAAAGTAAAAAGACTGGCTATTCCAAGTGTTGGGTGGATGGACTACAACTCAACAATAGAAAAAGAATGGATTACAGATGGATGGGACAACATGGACGAAACTCCAAAACATGTTACGCTGAGGGAAAGAAGCCTTACACAAGAGTACACACTTTATGATTCCACTTCGTCTATATGAAGTTCGAGAACGGGGAAAATTCACATCTCGTGATAGACATCAGAACAATGGTTGCTTCTAGGGAGTGGGATATTAACTAGAAAAGGCTACCAGGGCACTTTCTGGGGTTGTGGGAATGTTCTCTATCTTGATTTGTGTGGTGGTCACGTGGACGGTACTTTAAAAGCCTGTTGTGTTTTACTGCATGTAAAGTATGCCTCTATATAAAAAGAATAGAACTTAAAAAAAATTGTAAAGACCCCCAAGTTCTGAAAGATGGATGAAGGGAGAGATGCATCTCCTATGCATAGTGCTTAATTATTTGCAGCATTTCCTATCCATGATCCTAGCATCCAAACGTCCTTATGAGAGCATCTACTTCTCCCCTATTGTTCCTCCCCTGCTCCAGCCCCACTGACCACTTGCTGTTCTTTAAACAAGCCAGACATGTCCGCATCTCAGGGCCTTTGCACTTGCTGTTCTCCCCATCTGTAATTCTCTTCTTCCTCATTCTCCGCTCAAATGTCACCGACCAGAGAACTGCACACAGGTCCTCCTTTCTCTCTCGTTGCCCTCGCTTTATTTTTCTTCATTACCCTCATCGCCACCTGACGCTGCACACATGTATTTGCTTATTGTCTGTCTCCTCTACTAGAATGTCAGCTCCACGAGGCAGGGAATTTGTTTTGTTCACTCTGTGTCCCTAGTACCTAGAGTAAAGTGTTCACTACTTTGGTTAAGTATTGGGTCTTAGCAGCCTCTCACAGCAACTCTGGGAGGTTTTTGGAGATTGTAACGTTTAAAAAGGTTAATGATTATAAACAAAGGCCTGACACACAGTAGATAGTCAATAAATGTGAATTATTTTATCTCCCAAACTCTAGTGTGTTTATGCATGGGTTTATCATCATCACCATTTTTGAAGTTAGGAGAATAAAGTTCAGACTGGTCAAGTGACTTTCCTGAGACACCCTCCAAGCAGGAGATCTTAATGTTGTGTCTAGGTTTTTTATCTCAAATTGCCCTTAATGTAGGCAGCAGCCATCAGTTAAACGGCCAGACAACACAATGGACGGCAGAGATAATAGCACAGGAACTTATTTGCTGACCAGTAATGGATACCAGCCAGGCAGACTGTCCACCTCCCCTAATTTCACACCATGGAGACTTATGACAGGATATGTACGACTCTCTGTTAACTTTGTCAGGGGAGGAGGGAGGCAATGTTAGTGATGTCACGAAAGGTCACAGCTATCTGACACCTGAACACATCACTCGTTTTCTTTTGACAGCAGACTTACCTTCCCAATTATGTATGATCTCACTACATCCACATGAATTTTCATGTCAAGGCTGTGTATGCCATGTTTGTAGGACATATGAATTTAGGGCCGTGGGATGAGGGGCAGAGAGGAGCTCAGATGATTGAAAGCAGCCAACAGGAAACCAAACATGGGCCATGAAGTCTAAAGTGCCAGTTCTCCAGGATGGAAAATGGCAAATCACTGTGAGCGGAATAAATGAAGGTGGGTGAACAGACCAGTACTGCTTGGCCCTTCAAGCACTGATACTGGACCTATCTCTGTGTCTGATTTAGCTGGTAGCACAATCCAGCTGACCTCTGACTTCCTCTTACTATCCTGTTAATCCAGAATCACTTGCCCTAACCCATCTGACCTCCTTGAGTTCCTCTGATGACTTTACTACCTTCCAGAGTGAATAATCCAGAGGTCTCTTTCCATCTCCACTGGACCTGAGATTCTCCTCCCAGAAGTGCTGTCTCAGCATGCCCAGCCTGACCCAGGTTCTGGGCATTTCGCCACCAGTGCAGATCCCGAGAGGGCATCTAAGATCTAACAGTGGAAGCCCCAAAGCTGAGGAGGACTCCGCAGTGCAGGTGCAAGGTGGTCATCTTTTCCTAAATCTGAGATTTCTAATTTTTAGCAGGAGTCACACACCCCTTTGGCAAACTGAGAAAAGCTGTGGACATTTTCCCCAAGGAAAAGCACATTCACACAAGAATTTAAGGGGTTCTACATCCCTTGAAGCTCCAGAAACTGGGTTAGGACCTCTGCTTTAAGCATTCTATTTTTCAGAGGCTTTGTTAGTATTTCTTAAAACATGCCATGATGTGAAGTTTTCCAATCTTTAGATGATTGGGGGTGTTTCCCCTTAATTACAGAGGAGTTTGTGTTGGGAGAAGGCAGATCCAGTGGTAAATTAATCCTAGGACTTGTCTGGGAGAATGAAGATGAAAAGAATAGCTCAAGTCTCGTGTTTTGCCAGAAGGAGAAGGAACACGGCGTCCTCACGCTCAAGGCTTGTTCTAAACTTAGCTAGCTCCCGTGGTTCCAAAGTTGGCAAAATGAGCTCCACGCCATCCTAATAAATATGCCGTGATGCAGTGACTCACTAAGACAGCAATCATGTGCAGGATGTGGCTCCTTTAAACAGCCAGACAAGAGACTGTGGTGGGCTCAGACCTCAACCCAGCAAGGATGTCCTATGTAGGGGTGAGGATGGCCTGGACACCAGCCTGCCCAAAAGAGACAAAGAGACTCAACAATGGCAGAACTTAACTTTTCTTCGCACAGAGAAGGAAGAGAAGGCTTGGGGTGCTGTGGAGCAAGGGGAAGGACCTGATGAGGTCACACAGTGAGGGAGGGAGCCATCTTGGTGACTTCATTTAATGGAACTTCACAACTATCAGGGAGACAATGGTGCCATGTGGGCAAGGAGGATGGTATTCCTAAACGCCACGAGTTTTCCCTCCCTGTAACCTTACACATCTTGGCATTAATAGAGGGTGACCTCTACCTAGAAGGAGAGCCAGGTCATGTTCCGCTGCCCTGTCTGGCTCTGTGCTAAAAGCCTGCAGTCAGCTCCAGGTGCTGCAGTCCTGGAGAGGTAGGCAGTTTGGGAGGGGGTGGATGGATTTGGGGACGCTGAGACAAATGGGCATGGTCACTATTTCCAGAGAGTTGGTGGGCTCTCCAGTTTGGCAGACTCCCTCTGCAGAGGCTGAGACAATCCCACAGGACTGTCAACCACAGGCTCAGTGGGGTTAGAGGGGCCTCCTAGGGTCAGGTAGGCATTGAGGGTTCCTTGCAGAGGTAGAAAAGAAAGTGCACCTAAGCAGAAAGTAGAAGTTGCAGCTGGGAAGGTGAGCACTCATGGCATCACACAGCTACAGGTCTGAGAGGGGATAGGCATCTGGGACAGATGGCCTGGCCGGGAAGGTAAGGGACAGGCCGGGAGGCTGGAGGTTGAAATGGCTCCGAATATTGGTCCCGTACAGGGCAGGCATGTGCAAACTTACTGTGGCTGGGGTGTGGCTTCCTAGCACCTGGCAAGTCAGAGGACCCAATGAGGTGGGCTCTGCTGGCATCATAGCAGAGGCATTAGTCATGCCCCATGATTCCCTCAGAAGAGAACCAAGACTAATGGGGGACATGAAGAAGTCAATCCAGTGTAAGAAAGGGATTCTCACAGCCACACCCACAGCTACTGAGCAATAAAATGTAAAGTACTGAGCTCCCAGGCACTAGAAGGCTTCAAGCAGTTCCTCTTGGTGGGGAGACTAGAGAGCAGATTCAAACACCGAAGTCCCTTCCAACCTTAACAGTCTTCGGCTTGGATTCCTCCGAAAGCCCTTGTTAGGGGAGAAGAACAGAAATTATTTTTCTCCTTTTTCCAACGTGGGAAAGCCAAGCCCCAGACTGAAATGCTGCACCCAAGGTCACAGAGAAAGGCAGCAGAATGGGAACAAAACCCACATCTGCTCTTTTCCAAGCCCCAGACTTTCCCATCTGCTCTCCCGACTGGTGTCCCAGCCTGCACTATTTTGGGTTGGCTCCCCCACCGGACAGAGGGTGCCTATGGGACGGCCTGGCACGCCTGCTGGCTCCCAGGTGAGGCTGGCAGAGGGGCACCGAAGGGCCTGTCTTCTGCCCAGGTCAAACAGGGGGAGAACAACGTGCTACACACTTACCCAGCCCTGGCTCTGTCCCTGCCCCCTCAGGAGGAAAGCTAACTGTGCAGGCCACTTACATATTCTGCCTCTAGCTCTCTGAGCAAAGAAAACCATACGGACTTCCTCTGGGAAAAGTTCAAGACCCATAGGTGAACCTTGTTCTCCAGACCACCAGGGGGACCCAGCTGGTCTTTCTTTTCTGAGAAAGGTCCTTCGAGACCTCCTTGAGGAAAGGCTTTTTGATCGTGTGTGTTCTATAACAGCTTTATTGAGATAGAAGCCACATACCATACAACCCGCACAGTTAAAGTGTACAAGTCAATGGACTTTAAATATTCACAGAGTTGTGCAACCTTCACCACAATTGATCTTAGAACATTTTCATCATTTCCAAAGGAAACTGTTTTCTTCAGCTATCAACTTCTGATTCCCCATCTCCCCAGCCTTAGGCAACCACTGTTCTACTTTCTGTCCCTATAGGTTTGCCAATTCTGGCCATGTCACATAAATGAAATCATATAATACGTGGTACTTTGTGTCTGGCTTCTGTCACTTAGCTTACCGCTTTGCAAACTTTGTTTGCAAAGTTCAGCCATCTTGTTGCATGTGTCAGCATTTCATTCCTTTTTGTGGCCAAATAATACTCCATTGTTTGACTATACCACATTTTGATTATGTATTTATCAGCTGATGGACAGTTGAGCTCTTTCCATCTTTTTGCTATTATGATTGAGAAAAGATTTTGTGTTTAAAAAAAAAATTGGGGAAGTGATGCTGGCTCTATCTCCCTCTTGAAGACTTACATGTTCCTTAGCATATAAAGGCTCTGAGAAGTCAAGTATTTATCTTTTCTTAACCTAGACTTCCTTCACAATCCTTTACACAGAGAATCCCAGGAATTTGTGTCAAGGTGCACGCTTAGAAAAAAAAAAAAGTGACTTGGCTGAAAAGAAGCCGCCAGTATGGAATCTCAACTGAAAGGAAGTGGGCTATAAAAAGAGTCCTGGACCCCTTCCTGCTACTGCCACTGGAGGGATTGTCTGATGACCTAAAATGCCATGGGTTTTGAGAAATCTAGCAGATTGGGAGACTCTGCCAGGCAATGGCAAATCTATTTATTTGCTTCTTTAACCATTAAATATGCATAGTTTAAGCACCGTTAGGGCTGGAGTGGAGGCTTTCAAACATTTATGACCATGGAAAGTAATATATCTTAATTCATGACTCAGTGTTACACACACACACACAACTGAAAGTGTGTGAAGTAATGCTTTGCTTTACACTGTGCAATGCCTCCCGTGATTATTCTACTCTACGTTACTTTGCTCAAAAATATATATTGGTCTTGACCCATTAAATTGGTTTCATAACTCATTAGTGGAGCATAACCTGCCATTCGAAAACCACTAAGCTGACAGACTGTGAAAAACATGTATCTGACAAAGAGCTTTATCCAGCACATACAAAAAACTATTATAAGTTTTTAAATGAAACAAAAAGGAGAAGAAGAACAAAGAACAGCAAGAAGCATTCAAAACCGGGCAAAGATTTTAACAGGTCCTCACAAAAAAGATGTATGAATGGCCCATAAGCCTATGAAAAGGCATGGAACATCAGGAGTCATCAGGAAATGACACACCATTGCAGACCCATTAGGGTGGCTGACCTGTAAAAGAAACTGACAGTATCAAGTGATGGAGAGGATGTGGAGCAAATGGATTCCTGTGTTGTTGGTGGAAATGCAAAATACCATAGCCAATTTGGAAAATGGCATAACAATATCTTACAAAATTAAACACACTGACCATGTGACCAGCAATTACACTTCTAGGTATGTACCCAAGAGAAATCAAAACGTATGTCCGTACAGAGACTAGTACTGTTCATAACATCACTATCCACATTAGACAGAAACTGAAAACAGCTCAAATGCCCATCAGTAAATAAATGAGTAAGCAAATTGCAGTATATTCATTCAAAGGAATATTAGTAGGCAGTGAAAAGAATGAAATATTAACACTTGCAACAATATATACACATCTCAAAAACATTATGCTAAATGAAACAAGCCAAACACGAAACACTACAAACTATACCATTTGTATGAAATTCTGGAACAGACAAAATAATAGTGACATGATACAAATTGGTAGTTGCCTGTGGCTGGGAGTCTAACTGCCAAGGGCTCAAGGAAACATTTAGGATGATGGCAGTGTGATTATCACTGTATACAATTACCAAAATTCTCCAAACTTACACCTAAAGTGAGTGAATTTTATTATATATAAATTATACTTCCATAAAACCATTTTTAAAAAACACCTTGAAGATAGGCTACCTAGAAAGAGAATAAACTAGCCTAAGGAATTTGCACTATGCCATGCCCATGCTGGAGAGCCATGGGGAGCCATGCAGGGCTTGTGGCAAGGGAGTGTCATGATCCAATTTGTGTTTAGAGCAGTCGCTCAGGCCAGTATGGGGAGAAAAGATCGGTGAGAGGAAATAAGGGCCTGAACTGAGGAGGTAAAGAGGAGCTGGAGCGGAGGGCTATTTAGGTAATAGAAGCAGCTCTAAAGACAGATTAGAAAAGAGTGGGTGAGGGGGCTGGGAAGTGATGAGGGGACCGGGGAAGGACCTAATGCATCTCACATTTCTGCCTTAGCAACCAGGTGGATGATGGTATTTTCAGAAGGCAATCAGGTTTGAGAAGGAAGCGGATGAGGTCAGACTGTGACATGCTGAGTCTGAGGGGCTGTGGGCCATCCTGAGAAATGCTGGGAGATGGGAGTTTTCATTGGTCCAGGCTTCAGAAAAGAGACCAGGGCTGAATGCAGAGTCCTGAATGGGAGTCAAGGTTAACTCTTGGGAGAAAATGAGAACCTTGGGTGGGGGTTGGGGCGGGGGTGGGAAGTGCAAGGAAAGAGAGTTGAGAACATGATCTTGGCGAACACTAGTTTTAAGAGTGAGTTTGTGGGAAGGGATGGAGGGAATGTAGCCAGTGAGACCAGGGGAAGACAGAGGGGTGGAACGTTACAATGGTGATAGCGTGATCAGAAAGGTCTAGTGTTGCAGAGTCGACACAGGGCACGAAACCTGGGAAAGAGGACAGGAACTCTACTGTAAGAGGTGGAAAGGTAAAGGATGATGAAGTGAAGGCAGGCTGGATAGACAGTCTGGGAGAAAAGAGAAGGAGTGGTCTGTTCCCTGAGGAAAACAGGGGCGCAAGATGAAGATGCGGGACAGGACCAGGAGCGGGCAGCAGAGCGGTAAGGAATCCTGGCTCTGGCCCCAGTGTCAGCTACCCTCACCAACCTTCCTGCTACTTGGAGCAGAAGCAGCCTCTTTTTGGCAATCGCTTTGCCCTTACTCATGCTTGGATTAACAGCAAATTCTAATTTCCTTGCCTACTCACTTCCCACCCTTCAGGGAGCCTGGCAGGAGGCCCCAACTCCTTCCCCACCCGTCCCTCTTCCAAGCAAGAGTGAGGCTGGGGGAGCTGCAGATGGTTCTCAGCAGGTTCATCACAGAAGAGCCCAGGGAGCAGAGTGAGACCCGGAATGCTAGCTCATCAAGTCTCCACATTTGGGGATGAGTTAAAAATTGAGACCAGGAGAAGGGCCTTTGGTTTGCCCAAGGCCAAAGCTGTCCCCATACCACTGCACAGACCTCAGTGGCAGACCTCCCAGAAGGCTTGGATGGGGAGGTGATGCCCAGCCAGTCTTGAGGACCCAAGGGACACCAACCCCCCTGCAGGGACTCCAGCTGGAAGGACCTCAAGAAAAGGGAGAGATGGTAAAACGACTCTCCCACTGACTGGCTGGCCGGTTTCCCTGATTGCTGGGGCAGGGAGGGGCAGGCGGGGCCCAGCCCTGGGCCTCTTGCCAGGTTCCCTGAAGGATAGGAAATGAGTCTGCTGAAATCCACCATTATCTTAGGTGTGAGAAAGGGCAAAACAGTAGCCCAAAAGAGGCTGATTCTGTTCTAAGTAGCAAGAATGTTTGAGAGGGAAGTGGTCACGGAGACCAGAGCTAGGATTCCCTACCCACTTTGCGGCTGTCTGACTCTGTAACCTTGAACAACCTGCTTAACCTTTCAGAGCCTGGAAATTTCACCCATCACCTCTGACAGACACGTGTTGCTTGGCTCATTCATTCATTCATTCATTCATCCATCCAACAAGTATTTTTTAGCATCTGCCCCTTGGAAAGGGTATGTGGTAGGAAGAGCTAAGGCTTTGGAGTCAGAGACCTGAATTCAAATCTCCATCTGCTACTTACAAGCTATGTGACTTTAGCCAAGTCATTTAATCTCTGTGTGCCTCAGTTTCCTCATTAGCAAAATGGGAGTAAGAATACCTACCTCCTAAGGTAGACGTAAAAATTAAGTTCAACTACACAAATGAGAGCCTTTAATAAATGTGAACACAGCAGCTGTAAGTAGACAACAAGTGCCACCCCGTGATGATGATAATCATGACGATGACGATGATCTGTGAAACCTAAGTCAGTGCCTGGATCATATGAGGGGCTGGGGAAATCGTAGTGACTGTTATTGTCTTACTGTTGGCATTAGTAATCGTAACTTAGCAGTATCATTGTATCATTATGTGTGCTTAATGTGTTTCCTGATGTAACATCTACTCAAGAAGTGGTTGCTATTAATACATTTATTTAATGGTATGTAGGTGCTCAATGCATGTGAGATTCCTCCCATCGGCACAGACCTCAGAGCATTGCCACCCTAGTGAAGAGTCCACAGTCATCTGGGATGGAATTTGGCACCTTTGGGTCCCTAGAACAGAGTGCCTATAAATGTCAGCGTCCTATGGATGCCTCCAGCTCAGGGCAGGACAGGATCCAGATCTGTCCCACTATTGCTGCTGGAGGAAACAAATCTTTTCAGGAAAACCTCAAGTCTGGTTCCAAATCAACCACTCCCCCCACCCCACTCCCCACCCTGACTCCTACTACATGTTTCCCAGCCCAGGAGCAAGCTGGACTCTGCTCTCCCTGCCCAACATTTATATTCCCAGCTATTTATAACCCAGGTTTAGAGTCACCAGGGCTGGGGCTGAATGGGAGGTGAGAAATCTGGTCTCCTATTACGTGAGCAACCCCAGAGGCCCCTGGCACCCATCAGAGTATTTTATTTTTCGAACTATATCTTTAGCTTTCTTTCTCCTCCCCTGGCTCTATCTGGTCACCGTCTCGCATCTCTGAGCTTGGGCAGCATGATTCAGTGAGAGATCATTTCGTCTATTCCAATAACTCTGTTTTGGAGTCGCGTGTGGGCCATGGGGTTCCAGCTGTCTGTGGCCCCGAAGTGCTGTGCTTCTCTTTCACTAAGGGGGAAGGTGGCCCTGACTGTCTGCTGGGAAGTGGAGAAGATGAGAAGCGATGTCCAACAGCTTGGGGGTTTGAGTGGCAGAAGGATGAGGGAGGGAGAAGGTGACTGTGTATCCTTGGACAAGTTACCGAACCGCTCTGAGTCTCCATTTCTTCCCCTGTAACACACGGGAGATAGTTCCGCTGCAGAGTCACTATCAGACTGAGAAAATGTGTGAAGAGCTCCCGCAGCACAGTGCCTGGCACACAGCTGCTGTCTTCCTTGGACCTCCCCCAAACACCAGTCTCTGGATTACTGAAAGCCAAAAGATCTGAATTCACTGTTCCTCATGCTTTTCCCAGGGTTTGCCATTGAAAAGGGGATGAACTTAAGGAAGAAAGCCGTGGCTTCAGGTGCAGCTGACTGGGGACTCCTCACCTAAACTGCCTGATTTGGAGCTGGTCTATGAATGAAGGGCAGCAGCAGCCCCAGCTCGACACTGAGTGACTGCAGAACCTTGGGCCCGTGAGGAGGGCTGGATGGGGGAGGTGTCTGCATGAGGAACTTCAGAGGCTGACAGCAGAATATGTATCCTAAGCTGAGAGTTGAGGCCAGGCCTAATCCAAGGATCTCTTGCCAGCTGTGGCCTCCCAATGGCTTTATGGCAACATTAAGATGTGGCATTATGAAGATGGATAGGTGCTCCCCACAGGGCTGGAGCAGGAGGGGAGAAAAATGGTGGCCCAAGAGGCCCGCAAGAGACTCAGCTGAGGAGCCCAGAAATCCCTGAGGGGCACACTGAACAGAGCTGGGCGCCTGTCATTATTGGTGGGGCTAGAGACCCTGAGGAATCCTGCTCACTGCCCTTACAGCACCCCCTCACGGCTGGGTGGTGTGGAAGAGATGCTTAGCCCAGGCAGACTATGGTTCTCATTACGCTCGAAGAATAGGTAGACGTGTGTGTGTGTGTGTGTGGTGTGTGTGTGTGTGTGTGTGTTGTAAGTTGGCAGTGGGTAATTGAATTTAAGATGTACTCCAAATCACCGAGTCTCCTTAGGGATCCCATTAGCTTGTGAGCTCTAAAAAGGAAGGATTGTATCTAGTGGTCTCCCCAAGGTCCAGCATACAACTTAGAACACTGAAGAACAATGAATGGATGAATAAATGTTGAGAGAGGATGGCTTTCAGGGAGAGTCAGCCAGGTGTGGGCAGAGGAACAAGACAGAAAAGGTCGTGGTCTGTCATCCCCATTCCTCCCCGCACCTGGCCAAGGCACAGCTTAGGACACTAGAGGCAGCTGGTATGAGACAAGGCGCATCCTGGCTCTGCTACCTACAAGCTAGGTGGCCTCTCTGAGCCTCATGATCCCCATCTATAAAACAGAGACCCTCTAGGGGCTCTCTAGGCAGAGTTTTTTTTTTTTTGAAAGTTAAATAAGTTAGGTGGTTAAAAGGGCAAAACATGGTCAGTGCTCAATGCACCGACATTGCCTTAGCAAGGCAAGGCTGGCTGGGCAGAGACTCCATTCTCCCACCCAGCACACTCCCCTGCTTTCTCTTCCTGTCTCAGTGTGGTGCCAGTTCCCCAAGAGGCGCTGGCAGCTGCCGTGTTGGCTGCTGCCTGCTGGCCAGCGGCCAGGCCCAAACCGGAACTGAGGACCGCCCCCGACCCAGCAGCAGCCACTCACTTTCTTCCTGCCTCGCCATCCCATTCACCATCCCCCACCCCCACTCGCCATTCCTTTTCTTCTTTCTTCCGTGACTTCCCCACCTCTCTTTGTGTTTCTTCTAGACACAGGTGCAGCTCACTGGAGAAGAATAAAACGGAAACCTCCTCCTCATCCCTATCTATCATCGAAGTGCTCACAGCCCGCTCCGCCCCACCCCTTTGCAAAGTACTCCCACCCTGTGCCCGGCTGAGAACCACACCACCAAACCCCTGCTCGTGAGGCTGAGCCTGTGAGGGGAATGGGCATTTCACCAGAGGGAAAATACTCCTGATTTAGGAAGCAGAGCTGGAGAGCTGGCCTGACCTCCCAGCTCTGCTGCACTTCTCAGGTGGGAGCTAAATCCTGGACTTTCTGTGTCTGCCCCCTCACTGCACCCCCCCCCCCCCCGCCACAAACTTGGATTCACCCTGCTCTAGGCTCTTGTGCCACTCAGGCTGAGACCACAGGATAAACTCTGCCTGACCAGGGATTTAGCAGCGTCCTCTCAGCAGTGTCCTGGGCTCAGGCCCTCTTTCTTGGGAAAATAGCTAGTGTAGCCCACGGTGGCGCCCGCTATATCAGGGTAGGAAAAAACCCAGCAGGTCTCTCTCATTTAATGAGAGTTTACTATACCTCTGGCACTGTGAGTTGAACTTTACAAGAAGTATCTTGTTTAATCTTCACCACAACCTTTTGAGGTCAATACCATTGTTTTTCCATCTTTTACTGATGAGTAAACTGAAATGACTTGCCCAAGTCACATGCATGTCAGAGGCAGGATTAGGGCACAGGTATTTTGAACTTCAAAGCTGATGCGCTTAGATCACCATCCTTTCTCAGGAAAGAAAATGTACAAACCAAAAAAAAAAAAAAAAAGACAATAAATAAATAAAATCCTTTTCTTGATTTAGATGGCTTTTATGCATAAAGAAGGTCAGAGGTTCTGGAGGGCTCCACCGTTGTCACCTGAACAGTAAGAAGTTTTGGGACTCTTGGTTGGTGAACAGGGAGTCGGCGACAGATCATTGTCATAAAAACACACACAGCGCTGGAGCTGGTTAGGCCTGGGTTTGAACATCAGGTCCTCGACTTGCTAGCTGGGGATGTTACTTCTCCATGCCTTCGTTTTGCGGGCTTCTCTTCCAGTATAACCAGGTAAGGCCCTACTGAATTGACCCTCCCACGGATGACAGCTCTTGACAAAGCACAAGCACACGCATGTGCACACACACACTAAAGAGAGAATAAAAACAGACTCTGGATGGGGGCCAACACTTGGAAGAAGGGTATGGCATGGGAGAAGTTAACCATTTTTTATGATTTTAATTCTGAAAAACAGTCAACATAGCACAGATAGGAAACCTGCAGTCTTTCTGCATAAACTCTGTTCAAATCTCTATCTCTGAACCACACATGCATGAAAACAATTTCAACTGAGAAAAAAACAAAAACTAAAACAAAACCAAAACACAGAACTGAGACTTGGGCTGTTATGAAGAGCAAAGTTTGAAGGCAATTAATCGCCTAATAAAACAAAAAATGAAGACATTTTGAGAGCAAAACAGAATTTAGAGCCCCCACAAAATAAAATACACATCAGGATATAGTTTTGTTCCTCTATAGGTATGTTCTCAGATCACAGTGGAATTAAAAGAAATCGATAACAGAAAGCTGGAAAATTCCAAAGTGTTCGGAAATCTAACAACACACTTCTAAATAATATGTAGGCCAAAGAAGTCTTAAAAGAAATTTTAAAATATTTTTAACAATATGAAAATAATAATACAAATTATCAAAATTTGTTGGATGCAGCAATAGCTGTGCTTGGAGGGAAATTTATGGCATTGAATGTATGTATTACAAAAAGAAAGATCTAGTATCAGTAATCTAAGTTTCCACCTCAGAAAACAGAGCAAGAAGGACAATGAAAGCCTAAAGCAAGTTGTAAAAAAGAAAAAAAAAATTAGAGCAGAAACCAATGAAATTCAAAACAGGAAATAAATAGAAAAAATAAATGAAAACCAAATCTTGTTCTTTGAAAATATCGATAAAAATAATAAAACTTCAGCCAGGCTAAGAAAAAATAATATCAGAAATGAAAGAGGAGTCATCGATACTGACCCTGTGGACATTAAAAAGGTAGTCAAAGAATATTACAAACAAATGTGATAACCTAGGAAAAATGAACCAATTCCTTACAAACTACCAAAATTAACACAAGAAAAAAACAGAAAATCTGAATAGGCTTATTATCTATTAAAGAAATTGAATCAATAACTAATAACCTTTCAAAAAAGAGAACTCCAGGACAACAAAGCTGGAGGATTGACAATGCCTGACTTCAAAATTTACTATAAATCTATGGTAATCAAGACAGACAACATAGTACTGGCAAAAGAATAAACACATTGATCAATCGAACAGAATGGAGAGCCCAGAAATAAAACCACACAAAAAGAGCAAAGGTAGCTTAGTGAAGAAAGGATAGTCTCTTCAACAAATGATGCCGGAATAAAAGAACTTTCATATGCAAAAACATGACGCAAGACACAGATAGTACTCCTTCACAAAATGAGATCATAGACCTAAATATACAAAGCAAAATCATAAAATTTCTAAACAAGAGCATCAGAGAAAATCTAAGGAACCTCGGTTATGTGATGCTTTTTAAAATTTTTTACATAGAACACCACAAACATGACTTATGAGAGAAAAAATTTATGAGTTGGACTTTAAAATTAAAACCTTCTGTTCTGTGAATGAGTGAAAAGATAGAAAGTCTCAGCAGAGAAATGGAGATTATATATATAAAGAACTAAATTTGAAAGTGGGGAAGAACAAGTGGAAATACAAGAACAGAAATATACAATATCCAAGATAGTTCAGGAGGAAAAAATTTACTGGATGGACTGAACAACAGAATGAAGAAGAGAAACTAGTCAGTGAACACGAAGAGAGATAAATAGAAATTATCCAATCTGACAAATTTAGAGAAAAGATTATAAAAACACGACACTATCTCAGGGACCTGTGGACAATATCATAAGGCCTAACTTATGTGTAATTAAGGTTCTAAGACTAGAGAGACAATAAGGCAGAATAAAGAATTTGAAGAAAAAGTGGCCGAAAATGGGGAATCCATTTTCAAATATGATGAAAGATACATTTTAAAATTCAAAGAGCTCACCAGACCCCAAGCAGGACACATTTAAAGAAAACTATGGCTAGGAATATCACGTCAACCTGAGAGCTGAAAACCAAAGAGGAAAAAAGAAAATCCTGAAAGTAGCCAGAGGGGGAAAAAAAGCCCAGTAAACACACAGCACCAAGAATTTGATTGACTGCTGACTTGAAAACTGTGGAGGCCAGAAGACAGTGGAACCGTGTCTGCAGTGTGATGGAAGAAATTCTACGTAGAACTCTACAGTCAGGGAAAATATCCATCAAGAACGAAGGTGAAATAAAGACATTATCAGGGACAGAAAACCAAGAGAATTCATCACCTATAGCCCTGCATTATAAGACAGGCCGAAGGAAATTCTTCGGGCCAAAGGAAATTCTTCAGGCTGAAGGGAAATGAAACCAGGTGAAAATCTGTATCTTCAGGAAGGAATGCAGAGTATCGGAAATGGGAAATATCTGGGCAACTGTATAAGATGATTTTGCCTCTTAATTTCTTTAAATTGATAAGATTACCTAAAGGAAAAAACATGATATTATCTTGTAGAGTTTATAAAGCATGTAGATGTAATACATATGACAGTTACAGCAGAAAGCACAGGAGGGTTGTAAATGATGTGATGGTGAACACTTGGAACTGTGAAATGGTGCAATAGTAACCCTAAGTAGACTGTGAAAAAGTAAAGATATTGGCTTAATCCTTTCGGGCAGCTCTAACAAAATCCCAGCGACTGGGTGGCTTATAAACAACATAATTGTGTTTCTCACAAACGTTCCGGAGGCTGAGCAGTTCAAGGTCAAGGTGCTGGCAGATGAGCATCTGGCGAGGGCCTGCTTCCTGGTTCATAGGCGGTGCCCTCTAGCTGTAACCTCAAATAGTGGGGGGGCCTATGGGTCTCTCTGAAGCCTCTTTATAGGGGCGCTAATCTCATTCATGACCTAATCACTTCCCAAAGGCTCTACCTCCTCAATACCTTCACCTTGGGGGTGAGGAGTTCGACATATAAATTGGGAGTAGGGGAACACAAACATTTAGTCCTTAGCAGGTATTTATTGTGATCCCTAGAGAACCCATGAAAAATATGCAGAACCAATAAATACATTAAAATGGAGTTCTAAAAATATTGAATACATCGAAAGAAGGCGGGGAAGGAGGCATTCTCATCTGTAAGTAGGGATCACACAGCCATGCCTCACAGAGCTGAAGTGAGATCGAGATACTGAAGCGGGGGTGGCTCCATAGCATAGTGGTTGGCGTTTGCTGTACACGCAGAAGGTCCTGGGTTGGTGCGCCAGGTGCTCAGCGCAGCTGAGAGGAGACGCCCCCTTCAGAGATCCCGTGCTTAAGGGGAAATGGCAACATCCATCGGTCAGGAGTGGAAGTGTTGGGGGTGGTGGGAATTAAAGAGATACTGAAGTGGCTGTTGGGTCTCTGCGTAAGGCCAGTGGAGGAAGGCGAGGAGGAGATAGGGCAGCTTTGTACTCAGCCCTGGAGGAATGGGCTGACATTAGCCAGTTACCCTCTGGGCCTCAAATGACCTCTGGGACTCAGGCTAGCTCCTCCCACAGTATAGGAGGGTCCCCTTCCCGCTTTTTTTTTTTTTTTTACACCTATACCACTGGTATTCCTAGTTGGTCTCCCATCCAAGTACTAAGTACTAACCAGGCCTGCCCCTGCTTAGCTTCTGAGATCAGACGAAATCAGGCAAATCAGGGTGGCATGGCCGTAGATTCTCTTTCCCGCTTTTTGATCCTTCTGTGGTCTCTTTTTCAGCCGCCTCCCTCCTCTTAACCTAACCAGCCTCCCAGAAAGGGTAGACCAGCCACAAATCTTCACATGGGGTTTGTTTTGATATGCAACACTGTCAGGTCCTCAGTCTCCTTCTGTACTTCTGGGCTGGTGGTTGTACCGGCCTCCCTCCTATACATCCACCCTACGCACGAACCCCTGCTTCAGCTAGCCAGGTTCAGGGTCGTTAGGAACAAAAGTAGCAGGAGTGTCCTGAGCCTCCTCTTCATTCCCTTTTGCTCCTGAGGTCTTAGCCTCAGCACAGCTCTCTGCAGGGATCTCCTCAGCCATGAGGATGAAACGGACAATGTGCTCATTCATTCCTTTGTTCATTCTGTATTATGGATCTGCTATTCACCAGGAGCTAGGAATATAGAAACCGCGCACGGGGAGTGGAGCATCCCTGCTCAAGGTGGGATGGAAGGCTAGGCAGGGCCCTGAGGAGAAGGCCCAGGCACTGGGACAGAGCCCCAGATGGGAGCCTGATCTGTGTTCAATCACCAGACTATCTTTTGCTTTTCCTGGCTGCTCTGTCTGCCCTCTGGGTCACAGGAGGGTGGTGATGCAGACAGAGGAGGTAGCCCAGGAGGAGAGGCCAGCAGCTTTTGGGGCCTATCCTGAACATTTACAATGAAGGCTGGGTGGGTCACAGCACTGTTCTACAAGACACTCAGGGTCCCAGCTGCCTCCAAGTGACCTCATCTGTAAAGCAGCAACTCACTCTGGAGCTGAAGGATTCTTGGCAAGGGCTGGAATGACTGATAGGGATGGAAATTTTTCTTTAATAAAAAGGTAGAGGAAGACTCCCAGGGCAAAGGATACAACGCTTTCCTTTTTCAGAGCCATCAGTCCAATCCCAGTTTGTGGAAAGGTCAGCCCAATGTTGTGATTTTAAAAGGCCTCTGAGTGGGAACTCCAGGCTCCTTCCTGGGTCTAAGGCTATCCTTGGGGTAGGGCGACCTTGTGAAAAGAGCTAATTAAAGTCAGGCAGACCAGGATTCAATCTTAGGTTCACTAAGTGTCAGCAGTGTGGCCTTGGGTGTCACCTAACCTCTCTATGTGTCTTATGTCCCTAACCCTAGAGCAGACAGACTGGTAAACATTTACCGTCTACCTCTCTGGCTTCCACTCCCCGTCTTACAACAACACCCGTGATCTTCACTTAGAGGGGCCACCCCTCCCCTGCTATCAGTCTGTGAGGTCTGGGAAGGCCCCACACCTCCTGTAGGATGGGGCATGAAGCATTTGATGACACCTTCTACCCTTGGGACATTGCTCTCCTGCGGCAGAGCAAGAGGCTCAGGGACACAGCAGTGAACTGAGCGGGTCAACAGCGTGAATGGCTGGGCTTTTACAGGAGCTCCCGGAAAAGTTTTTGTTCTCCCACTGGCCTTAGAGCCCTAGGGATGTGAACCTGCTGCCATATGGAGACCGTGAGAGGAGAGTCTGTGGGTGCTGGGGCAACAACGTGGTGCCAAGCTCGAGGAGGGAAACCCAAGAGGTGGCGCAGTAGGGCCCGGGAGACATCGCTGCCTCTGGCATGCAGCCATGCCTGAAGCCATGTGTGCCCCCTTGGCTGTTCAGTCACATAACCCAGTGTGCTCCCTTTTTTGCTCAAGCCTGTTTGAGTTGGGTCCCATGTCACTTTGAACAAAAATCAACCCGATTAATAATACCCACTTCAGCAGGTTACTGTAAGACTCGATAGAATTAACTCCTTTGATTAGGAGTTTTTGAGGCCAAGGACTGTCTTATCCATATGAGGGTTCTTGGCAGCTGACCCATAGCAGATGCTCAAAGGTTTGTGAAATGAATGAATGTGTTTAAATGCTCCAAAAGGTTGTAAGATTCCTAACAAATATTAGCTAATTTTATCCCAGCAAAGTTAATCTAATCATCTTTTCTTGTTCCATATTGCCCATCTCCTAAATTTAGATAGTGGGCCAATAATTTCCTCCCTATCTTTCCCAATTAACTAAATAAATAAGTTAGCAATATCTGTTGACTGCCTAGTATGTTCCAAGACTGGGCAGTAAAAGTCCAGTGATGAACAAAAATGACACATAGAAACCACTCTCATGAAGTCCCCGCAATGATTAATAGTGTATGGTAAAGTTACCATAGAGATAAATAAATAAGTGCTGGAGGGACACAGAGCAGGAGCAGCTGACCTTGACATAGAGGGTTGGATGTGGCTTCTCCAAGGAAGTGTTTCTGGGGCCGAAGGCTGAGGAGGAGTAGCATGGTAAGGGTAGGGGGTGGAGAAGGGTTCAAGAAGAGTAAACAGCCTGTGAAAAGACAAGGAGGTATTTGAGGAAGTCGGTCCTGCCTGGTTTGGAGAGGCGTGGCCTGGGCGGCATGACACTCGCGAGGCCGAAAGAGGAGCCCTCCAGTCCGCACCGAAGACTTCAGTGGAGGCTTAAAGCAGAAGCGAAGACCCTGAAGGGGCACGGCACGCTATCCTTGGCTGAAGTGTGACGGGAAGTGCTGCAGACCGAATGTCTGTATCCCTCCCAAATTCATGTCGAAAATCCTGATACCCAGTGTGGTAGTATGAGGCTACGGGGCCTTCGGGGAACGACTGTCACGAGGGCAGAGCTGTTATGAAAGGGATGATAAAAGAGCCCCCAGAGAGCTTCCTGGACCTTTCCAGCGCGTGAGAGCACAGCAAGATGAGGGCCGAATCTGACAGCGCCTCGGTCTTGGACTTCCCAGCCTGTAGACCGATGAGAATGAATGCCCGTTCTTTCAGCCATCCAGTCCACGACATTTCATTGTGACAGCCCAAATGGACTGAGACAGAGAGGTGAAAGGGCCTGGAGACAAGACAGGTGGCAGTGGTCCACGGGCAGATGCTGGTGGCTGGACTCAAGAAGAAGTGACGGGATGGAGAGAAGTGGGCTGAGGCCAGGGTTGTTTGGAAACAAAACAAAAAGAGCATAGGGAAAACTGTGATGGAACGGATGTTGAGAGATAGGGAAAGGCAAGAGGCAAGCCCAGCGGGGAGGACCATGTGGCTATCTATTTCCTGTAGCATGTTTCAGTATTTTGTTCAGTATTTCGTACAGACAAATAATATTTCCTTATATAGATATACCACCTTTTGCTTATCCACTCATCAGCTGATGGGCATTTGAGTTGTTTCTACCTTTGGGCTATTATAAATAATGCTTTTATGAACATTCAGGTACAAGTTTCTGTATGGACTATATGTTTCTATATGTTTCCATTTCTCTTGGGAATATACCTAGACGTGGAATTGTAGGATCATACAGTAGCTCCATGTTTCACTTTTTGAGGAACTGTTTTCCAAAGTGGTTACACCATTTCACATTCCTGCTAGCAGAATATGAGGAGTCTGATTGCTCCACATCCTTGCCAACACTCGTGATTATCTGTCTTTTCCATTGTAGTCATCCTAGTGGGTGTGAAGTGGTATCTCATTGTGGTTTGGATTTGCATTTCCCTGATGATTAATAGTGTCAAGCATCTGTGTATGTGCTTCTTGGTCATTTGTATAGCTTTCTGGGAGAAATGTCTATTTAGGTCTACTTCCCATTTTTTTAATTTGGTTATTTTCTTTTTACTGAGTTTCAAGAGTTCTTTATATATTCTAGATACAATTCTGTTATCAGATAAATAATTTGCAAATATTTTCTCCCATTCTGTGGGTTGTCTTTTCATCTTCTTGATAGCTTCCTTTGAAGCACAAAGGTTTTTATTTTGATGAGGTCCAGTTTATCTGTTTTGTTGTTGTTGTAGTTGTTTTACTTTGATGTTTGTGCTTTTGGTGTCATACCTAATCATTGCCAAATCCAAGGTCATAAAAATTTACCCCATGTTTTCTTCCAAGAGTTCTATAGTTTAAGCTCTTATGTTTAATTACTTGTTATGCCTACTCAATGTTTTGAGTATGATATCTGAGAAGGGTCCACAGCTGGCCAACAAAGTGAGTGTAGAAGGGCCTGTGCAGGCTTTGAAGAGAAGCTTTCATATGCCTCTCCTTCTCCTTTCCATCCTCATCCCCAGTGGTCCACACTCTCTGGGGTGCTGTCACTTGATGGTGGAGTGCCCCTCATGGAAGGGAGTTCTTAAACACAGCCGAGAGGCTTGTCATAGATCTGTAGGGGTGGACACGAGCTGTTGACCAAAACTGTAAGGCAAGAGTCAAGGACCAGAGAAGCTGGTTCTACAGACCCCCAAATTGAGAGAGCTGGAGCAGACTGCCAGTGAGATGGAGCATGTGGTCAAAACGAAATAATCCACCCGCCAAAATATTTGGGCAAAGAAAGACAGATAATGCCAAGCACTGGTGAGACTGCAGAGCCACTGAAGTTCTCATACCCTGCTGGTGAAAGTGAAAATCGTCACAGGCACTTTGGACAATGGCAAGTCCCTACTAAAATGGAGCATGCACCTTGCCTGCAACCCAGCTATTTCATATCCAGGTAGATACCCAACGTGAAGATGCACACGTGCTCCTCAAGAAGTGTAAAAGAATGTGCATGAAAACACTAGTCTGTATAGCCCAAAGCTGGAAACAACTCAAATGTCCATCAACAGCAGAATGAATAAATAAATCGTGATACACACACACACACACACACAGAGCAATGGGGCTGAATAAACCACAACATAAATAAATCTCAGAAACAGCATTAGGTAAAAGAATCCAGACTTGAAAGAGTATACATTATGTTGCCATATTTATAAAAAGTAAAAAGCAGGAAAATGAAGGGTGGTCAGAGCCAGAAGAATGGTCAGTCTTGAAGGAAATAGTGAAGGGGGTACAAGGGGGCTGTTTACATTCTCTTTCTTGATCTGGGTGCTGCTTACATGGGTGTGTTCACTTTGAAAATTTACCCAGCTGTACATTGATTATTTGTATGTACATTATATCAAAAATTTACAACAAAAACAACAAAAAAAACAAGCAGAAGCTGAGTATGATGCTGTAGGCAGGGTTGGGGAGAGATGAGTGCCTTATGTAGCTGGCCCAGGCCCAGGATTCCTCTGTGTGAGGGGAGACACGCTCCCAGCAGACAGAGTGGCAGTGCCCTGACAGACAATGGCAGTGCCCTGACAGGCAAATGTGTGGACGGCGAAGAGTAAACTAATGAATCTCTTTCTTCTTTCTCTCCCTCCTTCCTTACTTCATTTATTTATTCATTCTTTTATTATACTTTCAAGACCCATTTCTTGAGTACCCACATCAGCCAAGCCCTAGCTACACAGAGTTAGGTACTTTATAGCCCCTCCCTCAGACAGCTCACAGCCCAGTGGGGGAAGCAGATCTATTAATAAATCAGTGTAATCTACAGAGAAAGAGACTCTGGTAGGAGTTCTTCCCAGCAACAACATGGTCATATCAGGCTAGTTAGGGATAGGGGAGGGCAGAGGGGCAGTCAGGGAAGGCTTCTCAAAGGAGGTGATGCTGGACCAAAAGCCTTAAGCAGGTGCTGGTGAGACAGGCTATGGAGAGAGGATGTTCCTGCAGAGGGAAGGGCCAGGCATGCTTCCCACCTCTTACAGATAAATGGATGTGATTAGGAGGTGAATATAAATAACAGGGACCCAGATCAAGAACCAAAGAGAAGGGACTGAGGACTCCATGTTTTTAGATGATAGAGGTTGCTGTGTTCCTAACTGCTGGCTGGATAGGAATCAAAATGATCCTGGTAGCAGGAGGCTGAGATGGTTTCCCAATGAGTCAGCTTCTTGCAGAGTCTCACCCATGAAATGTGCAGATGGCCCACTCAGGGGTTCAGGCAAACACAGCAAATATGTGAATCTGGCTGGGGTGGGGTCTGTGGACCCTGACTCCCCCGAACTGTCCATGGGCATTCAAGTTTTGTTGTTTTCCAAATGTGGTGCAGGCAAAACAGAACGATCTGGTCCCTTGAGTCTCATCCAGTACTCGGCTGCCACTTTGCAGCCTCTGGACAAACTTATCTCCAAGGTGTCTCCAGACATAAAGGGTGATTTCTGTAATTTAGTGCATGAGTGATGGGGTCATGGCGTAAGAGCTGCAGTCACACAAGGTGAAGCATCCTCTGAGCTCCTTGCTCTCTTGATGGAGTCAGTGGACAAGGCCACCTCTGTGAGCCTTTTCCCAGCTTTCCCTGACTCTCAGGGGCAAAACTCAGAGGGACTGGTTTTTCACTGTGGAAAAATACGGACAGTCATAACAGATCTTGTTCCAGGTTCTGGAAAATCCCAGAAGCCAAGGGCCTAGGATGTACAGTTGTCCCGTGACCAAGGCAGAAAGACTTGAAGCATCCAAGAGAAGGCAGCTTCCCCTCCGGGAAGATTTGTGGCCTGCCCAAGGTGTCCTAATGGCAAGTGGCAGAACCACAGCCTGAGCCTGCTGTAGTAACCATATCCTTGATGGTGGCCTGTCTGGTCTCACAGAACCCAGGCTCAGAAAAAGGCGGTGACTCGTTCAATGGCACACCTGGTAAGTGCTACATAATCCATCATCGCCCTTTATTTATTCTTCTGAAAATTGCTTTTGAGGATCTGCTAGTCGTTCAACTAGTACTTTCTGAGTACCTGCCAGCCACCACTCTAGGCTCTGGGGACATAAGAGTGAACAAAATAGACAACACTCCCAGCCCTCGTTGAGTTTACATTCCAGAGGGGAAACAGTGAACAAATAAACAAGTAAGTTATGTCATAGATGGGAAATGTGAAGTACAGTGCAAGAAAATAAATCAGGGCGTGCAGGCCATGTGGCAGTTACTGAGTTAAATAGGGGGTTGAGAAGGTGACATTTGAGATAAAATCTAAAGATGTGAGGGAGTGAGCACTGGATGTTTCTGAGGGAAGAGGCTACAGAGGGAGGGAACAGCAGAAGCAATAAATAGAGCAAGTCCAGTGTAGCTGGAGGAGGCCAGTGTGGCTGGCGTGGGGGGTGTGGGGCAGAGAGAAGGGAGGAAGTCAGGGAAGGCATGGAGGTCAGGGAACTGGGGCCCAGATGGTACAGGGCCTTACAGGCCACTGCAAAGAATGACTCTTACTTCAAGTCAGTGGGAGCCATTGCAGAGGTCTGAGCAGAGAAGCTACCTGCTTTTAACAGGGTCACACTGGCTGCTGTGTGAGATCAACCCTGTGGGGGGCAGGAGCAGGAACAGGGGTACTGTTAAGAGGCTATCACTGTGACCCAAGCAAGAGAAAATGAGGCTGAGACCAGGGTGTAGTAGCAGAGGTAGAGAAGTAGGTGGGTCCCAGATACATTTTAAAAGTAGAGCTAACAGGATTTGCTGATGAGGTGCACATGGCAAATGAGACAAAGAGAAGAGCAATGATGATATCAAAGTTTGGACTGAGTTAATGAAAGAATGAAGTTGCCACTTCTGAGATGGGTAAAAGTATTAGAGGAGAAGGTTTGGGGGAAATTCAGAATTGCAGTGTTGGGCATATTAATTTGAGACGCCCCTTGGATTTCCAGGTAGAGATGCTGAGTTAGCATGGTTTTGGGGACTATAAGGACAAGTCAGGATGCGAAAACCTTCCCATGAATTCAAAGAGTTCTCCGGCTAGTTGGGAAGACAGGACACCCTGGTAAAGCTCTCTGGGGCCTCTTGATTTCAGCAGCAACCTGATGTCCCTCATAGTCACCAGCATCCAAGATGGCCCCAATGATCCCCACTTCCTGGTATGTGTACTCTGAACCAAGTTCTCTCTCACAACGAGTGGGGCCGGACTATGTAACAAAGATTGCAGAATGATCTGAGATGATCAAGATTAGATTGTAATAGAAACCGTGGCCTCTTCCTTGCTTTCTTTTGGATTATTCACTCTGGGGAAAATAAGCTGACATGTCACAAGGACACTCAAACAGCCCAATGGAGAGGTCCATATGACAAGGAACTGAGGCCACCTTCCAACAGCCATGTGAGTGACCCTCTTAGAAGTGGGTCCTCCAGCCTGTCCAGCCTTCAGCTGACTGCAGACCTGGCTGACAGCTTGACTGTAACCTCATGGGAGACCCTGAGCCAGAACCATCCAACTAAAGCACTGCCAGATTCCTGACCCACAGAATCTGTGTAAGCTAACAAACGTAGGCTATTTTAACCTACTAGATTTGGGGGTGACTCGTTACGCAGCAATATATAACTAATACAAAAAATGTTCGTAATGCTCAGAAGGGAGGGGAAGGCATTCTTGCAGCTTACACGAGTTATCATGTATTTACTGGCAGACTCCGTTGGTGGAGCTGCTGCCCAGCCTGCCACTGCTCCACCTTCCCAGGATCCTCCTGCAGCTTCTCAAACTCCTAGGCCAGGCGTATATTTACATTTCAGCTTCTCCTGCAGGACACCTCCACCATTAAGGTCGGAGGCAGCCAGAACTAGCATGGATCTCAGTCTATCCATCTTCCCTTCTCAGGTGCCTGCCCTACAGACAGAAAGCTGTAGCATCAGACACTAAGACAGCTTTACGGAGACTGTGTGCACAATTAATTATGTAATATTAAAGGCCGTAACAAATCCCTTTATACAGCTGAAAGTGGTTCTGCTTCTCTGATGCAGCCCTTCAGGCCTCAGAGGGCACAGAGGCAGAGCGCAGGCAGAATTGAGGTTTGGGGAAGGTGAGTGCATGGGCTCGTGTGGTCCTTGCTCCCTGTCCAGTTGTGTCTGGCCTGAACCCTGTCCAGGAGAAGCTCCAGGCCTTGCTCTCTGGCAAAGAGTGTCCAGACACCAGTCTAATGACAATGGCTATGGAGTCCACGAACCTGCATCTGGAGTCCCCACTTGGCAGTTCTGGTTACATGATCTTGAGTCACCTCATCCATCTGACCTCAGTTTCCCAGTTGTGAAATGGGAAGCCAACACTGACCTAATGGATTTATTGACACTAGATAAGGTGCCTGAGCCCTTGCACACGGAGACCATCCAATAAATAGTGGTGATTATTATGATGTGACCTCATGGCTTAGGGCTGGTTGATGGGGCTTGGACCAGGAAACCCCAGCACTTACCATGTCCTTCCAGTTCCCTTTGTGAAATCAAGTGACTAATCTTTACCCCTACCACCCCTTCTGGAGCAATTTGGAGAATACAAATAAGAGTTTGTGCGAGGAATCTCTTAAAAGACGCTATCACAAAAGAGGGGTCTCCAGTGATGACAGCTGGATGGGTGTTTGAACTGAAACAAACTTTAGAGGTCATCTCTTTCGATATCTTCAACGTCTTTGTGAATAAAAGCCAGCTTTTATAGTACCTAAACCTCAACTTCCTTGGTGTGGCCAGGGGAAGTTGGGGCCAGATCTGAGAGGGGAGGAGGCTGGCAGAGAAGTTTTCAGAAGAAGACTGGGAGGTGGAGGAAGGGAAGAGCTCTCTCTAACTCCTCTCTTTATATCTACTTAAGCATCTATTTACGTATGTCTATTTTAATCCATCAACATTTCTACTTATTTAATGAACATTGATATAGCACTTCCTAAGTTCTAGGCACCATTATAAGCACTATAAAATATTAATTACCATTTATTAAACACCTACTATGTAAGTGCAAACTTTGCATTTGCATGCCCATTCAACTCTCCCAGCAGCCCTGCAGAGTAGCTGTCATTGTCCTCATTCTGAGGTTAGCAAACTGTAACTAAGAGACTTACCCAAGGTCACAAAGCAAGCAAATGGGGGAGCTGAGATTCAAACTGAGTTTTGCAAGATGCCCCAGCCATTATCCTCTCACCACTGCTGGCATGCTAGAAATCCAGGCAGGGGTGAGGCTGCAAGACGTGGTCTGGAGAACTAAAGCTAGGATATGACCCTACAGTATTCACAGTTTACAAAGTTCTTCCACATCTTGGAAGGTCCACAGGACCTTCAGGCAGGTGTTTGAGAATCCATTTCCTACTTTCTTTATATTAAAGGCAAATTAACTGGAACTGGAGAAGTTAAGGGAGTTGCCCAAGAGGCCACCTGGCCCTTTCAACTTTCATCATTCTTTTTAGGAATGTTCTCACCTCTCCCCAATAGGACACGGGTGGCCCTTGAGCTGAAGCAAGTCAGAGAGAATGGATGTTCTTTAATCTCCTACTCTGTGTCAGGTATTGTATATACATCATCTTGCAACAACTCTGAGAAGTAGATATTTTCGTTCTCATTTTGTAGCTGAAGAAACCGAGCTTCAGAGGAGGAAGAGGATTTGCTGAGGAAGTGATGGAGGTGGGACTTGAACTTAGATCTGATTGACTCTAGGACCTGCTAGGTTCCTTCCACTACAATTCACTGTCTCATAAGGAGGCAGCCAGGCCACCAGGTGGGAGGGCAGGGTTAAGTCAAAGCTATCCTTTCTCAAGAGGAAGTGCAAACAAGCCAGGAACAAGTCCCCAGAATGCTCGGGAGCAAGCTTCACTTCCCATGAGCCTCTGCTTCCAGGGTATCACCGCAGCAGGGCCAGGAATGGGTGATCTCAGAAATGCCCTCTGCCTTGCTATTTCTGCGTCAGAATAGCAACTTTGAGGTTCATCTAGCCCAACCTCCCCTCCTTTGATGGACCGCCATTATGCCATTTCTCCAAATTGGTAATCCAAGCCCTGCTTGAATACTTCCAGGGGTAGCAAGTCCACTCCCCACTAAGGTAGCCCAACAGGGCTCACCTTCCTAGCTGTATTGCCCAAGTTCTCCAAGCCCACATCAGCCCGCTAGTAGAAATAGGGCCACACGTAACAGTAGCTGGCTTTCTCGGGTTTTGTCCCCAGCAGTTTCTGCGGACTTTCCATGGAGTATCCAGCAGGTGTCCCGCAGTTGGTCTGCCTTCGGAAGTGAGCTTCGCAGGACTCAACCATCCCAGTTAAAAACCCTGACTTAAAAAAAAAAAAAAATCCCCAGTGTCCATAGCAGGTGTGAAGCTACCAGATTGTCATAAAACCACCACCGATCAACGGTGCCAATGCTCCTTCTAGGTACGTTCATGAAATTGTCCTCTCCTTTACACAGTGCTCCTGGGCCTCAGGTGCGAGCACCAAGGATCCTCTCCCCAGAGTGCCCCTCTTCTCACCCTGTCCTTGAACCTCTCTCATGTTTTCAACTCTCTTTCCTTAGCACAACTTCTTCCCAGGAAACCCTCACCCCTTGTGCAAACAGACCTCAAGAATCTTCCCTTTCTAGCCTCTAAATTTGCTCTGACAGGTCTAAATCCTACAGTAAAATCAGCCTAGTCAATAATAATAGCTAACATTCATTCGTTCAGCAAATATGTTTGATCCCTACTGCATACCAGACGGTGTGATCTAGGTGCCAGAGATAAAGCAACGCACAAAGAAAGACAACAGACAGAAGCCCTGCCTTCGTGGAGCCCAGGGTCTAGGAGGCGGCTGGGTGTTCACGAGACACAAGGCACGATATAAGCACCTTCCATGAGCTCATTTAAGCCTCACAATAACTCTCTGGAGTATACCATTACCACACCAAACTAACAGATGAGGAAACTGAGGCACCACAAGGTTAGGTAACTCACTGAGTTCGAACAGCAACTACCATGAGTCCTTTCACCGCGTCAGACACTGGGCGAGGCGCTTGCATTCGTTATCAGGGAGGTGTGGCAGGGAGTGAGGAGGTCTGAGACAGGACACCTGTGGTCTGAGCCCTAGCTCACTGTGTGGCCTTCACATTATTCCTTCCCTATGTCGTAAAGGAAGGCGCCCTTAGGTGGCTCTGGGTCTTGTGAAATGCCAGGGCTGACATGCTTTTTCCTGCTTCCCTGAAAGCAGAGGGGAGAGGACCTGGTCCAGAGGGGCCAGCACCCCCCGCGGAGGAGCGAGAGAGCGTAGGTCGGGGTGAAGGGCCTGCGACAACGCCAGTCAGCTCCCGCCCGTGAGTGCCGCGCTGAGAATGGGAGCAGCACCTAGTACTGCAGACTCCGCTTGCTTCCCAGGTGGAGCCCAAGCTGTCCTCGGCTCCTACTGGTTCCAGGCGTGACCACGTTTCAGGGCCCACAAACGATCACACTCCAGGGCATCTTATCTGCAAACTTTGAACTGGAAACACCATGGGTGGGGCGAGGACGGTAACATTAACCCCTGCGGGGCTGTGTAAAACCACGGGCCTGGGCGGGGTGGAGGTGGGAGAAAGAGATAAAAGTGCTGGATTCCAGTCCCCTCACTTCCCACAGTGGGCTGGCTGCCTTGGTCAAGGCACGGCCCTGCCCCCAGGTCTGTTTCCCCATCCGTGAGCGTCAGCGGTCTGACTCCAGGTGAGCCAGGCAAAGGGGGGAAGAGCAGAATCAGAGGCCATCCTGGGCCTCCCAGCCTCCTCGCCGGCCTCCGCCTGGAGGAGGTGGGTCCGGGCGGCAGAAGGAAGCCTGCTTCGGGGCGCCCAGGGAGACACTGCGGGCTCCGGCGCCCCCTGCCGGCCGAGAAGCGCCATGCAGCACCCGCTCCGGTAGCCTGCCAGGGAGGGCGGGCAGCCTGGTCCTGGCCCAGCTGGGCGCAGGATTATGTCACTGGAGAGAAAGGAAATGAGTCATCTCCCTTGGGTCATGGGGCGGCCTGAGGCGAGTGTGGAGACGGGCCTCAGGAACCCGGGACAATGGGGGAAGTGACAGGAATGTGGGCCTGGCCGCAGTACTGCTGCCCCTCCACCCCCGACCCGACCCGAGATCCTACAGACCAGAGTAGGCCTGGGCAACAGCTGGACCTGCAAGGGGATGAAGGCAGGTGGTAGCTGGAGGAAGACGGGGTTAGAACCAAGCCTAGGGCACCAGAACCTGAAGGACGACTCAGGTTATCTTCAGACAGCCTAGGCGGACCTCTTGGTGGCTCCCATTGCTCTTTGCACAGTGCTCAAACTTGACTGCACATCAGAATCATCCAAAAGGGCTTATTAAAACCTAGATCCCTGGGCCCTACCCAGAGGTAGGTCAGAGCTGCTGCAACGTGAAAGTACGTTTTTAATGAACTCCTAGTAGATGATGCTGAGGCAAGGGTCCTGGGACCACTCTTTAAGTGGCACCACCTTAGAATGCAGTCCAAACTGCTTAGCTGGCCTATTATTGCTAATTACTCCAGCATCACCTTTCCTGGCTGCCTACCTTCTCCGTACATGTTCTAGCAAGACTCGGCTACTTACCTATTGCTGTTTCTTTCTCTGTGTGTTTGCACAAGCTGTTTCATTTGACTGAAACACCTTCCCCTATACTACCCCTACTGGCTGATTTTTACCAATTCTTTAACATCTTCTCTGTTTTATATGCATCAAAGGACACACAACAGAATGAAAAAGCACCCTGAAGAATGGGAGAAAATATTTGCATTTTCTATATTTCATAAGGGGTTAATATATAAAGAACTCCTACAATTCAACAACCAAAAAAACCACAACACAATTTAAAAATGAGCAAAGGACTTGAATAGACATTTTGGAGAGATTTGTATATCTACAAAAAAGATATACAAATGGTCAACAACCACATGAAGAGATGCACAATAAAACTAATCATTAGGGAAATCCAAATCAAAACTATAATGAGAAACCACCTCGCCCGTTAGGATTGCTACTACAGAGAAAAGTGTTGATAAGGATGTGGATAGATTGGAACTCTTGTGCAGTGTTGGTGGAATGTAAAATGGTGCAGCTGCTGTCAAAAACGGTATGGTTCCCCAAAAAGTTGGAAGTAGAATTTCCATATCATCCAGCAGTTCCACTTGTGGGTATATATCCAAAAGAGTTAAAAACAAAAACTAGAAGAGGTATTTGTACACTCATGTTCATAGCAGCATTATCCAAAACAGCCAAAAGGTGGAAGCAACCAAAGTGTCCATTGACAGATGAATGGATAACAAAATGCGGTGTAGTAGTCCCACCCCCCCTTACCCATGGAGGATACATTTCAAGCCCCCCAGTGGATGCCTGAAACTGCCAGATAGTACCAATCCTATGTAGCTAAAAGTTAATTTTTTAATATATTTAGTAAAAAGCTATAAAAAGCACCCAGATTTAATAAATGTTAACATTTTGCCATATTTGTTTCATATTTCTCCTAATTCTTTAAATTTTTATATATTTTAAATTGCAGTTGACATACAATATCAGATGAATTTCAGGTATACAGCACAGTGATTAGACATTTATTTAACTTAGGAGATGATCACCCTGATTAATCCAGTTACCCGCCTGACACCATACATAGTTATTACAATACTACTGACTATATTCCTCAAGCTATACTCTACATCCCCATGACTATTTTGTAACTACCAATTTGTATCTCTTGATCCCCTCCTCCTTCACCAGTTCTCCCACCTCGCAATCCAGCAACCATCAAAATGCTTTCTGTATCTAGGAACTTGTTTCTGTTTTGTTTGTTCATTTATCCTGTTTATCCACATATAAGTGAAATCATATGACACTTGTCTTTCACTGTCTGATTTAATTCCACTCAGCACAATACCCTCTAGGTCTACCAATGTTTTAGTACATGGCAAGATTTCATTATTTTTTATGGATGAGTATATTTCTCTTTTTTTTTTAAAGGAAAAAAACTAAGGAATCTAAAGCCCTTCCATTCCTGCTCTGTGTAGATAACAACTACTCTAAGGTTATATAGTGCCTCCTGTCCACCTATATATGCTTTTACTACATAGCTATATATCAATGTGTACAATATTATATTAATAATATGTATATTACATAAATAGGCACTATACATATGTAATATACATATAAATAACACAGATGTTAACACATATGTGTCCATAAATAGTATCATGTTGTGTAAATCCCTTTGAAACTTGCTTTTTTATTCATGATTATGTTTTTGAGATTCATACGTGCCGATACATGTATATCTGATTTATTCTTTCTAAATGCCATGTAGTTTTCCATTGCATGAATAAACCTCAGTTTATTTACCCGTTCTCTTACTGATAGACCATCACTGTTTTCCTTTTTGTTGTTACCCACAGCTCTGCAGTGAAGATTCTTCTACACGACCCTTGTGCAAACATGTGGGGAATTTTCCAGGCTGATAGTCACAGGATCGTAGTGCATGATTATCTTCAGCTTTTACTAGATGTTGCCAAATTCCTCTCCAAAATGTCTCGGAAACACTTGGGCTGTATTGTTTCAAATTTCAGAATGGTTCTGGTCTTTAAAATGTAATATGATGAATGATTCCATTTCTTCTTGAAAAGACAAAACTGCCGTGGATGGAAGACAGATCGGTGGCTGCCCAGGGGAGGGGCGATTGGGGGGAGGGGTGATTGTATGGGGTGAAAACAAGGGAGTGTTTCCAGTTGTTCTGTGTCTTGATTGTAGTGGTAGTTACACAAATCTATATATGTGTTCAACTCTTAGAACTGTAAAAAAAGAAAGAAAAATCAACTTTACAGTTTTTAATGGCAATTTCAAAAGTAAAAATCTTTTAATAAACATATATCACATATGACCTAAAATCCTCAGTGGGGTTTAGAGTGGTACCCCATAATCAAACAGTGAGATTTCTTCAGCAAAATATATGAATAACCACATTAAATAGGATGAATTAAGACTATAAATAATCTCAAATTAGTTCAGAGCAGGTTTTTTATTTTTATTTTTTTTATTGTGGTAAAATATACATAACATAAATTTACCACCTTAACCCTTTTTAAGTGTATGGTTCAGTGGTGTTAAATATTCACATTGTTGTGCATCCATCACCATTATCCCATCTTATAACTTTTTTCATCTTGTAAAACTGAAACTCTACACCTGTCAAACAATAACTCCCCATTCTGTTCTCCTCCCAGCCCCTCACAAAAACCACTACAATTTCTGACTTTATGATTTTTGATTATGCTAAGTACCTCACATGAGTTTTGGAATCATACAGTTTTTGTCTTTTTGTGACTGACTTATTTCACTTAACAGAAAGTCCTCAAGATTCATCTATATCATAGCGATGTCAGAATTTCCTGCTTTTTTAAGGCTGAATAATTTTCCCCTGTATGTATAGACCACATATTGTTTATCCATTCATCCATCAGTGGACACTTGGGTTGCTTCCAGCTTTTGACTGTTTAAAATAATGCTGCCATGAACATGGGCATACAAATATCTCTTCCAATATCTACTTTCTACAAACATCTACTTTCCTGTCCAGATCAGGTTTTGTCATGAAGTGAGTTCAAACCAAACTTAGGGAGATTTTTGGATTTCAGAATTACAGATAAAAGATTGTACACATGTACTAATTTATATTCCCTCCAGAAATTTATAAGTTCTCATTTCCTCATATCTGCACCAATATGGTGTTATTAGGATTTTTAATTTTGGCCAATCTGATGGGCATGAAGCAGTGGCGGGTCTCATTACTTTTATTTGAATTCCCATGATTACTAGTGAAGTTGAGGATTTTTTTTGTTGGTTTATGACCATTTGGGTTTCCTCTTCTGTGAATTTCATGTTTCTCCTACATTGGCCTTCTTTTATTCATTTATAGGAATTCTTTATATATTCTGAATACAAACAAGTGCAATGAATTGCAGATATATTACCTTTTCACTTGTATGGTGTCTTTTCTCATAAAGAAGTTTGAAATTTTAAGATAGAAAAATTTATCGATATTCTTATCAATATTTATCAATATTCTTCTAGGCCCTTTGATGTCTTGTTTAAGAAACTCTTTACCACTTCAAGTGCATGAACATAGTCTCTTGTAGATTTTTTTTTAAGTTCTAAAGTTTGGCTTTTTATATTTAGGTTAGAAATATATATCTGGAATCTATATTTGAGTATGGTGTGAGGAAGAGATTTAATTTTATGTTTTGCATATGATAGCCAGTTGTTCTGCCATCATGATCAATTGATTTCTTCTTTTCCCAATGATTTGTAGAAACACCACCCCTGTTATAATCCAAGTTTCCATCAATGTGTGATCCATCTCTGAGTCCTCCGTTCATTTCCACGATCTCTTTGTCTGCCTTTCCTGATTGTAAATCTTTATACATGGCAGGACAACACCCCTCCCTCCTTATTCTTCTTGTCATGTCTTGACTATTCTTGGCCCTTCTCTTTTACTTTTTTATGTAGATAAAGGAAAACGTGTCCTTTTCATAGAAAAAAAGTTTGATTTTGATTAATTTGTGTGTAGACCATAATTTCCCTGCTATTAAGGAGACAGAACACTTTTTTTTTTTTTTCAAAAGAGAGAGGGCAGTCACACCTCACTCTTTCTAAGGTTACTTTTCAGCAAACTCCAATGTTTAGAAAACAAGAAAAAATAAGAAGAGGGTAACATAGGTCTCTGAGAAACTCAAGACACCCAGAGCTTATACTCTAAATCACACACACTTTTGTCAACAGGAAACGTTCTCAGGCCTCCCTTAGAACTACTTACTTTTGTTCTAGTCACTACACTAGGAAACTTGATTATCTGGTTGTCTAGCCTACAGCAAATGAAAAGCTTCCATTTAGAAGAGGAGATGCAGAGAGGAAATTATGCTGATAACTAAGTCTGACAAAGAAAAGTCCAAATAATTTTCAAAAACGTGTACAGGAATATAAGAGGGCAGCAGAATGGGGCCAATCGTTTCTAGAACCTTGGAGCATGGCTCTGCATTTTATAAAGAGAGGGAAGCCCTTCTCCACATGATCATTCAGGAGCCACCTTCACCTTGTGGCTTCTAGGCTGCTCTGACGGTGGCCATTCTGGTCAGAGGTAAGAAGGAAAAATGAAGAAATTCAAGCCCAGAACCTCCTCTTAGGCAAATGAGGTAAGAATATGCTCTACCACCTTCAGTTGCCATCCCACTGGTGAGAAGTTGGTCCTGTAGCCTAGCCAGCTGTACGCGGGCTGGGGAACAGGGACCCATGCTGGAAAGCTAGGTCATATAGGGCATGTAGACCATCATAGGGCTTTGGCTTTCACCCTGAGTGAGACATGGAGCCATGGGAGGGTTTCAAACACAGCAGTGACTTGATCTGATTTGTAAAAGGCCCCAGCAGCTGCTGTGCTAAGAAAGCTGAGGGGCTGAGGGTAGGGACAAGCATCAAAAGCAGGTTTGGATGATCTGCTCCATGAAGTTTTCCCAGCTAGGGCCTGCTCTCAGGTGGAGCCGATCTCTTCCTCCCTTGATGCCTGCACTTACACAACATATTCACACTTTAAGTCCTTCGCTTGTCTATCTTCCTCCAGATCAGTGTATCTACAACACCTGACCCAGAACAGGTGCTCGGCAACGTATGTTTCAAGCATGTTGGATGCCACTGAAATAAGAGCTGGAACCTGGTATGTCGGCCAGGGTTCTTTGACTATAAGCAGCGGAAACCAATTCTAATTTAAAGGGAAAAAAAGGGGGGGATGTGGTTCCTTAGTACAGCGGTTAGCTTGTCTGCTTTACACGCAGATGGTCCTAGGTTTGTAGCCCAGTGGAGCCACAGTCCACAGCCTACGGCCATGCCACCCTGAACAAGCCCAATGTCTGATCTCAGAAGCTAAGAAAGGTCGAGCCTGGTTAGTACTGGGATGGGAGACCACCTAGAAAGACCAAGTGCTGTAGGCATAAATAATAATAAATAATAATAAAAAGAAAAAGAAAGAAATGGAGATGGCCAGAATCTAAAGGGAGGCTGGAGAAGGAGGCTTGGAAACAGTACAGGAAGCAGAAAAGAAGTTCCTTGGCAGTAAGGTTTTACTGCTGGGGCGAATAAGCCAACTTCCTTTCCCGATCTTGTTTCAAAGTCCTGGGAGAGGGTCTGACTGGAAGCACTTAGGTTGCCTGTCCAGGCTTTGGTCTCACTGGGGCAGAGGGAGGAAGAACTGTGGCTGAGAAAACCACCAGATACCCTTTGGGCTTCCACAAGGGGAAGGCGAGATTCCCTGATTCATTGTCTCACCGAGGCTGTACTCATGGGGGATAGGTCATGGGAAAGGAAGCCAGAATGCTGTTAGGGGAAATGAATGCTGAGTGGCCAAGAGCTAGCAAATGTCCGCTACAATTTCCTAGGACTAGGAAAGCATAGAGGCATGCACTGTGGACTGAAGGAGACGCTTCTTCCTGTCTTTGTGCCCTGGTGCTTAGCACAGTACCTGGTACTCAGTAAGTGCTCACCTAATGTTTATCCAGTAAGTGCGTGGAGGGAGTAACCAGCTCTGAAAACCCAAGGGCTGTTAGTGTCTCTTGAAACATCAATTTTATGAATAAAAGGGGTGAGCTAGCTGCAGTCTCAATGAAGAGATTTGCCAAAAAGAAAAAAAAATTGTCTCAGGGGACAAATTGTAGCCCTGTTTCTTCTGGACCTTCCCAAAGGCCCTGTCAATCTAGCTCTGAGCAGGATTAACATTTATTTAAAGCAATTGGCCCCATGCAGCCCTGGTTGATTGCATTGGATGCAGTGAAGAGCCTGGGCAGCAGGGGTGGGCCAACCTCCAAACCCTCTCAGAAGGCACGGATCTGGCCCTGACATGGCGTCCGGGCCTGGAGCCCAGCAACCTCAAGGGAAGAATCCAGCAGGAAGTTTTGATTGTGTGTGCCAGGAAGCCAGTGTCTTCCAAAGAAACCCACTGGGCTGGGCACCAAGAAGTGTCACAATCCAGATCTGGGGGGGGGGGGGGGTTGGCTGTAGAGCCGGCCTGGAGGCAATACAGTTCAGAGGTCTCCAAACGTGCTCCTAGGCCTGCGACATCACGGATGTGCCCTCGGTGCATACCAAAGGGTGACGGAGTTGGGGGAGGAGGCTGTGCTCTGAGCTCCCAGCCCAGTCATCCTCCACCAGGGCAGGAACACACTTTCGGGTTTTCCAAAGCAGGTTCTATTTGAAGAGTTTGTCTGTGTAACAACAACAAACAGTTTGAGATCCAGTTCACTGACCTAGTGCACACACATTTGACAAAGTGTTTTGGGGCATGTGTGTGGGAAGGACACTCATTACTTATGTGACTTTATTAGGCTTTAGTTTCCGCATCGATAAGATGAGGGGAACTTCAGGAGATTGTGGTGAAATTAAATGGACTAATGCATGTGGTTAGATATGATTTTGAGACACTCATCGATGCTCATTTTTCTCCATGTATTTTTCCATTTTCTTTCCCCCATTCAAGCAGTTTTGAGGGTTGTAGCAGACCAGAGAGGAAGAGAAAGGAAAGCAGAGGCAACCTAAAAATCTTTTTTGAGAGCTTATGCCGTCAGCAGAACTGAGGGAGTTTCTAGAGGCAATGTCAAGGGGGAAAGAGTGAGTGTCCAATGTACCTTGGCCAGAAGTAGTGAGGAGAAGGAAGGAGCCCTTCCTCACCCAGAACCAGAAAGAGGGTCCCCGGCCTGACGAGGAATGACAGAGGGCCCAGAGCAGCTCTCAGGGAGGCAGGTGGAGCCTGGGGCAAATGATTTGGGGATGCATCTAAGGCAACAGGAAAACATGGGACCTGAAGAGGCCCTACATACAGGGCACGGAAAGCCTCAGCAGTGACTTGGGGATTGTTTTGTGAGGACCAAAATGCCATCCTCCTACCATGGGGCATTGCATTAGGACCTCAGAATGATGGCATGATTCCTGGAAGAAGTTACATATTTTTCCTCACCAGCCCAATGGAAAAGGGACTCAGAATCGGATATGAGGCAGTTATACGAAAGAGAGAAAGTTCTATTTCTCACCTCCCCCCCCACCCCCCTGCAGAGTGTAGGAACTGAGAGACGGACAGCCTGTGGATCTAAGGCCTGGAGGCCAGAGGAGGGGCTGTGCCTGCCCTCTCGGCCCCTTCTCCAGCTTTATCTGGGCCTCTGCACTTAATGCTGCCTCCTCCCCGGGCCCATCTGTTCTGCGGTTACATCCCAACTTTGGCTTCCTCTGGGGAGTGAAGCCATGTTTTTATGACCCCTGTAAAACATTGCGCAGTTGTTTCCTGATTCCTCAGGGTTAGACCCTTGCAGGAGCTAGGGAGACCAGTGGGAAAAGATAGGGCTGGCTGGTCTTTTGAGGCTCCCATGCCCTCCAACCTAGCTAGCTCTCAACAGGGAAATGTGGCCTGATCCCAAGACTTGGCAAAGCAGCCACAGATATTTGGCAAAGTAACAAAAAAATCAAAAAAAGAGGAGAGGCTGAGGAAGAAAACTGCTTCACACATGAAAATGCCTGGGACTGTTTTCCAGACACATTGTTCTTCTCTGGGGTGATTTTCAAGGCCAACAGAGCCTGGGGCGTAAAGCTCCAAGAGGTGACTCAAATGACCCAGACAACATGCAGATACTTCCTCTGTGCATTGTGTGTATGTGCGAGCATGTGTGTACGTGTGAATGCGTGTGTGTGTGTGTGTGTGTGTCCCCATCCCAGGATAGGGATTCTTCTCAGATCTTTAGAGCCTGTAGGACATTTAGAAATCCCCTAAATTTCACCATTTCTTTTCAGGAATGTAGAAATCAAAGCCTAAGGGACATGACCTGCCTGAGATCACTTCATTCTCCAGAGGTAGAGAAGGAAGCATTCTCTGAAACGGTCTTGCCTGCACCCCAGCACCTGCCCCTTCTCCTTGGGGGAGGTCACTCCCTCCCAACGGCACAGCCATTCGATGCCGAGAACGCAGTCGGTGTGCCCAGCATTGGTCCTCACCTCGGGCCAGGCTCTGTGCTTTGTACTTTACATAAATTATGTCATTCCATTTATTCCTCACCAACATCTTCCAAAAGAGGCATTTTAATCTACATTTCAAATAAGGAAACTGGAGCCAGGTGTGTTTTATTTCCCATAGCCCATGCTTGTCCTATTTATGTAATTATGGTTGATATTTTTGAGCACATACCACGTACTAGGCACCGTTCTAAGCACATTGCATATGTTAGCTCATTTCGTTCTCTTTGTGGCAGGTTCTGTGACTATCCCTATGTTATAAACAAGGTCCCTAAGGCACAGAATTTAAGTAATTTGCTCAAGGGGGAAAAAAATAGCAAGGAGAAAAGTTGGAAATCCAACACGTGATGAGGGAAGGGAGAAGTAAGACAGGAAGGGGAGGAAAGTGGTTGAAGTCTATATTAATAAGCAAGTTACCACTGGAGCAGCTGGGCTCACCCTTACTGGGGACATGCTGAGAGGCTGCACAGAACATCCATCAGGATTTGGCAAAAAAATTCTAGATGGGTTGAAAACTAAGTGAAGAAGGAGAAGGAGGAGTCGGAGGAAGGAGAGAAGGAAGATGGGAGCAGGAGAAAGAGAAAAGATAAATAAAGATCTGGAAGAAAATCAGGGAAATATTTGACACTCAAATGAGCAAAGGGAGCAAAAGGCCAAAAGCAAGGGCAGAAAGGATAAGGAAAACATCAGGTCAAACCACATAAAAATGTAAAGCTATGTGTCAAAAAGCACCAAAAACAAAATCAGAAGGTAAATAAATTCCAAGTTTAGAAAAATATTTGTAACGTATATGACAGACTTGACATTTTAAGAGCTTCTACAAATCAATAAGAGAAAAAATAGAAAGCAGAAAAATGCACAAACGAGATGAATAGGCCACTCACAAAGGGAGAAGGGCAGATGTTAGCATCTATTTTAAAAATGCAGCCGGCACATGGTTTGGGGGATGCCGAGCACAAGAACATAACCCAGGCTTTCAGCAGAAAAGGCCCTTGTTCCGGCTGGGGGCCAGTGGCCTGTTGGCCCCTCTGTGAGAAGCTGCCCAGTGACTCGGTGTCTGGGATACCAAGCTCGCCCTTTCCCAGGGCGCTGGAGAAACAATCGCATCCTTTGTTGAGGCTTTACCCAGAGCAAAGCCCATGGCCCCTCAGGGAGGTGGGGATATGATTCTTCTCCCTGTTTACCAGGGCAGACAGTGGGCTCTAGGAAGCTGGATCTTCTGCTTGCACAGCCCGCAAGCTGGGAGCTGGGCAGAGGCTCCCAGGGCAGCCTACTGAGTCAGGGAGCCATGGCCACAGGGGGGCAGTGCTGCCCAGGGGACGTGCCAGGCTCGGCCCGAGGCCGCGAGGCCCGTGCTAGGGAGACCATAAAGCGCCTTTCTTCTCCTCCTTTCCCGGAGATGAGTCACAGCGGAGGCAAATGTCAGCAACTGCCGAGATCCAATGTGCCAGCAAAGAGGCGGGGGAGCAGGGACTCAGGGCAGGCACCTCTGAGTCACTCCGATTTCTGCTCCAGAGCATCTGCTGCTCCCTGTATTTGGCCAGCAGCACAGGGAAACTGGGTCAGGCCAGTGGCCTAGTTTGCTGTTTAGCCCCAGCGGCCAGTGGCAAAAGGTGAGTGGGTAGGGCATCTCCACTTACGCCCTGGCCCATTCATGTGACAAATATCTGAGGAGTTTTACCATGTGCCAGGCAATGTCAGGAGGCACTCTGACAGCAATTTCTAGTGAACTTCTAAAGCCAGGGCCATATGAGTTCAGAATGTAATCTCAGGACCCTGGAGGTGGGCTTGACTGGGCAGGTCCCCAAATCACTGGTCTCCCTGCCACAGCTCAAGTTCAGCTGCTGAAATTGGAACACCTCATCCTGGCACTGGATTCTTTGGTATCTAATGCTGCCTCACCTCTCTGATTGGCTCTACCAAGTGGCTCTTATTCTGACCCCCTTCCCCCATTTCCTGCTCATTTGGTCTAGGGCTGGTATTTGTATCCCAGCCTGCAGAGGCCACTTGCTTCGCATGCCTACTAAGCTTGGCCAGTCTTCTGCTTCTGACTCTGCCCTGGATATCTGAGGATGGCTTTCTTTCTCTCTCCAAAAATCCTCATGTTTTGCTAATAAAAAGCACACTTTTGTCACCTAGTCCAAAGGTGTGAGGTACTGGACCTCAACATAGCTAGACGCAGCCTGTACAGGTCTGTACTACTGGAGGCTAAACAGGTGGGCAGCGAGAGATGGCTAAAGAGACCCAGGAAGGGAGGCCCTTTCGAGGGAAGGATGGGGAAGCATCAGGGAAAAGAAGCGCTGGGCCAGTGGCATGCATGAAGACCTTGTGCCAGGACGGAGGTCAGTAAGAGTGTCAGAGGGAGGAGGGGCGGAGTTCAGAAGAAGCTAGCTAGCTAGCTCTTTATCTCCTCTCTCATTCCTCTTCCCCTGCCCCACCCCTTGAAGTTGGGTCTGACACAACCACATGGCAGTGTGGCCACGGAGTTGATAACAGTGTCATCTTATCCACTCCCTCTACCCCTAGCCTTGCTTCCCAGGGGCTCCCAAGCATCAGAGATGCTCTACCTGCATAACAAGTGGACATGCTGAGGCCAAATGACTCAGCAGGAAACAGCGGAGTGGCAATGGGATTAATTCCCAGGCCTCCTCACCCTCCACATTTCAGAGGATGGAGCCAGAATAAATGGGGAAGTGGGTACACTGCGCCTTTGTTGGGTGACCTATTCATAGATTTGAAGGTGCTAATTTTTCTTTAGCATTCTTTAAAAATTAAAAAAATATATGTTTGCTATAGAATGTTCAAACAATATAGAAGTGTATAAAATAGAATCTAAATGAAAGCGTAATTCTCCCCCAGCTCATCTCACTGTTAACAGCTTGGTATGAATCCTTCCAAGCTTTTCCAACTATAAATAAATGAATGAACAAACGGATGAATGAATGAATGAAACTTGACCATAACATTCTAGAACTTGCTCTGTTCCCTTCCTAAAGTCGTATCGCCTTCTTATAAAGGCTCCTGACTTCTCACCGTGTGGTCGACTCAGGCCTCTCAGGTGGACAGTGAGGGAGATGCCCGGTTTGACCTTTATAGGTGCACTTCCTCAGTGCACTCTGGGAACATCTTGGGAATATCTTCCTAAAAGTGGAATTGTGAGCATGAAGAAAATGCATGCTTCTGCTAGTCTCTTTTAAAGCTTGTAATTGCAAGGAGCGGACAGGGGCAGGACAGGCTACGTCAAGCCACCACCCAGAGCACTTCCAGATGTCAGCCTCCAATGATACCTCCTGGGCACCAGCTCCCCTGCTCCCTTGCCTGCCCTTCATCCCCCAGCCAGGAAGCAGCCCAGTCTAAAGCTTCTGCCTTCTGGCACCCCTGCCGCACACCCCCTTGTTTGCCATCCACCAACCTCTGGCTATCAGAATCAACAACTGTCCCTCCCACCAGAGAAAACCTCCCATTCAACCAGGAACGTGCCGTCTCCTTCTGGCAGCCTTGCAGCTCTGCCTGCAAACTTTGGTATCAACTCCTCTTTTCCCTCCTTTTAAGGCAGTGACAAAGATAGAAAAACAGTTTGTTTCCAAACGCAAATCAAGACACCCCACTACCCCAGAGCTGGCCCTAGCTCTACTTGGAGTGTGTCTGCTTATTGTCTAAATGCAGAGTCTGAGGTCCACTCCGGGGGGCTTTAGGTGAGTGGCATGGGTCAGTAAAGCAGTAGGCTTTCATGGAGCCTGTCTTCACTCAGCTCCAAGCCAGGCACTGGGGGTGAGAAAAGAATTAGAGGACATACATTCTAACCCTGTTCTCCCCAGTACTTTGTGCACAAGGACACCTCCCGTGGAGCAGCTCTGTCACACCCAACCCAGCACTGCTCCAAAGAGCTTTGCCTCCCTCCCACTCAGCCCCTCCCCTGCAAAAAGGAGTTCATGTGATTCTTTTTCTGCAATTACTCCATAACACGAGTGTTAGTAACTAGCATCATATTTTAGGGGAAGATGTTCAGACTAGTTCCGTGAGAATTTCCAGAGAATTTCTTGCATCCATTGTGCCATATGTCACTGTCTACTCCAGAAACCACATGGAAAAATGTCCCCGCCCTTAAGTCTAGCCTCAATCTGGTCACCGAGAGAGATGAGTAAACAATTACAATACAATGAGATAGGTGCAAGAGAGGTAGGTGTAAGCAGGGAGTCTGGTGACATTAAATGATGATGTGGAATGTTCATTATCTGTGACATGTTTGGGGGGAATGTGCTGTCTGCCTAGTTTACCTTCTTTTCTTTTTTACTTGCACATTTTTACTCGTTTGGCTCAAGGTTATATGTGTTCTCTGCTTGTACCTCTTGTTCTTGAAATCCCACTGCTTCAGGAAACATTTTTAATTTAGACAAAAATAGTAACCTTCCCGGTCTAAATGCAAAAACCCATGACTCTGTCCCCTTCACAGGCCTGCATAAATCGTCTGTCCTCTCCATAAGCTGTTTTTTTTCATTCATTGTTTATGAGCTCTTTCATTCATTCATGGACTGGGATGGAGATGTGAACTTCAAGGAGGAAAAATCTGCCTGTTGAACAAGCTGGATACCAAATCTTTCTGGGGCAAGATAATACTCAGTGTTGGTGAGGTTGTGGTGAAATTGTCACATGCCCACAATACTGCTGCTTATGGTTTAAATGGACTCTACACTTTTGAAAACCAATCTGGTACCATGCACAAAGTGAAAAAGTATAACTTTTGACCCACTAGTCCATCTTTGGGATTACAAAAGCTTTGTTCCTTGGGGAGCTATTTTTAATAGGAGAAAAGAGAAAGCAACCTTGAATGTCTGACCAGAAGGAAATTGTTCATTAGACTGAACACTTCTTTGATACAGGGGCTTTTTCCTCTGTATGAAGCCTAGCTTGGGCTGTGGCTCAGAGCAGGCCCTCAGTGAATGTTCTGAGCAGGGCTCAGAGACACAGTACAGTGTTGAGTGGGACAGCTCCGAGAGCCAGCCTGCCTGATTCAAGTCTCGGCTCTGCCACTAACTAGCTATGTGGCCTGGAGAAAGTTCTATCACCTTGACATGCCTCAATTTCCTCTTCTGTGAAATGAGGATGATGATTAGAGTAGGACTAATCTCAGGGGATTATTTTAAGAAATAAGTAAGGCAAAATAAGTGAACTATAAGTGAGTGTAAATACTAGCTATTATTATTATTATCACCGAATAAACCAAAACACCTGAAATATCATGCGGTGATTATAAATGAAGATAATATGTAGCAAAATAAAAAAATATATATTAATGAGGTCATAGTCTCCACCTCATTCTCCCTGCCTCTGCCTTGCCTCTCTGGAACATTCTTTCTCGCCATCACGTAGCTGACAAGCAAAATTAACCCCGTAACCACACTGCTGGGCCTTTACTGTTCAGGTCCCTAAAATGCTTAGAAGCTGCTTCTGTACTGTCCCGTTCTCATCCAACCCCGACAAAATACTCACCCTCCAAACTTAGCATTGCATCCAGAGCCTTCCTTCCTTCACACGCCTGACCATTGCTGTTCACTTTCCGAATCATAAGTATTAGATCAAGAGACAACAAGCTACTGGCCCTGCCTGCCCTCCGGGTCTGGGCTACACAGCCATGCATACAAATACTAGCAATGCCTTCCTTGGCCCTTGATCTCTCCCTTTCATCCTTCAGCCATTGAAAGGCCAATGCAGTGGCTCCTTCTCCCCTTGAGGCACCCAAGGGCAGGTACCATTGCTAGCTAAGGAATGAGACTAGAACTACGGAAGGGGACTGGCCATAAAGTGTGCTCTGAACTGGTAAGAGCCAGGTAGTGAGGATATTAGGTAGAGAGGCCAAGTAGAAAGGAGAGTGGCGCCACCCCACATGGAGTTTCCCAGCATCCTCCCTGGTTTCTTGTGCTCTCCCCTATGGGCCGCTTCTTCTAAGGGTCCCATTTGCTATCGGGACTGCCGGGCAATGGTTTCAACAATAGGAATGAAAGGAAATAGCTCCTTAGTTTCCAGTCCAGCTTCTGCTACTAAGTGCACTTTGTCTTGATCAAGTTGATTGACTTCAATAAAATTAAAGGATTTGAACCAGATCAATGTTTTTCAGTGTGGTGTGGGTTGTGGTTCAGACTCAGAATCTCCAGGGGAAGGATCTGGCAGGTATGCATTCATAACTTACACAAGTAACTTATGGTCAGCACCAGCCTTAGATCATCTCTGGAGTCCCTTGTCACCCCTCCATTCTCTGGTGAGGGCCATGGGGCATACTCACCAGGAGTTTGGGGTGGGCTGGATATAGAACCCCGGCACTAACCAAGTATTATGCCATGAACTTGTAGTGTAGTAAAGAAATATTTATATTATGTTATATGCTAGGCTCTATTCCAGCCTTATAACTATTAAGTCCTTTAATTCTCATAATGACAAGGAAACAGGCACAAAGAAGCTCAGTCTCTGCCCAAAGCTCCCGCAGCGGGTAAGTAGAGAACTGGGTGCCCACCCTGGCAGTTTGGCTGCAGACTCTGCTGTTAGCCAACTCTGTTTCTCCCGGGAAATAAGGCTATACCAGTGATCCCACGAGTGCCCATTACAGCCATCATGAGCTTGCCATTTCCTTAGCTGCTTGGTGGTTTGCAGGTCTGTTTTCATCTGCCCCCGAGGCTGGAATTCCTTGAGAGCAGGAACTATGTCTTGGCATCTCCAGCACCTAGCATGGTGTGATATATGGCAAGCCCTCAAGTGCTGCTAAGTGAATGAATGCTCCAATGAAGGAAGGAATGACAGAAGGAAGGTATGCGTGTGTGAGTGATGAGTGGTGGGATAGCGGGAGGTACCCTGTGTGGAGAAACCAAGGTAAGACAAGCGCTGCATGGGCAGAGGTGAGAATCAGGGCTGAGAGAGTGGCTTTGTACCCTGATTGGTTCATATCCTAAGCAGTGTCTTCTGGACAGTCTCTGCAAACAGCCCACCTCCAGAAGGTGGATCAAGTACTCATTTCAGGGAAATCCTCATCTTGGAGCTGAAGCCTTCCTGGGCCTTGCAGGCTTCTTGCCTGCAGTGGGAGGAGGCTCCTGCCAGGCCTCCGGGGCTTGAGTCCTCCGGGGGCAGGAAGCCAAACTCAGTTTCCATCCACTCCTCCAGATCATCTTACTGCTCACAGGAGGCCCAGAGTGAGGTGTGGCTGTTTTTAAGGCTTTTGGCATTTATTTCACGGATGGGAAAAAAACCGAACCTTAAAACAACTGCTTAACACACTAAAAAATATTCTGACTTGCCTCAACTTTGTATGGGGAAAGGGATTATCATAAACACCCAAGGCCCCTGTAGCTGTGGAGATGTGATCTTGTAGGCATAATAATAACTTCCTGCCTTAAGCTAGGTCCTATGCTAAGTGCTTTTGGGGTTTGATCTCATTTAATCCTGATAACCCTGGGCCTTAGGTACTATGATGATGTCTATTTCACAGGGGAGGAAGAGGAGGTTCAGAGAGGTTAACAGAGCAAAGATTTTAAAACAAGCATTTTTGACCCCAGAGGTATGTATAACCAGACTGAGGATGTGCCAGTGGCCTCTCAGTATTCATTCAGTGCCTAGAAAACAGGCAAAAATTACCCACTTTCCACAGAAAAGCTACAGATGGGCACTCCACTTCTTTTTCTCTCTCTCCCTTTCCCATCTCTCCCCCATCTCTCTTTCTCATTTTCAAAGTGAGATATCAGAGATGGGTTCTCCTGTGTTGTTTCTGGGAGAAGGAATTATGTGTAGTTTTTTGTCATCTTTGTACTTTTTTGTATAGCTTGACCTTACAAAATCATCAACATTTATCTTTAAAAACATTAAAGTCATGAAGACATTACTTTAAAAATAAATGTGGAGATTTATGTTTATTGAGAACGTATTTACTTTTAGATCCTATTTTGCTCTGCCTGCCAGGAACAAAGTTGAACTTTAAGCTCAATTGCACATTGAGTGTTTTACTGTCTTTATTACAGGAACTGGAGTCAGAAAGCCTGGGTTTGAGTCCTGACTCTACTATTTACCATCAGGTGGCTTTTTGGCAAGTTAGTTAACCCCTCTGTGCCTCAGTTTCCTCATTTAACAGTATCTGCTTCGCAGGGTTCTTGTGAGAATTAGTTACATAGGTTAAGCACGTAGAACAATGTCTGGATCACAGTAAATCTTTATAAATGTTAGCTATTTTTTAGTTTTAATAGATTTTCCCTGCCTGGATTTCATCTGCAAGGCATTTTTCAGGAAGGGCTCACGAATATTACATCTCTTCACTTGCCTCCGCATACCTCACACTTCATTTGCTACCTGGTTCCTGCTGTCTTCTACTCCTGACATTATCTATAACATCCTACTGACCTTTTAATTATAAATTCCACTGACTTTGTAGTTCACCAAATCCTAGATGGCAGTGATTATGATCCGTACCATTATAGTATAAACCACTTAAGAAAGAAAAAAACTTAGACACCATCAATTCTGAAATACATCCCAAGTTCAGAGATGTTCAGACATACAGGGATAAAAGTATAACTTTTCATCCATGAATATGGTAAGAGTGATCTGCTCTCTTTATACCTGGCTTGGGCCCTTCTTGGCGATGAACTGTTCCTGCTCCTTCGACACATCAGTTGACCTTCATAAGTCTTCCTCCCAATCCAGCTGGCCTCCAGGACTCTGTGCCAGTGCCACTCCATTGGCTGAGTTAGCTCCAGACAAGTGAGTCTAACCTTGTCCACACAGCTAGTAGAAAGTACGACAAATCCTGGTTTCCCCTGGATTTGGCAGCTTGTAACCTGAGCTGATGTTAATCTTTAAAACCAGTGGCTGTGAGGTCACCTGACTTTCTTACCTCCAGTGACTGTTTTGCTGCTTCCTGCTTTGGCCTGTCTGAGTTGGGTTGTTTTGATGGGTAATAAAAATTGTTTGAAGTAAGTTCCTAAGGAGAGCAATGTGGAAGAAAAAGCTAACCAACGTCCAATGTAATTTCCCCAGGCAGTGGGCAAAGGACAGAGCTCGAGTCATTTTCTTGTCTGCATGGGTTTTGATTGCCCAATTATATTTAGAGTAATTCCTTTGTTTTTTCCATAATTCAGTGAATGGTGGGGTGTGTTAGGAAAGGTTCAGCCTGACATCATGCATGACCCTGCAGGCAGGGACTAATTTAGGAATGTTGACTGAGTGTCTTTCCTATAGTGCCCATCCATGGCTATTATGGAGAGAAACAGGGCTCTGGAAACAAGAGTAACTAGAATTTAAATCCCAGATGTCATTTCTTAGCTGTATGACCTTGAGGAGTGAGTTGGTCTCTGAACCTCCAGAGTCATAAAACAAGGATAATAATACTTCAGAGTAGCTGGGAAGCACCAGGAATAGCAATGAGCAGACGGCCAGTGCTCAACAAATGCTAGTAGTAACAAACGTTGAATGCTTACCATGTACCGACACTGGGCAGATATGAAAGAAAAGCTAACACTATTCACGTAGCAGAGGCATTATGACAGCATTTTCTATATAAAAGCTCCCAAAGTTTCAAGCTGTTAAGCAGCCAAGCCAGCAATCATCCAAGTTTTTCTTGGGACTGCAGCCTCAGCCAGCACTTCTGCAAAGTTCTCTGGGCAGCAAGCCCTGGGGTGAGAAACTGGGCCAGCCTGCTATATGAATATCTTCTTGGTCTGAAGCCAGGTGGGCCAAGCCTAGAAGGCTAGGTCTTTGCCAGGTGTTGAGCTGTATGACCTAGACAGTCTGAGGTATCTGTTTTCCTACAGCACAAGCTGGATGGGCTGGCACTTGCCTCTAATCCAAACTCACGAACCCAGGGCTGCTTCCATGCCTGCTGACAAGGAGCTGGTCTTTCACCTTTGCATGACTCCAAAAACCAGTCACTATGATCCAAATGCCACCAGGGGCAGAGCCCCATGAGAGAAGGCTGAAAGAACCACCCCCTACCCAGGCATCATTTGACTTCTAAATGAGGCACCAATCCCTAGGAAGGAATAACTAGCAACAGGGCATATTTGAAAGGCCAAGGAAGCAGTGTGGAAATTAAATAAGACTGATAGAATTCAAGAAAGAGGCAAGACCATTTGGAGCTGAGGCAGCTTGTCTGTGACCACCAAAGAGGCTATCTAGGTCATAAACTCAAAAACCTACAAGATTTGGGAATGTCGTGAAATTGAAATGAGTGACATAGGCTTACGTCACAAAATAGAGGACGGTGGGGTCAACCTTGACTTGGGGCTGCAGACCCTTGCAATACAGTTGGCTCATAGGAATGTTTGTTTATTCTCTTCTAAGTTCAACTGATATCGTTCAAGAGAGAACTTAAAAACTATGTAATTCCTGCCAAATCACCCTAGGTGTCTTGGAGGTGGGGAGATGGTTGAATACAAAAAACGGCCATGTGATCTAACAGAGCTTCCACCTATTTTTTTCAAGAAGCATTCTTGCTGGCCCTATAGTAAGCTTTAACTGTGATTTTCCCTCACAATTGCTATGAGACACATTGGAAATCATGAATTACCAGGTAGACCATTTTGTTAGGTCAGAGCCAAATATTTGGCTCATTTAGTGCAAATGTATGTCTTTATGGTTCCCATTTTATATTACCTCGTTTCCCTTTCTCAGGTATCTTTTAATATACATCATCCTTTTTTATTTTTCCCTGTTAGAATGTCTCGTTATTAATAATATATACAAAACAACTTACTGGAATTGCCACTTCATCTATCTTCATTATGAGTCATTTCAGTTCTATTTTCCTGACTTACATTAGATGATTTCTACAGTTCACACTATTTTTGGAGAACAATTTTTAAAAAGAGCAATTAGTGTTTCAGAATTATTTAAAACAAAATAAACAAAAAACCCTGTCACCAGCATCACTGTATTATAGTTCATCCTCAACAAAGTCTAGGGATTATTTTCACACTAGAAGAGCAACTTCTCTGTGACATTACAGGTGAAAAAGTTCCTACACATCTACTATTCTAAAAGAGAAACCACAAAGATAATCATAATTGTAGTCACTATTAGGGAAATTAATGTTGGGGTTAATCTAAATTGAATTAAATCGCTTCTTTCCTCAATCTTAGCCTCATTCTTTTTTTTTCCTGGTTCAACTGTTAAATCTATATAAATATCAAACCACAAACACACAAAGCTACCTAACCACCTGTAATGAAACAGGTCACTTTACACCTGATTGAGACCAAATGCTTTGCTTTTGCTAAAGGCAAGTTTTACAGAGCAAAGGGCAGGTTGAGATTGTGTACTCATCTTCATTCCTCCCAAACATCTTACCATAAACAGAAGCCAAGGTTACAATGACCGTTTCTCCAAGTTTACTTTATTGGTCACTACCAACAGTTCTTACTTCTAAGGGGAGAGAACTTAAAAACAAAAACCAGTGTACTCCAACTGATGCTTTACCTATGATTTTGAAATGGACATGTAATAGTAAATCCATGTATCACTCTACGATATTATGTTTAAGATATGTACATTATAGTTGAAAAGCATTCTTAGGCCAGAACCTGGTCAGAATTACTTGGACAAAATGTTTATCCACAAACCTTTGCTCTGATTACACTTTAGGTTGGATTCACTGTCTCTATGGTGTTTGCCTTGTGATACAATGTTTTCCTTCTCATACTTTTATTTTCTTATCCCTGTGCAGGCTGGCCGAGCCAGCCACGTCCTCTGCATACATCAGCCACTAAGCATGCTCTGGTGTAGACCAGCCATTTTTGGTCTTGCTGTCCTGAGGGCTGTGCAAACCAGTTGAATCCAACTTTGCCTCAATCACAAGCAGGCAGGGAATTTCAAGGATCATAAATTTGCCAACCTAAGATCAACTTACAGGATTTAAAGTCCGTTGAAATTGTGAAAAGATAGCTTGGCTGCTGAGTGTGAGTCATTTTCCTATGTTTGCACATATACTAATGGGGTACTAAACTAGGAAATCAAATCTGACCAGAAACGATCTCCTGCCAGTTCTCCAAATGACATGCTTGTAGCAAACTAGAAGACAGGAAGAAGCAGTATCATTTTTATTTTTTAGATATTTGAAATACAACTTTATTCTGATTCTAAACAAAAAGGAATGAGAATAATAATGGGACTGATAATAACAAACAAGATTTCACCACTGAATACTGTGATGTGACCTTACTAGTCTTATTTGAAACTCAGTAAAGAAACAACTGTGTTCCAAAACTAAATATGCAGGTCCAAAAAATAAAGGTATTTTTTTTAACTGTCACGTTCACTCTGAAGTCCATTCATCTTCTTCAGTACCTCAAAGACTAAGCACATGTTCTACTTACTACATAGTAAGTGGCAAACATTGCACCACTGACATCACAGGACAGTTACCTATATAACTAGACTTCTGAAACTGGGCTCCAGCTTCACTTTCTCACAGGCTGTCATCCTCATCCAGCAGAGCAGTTCTCCGAATGACCTCTAGATCACGCTCATATTGTGCTGCTTAATAAGCTGGGTTCATGACAACCTCAGGTAGGGCAAGAGCAAGTATGGCAACTAACTCCAAGTTAGGGTCTCCAAATAGTTTTCTAGCAAGCCAGAGAAAGGGCTTTTCAAAGTTGTAGTTACTTTTGGCAGAAATGTCTAATATTGAAGAGTCTTCTTTCGGTGGAAGATAATTGATTTTGCCTTAACTTTCTTGTCCTTAATATCCACTTTGCTGCTGCACAGCACAATGGGGATGTTTTCACATTTGTACCAGATCTCTATGCCAATAGGCATTCTTGTAACTCTCAAAGTTATATCAAAATAATGTACACTGGGCCTGTATGTAATAGCCATCTCTTAATCCACCAAATTTCTCCTGACCAGCTGTGTACCATACATTGAACTTGACAGGTCCTCTGTTGGTGAACACAAAGGGGTGGACCTTGACACCCAAGGCAGATACATACTACTTCTCGAATTTACCAGTCAGATGAAGTTTCACAAATGTAGTTTTTCCAGTCGGCCATCACCAATTAATTCAAGTTGAACTGAACTTGGGGTTTTCCTTGGGCAGCCATCATGATATTACTTCCAGAAGCATTTCTGGAACCATCCGAGTGAAACATTATCATTTTTAAATCATGTAGCTAGATCTGACTTTTGTTAATAATCCAATCACTTTCCCCTTACTTAACCCTTGCTTTGCTCACTCAGGCTAAAGTATTACCATCCTATTATTACCTTCTTCACAAGAGACAAATGGAAAATATAAGTGTGTTTCTACTTCACTCACATTTGCAATCTTCCTTTCATCTTGGAACTATGGTTTTCACTGGAAGAGGTAGCAAGCAATTCTGGCATTCTCAGAGAATGCATCATCCAAAAATGCTACTGTTACGTGGCCATATAAATTGGTTGGAGAGTAAATAATTTAACAGTGTGAATAAATAATACATCTTAATATAACAAAGCAGATATACTAAAAATTGCAAAAAAAAAAATCAAAATGGGTTTAAAGATAAGGTGCTTTTGTGCTTCTTTTCATAAAATATAGGCCATTCTCAATAAGTAACTTTGGCAAATTTTCCACTGGCTTTCAAATTTATACCCTACACTTATGTACCGTCAACAGAGCCAACTATAAGAATTCCAAATAATTTCTTAGTGGAAACCATTAGCACACATGGCTAATAAAAGTTTTGCTTTTTTTTTTTTTTTTTTTTTTTGCCTCCACAAAGGCCCACATCACTAGATTTTTCTTATGGCTACTTTAACCAGATAGATTTACCATAAGCCTGTTAGTTCTTCTAAAAGATCTTATTTTTCTTTTGCTCATTAGTTATTTTCCTTTGTTCTAGTTTTTAAAGCAAGCACTATTGCAACAGTTCTCCTAGAACAAGTCAATGTAAAAGCTAAATTCATAAAGTATTAACTCTAAAGTAGTGCCCTATACTTGTTCTATTTCTTCATTCCCTTTCTTGCTTAATTTGCTCATGGTGCTCCAACAACATTACAATGGAGACAGACAAAAGTATTAAACCTTCCAACATATTTAAGAAACTTCTGCAGAAGACAGTGTTTTTCTACAAGTCTTTAATTAAAAAACTCAACAAAAATATATAATCAAGTATTTTACATAACATATACATTCTTAATATCTGCAGGTAAGATAAATAACAGAAAAGCAGGTATACTGTATTGCTTCTTTGGCAAGTCACCAATACTATCCCCTGCGGAAACATAGGGTATATGTTAAAAAAAAGGAAAAAAGGAAAAAAAAAAAAAAAGGGCCCAAGCAAAAAACCATGCTCTTAAAATAATTGTCCCTTAATACAAAATATTTAGCAATAACACAGTAGTTGGGTTTTCAAATTGACTAAAATGTATAATACTTTATACTAAAGGGTTAAAGTAGCAAGCTGATTTCCAAAATTAAGGCTCATAGCAATAGTTTGAGGAAGGGGGGGGGCGGGAAGACATCCTTTTTCTAGTTATATCCTGGCTCTGTTTTAATTTAATAATGTCATGATCAAACTCTACCTCTCAGAAGCCATTCCTAAGGAAAACATAATCCTTTCCCTAGACAAAAACTGTTTTATCTGCAGGTCAGTTGTCTGACCACTCCTCCTCCCCTACCCTCAATCAAATGCATATTTTGAGGCAATTTAGCTTTCTTCATTCAATATTTACCATTCTAAACTCAGTGTCCCAGAATTAAAAAAAATTCCTTCCACTTTATAGCGAAGATACATACTGGGGCTCTAGTAAAGCAATATATACATGTTGGAACTAAAATTTAGAAAATCAAATGGGTCTGTCCAACACATAGCAGCTTATACCTAAATATGTACATGTATATATGTTTTCACAGTTAAATATTAGAAAAAAAATGTACATATGTTCAGAAATACTTCTATAGTCTATAAATAATATTTAAAAGCTCAACTGATCAAAATGCACTACAAGAATGTATCAAATTAAATAAATCTTCTAAACCTTGAAAAACAGATAAAGTCAATAAAGCTTGAGGTTTGTGTAAAAGGTATTGTCAGTCCCTACTACTAGGGAAGGCAGAGTCCTCTAAATACGATAGGAGAGAAACTCCAACACTTTAGAAGGAATCGGTAGTTCCTGGACTTCTTGGGTGGGCATCACTCTCCGGATTGACATGCGACATAAATGTTGAAGGCTAGGAATTTGCCTTGGTGTGGCCCAAAAATACACACTTCCATCATGTGTCCTAAACAGAAACGAAAACATTCACAAGCTCAGTTACCTAAGTACATGTATTTCAACATCCTACAGCTCAAACAACTATCATCCAAGGCTGTGTATTAGTAACAAAATGCACATTAAAATCTAATCGAAGCAACCTAACCAATGATCTCCTCTATGACAAAGAAACAGTATTATAAAAAGGTCTTATGGAAGATTTACTGACATTAAATACTGGCTGCTTTGACCAAAAACCACCTTAAATTGTCTAAGGAAAAAAAAAAAAGATAGATAAATCGATTTACCCAGCAGCTAAAACACTGCCATCAGTAGAAAAGGCACAGCAAAGACCATTGCTCAAAGGTGCAACTTGTACTGGATAATCTTCATCAATTCTCCAAAACCTCACCATTCTGGAAAAGAAGTAAATTGTCCAGTAAGTATCTAGAAGGAAATTTAAGGTAAAAGCAACTTTTAAAATTGAGAAATAAATGTTCTGAGTCATAAAACATACACACACAAATCACTGCAGCAAGCAATTACTATAACTTGCTTATAAAGTATTTTATAGTCTACATCATTTGGTAATTTGGATCAACTCACACTTAAAGAGACTATAATGCATGTTTGCCTTCTCTTTCCAGTTCAGATCTATAACGCTCACAACTGAAAGCTTTCTTACTTTCTTAAACTTACAACCCTATCATGTCTGATCTGTTTTGTTCTTTCCAAGACATTCAAAAAGCCTTTTCACCTAGGTAGAGAGTGTCTAGGAATGGCAAAAATCTGACATTCAGAATCCATCTCAGCATACCAGAAAAGAATGATTGCTGGCAAATAAAAAAGAATTCTTCCTATATGTTTGCTAACATTCTGGAAAGATGATAATGTTGCTTTCTAAATTAAAGTGATCAAATTTCTTAATGCCAAATCCATCCACATTGTATGATAAAAGCATGTGAAAATGGAAGGGCTACATCTAGTTTCTGCTTCTTACCAATAAGCAACATATCTCACTCATGTGACATTTCATCTTATAGTCTCAATTGCAGTAGATACAAATTACTTCTTTTACTATTTCACTTTGACAATGTCCTTCTGCTTCAGCCTTTGTAAGATATTACTGAAAAAAAATCTGTGAGCTAAACTAATCGCTAAAATCTACCAGTCTGCCTAAACTAGTTAAAAAAACAAGGAACACAGGGAAAGGCACATGAATTATCTTCAGTTTACATGGATACTGTTCAGGTCAATATTCTTTAAGACACGCCAACATCTCCCAAGTTCTCTCTAGAGAAAGAAACATTAAAAACCAAACTGCAGAAAGCCTTTTTTTTTTTAGTCTTAAGAATATTTTCATGAAGTAAAAGGATGAAAGGAAATTTTTAAAAGACAATAATGAATAGGTCAAGCTGTAATTAACATACTTACTTATCATCAGCAAGGCTTGCAAGATGCAGTCCATCATGACTAAAAGATACGGATCGTACCCATCGGTCATTTGCTCCTCCAGCAAATATTGGAGTAGGTGGGGGAAACAGGTGCCTGAGATCAAAACATGTTTTCCATGGAAATGAGTCACTTCAAGAAACAAAACTACCCAGGAACAAAGTACATCTGTCTTTGAGTAATATTTAAAGTGGCTTTAATGAACACAACTAAGACTTAAAATGTGATATATCAAATTAAATCAAAGGGACTTGAGAAGGATTACTGATCTCTCTTTTACAATGTGGTTTAAGACACTAAAATTAAGTCCAATTTTAGTTTTAACTATTTTTCCCCAACATAAAACTCTAAATATAATTACTACTTGTAAAGAATCATGTACTATTAAATAAGACCTGTATCAAAAGAGCTAAATTTATTTTTAGAATTTATATCTAAAGCTTTGCATTACTAAAGGGCTTAATACTGAAGTTTTAAATTACAATAGACTGCAATTTTAGGTTTCATATGTCAGCGATCCTAATTATTCATGTAATTTCTTAAAAGATATTCTGACAGCCAGAGATGAATTACAGATTAAAATCATGCTGTACCCACCCAAATTCCATCAGAATGTCTCCAGTATGTGGATCCCAGATATATACTCGCGTATCATAAGATGCAGTAGCCAGTAATGCTCCATCAGGAGAAAAGTCACAAGCTACAACATCATGGTGATGTCCTTCTAATTTCTGTATCATAGTATATTTATCCATATTCCAAAGGAAAACCTGAAATAAAAAGGCAAATGTTATAGCTTCATTCAGACACACACAGGACAAAATGGCACATCTTAAACTAAAACTGCTAAATTTAATTCAGATTATATTAAATTAAACATAAATTACGAATAATTAAAAGAATATGCTCAGTGTCATAGATTAAAATCTGTCTTAAAGTTAATTAAGGTAGACATGCAAATTCTATTTCAAATGTTTCTGTTAAATGTTAATTAAAAAATAAGCCTAAACATTAAAAAGGCAGTGCAATTTAACCACAAAGTTATACTGACATCCATTTATTCCAAAAACTAATTAACTAAAATATACAGAAATAAACAGAGTTAAGTACTACAAACCCCCTTCTTTTATTTTTCCAGAAACTACCAAATTTTTAAAAAATATACAGACAGAAAATGTAAGGTTAACAAATTGTTACTCCATTGGCATCTCCCTTTGAGATAATCACTTGTTTACAAAAGGCTTGGGTCACCAACGTGAGCCTAGGAAGAGAAACAGATACTGCAAGCAAAGAGAATTTTCACAGCCAAATGAAATTTCTTTGGCAAACAACAAGGATGTTAAACCACATTACAAAATGAAAATGCTAATTTATGGAAACAATACAATTAACAACATTTCTGTGAATCAAGACTTGCTAATCTTATTTTTCCCAAACTGACCACATCATTAGTCATTTTAAGTATAAAACATTTAAATTACTGTAGTACAATACAAGTTCACATGTAATTTTAGATTTTAAAATCAGTGGTTAGACTGTGCAGAATAGCTCTAAATAAGATTCTAATGTTACTGCAGTCTGTTATATTAAATGTGAGTTGGAGGTTTATAACAATCCTAGTAAGGCAATCTCTCCTCCTCTTGGGATAAAGCAATCCTTTTGGCTACATTTTTTTCTGCACAGACACATTACTTCCAAAGAAAAATAAATACAAATCTTAAATTGGAACACACTTAAGGAATCTCTAGCATCTCAAAGAATTCCAAAAAATAGTACAGAGAAACCATCTGAAAGCCAATTACATTACATTACATTGGTTTCACATGTAAGACTCCCAATTCCGTCCCACTGAAGATCAATTTACTTGGAGGAGTCAGTGGGTTTCACTGTGGGGGAAATTATTTTAAAAAAGAAAAAAGAAAGAAAGAAAAGCAGAAAGTGGACATCGACCAGCACCTGTGTACGTACAGTACACCTTGCAGCCGAATGCAAGGTTACTTCATCCTATGGTAAAGGTCGCCCCCAGCCCGGTAGCCAGAGATGCCACTCTTTCTGCCCAGCTAACACCATTGTGCGCCTGTGTGCGAGTGGTGCCAGCATAACCTCAATCACACCAATATTGCTGCCACCACCTGTGACAGGGAAAGCAAGAAGCATATGGAAAACACACAGCCTAAAATAGCAATGTCAACATCTAGCTTTGCTCTTCTTATGATTTTTAAAGAACTGTATATTTTTTTCTAAATTTCCAACATTTGCAACTATCATTTTAACACACTTCTGGCTAGATAAAATGCATTTTTACCAGCCTCCCACCCCCCCCACACCCTCATTATTTCAAAGTGTATTGTGATTATCATATGTATTTGGACTTCAACCATTTTCGTAAATATCTGAAGCTAATAAGACCTCCTTAACTATAGTAACTCAGAGCTGGTAGACAATTAAAAGAGATCAATAAACATAACCCTCTTAAGAGTCTTTGTACTTAATCTGTTTACAGGTATGCTATGTCTGTTAGCACAAAGCAGACCGTATCAAATTTCTTCTATAATTCACTCTAGGACATACATGAGTGCTGTTTTTATTCTTATTAGGCTTTTAAGTTACTTTTTTTCAGTTAAATGTCCAGGACCAGCTGGGACTCAAAACTTTTTAAACAGCAAACTGGACAAAAAAAAAAAAAAAAAAATAGAACAACAAAGAAGAAAATTATTAGCAAGGGAATGTCTTAACATTTGGACTAGATCTCTTCTATAGCACATAAACTTTCCTAGATTTTAGAAAAAATAAATTTGACATACCCCTTATTTTATGAATATTATCTCTAACTAAACGCAATCCAATTTCTCACTTCACAATCAATAACTGTATTTAATTTCCTTCAAATTCTCCCCATCACAAAATAAAACATTTAAGATATTCATGACACCGAGCACAAACTTAATAGGTTACTTAGATTTAAAATGATTATGCACATATTATTATAATCCACTTCACAATGAATGTACAAGAACTTTGACACATACTGCTTTATTGGCTCCCACTGAACACAGCATGGAAGAGTCAGGAGAGAATACACAGCTGTATACCCAGTTCTGATGGCCCCTCAATACTTTCATCATGTTTCCTGAACAAAAAGAAATACCTGTGTTAACCCTAGAATTCACTTCAAATGAGGATCATTCAAAAATGGCAAAATTGTAGAATCACAAACTTCTATAGTGGCAATGATTTACCTATAAGAGGGGCTGGCAATACACATCAGTTGCTCATTTTTGTAACTGAAGTTTTTATTGAAACGGAATCATGCTCATTTGTTTATGTTGTGCTCCAAAGGCAGCGTAGAGAAACTACAGCAGAGATATCATGGTCCATAAGCCTAAAACATTTGCCATTTGGCCCTTTAAGAAAATGTCTGCTGACTCTTCATTTATAGAAAATTCCTTTATTCTACAAATGAAGGAACTGGACCACTGAAAGGTTCAACTTGATGATTGCCTTCATAATGCCTTTTTAACCGTCTTTTTTTGATAACCTACATTCCACTCCAAGGCCCCTATGCATTATATCTGAAGCACACAGTTACAGCTAAGTATACTTTACTTTAACGCTAGTTTTACAGATACTGACTGCCTACCACATTCCAGGCAGTGAGGATACATCTGAATAAGACAAAGCCCTATTCTCTTGTAGCTTACATTTTACTGAGTCTATATTCTTAAAACGTATGCACAGAACTGAAAATACGTTGAGAAAGAAAGCACTGTTTGATCTGCAAAAAGAAATAAAAATTTAATCATCAAAACTATTTTAACTGTTGGGGTCACTTCTCTCAACAGCTGAACAAACAAAGAATTATAAAATGCAGAAGAGGTACCTTATGGTTTAGAAATAAACATATTATTTTATTAAGCAATGGTTGCTATCTATCAACTAGAACAAGTCTCCAAATCTGAGGGGTCTGCTTCCTACTATATTCAATTTAAGCTACATTACCCCTAAAAGCAAACCTGACAACCTCCAGCTTGCTGAGGTCATTAGAGAACTAGAAGATCTTATTTAAATGTAAGGTTTTAGTTAAAACTGTAAACTCTTTCATTAGAGGCTAAAAAGGAGAAGAGATAATTATCTTTGGTCCTCTCAAACAAGGTAGACTCTCCAATACTTTGTTAATCATCCCAATCATCAAAATTTCTGAAAAAGCCAAGTCCTTGACATTGACATACTTTTATAGTATTAGAGGGCAAATCTTTTTTTTATAAAATAATTTCTTACTTAACCTATCTAATTTATTATGCTTACTAACATTTACATGTTACAAATTTTGGTTTCTAAATCATATTTAATCTAAATTTTATTAGATCACGAAGTTATATCTGATATGTTTGTGCTTCAAGGTCTACTTAAATTTTCACTAAGCAGAGGTTAACTGAGGTTAATAACCCTTCCTAAGGAAATAATACAGACCAGTTCACATACAACCCTAAAACTGATCAAGATTTTGTTTTCGAATAGTTGATACAGATCTGTGTGGTTAGTTTCAGAATAATATCAGATTGTTTACTTAGAGTAACTGCTGGCTCCTATTCTGGGTCACATTTTTGGTTTTTGTTTGCTCTACACTGGGAAAGGGACCAAAGGACTAAGCAGAGAACAAGAAACTTTGTTCATATGCCACTTTTAAAATCTAATGCTGTAGATAAACCCAATACTCTCAGTAGTAATATTTAAAAACTAATTCTTTTTCACAGCTTGAGCAAAAAAAAAAAACAAAAAAAAAAAAACAAAAAAAAACATACCATCATCTTTCAGGTCCCATACTCTCAGAGTTTTGTCTCTTGAAGCTGACACTAGGATCAAGCTCCCATCTGGAGCAAAAGTTAAATCTCTGACCACTTCAGTATGATCTACCAAGTTAAGGAGGAGTTTTCCTAAATGCAATGAAAGGGGAAAATAAGACAATGTTAATAATTTTTATCAGCTTCTACTTTATAAAAGTGTTCCTCACCATTTAGAAAGAAATAATGAGGAGAAATGGTTGGGTACTTCCTTAGCTTACCAAGTGTAAAATGACTTAGTGCTTTTACTATTACCTTTAAAGATTCACTATTTACATTGTTTTAAAATGAATGATTTCCAGGATAGTAAAGCTATATATATTAGAAAAATTTAAAAGGCAATTCCTGAAATGTATACAAACTCCTGGATCAAGTTAATTTAGTATCAAGAAAACCTACATTATCATTTCTAAATCTTTGTATAGTTTTTAAAATATAAAATCAAATTTTTCCTTGACCCTGGATTACTAATGAATGTCAAACTCCCCCAAAGATGCATGTTATCCCACATCAACTTAAATTTTCAAACATCATCCCAGTGAAAAAAATATACTCTATTCATCTAACACTGGAAGAGTATTGTTTTTTGTAAAAATCTATGTGCTTACCTTAAATTTTTCAAGAATCCAATGAAACTGAATGATTCATTATCCCCACTTAATGTTAGTATAATTTGTTGTGTATTGATGTATGTATTGTTTTAATGCTCATTTAAAAAAAATTCTTCCAATTTTTGAGTACAAACTATCAGTCACTATCAGAAACTGTTTTAGGTAGCGAGCAACACATTTACTTTTAATTGCCCAAAGAATGTAACTTCTAATCCCATCTAGTTAAGCTTTAGATAAAATGTCACTAAAACCTTCCAAAGGTTAGATGATTGCTGAAAACCAGATTTACCTTGAAACCTGTAAGATATCAGTCACTGAAAACTCTAAGAAAACACTTTGCTATTTGAGTTATAAAACTAAATTACTAGATGAAAGTGAAAATTAAACATTCCTTAGAAATGCTATAATATTCTTTGAAAAGTGACCAAGCAGTGTGAACTCTATTAACCTAAATTAAAACCATAACTAAAGATGCTATTCAGGCCAATTACAAAGACACACATTCACAGGACCAATTCTTGCTTTCAGTAAGTTAAAATCCTCAAACCATATATCCTACTGCCTATGATCAATACCCTACATCATAAAACAATCAAGTTTGCTTTTAAGACTATGATTCCATACCTGTATATACATCCCATATTTTGATACGCCCATTGTTTAACCCTGTGGCAAGGAGTAGTTGATCTTGTCCAAATCGAATCGATGCCATTCTATATTTACACAGCGACTCTGTTTTTCTGGTACTGAAGATCCAAAGGCAAGACTCCAGACTATATCACCACAGTCTATAATATGTTCACGAGGCTTATTTTTCTGAGCACCATCACTATTTTGTCTTGACAATCTCAAACTGCTTGAATTGGCGATATTCTTGGTGCCATGCAAAAGACTGGGGGTAGGAGGAAAGGTCAGAGTGAGATCTAGTTATTACTACTCCTATGGATACGAAATGATAAATGTCCGCTATAACAACCTCAATATCATTATAATGATATTAAATAACAATAGTATTCTATAAATGGGAAGGGAAAAGTTGTTATTAGCTATGAGGACATGACTGAATAAATTCAGATCAAAAAAATCCTCAGTGGCTGAAAAAAAGTTAAGTTCAACAGTAATTTTATAGCTTAATTGTTTCAAATTTTTCCTCAAAACTAATATATCAATTAGGACTCCTTTAATTCACCTGAAGTATTAACAAGCAAAAGAACAAAACCAAAAACTCCAACTTAAGATATTGTGAAGCTGACAACAGAAAATTACCTTTAAAAAAAACACACACACACAATAATTAGTAGTTTTCCCATACTTTCTAGACCTAAAACAATGTGTAATAAGGACATTAATAAATACAACCACACAGGTCAACTAGACACAAAAAAACATGGAAAGATTAAATTTAGCATGATACATTTTAGAAAAACTTTCAACAAATACTCAAACTCAAATTAAACCCAAGCGGAGGATTGTTAAGTACATAAAAAGTAATCACATGATCTATGCACCACCGTTATCTAATAAAATGTTGTGAAATTCAAAAGTGTCACATAACAAAGGTCACCTGACCTGGCACAACACAATGTATATACTATACCAAGGCACAATTACTTTGCCTTTTACTACACAGAAACACTTAAAGACACAAAAGTATCTGAGAAAATGTCCTACATGTGTAAGATTACACGATTCTTCTCACGAATTTTCCAATAAATATATTCAGCTTATGATAAAACACATTTACAACAGTCTACGAAGAAAAAACTTGAATACCAAAATCTTTTCATTACTCCACACAGAAAAAAAAACAGGAAATTCTACAAACGGACACAAAATACAAAAAGAAAAGAGCCTTACAAGTTTTTAAGGCACTGGGACCACGGAACAAGCTTTACTGTACGATGTCCTTGGGACCAAGCAAAGTACGAACCATCTGGAGCAAAAGCAACAGTCCAATTTTCACGACCACATTTCTTGTCAAAAGGAGCTGCTGGAGCTAAAAGTTCACCTATAGTACGTGATCTCGCTAAAAGGAAAGATAAAAATACAGGATATCATACATAACAAACAATGAATTTGAGACTGCTTCCATATTACTTTGGGATTTACTCAATTCCATTGAGTATTTCCTAAAGGGCAAACAGTGGACAATTCCATGTTTTTAATTTAGAGTACTTATATTTAGCATTCATAATAAAAGGTGATATATTAACAGTGTAAACAAGCACTTCTGTGTTTAACAAGCATGATTAATAAGCTCCTACGGTACGTGTGTGTGCAAACTCAGCTGAATTTCCTTAATTTTAGGAAGGGTCTTCATCAATGTATCATCAATGCTGTTGCTGTCTTAGGTTGGTCTTAGTTTCAAATTTTGCTATTCTTCCTTTTTAGTTCTAAGTTATTGTCAAGTTTATTTTCCTTATTATCTATTTTGTGGTCAGTTGTCTGGTCATCTCTACAGTGCATTTTTATGTTTTTGGCTTAAACTTTCCAACAACTAAACTTCCATATGTTCTATACATTCCAGTTCAAATAAGAACCACTTATACTCCTATTGCTAGAGCAGATGCATGCACAAAATCCCAAAATGTATTTGTTCAGTGACACTTCAAAACTCAACATGTGCTCCATCAACAGCTAGTGTAGAACCTGGTACATGACACATGCTCAGGACAGATTTATTGAACAAATATGATAACACATGCATAAGCTCCCATTCTTCAGTGATTTAAATATTTCACTGACCCATTCTTTGATACATTAACAAATAAGCTATGGTTTAAAAAGTAAACAAAGCTGAGACCTATTTTTTCTATATTTATAAAGATGAATATCTAATAAAGCTCATTCTAATTTGGTGCAGTTGAGATGATCAGAAATTTTCCTTTTGATGACTCAAAACATTCCTCCTTGCCACTCCACCCAATGAGTCCTGATTCTGACCTAAGAGGATAAGCCTAATCTTGTTCTCATATGACATTCATATAGTGAAGACAGCCAAGATTATCATCAACTAAACCTTTTCGTCAGGCTAAAATCTCTAGACCTTTCAATAATTCCTTAGATTACACAGCTTCAAGTCCATTTCCCATCTTCGCCTTCATCATACTTTCCTAGATAAACTCCAGTTAGTAATGGCCCTCATCAAAGTGGCACCCAAACCTAACACAATACTTCAGGTGTGGCTTAATCAAAGCAGCAGAACCTCCAACCTACCTCCACCTCACTTGTATCAATACAGCATAGGTGACATCAACTTCACTGGTAGTTAACATGACTTTCTTAATAATGAATTTATAAACAAGTGACCCTCCTACATCAGAATTTTTTTTTTTTAAATATACAAATGATTTCTGAAAGTGATTGCCGCTCCATGTTTCCTTACATTCCTTCAAGCCCATAGTCTTCTATGGTTATTTCACTAGGGTGTTTTATGTGTTTGGTCCCTGAATTATCAACCTTTACCTAAATTTTTTTTAACTTCGGTTTTTGTTTAACCACATCTATCTTTTAAATCTATAAATTTTAAAAGAAAAAAAACCCCACCAAAGTTCATAAATAAGAGAAACAGCTTTTTAAAATTCAACTGAAAAATGCAAGCATTATCTTACAAAGGAAAAGCCCCTGGTTAAACTAGACGAGTATACTTATGAAATTTCTATCTCGAAAAATAGATTGGCCCTTGCATTCCACTGCAAAAACATCTAGTAAATTAGACTAAAACTTACCTCCCCTAGAGGAAACATAAGCAAGACTAACTTTCCCACAGAAAACTAATTTTTTTTTTAAGTCTGTACTTTAGGATCACTTTATATTTTCTTTCAGAATCCAAAATCTTTAATAAGACAGTTTTTTTTCCTTCTTTTACCTTGACCACAATCACAAAACTCCTCTTATATAAAGAGTAGTTGGAAATAAATTAACTAAAAAATTGGTTCAAATAACAAAGACCATAAGCTAATTTATTCTTGAATATAAATTCAAGAAATGGGGCCACTATTAAAACAAAATTGCCAAATAAACAGTTACAAGTCCTGTATTAATAATTACCTGTTTCTTTTCTTGTTAACAGGTTTATCAAATGATCTTCACATTTTAATCAAATGGATTTAAGCACTCATTTAAATACTTGGTGGTACAATATTATAAATTAGCATGAGGTTTATAATAAAGTGCCTTGAAAAAAATGTTTTATAGGTTAAACTTTTATTATATTACCTGCAACTGTTTAATGTTAGTATCCTAAGGTGACTTAATGACCCTGTATAAAAAAAAGCTGCCTGCCACAGGAAATCAGCCATAGATACACTACATTATTAATATCTATACAGCAGTAACACATCATCTGAGTCACTGCTGAACCAAGCAAACCAGATTTAGCTCCTTCTTCACATTCCTGCCTGCAATTTCATAACCAGAAAGGGAGGATCCGTGATAGTGCTTTGTGAAAGAGGGCACTAGCTCAAGGCAGTAACTCCCTGTCACAGACTTCTTCAATTATTCATGAAATATTCTCTCTCCTCTTTCAGTACCTACTTGAGAACTCAAACACACCCAAGAAAGGGAAAAAGTAAGTCCTTACCGATATATACAAAGCAACAGAGAGATTACTATTTAACTTTGTATCCAAACGATCCTTCAAAAAAACAAAAAGTTAGAAAAGGCCAAAGTTCTTTTAGATATTTGGCACTTATCTAGTAACTTTATATTATATCCAGGAAATAAGAGATATGCAAAATATACCAAAATATTAAATTAATTAAAAAAGACACTTAGTGGATAGACAGCTCTACCTTACACAGATATGCTAAAAAGCTCTAGCCCTTGGAAAAGAGGACTGAAAGTTTTCAAAATTGTTCAACAAGATGAAGTAAAAACAGAGATAAACAAAAGGCAAAAGGCTCATCTGTGATACTGTGTAACAGGTGGGAAAAAACCCACTGGACTGAGAATAAAAACTTTTGAGTTCTGTGTTCTACCTCAGGACATAAATTTTATCTTCTCTGTATGTTTAAAATAGTTATTAAATCAAGGGTTAAAGTCCATTCCTCACCTGCTATTCAACCTTATCTCTAAGAGAACTAAAACCCAGAATTCTAAGATAGCTGTCTCTAGATAGAAGTCACCCACAATACAGGACAGATGGCATTTTGGCTACTTCAGCTTCTCCCTTTCTCTACAAATAATACCTCCTTCATGTACTTAGTAAAGGCACACATTTAGTTGAAGAACGGTGAAATGCAAAGCCTCTCAACTCCGGAGCCACCTCCAATTTTCAATTGATTAACACATTAAGTTCTGTGTTGGTTTGTTTTTTATTTTTATTTTTTTTTGGAGGGGTGGGGGATGCTAAATCTATTTTATTTTTTAAATAGAAAGTGTGTATATTTAAGGTGTACATCATGAAGACTTGGTAAGTTTGAAGTTGTGGGTGTTTGAAGCACCCACAACTCCCTCAAAAGTCGTTCCAGCTATTTTCCCTTAAGAGGGCTTAAATAATGTGAGATGCTTTTAAACTGAGCCACTGAGTAGGTAGGTCTTGACACACAACCTTTAAAATCTATTCTTATCCTGCCTTCAGCGAGGCAGGTCTAGCCACGAAAACCAGTTTTTAGACAGCCTCTTCAGTTTGCTCTTCAGTACAACAGCTTTTCTTCTGTTACTCCACCCAATCACTCTGCTCCTCCCTGCTCTAATGTGTAAGGAAGATAATTCTGAGTCTCCTCCCCTGAACCACTACCTTTCTTAACGCCATATCATTTTTTTTAAATATTGCTTTTGCCAGGCTGATGGCAACTCTTTGGGAGCATTTCTCGTTAAAGAGTGGTTGGTGGTCACGAGGACCCCTCTTTTCATTACAGCTCAGAACACACAAGTTAGTTTACTTTTCGCAACGTAAACTTCAGAGTCCCTGAGACTTGCCCAGCACTCGCCTGCCCACGCGGGGCCCCAGCCACTGAGCCCAAGAATCCCAGGATAATGGCCTCGCACGGACCTCGCAGGAGGAAATGGGGGTCCCAAAGGGTGTGTGTCCGCGCCAGGCCATACAGTCACTGGGACCCTAGCGACTCGGCGCCCAGGTTCCCCTCGACCCTAAGATTCGCGCACTGCCACCCTCGGTGCCAAAGGCAAGGTAGGTGCTGCATCAATGATGATTCCACTTACCCCTCGGCGACACCCACTCTCGGCGCCGCTTCCTTCTTGTTCACTCCAGGGCTTGGCCCAGGCTCACCCTACTTCCCTCAGACTCAGATATTTCCTCCAAAGCCCCCTTGGCGGAGTCCCCGCCTTTCCGACGCCCCCGCGCACTCACCCACTGTCCCATGCCTCACCGATCTCTTTCTCGTTGACCCTCGGGGAAAGCTGGCCATCTATGGGGTACCGTCTGATTCCAGGGGCGAGATGCGGACGCAGCCACAGAGAAAGGAGCGGCGAGCGCTGAGGGGCGTGACGGAGCTCGGTCCCTCCCGGTCCCGGGGACGAAGGGGAGGGGCGGGGGCGGTCGCGGCGGCCTCTGCCCTCTGCCCCAGGAAAGCTCCGGAAGGCCTCGGACCTAACTACGGAGTCAAACACAGACAATAGACCCTGGTCTTTGCCTCTCGCCGAGGGACCGAGGCGCCTTAACCAGCGTTGTCGACTGCAAACGAGACTCTGGAGACAAAATGGCGGCCGGCGTCGACAAAATCAGGGCGGTGGGGGCGGTGCCTCGTGACGTCACCGCCATAGGCTCCGCCTTCCGACGCTCGGGACGTGAGGGCCTGGGCTCCGCACCCCGCCCACCCGCCGGGGGCTTGCGGGTCTTCTCCGGCGGGATCGCACGCGCGAGAGCAGGAAGAGCGAGGAGGCGGGGGCAGAGGGGAGGCTGCAGCTCCAGCCCAGCCAAGGCCGGACCGCTGAGCAGGAACCTACTGACTGTTTAACTTGGTTTTGTTTTCCCGGGCTGGGCCCCCGGCTTGGTATTTATAAGTCGAAGTGCCTTTGAAAAGACAAACCGGGAATTGTATAATACATATTAGTCCACAGCTTAAAGATTGCATGTAATTTAAACTACCTGAACTGAAAAGAACAAAAAAGATAGTTCAGATTTTAACTCTATTTGACCACCGCTCCAGCCCTCATGTGCTGGAGGACTGGAGATTGCACTGATGAAACAAAACAAGCGAAGAACAGCACTATGCACCACACATCAGGCCGCAATCGTTCTGACGCGAGGCCGCCGGTTCTAGGAAGGACCGGGCGAAAAGGCGTGAGGAACAGAGAAACCCAGGCACAATGGCATCCCACGTCACCACAGGACATCCCAGGGCTGCCTTTGACCTGGCAGGTCTCCGCAGCTTCGCCTGCCTCCTGGCTGCAGTAAGTTTGGTGGCCCGCGGTGCCCTGACCTCTGGCCAAGGCTGACCCCACCTTGTCAGCTCAAAAATGGCCCTTCCTGCTCCGAGGTCTAGGCTCCAGAAGGCAGCTATTCACAAAGCGAGGCTGATAAATGTGTCGGTGTCTGCCAAAAGCCAAGTTAGTGCTCTTTTATAGGTGACATATTTGCATCTTAATGGGCCCCTCTGAGGACTTCAAACCTTGATCCAAAGGAGGACATCTAAAGCTGGGAATTTGAAATACGTGGCAGATTCTGATGGAAGAGGAGTTGTGTAGCCAAACTCTCGAGAGATCTCAAATCACAACACGTAGGGTGTCTACTTCATTTTTTTCTTTGCATGAGTGATAATTCTTCCAACAATGAAATATTTTATAGCAGAAATAAGAACTCACTCCTCTCTTTTAAAAAATCACTTTGTTACATTTAGTCAACATATTTTATGATGGCTTACTCTATACCAAGCACTGGGGCTAGTTATTAAGCATTTAGAGTAGAACAAAAGAAATTTTTTAATGCATCTTGTAGGTCATAAACCAACATTTCTAATTCTTTTTAACCAACTGCTGTTACCTGTTTACTTGTACTATACCATACAAATTCATGGAAAATACCAGCTCTTGAGTGTCTGTGAATTATTTTGGTGGCTTTTTAAACAATTGTTTAATTCCACTGTAGTTTATTCCTGCTAACCAACAAACTTCCTGATCATTTTCTCAACTGGCAAAGCATGACAGTGGAATGAAAAATAATTCTATGATCTGTGTACTCATTAGTGATCATATGGAATATTTATTGGATTTGTGTTACATACTAGGCACTGTGCCATATAAGTGCTTTTGTGAATTAACTCATTTTACCCACATCACTATGAATAGTGTATTAACCATTCACATTTTATGGACACGTAGTATCTTGACAGCAGTCACAGAGCTACAAGTTGGCAAAGTGCTAGATTTGCACCCATACTTGTCTGACTGCCCTGCCCTACTTCCATGCTACCTTGTCTCTCATAAATGAAACCAAGCTTGAAAAGCACATATATGCCTTGTATTTCATATCTATCATTTCATTTTAATGTTAAATCTAAATAGTCATTGTACCTCCTGAATATCCCACAAAGTTAGGATTCTTCAGAGTTTCATCCTTGGCCCACAGCTTTCTTCTGCTTCCATAGTCTCCCTGGGTTATGTCAGCCTCTTTTGGATTGAATTACCAGCTGTGTGTGAAGATTCTCAAGCCCAGATCTGACTTCTCTCTTGAGCTTAAAAGTTACATATTCAAATATTTAACAATAAAGCTCAACATGTCAAAACTGAGCACATCATCTTCTCTCCCAAAATTGCTTCATCTTCTCTATCCTTACCTTAGTGACCGTGACCACCCAGTCATTCACCCAGGTCAGAGGCTGGAGTATCCTTAGACTCCTCTCCATCTCTTTCAACTCTGTAAATTGACCAGTCCACAAGCCCTGCCAGTATTTGATCTTAACCTGTTCTAGAGTCTGCCCTCTCTGTTCCAGCTCAGCTGCTACTTCCTTAGTTCAAGATCTTGTCATTTCACACTTTATAACCCTCATACCTAAGAAACCACCTTGGTGTATTTTCTTCCAGTCTTTTAAAAAATTTAGCCATGTATCCTTGGGCAAATTATTTAGTTTCCTATGTCTCAGTCTTCTCATCTATAAAGTGGGGGTAGTAATAATACCTACTTCATAACTTTGAGGCTTAAGTGAGCTAATACAAGAAAAGCGTTTAGAACAGGGCCTGACACAGTGTCAGATACTAAGTGTCAGATATAAGCGTTAAATACTCTTTTTATATATAGCAATCCCAGCTAAGTGCCAAATTGAAAGATCAAATTCTCCTAAAAAATAAGGATTGCTGAAGAACCATAAAAATAGTATGAATTATATGTGTAATCAAAATAATAAATAAAAATTCTGGAAAGCATTCATTTTCAAAACAAAGCTGACCCTACCACTAAAAACCCATTCCCTTAAATCTCATTCTTGGATTATCCAGAAAACATTGCTGCTGTGTCATGGATTTGAATGTGAGATCTTTCTATTGACGCCTTTACTTGCTAGTTAATAGGTCATAATTTTTTTTTTTTCCGGATGAAGAATTTCTGACTGATTTCCAAAACTCCTCTATGTTATTTCTCTTCAAGTTCTTTCATGGTTTCCATATAATTTTGCTCTCTGAATTTGTTCTTTCCTTTCTATGAAATGAATACCCATGATATAATGGAAATGTTTCTTTTTCTCTACTTGGTTGTAGGTTCCCAAGGACCATGATCTTTCTTTATTTTGGAATCATTTTAAGGGTTCTTTGCACATAATAGATATTCAATAAATGTTCATTGAATGAAATTAAAGTGTATCTTTCATCTAACTTCCTAATAAGGTATTTGAGGTTAATTTAGAAAGCAAGTTCCTATTACTGTCCCTACAAAAATAAAGAGAAATGAAATGAGGAAGTTTACTAGTAGGAGAATTCAAAGAGTGAGGTAATTGTGGATTGAAGCCAATAAAAAACATATTGATGATTTTGCTTATTAGTTTTACATGGAAAATTAAGTATTGGAGAGATCACCTCCAATATTAGTTAAAAGTCTTCAAGACTAAGTATTAAACTAATTTATCAGAGACATAGAATCATTTTCAGACTCATAGCTGGAAGAGACCTTAGAGATTGTACAGTGTAAACTTATTTTACAGGGGATGAAACGATGTCAGGTTGTACAAATGACTTTCTCACATTCATACAACTAGTTAGTGGAAGAATGAAGATGCACAGTTCTGCTCATAAGAGCTCAGCTCTTTTCCTATTGCACTTAGTTCTTTTAGCATAAATGTATTATTGTTATATGATTTCCCCAAGAGGAATATACCATAAGTTAATGGAAAGACGTGTCTTTTCTTTTTTTTCTTGCTCTTTATGGAAGACAAAAAGAGGTATATGCCCTGGCAAATATAGTGCCAGCAGCAGGTGCTCAATTTACTCCTTTTGAATTAATTAAGCTTTTATATGATTAAATGTGACTCTTCTTGGCCTCATGTTCACAAGGAGCCACTTTTTATTTATTCATTAAATATTTATTGATTACCTACTATGTCCCAAATACCATGTTAGGAGACTTTCAGCTTAGTGTCTATATATAAAATTTACTGTGAGATGGTAAATATCTCGATTACAAAAGAAAGTGAATTCTCAGCTGATCTATTTCCTTTTTACAGATGCATTTGCAGTTCATAGAATTTTGATGCTAAAGGGAGCTTAATGTTACCTTGAACTCATTATCAGCAAATGCAAAGTGATGACCAGAATAAATGTCATCTCCTTCTTTCCATTACAAAGAATTTCTTCATTTATATTGCAGTTTTGGAATAACATATGCATTAGTTAAATTTAGGAATGTTAATAAAATGGAGATCCATGTTTCTTCTGAATTAGATATCAAAATGCCTAAAAGGGAATATGAGAGAAAATAGGATAGAAAGACAGAGCCACTGATTTTTAGACAAAAAAAAAAAAAAAAAGAAAGAAAGAAAGAAAGAAAGAAGAAACAGAAAATACCTTAATCATCTCCTTCAAATTACAGAATATTGGAACCAGAAGGATCCTTGGAGACCGCCTAAGCAAGCCCTGTAAGTTTCCAGATGAAGATGCTGAGGCTCAGAGAGGTTCAAGTGACTTTACCAAAATCGTACAGAAAGTTACTACCAGACTAGAATCCAGGTATCCTGATTCCCTATCTCTAAGGCCAGTGCTTCCTAAACTTCAGTTATTTGCAGACTACCTTTTCAATTTGTCTGAACCCATGCCATCTGTATTAGTATTATATTAGTAAAGATATTACTTAATATTTTTTATTTGTCAAGTCATTTTTAAATTAACTATATAAAAATGTCCTAATATGTAATGTATTTTAAAACTTCAATTTATTTCAAAGAGAAAAAATTTTTTTTTACCATAATAGAAAACTAGTATTGTTTGCTATATTAAGAAGATACATGTAAAAATTAAACTTGGGAAATATTTCTAAATTCCACTAACTACTCCTCTTGCTGAAGGCATGGAGTCTGAGGTTTGCTCTCTTTTTAAAGAGAGATATAAGCAAGTGTGAGAGACCCAAAATGAGAATTATTTCTTGATATAATCAAATACAATCAAAAGGGAATAATTTTCTATGTCTTTTATGTCATTTTTACACTGCAGCTGATTTCCACCTAAAATTATTTTTGTATTCCACCAGCAATTCATGTACCCCTCATGTTGGGAGGGGACACTGCCCTACCCAATAATAGTATTTACTGAAAATGTGTTTTTACTCTGAACATTCATCTTTGAGTAAGGTTGTATTTTATAAATGTCAATTGCCTCTTATCTTTAAACTGTGTCTTAAGGACTTAGATTGTTATTTTCTTATCCCGCTGAGGAATGAATGGAGTTCCAGAGAGGTTTTGAGAATTATACCCAGCAGTGATAAGTATGACTGGGTCTGGGTGAAGGGCAAATAAACTAGGAGCTTAAATTCCTGATAAGGATTTGGCCAACTTCCTCTCTTCCTTGATGTGATCTGGGAATCTAGGAGTTGTGCAATCCAGGTTTGCTCTAACTGTCCAGCAAAGGGCTGAAGAGGGAGGGAAAAAAAGGCTGACTTTCATTAAGCTCTGTCTGGCCCTTGCAGGTTAGCTCATTTAATCTCCCCAGCAAATATAGCTCAGTTTCACAGATGGGGAAATAGTGTCAAATAGTCTAAATAACTTTTGCAGATTCATACACGTATAGTAAGGAGGCGGAGAGCTGGGATTCAATCTCCTCTTCCTGATTTCTTAAGCTCTTATATTTCATTGACACCATGAAATTATCGATTTGGAGACCTTGGTTTTAGGGTGATTTCCCCACAAAATTGAAAAATAATACTGATTTAAAATCAAAGGATTCTGAACCATTATCTTTACCTCTTTTTGCCCAGTCATAGGCTTTCTTAGTTTTCTTATCACCTTACACAGGAGCACCAGTGGATTCTCATAACAGGCCTCTCATTCTCTCTCTCTTGCCTGTATAAGTACCTGCACAAGTACCATTTGGGCCTTATTTTATATTGTGTCATACTGTTACGTTATTTGAGCAATGACAAAATTTGAAAATTGGTTTTAAAATTTGACCGAAATTAATGCTATTAAGAGTCCAACATAAACTAGACAATTTTTTTCATATGTAAAAATAATCCATGTTAAAAGATAATTTATAAACTGGTCAACTTGGCTATCTCCTAAATTTTATTAGGAAGGCTTTTGGTGAGGGGTGAGGGGATATTGAGGGGAATTGTTTGGAGGGAGGTCATTAAAAGGGAGACTAACAGGCTAAACATGGAAAGAGGGAAGAGATCTTAATAACCAGGAGCTCAGAGGGACTTGGGGATGAGGAGCAAAGTGTGGGGAAATAGAGATAGGAATGGTAGAGAGTTGGGTGGGGAGAGGGAACAGGAGATGACACACGGGGAAGGACAGAGATAGTTTTTCTCCTTTTTTTCAACTCCTTAGCCTGACTGCTCTACCTGCAACAGCCCTTAGGGCCTTTCTATATTCCTTGAGTTGGTAATGCGTTCAGCCAGGTAAAAGATGTAGCATTATTGCTCCTTTTGGCTCTCTTTGGCTCTCTTTGGCCCTCCTCCAGCAGCCTGATGCATTGGAGAACATCATAATCTCACATTTCAGCAGGTCATTCACAGACACTGCCTCATGCAACCTCTGTGAATGCCCTGCCCAACAGTTCTCATGTTGCTGAGGACATGGTGCTGCCATCTCCATGGCCCACCCTCTCATATACTCTAATGCAGAAGTTTTGTAAAGAATCTGGGGAATACCTTTGAATGGGGCAATAAGGGTTCAATTTTTTTCAAGTTTATTTATTGAAATATAGCCAATAGTTAATGGACCCATTTGACATTAGAAGCCAGCAAGTGACATGTCCCTCTTACTTCTCAATGGCTTGTCTGATGCAATTATTGATTTTGGACAGTTTACTTAACATTCGTTTCACCCCCAACATGGCTTAGTCCACACAACACACACACACATACACACACACACACACACACAGATTCTAATCATTGTTTTTGAAGGGGGGTCAATAAACATAAGGGTTGTGGCATTTAAAAACCTGGGACCTGCCCTCATATTGATGTCTTGTGATATTGTATAACTTGTAATTATTCTACCATTGGAGATATTTTAACATCATTGATATGTAGTTTGGAAGATTATTTCAGAATCACAGGGCAAGTCATAGTGGTGTCCTTGAGTCAATTACTAAGATATCAGTTGAAACCTTTCATTGTTGGCCAAGCTCTTGACTTACTGTCTTGGAAAAAATGGTTTCAAATAACACCTCTAGGAGGGAATTAAAGCTCAAGGTAGGTGAGAAGGCATAACGAGAGATTATAGTTCTACAAATGAGCTTGTCTTTAGGCCCAGGCAATTTCCATCCCAGGGTTCTAAAAGTATCTGCAAATATGATCATGAAGCCAGGGTAGCAACTCTTTGATGAGAAGTCAGGAAGAAAAGGTGTTAACTGAATGTGTAACTGGTTGAGGAATGATACCCAAAGGGGTTGATAAACAGAATGAAACCAACCTCTCTGTGAGAGAGATTCCTTGGGGAATCAGGAATCAGGAAGAAGAACAATCATCAGTCAGAAGGAACCACAGTCTGGAAAGCACATTGTTGGGTTTAGTGGCAGAGTTCTGTGGGAAAAGTCCAGAATTTGGGTCTCTCTCTTCCTGACCATTCACATGATTTAGAGTACACAGCCTTCTGTTGCACTCATAGAAATACTTGATGGAAAAAAAAGAGACAGTATCTATAACAAGCTTTAAGTCTCTAGAAGGAAAAACTGTATGAAGGCATAGGATAGTATTAGAATACTTTTTATTTAGCTTTCAAGCTTCACTGAATTAATTAGAAATTTATGTAGCTGGAATTACCAAATGTTTGAGAAATAAGTTGCCAATTGTGGAGGAACAAGAAGTTCTAAAATGGATATATGTGAATTAGTAAGGTAATACCTGTTTTATGGCTTTGAAACAGGACTAGCAAAGCTGCTGGAAATGCAGTTTGTTCTTCTGCCAAAGAGGAACCATTTCTCTAGAACTTATCCTTGCGTCTTTCTTGTTGTTTTCCTCCCAACTTTATCTTTTGTTTCTCTTTTTAAAAATTTGCCATCCATCTACTTCTTTGCAGAGAAGGGGGGTGGATACTGCAAAAGGATTAACTACCTAATTTTTTTCACCATTGCCTTGACTTAAAATATTCCCGATAATCTGAAATCATGTTTCTGTGTATGAACTTGGGTAGAAAACAATAAATGCTGAGAGAAAGGTCAAATTGGAGATGTGGAAGAATTGACAAGGAATTGAATCCAAATGCTTGAGTCATGAGAAGGAAATGAATGAGGCTAAGATATAATCAAGCCATGTGAGGGACTGGTTTTTTCTTAAGTGAAAATTGTTGTTTAGGGCCATTACTATACCAGTCCCAGGACTCAAGGCTCTTTAAGTATATGAAATTTAGCTCTGAGAGGAGCTGCTTCCTCCTGTATTATCTTGTTTCAATAACTTCTTGGGTTTGGATTTGTTTGATACACTAGTTGTAGATAAAAGGAGGTGGAGAGGAGGAGAGGACAGAGGAGCCTGAGATTATGTTGCCAAGATTTTCATTTTGTAGCAAATGACTCTTAAAGAAGGAAGAGCTCATTCTCTTATTCCTTTAAATCTTACTGTTTCATATTCCTCCCCAAACTTGACCTTCCCTTCAACTTGTATTGGAGTCTCTCCAGAACTAAATTCTATTGTCTCACTGAAATGATAACCTTTCCTGTTTCCTTCCTTCTTGCCTGCTCTATTACAAATAGGCGGCATGGACTTACTTTTCATTACAACTTTCTTGTAACTAATGTTTATTTTTACCAAAACATTCCATGCAATTAGTTTAGGGAGTCAAATAATGCTTAAAAAACAAACAAACAAGCAAGCAACAAACAAACAAACTTCAACCAAGAGCAAGGGCTCCTAATGCCCTCAATTTCCATTCCATCATTGTTTCCTGCCACTCAGAGCAATCACTTAACTAATTAAACAGATCTTTTCTGACATTTACCTCCATATCTCTAAGAAGTATATGTGTATTATCTCTTTTTACTTTGTCATATAGCAATATTATAAGTTAGGCAATTGTGAAAAGCTTAAAGATGTGTATGAGCTATTCGTCTGGTCAAGTTTATTGTTCTTCAGAATTCAGATATTAAGTTTAATCTAGTTATTCTTCAAAGTACAAAATTTACATAATCAACCTACAATACACCATTCTGAATGATAAAGTTTTTTTTTAAGTGCAAAGCCCAAGAGGATAATGCATTTATCAAATTATAAAATCAGTATAATGTCATCAGTCAAGATTCAATCACAGAAGCAAAACCTCATAAGGAACTGTGTGTGTGTATCATATATTTTTGAAAATCATCTTTATAAATAAATAGTTCTAGATTCAAGTCTCCATCCTGCCCCCTTACCAAGAGAACAATGGAAAAGTCATCTAACATACTCAGGACCATGTGGGAAAAAATGTTTGTAAGAGTAAAAAAGAATAGTAGTATTTAATCCCTGGAAACTACCTAGAAATCCATCATTAGGGATATTTGCCCAGCTTATTTTTCTTTATCCAAATCAAGGTAACTGCGAGATAAGCTGAAGTGTCTGAAATTGCATCCCCTAGACCATAAAGCAGTAAAATGTAGCAGAATTAAACTTCTAATTCAGAGTTCTTTTATTTCCAACCAGCACCTTATTTAAAAGAAAACAAATGCTTCCAAATGTACTGCTTCTGTAATACTCTGCTGAAGTTGATCATAATAAACACAAAAACAAGCATAGCTATGAACTGAATAAAGGATATTAATCTAATTAATAAAATTGTATTCTCCCAATCCACTACTTTGTATAAAATTAGATAACAAAGAATTACAGTAATTGTGTCACAAAGATAGAAGTAAGATTTAAATTACAGGAAGTTTTAAAAATAGTTTTAAATATTCCTTCTGGTGACAGATAATACCCATCAAACTTCTTTCTCAAACTCCTTTTCTCTGGACCCTAAGATATGCTCCATTTTTCTTGCCTTCTGGGTTTTGAGGGGGTTCTGGCAGGGTTCAGCTGCATGGTTGTTTCCCAATGGGTTCATCTTTCGATGTTATGGATATTGCCTCCATTGTTCTGTGAGAGCTCCTATTTCTTCAGACCCCACAACTCTTCTACTTTTTATAGTGAACATCATGGGGTATTCATCCATGTTCGGTTGAGGATGGGGCTGGGAGAGAAGTGCCCTGAGGTTTTCTAGACTCAGCAAAATCTTCCATACGATCCAATGTCTTCATTTGTCCATGTACTGTACATCTTGGAGTATTATTAACTGCCAAGACTTCTTCTAGACTCACAGATTTAATGAGCTTACCTTTCAAAGACACTGAATTTGCCCCTATTTGCCATTTTAAAAAGTGATTAAAATTAGAAGTGTTTTAATGATTTCTTTCAAATTGAAATGCTTAAAATAGCGCATATGAATAAAAAAGCCAAATTTAATAGGCGAAATAGTTTTATTATGAAATAGCAAAGATAGCTATAATTTCACTGTGAACTAGAAAACGTATTACCAATAACATTTCTGACTGTCCACAAGTATTAATATATAATCTTTAAAATAGTCTACAGAAGTTTAGCATGTCTCTCCATGACATCCAGGCTCTCAAAGGTCAAAGCAGTTTGCAGATGGGGTCTCAAAAGGACAATGCCAAGATCACCTTTGGGATTAACACCCAGAGCCTCTCCTCTAGGCTAGCTGGCCTACCCTGATTTCTTTAAGCAAGAAGAGCCAAAATGATAGTCTCGTTTAGCTGGGGGTGGGAAGAGGAAGAATAGGCAAATATTCAGGGAAAACACACAAATTCTTCTGCGGCCATAATTTCCATTTATCCCTACTCAGGAAAAAAAGAGAAAAGAGTAGCAAACACTTTCTCTGTTATGTTTCTCCAATTGTTTTCATTGTGTTTATTAAAACCAACTTTGTTTAAAATTCTTATCCAAATTTCTCTGAATCAGCACATGTACTCAGTTGCTTTGCATAACCAGTGCCTTATACTAGCTATGTTTCACCATGATGTATCTAAGTTACATCTTTCTTTGCTCTGAAGCTTTAGATTGACCAAACTAACTTTTCTTTTTAAATGCAAGCTGTGCTTCCCAAGAAGAGCAGGCTGTGTAATTCTGTTTAAATATTTACATTGGCACCTTTAAAAAATGTGGTGCTGTCTTTTAGGGGCTTTGTTAATGGAGGCTTAGAAAACCAGGCAGCACCACTAGTGTTCCCTTGTTATGATGAACAGAAGTTTCAATGGACAGAGCAAGGAGTAGCTACAAAGGTGAGCGAATCTGAGTGTCGATTTTAAGTAAATTATTTGGTTTTAGGTAGTTCTAAGAGAAAGCCCTTTCTTCCCACCACTATTGCATTATTTTCCAAGCAGCTGAGTCCCTAAGCCAAGAAACTGCTGGCTAGAGATCGCCTCTGTTGTCACAGTCTTCCCAGTAGACATGGTTAGGAGCCAGAAATGAAGCTTAATAAGAGCTCTCTTGTATGTTCTCTGCTGCCCTGGCATGGCCTTAAAAGGGTGTGGATAGTCTTTCCGCAGCAGTCCACATTGAGACAAAAAGTAACCCTGGTTCATCTCTTACCCCACATACTGCCTTAAAAAGATTCTAAAGGATGCCATTAAAGATATAAAAAAAGGATGAAGCTAAAAGGATGAAGCTAAGTCATGACACCTCTCCCTGCAAATTTAATAGCCCAGCCTTCTCAACCAACAGCAGTTTAACCAGCAAGAGGCTATTACTTTACAAAGTTGTCTGTTAGACCAGTGGGAATAGAAATACCAGATGATTCCCCTGTAGTTAGTTCTGGAAGAGGAAATAATTATCTTTTCATTCATTGTATGGGCCTAGTATAGCCTCAAGAGCTAGACCAGAAGGGCTGAAAGAAATGCTTCTAAAAACTTCTCCAGGAGGTTGCCCCAGCTCAGCTGCATTTAGTAGGACAACTTCCCCATGATCTCAATTATAGTATTAGGAATCTTCTTAGTCCGGTGGGATCTCCTTCGGGTGTTCAATGAGCCCTTTCTCTGCTTTGTAGTTTGAGCTTTAGCAGAATTCAAAACGGCTGATGATAAAGCAGAGAAAACCCCTAACAAGGCCAAGACAAAGGTCGATCCCTATTGTAGAAAGCTGCTTGGCAGTTTCCAGTCTGTTATGTTCATCAACATCTGAACTCCCTGAGGACTAGCCATGGATGTGTGGGAATAACTGCTGCCAAGCCCGCCAAGAGTCCCTCAGCATAGAGGCTCTTGAAGAGGCAGGAAACACATATCACAACACTAAAACTGAAAAAACATTTGCCACGCACAGAGATTCAGGACTCTCATTAAAGCCACAATTCCCAATGGTGGTAACCTTTGACACGAATCTCTAACGAGGAAGAAGAAAGACAGGGAAACTCAAAAGATGCCTAGATTCCTTGTTACCTCATGATTGAGTTGATGAAGAGGGCAACTTTATTCACGTGTCTAGTACCAGGGCTGGGATGTCTAGAACAGCTAAGGGCTGGGCAGCATTGCCATCTCTCTTCATGTGCCTAGCATGGACTTCCTCACAATACGATTGTCTCAGGGGACTTCGATTTCCCCAGAGCAAACATTGTAACAAACCTGGGTAAAAAGTGCAAAGCTTCTTATGATCTGTCTTTTAAAGTCCAGAACTTCACTTCTGCCAAATTCTATTATTCAAGAAGTCATGAAGGTCGGCCCCCATTTAAGGGGAGGGAATTTGACAGTACCTGTTGAAGGGGGAGGGCATGGTCACACTGCAATCAGCCTGTGAGGTGGGAGATATTGTGTAGCTATCTTTGGGAAACACAATTCGCTGTAGAACTCTCTAATATTGGTAATTCTAGTGCCCTCTACTTCTGTAGGGAAAAACTAAAATTTGACCTTGGTAATTCTGTTTGAGGAAGCTGGAAATTTATTAAGCTTTCAAACCAACCAAATTTCTGCATTTGAGTTTTAACCATATTTAAGTGTTACTATGACATCAGAGAGGCTATTGATTCTGAAATCGTGGACTTTGATTGAGTTGGCTTTTTAAAAAATACCAAACACCGTTTGGATTTTAAATGTTATAGACATTATAGTAACTAATTCAATGACTATAATGGTCAAAATTTTAAAAGATGACAAAGTACAGAAAAAGCAGCACCCAGAAAATTCTCTTGTACAACTAGCTAGAGACAACTTCACTGAGACTCAATAAGACTCAATGAGTTTGATCTCCATTGTTGAACTTGGAGGAATAAGTCCAGGAAAACCAAAGTCATTATAGCCAATCTCCTTGCCATCATCTTTTGAGAATCAGTCTGCAGAATGGGACTTATACCTATAGTAAACGCAGTCACTGGCACAGAACAAAGACCATGAGTAGGGGTGGATGGGGGGTGTGGAGGAGGTGGGAAGATCCAGACATAGGTACAAATAAAGGTTCAGTCTGGAGTGTAGTCATCAAATTAATAGAGTCTGCCGGGAGACAGGCAATGCAAAATGGTAGGACCACTGAGTGGGACATAACAGGGTAGATATTAAGGAGTCCCCAGACAGCAGGACACCACAAAAGCCCAAGATTCAGGGGCAGTGCTCAGATTCCCATGAGAAACTAAATTAAACTTGCAAAAGGAAAGGACACGCAGTTATCTGAAGCAAAACAGGATTAATACCAGTTAAATATCAGTTATGTTCTCTTCTGCCTAAGGTTATGACTGGTCCTGGCAGCAGAGGTAGAGCTGAGGTAGAAATCAGCTGATTAGATGTGGGGGTCCTAGGAGGCCTATTCAGGGCACAAACTAAACCTTATTTGGTCAGAAACAAACACATTGACTCTCAAAGATTAGTGCGCACCAGAATCACCCACCTGGTTTGTTTAAAGGTCACATTCAGAACTCCATTCCCAGTGCCTCTGGTTCGGTGTATCTGGAATGCGGCTCAGGCACCTGTGTTTTTCACAACCCCACCAAGTGATTCCGCATTTTGAGAGTGACGGGAAGTGCAATTTTTTCCACTTGATTTGCAGTCTCAAGAATGATGAGGACTACTGAATTAAGGTTTCAGCTCACAAACAGAACGGTTAGAATTTGTGAGGATTTAAGAGGGCCCTCAACATAACTGGGCTTGGTGAATCATCAGTCAGAAATGATCCCATTTCACAAGTTTTGCTTTTTAAACAATTGCAGCAGAACTGTAACTGCCACATAAGAGGTTTGAAATATAACTAGGAGCATTTCACATCAGTAAAAAATTTTAAGCATTCAAGAAGTTTCCCAGCTTGATTATAAAAGCTGCACATTTGAAAATAAATAATTTTTTTCTTAAAGTAAAAAAACTCTTGTAGGTGGTAGAGAATTAAAAATTTAGATAAGCGAAAATTATATTTTTAAACATCCATAGTTCTATCACCCAGAGATAACCACAATTAAACACTTGGTGTATATCTTTCCAGCCTTTGCCTAGACAAATATATTCATATTTGGGCTTGTTTTTCTCCCCTTTGTTTTGATAAGTGGGATGGTATTGTATATGCCTGGATAGTGGTGGCTGTTTTTAAAGCTTTTGTTTTAGAACCAGGCTCTGAGGTCACTCTGTTCCTCTTAGACCCTGTGGTCTTTCATCTCTTAACATCTTGGCTTCCTTCTTCTGTATTGATTGGCTGTTATTTTGTGACCCAAATTACTGATAGATGCAACAACACGTATGAATTTCATAGGCATTGTGCCAAATTATAGAAGCCAGAGAAATACATGCTGTATGATTCCATTTACACAAAATTCTAGAAAAGACTCAAGTTATCTATAGTGGTTGTGTGGGTATGGAGTGAAGGAGCTGACTGCAAAGGGTCATGAGGGAACCTTTGGGAGTAATTAAAAATGTTCTATATCTTGATTATGGTGGTAATTTTGTGGGTGCATACATTTGTCCAAACTCATTGAATTTAAGATGGCTGTGCTTTGTTATATGTAAATTATGCCTCAACAGAGTTGATTTCCCTACACTCATTTACTCTTCAAAATTATGAGAGAGGAATTCTTCCTGGCTTCGTTTGAGTTAGATATTCAGTCTGGGTCCCATCAGCCAAGGGTGGAGGCCACTGTAAAAGACACAGATTGAGGTAGACTCCCAGCTCACAACAAGCCCCGCTTCTGTAGAAACACACCTGTGTTGTGGGACTCAGTCCACCTGTCGCAGCTGGCTGGAGCAGGGTGGACACATGACACTAGCCAAGTGAGTGTTCCCCCAGGAATTTTCAAATGTGGACTTAGGAGAGAGACTCAGCATCTCTCCAGCAGTGGCCTCTTTGGATGTGAGGCCCAGATGCTGCCAATAAGTAGGTCTGCTCTCTTGGAGAACAAAGCCCACGTGCAGAGAGCAGCGAGACAGAGCGAAGTAATGATTTTAGAAAGGGTTTTTCTGCAGACTCAATGGGTGTGTGATAGGAAACAATAGTTTTAATCGCCAAAAGTCTAAACACACAAAGTCGACCATCCATTAGTTTTCTTCTTCCAGGGCTAGAGAAGATTCAAGGATGAGGCTTGAGATGAGCTATTTATCAGAACTACCAGAAGCAGATGTAAGTAGAGAGGGGAGCCTTCATGGCCAGAGGAACAAACGTAGGCATGCAATCTTAATAGCCAGCGGAGGAGATTAGATATAGGAGGCAGTTCACTTATTTGTGCTTTCAATGCACATTTATTGAGCACCTATTGTATCCCTAACACTGCTCTAGATGCTGGCAGTGAATGAGGCAGATGAGGTCTCTGCTGCATTTAAGCTTTCATTGTATTGGAGAGAGATAAGCAATAACCAAACCAAACAAGAAACAGTCACATGGAAATTCTAGATAGTGACACATTCTAATGAAAATAAAATAAAACACAGTCATGCAATAGTAGCTTCAGCAGAGAGCAGTTCACTTTAAACAAAGAGATCAGGAAAAGCTTGCAATAAGGTAGCATTTGAGTTGAGATAAGAAGGAGCCCAGGCAGCCAGACACAAGGGCTCTGAGTCCTTCCCCAGAAAGGATCTTGGGATGTTTGAGAAATAGAAAGAAATTTCAGGTGCTTGGGGAGAAGCCAGCAAGGAGAACTGAAGCAGGCAGATGTCAGAAGACATTGACAGGGGCCAGACAACATGGGGCTTGTAGACCGAGGTGAGGGGTTTGTTTTTTGCTAAGGATAATGGGAAGACATTGGAATATAAAGAGGAGATTTCAATTTTTAAAAGTTCCCCCAGATATTATGCTGAACACGTAATGTAGGAGGGCAAAAATGGAAGCAGGAAGACCAGATAGGAGAGCACAGCAGAAAGGCCTGTTGGAGTCAAGCAAACAAGTAAAGATTTGGGCTATGCATGACATTAGGAGCTGAAAAAAATTAGAAACAGGTGTTTGACAGAGTTTAAATGTGTAGACTATGAACAAAGGAAGGTCACATGACACAGAAGCTAAGGAGCCAGCTTGAAACAAAGCATAGAAAGCCTAGGAGGCTTGTGATCTCTAAGTGATGCGCTACCTTTAGTACTCAGAGGCCCACAAGAAGCTCTGCTGTTGAAGTGTAGGCACTCCATTTGTTGTCACAGTTTTATGTCACCTGGGCATCAAAACAATGTGGCTTGTGCCCTGATGTTGGAAGACTTCTTAGGGACAACATTCTTTCAGTATATTTGGAAGTTCCTCTCTCTCTAGTGCTCATATCAACCTGGTAGCCTCGCAAGCCCTGCTTCTGGTGAGGGCAAATGTTATGCTCCTTCTGCTAAAGTTCATATAAATGGAATATCAAGAACTGACTCCTTCAGAGCCTCTACTTACACCACACAACTCCTCATGGCCATACATGTCTACATAGCCTAGTGATGGACAAATTTAATTTCAAGCCAAGACTGCTTCAGTAATATTATTTTAAACCTCCCTAGTAAGCTTTCCCTAATGTGTTAAAATATCAAGGTTCTATTAGCAAAACTATTTGGATACTATAAACTCGAAATAAGTACTTAACCAGTCATACTCCTAATCTGAGGTTTCTGTCGGATCTTTGAACATTTTCCTTGATTTTATAAAACAGAGAGACATACAAATAATAAGAAATAAGACGTGCTTATAATCTCTAGGCTAGATGTGAGTACTAAACTGAGTGCCCAAACACTGAGATGTCAGTCCTCAGAGCTATGTCTCTCTTCCTCAGAGATATAAATCTCTCCTCTCACCCAAAATCCACTCTTCCTATCCTTTCCAATTTCTGAGCCATACTAATAGAAAGGATTATAAATCGGTAATTATTCAGGATTAGATTATTAGGAATTAATTTGCCTACTCTTCTAGTTAAGGGTCTGTTGGTTGCTAGATCAATAAGGCTCATACCCAGAAAAAACTAGACATGGATTTGAGGAAGAATAGAAACTGAGGTCCTCTCTTGTCTCTTTCTCTTTCTCAACCGCACCCCCTTGTGTGTGCACATTTCCTCCATTCCTCTCTCACTCTCTTTTCTGGCCGGCTTTCCTCTGCTTACTCGTTGTCTCCATTCCCTCATATCTTAGGCATGCACTTGGCACATTAAAGCCACCCAACTTAACTCTTTCTAACTTCTCAGAACCCCGTCTCTACTTCCTTAACCACATTCTAATGCCATGAAGAGTAATCTAATGGCCAGCTCATATTGTCCAGCTAGGTCACAAGTCATAGGTCACTGACTAGGCCAGGAATTAGCCGCCTTTGGGCCTGAGGTCTGTCTCTGACATATAGTTGTGGCCAGGGGACTCAGGGTCACACAGTACTTGAAATGACCACTCAGGGGCAGCTATATCTAGGGACAGTAGTGCCCAAAGAGAGTGGATGGATAGATAGACACCCTAAAATACATTTTAATACATTCTCCCCATTCCAGTCATAATTGTTGGGTTGCTATGCTGCTACCCAAGTCTCCTGGCTGATAATAAAACCCGGGACCCAGTACTTCTGTGGGTATCCCTTCCTAGGCATCTAGCTCATCTCGAGTCACCATTCTCCCCTTTGTACTCACCTTTATTCTTTTAATGACCTCATTCTAGAGTTATAGAAGTGCTTCTCATATTTCAGTGGGCATACCAGTCAACTGGGGGTTTTGTTAAAATGCATACTCTTACATAGTCAGATTGGGGTAGGACCTGAGACTTTGCATTTCTAAAAAGCTTCTGGGTAGCGTCAATGCTTCTTCTCCAAGGACCTCGCTTGGACTCAGTGTGTTTCCAGATCTTTAGTTCCAACTGGGTTTTATCCTTAAGTAGTTGGTTATTTTCAAGGCTCTACCCTTAGCACAATGGGACAGCATCAAGCTGTACATACAAATCATGTGAAAGCTATAACCTGATGCCAAGAGACTTGAAATTAATTGTCCTTCATGTGCAAGGCCATGGAGGAAATTTTCTTTCTTAGAATTCCAGAAGAGCTCCTCCCCAACAGAAAAGTTATCAGTGCAGAGGACCAGACCACACTCCCCAGAAACTCCTATTAGGATCATCCATAACATTTGCTGGCACTGGGACTAAAACCCACGGGAGGCCCACAGATAGTGTGCCTGAATATGTAAAAGTCATAAATCCAGTGAATGACTTGCTAAATAAATGTTTTCCAGCCTCCTCCCTTGACAAACATATCTTCAAGATGACAATATTTAAAATACAGGTAAGCTATAGTTGTATATGGCTAAATCAGTAAATTATCAAAGATGATGCTGTTTAATTATTAATAACATTCTCACATATGGCAAAACTAAGTATTCTTGTTTATTCAATGGTTTGGGGAAAGCACGAAGACCACCCAGAGACTTTATATAGGACCCACGTAGGCCAGGTATGCCACTAATCCCAGGGCGACACACTTCTCTTTTGCTAGGGATAGCTTTGGATATTTTGTTATCTGATACACACACACACACACACACACACACACACACACACACAGACCTTTTGTACCCTTGGTTCTTCAAACTGAGCAGTAATAGGGAGCAGAAATACCAGAGCTCACAGTTCCAACTTTAGCTTAGCAAATTCACATCAGCAAGTAAGAGAAAGAGTGCTGTAGATAATAAATGTGAGAACATGTGGGGCTAGTCAAGGAACTGAGGTATGTAAAAGTTAAGTGACAGTGTTGGCAAGGACTTTCCAGGGAAATACTAAGAAAGCCTCTTTGTATGAAGAAACCCCAAACCCCTGTGATGTCTGTGGCAGTGCAGAATTCTGGAACTCCTCTTGGGACTTAGTCCGTATGTGTAGCTACATGTGCCACTTCATCATGGACTTTGCCTGATGTGTGTTACTTGCTTACCAAATAGAACCTCATCTTATCTATATTTTTCTACTAATGCCACTTAATTGATTTTACTGGAGCAGACTTTTTCCCCCTCCATTTTGGTTACCAAAACAGATGGAACTTTCCAAGTTCAAAACAGCAACTAGGTGCAGAGCTGACCCAAGGTCAATGTTCTAGCTGTGGTGTATCCTATCTAAAAGTGCCTGCTATTTCTTCCACTCCTTAGATTATTTTGCTTATTAGAGTCTGGCTTTCCCAGGGGATCTGAGGGCTAGTGAGAACAAAAGCAGTCAAGATGCCCTTAAAAACATTCCCTGTTCTTTTGACCTTTAAGGGGCATGCTAGGAAATGGAAAGGCTTGCTCTTGCTTCCTGAGAAAACTATAACAAAAGGAATTTTCAGCTGGGTATTATTTTTGGGAAGTGTTCAGATTTCTCTAAGCTGATTTTTTTCCTAACAGAACAGAAGTAAAGGAATCCAAAGATTATCTTAACAAAAATAGGGCAATGCTACCCTGTGTGCTAAAGCAGTTAGAGTAGTTAGTATATTTATTTGAGTAGGTCTTCTCCCTAGACATGTTGATAACTCAAAATGTTATGAATATCTGATTTAAATCTAAAGAACTTTTCCATGCATTAGAAGAGAAAAAAAGTAAGAAATTATTATACTTTCAGATAAGATGATGACTTTGAATGCTAACAGCTATTTCCATTCTACTTGGTACACTTGTTCCTAAAAAATTAAAATAAAACACAGTAAAAGAGATCAATGCTACAACTAGAAAAAGGATATCATCTACATTTCAGAAACATGAGGAATTTCTGTTGGACTATAGCAGGTAGTCAGCACAGAAGGACATCTTGACCCTTCTTGTCTCCAGGAAGTAGAGTCCTGGAATAATTTCTCCTAACGAGGAAGAACAAAAATGACAGGTAAAAATGGGGCTTAGGGCCATCCCTTTTATCTTTAACAAAGTTGTGCAAGAGGCCCAAAGTTATAAGTGACTACCCTATTGAGAAATGGGGGAAGTCCCTTTCTGAGTTGTCACTACACTAGGCTAGGCTACGTGTGGGACCTGGGGCCCCCAGGCTAGTCACTAGTCAACAGAGAAAGCTGGCCCAGGTACATTATCAAACGCCCAGAATCACAGTCTCTGCCCATCAGCTTATAGCCCTGGAGGCCTTTTTTCTTTGCTTAGGTTGAGGATCAAAGAGGCCTTCAAGTTAAGATGGGGAGAAGAGCATTGTAGCAGCATCTGGGGGGGAAGAGAATGGGGGGTGGTGATGAGATCCCAAGAAAATGATTTGTCCTGTTCAGGGCCTTATAGGACATCATTTCTCAATTTTCAAGGTGGAAAGGCAGGGAAAAAAACAACAAGGAAACCATGAAAATATTCTGTATCATGAAGGGAAGAGAAGATAGGACTCAAGAGGAAAACCCCACTGTTTAAATAAGGTGAAGTGTAGTGTACTGAGAAGATAAAAACATTACTTTATGAGCTGAATACATAATTTCTCAAGGTGAGTGCGATGTCTTGCAAAACATGACTGTCTTTGAAGATGAAGCCTTCTAGGCATAGTCAAAATGGTCTGGTGAGCAAAAAAGATTGAGAGATAATAAAATAAATCAGAATTGGGAGGGATTGGAGCAGATGAGGGGCCATGATTTGGGGAGAGTCTGAGAAGAGGAGCTAGAAGGTCAATAACTTGGAGGAGAAAGTAGGCCCTGAGCAGAGAAGAGAAGCATGACACAGAAGAAGCAAATGAGCTCTAGATGAGCAGGAACAGGAAATGGAGCAAGTGGTGACCACCAAGAAAGCCACAGAGATCTTGTGTGTGGCATTGGACTGCCCACAGGCCCCTGCAATGGAAGGTTGGCTCAGGGTCATCTGAATCTTACAGACAGGCTGATTTGGCTGACATCAGAGTTACAGTAGAAACCTGAAGTAAAATTAAGGTGGCTCTGCTAAACAGGTTGGAAAATGATTTTCCTAAACAGTGGACTGACATGAAAAGAGGACTAAGTGAGAGGCAGAGGCCAGTGCAATTTTTAAAACAATGAATCTTGATTAAGAAAATAATATAAATATACTAAAACAATGCAATGGAATTGGAAAATACAGAAAAGCAGTAAAGTCCTTAGACTCAACAAGATAGAAAATTTTCTGTAATCTGGAGGCCAAACGTCTTCCTAAAATGCAGAGGAAAAAGATAAAAGTTTAAAATATTGAGAAAAAGGATGGTAAATGTAGAAAACAAAGGAGGAAGATAAAAATTACAAGTTAAAGATGTTGCTGAGGGAAAACAAGAACACTAAAACAGACATAATAATTGAAGATGTAATTAAACTTTCCTGAATTTTAAAAAAAAAAGACCTCCATATATAAATTTACAGGGCATTCCAGGCAAAATCATAGAAAGATACCAATATTTAAACCCATCCTTATAACTATTTCTGATTTAAAAACAAACAAAATCTATTATACTAAGAATTAGAAGGCTGCTTTTTTTAAACTATCCCAAACTAGTATCTTATTTAATGGTTAATACTTGGAATATTCCCACTAATATTAGGCCAAAAACATCACCACTATTCCTTACATCAATCCCAAAATTCCAGTCATTACAGAACAATAAGAAAAAAAAGTGACAAAGAAATATTAGAAAAAAGTAACAAAGGAATATTAGAAAGGTGTTGAATACTGTCATTTACACATCACATGATCATCTACATAAAAATGCAGGTAAGAAGGCCAGTTATAAATAAATATATAAAAATCAATAACTTAAATGTTAGTTAAAAAACAGATATAACACATGTATAATATGCATATTATGTATTATATTAATAATAGCAACACGAATAGAAATAGAAAGCCTCAAACCTTTAATGAAAGACATCAAAGAGTGTATGTAAAGATAAACCACGTTCCTTGAAGGGAGGATATTAGATATTATTAAGACGATATTCTCCTTAAATAAATTTATCAATTTCATATAATTTTAATCAAAATGATAAAGGGATTTTTTTTTTCTTAAAAATTGACAAGATCTCGGGAAAAATAGCCTAATAAAATTTGATTACATAAATGCTTAACCATTGTGTTGTATACTAAAACTAATATAAAATTTTTTAAAAAAGATTGAGAGGCATCGAGAGCAGGACTTGCACTGAAGATCTTAAAAAACATTCTAAAGCTACCCTAGCTTAGGCAGAGTCACGCTGCTGAAAGGACAGGCTGCTTCATTTTTAAATGAGCAATCCACAGAAGAAGGATTGCAACTTGTCAATGAACACATAAAAGTAGTTTTTAATGCAAAATAAAACAGAATGTTATTTTCACTTACCTTGCTGGAAAATAGAAGACTGTTGGCGAGGGTTCGGGGAAAGGAGACAGCTCAGATACTGCTGGTGGGAGCGAAGACACCTTCCTGGCATGCCCACCCTCTTCTTTGATGAATGGCACTTTGAATTTTCTATAATGAACCACTTTTCCTTCTCTTGTAGTCTTTGTGCATCAGGCTGATCTCCCAGTGACGTGAGAAACAGCACTACATAGACAAAGATAGACCTTCTGCTTTAACCTTCAGAAAAGAAAGTTCCCTTTCCACTGTTGTTGCTAAGGTGGTGGATTATAGCTGAAGCTTACATCTTTTTCAGGACCGGATAAAGCATAGCTTAGAGACAGAACAAGACGATGTTCAGTTAGCATTGCTTGAGACCCTGGATCCAGCCATTCCTGACATACAGTATGCATGCTCAGCTCCCACCCTCACAGTCAAAACCATGTGGGCCCATAAATTCCTTTTGTTATTATTGTTGCTTAATCTGGTTTCACTTAGTGTTTAGTCAATTACAATGTTCTGACTAATACGTCAATTAATTCTGCAATTTTCTTTCTAGTAAATGAGCTAAGGTAAATAATCAGATATGTGCATAAAATTTAATGTATAGGAGTGTTTATCATGGAGTTATTTATAAAAGTGAAAAATTGGAAATGACAGGACATTGGTTGAATAAATTATAGTTCATCCACAAGGTGAAAGATACAGTCACTAAAGAATAATAATAATTTAGAAAATTAGTTAAGGAAATATTTTCATATTATAGCCAATATTTCTTTTCTTTGTGCTTATACATTTGTCTCAATTTTCCATAATGAGCAAATATTATTTCTATAATTATATGAGGAAAAAACAAAAGCATGTATATTTTTTAAAATCCATGATTTGAGAAAAATTACACGCGCCACTGGTTTATCAGTCTTCTTTCCTATCGTGATATCTTTATCCTTCACTCAATCTCCTATGGTTTTTAACCTATCTCACCATAGTTTATAACCCTGGAGGGAGACTGTTATTTCTATATTCTGTACAGTAGCTAGCACATTGTGGACATTTAACAAAATGAGTGTGGCAAGTAATCCTTCAATAATTTTGTCACGATATTTGGGCCAAAGTGATGAAGTGAAACACTAATATTCAAACATCCAAGAAAGCTCAGATCCTCAAAATCCCTCACCTTTCCTACCAAACTCCCTTCTCAGCCAAGTATTGGCAACAACCTAAATGTCCACAGAGGCCTGAATAAATTATGTCATCCATATGTAACTGAATACCATGAAGCCATACAAAAAGATGAAAAATCTTTTTATGTACTAGTTGGGAACAAATTTTAAGATATATTGTTAGGTGAAAAATAACCTGCCATCATCTATATTTTTTAAAAAGGGATGGAGTAGGGGAAGAATATGTATAATATTTATATGTGTAGAGTACATTTCTGGAAAAGGAGGAAAATAGGGGGCCCTGGGGATGTAGGGTGAGAATGAGACTTTAAATGTTTTAATTATATGTACCATTGGACTTTAACTACATATCTATGGTATCATTTGAAAATTGTACCATGTGAGGCAAACCGCATCTGCCACTACTATGACTTCTCCCCTTGCATGAGATTGGAGTCTGTGTGCATGGATTTGTCACTGCCATGGGCTGCGTAGCTCTGGAGGTTTAACCATAGGACAGGAGATCCAGCTTATTGGTATTTAGACAAAGAAGCTCTGAACTCGGAGAAACATGGCAGAGTGAGAGATGTCCCAGATCTCTCCCCTTGAAACAAGAATAGCTGAACATCTAAAAACTCACAAAAATAACCCAAACTGCATATAAGCACATCTGAGCATGGGATCTGTGCATAAGAGCTACCACATTTCAGAAACGCGGATGTCGAGCAGTAGGCTGGGAGAAACAAAGAAGCTGCTTCTAGCAGCCCAGAGCTCCCTGTAGGAGGAGGAGGAAGGGAGAAGGTGCAGCAAGTTCCCTAAACAGCCCTGCCTGGGAGTGCTGTGAACTCCACGTGGCTAGTGGCAGGACCCAGTCATCAGGGCAAGGAGCAGAGAAGCAGGACAGCAGAGGAACAACAGTTGATTTTTACCAGCCGTAATCGCAAAACCAAGGCTGAGCTGCAGCCCCCAAATCTCAACCCAGAGGACCCCTCCCACCAAAACCTCTGAGAATGAACACTGCAGAGCCCCAGGGGCATCTGAGCAAACACTACCAAAACTGTTGCTAACACTGACAGGGACTGAGACTGAGAGTAGTGAGCACAATTAAACATTTATAAGGGGGGGGGAAGGCATTATTAAGGCTAACATAAAGCAGGGATCCAAGAGGCTCAGACACCACCTACTGAAAACCAAAAGAAAAGAGCCTTCTTTGCAACAAGCTAAAGAGACATCTTTATATAATAAATCTTCTTTTTAGGAAAAAAGGAGGATACATTTCCATTAATGCCTGGCAGAGAAATAGTCCATTAAACACCATGAACAACCAAGGTGACAAGGCATCTCAGAAAGAAAGAGAAAAGTTTCCAGAAAATAACCTTACAGACACAGAAATATGCAACTTAAATGACAGAGAATTGAGGATTCAGGTTCTTCTGGAAAAACTCAGTGAGTTCCAAAAGGAGCTATATCAACAATTTCAGGAATTGGAAGAACAATTAGATGAGCAGAGCAAGGAGATTGAAACCCTCAAAAAGGACAGACTAGATCTTCTGGATATAAACACACACACACACACACACACACACACACACACAACACACCACACACTGCAAGAGTTGAAAAATGAAATAGCAAGCTTAGGAAATAGAGTCAACCAAATAGAGGAAAAGATCAGTGATATTAAAGACAGAAATTTAGAAATAAACCAGGAAGAAGAGAGAAATCAAAGAATAAAAAACAAAGAAAGAAATATGAGAACTAGCTGAGAGGAAGAACTACTATCAGGAGAGAAAACAAGAATAATGGGCATTCTCGAAGGCGAGGAAAAGGAACAGGGACTAGAATGCATTTTCAGACAAATAGTGGACGAGAATTTCCCAAATCTAAGGAATGAGCCAAAGCTTGGAATTAAAAAAGTCAACGGGACACCCAATTATCTCAACCCAAAAAGGACTTCACCAAGACACATTGTATTAAAATTATCAAAAATCAACAATGAAGACAGAATTCTCAGGACAGCCAGGGAGATGACGGCAACTTATAAAGGAAAACCCATTAGATTGTTGTTGGACTTCTCAGCACAAAGCTTACAAGCCAGAAAGGAGTGGAATCAAATATTCAAACTAGTAAGGAAAGGAACTACCAGCCTAGATAATATATCCAGCTAAGCTCTCCTTTAGATATGAAGGAGAAATTAAGACCTTTACAGACATACAAAAATTGAGGGAATTCTCCACTATGAGGGCTGCACTACAGGAAATACAGAAAGGGGTCTGTTCACCTAAAACAAAATGGAAAAAAAACATAATTAAGAGTAAGATGATTATCAGGCAAATAGAAGCAGAAGAGTGCAACCCTTACTAAGAAAAGAGCATTATAAGCTTAAATATTAGAAGAGAATTGCTGTGGCAACATAGTAATGAATGTTCAACGTATATATGGACAATTTGAGATAACAATGACTGAAAAGGGGAGGATTCAAAGATCCAAATTCACTAAGAGGAATGGAGATAAAGCACACACAGAAGAAAATAGATGACTATATATATTTAACTATCCTTTTCATATTCGTAATGGTAACTACACACCAAAGATTCAGAACTGAAGTATATAACAGAAAACAAGAAGAACCAGAGGGAAAACCCACAAAAGCCAACCAAAATAAAGAAAACAGAAACACAAAGTCAAAGAAGCAATGGAAACACTGAGCTACCAGAAAGCAAAAGATAAAATGGCTATAAGATCTCATATTTCAATAATCACCCTAAATGTTAATGGACTGAATTAACCAATAAAAAGGCACAGAGTTGCAGAATGGATCAAACAACAAAACCCAACCATATGCTGCCTCCAGGAGACACATCTCAGCTCCAAAGATGGATATAGACTCAACGTGAAAGGGTGGAAAATGATATTTCAAGCAAATGGCATTCAGAGAAAAGCGGGAGTAGCAGTACTAATATCAGACGAAAAAGACTTCAAAATAAAAAAAGTAAAGAAAGATATTGAGGGACACGTCACAATGATAAAGGGAATCATGCACCAAGAAGACATAACACTTAGTAATATCTATGCTCCCAATCAAGGAGCCCCGAAACATGTCAAGCAATTACTAGCAGAATTAAAGGGAGAAATAGACCAAAACGCTATCGTTGTAGGGGACCTACACACCCCACTGATGGATATGGACAGATCATTGAAACAGAAAATCGATAAGGAAATAACATCCTTAAATGACACATTAGACCAACTGGACATAATTGACATTTACAGAGCCTTGCAGCTCAAACCAGTTGAGTATACATCCTTCAATAGTGCACTTGGAACATTCTCAAGGACCGACCACATACTGGGACACAGAGATAGCCTCAGCAAATATAAGAGGGTTGAAATCATACCAACCATATTCTCTGATCATAATGCTTGGAAACTAAAGATCAACTGCCAAAAGGAAGCAGGAAGAATCACAAATACATAGCGATTAAACAATAGGCTACTGAAGAATAACTGGGTCAAAAAAGAAATAAAAAGAGAGATCAAGAGACCCATTGAAATGAATGATAATTCATTCATTCATTCACAGAAGAATCGGTCATAAGGGGAAAGTTCATATCAGTACAGGCCTATCTCCAAAAACAAGATCAAGCCCAAATAAACAACCTCATGCTTCATCTTTAAAAACTAGAAAAGGAAGAACAAATGAAGCCTAAAGTCAGCAGAAGGAAAGAAATAATCAAAATTAGAGCAGAAATAAATGAAATCGAAAACAAAACAAAAAAATAGAAAAAATAAATGCAACAAAGAGCTGGTTCTTTAAGAAAGTTAATAAAATTGACAAACCCCTGGCTAGACCATTAAAGAAAAAAGAGAAAGGACACAAATAAACAAAATCAGGAATGAAAGATGGGAAATTACAACAGACACTGCAGAAATACAAAGGGTCATACAAGAATACTATGGAAAAGTATATAACACCAAATTTAATAACCTAGAAGAAATGGACCAGTACTTAGAAAAATACAACCTTCCTAAACTGAATCGAGAAGAACTGGAAAACCTAAATAGACCAATCAGTTGTATGGAAATTGAAACAATTATTAAAATCCTACCAAAAAGTAAGAGTTCAGGACCAGATGGCTTCACCAGTAAATTCTACCAAACATTCAAAGATCTAATATCTATTCTCCTCAAACTCTTCCAAAAAATCGAAGAGGAGGCAATACTTCCCAACTCATTTCATGAGGCCAGTATTACCCTGATATCAAAACCTGGTAAAGATAATACAAAAAAAAAAAAAAAGAAAACTACAGAACAATATCTCTTATGAACACAGATACCAAAATCCTAAATACAGCCACTATGAAAAACAGTATGAAGGTTTCTCAAAAACCTAAGAATTGATCTATCATATATATGATCCAGCAATCCCTCTACTGAGTATTTACCCCGAAGACTTGAAAACCTATATCTGAAAAGATATTTGCACACTGATATTCACAGCAGCATTATTCACAGTGGCCAGGAAATGGAAGCAGCCAAAGTGTCCTATGATAAGATCATTGGCTAAAGAATCTGTGGTACTTATACACAATGGAATATTACTCAGCCATAAGAAGAAATGAAATACTGCAATTTGTGACCACATGGATGGACCCTGAGATAATCATATTAAATGAAATAAGCCAGACAAAAAAAGTTGCGAATCACATGATATCACTTATATGTGGGATATAAGCCTAAAAGCAACAAATGAACAAGACAAACAGAGACTCATGGACATGGAATATAGACTAGTGGTTACCAGAGGGTAGGGTAGGGAGTGGGGCAAAGGGAGAGGTAGACAGTGTAAAGGGGGTCAAATATGTGGTGACATAAAGAAATCTAACTATGGGAGGTTAACGCGCAGTGTAAATATACATATGCCTTACTGTTAAAATGTACCAATGAAACTTACTGGATTTTGTTAACCAATGTCACCATAAAAAATAAAGTAATTAATTAAAAAAAAATTGTACCATGTGAACCAATTTTCTATTAAAATATATAAACAACAACAACGAAAAAGAAAATTGAGTTTTCCAAAAGTCTCCCTCACTTTAAAGCTTCTTTCACAGTTTTTATTAACTGACAAATATGAATGTAGAATTAGAAAAACATTTGTGCTTGGTAACATCACAGACTAAGTAACCCTACCAGTTCTCTCACTGAGAACTGCTAATTGTGACAGATGAAATATTAAAAATGTCTTCTTGAATACATCTATGAGCTGGTGAGAAAGTATTCTCAGACTAGGAGCAGAGACAAACATGAAAGTCAACTTTTGCCCTGAGGGCTTTGCCAAACCTGGTCAACTTGACTGATTTCATGACCTGGCAAGGCCCTGGGGACGTGAGGATTTTAGTAGAAGATCTCACAAACATGGGGTCCCAAAGGCCCACACCTTCAGGGTAAAGATGAATTAAAAATGCTGTCCCATCCCCCATGCAGTTTACAAGGAAAATAACCTTTCTTAAATTGTGGCACTGAGGACAGTGTAGAATTCCTTCCGTAACCCTGTCCCCAAGAAATCTTAAACCCAAGCTGCTTCTCACACAGAATTGCAACCTAAACTTGAAAACTTCAAGTTGAGTATGTACAGTGGTCTCTGGCAGATAATATTCTCTTCAGTGCCTGATAGAAATAAAAACAGATCCTTTCTGAAAGAGCCCACTTTAATCTTTGGGCTCAAAGAATTTGTACGGATAAATTAGGAGAAAATTGAGAAAATCAATAAACATGTAAGGAAACAAGGCGTCACAAATGAGAGCCTACAGAACACGAATGCAGTCAGACTTGCAAAACACCTGTTGTTGAAATTACCAGAGCTTGAACATTTGTGAAATAAAAGGGACACTTAAAATTCTGAGTAAAGAGCAAGGATTGTTGATTAAGAACCAAACGAAATTTGTAGAAGTAAAATAGATTTACTTTATGCACATATTAGCCCCTAGTGGAAGAGTGTGTCCTCCTCAAACGTCTATGAAGCATGTGCAATGCCCACCAGAGACCTGCGAGTCACAAACATAGTTAGTCGTTGTGGGTCCCAGGGTCTGGCTGTGATCCAGGCTCACGTAGGGATAGGACTCCGGATTTAGAATGTTACATTAATGTAGTAGGGCACCTGTGCCCAACTTATGTAAGTATGATTCAGCTTATTGTATTACGCATGTGTGGCAGAATGCCACTGTTGTTCTCTGACATATAAAAAGCCCATGCCATACCCTAGTGCAGAAGCACGTTCCCCACAATAGAAGCGCTCTCCCTGCAATAAAGTTAGTGCCTGCCGTTTCATTTTCATGTGGACTCCTCGTGCTTTCTTCCACCTGAGCGTCTCACCACTGAAACCTTCCCTTCTTGATCAGCTTGGCACTGACACATGGCATAACTGGCAGGATAAGGTGATTATGGCCCCCAGTGCTCCTGATGGTCCCCAGGTGGAGGATACCTGGTGGAGGACATGTGGACCCCCCGCCTCCCAGTGGTATCCCATGGCCAAGTATCTTGCTACGTGGATGCCCCCAGAGGATTGGGATGGCGTGAAGCTGCATCTGGAGGATGTCCAGAAAGCCCTGGAGATGCTGGAGCTGAATGTCCTGACCACTCACCAGGAGGCAGCAGGTTGGGTGGCCTGGATGTTCCTGGCGGTGCTGCAGCAGGCCAGCCTGGAGTTCAGGACCAGGCTCAGCAGGTGCAACAACTGCAACGTCAGGAAGAAGCACTGGAAAGGTGGCTGGCGACAGCAGAGCTCATGCTGCAGGTCCCTGACGGGTTACGGCCACTGTCCGGGTCTGGGAGCCCACTGGCGGCGATACCATGGCAGGCACAGCTGGTTATATGGCAGCAGGTTGAAGTGGAACAGCTGTTGGTCCCAGGGGCAGCTGGTGGCACCCTAGCTAAAAAGCACACTACCTTGATCCAGTACACCCCCGCCAAACTCCGGGACCTGACAAAACAGATATGGCAGAGAGCCAGGGAGACGGTCAGGGGTGGCTGCTGTGGCTGTGGGAGGAGGAAGCCCAAGGGACTGAATTATCTTTGGAAGAGATGGCTCAGCTGGCCTCTGTCATGGTGATACCGTCCCTCGGGCAGCACCTCCAGACTGTGGCACGTAAGGCACAGGGTGCAGGCAATCACTCCCTGATTAACTGGCTCACGTCTGCTTCACGGACACTGTGGGCCCACCCGGGGGAGCTGCCAGACACAGTGAGCAGATGGACCACGTACTTAGAGCTGGTCCAGATAATTGAGGCAATGGGCATGCGACAGATGATGTTTCAGGCCCAGTACACTAGCCCCGATGAAGAGGTATTTACAACCCGTATGAAGGACGTGATCTTGCCTCTGGCCAGGCTGGTACTTTTGGTTCCTTACGTGGATAGGTGGATCCATGAGGTAATGTCCACCATGGCTAGGTTGGGGGATGTGGAAGTGAAACAAAAGGACCATTCCACCCAAGTGCATGTCGTGCCACACCCGCACTCCCAAACCGGCCAGTGCGTGGACGGAGGCATGCCCAAAAAAGCGAGCGGAGCAGCACCCAGCCCGATTGGTGGTGAAAGTGAGCCACTGGCAGATGTGGTTTCATCTCCTCACGGCAGGGGTCGCTGCAGAAAAGATTGAGCAGCAATCTAATGGAGTGCTGCTGGCGCTGTGGAATCACCTGTGCCCTGACCAGCAGTTCACTCTTACTCCCAAGAAAGCCACAACCCGAGAGGTATGGCTGGCCGATTAGCTCCCTGATTACGGATTCTGCCGGGTCACCCTGTTGGAGGCGGAGCCAGTTGACCCGAGGCTGTGTGTGGAACTGACTATACATTGGTCCCCCCTGCAATGTGCAGAGGGTATCAGCCCTTGTGGATACCAGTGCTGATAGCACCTTGCTCTGTGGGAATCTGGACAAGTTTCACGGGCCCACTGTAACCATAGAAGGCTATGGGGTCAAATCATTCACGTGCAGCAGCTTCCTGTGACACTGGGTTGCCTTCATATCCGGGTGGTGAAAACTGTTATCTGGGATGTCCACACCATGCCCCACTGGATTGCCCCAGGCTACCCAGGTAGTGAACACAAAACAGTATTGCCTGCTGGGTGGTCCTGAGAAAATAGGAAGCTGGAGGAGGCCAGTGTCATTTGTCCTACTCATAGCCCATACAACTCTCCCATATGGCCAGTGAAGAAGCCTGACAGTTTCTGGCACATGATGGTTGACTATCAGGAGCTGAATAAGGTTACATCACCCCTGCATGCTGCCGTACCAAACATCATGGACATTATGGACAGGTTGTCGCATGAACTTGGATGATACCATTATGTGGTGGATGTGGCAACACCTTTTTCTCTATTGCTATAGCCCCAAAAAGTCAAGAACAGTTTGCCTTCACTTGGGAAGGGTGACAGTGGACATTCCTTGCCCTTTCCCCAGGGCTATCTGCACACGCATGGTCTCATGCTCAAGATTTTGCCACATGGGAACAACCGCCCGCAGTGCACTTGTACCATTACATCGATGATATAATGCTAACCTGATTTTCTTACAAAACTAGAAGCAGTGGCCACCAGCCTGCGAGAAGCTCTCACCGACTCTGGGGTTGGGCAGTCAACGAGGACAAGGTCCAGCGACCTGGGTTCTCTGTCAGATTCTTGGGAATTGTCTGGTCAGGTAAGACAAAAGTAATGCCGTAGGTGGTGATTGATAAGATACAGGCATATCCCAACCCGCAACTGTGAAGCAGCTCCAAACCTATTTGGGACTGCTGGGGTTTGGGAGAGTTCATTCTTCATTCAGCCTCCTCTATGCAACCCCTGCACCATCTAGTGCAACGGGGTGCCGAGTGGGATTAGACCCCTGAGATAGAAGAGGCCCTTAAGGCTACAAAGCAAGCTGTAGCACAAGCCCAGACTCTATGTGTAGTAGATCAGCCCTCCCATTCCTGCTTATAGTGCAGGTGGATGATGCAGGATTTGGATGGGGCTTGTGGCAGAAGCATGGGTCCCGAAAGGTGCCGATAGACTTCTGGTTCCAGTTAAGAATATCACAGAAGTGTGATATTCTCTGATAGAGAAGCAACTGGCTGCCATAGATGCAGCCCTTCTGTCCAGCGAAGCCATCGCTGGCCCTAATCCTGTAACCGTGCAGTCCACATACTCCGTGGAGGGGGTGGCTGTGGTCTTGGGTTAAGATTTCCCGTATGGTATGGAATTGCACAGACTCCTACCCTGACGAGTAGGGGGCGTACCTGGAGCAGTGGGCGCAGTTCTCGTGAGCCCCCTGTCAGCCTCCCTGTTAGGACCAGCCATTTCAAGCAGAGTTCCTGGTGGAGCCTGCTGAGATGCGGAACATACCGAGTCCCTACATAGAGGGTCGGGCTCCCATCCCTGAGGATGCCTGGAACACAGACAGCTCGTGACACGGGCAGCCCCCGACGTGGGCTGCCATGGCATTACACCGTCCACAAAAATATCTTAGTATAAGACTGGGGCTGGGCAGTCTAGCCAATGGGCAGAGCTTTGCGCTGTGTGGTTGACCCTCATGAATAAAACTGGTCCAGTGCACATCTGCACTGACAGTTGGGCTGTATATTGAGGTCTAACTATATGGTTGCCCCGATGGGCTGCTCAGGAGTGGATGGTAGGCCTGCCCCCTACAGGGCCAGGGTTTGTGGAAAGACCTCTGGAAGTACGGGGTCTTAGCAGAGGGCCACCATATACCATGTCCTCGGCCATTGGCCATTACAGGCCCCAGGCAATGATGCAGCCGATGTGCTGACACAAGTCCGCTCCACCGTGAACCACCAGTTTGGCAACATTGGCCCCTGGCTCCACCGAAAACTGGGGCATGTTAGGGCCCATACCATGAAACAGGTAGCGAAGCGATGGGGGCTATCGTCGACCTGGGGTACAAGCACAGGTCGCTGTGTCACAATGCCCCTGGTGTGCTGAGCAGCCCCCAAGAGACGGCGGGTAAAGAGTGCCCCAGGAGTGGTGCCCTGCAGGGCTAAGCCACTCCAGGAATGGCCAGTGGACTACACAGGGCCTTTGCCCAAAGACCGGTGACACCACTATATGTTCACAGGGAGGACACAGCTACCGGTCTAGGGTTTCACATGGCTGGCGGCAGCTGCTGATCAATGCCATATTGTGACCACTTCGGAGTACCTCGCAGCCCTATGGCGGCCTTATTAATCACTAGTGACAGAGGCACTCATTTTACTCATTTACTGGGCCTGCACCAATGATACGCGGTGGCAGTTACATGTTCTTTATCGCCCACAGGCAGCTGGAATATTAGAGCGGTTCAATGGCTTGCTGAAGGACAAGCTGTGTACCTATTTGTCCTGGGCTGGGCTGGTGCTGTTGGCACACTAACCTCCCACAGGCTCTGTGCCTTCTGAATGAGCAGCCCCAGCAAATGTGGCTGCCTCCTCTTGACAGGGTTGTAGCAGGCTTGCCGTGGGCTATCCAAATGTGCCTGGGCACTGCTGTTAAACAGTTCTTGCCCTGGACCTACCAGGGGGCTTTGCTCTTGCCAGCCCCAGAAACTTTGGCAGCAGGTAAACAGGCCACCTGGTCATGGCCTTGGACTATACAGGTAACACAATGATTGTGGGTGGTGCTGGCGGAGCCCTGGGAACAGGGCTTACACAATGGGTTGCAGATAGAACTCTTGATGTGCATTTGGCCCCCACTCTTGCAAGTGTCACTCCCAATGACTGCAGAGGGTTCACTGTTAACAGGGAGTTTTGTTCTTAGCCTCTGACCCATTCCTCTCTATACTATAACACCAGTGGAGACCCCTGGCCTGCCACCCTTGGAGAAACGGTCTGATACCACAGGCCAGGGGCATCTTCTCTCCCAGTCACCCTTTTATCTCAAGATGGGCAAGTGGCCTGTGTCCTCCCAGAAGGACGGGACTTGCCCCTAATGGTCCCTTTGTCTGCTCTAGCCTGTTGTCCAGGCTGATAACAAGGAACAATATCATGTCCTGGGCTCATGTGTTTTCTGCTGTCTACAATGCTTCCCACTGCTAGGTGCTGTACTGAACTACTGGTGGAAGCCGCCGAGGGATTGCTATAGCTGGGAATTGGATGTGGCGGCATACCTGGAGCACCACACCTCGAATGGAACTAGAGACGGTGGGCTGAGGAAGCGCTGCTCTGCCACGATTATCGCAACTCCCCGCCCCTCATAGGCTATGCCATTTCCAATGGGTGGGAATGGCTGGTGGGAGAGCATGTGGAATTGTGGGAGCAGGCTCCTCACTGCATAGAGCAAGTGAGCTCTGTGCCCAACTGTATCATGGGATGGCTACCACCCTAAATGTGTGCTAACACCACCCTTGCTAATATCTCCAAGGTCTGGTGGAATGGGGAACATTACTGACATAATTAATGTTGGTACAGAGCCTACTGAATGGCTACCTGCAGGGTATCTCTGGGTCTGCGGGCACTACAGCTGGTCCTACTTGCCTGCTGATTGGCCCGGCTATTGTGCCTGGGGACATTCATATTTAGCTGGATGCATATTACCCACATTGCCGCTGGCACTGGCAGAAATGGGCAGCATGGTGGTTCTACACCCTGGCATTATTCATTCCAGGGGTGGGATCCATAGATGTAGAAACGCAGGTAGAAGCTTTAGCACAGCACATCGAACAGGCATTGAATCCTACGCATCAGGCTATAACCCTTTTAATGGATGAAACCATGCAAATGTGGAAAGTAGTTCTGCAAAACCGTATGGCCCTTGACCTCCTGACTATTACCCAGGGCGGCAGCTATGCCCTGCTCCATGTAGAATGCTATGTCTACATTCTCATCAGGCCGACAAGGCACAGGCAGCCCCCAGGAAATGGATGCTGAAGTCCAAGCCATCCATGCCCTAGGAGAAGACCCCTTGACGACTTGGTGGAATTCCTTGGAATCCTCCTGGCAGTGGACAGTAGCCGTCCTAGCCACTGTAGCCTATAGCCTGGTAGTATTTTGTTGTTCTTTATGTTGTTGTTGTGGATTGTGGGCCCAAGGTAATGTCCTCTGGGCCAGATTCCATGCCGTGACCCTATGGGGTGGAGTACGGGGCCCAGGTCTGGCTGTGATCCAGGCTCGTGGCTAGGGACAGGACTCCAGATTTAGAATGTTACATTAATGGAGCAGGGCGCCTGCGCCTAACTTATGTAAGTATGATTCGGCTTATTGTCTAACGCACGTATGGCCAAATGCCACTATTGTTCTCTGACATATAAAAAGCCCATGCAGTCCCCTAGTGCAGACGTGCGTTCCCCACAACAGAAGAGAGCTCCCCACAATAAAGTTAGTGTCTTCCATTTCTTTCTCATGTCAGCTCTTCTATGTTCTTTCAACGGGGCTCTCACCTCCGAAACCTCCCCTTCTCGGTCAGCTGGGTGCTGACAGTTGCCTACTCAACAGACCCCCACGTTGATTGTATATTAGGTAGTCATAGCCTCAGAGAAGGCTGGCCTCCTCACCGGTCCCAAAGGCTGAATCCTGATGGTTGAACTCTAAGCTAATCATGGTTGTCTGGCCCCTTTGCCTGTGATTGATACGCAAGGGTATGTAAGGCCATTCTAGGTATTAAAAATATCGAGAGGAGGTCAGCTGGGGGCTTTTGGGAAGGTCTTCTTTGCTCCTGAAAAGAGGTGAATGGTGAGCAACAGTTCTTTCCTAACTCTAGTCATTGCTGTCTGCAGTGTGAAACATGGAGTTGCAGCAGCCATCTGAGGACCAGGAGGGGAACTGGCCTAAGAGGACAAGCCAGTACACTGAAGCTGTGATGGCAAGGACTTGAGTCCTGACGACCGGCTTTTGCTTGTAAATTAAGCAACTCTGAGGCCTCCTGACCTCCAGAATTCTTGTTATGTGAGATATACTTTTCATTATTCCTTAAGCCATTGAGTTGAATTTTCAGTGACTTAAATCAGGAAACTTCTTGACTGAAAGAAGATGCTCTCACACTGCAACACAAACCTGGGGTGGCAGGTCAAACCCAGACCAGGGTGGCAGGGAATAAATAGAAATCAGCTGGCAACTTGCCGTGAGCTTCTAGGAAAATTGTGATTGGCTTCCAAAGCTTCCAGAGGACAAGGGTCCAGGGATGTGTTTTGACACTTAGGGACTGAAAGAATGCCTGTTTTATACCAAGAGTTCAGCTTTTGACGTGATTTATTTAGTTACTCATTACAAGTTTGTAGACACTAGGTAAGATGTAAAGACAAACAGGTGTGGAACACAACACAGCGTATCTTCTGGGTCCCTTCCCTCCTGTTCTCACCAATCCCTTTTTTGGTGCCATATCACCCCTCTCCATAGATACCAGTCCCCTCTCACTGACTCACAGGAGGTAGAATTATGCACCATCTGAGAGCTGATATATGAACTGGATCAGGCTATGTGGACTTAACAACTAAGGAATCAGAATGAACTCTCAGACTGCACCATTCTTCTTTGGGGTGAACTCTATTTCCTACCCTGTCCTTCTAGAAGCTCAACACACCTACTCTGTACCTAATGTGGGGTGGAATCAGACTGCCCTACAAGAATTCATTGATTCATGCTATTTATTACAAATGTACAAGAGGAGCTCACCATGCTGTTTAAATCCCTATGATTTTGCACATGCCATCTATTCTCCTTGTTCACCTGACAAGTTCATACCCACTTCTTCGAGATCAGTTTAAATATCTCCTCCGTGAAGCTCCCATATTTACCAATCTTCCGTCTCACCGTTACCCTTTCTTGTCAAAAGAGATTATCTCTCTCTGCACTGTCCCAGCCTGCTTTGGACACATCTATGCACTTGGTTTTGAAAATCTTTGGTTTCTGTGTCTATTTCTCCTTCCATGACTTATTCATCTTTGAATCTCTATACACATGACATATATGAAACCCTCATTAAATGTTTATTAGAATGAAATGAGAAGAAATGATATAGTGAAAACCTTTCTGGGGCCATGGTGTCCACCATACCATGGAATACTCTCTAACCTCTACTCTGCTGTTATCTTCAGATTCACTTTTATTGGGGTGTAGACTTGAGGTAGTAGAATAGTTTTACTTCTTTCTGTCTAAGGGAGGCACAGAAACAAGCCAAGGAGTCATTTTTGCTAAAATTAACAGTCTTTTAAAGTTGTTGATTGGATCTCCTGCATTCCAGGGGTCTTGAGGGACCCCATGATGTTGTATCAGCTTGCAAACACTTTTACCTCCTGATAAACCCATCTATCTGTAGTCTGTGGATTCAAACACATTGCTGTTCTGAAGTGAATATGCATATGACTAAGAAAACAGTAATTTCAAAAAGATTAAAATAAAACTCACCACTAGAATATGTAAAGAACTCTTATAATTAACAATAAAAACACCCAATCATAAAATGGACAAAGGATCTGAACAGATATTTTTCCAAAGGAGAAATACAAATAATCAATACGCACATGAAAATATGATCAACATCATTATTCATCAGGGAAATGTAAGTCAAAACTACGAGATACCACTTCACACTCACTAGGATAGTTATAGTAGAAAAGACAGATAATCACAAGTGTTGGTGAGGATATGGAGAAATTTGAGCCCTCTGTACTGCTGGTGGGAATGTAAAATGGTACACCACTTTGGAAAACAGTCTGGCATTCTTCCAAAGCTTAAACATAGAGTTACCATATGAACTAACAATTCCAACCCTGGAGGTATACCCAAGAGAAAGGAAAACATGTGTCCACAGAGTTGTACATGAATATTCATAGCAGCATTATTCATAATAGCCAAAATGTAAAAACAGCTCAAATGTCCGTCAACTGATGAAAGGATAAACAAATGTAGTATATCCATGCAACAGAACAAGATATGAAGAACTGATTTATGTTACGATGTAAATGAACCTTGAAAACATTATGCTTAAGGGAAAGAAGCCAGTCACATGAAACTGCATATTATAGGATTTCATTGATATGAAATGTCCAGATTAGGCAAACCTATAAAGACAGGAAGTAAATTAGTGGTTGCCTAGGACTGAAGGAGAGAGGGTGAGAATAGAGAGACTGCTGATAGGCATGGTGTTTCTTTTATGGGTGACAAAAACGTTCTAAAATTGATTGTGATGATAGTTACTAAACTCTTTTTTTTTTTTAAAACAACTCTTGAATAAAGTAAAAACCATTGAATCATATACTTTAAATGGGTGAATTAGATGGCGTATGAATTATATGTCAATAAAGCTGTTTTATGTATCAAGTAAAACCCCTAAACAGAGACAGCAGGCAGCCTTCTTCCTGTTTCCATGGCAGGATTTCTCTACTGTTTTTTTTTTTTTTTTTCAACGTTTGTCTTCCTGTTGACTAGAATCTACCCAGGCAACAAACTCGTGCTTGCTCTGTGGTGACATCCCTAGGATACACTAGGCCTGGAGTCTGACATTTCGCTACGGTCCTTGCCAACTAGGTCAGCATCAGGGAAGGCAAACAGCCTGGGCTGGCCCTGTGTAATTCCATGTGTGATGACATGAGGGCATGAGAAGCAGTCAGAGAGAGGCCTTCCACAGGCTCCCTTGGCTAGGGCACTGGAATCCTTTCTTCTAGATGAAACTTCCCATTGCTCAACTAGGATATGAAGTCAGACACCAATATGTGGGACTGGAAATAGGAAGGCACTTCCCCAGGGGAGGGACAAGCTCTGGGGAATCATTACAGTGAAAAGGAAGAGGATAAACACTGACCAAGTGCTGTCCTGTGAAAACTGTGCTGCTTTTTACTCACTAATCTCATTTAATCTTCCCAACGACCCTGTGAGGTGAGAGGGAAGGACTCTTTTTATTGCTAATTTACAAATGATGGAACTCAAGTTCAAAGAGGTTAGGTAACTTACCTAAAGTTGCATGGCTAGAAGTGTGTGAGCCAGATTCCACCCTTAAAAAAAAAAAAAAGATCCAAAACAGCCTATACATCCCACAATAGTGGACTGGTTAAATTAATCATGCTTCATTCATACAGTAGAACACTATGCAAATGCTAAAAGGAATTAGACATGCATTAAATACTAATATGGAACGATCACAAAGATGTATTTTTAAGTGGAAAAAGCAAGATGTATATAATATTTTCTAAAATAGAGCACTGTGTATAGTATTCTACCATTTGTCTAAAAAGAGAAGCAAAAAAATACATATATTTATAACTGTTTGTCTCTGATAAAATATCTCTGAAAGGACACATAAGAGACTAGTGACATTGTTTGCTTCTGGGGAAAGTATCGTTGTCAAGCTCCAAGATCCCCAAGATTCTAGTTTCCTGGTAGTCACACCTTGAATGGGCCATATAGGGGTGACTTGTTAGTGACATCAATAGGACATTGCAGAAATGATGGTGGGTGACTTCAAAGGGTAGGGCATAAAACATGGTGGATTCTGTCTTGTTCGCTCTTGTATAATTAACTGTCATGTCATGAGGACACTTAAGTGCTCCTATGGGGAGGTTTACATGCAGAGAAACTGAGGCCTCCTGCTAACAGCCATGTGCGGGAGCCATTTTGGAAGTGGGTCCTTCAGTCTCAGAGAGGCTTTCAGATGACTGTGGCCCAAGCGACATTTGACTGTAGCTTCATGAGAGTCCCAGAGATAGAACCACCCAGCTAGGATGCCCTCAAATTCCTGACCCACTGAAAGTGGGTGAGCTAATAAATATTGGTTGTTTCTTTAAACTGCTAAGTTTTAGGTTAATTTGTTAGACAGCGATAGATAATAAATACAGATTTTAGTGGGGTGCAGCTGTAACAAATATCTAAAAATGTGATGGTGGCTTTGGAGCAGGTCAGTGGGCAGAAGCTGGAAGGACTTGGAGGGGAGTGTTTCTGAAAGCTCAAGGTGCCTTGAACGGACTATTTATAGAAGCCTGATGACATTTGGAGAGACTGTGATCTTATAGGAAAATGTTACTGGAAACTGGGGAACAGGGCATCCAGTTGTGGGACCGGAGGGCCAGGGGTTGGGCGTGGGAAGGAGACTTTTCACTTTGAACCTTTTGAATATTTAATGTAATACTCATAGGAAAAGATAAATGATAAGATATAAATACTAATTTTTAAAATGAGGCATAGAGTGTGATCTCCATAATTCAAGCTGACCTCTGGGGCCTCTGGTTACGGATGCCCCTCTTCCCACCACTATACTATACGAGCCACCACTCTGAATGCTCAGGAGGGCTAGAAAGGTCTATGTGTCCCTACCTCCCAAAAGGCCATGGCCAGGGTTCTCCCAGGGCACTACACGGGTTAGTGGGAACTTTGAGATATTTGAATTGGTCCCGTAAATGTCTTTTCTTTCTTTTTTCCCATGTCTTTTTCTTTTTGTTTTACTTTCTTGAAGATTTTCTTGGTTTTATTTCTAATTATTTTTTGGAGTGTTTTAATCTTCCATCATATGTTTCATTTTCAAGAACTTTTACTTGTTCCCTGATTGTTCCTTTTTGTAAGCATCCCAATCTCTTTTTATGAATGATAGATCTTCTTTTAATCTTGCTGAAATATTATGTAAGTTAGAAAATGGTTTTCCTCTTTTCTATGTTGTTTCTGTTTTCTCAGAGTTCCTTTTTTTTTTTTCTGATTTTCCTCTGCTTTTTTTTTTCATTTCGTTTGTATTTTCTCCTTATGCTTGAGGAGTCTCATAAATGTCTGGTGTGTGCTAGTTCCCTGCTTATGTTTGAGAATGCGGTGTTAAAAGGCTCATTGGAGACTGTGTGTGAGTGTGGGCCTTGTTCACCAAAGGTGTCTCCTCAGCCTTATTGGGAAGAGCTTATTATTAATTGCCATGCTCCCTAATGTCCATATATAAACAGTTTTTCTCTATCTTTTTTTTTTTCCTGTTTCCAGAGGAAAGTCCCAAATATACCATGTGAAATATAATCACCTGGCTTTCTGAGAACAAAGAAGAGTGGGGGAAAAAAGAGAAAACCAAGGGTCTAACCTTTTGTCAAGCATCTGATCCCCATTTTGGGTTCTATGTTTCCATCATTGCCCTCCACTATTTCTGAAGCCCTTCATTTAATTTAGCCTAAAATCTAGAGGTGGGGTGGTTTTATAGACTTTCTATCAATTCCCTTGTTTTCATTTTCAACCAGATCTGCCATGTACTGTATCTTGAAGCCTTGACCACTTGTGGGTTTAGAGGGGAAAATCACCTGATTCTCACCGATATCCCCCACTGCCCTGCTTAGACTAGTTATTAATCCTCTGCCTTCCCCAAAACATCTTGAAAGTTCTTTTCTGCTTTCTCTCCTGTTCTGTTTGTCCTAAGCTTTTTTTTTTTTTTTAATTCCTTACTAACATTTTACCTGTGTCTCTCTAAGAAGATCAAATCATCTCTTGTAATCAATCTGCTCTGTTTAGCTGGAAGTAGCTCATATTTTGTTAAAACATAGAGCGGCCTCAACCAAACACACATGTAGGCAGGATTCAGGCCATCGATCTCCAGTTTTAACCAAGATACTGCTAATGTCAGTTCCAGTAAACGGGGTCAAAGCTAGCTGCCAATCAGACAAAAAGCCTAACAGGAGGGATGCAAAGCCTGGGGATTTAGTGAAACCCTGAGGTGGAGCAATAATACCCTAAAAGGATCAACAATCAAACATCAAATTCAAATAAATTAATATGGTAACTGCAATACAATTAGGATTATCTGGTATCTAATACTGACCCATACTGCCTGGTTTTTTAATATCTTATCTAATAAGACAAATATATAACTGGGCAAGCAAATGTCTTTTTTTAGCATTAAGAATATTTCATGATTGGGAAAATATCTTTAAAAAAAGGGAAAATATCAAATATGAAACATTAAGAATTTAAGCAAAATAGATGGGAATACCCAGGAAAATCACAGCATTCACGAAGCATACTGTTTGAACGTTAGTTGAACTTACTTTAGTGTCATCTAGTGATTCCAGCCTCCGGCAAAGGCCCAAAAATCCAACTAGGCAAACTCTGCCCTCACTTGCCTACCTCCACTTCCCAATAGAGGCTCGTGAGAGGTGGGGAGAGGTTGAGAGAGTGTGACACGTAAAAAGAAGTCTTTCCCTGACCTCTCAACTTATAAAAAGTGTACCATTTCCCTTTCTTGCTCCAGGCTGGTTCCTTTCTCCGTATTAAAGTAGATTATGTCAGCAACAGTCTAGGGCCTGCCTGACGTTCAAAGATAGTGCTAAATATAAGTTAACTTCCTTTCCTCCTCCTCCCAACTCAAATTATCTCTTAACCAAGGTAGGGAGAAATGAGCCTTCCCTTCCTCCCGGAACATATTTAAACTTCATTTCTCCTTGAGATTGCTCAATTTCCCTCCCTGTGTTTGCAATGTCCCCAAGCACGTGACTTGCATTTGGCAACTCTTGCCCTGGGACAGTGGGGACAGTGGAGCCTCACACTCTACATTCCTGCACCGCAAAGTCAAATTGCGCTTATTAGCTTGAAACGATCTTTCCCTGGTCCTAGCTAGTTCTAGGATTCATCTTGTCTTCCTTGCGGCCCAGTTCTTGTGGGTGAAGGACATTTCTCTCTCTGTCTCTCTGTCTCTGTCTCTGTCTCTCTCTCTCTTTCTCTCTCTCCCCACCCAACATTTTGAATCCATTTCTTAAGTTTGAGGGATTCTCCACTTTATAGTTTTACAAAGAGGAGGCATCCGCTTTCCACTAGAGCAATTGAAAATGCTAGGTTTTCCCTTTCCTGGCCTTCCCTTGCAACTGGGCATGCGTCCCAGGCTCACCAATCAGAGGGGCCTGTGTCAGACATTGTTAGGGCCTGGCGGTGGCCTGGGCATTCAGGAACCTTAGAGAGTGTCCATTCTTGGTGGTGGAGAGGGTGACAGATCTGAATTTCTGCACATCAATGGTGGTTGAGCTAGCTGTGGCACACATGGGGTTCCATTTGGGGCGATGTCCCTGACTGTAGGTTTGAGCCTAGTTTTGTCTCCTGATGGTTCTGTGAGCTGCCATTAAACTTTTAAGACATTTTTTTTTTTTGCTTAATTCAGTTATTTGGTTTTTGTGGTTTATAGCTAGAGAACTATGACAGTTGTATAGTAATTGAGTCCCTGACCTAGTCTTCCAAGCCCGACGTTCTCATCCATTCTCACTTGAAGTAAGGATGAAGGGACACAGAATTTGTCTCAGGAAGGCTATTAACAAACTCATAGTTTTCTTTTGTAGGCTTTCTCACCCTTCCCCATTTTTGCATTGGAGTGGGCAGTCCTGTGGAAAGTGCACTCAACCCAGAATATGAACCATGTGCTTTTAGTCTTCATTTTGCCAAAGCTATCCCGGTGACCTTAGGCAAGCCACCTCACCTTTCTGGGTTTTCTCATTTGTCAGATGGCCTAGGTGGAGGCTCTGATCAGAAGATGCCACATTTTGACATGGTTCCTGTTCTCCAAACCTGAGTCTTATTACAGTGCTAAGGTTTAATGGAGTGTTTTTGTTTCTTTGTCCTATAATAACCTGTAACTGTAGTTCAAATAAAAAAGTTTGATAGATGGTTAACTTTACTGCTCCATGCCAGTCCTGGTTTCTAACACTAGACTCAGTTATGTTCCAGCTTTAAAAGCTCAAGAACCAGACCTCTGCAATACAAGGATTAAACTGCTCTGTGTATTCAACCTATACATAGGGACTGGGACCTAGAAAGTATGTCTTGGTTCTACTTCTGGGTGGCATCCCCTTTACTTATAGGTGGTGGATGGTTTATCGAATGAGCTTAACTCGAGGCTGCTTAAATCCTAGTTCTGAGTGGCCTTGAACAAGTGACTACATATAATGTCACATATACTGTTTCGTGCTGCTAACTAATGGTTTTGGGCTCACTTACCTTCTCAAGAAGGTTACGAGTTTCTCATGAGCAGGAGCCATGTCTTAATGGTATTTCATATCCCTCCTTACCCCTCTCTTACCCTGATATACATGTAGAACATCTCTGGAACTGCCCAGCCACTGAGAGCAGTGCCTCAGGGAAGACTGGAGCCAAGAGAAAGAGAAAGACTTACCTTTCACTACATACTCTTGAATATTTTACCATAGGCATAATATAATTATTTTTAAACTGCTTAATAAAGAAATAAGAAAACTCATATATCCTTTCTTATTTCATTTTATGGTGGTACAAGTATTTATTCACCCTCTACTTGGGGGCATCTGATTTCTCCATTTTGTGTGGGGATGTTGCCCTCACCTCTCTTCAACCAGGGAAGGCTTCCCAGAAGAGGTGACTTCTCATGAATGAACAAGAGCTAGTCAGGTAAGGTGAAGGTATTCCAAGCAGAGAGAACATCCTGAAGGTATGAGACAAGGACCCTGTAAGAAAATGAAGGATGGCAGAGGAAGGATTGATGGAGATAAGTCTGGAGGAATGGGATGGGTCATTTAGGGTTCCTGTAGCACATTAGAAAGTTAATCTTGTGTTTTATCCCAGACACAATGGGAAGTCATTGAAAGAATTTTAGGCTAGTAAGTGATACTGACTGTACAGATTAGCAACTCCCAGACAATGGGCAGCTTCCCATGGCTTATCGGTAAGACAGCTGGATTCTTACCTCACAGAACCCTCAGACCAGTGGAATGGCTGTGGAATCCCCCACCAGACCATCATGGTATACTACTTTTTGTGGGAGAGTCAGCATTTCTGCTATTTTTAGAGAAAGAGTCTTTAAAAAAATCAGTGCTACTGCCCTACATGATATTTGGGGTGATGTTCATAGAATCAGATTTTTAATGATGTGGAGAAATTTAGAAATCCAGTTCAGGTACAAATCCATGTAATCTTAGAAGCTCAGGCTACCTAAGAAATCCTCAGAGGAGTTCAATGCATTCTACAAAGATTCCCTGAACACTGAGTCTGTGGCAACATGAAAGCTGATAAGCAAAGGTCCCTGACCCCGAGGATATAAGATAAATGTGGTCATTTAACCAGGGAATTTTACTATTGAACTCTGATGTGAAAGTGAGAATATAGAAGCAAACATTTGTATATCTCCGAGTTCGAGCTGAAATTTCATAATATATTATTGATTTCACTTCTTGTCAGTGGACCAATTACATCAGTCTTACCAGGGGTGGACCACATTTCTTGAGCCAGAGGTTGAGTATCGTTTTCCAAGTCTTCATCTGCAGCACAATGACCATCAGGCCCTTATTCATTGAGGGGTGCAGGGTAGATTAATTAATGCTTATAAAGCTCCACGTTAAATTTAATAAAAGTTGAAGTAAAACATTTAACGCAAAAAGAAAAATACAAGAAATAATTTTTAATTCACTAGAACACTTTTGAGAGTGAAACAGATGCAATTAGTAATTTCACCCTGAAAACGGGTATAAACTGGGGCTGTGCCAGGGAAAGCAGTACTTAACTGGCACCTTAGCTGAATATCATGAAGGGACCTCTTTCCACTTAGAATAAAAGAAAAATTATTAGTTTCGTTAAAGAGAAAACCATAAGCCCAAAATGGCATTACTTTTGCTAAAGGCCATGATACCAAATATAGATTTAATATGTGACCTATTTGCCCTTTTTACCTCTCCCAGAAATATAATCCTAATCAATCAGTCTGGAATTTTCTGGTCAACATCAACGAGGTAATCTGTCACTTGGGCCCACTCCCTTTCCCATGGAAAAAAGAGGCAAGGGCGTGCATGATAAAAACCCTTGTCATACCCTTCCCCCAAAGATGTCCTGTTCTAAAAATAATTCCTTTTCTTTTGTTAAAGCTCCCTTGCGCCATCTTCTTCCCCTAAAAACCTTCCATTTTGTATTAAACTCTGGGAGTGGCCTTCTAATTGCTATATGAGATGCTGTTTGATTCATTTAATAAAGCCAATTAGATCTTCAAGTTTCTCAGCATTGGGAAAACTAAGACTTTCCAGAAATCTTCAGTGGGCTTATGCTTATTCAATATTGCCCAGAACTGAGTCCCATAAGGAAGGTGAGAACTCGTGTTTTTTGTAGAGGAAACCATGGGACAAGAGGGTGGAAGGGCATTGGGTTCAACCCACAGAGCGTCTACCACAGGCTCCAATAAGAAAGCAGGTAGAACTGGGGGAGCAGAAAACACACCTAACTCCGTTAGGCATGGTGGGTTATGGTAGAAAAGGGCTTCCCAGACTAAAATCCCGGGTACAGCTGACTGGACTGTGAAAAATAACATAAACAGAGACATTTTAAAATGGAGTCGGAGCTGTCATTTCAGAGGAACTGCCTCGCACATCTTACTCCTCTACCCTTTGAAATGTTAAAACTGGGCAAAATACTCTTTGCATTGGGCCTAAAGCAGTACTGTATCCAAAACAACTGTTTGCAAAGATAACAGGAAAGGTTATGACTATCAGACTGAAAATTAAGGACATTCTTCAAGACTTGCATCACTATGTTAGCTTAACTGCAATTGTAGACATTCCTTCCTTGGCTTAACACCCATAGGAATTTCTTTCTTTTATTCATGTAATTATTTCTCTTCCCTTTCTCATAAATATCTCTGACCTTCAACTTCTAATGGGAATACTATTTGGCTTTCTGCCAAAAAAAATGCTTGTTGCCTCTCATTTTGGTCTTTTATTTTTAGGTGAACAAGAAGAAAGGAGAGTGGAAAAGGGTGTTCCAGACAAAACTAACCACAGGAAGCACAAGGTGCACGCTCTGAAAATTAGGCCCAGCAGGGAGGAAGGGGCCAGATGCTCCTGAGTTTGGTTATCATTGGCTATTTGATGAAACAGTTGGGGTGCTTCTGAAATAAATTTCAAGGCATTCCCGGATCTACCTAATCAGAACCTCTACGTGATGCTGCAAGTTTGGGAAAGTTGGCTCCAGTTTCAAAGTGTATGTGCTGGCTAAAGCCACCCATAGGGCTCCGCTGGCCCCCAAATCAGAATGGAAGTCCAGCAAGTGAGGGAGCTGCGTGATGAGGGGATGGTCACTGGGTCACTGCAAACATGCCAGTTTGTGGGGCTAGAATGAAGGTGGACCAGTTCCACAGGCAGGTAAAAACAAAACCAGGAAAACAGCAATGGAATTATCAAAATTCTTTCTGGGCGTGAAGGAAACTGCACCTTCTCAACCTTTTGACCATTCCTGAAGCATCCCGGCAAGGGCTTTGTCCTTCCCGGGAAGCCAGAAGGAAGGGAGAAAAGTGGGGTGCTCACTCACCTCTCAGGCCTTCCCCTATGGCCCTCCCCTTCCCCAACCCCCTCCGCCAAAAAAAAAGGAAGACCTTCGGTCTGGGGTGAATAGAGAAAACGAAAGTGTAACGAGTGCATAGGGCTGTGACTACCCTGGGGCCACTGAGGAGGGTCACTAACCTGAGTTGGATGGAGGTGGGGGCCGCTGAGCCAGTTTTGAAAAGCGAGCTCAAGTTGATCAACCAAAAGGAAGTTTATTCTTGCTAAAATGAACTACCCAGCAGGAAGAGGTAGATCATGCTGGGATTTTATGGATAAAACAGAGGGAGTATTTGCAGACTGTCCAGCTACCCCCAGAGGATCTTACATTTGTTGGCTCCTCTTCTGTTTCCCACTCCCAACCCCTTTTTGACAAACCTTTAGTACCTCCCTGATCCAGAGAATGAGCAAAAAAAAAAAAAAAAAAAAAAAAAAAAAGCCTAAAAGGGAGATACTTGTTTGCGGTTGGGGGAAAGAGGTAAGTCAACCTTCTGATAAAGAGTGGAATTAAGAAGAGGGAGGTGGGCCGTGTCATTCCAGGCTATTGAACCCTGCTTCTAGAATAGTGCCCTGCCATACAGTTAAATCAGTGGTAAGAAGACGAGGGCTTGGGGATGACCTTCCCTCAAATCCCGGCATCTAGACTATTGCTGCTCTGCCCTCCAGTCACACTAATCCCGGTAGCCATAGGCAAAACAGAGACCCCTGACCTCACGGGACTTCTGTCCTAGTTAGGGAGACAGGTAAACCGGTAAGGGCTAAAGAGGAACAAGAAAAAAGGAGAGAGAAGAGGAAAGAAAATGTTCTAGTTCATGTATGTTGTAGAGGAGGCCTCAATAACAAGGTGACAGGTAGTCAGAGAAAGAAGGAAGTGAGGGAGGGGGACCCATGTTAATATCTAGGGGAATCTCATTGCGGGTAGATAGAGCAGCACCTGCAAAGGTCCTGAGCAAGATTGAAGATGAAGTTCTAGGCCAGGGGTCCCTAATCCCCAGGCCTGGGCGGGTACTGCCCGTGGCCTGTTAGGAACTGGGCCACACAGCAGAAGGTGAGCAGCAGGTGAGCAAGCAAAGCCTCATCGGTATTTGCAGCGCTCCTCAGCACTAGCATCACCACCTCAGCTCCACCTCAGATCATCAGGCATTAGACTCTCAAAGGAGCACTGGTCCTGGTGCCAAAAAAGTTGAGGACAGCTGTTCTAGGCTGCCAGTGCCTCTGTAATAAGAGGAACAAAGCAGGAATTGTCATAAGAGAAGACACCAGAAGGCATTTAAGAGCTTAAAAGCTTTGCATTCATGCATGCCTGGGATCCTATTTACTGTCCACATTTTGACAAATTGCTTAATCTCTCTAAGGCTCAGTCTCTTTGTCTGTAAATGGGAAGAATAGTGTCATTGCACTTATGTTGCTCTACATATTTTCTCTAAATAAGTGGAAGCTATTATTAGGATTATTAGAAATACAATGTGCACATATTCAATATTTTAGTATTATTACTTCCCCAAAGAAGTTTTCCAACACAATATATGCTAGGTTTTTTGTTGTTGTTGTTGTTGTTGTTTGATTATTTTTTCTCAAGAATTTTATTGTGGGAAAATATACATAACATAAAATTTACCATCTTAATTATTGTTAGGTGTGCAATTCAGTAATGTTAAATACATTCACCTATTGTGCAACCATCACCACCATCCACCCCCACAACTCCTTTCATCTTGTAAAACTGAAACTCTACCATTCAGCACTAATTTCACATTCCCCCTCCTCTTAGCCGCTGACCACCACCCTTCTATTTTCTGCCTCCATGAATTTAACTACTCAAGTACTACATATAAGACAAATACTTTTGTCTTTCTGTGGCTGGCTTGTTTCACTTAGAATAATGTCCTCAAAATTCATTTACATTGTAGCAGGTGTCAGAATTTTCCTCCTTTATAAGACTGAATAATATTCCCTTGTATGAATATACCACATTTTGTTATCCATTTATCTGTTGATGGATGCTTGGGTTGCTTCCACCTTTGGGCTATTATGATAATGCTGCTATGAACATGGGTGGCAAATAACTCTTCAAGACCCTGCTTTCAATTCTGTTAGGTACATATCCACAAGTGAAATTGCTAGATCATATGGTAATTCCACTTTTAATTTTTTGAGGAATCTCCATAATGTTTTTCACAATGGCTGTACTGTTTTACACTCCCACCAATGGTGTACAAAGGTTCCAGTTTCTCCACATCCTCGCCAACACTTGTTATTTTCTGTTTTGTTTTGTTTTGTTTTGTTTTAATAGTAGCCATCCTACTGGGTGTGAGGTATCTTTGCTTGGTTTTATAAAAAAAACATCTTAAATTACATTAACAGCAAATGTCTGCTGTGCTGTGTTTGGGGTACCTGGGCATCACATATGCCAGCAATCACAAATTATACTCCCTGCTTCCTGTGTTCCTCAAGGTGGGGGCTTGCCACCGTTACTCCAGAGCTTCAATACAGGCACCAAAAGCAAGGCCAGAGGCTCAAAGAGTTTGGTTAGGGCTAAACAAGACAGTTGCCAGAGTCAGAATTAGAATCCAGTCATCTTCAGACGGAAGCAGAAAGTTTCTCTTTGAATCAACACTTCCTTCCACTTTCTTTTCATATGAGCAAACAGAAACCCAAGAGTTTAAACACTTTTCAGAGAGTTCTGAGCTAAGGTCAGAATAAGGAAACAGCTATCTTGCATTTAATCTTTGGTTTTCAACATGTGTCATTGAGAGGTCCCTCAGAGACTGGCCTGAGTCCTTGGAATGGTCTCTGGAATATAGGCAGATTGTAGCAGATCCTTCTTTCTGCCAGTCTCTTATTGGTCCCTACTTGATCCTCCTCCCTGCCAGGCCATGCATGCCTTATCTGATCTGGAGTGTTCTTTTCAACCATGCCCTCTGCTAGCCCTGACTCTGATGTTCTCTGGAGCCCCTTCCACCCCGCCCCACCTCCACCCCTCACCCCAGGCCTGTCCCCACTTGCCACACTAATTAATACATCTTATCATAGAAACACAGCACAAAACACTTCTCCCAAAGGCAAAGCATATGTAAGTCTCCCAGCTCTTCTTGGTCCCCATGCTCTTGGTTCTCATAACCCAGTGCACCTCCTGTCTGGACCATGGGTCTATGATGGTGGGAGAGATGAGAAAAGACATTGTTCTGAAGGAGCTTGGCATAGCAAAAATGGTAATGACAATCAGCAAATTGAGTGCTTTATTAGATAAAAAAAATAATAATAAAGGTTCATAGGCCAAGTTGGAGCACTGGGAGGAACAGTTTACTGCTGAGCAAGTGGCTGGAAAACCAGCACAAGCATCAGCTCTGTGGTGAGGTATGGAAGCGGGGAAAGGCCACTGACAGTCCCTGCTCCCTAGGCAGTCAAGGTCTCTAACGTTGCTGATGGGCTGGTAGGAGATGTGAACATCGGGCATCCAGCTGCCTCTGCCGCCCCTGTGAGGTACCTGAGATGGGAATAGTGGCACTAGTCAGTAGGCCAGGTGACTAGGTTGAGGTCCATCAGGTACGATGGCTGAAGTACATTGAACATGGATGTTGAACCCAGTTTGGAATGGTCTAGAGAAAGGTTGGTTGATAACTATTCCTTACAATAAAAGGAAACCAAAATATTTCCTCTGAAAAGAAAAAGAAAAAGAAAAAAGATTTGGAAAAAAGCATGGTGATTTTCTTTCCTGTTTGTTTTTTCTAAAAGCACTAACTCCCCACAAATAACATATGACAACAATAGCTTTCACCTATTGATCATTTGGTATGTGGCAGGCGCTTTGGGAAAATCTTTGCTGTATTATCTCATTTAATTTTCATGATGTCTCATAAGGTTTTTATCTCTATCTCCATTTTACATATAAGGAATTAGGGAGTTTATCTCAAGGGAGGTTAGGTAACTTTACCAAGTTCAAACGTAGGTTTGTATAAATCTTTAACCATTAGACTCTGTTCATATACTATATTTTCTTTAAATAGCTAGTATAGGTTTGACCTGTCTGTAGGGCTTCCTTTAATTCCCAATCCACATATAAACCAGTCCTTCAGCTACTGCCTAAAGAACAATGCTTGCCATATTTAAATATTTATTAGAAGTCTATATCTGTAATGTTATATTTCCTAAATAATTTTTCTCATAAAACCAGAAAAGAGAGAAAAATATTGGTCAAATCCCATTGTGACAAGAATTTTTCCGTTTTAACTATGTGAGGTAATGGATGTGTTAACTAACCTTATCGTGGTAATTATCTTGCAATATACACTTATATCATTAAGTTGTACATCTTAAACTTACACAATGTTACATTTCAATTATATCTCAATACAGTTGGGGAAAGAAGAATTTTGCTGAGGTATGTAATCTTCAAAATAAATAGGTCATTAGGTAGAGTTTAGGAATTCTTTGTTATAAAGGGAAGGTTTTGATGAAATGGGATTTTTCTGTAGCAAGTTTATTATTTACATTGACCCATCCCTAACACTTTGTATCACCTGTCAGGCATCTTACCTTTGCTCAACAGGCATTAACCAGTTGGAAAATGGTTTACATTTGACAAAGAGAACCAAAGCAGACAATGCACCTCGCTTTAATTTTTCAAGAAAAATACCTGTCTTTATGCCTGGTCCAACCTTAAAAATTAGATAAGTAACATGGAGGATAGAGTCTGCCACAAAACTAGACTGGTAACTGGGATTAACGTAGATCAAATTTTAGTGATTTCTTCTGACCTCTGCTGGGCACACTTGAGATGCATGGCCCTCAGGTCCTTCAAACCAACAAAATTAGGATTTTAGAATTGAAGTTTACAGTGTGTCATCTAAATCCCTCATTTCAGAAATGATGAAAGTAAGTTCCAATGGGTGTATGTGACTTATCCAAGGTCACTCAATTTCATAGTGGCATATTTAGGACTAGCACCTAGAAATGTATCATCTTCCGATAAAACAGATACGGAAACACTCATGAATTCCATTGGGACAAATAATTTTTGGATTATCTATAAAGAACTATCAGTATTAGAAATAGGAACAGCTAACACAGATAAAATGGTTGATAACCAAGAATAAAAATTAGGATTATTTGAGGAAGGTCATAATTATCTTCATCTCCTATATCCTATAATCCTATAATTATTGTTAGTCGCTGTTTGATGATATATGTAGAATCACAGAGAAGAGATTCAGAGAATTCATTTTCAGAAAAGCTATTTTTAGTTGCAAATTCCTCTTCCTGATTATTGTTTGTTAAAATTAGTTTACATTCCCAGAGGAAATTTCAACTGACTATAGGAAAGAATACTGCCCGGGGTTAAAAGGATTGCTTCTTTTAAGAACTAATTCTGCTAGTGTCCCTGAAAAGGCACTTGGGACCCAAGAGACGTGTCCAGAGGTCTCTGGTGCTTCTTCAGCTAGGAATTCCAGGTCTCCCTTTGAGGCATATCTACATCAGAAAACTGAATGACCACTGAAATATTTGTTCAACTTATTCCACATTCTAAAAGGCCCAAATGCATAGCATTATTAGATTCGTAGAGTATCATATTTGAAAGAACATAAGATTTGGAGCCATACAATTAGTGGACTACTTACTAGCTATGTGAGCTTAGATAAGTTATTTAACCTCTCTGAGACTCAGCGTACTTGGCTATAAAACAATTGTAAATGATACCTTCTTAGAGAGTTGTTTGAGAATAAATGAGGCTCTATGTGCAGATCCTTAGCACCATACCTGGTACAACAGGCCAAGGAGAGGGAGAGTGTTTAGTTTCTCACATTAAACTAAATACTCCAGGTCTTAATGGTTAAAGTTATACTAGTTTTGTTTTACCCACGGAGTGCTAATTTATGAATTTATCATGAAGTATCAATTCTATGCTTCAAAGACCAAGTAAAATAATCAAAAGTACTCAACATATATATTCACAAATGCTTTAAAGAAAGTGTCAAAATGTTCACGCTCCAATTTTTTTTGTTTGCTTTTTGTGGTTTTGATGTTCCTTCTCCACAATCAAAAGTGCTCTTAAAACTTGGCAACTAAATTGATTGATGATTGATTGATTGATTGATTGACTGATTGTGTGTGTGTGTGTGTGTGTGTGTAAATACTTCACAGGCATTTGCTTAGCACATTTCTCTAAGAAGAAACGGATCTTTGTCAATGAAAAACTGCGGATATGTTGCCTCCCTGAATTAGTGAAGTCAACCCAGACTATCTTTCATTGCATGAGAGAGGGGAAGTGTAATCCTTTCCCACATGATATCGAGCAGAAGTCACAGTTGGGGGTACTATTGAGAAAGAGCTAAGAGGGCAGAATTCCGGAGCTTTGAAACTGGTAGCCAGAGTAGTGCTGCATTCATCAGTTTAACGATTTATCTGCTCCCATAGGAAGATTTTGTCTGCATAACGTTTTTCCGTGGATGAAAAATATTTGCCAAACACAGATCTAGTCTCAGTCCCTAATTTTACATATGAGGAAACTGAGGCTCACAGAAGTGAAATAACTTAATCACTAAATTGGAAGCAGAGTCAGAAACAATACCCAGGCATCTGCATTAGTCAAAGTTCTTGGTTGCCAATGATAGAAGCCAGTTCTGGATAACTTAAGCAAAGGTTCACAATGCTGTCAGAATTGATGGAAACCTGAGGGTCAGCCTTGGAAATGGCAGGAACCTATATTGTTCTACAGGCCCAAGAAGCCAGACGAAGTTCACGGAAAGTTTAGAAATTGTCTTATAACTGGAAGTCTATGCAAAATATTGATGCCTCTTCCACCTTGGCTGCAACGGATGGTGCCAACTTAGTCTTGGTACCACTCCTAGTCTTGCATCACTTGCTCAAGATTCAAAGTTCCAGAAGAGAGTACCTGGTTGACTGAGCTGAGATCACACTCTCATGCTGTGGAACCAGGAGAGACAGGTCTGATTCTTTGTACTTCCATACAAGAGCATCACCACAACTACCCACTCACAATCAAGGGGGGAGAATGCTCCAAAAGGAATTTGGGGTACTACTTAGGAGGAATGGCTGTGGGCAGCCCATGGGGCAATTGCAGGGAGCCCATGGCATATAGCAGATCCTGACCACAAGGATAAATTGCCCCAAACAGAAAGAGACACAGCAGGGAGAAAGGGGTCCCTGTTGATGTTAAACCCAACTCTGATCTTCCACAGGGCAAGCCACTTTTCTGCTGTTACATCCTTGGTGTTGGGAAAAACCTCTGACCATAACCTCCGTACACTCCATCAACTCATCATCACCAACTCGAACTAGTTACTAATCTAATTCTATAAATAATACTATAATTACAATACTATAATTCTCTACCCATTGCTAAACAACTTCCCCCCCAAAAGAAAGGGTCTATTGAGTCATGCTAGCCAGAAAAAGACCATGCCCTGGGGCATGCAGTCTAAACCACCAGCATCAGGACTAGATGGAGAAGACGTGTCCCGATGACAGCTCTTTTCGAATATATTTCTTGAAATGGAGGTCTCTGTCCAAGGTCAGGATAAAGAGCAGGTCAAGTCAGGCCTATCAGTCAGGGCTTCCCAGAGAAACTGAACCAATAGGATTTGTATATACATGGAGAAGGGGATTTATTTTAAGGAATTGGTTCACGTGATTGTAGAGGCTAGCAAGTCCCAAATCAGTAGGGTGGGCCAGCAGGCCAGAGACCCAGAGTTGCAGTGAGAGCCCAATGTGGTCTGCTGGCAGAATTCCCTCTTCTAGGGAAGTTAGTCTTTTTTCTATTGAAGCCTTCAACTCAGATGAGCCCACCCATATCATCACCACAAGGGCAATCTGCTTGACTCAAAGTCTGCTGATGTAAACATTAATTCCGTGTAAAAATACCTTCACAGAAATGTCTAGCATATCTGGGTACCTTGACACATGACATTAACGTCATAGGTGGGTTTTAGAAAAGAGCTGGAAACAGTGAAATGACTTTACAGCCACCTGTAGTCATAGGGTACATTGGGCAACCACTTTCCTCTCTGAGCTTCAGTTTCTCTATCTGTAAGATGAGGAATTTGAGTTGAGTGGTCTCTAAGGGTTTGGGTATAAAATAGCAAGGTGAGTATAAGCATCAAATTTATCCCTGATTCTCATGGGGAATTTCCAAGAGTTTAAAACAGTGAGGACTTGCATCAGATATGGAAACCAGGTGAGTGCTCTTTGTGGGTTTCTGACCCGGCACCCATATCCTCCTTCCTAGCAGTATTCCAGCTTTTATTCCAGTTCCCATTTTTCCTTACATAGCCCATACACTTCATGCCCAGTACCAAGCATTGGTCTGCTTGGCCTAAGGGGATTTTTAACCCCTGCCATTGATTGATTAAGAACCTAGTCTATTAACATACGGCACTTCTCTGGACAAGGGGATAGGTTCACAAAAGAGTTGGTAACCAATTAGAGCCAATAAGATGTTAAGAGAAGTTTACTGGAAACTACTGAAAAAATTACATCTTCCTGCTTAAGAGCTACCTGCCAGAAGAGGCCATCTGTCTTCCTCTGGATAGCATCAGGTGAATCTTAGAATCACAGTGGCCATCTTGCTACTGGTATAAGATAAGTCCAAATCTGGGGGAAGATGAGCCCCAGCAATCTCCAGAACCAAAGCTGGAGTCCTGGTTGTACCACATTGTACCACACCCTAGTGATGGACTTTTCCAGTTATGGGATTTAATAAATCTTTTATATTTTTAAAACCAGTTTGAGTGGGATTTCTATTACTTGTAACAAACAGAAACCTAACAGACACATTATTAAGGGTGCCATTGAAATGCTTCTGGAATTGGTGCTGAGCACTCTGACAGAACCCTTTTCCTCTACCACCATGGAAGGTAAGAGGGCAGATGCAACAAGCAGGGAGCTTGTGCGGCAGGGCTTCCTCTCCGAGCGGACAGCTGCACCAGGCAGTACACCCATCCAGTGGGACTTTCTTCCAAATGAGCAAACAAGAAAACATCACTGTATCTATGAAAAGATGCTGCGAATCAAAAGAAGAGAACCACCCTGGACGATCAGGAGGACCTCTCCAATGTGCAGTAAATTTTTACAAATTTTAAGGTTTATGAAGTGGTTCTTATTGTTTAATCTGCTCAGCATTCCTCCCCCTTACCTCTTTTGATAATTGGCCTCATTCAATGGACACAGGTCTGGGAAGGAGACCCAGGCTAGACTGATAAGCTTTTTCCTGAAATGTTTCCTTGAAGCCAGAGAAAGAAACTCCATGGCTCTTGGGTTACAGAGCTGAAAGAGTATGAACCCGGTATTATTAGTACAACCCCGCAGCATGACGCTCCTGGTTCCAGTCTCGCTTTGAGGTTCCTGAAGGTGTCCTAGCTCCTGAGAATCTCCCTTAGGTCTGTCAGTTTCCCCAGTGGCTTTCCAATAACGTCCTCCTTTCTCTCAAGCCAGTTCCAGCTGGGTTTCTGTTGCTTGCTTGTGAAAGGGCTCTGACCAACCGAGCTTCTGCTTTCCGTTCTTATCCAGCCAAACTGAAGGGAACATGGACAGATATAGAACAAGAAGTCATAAGGAGGGCTCCCTCTGAGATCGGGAAATATTTTGATGGAGAAGGAAACTACAACTGCCAAATGAAAAATCACATGGAGGCCGAGCTGCCAAAAATTAATTTAGTGAAGAAGACAAAATTATAGAAATCACTTAGCACTCAGAGGATGAATATGAAAACAACAAAACCAAGAGCAATGTGGAGGACTTATTTGAGAGATCCAGGATAGACATTCAGGTCAACAATCCTTTATTTAAAACCCTTAGAGTCAGATGCAGTTCAGGATTCAGCATTTGGGGATGGTAGAGAGACGAAGTGGTGCATATACTGATATTACATACGGCCCCCTGCAAGGTCTAGGTCAGCACTTTGTAATAAAAAATCACGCTTCTGCAGTAAAACATTGGGGGAAATAAATAAGGATGTGAAATAGTCTCACATCATGTCAGGTCGGGGCTTAATGACAAATAAGTTGCCAGCTTACGAAAAAAATGTTTAGTTTTTAGCAATTTTAGAATTTTGAAATTGTGACTAAAGGGGCTGCAAATAGGAGTCCCAGACAGAGCGTACAACTGATGAACTAGGAGGAGCAGTCAAAAATCGAGGAGGGAAAACAAGAGCTGAAGATAGTAAAACTTTGAAGCTCAAAAGTTAAAATTAATTTAAACAAGACCTAAATGCAGACTGGTCACATTTTTAATTTGAAAGATAAAAGAAAAAATCAATACGAATATGGAAAATACTAATAAATAATTTATTACACTGAGTTAATATAGCCATATCAAACTTTTTACCCTACATACAGTAAAATGATTTTTTTGAATGCATATATTACATTTATACATATTGATCATATACTAAGAAAAGCTCAATTATTTCTGAAAAATAACTTGACCAAGGTCACCCAGTTGGAAGGTAATGGAGGTGGGAATTTAAGCCACAGTTCCACCTCTTTACTTCTCCAATACCTGAATATTCTCCAAAGAAAACAAGTGGATAGTAATACCCTTTCAAGTACTGATTACAGAGGTAAGAATTATAATTTGTGATAAAAATAACAGCTGAGTAAATTCCTAGAACAGTGTAAATATTCAATAAATGTTAGTTGAATGAATGAATGAGCTAATGAAAACATGAAACAAAAAAGACTCCCCAGGTAATTTTGTATTTTACACAGAATGTACTCAAAAGCACCACTCTTTTTGAGAAAATGTCTACAATGAAATTGGAGATGGCCTCTGTTTCTTTATTAAGCAAGTGATGAAGCCAAGCCATTAGGTACCATTAGAGGAAGCATTAAGCAAGGATGTACATGCAGCTAAATTGCAGTAAAACTTCCCTAGGGCGACAGGGATCAACGAGAGATGAGGCCTAGAACGCCATAATGGTCTGCATTTATCCTCCCTCAAAACTTTTTAAGCTTCCTTCATGGTGACCAACCTCACGGTAATGTACATTTAATTCAGCTTCTAATGCAGGGAAATCAATAGCATTGTACCACAAACAGTTTATTACACATAATCTGAAGTTTAACACATAAATAAATTAGTAATACACCCAAAACATGACACTTAAGAGTACAGTTTGCGAGCTCATCTTTTGCCACAAATCAAAACATTTCTTATATCTTATTAATTAAACATTTTGCATTAAAAATAATAAAATATTTTTTTAAAGTTTAAATCTAGGCTAGAATCATTTGGAAATTTTTCCTTTAAAATAATAATTGTGATGGCTTTTATTTTAATAATACTTTACAAGTTGATTTTACATACCTTACCCTATTTTGACCTTCTTCACATTTTGTGAGTTAGGACAAGTAAATCATTTAGCAGATGAGGAAACAGAGATGAGAAGAGCTTAACTATAAAAACTGGGAGTCTAACGTCCAATTGAGGGCACTTTTAGTCCCCAGATGGACTTGGTTCTATGTGGATCGGTGGGGGTGGGGAGATGGAAGAAGTTTTACCCTGAGTTGTATGTACCACTGGAATTCAGACATGTCTAGACTTGGTAAGCTAGTACACCAGAAGTCTTCATGTTTTCTTTTAGTTTGTTTTGTAATTTTTGGAGGCCTCAGGTGAAGAGAACTGAGTTAACCATACCCTTTAATCCATGGCACATCATCATCATCATCATCATCATCATCATCATCATCATCAAGGAACTGCTCTTACTTTATTCACTTATATTCCTTTCTTTGTACCCCATCCCAACTCCATTTACATAAAGTTCAAAATAGGCAAAGCTATTCTTTAGATACTAGGGTTAGGGGACCAGCAGTGTGCTTGAGGTGCTGGTAATGCTTAAATTTTTCATTTGTGTCATGTTTTTATAGTTATTCAGTTTGCAAAAATTCATTGTATTATATACTTATGATTGGCGTAGTTTTCTGTGTACATGTTTCACTCAATAAAATTTTACTTTTAAAAATTCTGCTGGGATTTGTTATGGAATTGCATAAATAGATTATTTTGGAGAGAACTGACATGTTAGAATGTGTAAGTCATCTTATCCATGAACATTTTGCTAAAATTTTGTTAAGAGGGATATTTGTCATGAGGGATATACGTCTTTAGCTTTATTGCTGTTTTTCTTGCAGTGTGTGCATTTAGTATCAGAGTAATGCTGGCCTCTTGGAATGGGTTAGGAAGTACTCATTCGTTTTCATTTTCTGGAAGAGTTTGTAAAGAACTGGTGTTATATCATGGGAGAATTCACCAATGAACCTACCTGGGTCTGGAGTTTTCTCTGCGGATAATTTTGAACTTCAGATTCTATTTCTTTAATAGGTGTAGGGCTATTTAGGTTCTTTTTCTTCTTCAGTGAGCTTTAATAGTTTATGTCTTTCAAGAAATTTGTCCATTTCATCTAAGTTATCACATTTGTTGGCATAAAGCTTGTTTAAAGAAGTCCTTATTATCTTTAAAATCTATAGAATCTTTAGGGATGTCAACTCTCTCATCTTTCTCAGATCACTTGCTCCAGTGGAAGCCAGCTACTGCATTGTGAGTTCACTCAAATACTCTATGGAGAGGCCCACGGAGCAGAAACTGAGGTTTCTGCTAGCAGCCACGTGAATGAGTCATATTACAGATTCCTCCAGCCCCAATTAAGCCTTCTGATGGCTGTAGCCCAGCTGGGATGCTGACTACAACCTCATGAGAGACCCTGAGCCAGAACCAGTCTTCCGCGCTTGACTCACATAAATATGTGAGACAATATATGTTTATTGTAGTTTTAGGCCACTAAGTTTTGGAGTAACTTGTTATGCAACAACAGATAACCAAATGCGCACAAAACTATCGTCATTATTATTATAAAATACTTCCTAATTTTGAGCTGAAATCCACCTTTTCATAATCTCCACCCTCTGTGCCAGTTCTGTTCTTTAGAGTCATGTCGAAAAAAAAAATTAATCTCTCTTCCTTATGGTCAAAACGTTTGGTGACAGTTTCATGCCAACAATTTAATTAATCAGACATTTGGTGAGGTACAGTCACCATGCCAGTCACTAGGGTTGCATAGATAAGTGGGATAGAAACTCTGCTCAGCCAACAGCACTCTATGTGAGGGGTGCTGTAATGAAGGACCTGACTCCTAGATGCAAGAGGAGGGGATCTCAATGGAGGTGTGGCTGGCTCTACTTAGAGAGATGAGGGAAGAAGGCCTCCCCTTCCTGTCTGTCTGGTGATCTCCTATTTATCCTTCAGGACTCTGGCCTTCCCACTCAGAAGGGGAGGCTTTCCAAACAGAAGTTACAGGCAGCAGGACCCCCCACCCTCACCCTTCTGCCTAAGCCCTTTCTTCTCCAGGTCACTCATCTCTTCCTCTTGTCCAACTTGACACAATTTTGAGACACTCCGCTGCCCCACCTCCAGCCCCAGTGTTGGTAACTCCACTCGGGACACACCTTTTCCTCTCACACGATGGAGTCAAACCTCTTCCAGGGTGGTCTGACTGGCGTGGAGTAGAGTCAGCCGTCACATTTCTTTTTCTGGAAGCTCCATGGGGTCTGCCTGAGGTTTTTCTGGCACCCACATCCTTTGGCTGACTCATGCTGGGCCTACAGGCGTCTGGACAGCTAAGTCATTTGTCACACGTGCTCTTGTTAAACCACATCTCCCCCAGCTTTGTACTTCTGTTGTCGTTTTGTTTTTACAATTTTTCATGGGTGTTTTGAAGTTCAATAATTTGATCTACACAGACTGCTAATCTCAGCTCCTGGTTGGCAGGGACTATGTGTAAGCAAACTGTGCCACAAAAAAAAAAAAAAAAAAAAAAAAAAAAAAAAACACTTTAGAACACACCCTCGTTACAGAAACCCTCTTTCATTCTAAGCCCATTGTGGTGAGGAGTGATTCAGACTCACTGCAGCTTCAACCAGCCTTCAAAGATCTCACCGGATAAGAGGCTGTCTCGGATTTGAAGACGCCTTCTATGAAGGAAAGGCCGCGAGGGGGTGTGGGCTGTGATGCTTTGCAGGAGCTGAGCACAGATGGAAGGAAACTGGAAGGGGATGTTTGTCTGGTTCCCCATGGCTCCCACCTTCCCCTGTCAGGGAGAATTGGGCCATTGTCTAGGTGGAATACTTGGCTTGTTTATCTTCCTAGACCCAGCTTGGTACAAGGTTTTTCTTTTTCAATTTTTTTCTTTTTCAAGTTTTCTTCTACCCCCCAAAAAATGACCACAGGAAAGGGCTGACCTGCTTTGGGCAAGTGTTCAGTTCATGCTCTCCTTCTCCATTTCTTTGCCTCTTTCCCCTATCACTGAAAAACTAAACTAAAAAGAGCAAGCTTCTCCTTTGGTCCTGTCAAAGGCAGCATTTAGTCATTCATTCATTCAACGAGTATTGATTGAGCACTACTATGTGTTAGGCTTTGTTTTAGGTGCCGGTAATCCTAATGCAAAAGATGCAGTCCCTGACATCAAGAAGTCACAGTTCTGGAAGGAAGCTCAGAAATTCGAGAGGCAGCACACAGGCAGATAAGAGCATATAGCAGAGGCATTTGACCCAGCTTGGGGAGGTATTAGAACAGTTTTTCAGGAGAAGAGACATATAGGCTGATCTTAAAGGTAGAGTAAAAGTTAGCCATGGAGAATAATAGTAATTGTTTATATAATTAAGCATCTCCTATGTGCCAGGCACTGTGTTAAAGTCTTTACATACATATTATTTTATTTTAATCATAAAATACCACTAAGAGATAGCTACTGTTAACTATTTCAACTTCACAAATGAGGAAAGGAGATTTAGAAGTCACTTTGCCCATAGTTTTACTAGGCATGGATGGCAGAAGTGAGATTTACACTCAGATTTCTCAGATTCTCAGGGTTCATTCTTCTACCAGCGTTGCTGTGTATGGTTGTGCATGTTGTATACTGTACAATTTTGGTGAAGGCCCTGCTCTTAATAATTCACTGCACGGGAAGGATATCCAGGCATAAGAAGCCTTTTTTCCAGAACGATGAGAAAACAACCTATGTTGGGGGAATTGGTTTGCAATGCAGCCGTGTCTGGGGCAATGAAAGTCTTGAAGATGCGCAGGTCCTCTGCTCTCCTGTGATTGCTTATGAAATGGCTGCCAGTATCCTGGGAAGCTCCCGGGGCTTTGTATCCAGTACAGAGACTCACTTTTTCCTTCTTACAGAGCTGTGGTGCTCTCAGCAGGATGTGATGTGAGATATGCACAGTTCCTTCCGAGCTGTTGGCCAACAAACATTCAAGTACATAGAATGCAAGTGGTCTCAGGTCTTCAGACTACTCAGTGTCCTATCAAGGGTCAACTAGCCTTTTATGTTCCGGCACCAGATATAGCCTGACAAACAAATCAGTTCGATAGCCTAGCCACCTCAGCTCCTTTGTGGAAGTAATTCCAGTTGCAATGAACAGTCCAAGGAACCGCGCACGGCCAGAGCGAATGCCTACAGTATGCTAGGCATCCTGAAAACATGATTCCTCATGTGCAGAGCTGTATGAGGCAGGTATTATCATCACTTTTCACTTTGCTGATGAAGAGAATGAGATTCAGAGATGCTGACTAATTTATCTGCAGTTGTATATGTAATAAGCAGTCATAATTCTCACAAAAACTATCTGATGCCACAGCCCTTATGCTTCGGTCTTAATGTCAGTGCCCAAAAGGTATTCGGAAGAGGGCAGGGAACACCTTGTATGGGTGCTAAAGCATCTGATGGCATTTATTTGATAGAGGTCTCTCTTTACTTTTCCCCCACAGATTTTGCTAGAACTGGGGTCATCACTCTAAAAACTCAAGGATCCCTCTCAGGTGGAGAGTCTGTTTTTTGACATGATTTTCAGGTATGTATAATTCTAAGAAAGAGGTTCCATTACAGAAATGACAGGCAAGTGTTTCAGAGAAGTGTTTATGTTGCTTTGATGGGCCACTATCAGGACAGGTGAATCCAAGGTGATGTTGCTAAGTCTGTGGTATCGTCTGACATTGAATGCCTTTTTAAGCCTGGTCATATGTGTTACAGAGAGCTGTAATGAAGGTCTCTTATTATAGCCATTTTCAATCTTTACTGAGGCCACAAAAGATTTTGTTTTAAAAGGGAAAAGAAACAAAGAGTCTGATGAAGGTGTTTGAAGCAGCTTTGGGGACGGGGTAGTATACTTTTTCATCAAATGGGGCTGCTAGTCAGCCCCTACTTCTATTTCCAGATCCACATGGAGAGGCTTACAGCAGCCTTCCTCACCTCCCAAGTTGTTACAGCCTCCATTGGGACTCAAACCATGAAACTACCATTGCCCCTAGACATGGTGGCCCAGCTGCACTCACATCTTTCAATCTTCACATGTTTTTTAGGCAGAAGGTAAACACAGATCTGGCAGGTGAGCAGAAGAAGGCCAGGTGCACTGAAATTTCAAAGAAGCAGGAAGTATCCATTCTGTGCTACATTATGATGATAGTTTACCTGACAACAATCAAAAGGTGATTCTTTACCGCTGCATTTGGATGCCCCCACTCAGGTAGGGACAGTGCTCTCCAACATGCAGCCTGGGCATTTTCATAAATGGGCAAGTTTAATCAGGTGTAGGAGCCTGTAGGCTCCCAATTACAGAGGACTCCCATGTCAGTCAGAAAATGTCACCTTCTAAAACCCAAATGAAATTGAATCATGTATATAAACTTTGCTAAATGAAAACTTTTAATGTGTTCCTGGAGTTTCTCTAATATCAGCAAGGGCACAAATTGTGATTCAATAATTGTAACAGGCCTGAATTAATTGGCCCGTATATAGAGGATATCTGCCAATGTTTGAGACTCCTAGCATCCCAGCCTTCCCTCTATTTGGGGGAAGTTCCCACCGTGTGAGTCAAAGTGAGCTTCACCTCCCACTAGGGAAGTAGACAGGTCTAGAGACTAACCTCTTAAGACAAGGGCAAATGTCATTAGGACAATGGCAAATGACTTAGGCTGGCCAGGTACACTTGTCCTGTACTTTAATTGTGAATAAATGAGGCAAAAATGAATGTTGAATTAGGATCCATGTGCATTGGAAGGATCTTGCTGAGGCATCCTGATTGGATTGTTCCTGATAAAAGATGATTATCTTGTATTCTGCTCCTTAGGCCAGGCCCTGTTTCTGTCTTAATTTTGTCTGGTTCTTCAGATTCTTATAAATTCTTGGTAACCTTATAATCTCTTTTCTGTTTACAATAACCAAAGTTGTTTTCTGCTGCTTGCAACCAAGAATTGACTATATACACATGTTTGAAATGTATAGTCCCAAGGCCATTTCCAAGTGTTGTAGTGATACCTAAATGACTATAGTCTGATATACACTACGTATAGCGAATGAGAATACAGGCTCTGTGTTGAGACAGGATTGAGTTCAAATCTCAGCTTTACCACTTACTAGCTGGGTCATCTCCCACATGTTCTTTATTTTCCCCTGGCATCATTTCCTCTTCTCTACAAAGAGAATGCTACTCACGAGGTTGTTATGAGGATTAAACGAAGTAATAATTGTAAAGGACTCAGCACAGTGCCTACTATGGAAAAGTATATGATAAATGTTGGCTATGATGATGATGATGATGATTATATTTTTTTGTGGGAGGATGATGATAATCCTTAACTTTAAGGAATAGGTAGTCTATAAGTCTGGCTTATAGTCACTAGTTCTTCCCAAACTTCCATGATAGATATACAGAGACAGGTGATGTCATAACAAAAGGTAGTCATCCACATGGGAGTCTTGAAACCAAAGCATGAGTGCATTTGCCAGTCATTTAACCAATAAGAATCAGATATTTCTTCAGATATTTATTAAGCTCCTATTATATGCCATGGCCTTTACTAAGCGTGGCTTCAATGGTATCTAATGGTGGGAAAAAAGCTATATCTGGGGGAAAATCACACTCTTTAAGAGAACAAGTTTAATTCTCTAGCCTAGAAGTAAATTTCTCTCAAAACCATCCTCTTTCTGTCTTTTAAATGCACTTCTGAATATTAACTAGTTTACTTTTCCAGGGATTTTGCAGCCAGAAAGTAGATACTCTATTAAGTGTGCTTATTATGAATCATTTCTCAGATTCTGGGCTTCCATGAAAAATTACATTTCTAAACTTGCAAAGATGAAAACCAGAACTGACACTGATATTTGACCCCACTAAGAAGCAGACAGCCTGTGAGACCTACCCTGTGTGGATACATACACAACTCAACTATTTTTTGAGTTAATTCTGTGTGCCGGGTGCTGGGTTAGGCATAGGGAATGCAACACTGAATCAAATAGGATGGCCGTTGCTCTCTTGGTACTTAGTCTACAGTGGGGAAGAGAGACGGTCACCAAAAAATTACATAAATAGTCATGCAATGACAAATTGTGAGGTGTCCTCTGTAGGAAAACTGTAGGGATCTATGAGGTCATGTAATAGGGGCCACTGACCAAATCTAGGGGAAAGTTTTCATGACTAAGATCCCAATTAAGTTGTGATCTTAAAGCTAAGTAGTGGTTGACTATGTGAAGAAGGGAAGAAGGAGCAGGTTAAACAGAGAGAAGAACATAGATAAAGGCCCTATGGTGGGAGGGAACAAAGCCTAAGAACCTACCTCTTCAGGTGTGTGAGAAACATATAGATAATACCTGTAATCTTCAACAAATATTAGCTGACTGAACAAATAATAATGTTAATAAAGACTAATCATTATTAAGCCCTTATTATGTGCTAGGAACTTAAAAAATGTATTAATAAGGTTGATTGACACTAGGCATTATAGCATAGAACATCCAAATACCTATGGCTTCATATAACAAAGATCCATTTATTTCTCACCTCACAGTGGGTTAGGCAGCTGTCCTGGGTAATCTTCTCCAATTGGTGACTCAGGGATCCAGGCTCCTTTTACCCTGTAGCCTCATAACTCTCCAGGGACTCCTAAAAATTCTTCCTTAGATCTTTTCTACACTACTGCCCAATTAATGAACAGAGAGAGTGTGGAAGATTATGTGAGATATTTGGGGGCCTGGCTTATAAGTGGCATGCATCATACCCACCCTCATTCAACTGGCCATAACCTTGTCGCATGACCACAACCTGACTGCCATGGAAGCCAGGACATGTAGTTCTGTGTGCAACATGACTACAAAACCTGCTCTCTTAACCATATACAATATTTGCCAATAAATCTTTCTTAAGAAGCATATTTAAGTGCTTGTTCTCACAAGGTACTATTCTGGATGAAGCACTAACAGAGTTAGTTAGAGATGGTCACCAGATTTGGAAGTTCACACTCAAAGAGCCAGCTCTGGCCAAGAAACTCACAAATTCAGCACATTCTGTTGAAGAGGAATGTTAAATCCAGACAGAAATTGTTGATTACTTGGGGGTTGAGAGGGGACCAGAGAAGAGATTTCAAATCTCTGAGAGTGATTTTGTAGTTTGATAAGAATATTCTAAGATTACCATTGTTTTAATATGCTTTTAGTCATGTTCCACTTATTTTAAATAAAATTGGGGTGGGGTGTGGGAGGAGATATTTATATTGTTCAAAGGGAATTAAAAGAAGGTTGAGAAACTGTACAAGGGCTGGCTGGATTTTTGTGGGAAAAAAATAAAAGAACAGGCATGATTTCTTCTCTCACTTCTTCCCCCAACCTGACCACATTTCATATTTTCTAAACTTGATGGACATTTTCTCTCTTTTGCATCCTTAAGGACAATCTAGACTTGGTTTTGGAGGAACAAGATTAGAGAAAGAGAAGACCAGAAGTGATTAATTAAAGAGAAACTAAGGAAACTCTTACATAATAGAAAGTTGCTTAGAACATAGGGAAAAGTCATCAGAAGCCAAATGAAATGTTTGTAAGTAGTACCCAGACTTATGTTCAGGTATTAGAAAGTGCTCCTGGGAGGTAAGAGAGAGATAAGCACCAACAGATTCAGAACTGGTTTCAAAAAGAGAGAGACATCTTAGTGGTTTGAAGAGTGTGACATTACTCTGGACAGGGCTTGGAGATTTCAAGTGGTAAGAGTGAACAATGAATAACAAAAGCAGACAGGCTTATTCAGGGCTTCTACCCACACAGGCTGCAATGTGCGTTTTATCTACTTTTAATCATTCCCATGGAACATGCCTCTTTGTCCCATCTACCAATGGTCATACTGCTGGCAAGTGGTCCTTCTGGCTCCAGAGTCCAAGCTAGAGTAGATGTGCCTGAGCTGCATGAAAACTTAATTAACTGCTGTTGTTTGTGCGGTGGAAACACACACAGCACAATCAGTTAATTACTTCTCTTACCAGTCTGGGCATTAAATACCCTCTCCTTTACTTTTGCTGGGCTTCCACTTGTAGAGAGAAGCTTTGCATCCTTAAGGACCATCTGCTTGTTTCCACTTGGACAGTTTGGCAAGGAAGAGCGCTAAGTCCTGGAAAGCTATTCGCAGCTAAGGTGAGCCAAGTGAAAAGTTGGTTCCATTTTCCCCAGAGAGTGACAGTTCGTTTAATTCCGGCAACTGGCTTCCAGGGAGAAAGGACTGTTTAAAGGTCTGCATTAATTACATGGTAATTATGAAATTCATGAAATGACTAATCCAGTGGCTGAGCCTGTGATTATCTGACATAATCCAAGAATATACAGGCTCTTTGTCTCCATTAAAGAGAAGTCACTTTGTGTCTGTGCTAAACTACAGGTGACTTCTCTCCTTTCCTAGATCTCCTCTCTCTGTGAAAGGGACTAAACATTTATCAAACAGTTTCTGAATTAAACTCAGTGTCCTGGAAGCTTTATGGTCTATTTTTCATAAATGGCTCAAGGCTTGGGAATTTTAGTGTGTTACTCTATGTAATTTTAAAGTATCATAAAGGTCTTTGACCTTGAAGACTTCCCTTTAGTGATTTGCATATCCTTGCCAGTACTTAGTATCCATAATTAGACTATAGGCCATCATGACAAGCCTGTAACTTTCCAAAGCATCCCTTATTTAGTGATTTTTAGGCATTTTATAATTTCTTTTAAGAATACTTTGTAAATGGTAACTAAAACCCATTTGAACAAGCACCCATAAACATACCTGTTTTTCAAATCAGGAAGCAAAAAATTATTGCCCAAACACTGAGGTCACGGACATTGTTTTTGGAGAAAAGTCTAACAATTTCTGAAATCTCTTACCCCTCTTAATATCTTTCAGAGAAAAATAACTGTGGTTCCTGTGTATCAGGGGCCATGTTTTGTGTCCCATGGCCATGCTTCCTTGGCCAAAGCTGATTGGAGCAAGGATTGACACCTGATTCAAAGGCTGTTCTCTCTCGGCTAGACAGCAGCCAATGAGGTGCCCTGATACAAAAAAAGCTGGGCAGAAAAGGAGCATCTTCTGCAGATGGTAATCAGTCAGAAAAAAAAAAGAGGAAGTACAGGCAGTCATAACACAGGTTGGAGTTAGAGTCTCAAACAAAAGGCACCTACTGCTAAGAGGCCAGCAAGATAACCGTGTGTCTCTGCTGAATCCTAAATGCTGGTTGTTTTTCTTGATTTCCTTGTCTCTCACTTCTCCTTGTAACCATACAGTAAGCCCCCACTGACTGAAGAAGCATGACTAGAATTCTGTTTCTTGCCACCTGTGGTATGCTAAATAAGCCCCCTCCCCCATATATCCATATTCTAATCCCTAGAATCTGTGAATGTTACTCTATAGGGCAAAGATGTGGTTAAAGATTTTGAGATGGGGAGACTATTCTGGATTATTTGGGTGAGTTCAGTGTAATCCCAAAGGACCTGCTTCTGCCGGCAGGAGGGTCAGGCTCAGTAGTGGGAGTTGTGACAATGGAAACAAGAAGGTGAAGTGATGTGAGGAAGAGACCAGGAGGCAAGGAATGCAGGCAGCCTGGAAAAGCTGAAAAAGACAAAGAAACGGATTCTCCCCTGAAGTCCCCGGAAAGAGCCAGTCCTGTGGACACTTCGCTAAACCCTAGTAAAACTAATTTCAGACTTCTGATTTCCAGAACTATAAGATGTAATAAGATAGTGCTCTTTTCTTGAGGAAGACAGAAAACAAGTAACTTAAGCACTTGACAGTTTCTGCCTTTTGGTTTAGTATTGTGGAAAGTTCCTTGATCTGCTCTGAGGAGATCATTTCATTTTGCCACGAGGAAAATTAGTAAATTAAAACACCGAGAGAGTTGTCAATGGGACCACAGTCACCCGGAGAACATGCCATAAAAGCAATATTTATAGGGAGAAAGAATTTGACATCATTAAAAAACAACATGAACAAAGGCAGATGAGAACCCTGGTAAAACTAAAACGACACTTCACCCAGGTCTGTACTCATCACACATTTCTCATTAACTCAAAATCTGTCTGGAGACAGATCTCAATGCTCTTGTTAATTACTTCTTTCAAGGCATTCTCATCATTGTAATTGAGCACACTCCTGGGTGCCATCCTAGAAATATGTTAATGACCATATACAACATACCGAGCCAAGTACTTATACACTTTAACTGGTTTTCCGGCACATCTTTCAACTCTCCCATTAAAATTTGTGAGAATGCTCTGCCAGGTAGGCTCACCTGTCATCCTCCATAAAGACCCAAATGAGAATTCTCTTCTGCAAAGCTTCAAGTTGTTCAATCAGTTCATTCTGTTAGTTCCTCACAAAGCCTTTCTGAAGACAATCAAGCCTTAAAAAAAAGTTTCCCCTCATGCGGTACTTTTAGGATGAATGCATTTTGAAGGCAAGAACAAGGTTTTTATAATGCTATTCTTTATTCCTTAGTAGCCCGAATATACTTTATAAAGCAAATTTTTTGACTACAGTAATTAGGATCATTCTGATAATTACCGTATTGATCGTTTTGATAATTACTGTATTCTTAGTTGCAGGCAACAGAATCCACTGTAGCCACTTTTAATAGAACAGAAGTAGAATAGAGTATTAGGTAGTTAGAGGTTTTCCAACAGTGCCAGAGAAACAGGCTAGGATAACATAAAGTGAGAACAATCCCAGGAGAAATGCCCAACCACATAACAAGACTATTCTTGCAAAAACCAATTGCTGCTTCTCACCACTCAGCACCTATGATGCTGGGGACTGGACACTAGAACTTCTACAAAGCTTCTCGACCCATCATGCTTGCAAAAAGATGGATCCACCCAAAAGCAGCTGCCACTTTTATTTGAATCACTTTCATCTTTCTGGGGGCACATGTGTATCTGTTGGCAGAACCTGGGCCATAGCAGAACCTTTGGCCACAAGAGTCAAGGCACTGTGTGTCTTAGAAAGGTTTGGAGTTGAACGTCATATGGGCCAATCAATGGAATCTGTCACAGTGACCATTTCCAATTCAGATAATTTGTGTGACAGAGTTAGCCATCTTGAGGGTTATAATAAGAATGATAACTAGCATTTTCTGAAGTGCTTTTCTATGTGTCCGGCATTGTATTAAATAATTTGTGTGCACAATCTCACTTAATCCCCAAAACAAACTTATGAGATAAGTACTATTTGTATCCTTACATTGTAAGTGAAGAAACTGAAGCTCAGAGTGTTAGTGGACTTGCCCCAAGTCTCAAGGACAGTCAGGATTCAAACTCAGGTCTGTCTAAAAAGGAAGTCTATGCTTTCAGCTAGTGTACTGATGATATTTTATTATTTATTATCTTTTTTGTCCATCTGTGAGGGCCAGCTTGACTAGCTAATCTGTGTTTCCCAAGTTTCTGGAAGGCTTTTGCAAACATGGGACTCTGATACTTGTGTAACTGAAAAAAATATTAGATATTCTGAATGTGAAATGCAAAAGAAGAGGCACATTTGACCTGTTCTGGGTTATATTACCTTTGTGTCAGATCTAAGGTGACCAGCCAATGATAGGAGATGCATCAAATGGAAAAAGTAAGCTAAAAGATTTAGCTTTGAAGAGAATGGAAAAAGCATTAAATTTCTATATCTGGTACAGTCTATACAGGTTGCTTTAATCTGAAGTGAGTGGGGGAGGGGAAACCCCTTAAAAAGACTAACCTTAACTCTAGGCAAAACTTAAATGATTTTCTTCTCTTTCTTAATTTCTAATGCCAGAGCCCACCAGACAAGATGGGCACGTATGGGCATGTACTATTTCACAAGGATCCTGCTACACTGTGAGCCTTCAGGCCCAGGAGCTGGTGCAATTAACATTCCGAGGTGCGAATCATTTCCCCACTGTGTGAGCCCTGCAGCATCTTACTGTGACTACAAAGGCTGGACTGACTGCAGCTTTCTTAATGGAAAGTGTACACATATAAAGATTTACAGAACCGTTCTGAAAGTTATAAATCCAAAAGTTGCATAGTGTAGAACCCACTGAGTTACTGGACGGGAGACAGTTTCAAAAGAGCATATGGTTCAGTGTCTTCCACCTCCTGCTTCTAAGTTAAAAAAAAAAGAGAGAGAGAGAATAAAGAAAAAACTAAGACTCAACCCGACTCCACGGTAGTTATGCTTTATCTCATTCTAAACTTGTGGCATCCTGTTGAATTGAGACCCACAGGGAATCGGGCCAAGCAAATCCCTGGACCTCCTGGTGTCTGGTATAGACACAGTTCCTGCCCTGAACTAGCTTCCTTAAAGCTGGGTTTTTTCTTTTGTACACAGAGCAATATTTTCCAAAATGAAGTATGGAAACCACTCTGTGTGAGTTGTGTGTGTGTGTGTGTGTGGTGCATGCGCGCATGCATGCGCAAATGGACTTTAAATGGTATATAAACAAATATACTTTTTATTTTTATACTTGTTAGTTTAAATGTATACTAAGACAAACTATAACCTCAAATGTGAGATTCAAGAGTGTTATTTGCTTATAATAAGGCTAAAGAGTTAAAAGAGAGAGGAATCACTGCGAGGAACTACGTTCACCTAAGTAGTTGTACTCTAGTCAGCAAACACAAATGGTACTCTAGGTAACGAACACAAAAATTGTTCAGGTGGTCCCTCAAGTAAGGAAGTATGGGAAACTGTCAAAGGGAACTGTGCTGGATTTGGTGACTACTTCTGTTGTTGAGCTGGGGAGATCTCGATGAGTCTTTCCCTGGTGAACTTCAGATATTATAAAATATAGAGGAGATAATCTTTATTGAATAAGTGGGGGATGTTCTTACTTCCTGAAAGCCCACAATGTCTTCCATGCTGGTGTCTCATGTGCTGGTGTCTCACATGCTGGCTGAGGAGGAAGGGTGAGGCTCCGGCTCCAGGCTCCTGCCCTCGAAGCCTCAGCTTGAGGGAGCAGCATTGCATTGGTTTTACACATCGGAACTTCTAACAGAAGTTGCTTTGAAAACAAATTTTACTGATTTTCTTTAAAAGCCTAAAATGTCCCTCTCATCCTGAAAAGATAATAATAGTTTTATATTTCACTTTTATAAGCTATAAGTAACCAAAAAGTTCATGATATTTAAATAAGCTAAACAAGAGTGAGGGATTTTTTTTTAAAGGAATTTTGGCCAAATAATAACAGATAACATGTTTTGATTATGTACTTTATACCAGGCACTATGTTGTATATCCCAATGAACCTTGAAAAAAAAAAATAACAAAACAAAATTGTCACCATGAGATAGGTTTTATAATAAATTCTATTTTATAGATAAGAACACTGAGTGAGGCTTGGAGAGGTGATACGGTTGGCTTAGGTCACCCCGTTTGTTCATGGTCAGATAGTCTGACTCCAAACCCTTAACTTGTATTGCTGTGTTTCCTCCTGGGAGGGAGAGCAAGGCGCCCTAGCCCGAGGATCCAGTATCCTGGGGGTTGAAGATCTCCAGCGATACAGCAATATAGGTAGGCCCATTCGTCTCAGTGTCATAGGCAGCTGCTCTGCACATTTCCAGTTACTTTGCATTCATGACCCATTTTCCAAAGACTCTCCCCATTCATCTAGTTGTTTGGTAGTCATGCTCCAGGCATGCTGCTTTTGGCCAAACCATGGGTGATGGTATTTGTTGTTATGATACAGCCTATGCTGTGAGGGTTCATCTGTGTGAGGGCTCATTGTTGGCCATTTGCAAGCGAGTTACTTGTGTTCTGAAAACGCTCCGGGCTCTCAGGCTAGGTCCTTGGTTCATATTCTGGGAAACTACTTCCTGATTCACAGTTATCTTCCTGCTCCTGCTTTCACTTGGTTTCCTTTTGCCCAGACCTGTGACTCCCTGGAGCACAATTTTCTTCTCTCTCTCCGCCCCAACCCCCAGTCTACTCCCTGGCTGAGGAGGAGAGGGAGAGCAGAAAACCCCCTCTGAGATTTCCAAAGTGTTTTTTTTTTTCTATTAATAACCATGGAGGGGACATAGTAATCATCGTTTTTTAATAAAATAATCACTAATAGAATGTTTACCTTGTTACCAAATGCCACTCTTAAGTGCTTTATAATGAGTAAACTCATTGGTTCCTTATCATAACCCTATGAGGTAAGTCCTAGATTATCCCCATTTTACAGATGAGGAAACTGAGGCACCGAGAGGTTAGGAAACTTGCCAAAAGTTCCCCTGACCGATTAGTGAAGGATCGTATATTCAAAACCAGGATTGCTTAGCACCAATGCCCAAGCCATTCATGCTTCCCGACAAGAGGGGGCTAACAAAAAATAATGACCAACAAGGGAAGGACCACAGTTGGAAGTCATCTTAATTCCTTACGTACTTCACGACTTTCAAATGCCTCTTACAACATTGCCTCCTGATTTGTGCATCTGGGCTGTGGATTCCCTCTTCCTCTTCCTTGCATTGCCTTCTGTGTATCCTCCAGAGCAGAAGTCTTGTGTAGACTATCATTAGAGAGGATAGCAACTGGTATTCTGCCCATATCCTCCCAGACTTTTTGATCATTTTGGTTTTAAGTGTATTTTTGTTGACAATGGCCTGCACCTGTGACTCTTCTCTGGCGACTTCTCATGAGGCTGCTGGAGCCACTCTTCTTTCAAGGGCTAAGTTCTGGAAGTACCTAGTTCTTTTCATTCTCCTGGGATGACCCTTAGCGGATGCCCACTGGTAGGAAATGTGATTTCCTTGGCTTCAATCGAAACTGACTCTTGTATGACTGCATTCCAGAATCCCCTGCAGCATAGGGCTGAATGGCAGCCTCTCTGGTTTCTTCCTTTTACCACCTGATCCCTGACTTCTTGACTGATTTCTCTTGGGAGCTAGCTATTCCTTAATCACCTATACACAATTTCTCACCTAGGGATTTTCTAAAGAACCAAACCTAAAAAAAGAGTTTTAAAAAAGAAACACCCCTTAAAGGTTAAAAGCAATAGTTATCTCTGGTTTCAGTGTAATGGTAGAGAGCTGGGCTTGCGCCTTCTCAGCCTCCTAAAAGATTTAATACTCAATTTAGCGTTTTACTTAAATTCTCATTCATCTTTTCAAGAGTTAATGGTACCCAATCTTTATGTTGCTCTTTCATTTCTTTGAAGGTTTCTGTAATTCTTCTCTCTCTAGGGGCTAACTGGAAGGATTGCCTTAAACAGGAAGTAAGAATTTGTGTTGTTCCAAACCACTCCCACTGCCCTTAGGAAGCAGCATCTCAAGTTGTCCTTTGACTCTCAACACATGCACTTACACACATGCATGCTCGCACACACAACATAAACACACACAGATCATGTACATGTATGCATGCACACATATGCACACATATTTACACACGTAGTGCACCATAGTTAGGATACAGTTTTCTGCCTGCCTGCTGCTGGCTGAACCAGTTCTCTGAGACATTTCCTGATGCTTCTTTTTAATTATATAGCTTCCCAGGAGAGTATGAAAGGCTCTGATGGCTGTCAACAGAGTGTCAGGTGGTTCTGAACCAAATGACATAATATTGAACATAATAAGAAAAATAGAAGGCAATGAGAAAAAAGAAGGCAAGTTGTAAGATTTCTTTGGGCCACTTTTAAACACGACCGCACTGTTCAATTGTCCTGAAAGTTTTTCTAAAATCTAAGGGGACATATAAAATTACTTCTCTTTAAATGTTTAATGTAGCTTACATATCAATGTTTGGTCACATTTTATAATACAGTATATTGTGAATAGAGCTATATTTATTACTATGCTGTCTTTAAAATGCTTTGAAGCCCCTTGGGTATACATGTTATGGAGCATAATTTTCCATTTTAAAGATACAGAAATTGCTGTATCTGATTTTATTTTTACTTTTTGCTGTATCTGTTTTTCTGACACATTGCTGATCATATCAAAAACTTATTAGCTTCATAGTCCTGAGTCAAGAACACTACCTCCAATTATTATACTATGTAAATGAGTAAACATTGGTGTATGACATTTTGGCACACTCATTAAATGCATAGGCTTTATGGTTAGAGAATTTGTGTTCAAATCTTGATTCTTATGACTGTGAACATTTCCTTCTCAAAAGCTCACTCTCTTGACCTATAAAATAGAGATAATAATAATAATTAACTCACAGGATTGCTGCCATGTTGCCTGTAAACTACTCAGTGTAGTGCTTGACAGCACATAGTGAGATGATGATGATGATGATGATGATGATGATAATGATGATGATGATGTGATGATATGGATGGTGATGAGAATGTCTCACTTCCTATTTCTCCTCTTTTTTTTAAAACTTTCCCCCAATACCTTTCTTCCTCTCACTCTGAGAATTTATTTCATTACTTGCTTTTTAGTATTTTGATCATTATCATTCATAATCATTCAATATAATGATGAGGTGTTTTATATCATTTATTTATATAATAAGTTATGATGCAAAGTTTCATGCCCTATAGACTTAGAATGTCCATGTAAATGAGGCAGGCAAGTAAAATGAGTGGGGTAAAGTAAACGTTGAGACTGTCCTTCCTAAGAAATTTAACTTAGTTTAATTATTGAACCACTCTTATGTGCCTGGGGCTATGCTAGAGAATCATATGTCCTAATTTTATAATCTACTGCTTTAAAATAGTTTCAATTTTTAGTTCTAATATATAGCTACCATACCTATGAGAACTTTGCTTTGCTTAGAAAGATATGAGAATCATGAACTTGATCTTATCACTTTATGACTCTAGTGCATAGGAGTGAAGCTTTGCTATATGGGGACCAAAAACAAGCCACTTACTTCAGAAGTGGCAACCTCAACATTTAGCAAAGTATGTTATTAATGTTTCACGATGAAGGGTTGTTTTCACTCACGCTATATTAGAGTAATATTGTTAATACTGGTTCTTTTTATTTTCTTTTGGTGGTGGATGGTCGTAGCACTCTCTATAATCCCTGATAAGCTGATGTTGTTACGTGCTGTAATTCCCTAAAAGGGGTGGAGTTGTGTTTGCCAAACTCATTTGGCCATAACAGCCTTTCCTGAGAAATACCTCTTGAATGAGAATTTGTGGAACATACTCTGAGAAATGCTAATATGCTTATCCCTTGGACCCGTAGGCTACCAGTGATCCGGTTTATCCATTTTGTTATGTAGACACTAGTATTTTCCACAAGGGTGACTTCCTACTATCAAGATGATTTTTAAAAACCTTAAAGTTCTCATCAAAAGAGAAAAAAAAAATTGGTAACTCTTTGAGAGATGGATGTTAATGTTAACTAAACTTATTGTGGTCATCCTTTCACAATATATGTATGTCAAGTCATTATGTGATATACGTACTTTAAAGTTATACAGAGCTGTGTGTCAATTATATCTCAAAATGACTGTGGAGAAAAATGATTATTAAAAAAATTTTTTTCTGGTTGAAGCCCAAAGAATCCTTGCCAGACAAATTATGCATCAAAGGAGAAACTTACGTGTGGTGAGTGTTACAGAAGGTGAATCTTCTTACGAGGTGCTACTTCTCTCCCAGCCTATGACGTCCAATAAATTCTAATGAGGACCCTCCTCATCTGTGAGGCACTATGCTGAGCACCTTACATAAGTTATCTCAATTCTTAGAGCACTACTATGTGGTAGATGTCATTATTCCCATTTTGCAATACAAATACAAAAATAAACAGGGAGTTAGAGGAAGTTAAGTAATTTACTTGAGGTAACCAACAATGATCTGGCAGGTCTGGACTTAAATCCAAATCTCCTGCACCAAAGTCCTCGGCCTTAAACAATAAAAGGGGGAAACACGACTATTTATAAATGGACAACTGGAGATCCCTCTACCCATGTGTGGCTCTAGCTGCCTGTCTTAAAGCAGGCCAGAGTCCCCAAGGTTTGTGGCCTAAAGAGATCATGTTAATTTCTCATACTCTAGGACAGGTCACTCAATGATAATAGCTGATACTTCCTGAATGTTTCTCAGCTGTTAAGACCTTCGTAGGCATTATCTTGCTTGAATCTCAAACTTCAAAGCTGTGAGGCAGGTAATATAATGACCCCATTTTACAGATAAGTAGGCTCAGAGAGGCTCATTTGCTTGTTCACGGCCACACAGCTAGGAAACTGCAGACCTGGCTTCAAACCCAGATCTGGTCTGCGTTCAAGCCACATACTTAATTCACTCTCCTATACTGCCCTAAAGTACTGTATAAGACAAATTGAGCAGTCTGGATATCAAATATGCCTTTTAAAATCTACCATGTCTCAATTAAAACTGTAAGAGGATATAAAAATGTCCTTTTTTCCTCACTTATTTCCAAGCTGTAAACATTTGATTATTTGTTTATTTATTTATTGCCTATGCAGCACCTAAATTTTATTCCCATTTAGTGGGGGGTCCACCTTTGGAAGGTTTTGATGGCATACCCCCTGCCTTTGGAGGCTAAAAAGAGGCCAGATATTTCCTGTCCTGCCTCCTGGCTTAGCCAATGGGAATGCTCTGGCTAGGAATGTTGATTATGGAGGGAGTGATGATGCAGAGTTACAGGAACCTCTGAGAGCATTCGCAGCAGCGGCTGTGGAGTGAACTGGCCAGTGACTGTGGCCATGAATAATGTTCCTGTATCACATCTTTGGCAGGTTTCCTGCTGACTCACCTCCACTGATTCCTGCCTCTTTTCTGGGGCTGGTCACCCAGCCTCTCCACCCATTCTGTGGCCCACCGATGTCTTTCCAGGTAAGCTGCAGGTGGCTTCTGTTATGTGCAACCAAGAAGTGGTTGTACAAAATAATTCACACATTTGGAATTAGGTAGTTGAATCCAAAGATAAACCTTTGTCTTAGACATCCAAAGATGAAAAAAATGTATACCTTTCTGAGATCCAAGGCTAAGGACATAGGTGTAGCTTCATACTTAGGTAACAACCATCTTTCGTGCCTCAGGACCATGAGAAGTGAGTTCCAATTTCTGTCGGACCTTAAGGGTTTTGATCAGAAAGGCTACACATATGCTCTATTTTCCACTACTCTCCTAGACTAGCCTATACTCCAGCCAACCTGGCCTCCTGGCTGCTTTGTATTTTCGGACCCAAATATTCACCTGCTTTCCAGAGGTCAGTAAGCTTTTTCTAACACTTAGGGATAAATGGAAAACTTGGTCTTATGTATCTTGAGTTGCCCACTTGTGAGCACTTCTTATTGTCATGCACTTATTTCCAGCTCCTTCCAGCTCTGCTGAGGACCATAGCTTGCTCCACGGTGGTCTGCTAATTCCAACTCTAAGACTGATTGAATTCTTTTGATAGAAGAGGAGTTTAGTTGTCTCTTCACAGGCCTCACTGAAGAGGGGGAGAGGGAACAGGTTTCCCTCCCCTTCACCGCAACCACTGCAAACCATACAGATAGAAACTACTTGCTTTACTGGAGTGTTGGGACAATTGAAAACGGAATTGAAATTTAGTAGAGGAAAGGTTAAAGCTCTTGGGGAATTTGATTCTCCCAGAGTCACAAAGGACGGTGGCACAGGGTTAGGCTTTCACTGGGTAAGTGGGGAAGGGTTCTCCTGTGGTCTGTCCCTGAGTATCACACTCTCTCAAGCATCTTCTACTATAAGACTCTGGGGAAAATCTCTTCATCCTCATTGGATAACCATCGCTTTTTCTCTCCAGACAATTTCTCAACCAGACTGGGAAACTCAGCAGGACTCTCAGCCATCTTAGACAACTGCATCCTGCAGACTTGGCAGAGGTAGGAGGAGTTGGGGGAGGGGCTGTGGCTCACCAGGGCCTCCAGCTGAGGATGGGTGTGGGTCATCTTTTTGTTGATGTGAGCAGCAACAGTCATGACCGTGTTAGTAACCTTAGAACTTGTTAGATCAGATGCAATAATATCTCCCCAAATAGTTATTAATTAAAGAGGAAACTTTACCAACAGGTGTTCCCCCTTTCCCTTGAAGTACCTAGGTACCATTCATTCTAATGCACAGTAGAGTTTATATTCCCTTTCTCATTTTGCCTATCAGAATGATGGAGAGTTATTTTTTTTAAAATAATAGTTTTGTTGAGATACAATTCATGTATGATGTAATTTGCCCATTTACACTATACAATTCAATGGAATTGTGCAACCATCACCATAATCACTTTTAGAATATTTTTATCTCCACAAAATGAAACTCCACACCTATTAACCACTCCTCATTTCTCCCCAGCCTTCAACAACCATATCTCTATGGATTTGCCTTTTATAGACATTTCATATAAATTGTATTTTGTGACAGGCTTCTTTTGCTTAGCATAATGTTTTCGAGTTCCATCCATGTTGTCGCATGTATCAGTATTTTATTTCTTTTTACGGCTGAATAATAATCCATCATTGTATGATATACTACATTTTGTTTATCTATTCATCAGCTTATGGATCTTTGGGTTGTTTCCACTTTGGGGCCATTACAAGTAATGCTGCTATAAACATTCATGTACAAATCCGTACACATGTTTTTTTCATTCCTCTTGGGCGTATACCTAGGAGTGGAATTGCTGGGTCATGTGATACTTCTATGTTTATTCTTTTGAAGAACTGCCAAAATGTTTTCTCAAGTGGCTGCACTGTTTTACATCCCACCAGCAGTGTATGAAGGTTTCAATTTCTCCACATCCTTGCCAACATTTTATCTGCCTTTTGTATTACAGTCATCCTAATAGATTTAAGGTGATACATCTTTGTGGTTTTGATTTGCATTTCTCTGATGGCTTGAAATAAGACAAGCATGTTTTCTAGTGCTCATTGGACATTTGTGTCTCTTCTTTGGAGAAATGTCTATTTAGATCCTTTGCTCATTTTTTAAATTGGATTGTTTGTTGTGATTGTTGAGTTGTAAGTGTTCTTTATGTAGTCTAGATGCAAATTGCTTATCAGATATAGGATTTGCAAACATTTTCTCCCATTCTGTGAGTTGTCTTTTCACTTTGTTTATGGTATCCTTTGAAACACAAACTTTTTTTTGTTTTAATTTTGACGTAGTCCAACATTTCTATTTTTTCCTTAATTGCTTTGCTTTGGTGTCATAGTTAAGAAACCATTGCCTAGTCCAGGTCATGTTTTATTATTTTATTTTGTTTTATGTAGGAGTTCTAGAGTTTTAACTCTCAAATTTAGATCTTTAATCCATTTGAAGTTAATGTTTGTATATGGTATGAGATAGGTCCAATTTCACTCATTTGTATGTGGATACCCAGTTGTCCCAGAATCATTCATTGAAAGAACTGTTCTTTCTCCCATTGAATTGTCTTGGCATCCTTGTCTACAATTAATTGACTAAAATCGTGAAGGTTTATTTTTGGACTCTCAATTCTATTCCATTGCTCTATATGTCTGTCTTTATGCCAGTACCAGTAAGTTACCTTTTAATCATGGTTGTTCTCTTTCTTACCCAAGGAGGAGCTCCTAGTCGGCTGATTGCTTGTTAATGACTTAGTCTGGAAGGAGGATACGGTCAGATGAATAAGGGGAGGTAGCCAATTCTTTGATACGTCTGTTCATGTGCTGCTCTCATAGCATAGAGGCGTTGTCAGTGACGCCCTCGTTCATTTATCCATGTGTACATTGCGTAGGTTACCTATGCCTAATGGAGTGGATCTACAGATTATAGTATCCAGATTCAAATAAAATAAATTTGCTGAGCTTTTCTGTGAAGGCCAGAAGCTGTTAGAAGTACTCTAAATATTAACACACACACACACACGCACACACACACACACGCACACGCACACACGCACACGCACGCACAATAAGGAGTTACTTAACAATGATTGAGAAAGTGACTAACTCCTTTTCTTACAGAAATATGCTATGGAGAGGACATTTTGAAAATAGATCTTTAAATGTTTCATAATTATGTGGTTTGCTGCTAAAAGACGTATGTGTGCACTAATAAAAACCATCATAGCTGCACACTTTTAAAACTTGGAAACCAAAATTTCTAACACATTTAAGGTTAGAAGAAAATGTTCCAACAGCTTTTGAACCCATTTGTTAGTTTAGAAAAACAACTGATTGAGAATATATATGCACTAACTGCATTAAAGGAGCAGCAGCACCCTTGCGAATTAGTTAATAGGGCTGAAAAACTTATTTCATTACAGAGTAAGCACAGTCAATGATAACTTCATCTATTTGTGTGTATATATACATATATCTTTTAGAGGGAAATTTTCAGGTATGGTAGCCATTAAAGAAGTAACAAAATAAACTGAACTTAGGAACAAGAACTTTGAAAAGATCAATAAATCAAGATGCTGGAAAATAATCACAATGAGCTTTGTAAAAATATTATTATAAATAACATTAATAATATTTTTAATAAGATATTAAATACCATTAATAACATTGCTAACATGAAACATTTTAGTGAGAACAAAAATAAGATATTATCAAATAAAACAAAGAATATTTTAGAATATATATAGAATGTTTAAGCAAATAAACCTGTACTGGGCATGGGGGCTTACATTTTTTACTTATAGGACTATGCCTTCAAAAATGTTTGGGTACCACTGGCCTAAACTATTACATTATAAAGCAAGATGACACTATAAATTGCCAATAAGGAACTAGAGTGCATAGCATTTCTCAAACTCATCTGACCATGAAACATTTGGAGAGATGAATGCTCTAAGAAAACTTCTTTGGATGATGTTGTATGATGATTAAGAGCATGGACCTACAGTTAGAGCTAGATTTAACTACCAGCCTGATGAGTAGTACCCATACTAGTTGGGTACTACTAAATCATTTTGAACTTCTTTTTTCTTACCTGTAAAATAGAGCTGGTAATATCCACCTCAAATGCTCTTTTGAACTTTAAAAATGATATTGTATAATAAGCGCACATAGCATAGTGCCTAACATCTTGTAAGCACTTCTTGAAAGCAATCTTCTGTTATTCTGTCACCTGTGATAGTTACTTAGACCTGTCTTATCTTTCATAACTACACTTCTTCAGGGTGAGGATTTAAACTTCTATTACGAGTCCCATCTAATATTTACCTGCAATAGACATTCATGAATGAATAAAGAAATGAATGATAGAACCAGAATTCTCTGAAGCTAAAGTGTAGGAGACTATATTACCAAAGACTAAAGGAAAAACATTAATTTCTCAGCTGTTTGTAACTCACCTTTTAATGACTAGACCTGAACACTCACATAGGATGAATACTCACTGTAGCTTTTTTTACCTAGGCAATGGTAATATGATAATAACTAGCCAGTAATTAATTGTTTCCAGCTGTTCCCTTTTGATTAATCGTTCAAAACAAATTCTCCTGTGGTTTGGTATTGCTAGGGGCTAGAACCTAGCACACCTAAAATAAAGGCAAGGTGACTGTGAGTGCTTTAAAAGTTGGAGGAGTAAGGACTGGAGTGGCCAGGGCAAGTTTAGCCATGGAAGGATAAGGTAGCCTCCCCTCCAGGTTTACTGAAGTATAATTGACAAATAAAACTGTAATATACTTAAAGTGTACAGCATGATGATTTGATATACATATACTTTGTGAAATAATTGGCACAATCAAGTTAATTAACATATCCATTAACTCAGTTACTTTTTTTTGGATGAGAACACTTAAGATCTCCCTTAGCAAATTTCAACATAGTATTATAACATAGTAATATAACATAGTATTATTAACTATAGTCCATGCTGTACATTAGATTCTCAGAACTCAATCATCTTATAACTGAAAGTTTGTACCCTCTGACCAATACCTTCCCACTTCCTGCTACCCCCAACCTCTGGCAGTTGCTCTTTACTCTCTGTTTCTCTGAGTTTGACTTTTTTTTTTAGATTGATACATATGATTGATACATACAGTATTTGTCCTCCTCTGTCTGGCTAAGGTGGGCTTTAAAGGATTGACAGGAGAAAATTTCAAGCCCAGATGAAAAGAGTAAAGGTATGATAGAGTCAATTTCTCTCTCTCATTTCTTTTTGTGCTCCTCACCCCATGTTCCTATTACAGTGTTTTAATAGTTCTAATGGTACTACTACTTACTACTCCTGATGACATATTTATTTAGCAATAAATAACCCAAATAAGTCCTAGGCCTCATAGGCCCAATTTGGGGGTGGTATTGCCTTCAGAGAAAGAACATAGCAATGAAAAATGAAGGTAATTCCTATCTACATTATTCGATTTACAATCCCAGCAAGACTTTGGAAAGTTGCCTATCCTTCTATTCCTCCAGGCCTCTATCTGGCAGCTGTGTATCCCTCTCTCTTTCCATTTTTTACTCTCTACTGTATCAGTTAGGGTTGCACTCAGCTGCACATAACTGAAACCTGAACATGGATGCTTAACAAAATGGAGGTTTCATTTTCCTTATGTAACCAGAACCCCAGGGGTAGGCAGTTCAAGGCTGGTACCCCTGCTTGAGGAAGTGTCAGGGACCCAGGCTTTCTCTAGTTTCTGTCTTTTACAAAATGGCTGTTTCACTTTGAGGCTTTCAATCTGTCTTCTCAGTGGGAAGGAGAAGAATAAAAGGCAAAAGACAAAAGCTTCATGCAGGCCAGTTGATATTTTGTTGTTGTTGTTGTTTTTTAAATCAGGAATATAATAGGTTTTTTTTTTTTTTTTTTGGAAACTCTGCCCAGCAGAGTTCTGTTTATATCTCCTTGACAGAATTGGGTCAGTTGGCCATCTTTAGCAGAAAGAGAGCCTAGAAAGGTAAGAATTTTTGTTTGTTTGTTTTTTGAAAGTGTTCCCTCAGAATAAAATTTGGAGAGAAAGGAAAGAATGATGGCTAAATAACTGGCAGTGTGTGCTGTATTTCTCTCTACCAAAATACTCCTTGAACCTCTTCTAACACATGTAAACTCTCTTCTTCCATCTCTTTCCACTGCTATTCTTTTTCTTTTCTTTTAGTAGTCGAACTAGATCTTCTCTATTCCAGCTTTTCTGATGTTCCACTCCCCACCCGAGAAACATCAACTGGATGTCAAATACTGTGTCAAGCTCCTCAAAAGTATTATTTCATTTAACTGTATCACAGCCTATGAAGCACACATTTTTATTATCATCCACTTATAGATGTGGGAAGTGAGACAGAATGATGAGTTAACTTGCCGAGGTCACATAGCTAGTAAGAGGTAATGCTGTCTGTTATTTGAACCCAGATGTCTTGGGTGGAAACTGAGTCTAAGATGGAGATTTGTAGACAGAAAGTTCATTGTGGAGTGCCTTCAGGATTAACACTTGTGAGGGAGGAGAGAAGGATTTGCCAGAGGGAGAAGTTAAATTAAGACATAGTTACAACAAAGGTTTCAGCTAATCATACAAGGAGCTTTGGAGCTGAGAAGACCCTTCAGAGTAGTCCCACCTTGAGGCAAAGGAGCCAGTTCTTTAGACTCCTACAGAAGTGGGGGTCCCCTAGACTAGAAGTGGGCTCACATGGGGAGGGAGTATGACCTCAGGTGAGGTGGTTATCTTCAACTGATGGCAATTTCCGAGACGGTCTCAGCCCATCAGCTGCTCACACTCCCAGTGGCAGGAGTGGGGGTGGGAGGAATGAGGGCTTCAGTCCTGAAGTAGACATCATGGTGTCTATTATTGTCCAATCTTGTACTTTCAAATCCACTTTCTTGATATAATAAGTTCTGGCAACAGTTCCTAATGCCTTTTTCTGGGGAAACTTACAAGAGTAAGGTTAGTAGGATGAATTACAGCTCTTGCCACTGTCACTAGTCTCAAAATCACAATTGATAAACTATTTTTTCTACTTTTTCTAGATTCCCCTTATGCTAAGTTAGCATCTCTGCTGGGCTTGATGACTTTCACCATAGGGTGACTTGAACCCACATCCCTGAGAGGGTCTGAGCTCCCAGTCACCATGCCTTTTTCAGATGTGGCTGCTACACTTGTTTATTTACCATGATAATTGAACAAGGGAGCACCAAGAGATGCCCGTGGATCACCAAACATATCCTTCTCTGCCCCTTATTGGGTAATAGCAACTCTACCACTTCCTGATGATCAGGGCCAGTTGTTCCTGCTGAGATGATAACTCCTTTCCTTGGCTGCTAGTAGTGTCTCTGTACAAGCAGCCTAAAGTGACTAGGAGGTAGCCTAACTTAATAGGAATATTGCTGTGTCCCCTGGTGGTAGTGTTCCCTGTTGGGAACCAGAGTTTCTAAATCTGCAGAGTCCAGAGTTGTGGGGATGAGAAACGCAAATTCCCCAAGTGGATCACTAGTGATGATATTAAGCAGGGCCATCCTTCCACTCCTCAGCTCCCGAATCTTTGAATTCTACCTATTGGGGACACAGCACTACATAATGGTTCATTGATTAGGGTGCATTCTTTGTCCTAGGTAATGGTGTCCCACCCTCTCAGGGGTATCTCATCTTCAAGTCGGTCCTCAGTTGTGCCTTTAAACGAACATTCTATCACCCTACTGGGCCAGCAGTTTCTGGATATTATGGTATGTTTATACGACCGATAGATATCATGGTCATGTGCCCACTGCTACACACGCACCTTTGTTTTCTGTAAGGAGGTTTCCTTGGTTTATTGATGTGTTACATAGGATCCTACGTCAGTGGACCAAATATTCTGTAGGCTCTTAGACAGTAGTGCTGGTTAAAAAACAAAACAAAACAAAACAAACAACAACAATAAAAAAATCCATGGGCAGGAAAACCAACCCTGTACTGAGAATGTGTGTTTGCTCCAATAAAGATAAATTACTCTTCCTTTCAGGGTAGAACAAGTCCCTGCAATCCATTGGCTGGCTGTTTTTCCTGAAGGGTGATGGTGCTATATCAGGGGCTCAGTTTTGGTCTCTGTTGCTGGCATGTTGGGCACTTGGTGGCATCAGTAGCTAGATCAGCCTAGGTGAGTGGGAGCCCATACTGTTGGGCCATGCATAGTCTCCATTCCTGCCACAGGAGCTACTCTGTACATGTCCCCTAATCTCTGATGTTCTCCCAGGGGAGCCATATTTTTAAAAATGTAGTCTTAGCTCGGTTGGTTGGGGACAGACCCAGAAACTTCCACTTCCTTCCCCACTATGACAGCTCTCTCTTTATGGGCCAAGGAACTAATGTGGAGCTTCTGCCAGCTAACAAGTATGCCTATACTAATTACAATCAGGGAGGAACAGAGGACTCATTATTATATACTTGCTGGAAATCCAGTCTTCTTTAGCTACCAGGTTTTGGGTCTAAAAATTGGCTAAGGTCCAGAGACCAGCAAGGGATTATGACTTCTTTTAGCCTCTTCCTCATCCATCTTTGAGTTTTAAAAGTTATACACATTGTTCCTGGTTGGCTGCTCATCTCAATTTCCTCTAGGTACACAGTGTTTCTATTCACTACATACATATCTCTGTGGGTCATATCCCTTTTTTTGCTGCTCAGTTCTTGACACTTGATCTTCCTTCTGCTGGTTAAGCACCGCACCTGGTCACTATTTCTTCAAAATTCCATCAGGCATATTGCTATTAGGGAGCCCAGCTCTGTAACAGTTTTTTCCACCAACAGCTCTGGCTTACAGAGGAGAGCCACCACCGAGCTTCTGAGTGATGCTAATGTCCCTTTCACTAGCACATCCCTTGTGATAGATATGGCAAGACATAGTCAGCTGGTGGGATGTACATAGATATATTTACTCTAGCATGCCCCTTTCTCTGAGTCTTTTGCTCCCCTCTTCTATTGTCTGCCATGACAGCTCTGGCCCTACTGTTTTGCCTAGGGTGAGCCATTCATTGCTTTCTCTAAGCTTCCTAGAGCCACTCTAACAACCTCTTAGCACTATATCCTGAGGGCTTTTCCAGTATGTAAATACAGTGGTTACAGGGACATATTCGTAATGAATAAACTCTGCTTTGTCTAGTATTATGCTTTCCTCCTCCACCCTCACTCCCCAATTCAGCACCATGGGACCCAATCCCATACATACATATGTTCTTGTCTTCTGCAGGTATACATACGTTACCTAGGTCTTTTAGTTTCAGGATATAGTGCCTCTCCTCCTTTAAACAGGTCCAGCATTTCCTCAGTAGGGTTATTTTGTGGCATGGCCTTAGTTATCAGTCTGGTAGACAGGAAGAAAGGTACAGGTAGATCCTATGGAGGGTATGCGTTGTCTTTCAAGGTAACTACTGCATTTTCAAGAAAGGGGGTATGGGGCACTTCTACAAACTCAGAGTGTTTTGAGTGGGGTTTTAAGGTTTTCAAGTTCATCAACACAGATGCCATATTCAAAGTGTCAGGATCCCACTTCTTCCAACTATGTCCCTGACCTTGACATAGCAGACTTGCCAAAGCAGAGAATTCAACTTTTTAGAGTTCTATTATTCTTATAATTAAGTCCTGGGCCTCAGCTTTTTCTGCCCCCCCCCCCATTTATATATGCTGCTTACTCTAGCTTTCATCCTGATTATCTGCCCTCACCTTTTCATTGTCTTTCTCCAAAGTATAGATTTACTCCATCAATAGCTATCCAAGCCCATATTCTTAAATTGCTATTTCCCCATATTTTAAAAATGCCTGAGAGATTGCATCTACCAGTGCATTCTTGTACCAATATTATATCCCACCACCGCTGCTGAAAATTTGAATAGTTATACTGTTCCAGCATGCCAGGGCCTATCAAGGCTTCACTTGGGGGAGGGGAAGGGTCTTGCTGCCAGCTGGCCAGCAGGTGATTCAGCTCCACTGGATAATTAATTCAGATTCTCTGGAAAACCAACCTTGAATTGGAGATTCGCAAAAAAAAAATTCATTAGGTAATGCCCTTGGGATCAACACTGTGGGGGAGTGAAAAGAGGATTGAGCAGAAAGAGAAGTTGACTAAATGCAGTCACCCAAAGACCTCAGCTGACCCCTTGGGAGATGATCCCTTAAGGAAGAGCCCTTTAGGGTGGTCCCACCTTGAGGCCTGCATCTACCAATCATTTGTTCATGTTCTCCTGGTGTGGTATGACCTGGCTTGAGGTAGCTCTCTTGCTGAGGGCAGTTCTTGGAAAGGGACGCATTTGAGAGCTGTTGGCCACTGACACTCCCAGCAGCTAGGGAAATGGGCACCTCATTCCTAAAGAGTTACGCGCTCCTTGCTATGCTGGAGGCAGGGGCAGGGGCAGGGGTGGGGTGGGGAAAGTGGGTAGAATGAAGGGATTGCTACTGGAAGAGATGAAGAAAAAATTGGCAGAGATTGTTGCATCACCAAAAACCAAAAAATAAATGAAGGATGCATTTAAAACGACATCAAACACTAGCAGTTCCTCTGAACCCTCTGTGTTGGACAGTACAGAATGGTAGTTGTAGGGCACAAATCCAATTCTATTCTACTCAGAAACATATGTCTTTCCACTCCAATTCTATTCTACTCAGAAACATATGTCTTTCCACTAGCCCAGAGGTAGTCAAAACTGGTGCTCCATGGCCTAAATTCAGATAACAAAAGCATTTTGTTTAGCTGCAACACTTTAAAAGTGCAAATTTGCTGCCACTATGTAAAAACTGGAAACGTTTATAACAGTTCAGATCTCCAGCTTCTCTTGAGTAAGGGAGAGATCTAACAACACCGTGTCAATATTCCTACATGGCAGTAATTGACTAGAGTTGAGTGACAGTTGCCCCTTTAAATGCGGAGAGGTGTTCCTTAGTTCATCAGAGTCTCTAAGCATTACCTTCTTTGGCATTTTTGGTTGGAATTCCTGCTATACTCTGCACTGCCTAACACAGTGCGTGTTATATATAATAGGAGTTTGGGCACTGAATATTGGTTCAGTGGAATTGAATGAATTTAATTGGAGAGGATGTTGGAGTAAAGTCTAGACCTCTGAGGGTAATGAGACGCTTGGCACTCAGGGGAGGCAAATGCTGAGTAGGATGAATTAATAATATGCTGGCTGGAGCCTGAGTAAAGCTGAAAGAGCAGAGGGCCGAGGTCTGAAATTTGGGTATGTTACCTTAAAGCTAGAGAGTAATGGAGAATCAGGGAGAGAAGAAAAGAGAATTACAGAGGGACCTCAGCCATGGAACACAACCGGAGTCAAAGGAGCAGAGGGTTTAGGCAGCCACATCCAGTCTAGTGAAGAAGATGAGGGAATAATAGACAGGCAAAAGCCCATGGCAACAGGAAAGTAATTAGGGACTTTCAGAGGAAGTATGAGAAAAAGGAAGATAGGGAGTCTGAAAGATTAGCAGTGAAGTAGAGGCATCAGGATACTCTCTGGATATGAGAGAGAGCTTTTTCAGGGGTCCTAGTTGGGAAGGCAGAGATGAACATTCATTTAATATTTGTCCTTTTCTTCAGCATTAGCATTGTCATCATTTCTGACATCATCTAAAAGAAATTAGTCAGTATTCATGTTGCATTCTTAAAGAATGGACTAAAAAACTATCCAGACCCTGTCCTCTTGTTCTAGTGGAATGAAATATTTAATTTAATATGTATTTTGGACAACCACCAACCAGCAGAGATTGGAAACTTCTCTCACAGACATATCTCTCTGTACATGGGTTATGGGCTTTGTGGATTTTCTGTGGTAAACTTAAAATTCTAGTTTTGCTCTGCCTTATCACGCAGTTATCCTTCTATATGGACTAACTGGCTGTTAATTTGTGTGCTCAGAATGTGTAAACTCATTTTAACATTAGCTTAAGTAGAGTTTATTGAGGAGGATAAACTTAAAAATAACTCATTCCAAAGTCATGTTGGATACATACATAGATCATCCATTGTTTTGGGATATAATCTGCTTCACAGAAAACCATTGTAACCAAGTCTACATGAAATCATTTCAATTCTGGTATTAGAGGTATAGGGAACACCTTTGTTTCAGGAGAGCTACAGTCTTTTTCTCTTGTCTTTGGAGTCAAACCACCTGGGTTTGCATACTGACTCTGCCACCTACCATCTCTGACTTCTGACAAATCAGGGAACCTCTTGTGACCTATCCTCGTCAGTTAGGTGAGAGTGATATCCTATTGGAAAGACTCATCGAAAGATTTAAATGAGATGATGAATGTGTTCAATTAATGCATGCAAAGCCCTTAAAGGCTTTTTTGGGGAGGCGGGGGGTGAAACTTGAATCTATGATCAACTGTGCCAAAGTTTTATTAATTTGTATTTAGCCGAGGAAGTCTGCACTGAGATTCGAGTCCGAGTACTTTCTGCCATTAGGTCTCGCGCTGGGATTTAAGAGACCGTTAAAAAAAAAAAATCACTAAATCGCTCTTGGTCTTACTTTTCCTTGTTTATCGGCAGTCTATAGTAGCTACGAAGGATGTAGAAACTGAGGTTGGGTGCCTTATTTTTTTGTGAAAGTTTACGGCGGAGAGGGGCTCAGCACAGCCTCCCCAAATCCTCGCAGAAATCTGCGCGCTGCGAATCTTAGCCCCAGGGCGCTAACTTCCAACACTCGGAGCAATCCAAGCCCGGAGGCCGGCGGGGGTACGAGGAACCTGGGGTAGCGTTCGGGGTGGGAACGCCTGCTCCTGGGTCACCTCCGGCTTTCGCGGGCTGAACCCAGAGACCGAGTCTAGGTGAGCCCGGCGGCGATAAGGGACGCCCGCCTCCGGGCCCTGAGGAGTTGGGTGACGTCACCTCCAGGAGGACTCGCTTTCTCATTAATGAAAAGGGGCCGGCGCGGGCGCATGCGCCGTCAGGCCCCCTTCCCTCTCGCTTCCCCCTCCCCTTTCCCAGCCGCGCTCTCAATCTCTAGCTCGCTGGCTCTCCCTCTCCTCGGGCCGTGGAAAGGATCCCACTTCCGGTGGGGTGTCATGGCGGCGTCTCGGACTGTGATGGCTGTGGGGAGACGGCGCTAGTGGGGAGAGCGACCAAGAGGCCCCCTCCCCTCCCTGGGTCCCCTTCCCCGTCCCCCTCCCCCCAGCCTCCTCGCCAACGCCCCTTCCCCTCTTCCCCTCCCAGCTTGGCGCAGGCCCCCCATCCCCACCCCGTGGGAACGTTCGGAGCCTTTACTCCTCAGACCCTCTCCTCGCCTGTTCCCTCACCTCAGCCCCCGCTCCCCGCCCTCTTCCCGGCCGTGGGCGCCGGCCGACCCGTCCCTCCGCCGCCCCCCGGCCGCGGGGAGGACATGGCCGCGCACAGGCCGGTGGAATGGGTCCAGGCCGTGGTCAGCCGCTTCGACGAGCAGGTAACGGGCTCGTGGCGGGCGGGAGGTGGGAGCGAAGTGGGGGTGGGGACGGAGTGGGTGAGGGGAGGAAGGAGCAGCCGCCTCCCCCGCCGCTGCCTCAGGCTCTGGAGGAAAAAAAGGGGGTATTAGTGGGGGTGGCCTAGGGGGAGGTGCGGGGAAGGAGGGGGCCGCTGGCAGCTCGCGCTCCCCTTCCCTCCTAAGTCGAGGACTGGGGCCTTTTCTCTGACTACCCCTCCGACTCTCCATCCTCTTTATCCCAGCTCACCCTCTTGCTACTAGGGATGAGTGACCTGGGGGCGCTTTCTGGGGCTCTCCCATCTGGATTTAATCATTATCCCCCTTACTTTTTTTTTTTCTAAACGGAGATGGGTAACTCTCGGGGTTTCTCTTTCCTCAGTGGACCTCAAAACTAGGATTGAGTAACTGAAGGCACCCCACTGTCGGTCTGGTGTACCCCAATAGCACGAGAACATCCCGCCCCCCCCCAGTGTCTTCAGCTTCCTCTCTTGGAGGGGGAAGAGTAGATGAAAGCAGGGAAAGCACAGGTTTTCTTACTTTCTGCTCCGTCGTCTCAGCCTGCCTCTAAGAGCTCCAGGTGCACACACACTGCACGGTTTTTTAATACCCCACACGGGCGTCCCCCCATATCTTGATGAGAGGAGACTGGCTTTTACATTGCTGTTCGCAGTGGAAACCATGGTTCTTTTTCTCTCCTGCTTCTGAAATATTTTTCCCGTTTTTCCTCCCTTGATAATTGCAGTTTCTCCCTTTACTTTTGCCAGCGGTCTGAGAATGTGAATATTGCTTTCTGGAGTGAGCTTCTTGGGGAGTAAGGGGAGAAGGGTGAAAGGAAAATAGGAAACTGCATTTGAGCCACTGACAACCGAGAGCAGAGACAGCTGGGATGTATAGTCTTGGAGCGGGATAATTCTGCTAGTGTTTTGTTATTGTTTTTAACTCTCACCTCTTGTTTGACAAGAGAACTTTCATTGAGAATATTTGGCTTGGGGAAAAAAAAGTTTCATAGCTTGGTGAGGTGCCTTTTTATTCCTGAGCTTCACTCAGTAAATCCTAGGGCTGATCAGAATGAACGCACACGTAGCCTTTTGTCAATGGGAATTAGTTTAACTTTGTTTTGCTGTAGGTAGTTGGGGATGGTTTAAAGGGATGCTTTTTTTTTTTTTTTTTTTTTTTTGCAGCTGCAATTCTACCATGGGCTTCCTTTGATGAGAGAACTGTTTAACATTGTGTCAATCTATTTTGTTTACTGGATGTAGTCATAAAACTGATTATGGGAGCTGAATGGAGGGGGAGGAGGGCTCCATTTTTTTTTTTGATCCATAAACATTTTCTTACAGGACTCATAGTATTTCTGACCTACCTAAAAACTGTTTGGGAATAGTCAGAGGAATTGAGAAGAAATTTGAGAAAAGACTATATAGATAAAATAGAATTATGAAGCTGTCAGACTTGAAGAAGTCACTTCACTTACACTGCTTCCAGACCAAAAAGCATGTAAACCAACTGTATTTACTAATCTATCTGAGGAAGTAAAATGTTACTGCGTATATTAGATTATATTATTGTTAGAACCTTATAGTTAAAACTTGATAATTTTTAAAAAGGCACACATAAGAACCCCGAAGCTGAACCTTGTAGACAGCATAATCTGGATGCAGGAATTTGAGTCACACCACAATTGCTCTGCAATTTTTTTAATTAATTTTTTTCCCTAATGTTTAAACTATTTCTTTACTACTTACCTGTTGATCTCTAGGTTTATATGCCACATAGGAAAAAACAGTTTTTCTAATTTTTAGAAGAAATGATTTTGATTATATGGCCAGTAATGCAAGAAAATGTTTTCTTTTTGTTCCTAGTGTTAAAAGACCTTAGGCTTTGTTGTTTGCTTTGTTATGAATATTGTGGAATCAAACTCACCACCATCTGTTAAAAATTAAGGACATAAGAGCTTTAAACAGAAGCATTTTTTATATATTCCTTACATTGTAATTAAGAGAGACATAGGACAAATTATTCCTCATATTTTTCTCTTAGGTTAAAGCTCACTGGCTTTGAGACACAAAAGTATAAGGGTTTTTCAGTGTTTAACGTAAGGTACTTATATACATTAATTTATTATAGAAGTAATAAATGTTTAATTCAAATTAGAGTTTACCTTGAGGTGGGAAAGTGAGAAAACCGAGGCACAGAGAGGTTAAATGACTTTCCAAGGTCACATAGTAGTCCTTGATAACAAGAGCTTCAGTATGAAAAGTGTTGAATGCTGGACAATCAGATATTTTTTTGCTTTTTTAAAAAATTTTTGTTGTTTTGATAAGTATCCCATAGTGTTAAAAAAAAACAAAGTAAATATAGTTAGGAGAGAAGGGTTTACATTTTTATGAAGGGAAGGATAAAGCCCTGCATGTAGTAGTGAAAGAAATTTGTGTAAGAGTCTTAAACAGTTTCAACTGCTTTTAAAAGTTTTAAGTTATGGATATGTTGCCGTACTTTGTTTCACTGGGTCCAGAGGGAGTCAAGCCGCTGCTTTTTATTACAGGGAAGACACAGTATGTTGAGCCAGCGAGCATGTACATGTCTAAAGATGGCAGTGATGTTTTAGTTGCATTTCTGATATTTATGGTGATTAAAACAAATGCATCACTAGCTACTGCTGATTACATATTGTAATCTCTGATGGATATTGCTCAGCAACTTGGTGCAGTAAACTCAGTTAAAAGAAGTAGTAGTGTTTCATCTTGACATTTTGAGCTCAAATCCTTGTTTCTAAGTGGGTAAAATAAATTTCTATAACCTGCTAAGATTGCACCATAACCTAATATGGATGGGCTAAATTTAATGATTCTTACCAATTTTAAAAGTAATTACCTTTTTGATCAGAGAAATGGCGGTTGCGATGGTAGACATCCACAAAGCTGAATGAATGTACCAGTTGTATCTTCTGCTTCTACTTAACCGCCTTTATGGTGCTCAACAGTAAGTTTCTAAGTTGAAATTGGCAAATTTTAGGTGTGTAGCTTTAAATTGTGGCTTATTAGCCAGATTACTTAGCAAATTAGAACCTTCACCTAGCTCTCTCTATGTCCGCCTGTCTCTATAGGGCTTTGTTTCTGAAAGGGAATAAAGGAAAAGTGGGTATTTGAAAAACATTTTTTAAATAAATTGAAAGAAAGGTATCCCCAAATGATTTGTTGTAATTATGTTCATTTAAGCACTACAGTTTCCATATCTGGACAAGTAAAAACTGTACAAAAGCCTCCAAAACATAACATTTTAAGAAACATATTAGAGAATAAACTCTGGCTTTTGATTTGTAGTAATAGCATACCGGTGGTTGTAAATTGAATGTTAATCAGATGTTCTTTGAATATGTGGTGTAAAATTTACAGTATAAAATGATTGGCAAGTGTGTTTGAAGTTACAGCTATATATTAATTGCCCAAACAGATAGATTCGTAAAGCTTTGAAGTTGTTTTGGATTTTTTAAAAAAATCTCCTAGTCTTGTTCTTAAAGCCTGCCATTTTTATAAGGCCTATAAGTATTTAAAAACGAATACTCTTTTGGCAAAGAGTATTATATGGTGAGTGAGAAGAAATGCTTATTCTTTATCTTGGAACTTATCTTAAAAAAAAAATTCTTCCAACTGGTCCTCAGGTCTCTGTGCTCCCTTACTCTCTTACCTTATCTAGCATCTAATTTAGTCTTTATGTGATTTCCTTCCTCTTCACCTTCAAACTTATTAAGATTTCTTTTGTCTTAAGCATTTGCTTGATCCTATAGCTTTCTCTCTATGGATAATCTTTTTCTTTCTTTTGTTTTCAGATACTTGCTGCCTCTACTTCTTATCCATCCATGTCCCTTATAACTTTGAAAACTAGCTTCTGCCTCTGTTTTTCTCCTGGATTGCTGCTTTCTTGAAAGTGATTCCTTCTGGCAAAACAGTGGGTTTTGCTCAACTGTACTGCCGTACTAGTATTCCATTACCCCAGAAACCAGTTTCCTCTAATTCCCAAGACAATACTGTCTTTGTATGCTTGCAGATCTTTACATATTAATGTTCTCAATGATCTTTGGATAGATGTGCTTTCCCCAGTATACTGTGTTGCCTTGCTCATCACTGAACTTGGATTCTTAAATGGGAGTCTGAGTTTTCCTCTGCTTTTCCCCTGCTTCTGTTCTTATGCAAGCCATTAGATCTCTGTGATCCTAGATTTCCTCATCTGTCAGAAAAGAATTGACTGGAAAATTTCTTAGGTTCTCTTTCTAGTTTAAATATTTGATGATTTTACTATTTTAATAGCATCTTCCTGAGCCACAGCAGTCTATTAGGGACCTGGCCCCACTTAATTTACCAAACTGTTTTTTCTTTATGCCTCAGCATGCACCTATGTTCAGGCAGGTTGGCTCAGTCTTTTCTGTATATATCATGCTTATTCCTGCATCTCAGCCTTTGTTTACACAGGCCCCTGAATACTTACTTTTATTCCCCCTTTGTGCTTTTCTAATTCCTGTCCATCCTTCAGTGTGCAGTTCAAGCTCATTTTTCCCATGAAATTTTTTTTAGATTAAATTCACTGCAGTCTCACTTCTTGGTGTGCTTGTCACCTGGGTTTCTGCAGAACCAACTTGTAAGGTTTCTCCCCTCAGAAGGGTTGGACACTGCTTAACATCGTTTTCTTTACTCCGCCCCCCACCCCAAATAGAGTGTAAACTTTCTGAAAAATAAGAAAACTCAGAATTCTCTTATAGTCATCCCATGCCCAGCACACTTGTGAGCATACAGTGCATCATTGATGGAATGTTTTTCATATGATTTCTGGTTGAAAGACTGGCTAAAAGAAGTACTTTTGGCTTTGTTATAAATGTAAATAACCAAATTTTAATTTAGTTTTTATATTAGCCTAGGTCTTATAAGTTGTGATATTATAACTAGGAATAGGTTTTTTTTCTTGTTTGGGTTTTTTTTTTTTTTTTTTTTTTTTTTTTTTACAAAGAGAGCTTTGAGAGGAACTTGTACATATTTATATATCTTCCCATAGAGCTAACATGTTTTTTGAATGAAGCTTCAGATCTAATTGACTGACTACCTTTGTGATCTTGGTTTCGTCACTTACTTTTAGGGTAAGTCCTACATAAGGAAAATTTTTGGCGATGGTCTAATAGGATAATGAATGTGAAACACTTTGAAAAGTTAAATTATTCAAATGTAAGACTAACACATTTTTTTACAGTTTTTACTGATTATTGTTTTCAATAAATAAGGGAGATTGACTAGTCTCTGGATAGTCCCCCGGTATGTACCTGGGCTGATACATACCTTACTTTAGCATTCACTAACAAATACTTAGGGTACTGAGAGCATACTTATGTAACATAATAGATGTCTGTAATCAATCTGTTTTCTTACTTTATCTAATTTGTGACATATGTATTATATAGCTCTTCAAGGTACGGAATTGTAATAGAAAAAAAAAGTCATAGGTATTCCATGAATTTAGCTAGCAATATTGTTACATTTGATTTTAAATATTCCTACACTTATTTTTATTTGAATTTGACCAACAGGAAATTAGATTCTAAAATTTTTATTTTTTATTTTTTTTTACTGTGTTTAGCATGGAGAATTTTGTCCTTAAAGGAAAGATTAATGATATAATACAGTTGTAGGCATGCCTTATTTTTTCATCTTTGTTCTTTTAATTACTCAGATCGCTATGAGTAATTTAAAATTTTGCTTCAAGTCTTTCAGAATTGGTGTTATGGGGTTCTGTATAGATTCTGTATTGTTGCATTATAACAACATGCTTTTAAGGGTGAGCAATGTATTAATTAAAAACGTGTGTTTTGCACATGTGTTCTTTATGCCTCTTCATTGGGAGTTTCATGTATATCTTGTATATCTGTGTGTGTGTAAGACAAAGGGTGGGAGGTATAGGAAGGCTCATTTTTTAAAGTTTAAGGAGGAGATTGTTGTATAGAAGAAGTAGAAGGGGAGGTTTGTGGTCAGCTTAAACTGTTAAAAGGCTTTGAATCAATACGAAGTAGAATATGGGCATCTTAAGCTCTTTCTTTGCAGAGGATTGACTTTGTGTTTATAAACACATTGACTATTTCATCTGATATCTTTTAGAATACCTTATTTTCTTGAGGGTGGAGAGGGAAAGATGAAACAAAGTTTGTTTTGACCTTGAAGAATAGAAAAGTTAAGGTATTTTACATTGTAGTGACTGTGAATTAAGTTTAAGTTTTTAGTAACTGTACATTTTGTACCATACTATGTGGTAGAGTTTTCAGTAACAGCACTCAGAGATTGTGCTGAAAAAAATTTTTAACATTGTAGAATACAAATAATTGGAATTGATAGTACCCTCATTAAAATCTCTTCAGGTGATTGCATATTTGAACACTTTTATGTGTTATATGCTCGTGAAATATAGTTATATTCTTGGGTTCTCTGAGAGTGGCTTTTGAGCCATTGACTATATCATCAAAAGAGCTTCTGTTGAGACAGGAAAGCCCCAAGCTAATATGGAACCCCATCCAATTATAATGAAGAATTGGAATTATCCTCTAAAACTTTACATATTTTTACTATAAATGGTACTAATTACTTTGCAGTAGCAATAACTTGAGGTGCAAACTTCCAGATTGCATATTTTCTTTAAACCGCAGCCTAGCAGTCTTGGTTTGGCTTAGGGTTGCCACTGCAGTCTACAAGCTGTTGCTTGCCTCTGTTCATATTTTATAGCTTTGAGTGACTTATCCTATTGAATTTCAGAAAACTTAACTTTTCTTGATGAAATCCTTCCCTTCTCCACTTCATGTCCCCAAGCAGGGTAATATATCTAGTGCAAGAGGAAATAAGTTAATTTAGTACATAGTAGGACTTTTAGAAATTTACTTTAAAGGAGTTTTATTTAACTTACTATTAATCATAGTCATATACCTAGATAATGACCTTATTGTAACTATGCCTCCTAGCAATCTCAAGTGACCCTTTTCTGTTGAAGTGTTGACAGCTTTCCTTGAGTAGTCTTCATACTACTTTGGGCATGAGAAAACTCTTAACCACCTCAGATTTGTGATGGCAGCATACCACATAGTAAGATAAAGAGCTTTTGACTGTGCAACATTTGTTGTGGCCTTGGGCAAGTCACTTTACCTCTCTGAACTTCAGTTTTCTATGTTTTCATCTAAAATGGGAATAATTCCTGCCCTACTCACACCATGGGCTTGTTTAGTGTTTTAGGTGTGAATCTTTTACATTAAAGGAAGCTGTGAATAATGGTGATACCTGAATAAACATGTATTGCCATTATCCCATGCAGTATTTTTTCTAATCACTCTTTATAGTTTGGTGATTATTATTATTTTTACTTCTGCATGAGAAGAAATCAATCTATAGAGGCAGAATAACTTGTTCGCAATCATATGACATGTAATTAATTGCGTTTAGAGTGTGGGTGTCTTAATCCTTAAGAGCAGTAACTTTTTAATAAATAGAGCTTTTAAAAAAAGATCTAAATTTTCTGAACAGATAGCACAAATATGTATAGTGAGGAATATTGATTCTTCAAAGATGAGAGGTTGTGTTTTTACCTTTTATGCTTGTATTAGAGTATCTGGAAGTCTTTTTTGATTGGTCATATGTTAGAAATAGACATGAATTTTAAATATTTTTTATTTCATTTATCTTTTCACCTTTCACAGCTTCTCTGATTGTTAGAAGAGGTTGTAGCACTGTTCCTCTTTAGTTTTACAACATTGCTTTATATTCATTGCAGACTTTTAGGTGAAGAGAGTTGAATTTCAAGGGTGAGAGAATAAAATTTGTGAGACTACCAGTTGGAATGTATAATTATAAATATGAGATTATGCGTTTCATTATTTTATCTTGGCATCTCACAGTCAGTTTTATAAAATTGGTTTTCACACTCTTAAGAACATATCAGTTAGGATTTGATTAAATTTGAGGCAGTCTTTTAAATTTTAGTAGTATTTGAGTGCCTTGTCCTGTTGGATTCCTGGGTGTTATTTCTTTTTTTTCTTTTCTAGTTTTTACTTGTTATGTCAACTTTTTTGGCACTCCACCCCCAACAACAACAGCTCTCAAGTCACTCATTTTGTCCTTTGGAATATCTTTCCAATTCTTCCATGCTTACCCGTGCCTTTTACTTCTGTCCCAGCTCAGGGTTGGGAAAATGTTTTGCCCATATGCTCTAGGCAGATCTTCTTCCTTTTGGGTAAAAAAATGGGGATGGGGGTGGGGGGGGTGAAGCATTTATATTTCCTGTTATGTTTCAGTTTTTGGCCTTTAATAACTGAATTTGCAGTTAGGAATGGAAGAGAGAGGAGATTTGTTTTGGTCAAATGTTGGTAACAAAGATCAATGAAGACCTGTGCTCTGGTTTCTGCCTTGTCATGAACTACCTTTGCGATGTTATGTAGAGCTCCTAAATTTTGAGCTGTTCCGTTGTCTATAAAACAGGAGAAATATGATCTGACAGTCTCAAACTTGTATAATTCATAAAATGGATTTTTTGGTTAATTTTTTAGAGCCAGTCCTCTGAAAAAAAAAAAAAAATTCCAGTCACTGATTAGTCACAGATCTTTAGTTAGAAGGAATCCAAGATTATTTAAATCCACTTCTGTAATAGCCCTGGCAGATGATTGTCCAACCTCTGCTTGGACATTTATTTTTAAAAAATACAGTGGTAATTCATGTTTATTGTAAAAATACAGAAATGAGCAAAATCATGAAAAATATAAAACTCATTTATAATACCATGACTCAGAGAACCACAGTTAAAATTTTGATGTATATAATTAAGTGTGTTGATTTGAAATCAGACCACTTGGGTTTGAATTCATGGGCTGAGGCTCTACCACTGCTCACTAGACCTTGGCCAAGATACTTTTTCAAGCTGCAGTTTCTTTACTTATAAAATAGGGTCAATAATAGTTCTTACTTGTACTTGAGATTTAAATGAGAAGATATATGTAAAGCATGTGGCGCAGTTTTGGACACACAGAAGGAGATCAATAAATGTTAATTACTGTTATTACTCTTACGTTGTGGGCAATTGAATGAGATACATTGTTTTATAATTGCTCTTTTAACAATATAATGTAAACATTGCACATATGAGTACATTTTCTTTTACATTATTTAAAACTTAAGGAATTATATGTAATTTTTATTTTTCTTAATATTTTAAAAGTAAATTTTGAATTTTCTATACTGAATATGTATTTTTATAATCAGAAAAACAGTAACTGTAAATAAATGTTACTTTATAAAATGTGATTAGAATATATTGCTATAAGAAATTGTAATCTCAATTTCAGCAGTGTAAGGTTAACAAAGAGTGGAATCTGAATGAAATGAATATAAGATGATTAAGTACAAGAGCTTGTTACAGTACCTTTTGCTGACTGTGAGAGAGGACAATGACCTGCCCACTAGAGTAGTCTCCTTGACAGGTCTATTGATTTTAGTTTTCAAGTTTTCAGGGTTGGTTGTATAGTTGTACCACACAAAATTTAATCAGACCCATTAAAGACATTAGGTTAAATCCTTGTCTGTTATAAATAATACTATGATATGCAATTTTATTTTGTCTTCAGGGTAACCAGAAATACTACATCTCAAGGTAACCCATTCCTTTAGTAGAATTGTAATTGTTAGAAACTCTTTAAGTTGAGCCTCATCCATCTTAATAGATCAGCAAATATTTAAATATCTATTTGTAGGAGATGAGAAACATTGTGGTAGTTGTTGGTTCTTGGTCTTAAGGAACCTAAAATCTAGTAAGGGAGAATGACAATAAGAAAATTATGGTAAGTACAGATACATAGAGTACAGTGGGAATATGTAAGAGGAGCGTTTAATTTAGACCAGGCATTCAGGGAGAGCTTGTCAGAGAAAGTGAAGCCTGAACTGAGTTGTGAATTTTGTAGGGTCTTATATGTCATACTAAAATGTTTAAACTTTCTTTGAAGACTTTGGGCAGGTATAATTTTATTTAATTGCTTATCCTTTAGTGGAAGAGGTCAAGGAATATGATAAAGGAAAATGATGGTGTGAAGTATCATAGGAGGTAGAAGAAGAAAAGGATCTAAATTCAGGTGGTGGAATTAGAGACTGAGATGGTAGAGAAGGAAAGAATGGATTTAATTTATAATCGTTGTTGGGGTAAAAGAGAGAGAACAGGCAGTTTTAGAACACTTAGTAATATTGGGCAGTATTAAGGTCACAGATGCATTTAGAGACCATATCTTTGTTATTCAGGTTCATGGTCACTAGAATTGAAATCAGGAATAGTTGAGGACCGGACGTTGGATAGATGCTTCACCTTGACAAGTCACCTAGATTAAGGTCACCAGATTTAGCAAACAGAAATACAGGATGCCCAGTTAGACATGAATCTCAGATAAGCAATAAATAAGTATTTAGTATAAGTATTTCCCAAATATTGCATAGGACTTACTTATACTAAAAAATTACTCATGTTTATTTGAAATTCAGATTTAATCAGAGTCCTGTATTTTATCAGGCAACACTAACCTAGATGATACCCAGATGATGGTGGATATGAGGAAGAGGAGAAACTGAGCCAGGAGCCAAATTCTTTTGATGATGGGGGAAATATCTAGAAAATTTGTAGGTGACTGTGATAGGTTTGTTGGTGAGAAGCACATGAGTCATGAGCTTTAAAGAAGAGTGGGAAGAGTAGAAAAGTAGAATTTGGCCTCCTTGAGTTATCTGTTCATTGTTCCTAATTCTGTCCTCTATAATTCTTCAGAGTAAGTTTATCCCTTTAAAATTATTTGAAAACAAATCTTAAGTACTCCCTAGATTTCTTTGTTTTTGTTTTTCAGAAAAAATATACATTCAACCATTTCTTATAAGACATTTTCAAGACATCTCACCATTCTCGTTATTTTCCTCTTGGTGCAGTGGTGATCCTCTCTCTCAATATTTTTGTATATGAGGGTGTTACAAAAGTCTCTCTATATAAGACTTTTAAAAATGGCTTAAAAAATGCCGACCTTCACATATACTCTATTTTGGTGTTTATCTGATTACCAGTATAGTAGACCTATCAAAGAATGTTAATTGGTATGTATGTACATGTCTGTTATTTTTTTTAAAGTTTTATAATGAAAAATTTCAAACACGTACAAAAGTAGAGAGTTGATTGTTAATAAATTCTTATTTGCTCATTATCAGGCTTCTGTTCAGTTTTATTTCATCTGTACTCCAACCCGTTTCCTGTTCAGCACCTCTCCATCATTTTGAAACAATCTCATTATCATATTGTTTTAGCATGACTTATTTTCAACTCATACGGACTTTTAAGAGCTGTGTAATATGAAAACAGTACTCAATTAGGAATCAAGATTCAAGTTTGAATCCTAATTTTCTACTGAAGAATGAGTTAACCTGGGCAAGTCAGGCTGCTTGAACCCTAGATTCGTAATATCTTGAAGAGTGCATGTGTGGTTTGGGAGGGGATATAATGCTACCTGCCCCTTTTCATAGGGCCCAGTTTAAATCAAAGATATAAGGTAATGTGAAGGTACTTTGTAAACTCTAAACTTAAAGTGAAAGCGTTTTACACAGGTAAGATTTCATTATTGTTAGTAGATGCTCCTTCTATAAGTGCTTAAAGGTCATCTGCATAATAGTCAGTCTTAAAATTATCTGGATTTTGATATTAAGTTAAGTCCATAGTCCTGAGACCTTTTCAACTTTATCTACCACTGTATTTTGACAATTGGGCAACATTTTTTCATTCCCAGTGTGGCACCTTTCTATTTTTCATGACTTCTCAAAATTCACTGACAGCATTTTTCTTATCACATTTTAAAATTTTCACCTATATGCTTGGATTAATTAATGTAGATTTGAATTTAGATAAAGCAGGTAGGTGGGGTCTTTATGCTTTATCTACCTGTCTACCTAAGAGTCCTGATGGCCCTTAACAACAAGTTTTCAGATTTGAAGATCATTTTGTTTTCTGCTAGAACAATTAAAAGTAAAATTGAATTGAATCATTCTGCTTTTAATCTCCTATTGGTATTATACCATGTACTCTAGTGGTTCTTGTCCTTTTTCCTCTTGTTGATATAATTTTAAAAGTCTTTAAATATTTACTTTAACATTTTATCTTTAGTATCTTTAGTTATTCTGAACTTTTAACTATATTTTTTACTCTTCTATCAGTTTGTCAATTTTATGAGTGTATGTTCGTTCTTAAACATCCTTATAACTACTGAGCTCTTGGGGAGGGGAAAGGAGGAACAGCTGGTACAGAACAGTTAGTTTCTTTAGAATCGCAAGCTTTACCAGATAATTTAAGACTTGTTAAAAGTACAGATTTCCTGGCCCCACTGAATATGAGTTCTAGAGGTATGGACAATGGGTTATAATTTTTAAAAAATTCCCCGAGTCATTTTGATGTAAAGCTGCATTGTGAATCCCTGCTATATGATATGTAGCGAGACTTTAGTTTCTGGGTAATATTTAATAGGTCACAGTACAGTCATCTATACCACTGTAACAAGTAGGAAAAAACTGGATGAACTTTTAAAGTCATATTTAAAAAAATATTGGAGGGCTGTAGAATTGATGAGAACTAGATAAATTAAAATTCCAAAGATAGAACAACCTTTTGTTAGGTGAGAAGCAAATTGCTGACATTTGCTGATTCTGGACACAGATTGAAGAAAAAAGATGAACTTGAGGTGAATTGAGTCTTACCAAAACTACAGTATGGTGCTGACACAGTTCAATTCCTGAATGGATTGAAATGAACAGCCTCTCTCATCCCTTTTGCCTAAGAGAATAAATGGAGAACTCTCACTGGGAAGACATTCTGGAGTTTCTGAGGTTCTTTCCTTTATAATACCTAGAATACAGTGAACAATTTCTCAAAATTTGAAAAGGCGGAAAACTGTGACCCATAATTCTAGAGTCCTGCATCAGAGTTTTCTAGAAAAATGATAGAAGTAGACTCATAGGTAATTGAAATTAGCAGACAAAGGAACTTTATATACTAAAGGAAATATGGGAAATAAGGGACAAAATGGATGAAAAGCTGGAGAATTTCTATACAGAATTGGAATCTATAGGAGGGAATTAAATGGATATTCTAGGAACCAAAAACAACATCGGTTACTTAAGGTCTTTCAACTTATATGTTAACTAGAAAACTTTGATGCAGGACTCTAGGATCTCATTCCACCTCTACTCTACTCTCCAGTGTTCTAAAGAAATGGGAAAACAGGTCAATCGAATATGTACTATTTAAGTTCCGTGAGAGCAGGGACTATATCTGTCTTGTTCACTGTTTTACTCCCAGGACTTAATACAGTGCCTGGCACATTAAAAACAAATAACCCACAACAACAAAAACCCACAGTATCTGAAATTAATTATTCATTGAATTCATTGAATGGATTTAATAACAGATTATAGACAACAAAAGACAAGATTAAATAATTTGTAGACAAGTCAATAGAAAATATCCAGTTTGAAGCACAAGAAGAAAAAAGAATGGAAAAAGTATTGTAGAACCTAAGAGATATGTGGAACTCTAGTAAAAAGTCAAATAATGCACAATTGGAGACTCAAAAGTAGAGAAGAGAGATGAGTGTGGAAGCAAATATATGAAGTGATAATGTTAAGATGTTTTCCAAAATTGATAAAAGACATTAGCCCATAGATTAAAGTAGTTTAGCAACTCCCAAGCAGGATAAATACAAAGAAAAGTACACTTATGCATATTTTAATTGAACTGTTGAAAACTAGAGACAGAAAAACCCTTAAAAACAACCAGGAGGAAAAAAAGGTGCATTACTTTCAAAACAACCATAATATAACTGATGGCTGACTTTTGAACTCAACTGTGGAAACTGGGAAATAATGAAAGACATTTTTAAAGTGTTAAAAACAAACAAACATGTCAAGTTAGAATTCTATTCCCAGCAGGAATATCCTTTATAAATAAAGAAATTTTTACACAAAAGCTGAGAGAATCACCAGCAGATCTTTTCTATCAGATTTACCAAAGGAAGTTCCTTAGGCAGAAGGGAAGTATCTCAGATGGAAGGATAAAACTATAGGAAATAATGAAGACCACCCAATTGGATATGAGTAAATATACACCCAGTATGACTAATTATACAAAGGAAGTATGAAACCCCACTTTGACTGAATTCCTCCCTTTGTGAGCCTCAAAGGTTCTCCAAATGGTGGAAAGCCTCATTGCTGGATGGCAGAAAAAGGAGTCTGGCTCTTTAAGATCCTAGATAATGGTAGCTGGGTTGAGGGGCTGGGAAAACAGCTGATGGTTTGTCCTGTTCTCAAAACCTTGGGTAGTTTACACAGAAATAACCCTCAAGTTTCCAAGAGGTGGGGAAGTGAATGCCGGACCCCCAGGTAGCTGAGCCACCAGGAAGGGCTGGTGGCTAGAGGTGTCCAGTCTTAGGACAGACCCAAAGCGGTTAGTGGGGAAGGTGGGAGAGGGTCTCAGGCATCACATTAGAACCTGATTTTTCTCTTGTGTTTTCTTCTAGAAATTTTATTTGAGGTTTTACAACCTTAGTCTATAGTTTTGCCAGTCTACACAGTCTCGATTATTGTAACTTTATGGTAAAATCTGAAATCAGGTATTATAAGTTCTCCAACTTTATTCTTTCTCAATATTGTTTTAGCTAGTGTAGGTCCTTTGTATATCTATGTACAATTTATGATCAGTTTGTCATTTTCTGTAAAAAAAAAAAAAGCCTGTTTTGATAGGGATTATATTAAATATAGATCAATTTTGGAAGGATTGCCACTTTAACAGGTATTATTTTTTTCAGTTTCTGTTATTGCTAATATAGAAGTACATTTGATTTTTATTTATTGATCTGGTTTTAGTAAGGCTATGTTTTTGTTTTTTTTGTTTGTTTTTAAGGACAATTTTGATTTTATCTCACAAAAGTCAGCTAAATATGACAGTCTAGTTCTCTGACCTTTAGAAACTAGAATGCATGTAAGGGATTCTGTTATTAGACTGTAAAGGATAGTTCAGCTGGGGTGATGCTGACAGGAACAAGAAGCAGATGAGAAGGATCAAGTCCTTTGTCCCTCCTTCAGTCTTACAGTACCTCCTCAGTGTTTCCTTGGCAGAGCCTTAACAAGGAGCCAGCTGGCAAAGGATAAATGGAGTTTGCACAGTAGCCCCACCATCAGAAAACATAGTACAGAAGGATAGGTGTGAAGATAAGACAGCAGCTTAGCAGTTGGCACAGTCCACCCCTTTGGCTACTCAGCAGCCATATATGTCTTTATACAGATATTTGATCTTGTGTACAGAAGACAAACACTATGCTTTTGCCCGAGAAGGTGGAAGTCTTCTCTGTAAAAATGAAGATGTCTTTAGTCTCTTCCCAAAGTTAGGAGCAAATTCCCAATATTTATTGTATCCATCTCTAGATGACAGTCACACTGTCCATGTCTAGGCTACATTAATTATGCCTCAAATTCACAGTTGCTCTGAATATCTTGCTACTTAAAGACTAAGTTGCAAAGTTAACCTTTACTATTAAAATTTGTATTAACATACTGAGGAGAAGAGAGAAGAAATTAGTTTGTACACTCACATAAAATCATCACTAGTAAGGAAAGAAGAAAAAAAATACATATATATACACACATAGTATAACTGCTGTGTACCTCACTTCTGTTAACTAATTGAGAGACTGTAGTTCATTGTTATAACTACATTCTTCTACTGCCCATTCCATGTTTCCTTTGCCATCATTCAAGACCTCAGTTGGTGGGGTAACCCAAACCTTTGTTAGTGAAAATAGGAGTCCTCAGTCGTCCTGCTTTGGTTGTATTTTCCATTAACTTTTTCTATTTCACCTATGTAAGAGATAGTTCAGAGAATCCTCAGGGTTCCAGACAGAGTCCTCCTTGTACCCCATATGTAGCAATATCTCCTAGATAACCCTGATGAATTACATCAACTAGTAGAGTAACCCCCTTCTTTGCCTGTTGATTTAGCACGGTGGTTCTCAACTGAAGGCAGTTTGCCTTCCAAGGGACATCTGGCAATGTCTGGAGGTATTTTTAGTTCACATGACATTGGGGGTGATGCTGCTGGCATCTAGTGGGTAGAGGTCAGGGGTATTGCCAAGCATCCCACAATGCACAGGACAGCCCCTAACAGCAAAGAATTATCTGGTAGTGCTGAGGCTGAGAAATCTTGATTTAATAGCACAGAGCCCATGTGTTCATGAAACAGTTTTCAACTTCCAATTCAGTGGATCCTGATGAAATCATTCTTTCCTTGGGAACCAAGGCCTCAAAACCAGCAGATATCAGAAGGTACCAGAAGCAGAAATTCTAATGGGTTTTTTAGAGATAATAGAGAAACCACTTCTACTTACACCTCTTGATTCTCAGACACGTGTATTCTGGCTATCAAGAAAACAACAATGTGTATTGGTTTTTGATTCAAAGCATGTACTTGAGAATTTGGTTTCTAGCTAGCACAGTAACTGAGTCTGCAACAGGCCATTCTATTATTATTTTAGGCCACCTGCTTCCAGGTAATAGAGTATGTGGTAAAATCAGTGAATTTCAAGGTTCATGAGCCCATTCCTGTACTACTTTTGCTGAGAAATGGGTTCCTTGTTTTATTTTGTTTGAAGAGGGACTGTTGGCTCAAATATCTAATTTTACCTTCTTTATGTTCTTAAATTGTTATCCTCTAATGTACTGAAGAGCATTTCTACCTCTAATTACATTTGCATATTTTCAGATAAGTTGAAGATTTATATATTATGTAAAATATATTTTATAATATCAACTGATTTTTTTTTTTCTGATCAATTATAATGGAATCATTTTGACATGGGGAGGAAAGGTTAAAAGTAGACTAGTGGGGGTATCTCAGTATGAAGTCTATAGGACTTAAGCCTGGAAGCTAAATTTCTATTGGCTTTTCCTTTTCTTGATGATTCCGAGTTTGTTTAGATTTGTATCCTTTTTTTATGAATGAGATTTTCTTTCATTCAGCCTGATACTAACAAGTGACCATTAGTACATGACTAAATAGCTTAGGCTTATGGCTTGAACTAAGTTAAGTTGTAAACTAGCACAATGGCAGATACTTGAACTGCATTATATGAAAAGCCACTTCCTTTCCTGTGATGAGTTTAGGATTGTTTTAAATGTCATGGTACAACTAGCACATAGAATTTTTGCCATTCAAAAACTGCTCAGCCTCAGGAAGGAGGTAAAGCCTGGATTAGAATCTTCACTGACTGTGCTGACTTGATTTCTGCAGTTTTTAATTTATTAAAATTTATAATTTGTGAATCGTGCTAGAATGTTTTGTTAATACGTACTTAAAATTTGAATCCCACAGGTAAACATCATAAACCTTTAGCTGTGTCTATTTGGACTCTGTATTTGAATATCTGTTTTCGTTTTTAACATTAATGGCTTTATTTATTCACACAACCAGAAAAAGAGATGTTTCAGATATTTGATTGAGGGCTTTTTAAAGAATTGTGTTAGGAAAATATTTTTTACAGTTGAATATCATTTAAATATTAGCTAAAATAATGACCTGGAGGCTGATTGTTTTGGTAGATAAATAGTACCTTGAAGTTCTGGGGCCACAAATGCTACTTATGTACTTTCAAATTTTTGAATAATTTAAAACTTATAAAAAAGTTGCAACAGTTGTATAAAAAGCTCCTTATATCCTTTACTCAGATTCACTAGTTGTTTATATTTTGTTCCATTTGTTTTATGTTTTATTTTTCTCTGTGTGTGTGTGTGTGTATGTGTGTTCATGGAGGTTATTTGACAGTAAGTTGTAGGCATCATGTTCCTTTACTCCTAAATACTTCAGTATGTTTTAAAATAAGGACCTCTCTTAATTACAATACAGTTATTGAAGTCGGGGCATTTAATATTGATATTCTTCTTAATACATGATCCATATTCAAAGTTTGTCAGTAACAATTGCCCAAATCATATACTTTTAAAATATATATATATTTTTAACAGTTTCTATGTTTTATTTTAATAGTGATTTTTGAAGTGGTACTTTTTGTGTATGTGTTTCTCCTTTGGTTTTTATATGTGGGAATCAATCAATATTCAATACTGTAAAGGCTACATAAATTGCACACCATGTTCCTCATGCTTACACACATGTAACCTAAGTCTGAGTTAGTGTGCTGGACTCCAACATTTAAGCCCTTTGGGCAGTCTTTTTGGAACATGATTTTACTTAAAATTTTTTAAAGACTTTAAATTTAAACAATCATGGCTATATTATGTAATAGAATGCAAAATTTACATCTCTTTTTAAGATAAGACATGAGACTTCAAAGAAGTCATTTATCTGCCAATAGTTGAGAGAATCAGGCCAAATTTGCTTCAAGTAGGGAGGAGTATCTATCTCTCTTTAACATGAGGCTGGGGAAGCCTAGGCATTTGGCTGTCTTTTTTTTTAAATGCTTTTTTTTTTTTTAAATTAATGTTTGAAGTTCTTGAATCAACAGTTTTAGGGAAAATCATCACAATTTTAAAATAAAAACAAAACATAGTAATTATGTTCATATTAGTGAGAAGAATGATTCTGCATGGCAATATTTCAAAGTAATATCTCTGTCCAGCTCAATAATGAATGCCTTGTTTAGTTTAACTTTTGTAGCTAGGTGTTTTTTCCCCTCTTTTTATTTCTATTAAATTAGAAAATCATAACTTTGATTATTGGTTGTCAGGTGTAGCAGCAAGTATTTGGTTCATTTAATAGCTTTGGATATTTATATTAAAAGTGAACTGAAAAATTATGGAGATTTTTCACTGACAACCGCTTTTAATACATTGTCAGATGTGAAATTGACACATTTTAAAGCAAGGGCTGAAAGATTGAGTGTAGCCACTTGAGAGAGAGTGGCAGGTAGCTTCCTGTTTTTTTCTGTTGTATTGTGCTTATGCCTGTTCTAGAAAGGTTTTCCTTTTCCGGATTTGTTTCTCTCTCCCTGTGTGTATGTGTTTGTGTGTGTATGGTAGAGAAGGAGGAAGACTCTTCATATTTTTATTTTGGGGGATATATATTTTTAATTATAAATCTTTCTAAATAGCAAAAGATTGCAGTTATAATTGAAGCACTCTTTGCACTCCTCCCTTATCCCTTTCTCCTCTCTAATTTACTGTTATTCTGAAGTTGACTTGTATTCTTTTTCTTTTTAACTTTTTTTGCTTTGTATTCTTTCTGCCCTGCTTTATACTTTTATTATGTATGTAAGCATCCATAAAATAATTGCAGCTTATCATTTTTACATAAAAAGCATGCTGTAAATATTCTCTACACCTGCTTTTTAAACCTATTACATTTTTAGATTTGATACCTGTTTATCCAAGCACATTTGGTTGATTCACTTTAACTGCATGTATAATATTCCATCATATAAATGTAAGTTTGTTTCTGCTATAGAGGAACAATTAGTTTGTTTCAAGGTTAATTTTTTTTCCAATTTTTTAGAGACAATGCTTTAGGAAGCATATGTTTGCATGTATTCTACAGTAGTGACTTAAAATGTATTGTAAAACTTATACACATAAGAATGTATGAAATATGTACATTTTTTAGTTTAAAAAATAATACTGTGAACACTTGTCAGTCCAAATTCAAATTAAGGAGTAGAATGTTACCAATACCTTGGAAACCCGTGTATGGTCTTCATCACATTCCTTTTCTTATCGTTCCCCCACTACTGTCCTTAGTTGTGTTAAAATATTTCTTTTGCTTTTCTTTATAGTATCTCTCCCTAAAAAATATTGTTTCATTTACCTATTTTTGATTTTTTTATAATGAGATAATACTGCATTTTTCTGATTTATTTTGTAAGAATCGTTTTTTTTCCCCCAGTGTTATCCATGGTGTGGTATTTAGTTCATTGAATATGTCATAATGTATACACGCTGTCAGTGGTGAACATTTACATTGTTTCTCGTGTTTTGCTATTACTAACAATGCTGTATTCTTATAGTTGTCTCTTGTGATGTGCACGAATTTAGAGTGTATATCGGGGGAGGGGAAGGAATAAGGACATGGGCTTTTTCAGCTTTATTAGGTAATGTCAAATGGTTTTAAAGTGATGAAGTGAGTTGCCACTTCCCACCAGCAATGTGTAAGTCTTACCATTGCTCTGTGTCCTTGCCAGTGCTTGGTGTTGTCTGTCTTTTAAACTTTTATATACCTGGTGGGTAAGAAATGATATATCATTGTAATTTGAGTCTGTATTTCCTTGACTACCAGTGAGGTTCAACCTCTTTTTAGATATTCATAAATCGTTTGTTTCTTATTCTTTGAAATATCTGTATATATTTTTGCTCATTTATCTGTTTGGGTTGTTAGACTTTTTCTGATTCATAGTAATTTTTAAATGGTTTATGTTTAATTGTTGATATTTGCATGTGTTACAAATACAATTTATAATTGGATTTTTTGATCCTCTTCATGTATCTTTTAGTAAATGAAGTTCTTAATTTTAATGTTGCTGAGTCTATCAGTCTCATATGATTTGTGTATTTTTATTTTATTTTTGGCGTGTGTCATTTCCTTCCTTGACATCATTGAGATATTCCCCTATTATTTTCTAAAAGTTTTTTTTTTTAATTTTCACTTTCATATTGAAGTCTCTAAATGCACAGGACTAGCTGTTTGAGGACCCGCTTTTATTTTTTTCCATTTGATAACAAGTAAACATTATTCCAGCCTATTTACTGGATTTAAATCTATTATTTCCCCTGTAATCTGCAATGTTTGCTCAGTTGAAAACTAAGTTTCCCTTATACACATGGCTTAGTTTCTAGGCTCCACATTCTGGCATCTCTACTGGTTATAGTAATCCACTTGATTATGTATCCTAATTACTGTCGTTTTTAATATCTCTCAATCTTTTTCTTCAAAAAGAGTCGGCAGTGCTTTTCTATATTGGTTTTAGAATCAGCTTTTGATTTCCATTAAAAATGGTGGTGGAATCTTGAGTGGCTTTGCATTGAGTCTTTGGATCAAGTTGGGGAGAACTGATTGACAAGATATTAAGGCTTCCTGTTTAAGAATTTAATAAGCTTTCTATTTTAGCTCTTAAAATTCTTTTCAATTACATTTTATAATTTCTCATTATATAAATAACTTGTACATCAAATGTCAGAGTTTTTTCCTAGAATTTTATGTTGCTCTTTTGTACACAGTTGTTTTTTAAAATTGCATTTTCTGATTGTTTTGTATAGAAATGTAACGTTACTTTTTGTATTCAGCATCTTGTCACTTTTATTGGTTTAGTTCTAGATTCTTTTAGATTTTCTGTATAGACCTATTATCTGTAAATAGTTGCAGTTTTATTCATTTTGAGTTTTTTATAACTTTTTCTCTGTGAACCCACTGAGGTTTTTCAGTGTAGAATAGGAGTATTTCAAAACTGGGCATCTATGTTGGGTAGCTATGTTTTGTTTTTAATCTTAAGAGGAAAGCTTTTATTATTTCACTATTAAATATAGTGTTTGTATTTTTCAAAATAAATGTTTTTGTTAAATTAAGGAAGCTCCCTGCTAGATTGCTAATTTTAAAAATTCTTAAATTGATGTTGAGTGTTATCAAATGCTTATTCAGCCACTGATGTGATTGTATAATTTTTCTTTCTTTAGTTGTTGATACTGTTGATTATTATTTTCTAATTGCTAATACTTAAATTCACTTTGCATTCCTGGAGCTGTTCTCGGTTGAAATGTAGAATTAAAAAAAATGATTACTGAATTAAATTTGCTGATACTTTAGGATGTTTACGTTTATAAGTAAGATTGGTTTGTAATTTTTTTTCCTTATATAACCTTTGTCTTGGTTTTATATTAAGGTTATTCTTTCTACCTATATAAAACCAATTGGGGAACTTATCTTTTTTGTGTTCTCTCTGTGTGTATATAGTATTGGAATCCTGTGTTGATTCAGAGTTTGTCAGAACTAGCCAATAAAACCATCGGGGCTTAAGTACTTTCATTGAGGGAAAACTGTAGACCACTGAATTCGTTTCTTAAATTATTGTCACACTATTCTTAGTCTTTTTTCTTAAATCAGTTTTGGTAAATTGTATTTTCTACGATTGTCCATTTCAACTCAAAAAAGTTATTAATAATATCTTTTTATGATCTATTTAATCACTATGGGAACTGAAGTTATATTCTTTTTATTTACTCCCTAGTGTTTATTAAAAAATTTTTTTGTGTATTTATTTGTATTTTCAAAGACAGTTCTTACCTTTATTGATTCTATTGTCTGTTTTCTGTTTTAATTTTGCTCTTATTTTCCTTACTTGGGTTTATTCTATTGTCTTTTTTCTTGACTTTTTAATTTTATTTTTAATTATATAATATACATGATCTAAAATTTATCATCTTAACTATTTTTAAGTATATAATTTTAAGTAGTTAAGTACATTAATTCCGTTATACAACAGATCTCTGAAACTTTTTCATTTTACAAAACTGAAACTCTGTAACTGTTGAACAATTGCATACTCTTCATTCCTGCCTTCCCCAGTCTGGCAACCAGCATTCTACTTTCTGTGTGTCTGAATTTGACCATCTAGGTATTCATTTAAGTGGAACCATACAACAGTTATCTTTTTATGACTGGCTTGTTTCAGTTAGCATAATATCCTCAAGGTTCATGTCCTAACATGTTTCAGAATTCCCTTTTTAAGGCTGAATACCACATTTTCTTCATCTGTTCATCTTTTGATGGACACCTAAGTTGCTTCTACCTTTTGGCTACCTTCAATAATGCTACTGTAAATCTGGGTGTGCACATATCTCTTTGAGACCCTGCTTTCAATTCTTTTGGGAATATATCCATAACTGGAATTGCTGGGTTGTATGGGAATTCTATTGTGAAGTGTTTGAGGAACCACCATACTACTTTCCATAGCAGCTGCGCCATTTCACGTTACCATGAATAGTGCACAAGAGTTCTAATTTCTCTACATCCTTGCCAACACATTATTATTATTGTAGTGGCTATCCCAATGGTCATGAGGTGGTTTTCTGACTTTTTAAGTTGAATTTGAGCTCATTAATTTTGAATGTTTCCTTTTGGATGTAAAATATTCAAAGCTATAAATTTACTAAATACTGCTTTAGTTGTAGCTTACTAGTTTGATACTTGGCTTTTCTTTTTTTCTTTTTCTTTTTTTGATTCTAGATATTTTCTGTTTTTCATTATGATCTCTCCTTTCACCCGGAGTGTTTCTTGATTTTCAGAAGTTTTCTTAGCTTTCTTTTGGTAATTAATTACTATCTTAATTGTATTGTACCCAGTGAATATGTTGTGTATGATACTTGATACTAGTACTTTCAGATTTGAAGTTAGTTTCCTGAACTTGAGCAGTGTATTAGTTATTTATTGCTATGTATTAAATTTCCCCAGATGTAGCAGTTTGGAACAGACATTATCTCATAAAATTTCTGAGTGTTGGATATTCAGTAGCAGCTTAGCTGGGTCTTTCTGGATCAGGATCTTTCATGAAGTCACAGTCAAGCTCTTGCTTGGGGCTGCAGTCTTCTGAAAGCTTGAATGGGGCTTGAGGGTTCACTTCTAAGCTGATCATTTACACAGCTATTGTCAGGAGGCCTTAGTTCTTTGCTCTTTGCCAAAGGTCTCTCTCTTTCTTTCCACATGGGCTTCTCCATAGGGCTGCTTGTATCCCCCAGATACATGGCAGCTGGCATCCCCCAGAGTTAGTGATCTGAGAGAAGCAGAAGCCACAGTCTTTTATGACTCTTGGAAGTGACATACCTTCTCTTCTGCCATTTTATATTGGTCATGCAGAACAACCCTGATATACAAGGTGGGAGAGGTTACACAAAGGCTTGTTTAATAAAATTTAGGGATCATTGGAGGACCACTTGGAGTCTGATTGCCACAAACATACAGTCCCATTTTTATAAAGACTCCATGTATTCTTAAAAATAATACGTAGTCCCTAATTCTTGGGTATGAGTTTTACTAATGTCATTTTGATCGATTTTGTTAAGGAGTTCAACTCCTTTAAATTCTGATTGATTTTTTTAAATTACACTTAATTGGGGTGACTTGGTTAATAAAATTATATAGGTTTTGAGTGTACAGTTTAACAGTATGTCATATATATATTGCATTATGTGTTCACCACTCAAAGTTCAATTCCTTCTGTCACCTTTTAGTTGACCTCCTTTACCCTTATCTCCTCTCTCTCTCCCCTCTTTGGATTATACTAAACTGTTGTCTGTGTTCATGAGTCTTTGTCTTGTTCGTTTGTTGCTTTCAGTTTTATATACCACTTATGATTGATTTTTTTGTCTGCTAGATCTTATTACAGAAATCTATATTTAAAAATCTCACTCTTTTGGTAGATTAACTTTTCCTTGAAGATGTGTTAGTTTTGGAGTACGTGTGTTTTATTAGGCGCAGAGAGGTTTAAAATGGCATCTTCCAGGTGATTTGAATCTTGTGTCATTATGTATTGATCCTCTTAATTCTAGTGCTTTTTTGCCTGCATTTGTCCCACTTTTCTTTTGTTTCATATTTGGTATATCTTCTCCAATTCTTTGGTCATCAGTCTTTCTATGTCCTTACGTTAGTCTGTCTCTAATTAATCTCAGACTTTCATTCTGGGTTCATTTTTATTCTGCTTGAAGTATATTCTTTGAAATTTCCTTCTGTTTGTCGTGGTAATTGTTCTTTTCTTTGAAAGTGTCTTCACTTCTCCCTTATTCTTGAATGATAGTTTTGCTAGACATATAGAATTCTAAGCAATGTGTATTTTCTCAGTATGTTAAAGATATTTAACTATCTTTTTGAGCACTTTCATTGCTGTTGAGAATTTAGTTGTCAATAATTATCATTACTATATAGGTAATATTTTTCTCTCTGGCTGTTTTTTAGTTCTTTTTGTTATTTGTTGGTCTGCAGTTTCATGAAATGTTTGTAGGTGTGTGGATTTCTTTTATTCTGCTTTGGATTTTTGGACTTCTGGAGGTGAGGATTATCATTATCTAACACTTCTAAAAAATGGTGTTTTTTTTTGGCAGTCAACCTTGTTTTTTTTAAGACAATTTTTTGGAGTAGTTTTAAGTTTACAACAGTGTGATGAGATAAGAGATTTCTCATATGCTTCCTGCCTTTACGCACACATAGCTTCCTCTCTTATCAACATCACACACTGGAATGGTATGTTTTTTAGCAAGGATGAAACTACTTCAGCACATCATGATCCATAATCCGTCATAACCCACATTAAAATTCATAGTTTACGTTAGGGTCCACTCTTGGTGTTTTACATTCTATTAATTGGACATACATATAATGACATATTTATTATTATCATATAGAGTATTTTTACTGTCCTAAAAATCTTCTGTGCTCTGCCTGTTCATCCCTTCCCTCGCCCCCAGCTCTGTCAACCACTGATCTTTTTACTGTCTCCATAGTTTTGCTTTTTCCAGAATGTCATATAGTTGGAATTACATAGTATGTAGCCTTTTTAGATTGGCTTCTTCGACTTAGTGTCATGCATTTAAGGTTCCCTCATGTTTTTTCATGGCTTGATAGCTCATTTCTATATAGTGCTAGTTAACATTCCATTGTCTGGAGGTACCACAGTTTTACTTATCCTTGTACTTACTGAAGGCCATCTTAGTTGTTTTGGCAATTACGCATAAAGCAGCTATTAACATCCATGTGCAGGATTTTCATGTGAACATATGCTTTCAAATCCTTTGGGTAAATTCCAGGGAGCATTATTGCTGGATCAAATGGTATGCCATTACCTTTTCAGATATTTCCTCTTCCCTATTATCCTATTAATCTCCTTCTGGGATTATAATTACATGTATATAATACTGTTTGAGGTAGAACCAGGTAGTATACTATGATTAACTGTATTTCCTTGTGCAACTTTGTGTGCCTCCTAAAGTTGGTAAATGCTTCATTTTTTTTCGTTTTATTTTTAACGCGCCTGTTGTTAATTCTTCATACCATTAACATGCTCTCAGTACTGTTTTTTACACAAGGTCATTCATACCTGTTAATCTGTTTACTGAAATTGTTTTCCCTGAGCACTTACTCTCATTATCCTGTGTAGGGTTGCCTGCTTGCCAGGCCAGGTGTGTAGCTATCAGCCCGGGTTCTTCCTTCATCATCATTTTGGAAATTCCCATTCCTTCTGTCCTGTGTCAATTTCTGTTTTGTAGATCTTACTAGTTTGGAGCACATCCTCCAGAGCTTGCTGAATAAAAAGGTGCAGAAGAGATAAAATTTGAGACCTTGCATGTTTGAGAATGTATTTATTTTACTTTTATTATTTGATAATTTGTGTGGGTATTCAGTTCTATAATGAAGATAACTTTTCTCAGAATTTTGAAAGCATTCCTCCACTGTCTCCAGTTTATCACTGACATTACTGCTAAATCTAATGCTATTCTGCTTCTTATAATGTGGTAAGCACACTGTTTCTTATTTTTTCTTTTTTAGAAATCCTTGGGATTTTTTTTTTCTTCACCCTTGCTATTCTGCAGTTTAGTAATAACATACTTAGATGCCTAATTGATCTTTTTCAGTTTGGAGACTCATGTTCGTTAGGTCTGGGAAATTTCTTATGTCTTTGGTCATTTCTTCCTTCCTTGTTAATTCGTCTTTTTCTTCACATAGGAATTGATTGGGCATATAATTTTTTTACCTTGTTTTATTGCACTGATCATGTAATTAAAAATTTTTTTTCTCTCATAGTGTTTTCTTTTGTTATTTTTCCTGGAGAGGATCTTTAATGTTTTATGTTATCTGTCAGTGTAGAGTTAACATGGCAAGTCCGAAACTGTAGTCCTTAGAAAGTTCTGCTTGCAAAGTTGGTCCTTGGCTGGTGTCTGGGAACTTAGATTTTGGAAGACTTCTTAGCATGCCTCCATTCAGAATGGCTCACTGTGCTTAAACTGTGTGAATGTGATTTACCCTGAATACCTGATTTTCATCTGTGTGTCTGGAACATTGGTATGTGCTAGGCAGAGGGTGCCCACAATAAAAACCCTGTGCACTGAGTCTCTAGTGAATTTACCCCGTAGACAATATTTCGCATGTGTTATCACAACTCATTGCTGAAGGAATGTAGCATAGGGGAAGACTCTTGGAAACTTGTATCTTATTTCCTTTGAACCTTGTACCTTTTCCTTTTGCTGATTTTACTTTATATCCTTTTGCTGTAATAAATCATAGCTGTGAATGTGACTATATGTCATGTCCTGTGAGTCCTTCTAGCAAACCACAGGACCTGGGAGTGATCTTGGGGACTCTTGACACACTTGTCATCTTTAACTTCTGAATGTTCTTTACTATTCTTTATTCTCACTTGCTCTTTTTCCCCTCCTCCTTTATTTTTAAAATAGCATTCTTTAAAATCTTTCCTAATGGTTTTTAGGATATCAATAATTATTATTTTGTGTGTGTGTGAAGTTTTCTTCTCATTCCTGCATTGTCCTTCTTTCTCAAAATTAGTGTGTGTGTGTGTGTCTATTTGGTTCCCTTTCTTTCATTTTGATAGGCCTGCCTTATGCCTGGTGATTTTAGGCTATCTTTTCTCACTTTAAATATTTACTCTTAATGTAAATGTTTACATTATGTGAATAATGTAAATAAAAATATGAGAGAATTGGAAACTTATGTGCATGGGTTTTACTGTAGGTGAGTTGGTGATGAGGTAGCTTTATTGTTGAAAGCTCTTCAAATGTAGGTCTCGTTTTTGGCCATTCGGTTTCTCCAGGAAAATACTGACTGGTTGCTTTCCTGGGAAGATACATGTCTGGTTCTAGGATTCTGAGAGCTAGGTTGGAGGGAAGAGACTGGTGGTTTATACTATGGAGATTTTCACTCAATGAAGAATTAACAAGGTTACTATGGAAATATTTTATGGTTCAAGTTTGTAAAATATTGATGAAGGAAATAATTGATTGTTTTCTTCCTTCTGAAATCACTAATCTTTCTATAGACTAGATGGTAGACTAGACTATATTTTACTAGTCTGTATTTCACAGAATTACAGAGACACCTGTAATTCTTGGACCACAGTTTGAGGCACACTGCATGAGATAATAAAGAGGCTGTTGTTAAAGGAGAACAGAGTTAGTGTAACACACTCCAGTCATGCACCACATAATGATGTTTCGGTCAACAATGGACCACATATACAACAGTGGTCCTATAAGATTATAATGGGGTGAATATCATGTAAGAAATGGAAGAATGTGTAGTTCAGGAGGAATTTTTTTTTTCTCTGACAGGAGCAGTATTTTGGGGGCTTAGCAAAAGATTCCCTCTCACTCACTGCACCTCATTTTTGAGTGCACAGGATACATCCCAATCAATCAACCACTGACCTGTTTTAGCACAGAGGAGCCTGTCTCCTCAGCACTGCATACTTAGAGGGTACAGTCCCCCCTCCCCCAGTTCCAGATCTAGCTTGTTGGTCTTCACAGTGCATTTCTGGAAATTCTTTGTTGAGGACTTGAGATCTTGTACAAGGACACAGGTCCACAGAAGCTACCTTAACAAGTGTTAAGTGCCACTGCTACTTTAGTAAAAAGCTTTTTGTGATAGTATGGAGTCAGCCTGTCCCTGAATTTCTGGTTATAATGATGTAAAGCACAGATAAGTTCTTTTTCTTCTATCAGTTCAATGCCAGACAGAGCCTTTTGTGCCAGATAGGGTCAGTGGAACCAAAAGCGAATCTCCAAAGGCTAAATATTGAGCCCTAACAGACCCATAGATACAGAGAACAAACTGATGGTTACTAAAAAGGAGAGGGTGAAGGGATGGGGGAAATATTTGCATTAAAATTGCAGGAAATGTGACAGTATTCATAATAGTTAAAAAAATGTTGAGTCCTCAGTTCTATACTTTTCCCTTGTTAAATGCCCTCTTTTTAAAATGAATACCACAAAGCTCCTTAATCTGACCACTGCTTCAACATGCATCAGCCAAAACGTATTACCATGACAATTCCCAATGTTCCTTTATCTCTCCATTTTGATTTCTTTTTCCAACCGATCTTCAGGCCACCTTGCACTCCCTCCTGACAGTCACTATTGTGCTTATTTATGCCTTACCCAGCCAGTTTATCCTCAGTATTTCCAATCAGTCTAGTCCACATCCCTGTTCATTGGGCAGCACTGATAGCTTTGATGGTCTATTTCTGATCCTCAGTAGGAAGCAAGGGAAGGGCTTGTGGGACAGTGGTTATAAAGTCTACAGTAGGGTACAGTAATGTCCTAGTCCTTCACATTCACTCACCACACTCAGTGACTCACCCAGAGCAACTTCCAGTACTACAGGCTCCATTCATGCTAAGTGCCCTTGTATGGGTATACCATTTTTTATATTTTATACTGTATTTTTCCTGTACCTTTTCTATGTTTAGATACACACATGCTATTGTGTTATAATTGCCTACAGTATTCAGTACAGTAACATGCTTTACAGATTTGTAGCCTAGAAGCAATAGGCTATATCATGCAGCTTCGGTGTGGTAAGCTGTACTATCTAGGTTTGTGTAAGGGCACTCTGTGATGTTCATACAGTGACAAAATCACCTAATGATGTATTTCTTAGAATTTATCCCCATCATTAAGTGATGCATGACTATAGTTCATTCGTTTATTCAGCAAGCATTTATTAATTGCCTTTTAAAACTTTTAACCCCAGGGGGTAAAACTAGTTACAAGAAAGATGCCTTCCCTACTTCTGTGGAACTTGCATTCTTGCATGAGAGGAGGATATCATCTGGTTATTTAACTACAGTTTGTTTGTTTTGGATGGTTGGTTTTCTTTAAATATTTCTTTGGGTGATGGTACACTTACTCAACTAGAGGTCTTTTATTTGATTTTTAAAAACCTGTCGTGCCATGAATTCATAGGAAATGGACTCCAGCAGCTCAGGTTCCTTGTCATTTGTTCTCACAGAGTGTGCTTCTCTGGGTGGAGCAGGCTGGCGCTTCATTTGAACCTTTCTTTAGTTTCCTTCTTTTTTTGATCATTTTCCTTCACATGTTTCAGGAAGCTATCTCGGCTCTTTGCTTAATATGCTCAATACGTACATTAATTCTCTTGGCAAGAATCTTGCCCTTATTTTGTTTGTTTACAACACTGCCAACCGCATGCTGGGGAACATTGTAGACTCTTCCAGTTTTGCCATGGTAACATTTATGGGGCGTTCCTTTTCGAAGAGTGCCCATTCCCTTGATGTCTACAGTATCACCTTTCTTGTGGATTTGCATGTATGTGGCCAAAGGAACAACTCCATGTTTTCTAAAAGGCCTGAAGAACATACAGCAGGTGCCTCTCCTCCTTCCCTTTGTGTTGGTCATTTTGGCGAATCACTGGAAGATGGTGGTTTCAACCGATAACTACTGTTGTTTTAAAAACCATATAGAAGTCAAGGAGGCTCACAGAGCATGTATGGGAGACCTGATATGGGTTTCAGGGATGACATCTCTGAAAATATGAATCAGGAAGGTAGTGAGAGAATGAGAGGAGAGTAGCAGAGAATGAGACTAAGAGATTAATTGGAATAATGGTAATTATGAGATTAAATGAGGTGTAGGATGTAGTTAGTGCCTGGTACTTGAGCTCAGTGTGTTAACCAGTAATTATATTATTTACAGGAATATTATTGTATTGCATGATGAAATAGAAGGCTTCTAGGATTTAATTTAGAAAGAAAAGTTTTGTGTCAACATTACAATAAAACGTATCCGTAGAATCACCACTAAAAAAAATCCCTGGTTGTATAAAAATTTTGGTATATGAGAAGTACTGCTGCTGCAGAGATCATGTTTCTTCATAGTTATACCTGTAGCACCCAGCACAGTGCCTGACACACAGAAAGTTCTCACTAGAAATCTGGGTAACCTAGAAGCTAGGAAAGATCTGATTTCAGATACAAGAAATAATCTACCTCCCCTTTTTTTCCCATACTAAGGCATGCAATTGGTGGTGTTCCCTCACTGGAATTATAAATGACCTGATAGTATTTAAATTTTATCCTTTTAGTATACCCTTTCTGTAGCCAGCAAGGATCTCTGTTGGGACAAATTTCTTTTCTTCTTTTGGGGGTCTGTAATTAGTGCCAAATAGCCTTCCAGCACTTAGACTCAAAATGTACTAGTCCTCTATTGCTGCAAAACAAATTGCCTCAAAATTTAGTCACTTAAACAACAGACATTTATTATCTCACAGTTTCCAGAGGTCAGGAATGTGAGAGCGGTTCAGCTAGGTGTCTCTGGATTAAGGTCTCTCTTGAAGTTGCAGTCAAGCTGTTGGCTGGGGTTGCAGACATCTGAAGCTTGACGGACTGGTAGTGGAGGATGTGCTTCTAAGTTCACGTGCCTGATTGTGGGCAGGAGGCTTTAGTTCCTTGCCATGTAGACCTCTCCATAGGTCACTTGAGTGTCCTTATGATATGGCTCTTGGCTTGAGAGAGAAAAAGAGAAAACCAGACAGTCCAAGATGGAAGCTTCTGCCTCAGATGACCTAATATCAGAAGAGATGTCTCATTCTTCTGCCATAGTCTAGTAGTTAGAGTGACTGACCCTGTTACAGTGTGGGTGGTGTGAGTATTAGGAGGTTTGACTCACTGGGAGCCACCTCAGAGATTGGTTGCCCCACACTCCATAGGGATCTACTTCCTTCAGCCAAGTGTGTCAATATGTCTGGAAGTATAGATTAATTAAATTAGTGCTTGAATAATATTTGCATGTTTTTGTTTTTGTTGTAGATTGCGATTTTCCACATTTCTAAGCTTGTTTGGCACTTTTGCTATTCTGTTCTTTTTACTTTCTCCACTTTCTCTTCCTTTTTCTTTCTTTATTTCTCAGATTTATTCAGAAAATAATAGCTCAGGGTTTTCATGAGATAGTACTTTAAACTTAAACTTGGGGATACTGCAGAAAACTGGGCTAGATATTTATAGATTGTAGATCCTGTTAGATTATAAATTTCAGTTTCTTTTAATATTGCTGTTTGTTGTGATACCAGCAGTGGTTTTAAGCTTTTAAGGAAAAATTAATAAAGGAAAAAAAATGTTATTTGTAGGCATATTTAATTTTATTATAATTAATGTTATTGTCATTAGTTATATTTTATATTCAAAAATAAATGGTTGCAGATTTTAGTACTCATAACTAGAAACATGGACCTTCTCTATAAATTAAATGAAGAATCAGGAGATTTTTGAGTTTAAGAACAAATTATTTTATAGCTCTTGAATATACTTTTTATTCCTGAGTTTGGGTGTCAGATTTTGTAAAGCTGAATTATTCCTAAGAGCAGTACCCTCAGCCTGTGAATAGGTTATAGGCTGACACTTCACTCAAAAGTTTATGTGGAACTCAGCCACTTTTTTTCTGTAGAAATGTAAATTGTATTAGGTCCCCTTCCTACCACCATCTCTCTCAAACCTGTTTAACTTATATTGAATTAGAACTGAATCATAACATTTTAATCTTTTTTTATCTTGAAAGAATCATAAACTTATAGAAAAGCTACAAGCAGAAAGTATACATTCCTGAACCATTTGAGTGTATATAGTCGGTGTTCTTATCACCCTTGAATATTGTGTTCTTATCACCCCTGAATATTATGTCTCCTACAAATTAAAACATGCTACAACAGTACTCATAATATACTTGTGAGAATCAGGAAATTAACATTGATCTATTACTACCATGTAATAATCCTTAGATCTCATTCAGGTTTTATCAATTGTCCCAATAATGTCCTTTATATCAAACGGATCAAGTCCAGAATCACATGTTAAATTTAGTTGTCATGTCTCTTTTTTGTCTTTCATTCCAGAACAGTATTTCCTTGACTCTAATAACGTTGACACTTTCAAAGACTGTATCACCTGGTTATTTTGTAGACTATCTCTCAGTTTAGATTTAATATTTCCTCATAATTAGATGTATGTCATGCATTTTTGATAGGAATATCTGATACAATGCTGAGTTCTCATTTTATTCTATCAGGTGGCACAGTTTAGATCATCTCCTTACGATGATGCTAACTGACCACTTGATTAAGATGGTGCGAGCCACGCTTCTCCATTGTAAAGTTACTCTTGTTTCCTTATAAACACACACATTGTATGCAGGTGCTTAGAGATTAAGTATCTCATTCCTCATCAAGCTTTCAGTTTATTTTAGTATTTCTTTTCAGTAAGTGATAATCTTTTTCATCATTATTTGTTTTCATGTTCAAATTATTTCAGATTTGGCCAGTGAGAGCCCTTGACTTCTATGTCCTTTTGACATGTTTCCATCATTCTGAGCGTTTCCTTTCTTTCTGGCACAACAAAATGTTCCAAGATGCTCAGAGCTTTCCTTGTGTCAGGGCTGGAATTAACTTTTTCTAAGGAGCCCTGGTTCCTTTTCATGGAGAATAGTATTTAGAAACCAAGATCTGGGGGCTAGGTGCTCTCATTACTACTGAGTTGTCATTGTTTCTAAGTTTTCTCAGTAGACAGAACTAGGGAATATATGTATTGCATCCATCTTTATGTGTACATATTTACATCAGTATTTAATTTTATAACTCTACATATTGAAAACTGTATGTTTATACCATCTCTAATTTTAGTTCAATAATAGAAGGGTCTTTGTACTTTTCTCCCCTTCTTGATTTGTAACTTCTATATGTGACAGTAAGAAACCTGGCTCTTGTTATTCTTAATATATTTACTTATTCATCAGTCTCCTTTTATGTAACCAGTCGCATCACTGTCATTCCCTCATCACCACCTACTTACTCCCAAGCACAAATGCCTTCCTTACTATGCTTGGGCTCCATCCCTCCTTGTTATCTCCCAGCCCTTGTGGATGCTTTCCTTACCTTGCTCAGGTTCATTTACCCTACTTTATGCAGACATCCTCCTTACCCTGCTCAGACTCTGCTAGAACAACCCCCTGCCCACCATGCAGAAGCCCAACACAGTCCAACACCCCTCTTTGGGCCCCACTTTCTTGTCTCTTTGTCCCAGTCAGGCTTTGACACTCAATTGTGAGCTGTCTCCTGATGGACACCCTCCCTATCTCATTTGGGATCTGACACCATATGTGGCCTATTCTCCCCTGCAACCTTTCTCACCCTGCATGGGTTCTAATGTCATGTGCCTGTCTCCCCTCTCTAGGGGAGTCTCTCCTTACCCACTCATGCTCTGACATCCTTTGTTGGGCTGCCTTCCACATATAGGCACCCTCTTCACCCTCCTCATACTCCGTTCCTTTCACATGAATGCCTTTACTCATCCTGCTCCAGCTCCTATCTCCCTTCTCTGCCCCAGACCCACACAGATTTGTCTGCCTTGCTCTGCTCCTCCTAATGGCTTATGTGTTCATTATTATACTGAAGGGAAGGGAGAGAAGGGGAAAAGAAAGAACCAGCATTTTTGTGGGGGGAACAATGTGATCCAAGTTTATGTTGGATCAGAAACAGATCTTCCTCTGCCTTGGTAGTAGCTATCTGGAGAATTGGCAATCTGGGGATCTGCTTTTGGAGTTTATTAGTGATTGGGACTACTGGTATAAATAGATCCTTTATTTGTGAATCAGGGGCTTCTATGTATAGAAAAACTTGGGTAGTCTGCAAGTTCAGAATAACAGGAAGGGAAGAAACTAAAGCATGATGTGTTTGGGGAAGGATGATGTCAGAATTCACTTCTTGGCAAAACTAATTTTGCTCCATGCTAATCTCTTTGCCCCAAAATTTTTAGAGTGAATTTTTAAAGAACCAGTTAATTATTTAATATCTGTTCTACAAGCTCAGTATTAAATTTCAGAATGCTATCACAGATTCCCTAACTTTAGTCATTCATGTGCTATAGATTTAGCCATATCCTGTATCATTTACTTTTAACAACTTTAAGTTGGCTTACCTTCTTCACTTAGCCTTTTCAAAGGAATATCTTTGTGATCATAGGTTTGATGTGCTAATTGTATTTTTAAAATCACATATTAAAATGAATGTAAAACTTAAAAAATTTTAAATCCACCAGGTGCCATATAAAGTCTTATTACTTATCAGTGGTGCAGTGTTCACTTTGGTAAATGTGTTAATATATCCAGTATAAAAATTTGGTACCTTTTCCTGATTTATGTTTTAACTAATGGTTTTTTTTTCACTAGTATTATTTTTTTCTAGGTGCCTTATTTCCTACAATATGATTTTTTCTTTGCTTTTTTCGTTCTCTTTTAAATGAAAACTTTTATTAAGTGAATTTTAATGTCATCTCCACCCCCATCATGGTCTGAGGGGCCTTTTAGAAATTGGTTTAAATGTACACAGAAGCAAAGATTTTAGCCTGTGACCTTTTGAAGAATTTTCTGAGTGCAACTAGAAACAAATTATCCATTGTTCATAGTGCTTTGCTTAATGTTATGTCTTCTCTTGCTAAATCCTCCTATTTGTTGAAATCTTGTATCTTAAGTAGCTTAACAGTTTGTTAATACAGATCATAATTAAAAAGTGATTATTTTTATTCATGTAGTTTAAATCTTTTACATTTCTGCTGTAATAGCAAAAGGTTTATGTATAGTAGCACAGAATGATTAAAAAAAGTTTAATTTACTTTCTTACCCATTTGGGAAAGTAATACATGCCAATTGAAAATAAGAGGAACTCATAAAGAAGAAAACATTTCAAGCTTCATTTTTAATTTTCCTTATTTTTTTGAATATCCATTCCAGGCATAGTCACTTTCTGATTATGTGTTCTATTAATACTTTATTTTGTAAAAGTGTGGAGAGTCACAAAAATGGTCTAATTTTATTTTACACTTTAAAAATTATTAGTGAAATAAGCATATATTTACTGGCCACTAATCTGTGAATTACTTCATATTTCTTCAATAGTTTTTTCCATTGAATAGTCTGTTTAATATATAATACAATCTTATGTATTAGTTATTTAAACCTTTTGCTGCTAGTTGTTGCACATTCTTTTACTTCCTGTTTCTTGTCTTTCTTTGTCAGCGGTATAGTTTTTTTTTTCTTTTTACAGAATTTAAGTACTTGTGTAGGCAAATATACCTTTTTTTTTTTTAATGGCTTCTGGATTTTTGCCTTGCTTAGGAAAATCTGCCTTACCTCAATATTATGAAATTAATCTTTAGTATTTTTCCTAATAGTTGTATGGCTTTGTTTTTTTTCACAGTATAGGTTCTTATTCTGTGTCTCATACACACATTTTTAAAAATTGATATTTTTTTTTCTGATGAATAACTAGTTGATCTGGTAATGTTTTATTGACAAATCCATTCCTTTATCACTGATTTGAAATATTACCTTTATCATATAAAATTTTTATGTACATAATAATTTTGTTTTGTGACATTAATGTACTAGTTCTGTTGTAAGACTGTTTCAGTACCTGATAATGCAGGTCTTTTCTTGTTCTTGTTTTTCAAAAATTTCTTGGCTATTCTCGCAAATTTAATTCAGTGAATTTCAGAATCAGACTTGCCATGTTAAATAAGTCCCCCCAATCTTCCAAATCTATTATAACATCTTCTCACTATTCTCTACTCTTATTAACCTAATTTAAGTTACCATTGTCTCTTTCCTAGACTATCTTTTAATATACAGCAGCAAGAAGGCTCTTTTTACAAAATAAATCAGATAATGTTACTTCCTTGTTTACATCCCTTCAATATTTTCTTCCCCACTTTTTGTTATCTGTTGCTGCATAAGAAACTCCCCAAAGTGCTACAGCTTAAAACAACCTGTTTTGCTCACAATTTCGCAAGTCAGAAATTCATGACAAGTTCAGCTGGGTAGTTATCTCTTTTCCATGTGGTGTTGGCTGGGACAGCTAGAGCTAGAGAAGCCCTTCCAGTATGACATTTTAAGTCATATGTCTGGCACCTCAGTGCCCTTGCTGCTCTTTCTACATGGTATATTATTCTTCAGAATCTCTCCAAGTGGACTGGGCTTCTCACAGCATGGTGGTCTCAGAGTGATTGCACGTTTTACATGGCAACTGGCTTCCAGGAGGGAAAGAAACACTGTCAAACCAATTAAGGCCTTTGCCTGGAACTGGTCTTATTGCAGGACAGCATGTGGGATGTGTGAAACTGTGACCATATTTGGAAAATATAGTCTGCCATAGCATCAAACTCAAAATAAATTAGGAGTTCTTAAAATGACCAGTAAGGCATTAAATGATCTGACCCAACCCTGCTTCTCCCCTGACCTCATCCCCTACATTTTCTTTTGTTCCCTTTAGTTTTGTCACAATGGCTTCTTTGCAAGGCTTTGAATATGCCACACTTATTCTAACATCAGATCCATTTTATGTCACTTCTCCCTTGAATGTCTTCAGATCTTTGCCTGGGTCTTCCCATTCTTTTTATTTAGCCATCCAGTCTCAGGCACTGTCTTATTTGCTACTTCCTTCTGCTGCACTAGGGCCTTCATCAGCTCTTGGCATGTTGACATAGAGGAAAATTCTTGCACTCTGTAACAAGCCTCCTTCTAGGTAAAGAACGGTAGAGCTGAACTGTGCATGCCCAGGTCTCATTTTTATCAATCTGACTAAAGGGAGAGTGAAAGGAAGGGAATAAAGGAAGTGTCAAAGATGACTCTTAGACTTCAGATGAGAAACAGGATAAATCATGTTACTATTTACTAAGATAGGAAACATGGTAGGAAGATTATAAATTAAATTTTAAAAACACTGAGTTTCAAGTGTCTACAAGATACCCATGTAGAAATACTAATTAGGCATTTGGATAACACATTTGAAGATACAGATTTGGTAGTTGTATTAGTTTTCTGTTGCCTATAACAAACTCCCATACACATAGTGGCTTAAAAGCACACAAAATTATGAATCTGGGCATTGGTTAGCTGGGTTCTCTGCTTAGGGTTTCACCAGACTGAAATCAAGGTGTTGGTTGGGGTTGTGAGCTTACCTGAGGCTTAGATCCTCTCCCAAGCTCACTGGTTGTTGGTGGAATTTAAGTTGTCACAGTTCTAGAACTGAGGCCCTCAGCTCCCAGGGGCAGCTTACTGTTGCCATGTGGCCTTCTCCACAGTATGGCAGTTTGCTGCTGCTTGAAGGCCAACAGAAGGTATTTTTGCCACTTCAGATCTTTTTTATGGCTCAGCTGCTTAAGAGAGGCTCATTCAGGACAATTTCCCTTTTGATTAACTCAGATTCAAGTGATCAGGGACCTTAATTGCATCTGCAGAGTCCCTTTTGCTGTATAATAATAGGGTGTATGTATATATGTGTGGGTGTGTGTATATGAAGAGATTTATTAAAAGGAATTGGTTTATGTTATTATGGAGGCCGAGAAGTCCCACGATCTGCCACCTGCAAGCTGGAGACCCAGGAAAGCTGGTGATGTAATTTAATTTAGGCTGAGCTGAAAGGCCTGAGAATTCAGGGAACTGTTAGTATATACAGATTCCAGTTTGAGGCTGAGGGCCTGAGAACCAGGAGTGCTGAGGGCAGGAGAGCAATGTCTCTGGTGCAGTCAGGTGGAAGGGTCTAATTTTTCCTTCCTCTTCCTTTTTGTTTTAGTCAGTCCCTCAAAGGGTTGGATGATGTCCTCCTACTTTGGAGAGGCGGAGCAAACTGCCTGCCCTACTGAGTGCATCTACTCAAATGCTAATTTAATCCGGAAACACCCTCAGAGATACACCCGGAAATGTTTAGCCAAATGTCCCTGTACCTTGTGCTCCAGTCAAGCTGACACATAAAATTAACCATCACAGAGGGATTTGGGGAGATTCACAAGCTACACTGCAGCCACTGCCATTTTCTAAAGTTCCCTTTTTCTGGTCTTCCAGATTTTTTTTTCCCTCTGTAATCTTTCAATTAATGTTATGTACTTCTGTAGCTTCTGTTCTGCCCCCTCCTCTAAACCCTAAAAATGCTTTTCCTCTTTTATTTATTACTTCTTCATTATCAAATTAATCACCTTGGACATGCCATACAGTCTCTTTCTGCCTTTAGTTGCACTATTTTAAAAATGAGAAAGCTGTAGTCAGGTTTGTTTTTTCACTGAGGAATTTCACCCGTGTTATTGACTAGTGGTAGCAGGATCTAATATTTAAGTCGACATGAACTTCCGGCAATGCAACTTAACTCATTCTCAGATAAATGTAAATGTGGTCCCCTTGAAGGATATTTTTTTTCCCCATGAGATTTATCTGTTTGTTGTACTGTTACTCCTTCAACTGTGTACCTGAGGGTGGTTATCTTACCCAAGTCATTCTTATTCTGTTTATTTTAGGTTGTATGGTTTATTCTCATTTTTGAATAAGCTGCAGTTTATTTACCATTATGACTAGAGGTCTGGGGCATAGATTTTCTTGGTCTATTCTGTTAATACTTGAGTTAAGTATGTAAGGGGAAAGCATTGTGTGTATTTTATTGTAGACAGTCTCTGAAATAATTTTTAGCTACAAGGAAATAGATCTATTTCTGTGACTCATCATTTTCTCATATATAGTACTAGGTAATGATTTAATTTTTAAATAGAGATATATAACTTCCAGAAAGAAAGCTGCAACGATTGAAATTTCCAAAGGATATTAGATTTTCCATAAATGCTATTATATATAGAAAATTGGAGCTTGAGATACTAATAGGTAACTGTGGTTGATAAAATTGTCCAAAAATTTCATGGTTTTCATGAGAAGTAGAGTTCTTTTTAGTGATTTTCTTGTGTAAGCTAACTTTTTTTTTTTTCCCCAGCTTCCCATAAAAACAGGACAGCAGAACACACATACCAAAGTCAGTACCGAACACAACAAGGAATGTCTTATCAATATTTCCAAATACAAGTTTTCTTTGGTTATTAGTGGCCTCACCACTATCTTAAAGAATGTTAACAATATGGTGAGTATTTGGGTTACTGTTCATTAGGGGAATTTGCTTAGATTTTTTTGATTTAAAAATTTGGAGCAGCATATTTTGAAGTATTTTATAGAAAGTCATTTTCTGTAAACTCTGGATATAAACATTCTTCTTATTTTGTAATAAACACAGGTAACCTTTTCATTTTTATTTTAGTTTTTGATTCTTTCCCTTAGATACTTCTCTAATTTATAACCCTATCTCCTTCTTCTTTTCGTTATTTTTCTGAAATTAGGATTTGATACAGATTTTTTTGTTTTAGATGAATTAATTATAGTAATCTATTAAAGTATTTTCCTTAGCTTCTTATTTTAATGTTTACATATTAGGCTGGCCTAGTCCTAAGTAGGTGATAAATAAAATAATGACCTTGCAGTCCTAAAACGTGAGATTGCTTTATGAAAATACTGTTTCATTTTCTTCCTCCTGTAGCACATCCTGTAGTAGTTAGACCACACATTGTTGAAACAGTTTTCCTCAAATATGAATTTCCTCAAGTTTTACTCCACTATCAAAAGCTTATAATTCTTTTTTCTCCACTTTGTAAAATCTGTTTACATTCACATTTACATTACCTAGACTTCAAGTACTCTAAGTGTTTTCTCTGCACCATTGAACATATTTCTCCTGTCTTTCTCAGGTTATTCCTGTCAGTTCCTACCTAAAATCTCTTTTATACTCAGTTCAAATCAACTGATCTAGCTATTTCTTGACTAAATTTAAACTGTTCTGTTTGTATTTAGCACTTATAACCACAATTTTTATTGTTTGTATTGAGCTATGAAACTGACTTCCTGTTGCAGATTGTGAAAATCAGTCCCAAACTTACAAAAATACCCCAAACTTACAAAATTGATAAACTGGAGATAAGAGCAATCATTTCCCTTACAAAGAAATTTTCTTGTTCTGGAAAAAATTAATCAAAATTTTCTGAGAAAAGCAAGACTTTTTATAAATATGTGAAGTGATTTACAGAATTCTTTTAAGGTTTTGTGGAGCTCTTCTGTTGTACAGTGTGTGGGGCACTGTGATAGGATTTTACTCATATAACAAGCGGCCATGCTTCCAGTTAGATTGAATTTTTTACTTTTTGGAACCTTCTTGAAATTAGCATTTATTTAGTGCTCATTGAGTAAATTGAATTGTGGAAACCATTGTCTCTTGTTGGTAAATAGTGTAGTATTCAATTTAAGAATAGTGAATGCATAAAATTCACTGTAATTGGTGTTCTGGTATTTTTTGCTGTAAGAATTTAGACTGAGTATTTGTGACATCGAAGTATGGTTAAATGCTTCATTCAGGATTTTGGTAAAGATCTATATGTATATTTAAATCCCATATATTTTTAAAGCATTTACTGTTACAAAGTTAATGGCAGGCTATAAATAAATGCCAGCAGTTTTGTTTGATTGATAATTTACTTTGTATGAGCATTAGGATAAAATCAGAAATAATGAATTTAAATATATCATAATCTGAGAGATAAAATGGAAGACTGTTGATTTTCTTGACCCTTAGGGAGTCCTACACTTTTCAGATGTGTGCTGATTGATATTGGAGAATAATAACCAACTTCTAATGTTCTGAATATTTTTGCTTTTAGAGAATATTTGGAGAAGCTGCTGAAAAAAATTTATATCTCTCTCAGTTGATTATATTGGATACACTGGAAAAATGTCTTGCTGGGGTAAGTAGATTATTCTTATGTAGGCAGGTTTCTGAATTTAATTTTGAGTTGATCTGATGTACTTAAGTATAGGTATGGAGGAGGAGAACAGTCATATGGATTTTTTGTTTTTTAGACAGAGCTAACTGGGTGGCATAAACAAAGTTTCGAGAGATTTATTTTCTCATCTTTTATAAATAGATATTAGGTTTACTTATAAAGTGTTAAGCTTGAGCCACATATGTCTCAGGTCTTTTAGAAACAATTTTATGAAAAAAGGTCACTATTTGATATAATTAATTTCTTCAGATATTGTTAAGCCTGTGTGTCATTGCTTAGCTTTGAAAGAATATAATGTGAAAAATCAAGAGTAATCTCGTTTCCCCCACATGAATCTGATTTTAATATTTTACCCTTCAAATCTATGTAAAAAAGAGAGCTTAAAAAGTTAAAAGTATTACTGATAGGGTCCTACCTTAAGAACACTTGCTATTTATAAATATGAACATATAAAATAGATATGTGAGGATTAGTTGAGTACAAAACAGTTCTTTCTCAGGTTTCCTCTAAATAATTATCTCAATGTATTTCAACCATGACTTAATAATTAGAATGTTTTCAAGACTGTTTCTGTTGTTTAAAGCAAAATGTTTCTATATTTCAGTAACTCTGTTTCTTCCTCGAACACAAATAGGAGTTTATATAAATATCATACCTCCATTTTAAGGATCTGTCTATTCAATATGTATTGGAGTTAACTTTTTTCTTTTATTCTCTGATGTTCCTTTGGCACATCATTTACTTTTATTCAGAATTGCTTTTCTCTTTCACATATGTTACAGTTCTCTATAATGCATTTAGATGGTAGGGACTTTGATACACAGGACTGATTGTGTAGTTAAGAAGAGAGGGAATGGTCAGAAGTGTTTGGGGGAAGTGATAGATTAGGGAGTTGGAAAAATAATTACATTCATGCAACTGTGTATCCTTAGAGAAGTATTTAAGTCTATAGGCATAAAATCTAAGCATAATGTTTTAAACTCCTATTGACCATGGCCATATTCCAGAATTGTGAGATAGTGTTTTTAAGTTTTCAACTTAAATTGAGGGTGAGCTAGTTCTGTTTTAGCCCAGTGCTTTCTATTATTGATGAAATGCTGTTATTCATTTGTAAAATGGAGTAAAAGAACAAAAGGGCTGTTAAATAGGATATGGAATTATGAAGGTGGACAATTTTTAAACTTTTCCTGTATCAGTTCTTTGTAGTGGTTTTATTGCTTTGATTATATAAATACTAGTAGGTCAGCTACTCCCATGTTTGAATGAGAGTAGGATGGTTTATTGCCTCTCTTAATTCTACAGCTTTTCTCTATTAACATTTGTAATTGAGAGGTAATGGTAAATGTGTTTTGTAAAATGATCACTGATGTTACTGGCCCCTCTTTGGAGAAAGTCTAATTTAAACTAAAAAGTAGGTGTGGTATAACTTATGTAATGTATAAAATATCTTGCTCTGCTCTACGATTGAAAATGTATGTTTTTTGTTAAGTTTGTAATTTAAAAAATAATACTATTCACATTCTTGAAAATCGTGCTTTCTTGGATTGCCATCAGTGATTTCATCTTAATTTTCATTTTAGATCGAAGTACGTTGAGGCCGTTTAAGACAAACTGATTGTGCGAATACATGTTTATCATATAAGTAGTTGAAATAGCTAACTGAAAGTGAACAAATACTTAACATCGTATTATGAGTAAAATTTTATAGAATTTGGGAATCAAATTTTTTCCCTCATATATATGACTATTATTCAAAAGATTGAATGCTTCTACAGTTTTTATATGCTTATAATTGGAGTTAGTTTCAACATCTCTATTGTTTGGCTAGCCAAATAAGAAGTAGATATTGTAATTCAAATTTGGTAGGTTTTCATGTTATCTTTTTTATTTACTGTCCATATATTTCAGTGTATTTGAATCTGAAAGCATTTAGATTGTGAATTCAGAACTGAGCATAGAACACAATTATACAAAATTTCGTTCTTTGTTGTTATACTTAGGATCACCAAAATTGTCATTCACATATGTTTACTAAAGCCATTAGGTGAAATATTGATGTGGAACAGTATATCTGCAGGATAGTTTATCCTGCAGATTGTTTTGCTAATTATAAGGTAGAGATTTATTTTATAAAGTAGAGATGTCGGTGTTAACACAAAAGTTATCAAACTTGGTGTCATTTACAGTGGGTCCTGGCATTATGTACTTTTGGTGTGCTGAACTGTGCCGAATTACCTAAAGTATATAACCTGAATGTAATCAGACCTAGGCTTAGGTATGTTCACCTAACAAAAATACAGTAACCAGAAGGACAAGTTAAGTTACCACTAAGAAATAATAAAATCAACAATATGGAGCATTTTGTAAGGCAACTGGCCCATTTTCTTTAAAATACCAGTGTTAAGAGAAAATAAAAATGATGTATATGGAGTGAGGAGGAGTGTTTTTGTTTTTGTTTTTGTTTTTACACCTACAGCACCTGGTCTTCCTAGGTGTCTCCCATCCAAGTACTAATCATGCCCAACCCTGCTTAGCTTCTGAGATCATATGGGATCAGCCGTGTTCAGGAAATTGTTTTAGAAGAAAGAGACTAAAGGAATGTAACCATGCTGCAATCTATGAACCCTTTCCAAAGCTATGAAAGACATTTTGGGGGCAGTTGGGGAAATTTGAATGCAGATTGGGTATTAGCTGACACAGGGAATTGTTTATTTTTTTCTTGGCATGATGATCAATTGAAATTATATTGGAGAATATCCTTATTTTTAAGAGATGCTGAAATATGTGTGGGGATGAAGTATGATGATGTTTGTAACTTACTTTAAAATGGTTCAACCAAAACAAAATTATTTGTAATAAGTAGTATCTATCTGTTTTGGTCAATCTGCAGGTGTGATTGCCTACTTAGGAATTTATTTGGATGTTGAGACTGATGATACAATGCACTCACCAATGAATATGAGTAATGTTTATTTAGAACTCACAACAAACTAGGAATTCCCAGGAGGGGAAGGGCTAATGTAGGGATTTGACAAACGGGGGAACAGGTGAACAGGCAGGAGTGGGTGTGGGAGGCTAAGGAAGATGGATGGGGGGGGCTGGACTTTTATTGTGATTACGAGGTGAAAAATGGAACCATCCTCTTTGTCAGACTAACTATAAATAGATGTAGTAAACATGAATTAGCAGTTATTGAATCGAGGTGATGATTATATATACGGGTTTCATTATTTCAACTCATGTATACTTGAAAATTTTCGTAATAGAAAATATTTACATATAAGTTTAAGAAAGTTTAGAATAATGCGATTATTTCTATTTTAGCAACCAAAGGACACAATGAGATTAGATGAAACAATGCTGGTCAAACAGTTGTTGCCAGAAATCTGCCATTTTCTTCACACCTGTCGGGAAGGAAACCAACATGCAGCTGAGCTTCGGAATTCTGCCTCTGGAGTTTTATTTTCTCTCAGCTGCAACAACTTCAATGCAGTCTTTAGTCGCATTTCTACCAGGTCAGTGTGTAAATCTACATTGGACTGTTGTAAGTAATATAAATTTTAGAAGTCTGTCTTTAGTCTACATAAAAATAAAAGATTGACAGAAATGAGTTTGCCCTGGGCTTTTGTAGAAATTTTATACATTGATTCCTCGAGATTTTTATTATGTAATATTGTGATATTGTTTGCACAATTAAATATGAGTACTGATATAAACTTAAATCTAAATTTAGGAAGAAATATCAACCAAGACCAGGTTTTTTTTTTTAAACACTAGACATGAATTTTTGATTTGACTTTTTAACATATTTCTTGAAATGAAATTAGTCAGATAGAATAGTTGTTAAGAGTAGTCAGAATTCTAATGATCTCAGTTCTGTTCCTTCTTACAAGATCCTGTTACCAAAACACAACAGAAAACAAAAACTCCAAAAAGTGGACTGTGTTTTAAGTATATGAACTGTAAAAGCTCCCCTGTTGAACATTTACAGTATGTGCTCTGCTGTTTTATCCTCATAGTATGCCTGAAATGTAGGTGATACTTCCCCCATTTCACATATAAGCAAACCAATACTCAAAGAAGTTATCAAGGTGACATGCCAAAATGAAGTCCCAAAATTTTTAGATCAGACTGGCTTCCAGAGTCTATTAGTTTTATTATGCCAAGTTTGCTGCTTCCCAGTGCTTTTATTTTAGCCACATTTTGATGAAATCCTTTTTATAATATATACTACTGTGCTTTAAAATTGTGTGATAAATATATCCTAAGCTTTTATTCGTGATTAAAAATCATTATGTGATCATCAGTTGTGATATACTATAGAGAAATTGGTATAGATGGTGCTCTATGGAATAGTATTATAACCTACGCTAGCAAGTAACTCTGAAACTTGCTTTCATGCAAATGATTTGCCTTTCTTATGCAAGTAGAGTCTAATGAGTCCATAATTATGATCCAGTAGGAAGTATTACATGTGCCATTTAGTGATTCAGTGAATCAAAAAATAATGCAGAATAGAGAAAAACAATCCTCTTTGCTTATTGATACTTGCATCTTTTGACTTGTCCGTGTTGTGTAAACAGTAGACTTCCATTAGAAGATTCATTCATTCTTCTCTGTTTTCCAACAGGTGTGAATGAGAACATATATTGTAATTTGAAAATTTGTGCTATGGTATTTTGGGGGAATTGGCTAACTTCAAAATCTTGCACTATTTTTAATTAAAAAAAAAAATGACATTTCTGTCATCACGATGCTAGGCCACAGGTCCCCAACCCTGAGGCCTGAGACTGGTACTGGTCTGTGGCCTGTTAGGAACTAGGCTGCACAGTAGGAGGAGAGCGGCAGGCAAGCAATGCTTCATCTGTATTTGTAGCCGCTCCCCAGCGCTAGCATTTCTGCCTCAGTTCTATCTGGATCACCAGGCATTAGGTTCTTATAGGAGCACCGGTCCTGGTGACAAAAGGATTGGAGGCCGCTGTGCTAGGCAGTAATATTCTTCAGTCTCTCATCAGAATTCTTGGTGCAAAGAAAATTAAAATTTTATTTAATGGTATAATACGAATGATAATGTTTGGTAATGTTTATACAATATACAATGTCTTCATGAAATCTTTTGAGTGATAACATTTCATATTCTGAAGAATAGTATACTGAAGCAGTAAGGTGTAATAAACACCTAGGGACTAAGAGGAACAAAAATTATAAACTAAAAAAAAACAAAACTTCCTCTTTGTTTAGGTGACTACTAGACCAGCCTTACTTACTGTTTAAAATACTCTTACATTAGAGGCAGAAAATGATCAAAATGTGTTTTAGTCTATCCAAGCATGAGTTACTTTATAAAACACAGCAAATGTGCTTGCTAGCTTTGAAAACTCTAGAAAAATTTTTTATGGGATTTTCCAGCATTAGCACATGTAAGAATAGACAACTTTTGTGTATTTTTTAAATCTAGTTCACTGTTTCCAGAATAGAGGTTATGTCTCCAGAATAAGCCAGTTTCTTTAGCTTTCAGGAGACAGACTGCTCAGAAATGGGATCTATGAAATACGTTTTTCAGACAACTAACTACATTGCTGTTTCATTTAGTTTGTGCCAGAAATAGGAGCTGATCTCATTAGAGGACCACTTACCTAAAAGACCATTGTGATGGTTTAATTTAGATGACATATGACAGTATCATGAATATTTGTTGTGTTTGACCATTCTACCTGTCTACCGATGTTTCTCTTTTAGGATTAACATTAGCTTTTGATATTTCTGTCTTTTGCTTTTCTTTAAGGGAATATGGGCTACAGATCTTATGCCATGTTCTGTGGCTTATAGTACTCTTATGTAGAAGATTAGCTGCTTCCTCCATAGACTTATTGTACTACTGTATTAGATGTAATTATATTTTTAGTGGGAGGGCCCTGTGGAATTTCTGCTTTGACATACAACCAGAAACAGAAGACTCAATAACTTTGAAAAGTTCTGTTTGATTCTTTTACAAATCTGCCAGTTTTTTTTTTTTTTAATGGTTTCAAAGTTATTTCCCGTTTGTCCTGAGAATACTCGCTGGCAGCACTTGCGATGGCAGCATTTACCCTGAGATAACACACAGATACCAGTCTTGACCTTACCTCATAGTTTGCCATGAAACATCTTGCTTTTATTATTATTTTCGCATTGCTCTAGTATATTGATAGTCTTTGAAAACAAATGACATCATTCTATTTATAGCATTCTGTTTTTAGTAGTTCACTGAAAATGTCAAATCCTAGAAGATGTAGCATTCTTATGCGTGATGTTAAATGAACGCTGGCAGACGAGCTGCACTCTTTTTCCCAAACGAGAAAAGCGTTAGTTTTAAATTTCTTTTATGTCTCTAATCATTTAAAGCATAGTCTATATTATCTTTAAGACTGTTAAATGATCTTATATATTTATATGTGCCAGCTCTTATTCAGTGAACTGTTTTCACTGTTTTGTAAACTTTGATTACATATTCATCTCTAGTACAGTTTGTGTTCTCTTTGGGAATCTCTTGCATTTACTTTTGCCAAGTGCCCAGCTCTGGAAATATTTTTTTTTTGTCAATTTCTCAGCCCTAGATTGTATGGGTATAAATGTGGATCTTAAACCCTTATAAGGTAATAGCCCTGGGTGACATTTTCCCTTACCCTAATCTTAGAGCAGACAAACTTCTTGTGCTGGTAGCTATTCTCCGCCCCGCACTCCTCCTCCTCCTCCTTTATTCCTTCATTCTTTGCACGTGTGTTCACACTCTCTTCCTGTTTCTCTCTCTCTCTCTCTGTTTCTCTCTCCCTCTCTGTTTCTCTCTCTCTCTGTTTCTCTCTCCTCTCTGTTCTCTCTCTCTGTTACTCTCTCTCTGTTTCTCTCTCTCTCTCTCTGTTTCTCTGTCTCTCTCTCTCTGTCTCTCTGTCTCTCTGTCTCTGTCTCTCTGTCTCTCTGTCTCTCTCTCTCTCTCTCTCTCTCTCTCACACACACACACACACACACACACACACACGGGAGTGCATAGCTCTTTCTAGTCATGTTGCAAAGCCACACCGTGTCTTCAAAACCATCTCTGGTTTTCAGTTTCTGGACCTGGGTGGTTGGTTGGTGTTTGTTTCACTTTATTACTGTACATTTTAAATATCTTTCTGTTGTTGTTCAGTTTACCTGGTCTTTCTAGATGTTTTAGTATAGGTTTCCCACTTTCTTTTGCTCAAACTACTCTCTATTTGATTTCTCTGCTTCAGAAATGATGTTGAAGCTTCACAAAATACCCCTTCCCTATGGAAATGACTGATTGTAAAAGGAATTAAACTTTTCTTCTATTTTTCATAACCACAAGAACCAGCTTTTCCAAAGTTGGTGTTGCTGATTTATTGTTATGTTTCCTAAGGAGGAGTCATATTCCATATTTCGAGCCTCTATACAATAGCCATGGAAGCATGTCAGTTAGTATTGAGGGCCATCTCATTCTCAGTGTGAACTGCTAAGCATTTCTTACCTTGATGATATGAAGGGTTTTAATGTAGATGCTTAGAATAATTTTAATGTTAATTATACATCTGTAGGCTAAAGTGGGTGAAAGAATTTAAGGTTGAGGAATTGATTTCATTTTTAGCAACTAAAAGTTTAGTGAGATGATTAAGTTTTTCCTAAACTGTACTAAAATGGTTAGAGTTAATATTATAACATCATGCTGTATTTGTGCCTTTTCATTCTCTCTGTCTCTGCATTCATGAAAGTTAATGCTTTCATTCTGTTTACATTTTTTGATATCTATTAATTGAAATGAGCATGCCTCATTATAAAGTACAATTCAATAGATTAGCAATACTGTAACTTTTGAAAAGCTGACCTCTGGTTAGCGAAAAATGGAAGAAAAGTTTAACCTTTTATTTACACTTAAATGAATTTTTGTTATCAGTTTTAACTATCTAAACTTTTGTTGTATTAAATTTTTCTACATTTGTGATATATTTAATATAACTTCATATTTAATATAAAGGAAATTAGGGGTTTAGGAAGATTTGTGATTTTAAAAACAAGTTCTGAGAAAGGGACATTAATCAGATAAACATGTACAGACGATGAAAAATATAATGAAAAAAGCTCATTCATTTTTTTCTATACAAAGTAATGTATCTTGTAAATGTAGATAAAATATAGTATTTATCTAATATAATCTGCAGGAGATATGTTTCAGGATCCCCAGTGGATGCCTGAAATCACGGATAGTACTGAACCCTGCATATGCTGTTTTTTCCTATATGCACATACCTTTTCACTTAAAGGATTCACTTTATGGCTTCTTGTTGGTATATCCAGATTGCCAGCATCACTACATTAGCGCTTTGGGACCATTATTAAGTAAAATGAGGGTTAAACACAAGGACTGCAATTTCAGGACAGTCGCTGTGATAACTGAGACAGCTACTAAGTGACTAAAGGGCGGGTAGAGTACACAGTGAGGATATGCTGGACAAAGAGATGTTAGAGAGCAGACAGCACGAGATTTTATTATGCTACACAGAATGTCATGCAATTTAAAACTTATGAATTGTTTATTTCTAGAATTTTCCATGTAGTATATTTGGACCGTAGTTGACCTCTGGTAACAAACTACAGAAAGCAAAACTGCTGATACGGGAGACTACCATTCATGTTTCTGAAGTCTAGTTGATGTGAATAAAAGTTAATAAAATTTATTTTTGTTTTACTTATAACTTGAAATTTGAATATTAAAAACTTTTTATTATAGAAAAAATTGAAAATTCACATAGCATAGTATTTCAGATACTCATACATCTCTCACTCTGCTCCAGCAGTTATCAGTATGATTTTTTAAAAAATAAAAATTGTATATATTTAAGGTGTACAACATGATAATTTGATGTACATACACATAATGAAGTTTACTAGATTACTATGGTTTCTTTCATTATGTCCCCTAAATTTAGTTATCTTCCTTTAGATTTTCATGAGAAATATATATCCTTATATTTATATGTTCTCTTATAAACTCATCATTGAGGAATCTGTTGAATTCAAAATTTTGGACTATCTTAACACTTAAGTCGATAAATTATTTTTTGGTTTTTACTTTTCAGGTTACAGGAATTGACCGTTTGTTCAGAAGACAATGTTGATGTTCATGATATAGAATTGTTACAGTATATCAATGTGGATTGTGCGAAATTAAAACGACTCCTGAAGGGTATGTTTAAATGTATGATTTATCAAAAATTAATCACTATGGGTGAAAACCCATCATTTTGAATGTACTAATTGTGTTGAGCTAGAACATCAAGTGGATTTTATAATGCAGATGTCCCTTTGAACTGAACGGTAATATATAGTTCAACCATTTTTGAACTTTCGAAAACAATAAAGAAAATGAGTATTTTAACTCTTGGCAGTGGAAAGTTTTGTTCAACCACAAATTTTTATTTCAATAAAGAAAATATAAGGGTGCTGTTATTTCATTTTTTAGAATTTCATCTCTTAAGGATAACTGTAGTTGACATAGAGTTATCTGTTTAGCTGTTGTAGTTTAGCAGGGTAACAGTTTCACTTCAATAGATGAAGGAACCAGAAGATTGTGATCTTATGATGAGAGGAGGAATTGAGTTAGGAATCTCATTTCTAACATTTCTGTTTTCAGCTATTATTGACTGACTTTGTAGCATTACAGAAACCTTATGTTTTCAGTGCCTAGTTTTGCTTCTTTGTAAAACATAACAAGAGTTGTCCTACATGGGAATATATTAATCCCTAATATGTGATTTTAAATCTTTGGGAATTGCTTTTTGTGATTATGTTGATTGAAATAAACTATCAGAAAGAACTGAGAGTGTTTTTGGTGTAAGTGGGGAAGTATTAATATAAATCAAATACCAAGAGCATTATTAATATATTAAGTTAATAAACTAAATACCTAAATTCATTTCACAAAAATTCTGTTTTAGCTTATGTAATATTAGATCCTGGCTAACTTAAACTTGAAACCTTATATGATTCACACTTCATTTTACTTTGTATATTGATTAAAGAATTGTCAATAATGTTTTTAATGTCTGACTGTATTACATTAATTTTATATTAATTTTGAAAACTTCAACGGTTCTGCAGTATAATTTTCAAAATATGTTTAGTTTTCTTAATGTTTGCTTTAAACTCAGTAACTAGTTCACTAGAGATATAAAAAGGCTATTCTATATAGAATACTATAAGACTGTGTGTTCCATCTGTATTATCGTTGTTCAAGAATTATTTATTTTAGGCTATTATGATTATAAAACCAAGCAACAATTAAATCACATTTTAGCTATTCTATCAAGGTATGGATAAGTGTTCAGCAATTTTTTTAGACTGTAATGAACCACCATTCAATTCATAGTTGAAATTTCAATTTTGGTATCATTAAGCATTGAGAAGTTAAGTAAGGGATTGTCTCTGAATAGCAGAAAAATAGATAATGTTTTAAATTTCCCTTAGACAATTGCATATTTTTAAAATTTTCTACAATGACCATGTGTTTTATACCTTTTAAAAAACAAGTTATTAAAAACAAAATGAAAAAAAAAAACCTTTGAAGTTCAAGGCTTATTTACTTTTTATTGAGTTTTGTTTTTAGTGGACACAATGAGTTTTTGGTTTATAGTAAATGTTTTTACATTGCTTACAAGTAATACTGGAACAAAAGGTTATATGAAAGGAAAGGAGTTTTTACTAGTAGCTCTGAATTATATTTGTGTTAACTAATTAATGTAGAGTTAACTTTAAAAATCTTTTCCCCCCAGAAACAGCATTTAAATTTAAAGCCCTAAAGAAGGTTGCACAGTTAGCAGTTATAAATAGCCTGGAAAAAGTAAGTTATAACCTCTTTGGTATTAAAATTTTGTCAATTTTTGGCTATAAATGTTGCTGTCTTTAGTAATTTTGAATCAGAGTCATGACTTGAGTGACAATTTCACATTAATTTTTGGAAGAATGCAATATTCTTATGAAGGAAATTGAAAGTTTATGGTAAATTGAAGCTGTATGACATTTTATTTACTATATTAAGAAAACATTTTTGCTTTCATGTACAAATATATGTTTTATTATTTGTAGGCATTTTGGAACTGGGTAGAAAATTATCCAGATGAATTTAAAAGCTATACCAGAATTCCACAGACTGATATGGCTGGTAAGGATAAGATTATTTTTTGTCTTTTAAACTCTTACTTATGAGGTAAAAACCTATCACTTTTCAAGTTATTTTGTTATTAAGGTGCTTTTACATCTTGTCAACTTTATAGGAAATATTAATTTTCTCTTATAGTTCTAAATTATCCTCAACTCCTTTCCTCTTCTTTGAGCAAATAGATAAAGATGTTTGAAATGAAGCTCTAATCTTTAATTAGAGTTGTGACGTGAATATTTGATGCCTCTTTGTTGTAGAGAAGCACTTTTTATGCTCTGAGGCTTTATTTTGTATGTAGGACAATGTGTATAAAGTAGTAATACCTTACCTAGAATTCCTGCGACACAACTGCTAGGCAGAGAATACAGATTCTTAGTGAGCTTTGGTAATTCCTGTTTGGAAGCATCCAGTCTTTGTTCCTTGGGTACATCACACTTTTCATAAGACCCTGCCCATTGAGACTGAACACAGGTGTGGCCATTATAAAACACGGACTTTTCTAGGGTAGATCAAGATAGCTCTTCTAATATATGGACAGATATACCATTGCTCATCTGCTTACCTGAATGAATTTGTTTGTTTAAGGGAACTCCCAAGTTTACCTTTTAAAAATGTGGCTTTTGGGTTTTAGGATTATGCTGGCTTTTAATTTATTGCCAGAGATTTTCTTCTCATCTAATGATATCATTTAATATTTCCATTTTTTACATAGATTGTGCAGAAAAACTGTTTGACTTGGTGGATGGTTTTGCTGAAAGCACCAAACGTAAAGCAGCAGTTTGGCCACTGCAAATCATTCTTCTTATCTTGTGTCCAGAAATAATCCAGGATATATCAAGGATGTGGTTGATGAAAATAACATGAATAAGGTGAGGAGAGCAAGATTATTTTCATATGTTTAAATGTGAAGCTGTTTATTTTACTCAAGGTGTGTATTACTTTAGACTTAGCATTCTGTAAGCAGGATATTTCAGGGGGCCATTTCTAATGACAGTATTTTAGGTCTCTGTGTTTGCTGGCCTTAGCAGTGACATAGTTGTACATAAATTTATTTGGAGGAAAAGAAATTATACCATTCATTAATTAAAGACTTAAAACAATCCCTAGTTTCAGTTCATTCTTTTACAAGAGAAGACTAAATGATACTTCTGTCAGTGTTAAACATAGTTCTTCTTATAATCACTGCAAGCATTGCCTTACTAGAATCCATCACTTTTATGGTTTTTTATTTTGCATTTACTTTGTGAGTGATATCCATTTGGTGCTAATGAGATCGTCTGGTAACTCATTTAGGTATTTTGGAACAGTTTTCACGGCACTTTATTAGGAAGGCAAGATATCAAATATGACCTCAATAGTGAAATTGGCACTATAACAACTGGTAATTTCTAAGGGGCACTTATAAGGTTAATACTCAGGTCTTACGTTTAAAGAATAAGATCTGGGTATTGATCTTATTGTTTTATTGGAATTTCTGTATGCAGTTTGTTTTGTGAATACATTTTTTATTTTTTTTTGCTACTTTGGGAGAAATATTTTTAGCTGACTAAACATGAAGTGGGCTCCTGTATGACTTGTCTATGGAGAGAGATGTTCAGAATCAGCTGATTGATTCAATACTTTATAAAAATATTAGCTAGCGAATTTATGCACTGATGTGCAAATAAATGAACTAGATAATCCTTGAGAGTCTCTGCTCCTGTGGTACTCTGTTTGGGCCTATATCCTAACTTGTCCATTGTGTGGACACCATTTTTCATGTTAGGTGGTTTTGGAGCCCTTTAGAATAGTAATTTTTCTTGTTTCTGTTCATTGGGAAAATAGACATGGGTAAACAACTACTATAAATTCGGTAATACTCTTAAGTGAATTTATATTTTAATAATCACAACTATACCTTTCCAAATGTTTATTGGTCATTTGCGTATTTTCTCTGCATTTATTTTCCATTGTATTGTTTGTCTTCTGTTGATTTGTAAGGGGTGTGTGTGTGTATACTTTTACTGACTTCTCTTTGTAAACTTTGTTTGAGTTTTAGTTTAGCTTTTTTTGTGTCTTAGCTTTTTTGGTCAGATTTCTACCCAAGATTTTATTTATTCATTTATTGACATACAATTCACATGCTGTAATATTCAGTCTTTTAAAGTATACAAGTCAGAGGTTTTAGTGGATTCACAGAGTTGTTCAACCATCACCATATCTAATTCCAGAATACTCCTATCATCCCTAAAAGAAAACTCATACTCATTATCAGTCATTCATTGTTTCCCTCTCACCCCAGCCTCTGGCAACCATGAATCTGGATTTGCCTATTCTGGACATTTTATGTAAATGGAATAACATATTCGACCTTTGTGTCTAGAACATCCTGAGATTTTAGAAATGTTCTTCTGTATTTTCCTCTAGTATTTTTCTAGGTTTAAAATTTTAGATTTTTAAAATTTTCTGGATTTTAAAACATTATTAATTTTTAAATTCTCGTTTCTAGCCACATTCGTTATGAGTTAGCTAGTGTTAATGGTTGATAGGTATCTTTCCATTCATATCTACTTTTTCATTCAAATAATCAAATTACACTTATGTAGAGTCGTGGTTGATTTTTTCCCCCCTATATTTTCTATTCTCTATTTATCTTTCTCTAATCTTACTATTTCCTTCTTTCTGCTAGCTTTGGGTCTAATTTGCTCCTTTTCCCCTATTTCCTTAAGGTAAACAATTAGGTTATCGATTTGAGAACTTCTTTCATGTGAGAGTTTCCAGGTATAAATTAGCACTGTTTGTACTATGTCCCATAAGTTTTATAGTATGTTGTGTTTTCGCTTTGATTTGTCTCAAGGTATTTTCTAATTTGCTTTGTGGTTTTTTTTCTTTAATGATGTTTAATTTTCACATATTTGTAAATTTTCCAGTTTTCCTTCTTTGGGGGATTTCTAATTTCATTTCATTGTGATCAGAAAAGATATTTTAAATGATTTGAGTCTTTTAAAATTGTTAAGACTTGTTTTATTGCCTAACCTATGGTCTTGGGGATTGTTCCACGTATACTTGAGAAGGATGTATATTCTACTGTTGTTTGGTGAGTTTAGCTTTTGACATGTTATATTTGAGAATACATGTAAGTAGAAATGTGAGATTTTCATTTAGGAGAAAAACCAAAGGGAAAAATTTGTTAGTGCAAAGAGGACTCAAGATCACAAGAATGGATGATTTTTTGTGAGGAACAGAATTTAGAGCAATGGAATAGCCTTAAGAGGCTAAAGGTTGAATGTAGCCTGGAGTTTTAGGTAAGGAGAACAGTTGACATAGACCATAACTAAATTATCTTTAATTTAGAAATTAAAGATAATGTGAAAAAGAGGTTGTAGTCATTTGAATTCAGGGTTTAGAAGTCAGCTGTCTTGTTTGGGAAGGACTTTTTCTTATGTTCCTTCAGTATTTCAACAAAGCATGAACAGATTCTGGTTTTTTGGATTTGAGAAACATTTAAATGATGACAACTATTTAACTTGAGAAATAAAAACTACAGATATCGGTTATGTATTTTTAGAGGATAGTTTTTAGAGGCTGATAATTTGCCACTTTATTAGATAAATCTGAAGTCTGGGAAACTTTATATATTATGTTCTTGGTGTATTTGAATTCTGTAGAAATTGTTTCTAGACAGTCTACGAAAAGCACTTGCTGGCCATGGAGGAAGCAGGCAGCTGACTGAAAGTGCTGCAATAGCCTGTGTCAAACTGTGTAAAGCAAGTACTTACATCAATTGGGAAGATAACTCCGTCATTTTCCTCCTAGTTCAGTCCATGGTGGTTGATCTTAAGGTAACATGCATATTATTTCTTTACTACAAACTTTAAGAAAATTAAATGAAAAACAAACTTTATAAGCATTAAACTAGATAGAACATTGTTCAAGATTACTGCTAACACTAAAGTTCTGAGTCTTCTTTAATAAGTTTATAGGACTTGCTTTTGTTGTTACTATCTTCCTCAGGCTAAATAAAGTGGCTTAGAGAATGAAGAAAACACATAATTAACCAGTTTTATTAAATTAGCATTAATATTTAGATTTGGTTTTAAAATAACATAGAAGTTAGTACCTGAAAGGAATCATACATAATACAGTAAGAATTTTATCACATCGATGACCCACAGTATTAGTGCTTTGTGCTTCTTCTGGCAACTGAATGTTACTGCCATCTCTGTGGATGATGTGTTGGTATTATTAAATACTAGTAAAAGAAATACTGCATGACTGTTTAATGGCTTTTGCTTGCTATTGGGATTTTCATAGAACCTGCTTTTTAATCCAAGTAAACCATTCTCAAGAGGCAGTCAGCCTGCAGATGTGGATCTGATGATTGACTGCCTTGTTTCCTGCTTTCGTATAAGCCCTCACAACAATCAACATTTTAAGGTGAGAGCACTGGTTTTTATCCAGTTTTATTTACTGATATTGTTCATCCTTTAAAAATGTGAAAAGGCTAGAGATATGAATAGATTATACCTGTATTGGTATTTCTCATTATTATATATCAATGTTAATTTTAAGACCCTAAAATTTTGTGGATTTTTTAAAACTTTTTTTTTGTTTTTCCTTTTGTGCTCATTTGTGTTACTGAATTTTTTCTCCTAGAAATAATCTACTACTTTTTTCTTCCTCTATAGATCTGCCTGGCTCAGAATTCCCCTTCTACATTTCACTATGTGCTAGTAAATTCACTCCATCGAATCATCACCAATGTAAGTCCAAAAGGTATTGCTAAATTACTTTAATTTTTTTTTCTTTTTTTCTTCTTATTTATTTTTTCTTAAGAAAGACATTCTTGGTTTACAAATTCTGAACTTAGACATCTGATATAGAAAGATTTCTCACAGGTGATTACTTATATCTAGTAACATTTTCATATTCAATTTTGACCTGAGGGCCCTTATTGGGGAAGGTGTTGTTAATGAGATCCTTTGGAAAGATTAAACCTAATACATTTTATTTGAATCCAAAGTCCTTGAGAACAGTGCCACTGAAAGTGTAATTTAACATTTTCATTTCAAAGCTCATCACATATTAATATTTTTAGGTCTTTCCCAGCATTTAACCATTTAACTTAAGGTAATAGTTATTTATGTTGTGGCCCAGTATGGTACATTTGAAAAATGGCGAGCCATATTCGATTTTATTATTTAGTCTTCCTTAAACAAATAAAATATTAACACACTTAAATAGAGATGTTCACATGTTACAAAACCATATCAGACAAAATAAGCAAACTCATTAAAAGGTACTTATGAAACCTTCAACTCTGATGTGAGTACATGCAATAGAAAGATAGAAAAACTTATCAGATTCGGACCATGGATTTAAAAAATTTTGTTCTTCTGAATATGAACGATCATATTTTGAAGTTTCTCAAGTTATTTATCACAGTTTTACTTTTATCCATTTATAGATACTCACACTTACGTAAATTGGTCAGCTTTTTCCTGTTTTTCTCCCTTGAAAAGGGCTTTAATCATTGATGACTTAGGTATGTTTGTCCTCTTTGTAATTACATTCCATTTTAAAAGTGTCTCTGATGAGTTAAAAATACTCCCCACCTTCATTTGCTTTGGATGTGTTGGATTAAATCAAACACTGCCCACATTTTCTTTTATCCATTCCCACAGGGGAAAAATAACTATTAATAAAACTATTTTGTGACACATTTAATATTTTGTAGTGGAGTGCTAGTAGCATTTCGGGCAGGACAATTCTTTGTTGCTCAGGACTGCCTTGTGCATTGCAGGATGTTTAGCATCCCTGGTTCACATTTCATTAGAGGCCATTTGTGCCACTTCCCTCCTCCCACCCCCAGACATTATGAATAACTAAAATTGCCTGAGGGAATGATACCTTCCTCAGTTAAGTATCAGTGAGTTAAATTACAGGTAGAAGTAACATTAAATACAGTTTGTTCCAAAAGGGAAAGTTTAATGGATCTGATCGCAGTTAAGGTACGTTCGTATTAAAAACTTTAAAAATTTTTACTTTTACTAGTACCCTCAAGGTTTACTTTCATAGCTATTAAAAAGTAGATGATTTCCCCTCTCAAGTTTACGTGTAATTCAGAAATAAAATATTATTACTTTTTTCTTCTTTGATTTATAATATTAAAAGCATTCCATTTATTAGAGTGAATGGTTTTACATAAATGCTTAAAACTTATGTTTAATAAACTCAGCGATATACTTTTTTGATATTTTGTGGCTAGTTACTTTAATTGTAAACTATTTTTGTCTACAATTGAATATATAGAGCACTTTCAAGCATGGACTTGGCACTGCTGTAAGTGGCTGAGCTGCTTTGTGGGTTTGAAGCATGTCTGGAGTGGTACTTCATGCATGCCTCAGTGTATATGGTGAAGTGGTTGTGCATCTTTCTATACTCTAATGAGTACTGCATGTATGAAGGTGGAGTGTGTCTGTATCAGAAATCACATCAATATGAAATCCATTTTTATAAAGAAAAATCTATATTGACTAATTGTTAAAATATTAAAATATCAGAGTAACCTTTCAATGAATAGCTTGAAAAGCAGCATAGATTTGAGTCTATAAAGTATCTTTTAAAGTTATACCTTAGATAATATTTTATAATTATAGATTGTTTGATAAATTGTTTTTCTTTAGGGTTTCCACCCTACCCCTTTGGTTTGAGGCTAATAGTTTGAGGCTAATCTGAAGTACTTTCTGACTGAAAAGGACTATTAATAAAGTAAATATGTAAATTTATGGAATCTCACTGAAGATGGAAATATTTTGTCTTGAAATCACATGAAATTTTTCTTACACATTTGGACTCCTAATCTTAAATTCATTTTTGTGTAAGAATTCCTTTTAAATGATTCTTGGTTCAGTACACCTCACAAGTTTTCGTCCGTGTTTCTTTAGCGAATTCACAGATTAAAAAAATATATATTATCACATTCTCAAATAAAATGAAAATTTTACTGATGTGTTTTTGAGGGTTTATATAGAAGTAGTAATGATGTTTGCAGTTCTTTGTTTTGTTTTCATGAAACATACTCAATTCATAAGTACAGTGTTAGATCTAAAATATTTTACTGCTGCTTCTTAAGAAATCCAAAAATATACTATTTGGTTTTATTATAATGTAAGCTTTCATCAGTTTCAAAAATGGTACTCATAGTACTGTTACCTTTTTTATTATGCCATAAGAGAATTGTAGTTACAAGATCTCTGTTAAGTATTTACTCTTTATAGGCTTCCTTTAGGCTAAGTTAGATATATTGTTATAATTGGGAAATTAAAGAAATAATATACTCATATATGAGCCAAATATCTGAGCCATCAGTAGAACATGCTCTAGCTGATATAGTACTTAGTATTGTTTTTTCCTTATGGCAGTTTATCGTAGTTTACTATGGATAGTTCACATATTGAGAATGAGATGGTCCTTTCTACTGACAGGTTTTGGTTGAAGAAATTATTTCCAAGGCATTTGCAAATTTATTTAAGTTATCTCTTGAAGAATTGCCACATAGTTTGCTCATATTGTAAAAGTATTGCCATTTGTTTGGCAATAAACTTAGTGTTTTCCGGGGGAAAGAAGATTGTCTGCTTTAATTGACTAGTTTCAGAAAGGACACATTTAGTAACTGCTCTAAACACTAATTTTTTTACCAACTATATGATATGTAGTTTTTAGTATTTTATTTGAAAGTATATCTTTAAAATGACTGAATTTATAAATGATGAAAAATTACAATTATGAAAATCACCCAAACTTAAGTTAAATTCAAGCTGTTTTATTGAGTGCACCTGGTGGCACAATACACTATCAAAATGACATAATTTCAATAGAATGTTATGTGGGATACATGTCTCTTTAGTTAATCAGTTTTTGACAAGATATTACAGGGTCAGTAGAGTGAGGAGGACCCTTATCTCAATGCATTTTGTGATATTAGCCTCTTTTATTTTAAGCTGATTAATATAAGTTGTATAAGTTAGTAAATATAGGGAAATCAAGCTGTGTTAATTGCTTGGGCAAGTCAGATGACCAAATGGACCCAAGTTTATATAATCCATTATATAACCAAACTAAAACTTGATCATTTGTTATGAATTAGCTTTAATAAAGTAAGAGTTAAGGAAAAAGCAGAAACAAGCATACTATCCAAAAAGAAGTATTTCTTCCCTCACAGCTTTAGAGTCTCTCCCTTCCTAAGTGTAGTTCAATAGTCAAATTGTATTGTAAATTGGTTGTATAATTTACTATTCAGTAAATAGAGTTTGTAATCTAATGTTTTGGGGTAAAGTAATATAACTTGATGCTATGCAAAATATTCTAAGAATTATGAATGAAGAAATGCAGTATTGAGAATTTAACTTAGTTTTGAGTAAGAAGGAACATGGGAGTAGGATCTGAAGCTATTACATCCTCCTTATCTACTATTTCAGTTGTTCTCTAAGATGTTTCCTATAGCAGGAGTATTATGAATTGGAAGCCTGTATTTGAAGTCATTCATTCCATACATTCCATGTGTAATGAATATACATCTAGTCAGTTTTGTATTAACTGATAGACAAACTTTATAGTTATGGTGATTTTCGTAATTGTCATTTTTTATAATGTAATTAATTTATTTTAATGTAAAAGTTAAAGATATACTTTCAGATAAAATAGGTTTAAAAACTGGAATCAAGCTAAGCAAATTAAACTGAAATATAAAAATATTTACATAAATAATTACCTTTAAAAAATATTTAGCTGTGATCAGTTTGTCTTTGTGGTGATCATTAGTCTTTTCATGTATTGTACCATCATTCTATATCAGTTTAAGATTATAGGTTTACTAATAGCTTATCTCATTTACTAATTTCATGTTGTAATTATCATTGTTGTCTGTAGGCATATTCCTTCAACATTATGTTGAACCACTAATCTCTTTTAAAACTTTAATAATCATATTCTTAATCTGGGAAAATATAGAAATATGTACGTATGTTACAGCAATGTGTAAAACATTAAACTTGAAAAAAAAAGATTGGCTACAGAATCAGATATCTAAAGATTTTTTGTTTTTCAAATTCACTAACTTATTAGTGAGAAGAAACAGTCTATATGCTCATGCTCATGAAGCAGGCAATTTGTCTTGTTTATTATATTTTAAAATAGACATATGGTTCAAATTAAAGATACTATTTGAAGACTTGGAAATCATGGTGTATGTTTGCATGGTTTTAAAAAGTTTCTCACAAAAGGATAAAAAATTATAGTAATAACCAGAGCATATAACTCAGGTCAATCTGTACTTTTCCATTCTTAATGGTATCTGTTTTTGTCCAGTCTGCATTGGATTGGTGGCCTAAGATTGATGCTGTATATTGTCACTCAGTTGAACTCCGAAATATGTTTGGTGAAACACTTCATAAAGCAGTGCAGGGCTGTGGAGCACACCCAGCAATACGAATGGCACCGGTAAGATTAATCATGTATTTTTAATCCACATTCTTCGTATTGCATTTTCAGTGTCTTTATCCCATTCTTGCTGTTTTGATAATTTTAGAAAATCAAATAGTCCCTCCTTTTCTATAAGTATTGTGGTAAGTTGTATACTGCAGTATTGTTGCAATACTAGTTTATGATGTTTATTTTCCACTATTTCAGTGAGTCGAACATTTTATTAGAGGAATTTTTTTCACAAAATGCTATTAAAATTTTATTGTCATTTTTAAAGTTTCTTTTTACTTTAACTTTTCCTTATTAATCAAAATATTTTGATTAGCTCCTCCTCTTTTGGGAATGATTAAGGGAAGCTGACTTCTGGGTTAGAGTGAATGTTTCTGCAAATGCACAGTTTTGCCCATTGTATGCTGAATATCACACATAGGAAATTAGAAATAAAGGTTTTAATTTTTATTTAAAATACAAATTTTATATTTCAGCAAACATGCTCTGAGCATTTAAATATGATAGGCACTTTGATATCGAAGTTTGTGTTTAACCTTAATAAAAACGGACTTTTCAAATGAAGTATTCTAAAAGATTAGTATTATTAATGTAGAGTTTTAAATGGACCCCATTTAAATAGATAATTATAGGATTGTGACAGTCATTTCTTGGTATTTATGTTTAGCGAGAGTATTCTACATGGCAACTCTTGACATTGATTGGTGGTACTTTGTCTTCTGCTTCTTATGTTTTATTCTTTTTGGCTGCTGTCGCTCACATGATCAGATGCCAACCAGTCACTGTTTTGCATGGCAGTGGGCTTCTGTGGCTGTAAGTATAACCCATTGTAACTACCTCAGAAAAGTCCTTGGTTTCTTTGACTTTTCTGGGTATAGTTGCCATAATAGTCCATCATGTCATTTCAAATGAAAATGTAGCATGTTTTTACCTTTTATCTAGTAGATTAGCCATTTCACACTTACAAAATAATTTAAAACAGCTTCCTTTCTGGCATGCTTCTCTTTTTCTAAATTCCCTTAGTCAAAAAAATATTTTCCAAATTCCCTTAGTCAATGTTTTATGTAGTTGTAGTTCACTCTTATCCAGTTGTCAGTAATTGTTTTTTAGGATTGTTTATCTTAGATGTTCAAGTAGAGAAAGAAGCTTGCTATACCATATAGTTTGGGATTATATAGCCTAAGAAATTATAGCCAAAAAAGCACGGCAATGTTTTATTAAATAAAATGCAAAGCTGTTTTTTAGTTGACTTTTTGTAATGCCATGTTTAATTTTTTTTTATTGAAAATTTCAGGCTAAGTGTAAGTTAATTGGATGTAAACATCAATAATAGCTACTTAAAATTATTTAATTAGCTATCATTTTAAAAATTTTAGAAAATGACTTGGAATAAATTGTTTAAAAATTATTTAATGATTTATTTATTCATTCCAGATATCTTTTGGGAAATTAGAGAACTTCATTTGATTTTTTGTTTTAAGTTTTCTACCTCTTCAGATAGAAAATTAAAGCCCTCCAATAATAGAAATTGGTGGAAAGTTAATATTCACTTCCAATTTAACTTTAATATCCAGTTTACCAGCTTTCTGTAATTTAATTTTCTGTGTATGTGGACCGAAAGAAAATGAAACTGAATCATTTTTTTGAACAAAGACAAAATTTGACTTGTAGTCTGAAAATGTCCTCTACATTTAGAAGTTATTTTACTTCGTAGCCCTAGTTATGAGCTGATTCTAGGAGCTATGTACTCTACTATTGATAACTATTTTATGAAAGCTGTAACTAGACTTCTTTTGGTCCAAGGACAGCTGTGATAAGAATTCAGTTTTGATTTTTAATTGTTCTCTGAAAGTATCAGTACACATTTGATCTTCAAAATCATTATTAAGCTGTTTATATTCATGTCTTTGTATATGTATAAAATTTTATGCATATGTATATAGTTGTACATAGTGGCCAAAGGACTGTTTTCTGGCTGCTATTCTTCCCAGGGAAAATAATTAACAAATTTAATATGAAATGATACTTTAGAATAAGAACATTTTAGAATTTGGATGATGCTTAAGGTGAATCTTGCTCCTCTTAAACCTGGTGAGTAAATGATCAGACAACAGATGTGGAAGTATTGAGCTCCCACTCACTGCCAGGCACAGTGTTAATGCCAGGGGAGCATGACAGTCTGCCCAGACATCAGCAGTTTCCTTCACCGAGATTCTGGTCTCCTAGCTTTTGCTTGAAAACTTCTAATAAAGTGCTCACTACAGGTGTCAAGAAGTCTGTAAACACATAGCTGAATATATATAATAAATGGTTTAGAGATAATACATTACATCAGGGTTTCTCACCTTGGCACTGTTGACATTTTGGAACCGATAGCTGTTTGTGGTAGGGGACTGTCTAGCAGCATCTCTAGCCTCTACCCACTAGATCCCATTAGCACCCATACTCCACTCACCATGAAAGCCAAAAATGTTTCCAGATATTCCCTCGGGGACAAAATTGCCCCTAGTTGAGAACCACTGTGTTACTTGGTATATGCTCAGTTGGTTGTCCTCATTTGCATTGCCTCAGATGATTTGTGGCTTTGATAAACATGAGCCTTTAGCTTGCTATAGAAGTAGCTTACCTTTTTCAATCTGTAAAAAGGTAAAATAATATCAGTGTTTCTAGGCTTTACAACCACCCCGTGTTTTGGAGATGGATACATTTCTTGCTGGAAAGAGCTATTTGAAAATTTTTCTTCTACCAAGATAGACTTATGTCCCTGTCACTCCCAGCCATCACTGATTTTCTTTCTGGAGTGCTATAGAACACTTCTGATCTTTCTATAAGATAGCACTGCAGATATTTGAATACAGTTATCCTGTACTCCTAAGGTTCTTTTGTTTTTATATCATTATAACATTGGAAAGGATTTTATTATTTCTGCTTTCTGTAAAACCGTGTGTGTGTACGTGTGTGTGTTGTTCTGGTTTTACAGCTATGGAAACTGAGGCACAAACGACGTTAAATGAAGGACAAATAGTCACATGGTTAGTGAATAGTCAACATTTATTTATTCCAGTGTCTATCCCATTATTCAACTGTCTTTCCTCACTAGTATGTTAGCTTGATGAAAGCAGGAGCTTTGTCTGCCTAGTCCAGCACTGAGTTTCTGGCCCCTAGACAGTTTCTGGCACATAGTAGGCATTTGGTACATATTTGTTGAATGAATGAGTGAATTTCTAACTTGACCTGCTTTCAAAACCCTCCATCTGGTTTTCTTCTTTCTTTTCTGGAGATAATTCAACCTATTACTGTTTTTTCTTTTCCCCCAATTAAAATGACATATCAAGATCTGATTTTAGTCTTCCAAATGTGTAATAATTGCTGAAAGCTGTTAACCTGCTGTGTCTGTATGGCATGTTTGTACTGAACAGTCTAAGGTTGCATTATTATCTTAAATTGAAACTTAAATCATTTAAATTCCTTAGCCTTTTTCATATGAATATTGAACTAGAGCTTCTCCATTTTGTAACTTGGTAATATTTTTAAAATTTGATTTGTCTTAGCACTAATCATTCACTGTTTTAAAACAAAGAGACCCCGTTAATAATGTATGAATTTTCACAAATGTATATATTTTCTGCACATTTGCTTCTTAAAGAAGATCCTGGCTTGGCAAATGTTCCTTACATGCCCATAATTTAGTCAACAGTCTTAAATAAATTAACAAATGATTTGCATTCTTAACAATCACCTGAATACTTAGATTAATGAATTTTTTCCTCGGCATGACTCCCTCTCTTTTTTGGCCAAAGCTCATTTACCACCTTGGATTTCTACTAATATCTGCAGTATGGAAGACCAATTAATAAGTTAATGAATGTATTATTTTTCTTACATTTTAGTTAAGAAATATATTTCTTCTTTAGGAAATTGTTCCTATCTTATATTACCTAATGGTCATTAATTAAAAGGTATTTGAATTGAAAATTTTATTTGAAGTTTTCAAATCTTATCCCGTATTAGGCAGCAGTACTGGAACAAAATTTATTTGCTGATACCTGAGATCAAGAGATGACATAATTAACTATTTGCTTTTGGGAAAGAATCACTAAATAAGAGAATTCTTATATCTGCTAATTGTCCTTTGTCTGTATTCCTGTGCCTGTCTGCATCAGGGAAGAGCAGTTCCACTTAGTTACATCTTAGTAAATAAATTTGTTCAGTGAAAGTTTCACCTTGATTTAAAGTGTTACCTCTACTTAGAATGGAAAAAAAATGGAGTTTAATGGGAGCAAACAGTAGAAACAATTTATCGTGTACATTTGGTAAGACTTTTGTGGTGGCATTATAAAAGCAAACTGTATTTCTAAGTTTTGCTATGTCGCCTCGTAGTGACCTTCTTCAGTGTTAATGTGTACGTTAAATAGCTTTTCTTCCCCTCTAAGGACCAAAAACCTTCAGCGTTCTTGGGCATAATAACAAATATATTTCTCACACTTAAACATTGAGAATAGTGGTTGTGTGTTGCAGATATGCATCTCCACTTATTACCTTTGTAAGACAGCCTGCTTACTTGGGCATTTTTATTACAGGTGCACAGATGCTGGATATTTTATCTAGGTATTTGTTTATATGCTTACATAAAAGTATACCTGTTTAAACCAGATATTTTTGAGTCCTTTTAAAGGAAAAGTGGAAATGTTTTATAAGAATAGAGAGAAAGGTGATATTGGATCCAGAATATAATTATTGGATTTTGATTGAATAACATCTATAATTATAATACCAACACAGTATCTGCAGTAGTATCTCTGTAATTGAAATACACTTTCCATGATTTAATCTTTCTCAGAGTTCTTTCTCTGTTTTATCAGTGTTCTTCAGACAAAGTACATGAATTATGTAACGAGAGAGATGGAGTGCAGTAGAAAAAAAAGCAAAACTTTTGATTTAAACTATTAAGTACAGAGATTGCCTATATAGTATATTTCATAAATTATAAGAACTTAGTTTTTAACATCTCTGAAATTGAGAGTGCATTTTATCTGGTGTCTGACAGTTGAGAGTGATTTTTCATCCCTTGTGGTACATACAGTAATGATATCTTACGGTTGGTAATGTCATAGTTTTTATGAAATATTTGTGTATATGTTTGTAGGATAATTATTACATCCATTGATTAGTATATTTGAGAGCTATAGACTTAAGTACTTAATCCCTAATTTTTTCACATTTTGGAAAATTGTTTTTGTACAAAGGAGTCAACCTGATGTTATTAAAACTTTTAGTATTTTAATATATTTTCACTTAAACTTGATTAAATTTTATAAGAATAATTTCACTGTTGCAAAAATAGTTTTCATTTGTTTTTTAAGCTTAACATTAACCTTATACTTAATATTGAATGTTTCTACTAATACATATTTAGTGGTATAAAATATGTTTATTTTTTCAAAGTTCTTAAAAATTTATATTAAAAAATTAGATAGCTTTTATCTTCAACAGTGTCTGATTCTTACAAAGTGATGTCATGTTTTTGTTTTTGTTTTTAGAGTCTTACATTTAAAGAAAAAGTAACAAGCCTTAAATTTAAAGAGAAACCTACAGACCTGGAGACAAGAAGCTATAAGTACCTTCTCTTGTCTATGGTGAAACTAATTCATGCAGATCCAAAGCTGTTGCTTTGTGTAAGTATTTTTATGAAACACATTGAAATTATTACACAAACTTAGTTTGGTTTAACTGAAATTCTGAGACCCTGAATGTAACTATTAGCTAAACACTTACTGATTCTTTCTGATCGTGCTTGAAGATATCCCTAAGAAAACTTAACTTATGGAGACTACTAATATAATTAGATTTCTTTACCTTTCTTCTTTGTTTTCCTTATCATTAACATACTTTGTTGAGATCTTTTGTCCTTACCCTGTTACCAGATTATGTATTGTTCAGGCATTATGCTGGGATGGGAGTGAAGGTGATGAAGCAACCATAAATCAGAGTGCTTTCTATATGGTATACAGTTAGGTTTTTTAAATTTTCAATTGCTATTGCATTTAGTTTTTCTATCTTCCATTCTTCCTGTCATTAGCCTTATATTGTCACTGGCTTTGCCTACAAATTCTCTGTTGGGAAGAAGAGATGAAAATGGGTGTGGTTCTCATAACTCGTTTCTTCCAGCTTCAGATGGTATTAGATTCCAGAGATCATGACTGAGGTACACAAAATAATTAAGAACTAACAGGTACAAATGAGTGGTATTTATATGAAGTGATTAAAAGTATGGGCTCTGGAGACAGACTAGCTATGTGATTTGGATGACTTACTTAACCTCTCTGTTCCTTAGTTTTCTTTTGTGAAATATTATAATAATATTTCCTGCTTCAGAGATTAGGAAGATTAAGATTGTATATGTCATGTTTTTAGGAATGATGTATAATAAATTTATAAGTACAAATAAATGTTAGCTTTTATTACTATTAACAAAATAGTTAACATTATTAATACCCTAGATGTAACAGTTATATAAGGTGAATTTCAGAGGATACCATGGTTAACGTTTGTGGAGTTTCTCCAGTCTCTGGAGAGCAGCATCTAGGAAGATTTTTTATTACTTTGTTCAGCAATAGGCTTCTTAAGTGCCAGGTACTTTGAATGGTGAAGCCATATTTTTCAAATTACTATAGGGGTTCATAACTTGATATCCATAGTCTCAAGAGTTCTATGAACCTCTTGAATTAGAAAAAAAAATGTGTTCATTTGAGTTTTTTTTTTTCTGGGGAAAAACAGAAGGAGAGAGAATTCCCAAAAGGATTAGTGATCTCAAAAGAAGGCCCATGCTATTTCAAACTGTTTGAAAAGCACATTCAAATTCGGGAGTCTAATAGAATCAGTTGTTAAAACTTTGACATGGAAAAATTCCATAAAATCTATCAGTGAGACTATAAAAGTAATGAAATATTGTCCCCCCTCCTTTTTTTATGTAGCACAAGTTATTTATGGTGTTATTTCATCATGCATGTTATATATTAGCACCACACTGTTTGCATGGATCAAAAAAGGCACCAAGTCACTGGTGCTTTATGTGTTGTGAATGTATTGCTGAAAGAATAAAACCTGCTGTTTTCCAAGTTTGAAATTTAGCTAGAGTAAAGTGTCTTTTGAAATTGAAATTATTGCTTTTGCTGCCATCTAGTGGTTAAATAACTTTTCTTAGATAACCGTATTATTCTTATAAAAATTTTATATCTTAGTAGATAGGAGAAATGTAGGAATAACTACTAAATGATCTCAATCATAGTATTTTTAAAATAACACCATCTTATTGTCTGCCATCTCTGCCATCTCTGTCCTAATTATGTTACTTTCATTTTTTCAAGCCTCCTAATTGTGTCATTTCCTACCTCCCCCTCTTGTCATTACTCTGCACTAAAATTATAGTGATCTTGGATGTGGTTCCATAGTGTAGCGGTTAGCACATCTGCTTTACATGCAGAAGGTCCTGGGTTTGTGCCCTAGTGGAGCCACAGTCCATGGTCTATGGCCGTGTCACCCTGAATAAGCCCAATCCCATCTGATCTCGGAAACTAAGCAGGTTTGGGCCTGGTTAGTACTGGGATGGGAGACCACCTACAAGACCAGGTGCTGTAGACATTAAAAAAAATTATGGTGACCTCTTTAAAAAGCAAATCTTGTCATATCCCCTGCCCACCTTAAAACCTTTTAATTGAAATTGCTCTTGGGATAAAGACTAAACTCCACATAGAGGTACAAGGTCATGTAAAATCTGACTTTCATCTACCAGTTCTGCCACATCTAGTATCATATTTTTCTTTACCTTTACTCTAGTCATTATGGCCTATTTTTCACTCCATCTTACTTACCACATTCCTTTATACTTGTGCTTGCACTTGCTGTCCCCTTTGCTTACTAGCTGCTTCCACATCCTTTTCACATAGTAATTCCTGCTCATTCTGCACCATTATCACTGCCCTAAGGAAGCGTTTCTGATTGCCACATTTTCCTGTTAGCAGTATGTACCTTCATAGTTCTTATCTCATTTTCGGTTTAATACATGTTGGTCTGATTATTTTATTGATGTTTGTCTTTCCCACCAGACTATATGCTCCAGGAGGGTAGGAAACATCTTTTTTCCTTGTTGTGTCTTTGATATCAGGTTATTAATAACTGACTATAAATGAGTGTTATAGGGTTATTAATGACTGAATGTAAATATCAGAAAATAGGCTAACAGTTTCGAATTACAGATATGCTAAGGTGTGGGCTTACCTTAATCATTATAATGGAAAAGAATCTGTAGTTAGCAAATAAAAATGTGAGCATGGGCCCCACTGGCCTCACTTAAATGATCCATATATTCTTGAAGTTTAAATAGATACTCCCAAGTTTCCAGAAGCATTTTAGTTTCTTTAAGTGGATAGACATTCACATTTATATATATAACTAGTTTGCTTTTGTTAGCACACAGTGTTTTTCTACAACATAAAAGACCGAGGTATGGGTATCTGGAGGTGTGAATTCTAGCCCTGTATGGATTTGGGTAGATCCTTTGTACTGGACAACAGAGGGCTGCACAGAGTAATTGTGTAGTCCGTGTCCAACCTGCATGTTCTTTGCCTTTGATCACAATCGTTTATAAGATCAAAGCCAGTAAGTTCCAAGCCACAGGTATATTATTTAGCCATTGTAGTGTTGCTGGAAGAAAAAAATTACTCTTCATATTATTGATATAGTTTCTTAATTGAAAAGCTAATCCCTAGTTTTTTTTTTCTTTTAGGGTTTTTTTTTTCTGAACATTATTCACATTAATGAACAAATATAGATGTAGACTAAGAATTCTTATTAAAAGCACTTTTGATTTATTAAAAAATTCCACAGTTATTTTTATTAAGATGTAACTCACAAACCATAAAATTCACCATTTTAAAATGCACAGTTCACTGCTTTTGAGTATATACAAGGTTGTGCAGCTGTCACTACCATCTAATTCTATAACATTTTTATCACTCCAAAAAGAAACCTAGCACTCATTAGCAGTCACTCTACATTCCCTTCTCCCTTTAGCTCCTGCCAAATGATTTTTTAAAATGGAAGTTTGCTTTTTTTCCTTGTAGAATCCAAGAAAACAGGGGCCTGAAACCCAAGGCAGTACAGCAGAATTAATCACAGGGCTTGTTCAGCTGGTCCCTCAGTCACACATGCCAGAGATTGCTCAGGAAGCAATGGAGGTAAGGGGGTAAGGGGAATAATTTCTAGGCTTTTGAAAGAAAAGTTGTAACTGTGCATTCTCGATGTTTTTTTGGTGTATAGTTTCTGTGAGAGATGTAATTTCTGGACATCTTTTAGAGAGATATGGAAATGGTGTATTTGTGTCTATACACTGTTTTATGAATTCCATGGAGAAAGAAGGGGTTTACTTTATGTAGCAACAACATTAATCAGATTCTTATGCTTAAATAAAAAAATTCAGAATTTTCTAACTATAGTTGACTTTTGAATTTTAAAATATGTACTGAATTTTAAATCTTTATACAGTTCACACACCATAAAGCTTACTATTTTAAAGTGTACAATTTAGTGGTTTTTAGTATATACACAAGGATGTACAACCATTGCCACTATCAAATCCCAGAACATTTTGTCACTTCAAAAAGAAACCCTGTCACTCTCCATTTCTCTGTGACCCCAGCCGCTGGCAGCTACTGCTCTATTTATCTTTATATATTTGCTTGTTCTAGATCGTTCATAAAGTAGAATCATACAATATGTGTCTTTTTGTGCCTGGTAACAATGATTTCAAGGTTCATCTATATTGTAGCATGTAGCATTCTTTATTGCCAAATATTTCATTGTATAGGTATACCACATTTTATTCATTTATTCATCAATTGTTGGACATTGGGGTTGTTTCTGCTTTTTGGCTAATGTTTATAATGCTGCTGTGTAAATTTATGTAAAAGTTTTTGTATGGATACACCTCTTAGTATATAGCTAGGAGTGGAATTGCTAGATCGTATGGTAACTTTTTGAAGAACTGCCAAACTCTTTTCCAAAGCGACTATCTTTTTATATCCCCACCAGCAATGTATGAGGGTTCCAATATTTCCACATCTTGCCAATACTTTTTATTGTTTGTATTTTCGATTACATCCTAGTAGGCGTGAATACAGTTGACTTTTAAAAAAATTATTTTTGTATTGGTTACTTGATAAATATGGTTTTAAGTTAAATCAGTTTTCTTGAGGTATGATTTACATATAATAAAATCACGTAAGATTTAGAATATTTCTGATCACATCAGAAAGTTTCCCTGTGTCTGTTGCAGTCAGCGCCCCTACTCTCTGTTCCGGAGACCACTGATCTGATTTCTACCAGTATCAATTAGTTCTGCCAGTTCTAGAAGTTCATATGAATGGAATCTCAGATGGTATATTTCTTTTGTCTGGCTTCTTTCACTCAGCAAGTTTTTGAGATTCATCCATATTGTTGCATGTGTTAGTTCCTTTTTTTTATTATTGATAGGTATTTTGTTGATATTTATACCACAGTTTACTGACTTGTTTGTTAATGGCCACTTAGGTGAACATATCCATCACTACTGAAAATTATCTTGTGTTCCTTTGTGTTCTCTCATTCCCTCTCTCCCTTTATTGTCCCCTGCCTGCTCCCTTGCTTTTCTTGTAACCATTGATCTGTTTTCTGTTACTATAGATTAGTTTACATTTTATATAGGTGGAATTATGAAGTATATACTTTTTTCCCTGTCTTCTTTAACTCAGCATGATTATCATGACATTCATCTTTGTGGTTCCATATATCATTAGTTTATTCCTTTTTAAACAATTCATTCCTTTTTATTGCTGTAGTGTTAAATTGTGTGGCTGTACCACAGTTTGTTTATCCATGCATGGTAATGGACATTTGCATTGTTTCTAGTTTTTGGCTATTACAAATAAAGATTTTAGGAACATGTATGTACAAATCTGGGTGTAGACATATGCTTTCATTTCTCTTGGGTAAATACCTAGAAGTGCAAAAAATCTTACTGTGTAGTCTTTATAAGAGACACAGCTTAACTATAAGGATATTGGAAGGTAAGCACTACAGGGATAGAAAAATATGCCATACAAACTAACCCAAGGAAAGCGGACTAATAAATAGATGTGAAGTTTAAGACAAGAAACATTACTGGAGGTAAGGAGGAGTATCTCATAATTCCAAAGGTATCCAATCCATGCAGGAAATAAAACTATGTGAACCGAACAACAAAACTTCAAAATATATAAAGTAAATGGAGAGATGAAGCCAGTTGTAGTGGGATACGTGAGCATACTTTTCTCAATATCTGATAAATAAATAAGCAAAAAAATTTAGTAAGGATAGAAGATTTGAACAACACAGTTATCAGATATGATCTATTTGACATATATAGAGCAAACACTCAATAAATACACTTTCTTTTCAAGTACATATGGAATGTTCAGTAATTCCTGAGCATAAAGTAAATCTCAGCAAATTCTAAAGGATTGAAATCATTCAGAATTATTTTGGTGACTATAAGTAGAATTAAGCTAGACATCAATAACAGAAAACTTTATGAAATATCAAATGACTATACCATTTTCATTTATACTCTGTACTAATTAATGTACTCTGCAAATTTGTACAACTACCATTAAAAATTGCTTTGTATGTCTGCAAAAGCCAAACAGGACTTACTAGTTCCACCCCTAGGTATGTGTCCACTAGAAATATGTATGTATGTTTACCAAAAGACACATTCAAAAATATTAATAGAATAATTTGTAATAGCCCCCAAAACTGGAAAGAAATGTATCAACAGAATAGATTAATAATTTGGGTTATATTCATTCCATTGATTACAACAATGAAAAGAGAATGAGCTACTGCTAAGTGTAAAGCATGGATGAATCTCATAGACATAATCTCTCAGAAAACAGCCAAACACAAAAGAGGACATGCTGTAAAATTCTCTTTATGTGAATAAGCAACAGGCAAAACTAATCTGTGGTGATAGAAATCTGAACAGTGGTGGCTACCTTTGTCCAGGACTAATGACCGACCGCAAGGTAGTGTGAAAAAGGCTTCTGGGTGTTGATAATGTTGCTCTAGGTACAGGTTACATGGGGTATATGTATTCGTGAAACTTTATTGAGCTATATACTTTGTTGTTTACACTGTACAATTTTACCAAAAACATCAGCACTTATTGCTTATATTTGTGTATATTGTTATTGGTCTTATAAATTAGTATATTCCTTGCATCCTTTTTGGAAGGCTGTTTGACAGTATTTGGCAGGAGCTGTAGAAATACCCATTTTTTGGGTGCAGATAATTCCATTCCTGTATTTTTTAATCCTCTGAATACAATTCAAAAGGGAAAAGCTCCATACCTATGTGCTTATTGCTCTTATTTATAATAGAATATTAGGACAATTTTAAATATGGGTTAATACTCAATGCCAAGAAAATATTTTAACTTGGTGAACTGTTAAACATCCACTAAAACATGCAGATCACCCAACAATATAGAAAAAATATTTATGAAATGTAAAATAGATGTACTATGTTTACAGCTTTGTTAAAATATATACAGAAAACTAAAAAATGGAAGGGGACATGAAAAGGAAAACAATTATATGAAGTCAGGGAAAAGGCTAACACATTCTCTTTCAATATTTTAAAAAATGTTTTGCCAAACAATAATATAAATGGAGAATTTGCCTCTTAAAGTGTCAGTAAATTATACTAAATTTTTGCACAATAGTGACAAAATTGAATGCTAATTGGTGCCATTTTTTCTTGATATGTGTTATAAACTATAATTTTTGAAGATTCTCACAATGAATAGCAGTTTTTACTAAATATCTAAAAGTAATTATATTAAAATGTTTGAAATAAGATAATGTGGGTCTGGTCTTTAATAATTTGTAACTTTTGGAGTTATAAAGTGGTCCAAGGTTAGACATTTACATATTTTTTTCCTAATGCGAGGTAAGTTATCAGTGCAACTATTTGCAGTTAATGCACTTGATTTGATTTTAAGAGAAGAAATCTTTTCTCATTATTTGTTCCAAACAACATTTCATTCAAGTTTTAATAAAAGGTTTTAGAAGGGAGTAAAGAATTGCTAAATATGCTGACCAAGGACTGAGAGGAATGTGCAGAGCTCAACAGCGTGCCTTTAGGGGATGCATTGTGGACTTGGAGTTAGGGTAGGGTCCTTTTGAAGGAAGAATCTAGTTTTACTCTTTATACCTTTGATGGCTTTAATTTATTTCATGATAGTGTTTTTTTAGGTTGTATATTTTAAATTAATTTAATTCCCGTTCATGTCCTGTGAACCAAATTCCAGTTCCAATTTCAGTTGTCAATTGAAATATTTTGTGATGAATCATCTGCTATGAAATTTGAAGTCTGTTTTGCTCTCCTCTCATTTTTGAAAAATAATTTATCTTTTCTGTTCCAAAAGAATTTGTGGCAAGAAAGATAACTTCTACTTTATCTTCTGGCCTAGAATTAAAATATTGTTGTGTATATTAATTTTGGCAAGCTCTCCTTACTTGGAGATTAAATTTATGTTCCATAGAGTTCTTTGATACTTATTGAAATTATTTTGTTTGTATCTTAAAGTAATTTTTACATGTATATATTACTATTTTGAATTCATCAGTCATTTAATTTCATGCATGTATGCCATATTAGGTAAGAATAATAGGAATAAAGTGATTTATTTCTCTATGTCATTCCCCAGAGGTGTGGGTTCTTCAGAGTTGAGGCTACAATTAAATAGCTCAATTATTAACATTTGTAAAATAAATACTCCAGTGTTATGTTTACCAGAACTTTTTGAATAAGTCTTCTCTCTCTTTTTTAAAATTCAGGCTCTGCTGGTTCTCCATCAGTTAGATAGCATTGATTTATGGAATCCCGATGCTCCTGTAGAAACATTTTGGGAAATTAGGTATATGGACTTTTATTTTTTTAATTCAATTTAAAATTTTATTTTATTTATTTTTTTTTTAAATATATTAACTATATTATTTGGTTTATTTTAAAGTTTATTCACTTATACCTCAAGTTTTTTGATTTTGTATTTTATTTGACTTGAAATTATTTATTAGATCATTTCTTGTTTTAACTGTAGAAAGTGTCACAGCAATTTAGAAAAAACATTTTTCTAATTGTACTATATTTTATTACCCTGCTGTAAGTACTGTTGGTTGGTATTTCTCTTTAATTTCAGATTTTTGTGTAGTTAAAACTGTGTTTTAAATTGATTTTTAGTTATAAGGTTAGTGTTAAAATTTTGTAATGTTAATAGTTTATTCCAGTTTTTTAAACTATGATTTTTCATAAATTTCAAATATACCAGTGTTTTTGATGAATGGATTAATAATGAACATCTGCTTAGGAGGCATAAATATATACGGAATTTTATAATTTACTTCTCAGGTTTTATAAATTATTATCCATTAATGAACACAAAGGCAATGCACTGAGGAAAATTAAGCTTCAGGTTTTGTCATTATCCCATCATAGAAGTGGGTTCTCTTAAGTCACTTGGCAGCTGAGTAAAATTTCTGATGATAGAGCAGTGCTCTTCAAAAGTAGTGTAATGTGAACCACATACATAATTTAAAATTTTCTAACTGCCACATTAAAAAGTAAAAAGCAGGTAAAATTAATTTTAATATATTTTAATCCTATATATATCTGGAATATTATTTCAGCATATACTCAATGTAAAAGTTATTAAGGAGAGATTTACATTCTTTTTTCATAAAGTTTTCAAAATTTTGTGTGTTTCACACTTTGAGCACATCTCAGATTAGACAAGCCACATTTCAGGTGCTCAGTAGCTACATGTGGCTGGCTAGAGGACTGTGTTAGGTCCAGAGTAGGGATCAGCAAACTTTAAAGGGCCAGGTAGTATATTTTAGACGTTATGAGTCAGATAGTCTCTGTCATAACTATTCAGTTCTGCTGTTGGACCGTGAAAACAGCCACAGACAATACATAAATGAATGGGTATGGCCACCCGCTGAAACTTTATTTACAAAAGCAAATCATGGGCTAGATTTGGCCTGTAGGCAGTTGTTAGAGACTCTGTGCTCTAGTGTTCTTGGTTTGTGTACCATCTGGCTTTGTGCATTTGGTTTATTATTTCCTCTTGTGTCCACTACAAAGACTAGATGCATAGATGAAATGGGTGGGAGTTAGGGGGTAGGGAGCTTAGAAGTACTTGAATTATTTTACATGATCCGTAGACTCAATTCCTTTGATTATTGTGCTACTAACATTTTGGTATAACCATTTCCCTAAGACAAATTCTGAAAGGGAAAATAAACTTCTCTAAACTTGTGTCCATTATGAGAGAATGCCATTCTTATGTACTGATTGTATCTGTATTAGGTTATTTATTGGCAGTGCTGGTAACAATGAATTTTATATTACTGCAGCTCGCAAATGCTTTTCTACATCTGCAAGAAATTAACTAGCCATCAAATGCTTAGTAGCACAGAGATTCTCAAATGGTTGCGGGAAATTTTGATCTGCAGGAATAAATTTCTTCTTAAAAATAAGGTAAGCAAAATGACATCTTTAGAAACGGAAGAATATTTGGAATGGTAATAGGAACAGATTGAAGAAGTGTTATTAGCCAAATTAAGTCCTACTTTACCTCCTCCCTCCTATAAAGTCTTCAAGGGAAATATGTGCAGAGGACAGTGGTTGCAAAATTAACATTTAAAAATCTATTCTGAGACTTTGGCCTTAGAGCTACAACTGATTAGTTGAGTTAAGCAGGACTCTGGGGAGCAAGCCTGGGCTGGGAGGCGTCGGACTGCTGTAATCAAAGTAGATTGAGGAGCATATTCTGTTTCTCCTCTCAAGTTCATACATAAAATTTGGATCTTATGGTTAGATTAGTCCAGAGAATGTTATCTATCAGGAAGCAGAAGGGAAAAGGTTTGAGGGTCCTCATCTAGTTTTATTCATATTCCTGCCATAAAGGTTTTACCTCTTGAACATATCAGGAGTTTTCTTCCTTAGGTTTGAGTGAAAAGTTTCATTCCAAAATATTGAAGCATGGCGACAAGGTTTTGGAAAATAGAAAAGAGCCTTAAATTTTTTTTTAAGATAAAGTTTCTATAATTAGTCAATTAAAATTTTCGATTATGGCATAGTTTTGGGAGTACTTTATTCAATGATTATTTTATCCATAAAAATAGCTATGAGAAATTTTAAATGTAAAAAACTCATAAGCTTATCAGTATATCCTGTAGCTTGTTAAATTTTCTTTGTTTATAAATGGGCTAATAGTGAATTGGGTTTATTTACATCTGGCTTATCTTGCTATGTTAATATAGTGGAATTTGGCATTATTCCTAAAATAAGAAAAGAGATTAGAGTTCAGAGTTTTGTGCCCTTGCCTACGGTATAATTCTCCAGAGTATAATCAGTATTAATCCAGTAATAAATCTGTAGTACGCCGGTCAGGAAAGTCATTCTTGTAACATACTTGGCACTGTTATTGACTGGTCCAGAGAAACTTAATCTCAAAAGAGTTACCTTCCAATTATCCTGTCATGGCACAGGATAAAATCTTACAGGAGAGGATCTTTGTAAGTCATTTTTTATTGAGAAGTACATACTGTGATGTTTTACTCGTGTCCATATTAGAGCTAGAAATATTAATTTATACCTCTAGAATCTGTTGTTTCTGATTATTTGAAGGATGGAAAGCCAAGAAGAGTTTCAAAGACATTGAGCAAATGTTATTCTTACTAGTGGGTTTCTAGTTAATGTTCCTTGAGGCGAGTGGTAGGAGTTGTGAGGAGAGGTTTTCCAGGATAGTCTCAAGCAGGAACACAACTCGTATTGAGAATTTATTACTCTTGGTTATCAGTGCTTTGGAAAGGCTTACTTATTTCTTCTTTCTAGCAGGCAGATAGAAGTTCCTTTCTCTTCCTTTATGGGGGAGGATATGACGTTTCTTCAGGTGTAAATACCAGTCAGATGTCCATGGATCATGAAGAATTACTACGTGCCTGTACTCCTGGAGCCTCTCTTCGAAAGGGAAAAGGAAACTCATCCATAGTAAGTAGCTTCTTTTTTAGTTTTCCTATATCATCATCTGTGCTCTGTATTTTTTTTTAATGAACTTTGGTAAATTCCAACTAGGTAATACAGTGTAACAAAGAACTGCTTAGATTTTAGTTCTATCATGGCTCTTTGTGGAAACTTAGGCAAATTCCCAATGTGTCAGTGACTCAGTCCCTCAATTTTAAGATGGGGATAATAATAATTCCTGCCCCAGAATTGTTGCGAGGATTAAATGGAATTATGTAGACAGCACTTGATCGAGTATTTGGCATTATAAGCTGTAACTGACAGCTGTAATCATTACAAACCTCTACCCCATAAGAAAGACTATTTATACCTCAAAAGTTTAAAAATTGTACCAACCAACAAAAGTACAAACTCACTGGGAGAAAAAGTGTTTTGCTTGATGTTATAGGTGTTTCTGTGATTTTTGTTTGTGTGCATTATTCCTTCTAAAAATAAATTATAGTACAAGTGAAAATATCATTACAGAAGAGTTTCTTTTTCAGACTAAAACTTTTTTAATCTCTAATTTTTAATAGAACCTTCTGTTGAGGAAAACAAAAACATAAGCAGCGTGATGTTCACTATTGTCTACTTTACCTGCAGAATTCTCATTCATTTTGTAAATGAGGATTTCTGTGTTTCATGTTTTGGGAATATGTAATCCAGAATCAAGTATATCTTCTACAGCCATATTTAGTTCTTGCTTGTGCTCTCATTTCAGTCAATATTGTAGTGTACTTATTTTATTTCTTCCCTCTAGCAGGTGAATAGAATTTCATTTATAATTGTGAAATGGATTACATTTTTAAGTAGGTTTATGTTATGGATGTTTTAATTGTCACTGTTAGACTTAAACTACATTTCTGGAATCTAGAATAGGTAGGAAAATACCTATTTGATTTGAAATTTGACAGATAGTAGCATTATTTTGGTCCAAATAATATTTCTCATTTAGACAAGATATTTGGGGTTTTGAAAATTCTAATCATGAATAAAGGGGAATGTTCTTGTGGGTTATTGCATGCAGATACATATATGGTACACAGTTTGTTGCATTGTTGGGTTTTGTAAATAAAATTACCTACGTTGAAAATAGATACCTTCAACCCCTCACTCCCAGGATAGTGCAGCAGGGTGCAGTGGATCCCCACCAATATGCCGACAAGCCCAGACCAAACTGGAAGTGGCCTTGTACATGTTTCTGTGGAGCCCTGACACTGAAGCTGTTCTGGTTGCTATGTCCTGTTTTCGCCACCTTTGTGAAGAGGCAGATATCCGGTGTGGGGTGGATGAAGTGTCGGTACACAACTTCTTGCCCAACTATAACACATTCATGGAATTCGCCTCTGTCAGCAATATGATGTCAACAGGTAAATGTGAATAATGTTTTGTTTTATTTTCCCCACTCAGTCTGCCTTGAATCACATGACATCTGATTGTGCTAGGAATGTAGGAATGTATTTAAGATGACTACTTTGCAGGGTTATAGGGCTGATTCAGGTAGCTTACCTGAAATTTTTTTTCTGTACAAGATAGACTGAAAAATAAAATAGCATTTGAAATAAATTATTAACTTTGCACTGAGTTTTTAGTATGATGTACATTTACTTAAAAATTGGCAGTATAAATTGCTGGCAGTTATAAATTACATAATTTACTCAGCCTGAACTTTACATAGTGAATTTTTAAACACATTGGCACACATTTTGAGTAAATAGAGATAGCAACAGCTGTTTTATGCTATGGACATCATGGAGTCCAAGTGAGGTTGGTAAAAGGAATTGTTCAGCTTTATCGTTTGAAGCATTCATTCCACTCCTCTTACTCTGCCTTTTTGGGTGGGCTTATGAGGTTCTCCATTGGCAGGCAGGACTCTAAGTGCAATAAGCTGATTTGCTGTTATCTTTGCTTAGGAAGAGCAGCGCTTCAGAAAAGAGTGATGGCACTTCTAAGGCGCATTGAGCATCCCACTGCAGGAAACACTGAGGTATGCCCTTAGCAACAGAAGCATCCCTCCCTTGCCTCACCCTTAATTTTAGAAGCCTCACCTTATGTGTATATGACCAGAGACAGCTTTTGAAGCATATCTAAGATATGTGTATTTACAAGTAGAATATTATATTTATGATATGCATCAGTTTGATACCTGTCTATTGCTACTTGATTTTTAGCTCTAGGTTTAAAGTTGCTTTCAAGTGGTAATTATCTTCATTTTAGGCTTGGGAAGATACGCATGCAAAGTGGGAACAAGCTACAAAACTAATCCTCAACTATCCAAAGGCCAAAATGGAAGATGGCCAGGTGAGTTTGTAAAGTTGCTTTTTGTCTGTTAATTGATCTGTTAACATATGTACTTCACTTCAGTAATCTTTTGAGTTACTCTTTTGAAATAAGCATATAGTTGTCTTAAGGCTGACATTTAGCTGTGGTTCATCTAATCTACCCTGTATAATATAGTAGCCACTAGTTACATGTGCCTACATAGATTTAAATTAAAATTTAACTTAATTAAAATTAAATACAATTAAAATTCAGTTTCTCAGTCATACAGAGACCGCATTTTAAGGGCTTAGTAGCCACATGTGGCAATTGGCTACCATATTGGACAGCACAGATATAAAATGTTTCAGTCATTGCAGAAATATTGGACAGCACTGAGCTAGATCAGATTTGTGGTAGAGACTATTCTTTTACCTAAACTCTTCTTTCTCTTTGTCCATCATGGTATTTTATAGAATTTTTAGGAAACGGGCAATAGAGGTAGAGAAAATAAATTAAAATTGAAGCAATATATTTGACTGTTTCATTAGGTATTCTAATTAAGAGATCTGATGGGCAGACAATAGAACCTATAGGTTAAATGAAATTTTAAAACTTGGACATTTCATTCATCAACTATTATCATCTATTACCCTAGGTATTAACAATTTATTGGTATTTGTGCATATTTGCTTTGTAATGGCCATTTTGCTCTCATTATTAGGTGTTTTAGACAACGTGGTTAGTCTCCTATTGCTTTTTCCTTGTCACGCTTAATTAGAACAAGAAAAAGATGTTATGTTTTTGTGAAGCAAAAATATGTACCTACGTTATTATTTGAAGATGACACATGGCTTTAAGTGAAAGCATTTTCCTTGGTAACTGTTTTAATGAGGTATAATTCATATACCATATAATTCACCCATTTAAAATGTACAGTTCAGTAGTTTTTAGTATAGTCACAGAGTTGTACAACTATCACCACAATTTTAAAAACCTTATAACCTTTAACTATCATTCTCCTTCCCCCAACCTCACCTTCCACTCCAGGTCATGACAATTACTAATCTACTTCCTGTTTCTATACATTTGCCTATTTTAGACGTTTCACATAAATGGAATCATTCAATGTGTGGTCTCTTGTGACTGGTTTCTTCACTTGGCATAGTGAAGGCAAGGTTTATTTGTGTGAATCACTGCTTTTTAAAAGAAAATTGATGTTCTGAGTTGATTATATTAGTCTATGACAAAAAAATATCAGTGGCTTTTTAAAAATGTATGTAGTAAACTTAAGTTTGAATTTTTTTTACCTTTTTCATCTTTCACATTGTTTTTTCTTTAAGTATAATAGCATACTTACAAAAATATGTATAAGTCTAAGTGACAGTTCAAAACATTAGGGAGTGAACGTACTTGTGCCAACAGCACCCATATCAAGAAATAAATCATTACCAGCATACCAGAAACCTTCCTTGTGCCTTCTTCAGGCATTATTTTGAATAGTGCTGCTATGAATATTCTTGAATGTGTCTTTGGTGACCATCTGGATGCGTTTCTGTAAGGCACATACTTAGCAGTGGAATTGCTGAGTCACAGGGTATGAAGATGCACGTGTAGAGAATATAAATTAATACAACCACTTAAAAACGTGGTGGTTTCACAAAGACTTCCAAAGACAATAACATTTTTAAATTAACGTATAATACCTATGTAAATTATGAAATATCATCTATCCATTAAAAGCCGTCTTTTTAAAGAATATATGCCAAATAGGGCTATTGACCCATTAACAGAAGTTAGTGGTTTTTACACCTGTGTGAACAAGCAGTTTTTCTTTTGTAATTGTTCAAATTATTGCCCTTTAAAGCCCAAAAGTAGAAATGAAAATATTAAATTTTTCTAATTCAATTAGGTAAAAAAATATTTTGAAGCACTTAAATATTCAGTAAAATTTGGCATTTATTTTAGGCCTAGGCAAAGGTAAGCTGAAAGCATTAATATAATATACTCAGTTAATAACTGAATTCACTGACATTAGAAAATGCAACATCATCATCAAAGCAATGTAAGACAGGGGAAACCTGAAATTATACCAGTGGAACGGAACTGAAAATTAAGAAACTTGTCATAATCATTTGCGCCCCAATAAGAAATACATAAATATGGCAGAATTCACACTAAAGAAGAAACATAAACCTAATTCTTTATGTACTACAGAAGTCTTAGACACAAAAGATCCACCCAGATGGAAGAAGAATGGTATTATCAATATGTCTGTGTTTCAGCTTAAATTTAACTTACTTATTTAGCTTTCTTTATATATAACACATTCAAGAACATTTAACTAATTTGAAAATAGTAATCACTCTGTCCCCAGAATCAAGAAGAGGATAAGAATTATTCTCTTGAACAGCGCTAAAATGTGCTGGGAGGTGGGGGGAGGGGGTACCAAGACTGAGTGATAAAGTATGAACCCTGTGAGGGAAAAGTCTTTAAACCTAATGTAAGAAACATAATTACTAAAAATAGTTGGTAATGGTACATTAAATGCCATGAGTCCATCATACCTAGTCAATAAGAATATACAAAATGAACTTTGATTACTATGAAAATTTTTAAATTTCTGTTTGCCTATTTTCTAAGTTTGCAAGGCAACCTTCAATGAATCTCACTAGAATCTGTCTATAAAACAACATACTAAGGAACATTTTGCTTCATTTATTAGTCCTTCAGAAAGATTAACTGCATCATCGTCTTGGACTGTATCCCACAACAAAATGTTTCCTTTCTTGCAAATGTTATCCAAATGAATGTCTGTCACATCATTACTGTTGAATTGATGTTTATGAATTGCAGGTTTTTGACTAAGATGTTCATGGTAAATAGATGCTAAATTGGGAAGATGTTGGAGATGAGATGTTAACTTTCTTTGCATGTGAATCTAAACTGCTCTTCTTCACACCCAGATCTTCACCATCAAAATCAGCCTCCCCCCTCCCCAATGTTGCATTGACCTGGGAACTATTGCAACTGACATCATTTGCACTTAGCATATGATCAACCATATGTTCATCATAATGGTGATGATGGTGATGGTGATGCTGTGGACAAAAAAACTGCTGGCAATTAAATAATTTATTTATAATGGTCTCTTCAAGAAAATCCCCAGTGCATATATTAGGAATTCCTGAGTTGCTTGTGTTATATGAGTAGCATTTATTTCCCTTGAAGTATCAGGTCTGGGTCTTTAGAGTGTGAACAGGCTTCTAACTTTTATATTTGGTTATCTACCAATGGCATTGACTCAGTGTTAAAAATCAGATTCTTTCCTGTTCCATTACTTGTCCCACTTCTTTCTGATGGGACATGGAAATCCTCCAAACAAAAGCTCGCTTAACTTTCTAACTTGCTGTTCTGATGATCTGTACCACAACTGCTTTTAAGAGGTTATGTGTCTGATCATCATCTTCACTTTTTTTAAGGGCTCAGTATCTGCAGTGTCTTCTGACTATACCTCATTGCTAGGACTCCCACCTGACTTGCTTGCATGGCTAGAATTTACCTCATTTTTGGATCCATGACAATGCCCACTACTGCTAACAACCACTGCATCCATCTTCACTGCTGTTGGTAGTTTCACCAGAGCTTCCCTGCATAATTCCTCTGTGTCTGAAAGTTGCTGTTGCACTTTTGGATCTATTAATAATCCATTTCAATGCCACTGCCTCCACTTTGGTGGGTATCACTATTATCACTGCTTTGAGGACTAGCTGCAGGTGACCAAGGGCATGGAACAGTTCTAAACTCTTCTTGCATTTCCTATTTCCAAAAGAAGATTAGTAGTTAATAAAGATGCAAAATAGCTCTATAGATAGCTGAACCTTAGCTGCTAGTGTAATATTCCATAATACTTTAACTAACATCGATGCCAAGTGTAATGTGTGTTTGTTATGAACACTTGGCTGAAGAGCTGAGATCAGATTAGGAGATATCTAAGTGGTATTGGATCCAAATTCTTGATGAGTGAAAGAACTAAGCCATGCCTTTACTGACTACAGTGTTTCAACTGTGCTGCAGCCCAAACGCAGTCAATATGCTGAGTTTTCAGTCACCCTTTTGCTGCCAAAAAATTCAGAGCCACTCGGCACTGCTTGATAATGTCAGCATGTAAATTTGGTCCAAATATGTGCTCTACCACATTGTTGCTTCTAAGCCAGTCTGCAAGTTCTTTTGCAATGGACATTTCTGCTGATACTAATGATTCATAATTGCACGTATCATTGAAGGTGTGAAGTTGATTTGTTATCTGACTTAGTCCAGCTAGCCTTATAGTTAAAGTACTTAATGCAGGATCCTTCGCTTTCTTTATTAAAGCACAGTGTATCCAGTGTGCCCCACCTGAAGTCAGTCATGTTGAAAGCCACATTCTATCTTAACTCCTGATCAGAGAGCTTGCATAAGTATTTGATCACATAGGTCCTAAAAGGGATAATGTGCTACTGCAAGACAGCAGGGATATGTGGCCATATTCTATTAATGTCAGATAAAACTGTAATAAATGCATGTGACATAAGAAATGGCAGTTTCAGGAGTTCTGTAATCAAAGCAATCCTTGAGAGAAAGGCCATTTTTCCTACAGAACAAACATATATAATTCAAGCAGATGCAATGGTATATCATTCACATCACAGAATGTTCCTACTATGTTGCTTTCTTGGGTTGAGATATTCTCTGTAGTAGGATGAGTATTCTTGTAAGTGGCATATAAGGGAAATTGAATTTGAAAAAAATTTGCCACACAGAATAAGAGTTTTCCCTCTTATCTGTACTCCATAAACTAAAAGGATCAAAACTCTGAAGATTTCTCCTTAGATTCCAAGTTCTTATAGAGTTTAATTTTTTTCCTATTGATTTTTACCTTCTGGTACTTCTTTCATTATACTCTCATTTTTTATTTTTTTTTTTTTTTTTTTTTTTTTTTTTTTGTGTGGTTCTACATGATTACTCTCATCTTGCCATGTGGAATTTTTGTTAATAGTACAATGTTTACAAAGCTGGTCTCAGAGTATTTGAACCTGGGCAATCACTAAGTTAGTAAGTGCACACGCTACTTGGTTAAAAATCTCCAAATGCTTATATTGCTCGAAATAGCATAGACATTGCTTTTGTGTCCAGAAATTGATATAAACTTATATTTTAAGAGTACATTCCTTTCTGAGCTGCAGTCCATCACTACCTGCTATATCTGATACTACACCTCTGTTTATTGCTACCCTCAATTCTGTAAAGCTCATCTTCCCTCAAGCAGTAAGGTGTACCTTGATGTAACTAGAAATGGAAGAATGAAGAGTTGAATTTTGTAAGTGTAAAAAAATGTTTATTTGTCATGGAAGAAATATTGGCCTAAAATAAATTTGGGTTGAATTCATGCTTTCCATGAAAATTTTGTATTTAGGCTGCAGAAAGCCTTCACAAGACCATTGTTAAGAGGCGAATGTCTCATGTGAGTGGAGGAGGATCCATAGATTTGTCTGACACGGACTCCCTACAGGAATGGATCAACATGACTGGCTTCCTTTGTGCCCTTGGGGGAGTATGCCTGCAGCAGAGAAGCAATTCTGGCCTGGCAACCTATAGCCCACCCATGGGCCCAGTCAGTGAACGCAAGGGTTCCATGATTTCTGTGATGTCCTCAGAGGGAAATGCAGATACACCTGTCAGCAAATTTATGGATCGGCTGCTGTCCTTAATGGTGTGCAACCATGAGAAAGTGGGACTTCAAATACGGACCAATGTGAAGGATCTGGTGGGTCTAGAATTGAGTCCTGCTCTTTATCCAATGCTATTTAACAAATTGAAGAATACCATCAGCAAGTTTTTTGACTCTCAAGGACAGGTAAAGTGTGTTCTACTTTATTTTTCACCCTTCCCTATGAACAGAGTAGATTGTTTGAAATAATGAAGACTTTTTCTTGTAGATTATTTAGATACTGACATGAACATTCACTCACAGGTTTTTTTAAATAGACAAAATATTGTTGAAGAATCATCCAATATGGGATCAATTTGCTTTTTAGGTACTAGTGTATAGACATGTGGGATTATGGATGTCTTTGGTATGGGTGTCTTTGTACCTATGTGCCAATTTCAATATATGTCTGTAGATGCATTTCTGCATATATATGCATTTAGATGGGGCAGCTTCACATCTCTGTTGTGTCTGCTGTGCATTGATTTCATTTGTATTTTATCCTTTGTGTAGGTTTTATTGACTGACACCAACACTCAATTTGTAGAGCAAACCATAGCTATAATGAAGAATTTACTAGATAATCATACCGAAGGCAGCTCTGAACATCTGGGGCAAGCTAGCATTGAAACAATGATGTTAAATTTGGTCAGGTAAGCATTCTACTGAAGTGTAGCAGAAACACACCAGTATTAATAGTTATTAATGAAGTTATTTGCTATCCTTTTATTTGTTGCACCCAAATTGGGGTGTGACTTGACAGTAAGGTAACCAAAAGTTATGTTTGTTCTCATATTAGTAAAATAAAAAACTTGCAGTTTTTATAGTTACATTTAATCATTTTACTTAGAGATGAAAACATTTATAAAACCTTCTCTTTTGTTTATATCTGATAATTTTTTGAATATTTCTGTGTCTAAATAGATATGTTCGTGTACTTGGGAATATGGTCCATGCAATTCAAATAAAAACGAAATTATGTCAATTAGTTGAGGTAATGATGGCAAGGAGAGATGACCTCTCATTTTGTCAAGAAATGAAATTTAGGTAAGTTCTTAAAAGAACAAAGTAAAGTCTTCTAAATCTTATTATGTTAATGAAGTACAGAAAAATAGGTACCTCGTTATCATGGGAAGTGGTGGGAGGAGAGGTGGAAAAGGAGCGTTTTACCTGTTTGCTTTCTCTTCATGTCTTTTCAAATTTCCCAAAGCTTTGTGCCTATGATAGCACTCCCTTTTTCTAAAATTATGATGTACTTGAACTAAAAATTTGATTCGGTTTCCAAACTGATAACCATAACTAAGGGCTGACGTAGAGGATCAGTATCCAAGTTGCCTGTGTTTATCTCCTTATGTTAGATTTGTGATAGCAATATCTTTTTTATAAAATTGTTGTGTTGCCTAGATGACTTGACACATTGTGTGCGCTATTTAAAAAGGTGTATGTGTGACTCTAAAAAAATTGCTATTCTCTTTTTCTCTGCTATTCTATAGGAATAAGATGGTCGAATACTTGACAGACTGGGTTATGGGAACATCAAACCAAGCTGCAGATGATGATGTAAAATGTCTAACAAGGTAAAAAAGAGAATAACCCTTAAGTATTAGCAGATTTATTTTGGCCATTAGTACTACTTCATTATAGCTATTAATGTATATTGAAATTGTTTTTCTGGATATCAAGCTTTTGCATTTGAATTAGGTAAAGATATTAATCTTTACTGTTTTTGTGAGAGTAAGTTTGAAAACTTAATGTCTATTTAGGAAGTATACAGTTATTGGAAAATAAAATATATAAAACCTTAGATTGTATTTTGTGATTATATAGATAAAAGTATTATTTGAAAAACTTAATTATTTTGAGTCATTCTAAAAAGTGATTGCTTAAGTTTGCTCTAATGATAAATATTTATTGCCATATATTAGAAAATAATTAAATGCCATGAACTACTCAATAACTATTTACATATATTTCTTTACCCAGGCTTAGTTTTGTAGTGCATGCTTCTGATTTAAGGTAGTCATTTTGCCGAGATTACTTTGAAGAAAGTTATTATCATTCTCTCTTCAGCTTGAAATGTTTTTGCATTTTGGGAGCTGCATATTAACTCAAATTATTTAGGTTGTCCTAATAATTTGTTTAATGAAATACATAGTCCTAAAGTTTGTGTCTTTTAGGAAGAAGGTTATTTGATGGGGAGATGGAGTTGAAGAACCTGAAATACTTATGGTCTTTAAATATTTTCTCTTCAGAGATTTGGACCAGGCAAGCATGGAAGCGGTAGTTTCACTCCTGGCTGGTCTCCCGCTGCAGCCTGAGGAAGGAGATGGTGTGGAATTAATGGAAGCCAAATCACAGTTATTTCTTAAGTAAATTTCAATCACCAAAAACAAAGTGAAAACCAGAGTCCCACACACAACAAAACAAAGTATAATCAAAGTTGTAAATAATTATATTTAGAAAATGGACATCACTGCTTTGGTGTTATGGCCATTAGCTGCTGTCTCATAAAATATAACATATGCATGAAGCAATATTCCTTATTATATGAGTGGGACAGGAAAAAACTGGTTTTTAAAGAAAGTAACTAATCAGTGAATTTTTTTGGCAATATATAACCCAGGTTGCATTAAGGCAGCATAATCCAGATCACCTGTTTCGACTACTAATTTTATATGTTGAATATTAAAAGTGATACATTTACCAGGAAACATTGCATCAATGTGATGTTTATGTTATGAAATATGTACTGGGCTTTGTCAGGATAAAATCATATTCAGCACAGCATACTTTGTAATGACCCATGCTGGCTGATTACCCCAAGACTGGAGAGAAGCAGATAAACATGGCCACTCATTTGATGCATGTATGATGGTTTCAGAATGTCTGATTAGCTTTCTGGTTGGTGTGGCCTTCACTGTGTAAGGGTCAGTCTTTTTATTTCTCAGGTATTTCACATTGTTTATGAACCTTTTGAATGACTGTAGTGAAGTTGAAGATGAAAATGCACAAACAGGTGGCAGGAAACGTGGCATGTCTCGGAGGCTGGCATCACTGAGGCACTGTACAGTCCTTGCAATGTCAAACTTACTCAATGCTAACGTGGACAGTGGCCTCATGCACTCCATAGGTGAGATAAAATGAGAGCTTCATATAGAAATTTAAAACTTAGAGATCGGCATGTGAGACCAGTAAAATTACTTCAGCAAGGCTGTGTTAGTAAATTTACATCTATCTGTTCATGTCAGGTTTAGGTTATCACAAAGATCTTCAGACAAGAGCCACATTTATGGAAGTTCTGACAAAAATCCTCCAGCAAGGCACAGAGTTTGACACACTTGCAGAAACGGTGTTGGCAGATCGGTTTGAGAGACTGGTGGAATTGGTCACGATGATGGGTGATCAGGGAGAACTCCCTATAGCTATGGCTCTGGCCAATGTGGTCCCTTGTTCTCAGTGGGTAAGTTCATTGAGTAAGTGGGAAAGAAGAGTGTCTGGCACATAGCAGATGGTTCAAAATTTATTCATTCAATATGTGTTTTATTGAATGAATTGCTAAAACTTTAGAGCTGGAAGAAACTTCAGGTATTATTTGACTGATTTTCAGCTGCAGGGAAGTGGTTGGAGCTTCTAGTCCCCAGTAATATTCTTACCTTAAGTATGAGGATCTTATTCTTCATACTTAAAGTAAAACTCAAACTTCTTACCTATCCCACTGAAAAATTCCATTTAAACACTGATCAGAAGATTAAAACCACTGATCTGGTCTGGTGCCCTCATATACTGAATGAGATACTTGCGGTTAAATCTCATGTTTAGTTGTTAGTAAGGCTATAGAACTAGAATTCAAGGCTTGTGCCTGTTGACAATCTTCAATTCATAACTCTTTTTTCTACAATGCATTGTTCAGTTTTTAAAATTTTAAGCACTCTACGTTTGAAATTAATATGTTTCTTGTTTTAAACATCGAAGATGTAATATGGCTCTTTGGCTCTTAATAAAAAATTTCCTAAAACCATGCCATTCTTAATAATAAATGCTAAAAATTTGGGAAGGGTTGTCCCTTTCTATGTTAAATAGCTAGTCAGTTTATATTATACCAAAAAATGATTTTATTTTAGTAAATTATAACTAATAAGATAATCTGTCATTACCTTTAGGTTTATTTATGCTTCAACACTGCAGGATCTTTTTTTCTCATACTTAAATTTCTAACTTGGGCCTATGAGGCTTTACCCAGTCTGGACCCTGCCTCATTTCTGACATCATCTTCTGCCATTTTCCTTCTTGTTCACCAAATTTAAACCACACTGGCCATCAGACATGTTAGGATTATTTCCACCCTAGAGCACCCTTACTGCTGCCACCTCTACCACCTGGAACTTTTCTTCCCTGACCTCACATGGCCAACTTCTTGTTCAGGTTTCAGTTCAGAAGTCACTTTCTTAGTGAGGTCTTTTCCGGCCATGCAATTAAAACCACACCCACATTCATTCTGTCACATTACCTTGTTATATTTTCTTAGCACCATTTATTCACTATGTGAAATAATCATCTTTTTTTGATATATCATCTTTATTCTCATTCTGTCAGAATGTGAGCTCTATGAGAGCAGAGAACTTGTCCCCTGGTTCTGTTTAAATTTCTTCCCAGAATATGAGGTTAAACAGTGATTTACTATCACATCATTTTTCTTGAGTATACCAAAAAAAATATCGTACTATGGGAAATCATGAGGGTATCATTTAGGTAACTAGATGAGAATTAGCCTCCCACCCCTGCTTTGTACATAAATCTTGCTAATCTCTTGGTTCTGAATGCACAGCCCCAGTCTTTGTCCTAACTTCCTGCAAGTTCTGTAGTCTTTACATTTTTGTTGTTTCTCTGCCCAGCACAGGTTCAGTGTTCACTGAGTTCCCCTGACCATATGAGAAAACAGTAGAGCTTTTGTGGTCACCAAAGCCTTATTCCTGCTCATTAATTTTCTGAGAAAAAGATCTGTGCATGTCAGAGTAGACTCTGCCATCATCTTCTATTTCTACTCTCTTTCATTTTGTCATTCAATTTAAGCCAAATATGGATTGTTTTTCTGTCTCCTGGCAAAGCTTAGGCATCTCTTATCTTTCACCAGTTAATCCTTAGAATTAACAGCTATCGTAAGGTATATAGAAATAGTCATCTATTATAGACATATGTACACAGATAAATCCCAGGGGAAAATTAATCAGTCACCATTTACCTTGATTCAGCACATGATTGTCAATTTTGGATTTGCCTCAGTCCTGCTTAAGAAAACATGAGATTGTTCATACAAACACAATTTGTTTTGTTCTCAGGATGAATTAGCTCGAGTTCTAGTGACTCTGTTTGATTCTCGGCATTTACTCTACCAACTGCTCTGGAACATGTTTTCTAAGGAAGTAGAATTGGCGGACTCCATGCAGACTCTTTTCCGAGGCAACAGCCTGGCTAGTAAAATAATGACCTTCTGTTTCAAGGTTTGTATTCATTCATCTATTTTTGTGCAGAGGTCTGTCAGGCAGTTTTATGTACAGCATGTACAGAGCAGAATGTCTTTAAAGATATTTGGATCAGGCATAATAAATTCTTACTCATGTATTTCTTTAGGTATATGGTGCTACCTACCTACAAAAACTCCTAGATCCTTTATTACGAATTGTGATCACTTCTTCTGATTGGCAGCATGTTAGCTTCGAAGTGGATCCTACCAGGTTTGTTGTCCTCTCATCTACAGTTGCTCTCCATTTTGTCACAACCACTACATTGGTAGGGTCTTGGTAGAGTCACTATATACAGTAGCTGAACCTTGACTTCACAGTTTCTCCTCTTGGTTCTTAAATTTAGTTTTTAATTATGAAAGTTACACACAAATACATTTTTCTTAAAAAAAATTACAAATATTAAAGGTGTCTGACTACCATCTCTAGAGATATAGTAATATTACTAGTTTGGTCTGTTCTGTCCTTTTTCAATGCATTGCATATATATGTAGTGTAGAAACTAATAGGAGTGCTTAATATAAATGGTAATATATTGTCTACATGGTTTTGCAACTTAATCTTTTTGACTTAACATTGTGTCTTAGATCTTTCTGTGTGTATATGTGTGTGTGTGTATGTGTATGTATCATTCTTTTTAACTGCTGCATAATATTTCATAGTTTGGCTCTATCACTATTTAGCCAGTACCATATTGATCCCATTGACATTTGCAGTAACTCCCTAATTATTGTCCCAGCATTTGTTTTTGTTTTTGTTTTTTTCATTTTCAGGTTATTTGCTGTAGGAATTATTCTGAAACCTAAATCTTTTTGTCACTTTACTTCTTAAACCATCACTTGTTCCATTGACTGCAAGATAAAGTACAGAGCTCTCTAGCTGTCTGACTAAAAATCCACTATCACTTTTTGTCATTCTTTCATGTGTTCTCTGTACGTTAGCTCCAATGAAATATGCATATGTTATATATTTTTAAGTGGCTTGACACATGGGGTTCTTTTAAGGTCAGAAATGCCTAGTAATTTTCATCTTCATTGCCCAAGTTCAAAACCAAACGGATAGAGGGAGAAGGGATGGAAGGAGAAGCATTCAGGAATCTGCTATCACCTTTATTTCTGACGAAAATAATTAGAGAATGTGGTTTTAGATCCTGTGGGCAGATAGGCTTGCTGACCCTTGACCTTGAATTACACTCATCGACCCCATTCCTTGCACAGGTGATAACTACAGACTTACCTCAAAGGGGCTAGCAAGCTTTTACCACACAAGTGGAGAGCAGACCAGAGTACATCTTTTACGCTGGCAAACATATCTAGAATGGAGAGGATGGCACCGAGATGAGCATGCTTGGCTGTTTTTCTTTCTTTTTTTTTCTGACTCACCCCTCCTCCTATAATGAGGACTGACTTAGAAAGGAAATAGACCAAAGGGTATTAACCATAGGTTAAAAACCACCATCTCTGCGAAGCTTTCTGCCTGTCATCAGGTGCCACCCATGTACACATACTATACATGCACAGAGAAATAATTTTTTCTTTGTTCTATACCATCATTGAAACTATTTCCTCTCTATACTGTTGACTCTTTTACATTGTGTACATCTTTATATCCTCTAAAGGATATAAACATGGTAACATGGTATTTAGCTTAGAGTGGACATTTTATAAATATTTGTTGAATGAGTGAATTTTAAATGTTTATGCTTACTTTTTCTAGGCACATCTCTTGTCTGTTTTTCATTGAGGACCTTAACATTATTTTTTTATCTTAAGTCCAGAGTTTCTTGATGGTTGCTCTTCCTAAATAATTTTTATTTAGTAACTTTTTATCCATTGATATTTTTTACACATCTTGTAACGAAGTATCAACTGTAAAATCTAATCAGAAACCTGGCACTAATTAGCAAGTTATTGTTAAAATAGTTAAATAGTTATAGTTTTAAAACTTAAAAGCAACATTCTTTTAACACTATCTTGTGTTTTGTTACCATTAGGCAATTTTACTTTCTAAAGGTTAAAGAATGACTTACTGCCTAAAAGAAATCTACTGTACCAAGTACTGTGGTACAGGTAAGAGAATTAGATGAAAAACTTATTATATTCAGGTTACTTAGAATCAAACTGAGGTCCACTCTGACATGTAAAGAGCTTGGAAGTGACAAACTGAAACCAATATCAGCAACTCTTAGCTCCATCAGAGAATTGAAGTCACAGGGCAGACCGTTACCACTTCAAAAGCGGGAAAGGCAAATACAGAGAATCCCTAAATTAGCAGAAGACTGCTTCTGGAGCCAGTAACTGGTAGGACACTTACAATATAAATGAGAAATTGCTGGAGGTTGAGTATGGATTAACTTGAGAATTAAAACCTTTGGGAACCCTATCTTAAGGGGATATCCATACTTCTTGAGTTTTACCTGTAGAAGTCCTACTAGGTTCTCATGGTGAAGAGGGGAGGAAACTCCCCTTGTGCTCTGGACAGGGAAAGAGGAAAATTAACCATTTTGAAATATGCCCATAGTATTCTTTTTTCCCTTACAAAAGCCTGCCCACAAGGGAAACTACTTTACCAGAGCCTGATCTGATGTGGAGGATGGGCATTTAGCCACCTTCAGCCCCCTTTAGCTTTCTTGTCTCACAGAAGGGGAGAAAAAATTGCTAAGAAACTCTGCTGAAGGTCACAGCCCAGGGCCCAGTAAAACAATACCTCACTACCACATCAGCAGGACTCCACTGAATTAATAGTGGATTATAGCTAAGAGAACCAAAACCAGGAGACTCTGCAAGAAGTTTCTAGTGAAAGCCAAGGACAACTGTGAAGACAAAAACAAGGACATGGGAGGAAATTGACATCTATAGCTACAGTAAACATTAAACACAACCTAAGTCCTAGCAAGTTAACTTAAACCTTACACCGAAGACCTGTTTATCTCAGTTCCTGCTATCCAGCACATCTTGGATCTGGCTTTCAACAACAAATTACAGAGAATGCTAAAAGGTAAAAATTAAAATTAAAAAAAAATCATGGTCTGAAGAGACAAAGCAAACATCAGAACCAGATTCAGATATGGCAGAGATTTTGGAATTAGAGACTAGGATTAATATGTTAAGAGCTCTAGTGGAAAAAAGTTGACAATTTGCAAGAATAGGTGGGTAATATAAACAGAGAGATGAAAACACTAAGAAAGAATCAAAAGGAAATGCTAGAAATCAAAAACATTCTAACAGAAAGGAAGAATGCCTTTGATGGGCTCATCAGTAGACTAGGTACAACTAAGGAAAGAGTCAGTAAATTTGAAGATAATGTCAATAGAAATTTCTCAGACCATAATGCAAAGAAGAAAAGAAAAACTAAGTAAATGAAAGTACATTTTATCAAGTTTGTGGGGGGTGGTGAAAGCAGTGCTAGGAGGGACATTTAGAGCATGAAATGCATACATGAGAAAAGAAAGATCTAAAAATCGATAAATTTTCACCTTAAAAAATTAGAGAAGAACAATGTAAACCTAAAGCAGGCAGAAGCAAAGAAAAATGAGATTGAAAATCAGTAAAATTGAAAATAGGACAAGAATAAAATTTTTTTTAAAGGCTGTTTCTTTGAAATTCTAACAAAGGGAAAAATTTTATATAAGTACTTAGAAATTATGTACAGAACTTCTTCAGAGATCAGAATTAATGGAAAAGCCAAAAAATTGTTATTGGCATGAGGGAGACAAGAGAGTACTGTGGTTAGAAAGTATTGTTTCAGAGGGACACCTGAAACTAACTGCAGCATACCTACTACAAGGTTGACGTATTAAGAAAAAGTTCCCACAAAGTAGACAACTCTCAAGGTTTCTAGGAATTTCTTCTGGCACTGTTAAATAAATTATTAATCTTTCATACTATGAAACTGGAGGTATGCTCTCCATATCTCTAAATTTGAATTACTATTGTGGCTTCTTAACTGATCTCCCCATTTAGTCCCCATAGTTAGACCATTCTCTTTTCATTTCTCCATATATTTCAAGTTCATTTTCTGCCTCTGGCTTCCCAGAAACCACCAGCCCTGTAAATTAATCATATCTGTTTCTGGTTTGTTATTTTGCCTTTATCCTTGAATTATTGTACTCATTACCTAGTGTCTGCATGACTTCCCCCTCTTTGAAGAGGTCAAAGGCAAAGTATTGTTGAATCCTCTGCACTTGGCACTATGATGGTACATAGCAGATGTGTGTAAATGTTTATTGAATTGAGTACTTGTTCTGCCTACTCCATCCTTTGAATTACCCTTACTTCTTTTTGCTTATGCAAATTCTGTCCCTCTTTTTGAACTCACCTGTCCCATGAAATCTTTCCTACCTTGTATCCACATTAATTTCTGAACTCTTAGTATATCCATATGCTACACCATGCAGTGAGCTGCACGGAATCTGAAATGATGACTTGAAATGTCCAAGTATTTATTATGTGATATGTAAATTAGTGTAGAAATCAATACTTGCTTATTAAGGTACTGTGCTAGTTTTTAAGGGGACAAAGATGAGTACTTACTTCCTTCAAGGTCTTTGTAATTTAGTAGAGGAGATAAGACACATAACAAGTAGTTACATAATGGATTTCTTAGGTGATAACGTTTTGAGAGTTCAGATTATGCCAGGTGAGGAGTTCTAGTAAAGCTCTGGATTTGAGAGCCATTGGGGTGAAATTTAAACCCCATAAAGTAGGCAGAATTATTATTCCTGTCTTCTTGATGACAAAAATTGAGGCCGAGACATAATCTTGACCAAGGCTATAATGATCAGTAGTGGTAGAGCTGATATTTAAACCTGGTAAGTCCACCCTCCAAATTTCTGCCTTTAGTCACAACAACAAGACTTTAGAGGTCATACTGAAGAATTAGCAGCCCCGATTGGACGTGGAGCGTACAGCAGGCAAAAGTGACATCAGAGGTCACCAGAGTGATGTGATTGAGGTAATGATAGTGCCATTGACCACATGGGGAGTGCAGGATAAGGTAGAAGAGTAGGAGGAAAAATCAGTTAATTTGGGGCAAACTGAGTTTTAGGTACTGATAGGAGGGACGCCTAACAGTTAAAAATAGTAGACTGGATGTGAAAGGCAGTTCAAAATAAGGGAAACATGCATGCCACAAAATACATGAAAACATTTCTGACTCTACCAGAAGTCATGGAACCAAAAGTTAAAAACATGAGATGCCCTTTTTTAGCTACTGGATTGACAAGACCAAAAAAAAAAATTAAAAATCATATACTAAATTTGTGAGACTATAAGAGCATAAGAATTTTTATACAGTTTTCAAAATTGCCTTTTTTGTAGCTGGTTTGTTTAAATCAGGATGCCAGTAAAGTTCAAACACTGTATTTGGCTGAATGTCTCTTAAGGGGTCTCTTGTATGGAGTGTTTTTGTTTGTGTTTAATTGATTTTACCCTTTTTTTTTTAGGTTAGAACAGTCAGAGAGCCTTGAGGAAAATCAGCGAAACCTCCTTCAGATGACTGAAAAGTTCTTCCATGCTATCATCAGTTCCTCTTCAGAATTCCCCCCTCAGCTTCGAAGTGTGTGCCACTGTTTATACCAGGTATGCTTAAGGTTAGAGATCACCTGTGTTAATCCAAAACTAAATTGAAATAATGTTTTACCAAAGAGGAACTTAGCTGTTGCTGGTGGATAGTTGATAATACTCAGTCAATTTGATGAGTAATACATTAAGAATTGTTGTTAGGATTGGCTTTGAAAAAAATTTAACTGTTGCTTAGGAAACAGTCTGAAATATTGTGAGGAGGTACTTTAAAAATAATAAATTTTTCTTACATTGAGAGCATGTTTATCATGCACCAAATCTATTGGATTTAATGAATGTAGTTGAAATAAGATATATTATGGAATTTGGGGGAGTTATCTTTTGCCTAAATTGCTCATAGGGTCTTTAACATATGAGGCAGGTCTACTCCTCACATTTTGCATCATGAAGTGCTTGATCTATAATTTTGTTTGTTTAAGATACATGTGTTTATGTCAGGTTTTCCTAGGACAAACTATTTTATATGGAATGCTACTTAAAAATATATTGTATTATCATTCAGGTCAAATTATTAGACTTTCTAACACTAGCACTGCAGACAATACTTCTGAGTTCAGATGTCCACAGTTATCTCCTACTTGTTGAGGGAATTCATATCTTACAGCTTCCACTGTATTTTTGAATTGCATATGCAGTTTCAGGAATGACTTATTCATTTCAAGGAGATTAATGCAAATCTACTTCACCTGTTTAAACTGTGATTCTGGAAGAAACAGTAGTGGATCTGGAGTTTAAGAATACAGGAAAAAAGAATTTATGTATGCATTTACCAAAACCCGTGCCTTTGTGTCTCTTTCTTTGCAGAGTCATCCCCAGCCATTTTTTTTTTTTAGCACAAGGCTTCATTTGCTTAGAGACATTAGCAGGATCAGTGAAATTACCATTTTTAAAAGCTTTATTTATATCAGACAAAACAAAGTTTAAGTTAAAAATAGTGAAAATAGACAAAGTCATTATATAATGACGAAAGGGTCAATACATCAAGAAGACTTAGTAATTATAAATATTTATGTGCCCAACATTGGAGCACCTAAATATGTAAAGTAAAAACTAGCAGAGCTAAAATGAGAAATAACAGTAACACAGTAATAGTTTGGTACTTTAATACCCCCTCTTAACGATGGATAAATAATCAAGAGAATCAATGAGGAACAAATTTGAATAATACCATATATACACCTAACAGACATATACAAAACATTCTATTTAACAGCAGCACAGTACACATTCTTCTCAAACACACAGAATATTTTCTAGGATAGACCATATGTTAGGCCACTAAACAAGTCTTAGGAATTTCAGGAAGATTGAAATAATACCATGTATCTCTTCTGACTATAATGACATGAAACTGGGAATCAATAACAAGAGGAAAACTGGAAAATTTACAAACACATGGAAATTAAACATCTCTGAACTGAATAACTAGCGGATCAAAGAAGAAATTAAAGGACAAATACAGTTTCTTGAGATAAACAAAAATGAAAACAGAGCATACCAGAACTTGTTGGATGCAGCAAAAGCAGTTCTAACAGGGAAATGTATAGCAGTAAACACTAACAATCAAGAAGGATCCCAAATAAACAACCTAAATCTATACCTTAAGAACTAGAAAAAGAACCGAGTCCAAAATTAGCAGAAGAAAGGAAATAATAAAGATTAGAGTAGAAATAAATGATATAGAGAACAAAAATAGAAAAGATTAACCAAACTAAGAGTTGGTTCTTTGTTAATGATAAACAAAATTTATATACCCTTAACTAGATTAACCAAGAAAAAAAAAGGACCCAAAACAACGAAATTTTAAATGAAAAAGAAGGCATTATAACTGATACCATGGAAATTCAAAGGACCAAAAGAAGCTACCATGAACATCTGTATGCCAACAAACTGCACAGACTAAAGGAAATGGAAAAATTCTTAGAGATATACCATCTACTAAGACTAAACCAGGAAGAAACAGAAAATCCAAATAGACAAATTACTAGTGAGGATATTGAATCAATAATCTAAATTTTCCCAGTGAGGAAATTCCCAGGACAAGATAGCTTCACTGGTGATTTTATCAAATATATAAAGAAGAATTAAAACTGATCCTTCTCAAATCTGTCCAAAAAATCGAAGAGGAGGGAATACTCCCAAATTCATTTTATGAAGACAGCATTATCCTGATGCACCAAAACCAGAAAAGGACACTAATAGAAAACGGCAGGCCAGTATCCCTGATGAATATACACATTCTCAATAAAATTCTAGCAAATTCAGCAGCACATTAAAAGGACCACTCACTATGATCTGGTGGGATGTATCCCTGGGATGTAAAGATGGTTCAACATACACAGATCAGTGTGATACATCACACTAATAGAATGAAAGAAAAGAATCGTATGATCATCTCAGTAGCTGCAGAAAAAGCATTAGGCGGAATTCAACGTGTATTTATGATAAAAACTCTTAACAAATTTGGCATAGAAGGAACATATCTCAACGTAATTAAGGTCATAAGGACAAGCCCATAGCTAACGTCATACTCAATGGTGAAAGGTTGAATGAAAGCTTTCCCTCAAATATCAGAAACAAGACAAAGAGTGCCCACCTTCATCACTCCTATTCAGAATATTACTAGTTGTAGCTGAAGCAATCAGGCAAGAAAAAGAAATAAACAGTATCAGAATTAAAAGGGAAGGAGTAAAATCATTTCTATTTGCAGATGTCATGGTTTTATATGTAGAAAATCCTGAAGACAATCGAGTCAGACCTAATCAATGAATTCAGTAAAGTTGTATATTAATTCAAAATTAATATACAAAAATTAATAGTATTTCTATATACTAATAATGAATTTTCTCTTTTTTTTTTTTAACGCCTACAGCACCTGGTCTTCCTAGGTGGTCTCCCATCCAGGCACTAACCAGGCCTGACCCTGCTTAGTTTCCGAGATCAGACGAGATCAGGCACATTCAGGGTGGCATGGCCGTAGTGAATTTTCTGAAAAAGAAAGAAATATATCTCATTTACAATAGTGTAAAAAAACCCAATAAAATAGTTAGGAATAAATTTAACAAAGAAGGTAAAAAATCTTCACTCTGAAAACTGTAAGACACTGATGAATGAAATCAAAGAAAACACAAATAAATGGGAGGTATCCAGTATTCCTAGTTTGGAAGAATTAATATTGTTAAAAAAAATCAATATGACTAAAAGGACAATGTTCCAAAGTGTAGTGGTTGGCATGTCTGCTTTACACGTAGCAGGTCCTGGGTTTGCACCCCAATGGAGCCACTGTCCATGGTCTACAGCCGTGCCACCTTGAACAAGCCCAGTATCTGATCTTGGAAGCTAAGCAGGGTCGGGCCTGGTTAGTACTTGGATGAGAGACCACCTAGGAAGACCAGTTGCTATAGGCATAGGTAATAATAATAAATGTTTTTAAAAAATATTGCCAAAAACCATCTACATATTCAGCGTAATTTATATCAAGATTTCAAGGGTATTTTTTTACAGAAATATAAAAGATACTCCTATAATTTAAATGGAACCATGGAAGACCCTGAATAGCTAAAGAAATCTTGAGAAAGAAGGACAAAGCGGGGAGCGTTGCACTTCCAGATTTCAAGCTATACAATAAAGTTGTGGTCATCCAAACAGTATGGTATTGGCATAAAAACAGACAAATAGATCAATGAAACAGAATCAAGAGCGAAAGTTAATCTCAGGCATATATCGTCAACTAATATTTGACAAGAGAGCCAAGAATAATCAGTGGAGAAAATACAGTTTTCAATAAATGGTACTGAGATAATTGACTATTCATGTGTAAAAAAATGAAACTAAACTGGACCCATACCACTCACAAAAATTAACTCAAAATGGATTAAAGACTTAAATGTATGACCTGAAACTGAAATTCTAGAAGAAAACATAGGAATAACTAATTAGATGGGTCTTGGTAATGATTGGATATGAACCTAAAGCACAAGCAGCAACATAAAAATAAGTGTGATTGCATCAAACTAAAACGTTTCTGCACAGCAAAAGAAACCATCAACAAAGTGAAAAGATGACCCATAAAATAGGAAAAATTATTTGCAAACTATATATCTGATAAAAGGTTAATATCCAAAATATATGAAAATCTCATACAACTCAATAACAAAAGAATAACCCAATTAAAAAATGGGCCAAGGACCTGCATAGGCATTTCTCCAGGAAGATAAATGAAATGCCAACAGGAATATGAAAGATGCTCAACGTCTCTCGTCTTTAGGGAAATGCAAATTAAAACCACAGTAAGATATTACCTCAGTCCTATTAGAATGGCCATCATCAAAAAGACAAGAGATAGCAAATGCTGGTGTGAATGTAGAGAAAGGGAAACCCTTTTGCCCTGTTGTTGAGATTATAAATTGGTGCAGCCATTATGGAAAACAATATGGAGGATCCTCAAAAATTACAAATATAACTACCATGTGATCCAGCAATTCCACTTATGGGAATATATCCAAAGGAAATGAAAATACTAAATCGAAAAATACGTGCACCCCCATATTCATAGCAGTATTATTTGCAGTAGCCAAGACATGGAAACAACCTAAGTGTCCATTAGTGGATGAATGGATAAATAAGTTGTGATATATATGTATATGTGTATATATATATATAGCTATGTGCAATAGAGTATTCAGAAATCCTACCTACCACTGTGACAACATGGATGGACCTTAAAGTCAGTATGCTAAGTAAGTCAGAGAAAGACAAATACTATGTGATCTCACTTATATGTGGAAACAAACTGATAAAGAGATCAGACTTTTGGTTACCAGAGGTGAACAGGAGGGGGAATTGGAGGAATGAGGTCAAAAGGAACAAACTTCCAGGTTTAAGATAAGTAATAGCAGTATAATGTACAACATGATATCTGTAGCTAATGCTGCTGTGTGATGTGTAGGAGAGTTGTTAAGAGAGTAAATTCTAGTGTTTTCATCACAAAGAGAAAATTTTTTTCCTTTTTTCTTTCTTTTCATAATGCTTATATGAGAAGATGGTTGTTATCTGAACCTAAATCAAGCCATCATGCTGTGTGCCTTACACTTATACAGTGATGTTTGTCAATTATTTCTCAGTAATACTGGGGTTGGGGGTGCAGAGATGTAATGTGTTTGTGGCAGGTTTTTCCAGAACAGAGTGATCTGTTTATTTTATGTAGAATGCTACTTATATATTTCATCACCATTCAGATCAAATTATTAGACTTTCTCACACTAGTACTGCAAGTAATGCTTCTCATTTTAGATGTCCATAGTCGTCCCTATTTGTTGAGGAAATTAGATCTGTGTTCTTTTATGGCTTCCACAGTGTTTTTGAATTGCATATGGAGTTTCAGGAATGATTTATTAATTCCAAGGGAGATTAATGCAAATTAATTTAGTTTGTTTAAACTGTGATTCTGGAAGAAACATTAGTGGGTCTTGAGTTTGGGACAGAGGTGAGTATAGGGGAAAGAATTTATGTAGTTACTAAAACCCATGCCTTTGTGTCTCTGTAGAGCCATCCCCAGCCATTTTTTTTTTTAGCACAGGGCTTCAGTTGCTTAGAGACATTAGCAAGATCAGTGAAATTTCCATTTTAAAAAGCTATTTCAGGCTGCTGTGTGTGAATTTTTCCCCCATTCCTATTTATAAAAATGTATCTGTGGTATCTATAAAAAAAAAAAAAGGCCTTTTCACCATATACATAGATGGTAAAGCATACTTAGCATTGAAACTCTCAATTTATCATGCCTTTTTCTTTTCAAAATAGCTCAAAGCAACTTAGAAGAGCCCCACATAATTTTTTCAGCTAGTTAAATCTGAAACTAGAGGGTGGTTTAATTATAACATGAAACTTTCTATAGTCAGTAATATCTTCTCTTAAGCTTGGGCATTATTCAGGTTTATCTTTAAATCTGATTCAGTAATTCTGTTTTAAAAACAAACAAGAAATGATGAGCACATAATAAAAATAGTCTGGGTCAACTTCTTGGTAGGCCTAGTAGTAATTCTTTCCCAGAGAGTAAATGGGTTTCAAAAGTGGCATTGGCTTTCACTGGTTAAAAGTGAATGAGTATTCCCAGCCAAGTACTAACCAAACCCGACCCGCTTAACTTCCAAAATAAGACGAGATTGTGCACATTTGGAAGGAAATTTAACTTTGGGTGATGAACACTCAATGCAGTAGACATGTAACGTATTATTGAATTGTATACTTGAAACCTATATAATTATATTAACCAGTGTTGCTCCAAGAAATTTAATTTAGAAAAAGGGGGCAAAAATGAATGGGTACTGACTCCCTGAGTACATAGTCTAGTAGAAATTCTTCATATAGTTGTCACCCTAAAAGAAAAAATGTTTTTTTGTATCATCAGCAAACTTAGAGTCCAGCTTGAGACCATGATTCTGATAAGGTGAAAGAAACAGGGCTTGACACTTAGTAAGTACTTAGGAAATATTTAATGAGGGAATAATTGAGAAAATAGGTTATAATTGGTATTGTATTCACTACATATTGTACTTTTTAAAGCACTCCATAATAAAAATCCTGTACTCTAAACAGACCTGATAATCATATTAAAATTTCACATAAAATTATTCTCTTAAAAGAACATTATTTAAATATTGTGTCGGTGCATTATTGTGAAGTATTGGGTAAACATATTGTTGGAATGTAGAGTATTATGGAGCAAAGGTATACTATGTTATTAATAAATAATATTTTTTTAATGTGACAAATTTTATATTTACTAGTTAAAAAATAAAGATAGGAAAAAAGCTCTGATCTCAAGATATTCTTTAATTGTATCTCCTTTCAGTGTAGTTTTACCCTTAGTCTGCTCTTTTATTTGTATTCATCTTTCTCTTCTGGCTTTTTCTTGCCCTTTGACTTTGGCAGTAACATAATGCTACCTTTGTACTTTTATATTCTGCTGGGAGGAATAGTAGTTGATTGTTCTGTTGTTGGCTTCCCCTTGCCCCGCCCCCTCTAGTAAACATGGCTCTTGCTCGGGACCTACTGGGGAAATTTTGAAAGTTAAGTGAAAATATTGCTAGCTAATAAATTTCTCTGAGCTTTAGCTCTTTTTCCTTAAGTGCATGTTTTTGACCATTAAGCCTTTTCCAAATCATGCTTAACCACATCTCTTAATTTATATGCCTCCTTCCTTAGTGGACTGGGTGAAGGTTACGCAAGGAGAGCCAGCCAACTGTGGACAGTGTAGATTTATAATTAAGACATTTTCTTGCGTATTTATTTCTGCCTTTCCTCCTGATCGTTTTAGAATAATGAGAAAGTAATTCCCAGAAGGGATATTCTAAGTCACATGGAGAGAATTCTAAGAGCTAAATATTATGATTCTAAATAAATATCATTATTTCCAGTAAATCCACTTCTTGAAACAGAAGTAGTTTACACAGATTTTTAAGACTATGAATGACAGTTATAGACCATAATTGAAAAAAAGTATATAAAATTGCATTTTTATGATATATCTGGTTATTAGTGCCTTTGTATATAAGGTGTGAACCAAAGCTCCCTGAGAAAAGAACTGTGTCTTTATATTTTACTGCCTTCTCCCAATGCCTAGAATGATATCTACCATGTAGGTGCACAGTAACTACTTGGATGGATAGATGAACAAAGTTCAAACTAACTTAAAGCCTAATTATTATGGATTATGGTGTTGAATGCATAGAATTCCTAGAATAAAATGCCATGTATAGTGGATTAAAGAATTCTAATTTGGTTTTAAAAATATTTTTTAAATAATTTTCGTTCCTAGTCTAGTTCAGTCAGGAGTCTTAATTTTAAAATGACTCTTCGGGTTAGAAGGAGCTCTCATAGATGAAACTAATATGTCTCTGTGGGATTTTTGGTGGTTGTGTGTGTGTGTGTGTGTGTGTGTGTGTGCAGGTTTTATTATTTTTGGAGACATTCTGATATAAATTGTCAAATATGTGAAAAAATTTTAAGCAGTCTTATAATTTTATTCTAATATTTTCTCTGCAGTTTCTTCACCGTAATATTGATTAATGCTTACTTCTAGTTGAGCTGATAACATTCTTCTCCCAAATGTTGCAGAGTTTTTAACCTCTTCTGATTAGAACTTTTTCAGGAAGTAGCCTGCAAACAGAAAAATATGTGAACATTTAAGAGTAATTGTTCTTAGAGATTCTGAATTCTGACTCTAAAGTGAAATTTTCTATTATGTTTAAGTATTTAATGCTTATTTTTAAATCAGTAGAATCTAAATTTAATGCCAGCTATTGAAAAAAGAACTTTAAGTCAATTGAAGGATACACAGAGAAGTATTTATATATCAAGAAAAAATTCATGTAGACGCATAGAAGTGTTTTCATAGTGTGATCTGCTTATAATCAAGATCTTATATAAAATTTATCAAAAGGTAGGAATTAACTGAAATGTAAATATTAAATATCCTCAAATCCAGTTGGGGAGAGCTTTTCTGTAATTTATAGCCAGAAATAGTAGATATGATTGTCTCAACATTTCTTGCTGTATATTTAGTGTTTTGGCTTAAAAATATATATATATTAAAAATTACAATCCAGAAATAAAATTCATCCCTCAAAATCCAGTTGATTTCTAATTTTTTGTTGATTCCATTTGTGTTACATTTGATCGTGTAATTTTATGTACAAGCCAACATTGTTTTTGTTGCTGTATGTAGTTGGTGCTGTGACTTGTTTGTGCTCATCTCTGTTCTGTAGGCAACTTGCCACTCCCTACTGAATAAAGCTACAGTAAAAGAAAAAAAGGAAAACAAAAAATCAGTAAGTTCGGAGAACTTTTTATTAGCTGTTTCTTTCAAAGCAAAACAAAAATCTTTTGCTGTTTGTTTAAGAACATCTTCACTTCAGCCTATTTGACCTTCACTGTAAAATCATTCTACTAATTCTGGCACAAAATAGCTTTCATTTCAATTAACCCTGGAATTAAGTTACATTGAAACATTCTCTGTGTTCCTTTGGTTTGATTTATCCCAAAGGCATTTTGGGGGCATTTGTCGCATTGGATATCTGTGGTCTAATTTATTATTGTTATTTTTTAAATTATAAATGAATGCAAAAGAAACTTAATTTCAAGGCCTGAGGAAATGCTGACTCTCTTCATTCTTGCTTCTTGTTTGCAGGTAATGTGAGTTGTTTCTTTCTAGAGGTGAAAGTTTTTTTTAATTGTTAGAAGTATATGAGGGAAAGTATCACTTTCTAAATTTACCTCAAAGTTGCTAAATTGTATTTTTTACTCCTTATGTTTTTATCTAGGCCATCCCAGCCAGAACTTAGATGTTTCTGCTTATTATAAAAATCCTAATGGTAAAATCACTTTAATTTAGAGAAATCATTATTGAACTATTGAGACTGAGAACATACTACTTTTGAAATAAAGGAAAACTCAGTGAGTCCATATTTGTAGAGAAAGGCCTCATTTTACAAACATGAAATGAGTATACCCTCTGCTTCTATGAACTTGCCTCAATATAAAAAAAAAAAATTATAATTGGTAGTCAAGATTATTTTCTTCCCGTGAGTGGAATTTGTCTAAAATATTATATGCATCCATTTTAAATTTGCCATTGTCAGTATGACTTATCCTTATCAGGCTGAGTACTGTGTTTATATAATCTAAATGATTTTGGAGAAAGACGTAAAGAAAACCTTTAGGAGACATATAGGTAGTTTAAAAAGGTGTAATATAGCATATAGAATACATTTGGTTTCATCTTTCATTCCTTGTCTAAGCTTTACATAGAATAAATTTGTTTTAAATTCAGAACCAAATTAAAATTTAGAGACATACATATCCATTTAAGATTTACTTTTTTTGTTGAGCAAATTTGATCAACTGTGAGTAAGTGAATTGGATTGGATGCTCATCTTGCTTAATAAAAATCTTTCTTTCTAATGCTTCAGCCTTCTAATTCTCAGCACATGTGGGTTTAACATAATATACACCATCACTGTTCAAATTAATTTACTGTTTCTAACACTCTTGTTCAGTGTTTTACTAATGCCATTGTATAGTGTATCATATAAATTAAAATTCAGGCTTTCTGTGTTTCTCTAGAGCATGTTTTCTAGCCTTCCTAACGTTGCTTTATTAACTAAGATTTTGTCTAAAATTGTGCCTTGAAAATGTTTTTTCTAGTAGTGTTATTTTCAGATTTTTTTTTTTAAGTTTCTGGGTAACACTGAGTTTTGGAATGTATTTCTCAGCACAGGTGATGTGAGGTCCTCATGGAAACAAAGGGAATCTAATTGGTAATTTGAGGTATTTTAGAACATGTTTCAAAGTATGAAGACAGTATAGGCATTATTAATTTAAAATGTCAGTTTATGGAGTCGTTGGCTTAACAATCTACTGATTTTTTTCTTTTAAAATTAAGCTAACTTTCTTTTAGAGTATGTATGTATCATGGATTGGAATATAAAACATAGAGAAAGTTCTGGCTTCTGGCATATAGCTGTGTAGTCATATAGATAATTCTGTTTATTATACTTAAATATATAGCAAACAATTAGATCTCCTTTGAGAAGTTAATTGTCTAACTCAGATAATTAAGCATGTATGAGTAGTGCTCCTCTTGCTAATGTACACTTTGTGACTGCATTTATTTGTAACATGTTTACTAAGGGGAGTAAAGGGGGACATTTGATTGGGTAACTGGTTTTAGCATACAGACTGGCCCAACTTTGACTTTTATGCAGAATGTCTTTTGGAGTTTTACAGATTAAAAAAAAAAAAACCACTGGAGTGTGTTTATATTATGAAGTAAAATTCCATTGGTATTAATTAGTGGTGAAATGAAAAGTATTTATTGATATTGATTACACTTTATCAAGTTTTAGTTCTCAAATATAGTGGTATTATCATCAGTGAGGTACATAATTAGATGATACATGAAACAATGTGTGTTCTCGAGGTGTGGATACTGTGAGTTTTGATAAGAATTATTTTTGAAGTTGTGGAAGATGATGAAGTTGTACTATTCATAAGTTTTATAGTATTTGTTTAGGAAATAATTAACTCAGATTTTCATTAAATTATGAGACTGAGTAGTAATAGCATAAATCAGGTATAAATGTGAGTCATACTTTTAAAACATTTTTGTCCTAAAGAAAACCAGTAAATAGCTATTTTCAAAATTATTTTTAAAAGCGTTTCATGTGCATATAAGTTATTGATTTTTATAACACTTTTATAGCAGGTTAGTATTTTATAAATTAACTGGTTTTTTTGGAAACCCAACTCTGGCTTTTAGCTTTTTTAAAAAATCATTTCAGGATTTTAATAGATTAAAATGAATATATGCTAACTTTTTAAAACAACCTATTTGAAGTTAAATATAAAGCAGTTTTTAATATGCTTTCTTCTTGCTAATTATTTAAAGGCTTTAAAATTTTGTGGATTTGTTGATATGTCCCTTCTGTTTTAAGATTAAAATTTGGGAGTTCTAAAAAGAACCCTCAGTAGCAATGGTGGTCTATGAACATTATGAAACTGTATAAAGAATTTTGTGTGTGTGTATGTATATGTTCATTTTTATGTTCTTACTCTCCCAGACATTGTGTTAGAGTAGTAAAAGCACTTGCAGTTTCTTCTATTTCTAAAACTATATTTCAGCTAAAAATAACTCTAAAAAATTATTTAGGTTTTAAAGCCATTCTACTAAGGCTGCTATATATAGCTGCTTTCACCAGTTTCCCCTTATTTAAGTGTGAGGTTGTTCTTCATGCAGTGGCACTCAAAGGACTAATAATAACACAGAGGAAGCTTTTTGAGCTACATAGCTTAAATGAAGGTGAGAATATTTAGTTATAACTCTTCTGTTATCACCTCTTATAAATTTTTTCTTTGACTTAAAAAATTATTCTCTAAAGTCTTATTTTTACTAATTCCCTGTCAGATGTCATAGAAATGTATTTTGAGATTTTAGGCTATGAATAAGTACACACACATGAAGGGAATCGAATGAAATGAAATCATCCTTATTCTTTCCAGAATTAATCTGGATTCAGTGAGCTATGTAAATTCATGACAAGTATTACTTTATTGAGGCATTGTGAAGACAACTAGAGTTATGTGATTTCTGCACATAAATTGCGTTTTCTCATTTTCCCAGTATCCTTTGAAGTGCAGGTTTATCCCTGGAATCTTAGAATACTGAGTGGAGTGCTATGGCTTTGCCGTTAGAGTTACCACTGCTTTAAGCAGCAGTTAGCCACCCTAAGCAAGAAAAGTTACAGGGATTAAAATATTACAAAAATGTTCCTTAAAAATAAATATACGTGTTATCTATAAAAATGTAAATTTCAGAGTAGTATTTTCATATGTTAAAACAAGAGGCACTTGGGAAGAGATAGGAGCTTGAGCCAGTTTCATAACACTTTCTCCAATCCAATCTATTACTTTACCTGCAAAATAGAATGTTTTAAAGAGAAAAAGAGAAAATAAACCCATTTTAAACATTGGGCTCACATTGTTTTTCACTGTGGGCAGCCATTTCTTGCATTTTTAACTTTTTATATATATAATTTGACAGAATTATAAATTAAGGTACATAAAGGGGTTTCCTCTTCTGCTGGTGGGATCCTTTTTTTCTTTTAGGTCCCAAGAATTCCATTTTTTTCCACGGTTTAAATAATAGGTAGATCTTTATATTATAAAGCATTCTGATGAAGAAAAGGAACTGTCAGTAACGTTACTTGTAAGTAAGTTTTTTCTCTCGATAGGAATCTAAGAAAACTAAGTTTTGTTTTGTATATGGCAACCATTTTGCTCAAGAAATTAAGTTGTACCTGATAAACAACAAAACGTAAGTATGTACTATTAGGTATTAGATTTAAAGGGTGCGATATTGAAAACACCTTCTTGGTCTTATGAGTTGACCGTACTCTGATGTCTGTTAAATTTAGTAAAATATGATGATCTTTGTGTGAAAACTTGGTCTGTTTTTGTTACTCATCAAACATGCAGTATGAAATAATGATACAATTAAGATCTTTTTTCAGGTCTACACAACTCATCTGTGAGATTTTTCTTTTTTTTTTCTTTTTCTTTTTTTTTTTAGATACCTACATTATGTTTTAAAATAACTGAGGTCAAGAATTGAGTATACACTTTATTTACTGAGTAGGAAAAAATAGTAATGTGTTGTTCACGAAGATTGGTCTTTGATTCAGAGTTTTTGTGCAAAGTTTAACCATCAAGCTTTTTTCTTCCCATTTTCTTGTTTTAATTAAAACCGTAAATTCAGTTCTTAACTCCTTGTTTTTTAGGTGGTTAGCCAACGTTTCCCTCAGAACAGCATCGGTGCAGTAGGAAGTGCCATGTTCCTCAGATTTATCAATCCTGCCATTGTCTCACCTTACGAAGCAGGGATTTTAGATAAAAAGCCACCACCTAGAATCGAAAGGGGCTTGAAGTTAATGTCAAAGGTGAAGAGTTATTTTGATAATCTAACTTTTAAATTCAACTAAATCTTCAGTTTTTCTTATTCATTATACTTTCTCTTAAATTTATTTTTAATATGCCTTATAGTTTTCACTTACATGCTTTTGTTTTTTTATTTGTATTACAAAGGAATTCATTGGACTTATAAATGATGGGCCTTATTATTCTGAAAAAATATTAGCAAATGTCTTCAGAAAAGAATTTTCTGTGTAATCATTTGGGAATTCTGAAATGAAAACCAAAATCTATGCTGTATGATTTTTTTTGTTTAAAAAGAAATTAAATTTCAACATGTGGACATGGTTCCATAGTGTAGCAGTTAGCATGTTTGCTTTACACGCAAAGGTTCTGGGTTTGCATCCCATTGGAGCCATGGTCCATGGTCTGCGTCCATGCCACCCTGAACAAGCCTGATGTCCGTTCTCAGAAGCTAAGCAGGATCAGGCCTGGTTAGTACTTGCATGGGAGACCACCTAGAGATACCAGGTGCTATAAGCATAAATAACAAAATTTAAAATTTCAATTATATTTTTTATATGTGAAAATATGTGTATATATATAATAATTACATTAAATTTGGATAGGAATAGAAACAATATCTAGTATTTTATAGAATGAGGAATAATTGATTTTAACCACCAGTAGAAATTATATCGATGAGAAAATTTTTTTTAAAGAATATACAAATGTGTTGATTTCATACAATAAATAATTTGATTCTTTATAATTTGTTATATGTTTAGATACTTCAGAGTATAGCCAATCATGTTCTCTTCACAAAAGAAGAGCATATGCGACCTTTTAATGATTTTGTGAAAAGCAACTTTGATGCAGCACGAAGGTAAGCAACCCGTGGCTCTGTTTGAATCAAATATTTTCATTTTCACTTAAGTTCATATACTTAGTATACATGAAGCTCCTGTGTAGGTGTTTTCTTTTCCCTCTCTAGGTCAAGAACATAATTAATCTTATTTTATTTTACGGTAAAGACAGTGATGAAGTAATCCTTATTTATTTTTTGGTAGTGATTACATTATTTGCAAACCAGGTGGGATTTTTGACATATTGCTAAAATAAAGGATTTGAAGTTGCTAAAATATGGAGGAAAAGAAGGAAATGGTTTGTTTCGTATAAACTGAACTCAAAATGGTACAGATAATGCATAATAACATATAATCACAATTTTTTATGTTAGAATATTTTTGATACTTCAACTTGGAAGTATGTCTACTAAAATGTTACCCTTTAAACCAAATAATGCAGATGCATAAGATTTTGTTCATGAGTAACTTGAATTTTTTGATTTTGGAAAACTTGAGATCTGTTAGGTTTTCATAACTAACTAGTTGCTTTTTTTAAAAATCTCTCTGAATGTTTATTTGTAAACTGAGGATTATACAGTATTTTCCTGTCTGAGTTGATTTTAGAGACATGAAAGATAATTTATGAAAAAGTACTTTATAATATAAATTAATGTCCAGAATTCTACTTTTCATGCAGAGTAGATCTATTTGATCTAACTCATAGTCAAACTAAATTGGACAGCTCTCTTCTCCAGTTTTCATTATGATATTATTAATTTCTTTGTAACTGGAGTTTAAAAGGTATAAGCCATATGCACTGCAAGCTATATTGGAAAGAAGGTGAATGTGAGCACAGGATTCATATTCTAGCAGATTGACTGATTATCCATAGAAAGTTAAGAGAATAAAGGTTCTGATCGTGGCTCTCACCTAACAGGTGATATAACTTTTGTCTTGTCTGGGCCTCATTTCCTTATCTGTAAAGAACAGCCTTCTCTCCAGAGCCTCATTTATCTAAATTTTGTTGTCTGACTTCAGAGCCTACTCTGAAGCTGAAGCCAGGTATTAGAAATGGAAGACCAACTTTGTCTTTGTCTCTTCTGATTTCATTTAATGACAGTCACATGTGTGAATAAGCCCTGCGTATTTGTAATCTGTTATTTCACAAAGTTACTTTATATAAATTTAACTCAAACATATATATATGAGTGTATCTGGTTTGAAAATTCTAATGATTTTGCATTTTTTAAAGATTTTTCCTTGACATAGCTTCTGATTGTCCTACAAGTGATGCAGTAAATCATAGTCTTTCCTTCATCAGTGATGGCAATGTGCTTGCTTTACATCGTCTACTCTGGAACAATCAAGAGAAAATTGGCCAGTATCTTTCTAGCAACAGGTAAGAGTACCCAGTCATGGGCATATTGAAAACTCTCAGTTTCAATTTATATTAAGTAAATTATTGGTTATCAATGATGCCTTTTACTTTGCATCTTCTTAGAATTAGAATTATGGTTTGGAAAAATAAATGCAGAAATGTAGACTCTTTTTAAACATATGTAGGCAAAAGGTAAATCATATTAAATGATCAAAAAATTTAGGTGCTACTTTTTTTTTTTAATATTAAGTAAGAAATCACAAATTAGCTGTTTGGCTTTTTTGCTTTGTAGACTATCAAACATAGTACTCAACTAGACATAGAGAAGTTTAAATTTACTAGAAGATCAGAGGAGTACTACATCTGAATCTGAAGAGCAGCTAATTCTTAGGAATTTAATAATTAAAACATTGCCAGTGTTTTAATTTTATAATAATTCCATTTGTGATACTCTTAAGTTCATGCAAATAAAGCTTTATATAGAAAATACTCAATAATTGAAAATCATCTCTTTGAGGATTGTTTCATTAGCTGTTTTTAGTTCGTCTTTTGTAGCCCAAATCATTTACTGTCCTTTCTAGTTATGTTATGTTTGTAAAGGGCTCAAATTCCTGGGTATGAGGAGTTCTCTTACAAAGATAAAGTGAGTCCTAGATTATTTTTAATTGCCAATAAAAATGGTTTGCTCATTCATGGGAAAGGTAGAAGACCATATAACTAAGACTAACTAATAACTAATTAGATGGGAGTTTTAGAGAGAGAGCATTTTAATCCTTTATGAATTGTTAATGGATTGAAGTAGACCTCAGCATGACTGATGTGTGTCTTAAAATAGAAGGATGAAGATGATTTATCTGTGTGACATTAAAATAAACTGTGTAATGTTAAAATGTATTCATTTTTGTTATAATTTACATACATATTCATGTCAATTAATGCTAGAAAGGGTTTTTGGGGGAGGTGGTTAGAAAATACATTTTAAACACAAAAAATATAGACCACAATATAACAGAGATCCATCTAGCTTTAACTTTATTTATTTTACTATATTCAGATCTCTACAACATTTTATTTCTTGGGGAAAAAAAGATACTTTCTCTATGTGCCTGAAAAAATAAGGAAATTATAAGAATACATAACATACTTTTGTGTTTCAAAATTTCACAGAAATGACATATTCAGTGTAGTCTTCTTAAACGATATGTTTTTATTTAACTTATGTTAGCATTTCATCGAATGACTATCACAATTTATTTTTGCATTTCCTAATTGATGGATACTTAGGATTGTTTCCTGTTTTTTGCTATTTTAGTAGTGATATAAATATTCTTCATACTGTCTCTTTGCATATTACCTAAATGTGTAATTGCCAAGTTCTGTAATTGCAGCCTCAACTTTGCTCGATACTGACTCATTGCTTTTCAAAGTATACACACTAATTTGCACTTTGACCAGCACTATGTGAGAGTACCTCTTTATCCACATCTGCACCAAAGTTGACCTTAGCAAACCATGATTTTTGCCAACTTGATGTTTGTGAAATAGTATCTTGTTATTCTTATATAGTTTTAAATGTTTGCTATTGGAAATCCATATTTACCCTGGTTAAGCAGAAGTATGATACTAGAGACAATATGTCCAACTCCTAAATAATGGTTTCTCAGAATGGATTCTCTTCATTATGAGAAAAATGGATCAGAAGGTTATTTTTACTTACTGATTGCCTGTTTAATGGTAATGAGTTAAGAATATTAGGGGGAAAAAGATTTTTATGTAAATTTTGTGGTTTGGGGGTGGTCATATTTTAAGAGATGTCTCAATGATACTTTGTAACCCCTAAAATCTATTTGGTGCTATTCACAAGTCAGTTGGAACCCCTCTCTGACATACAAAGAAGTGCAGCAAATGACAATCTAAAGAAATGTGTACCGCTAAATGTGAACTGCTCCCTTTTTCTAAGTAGTTTGCTATATTTAGGGATCACAAAGCTGTTGGAAGACGACCTTTTGATAAAATGGCAACACTTCTTGCATACCTGGGCCCTCCAGAGCACAAACCTGTGGCAGATACACACTGGTCCAGCCTTAACCTTACCAGTTCAAAGTTTGAAGAATTTATGACTAGGTAATGTACCAACCTGGTTGCTTTCTTTTTGGTTGAGGTGCAAGGTTTACTGCTGGGCCATTTGTTAGATATGCTTGTATTTTTGATAGTATTATCAAGAAAGATGTATCTAATAACCACATTGCCATGTTTTGGGATTTAGCTTTTCTCTTACCCTATAGTTGAAATATGGTTTGTTTCATAGTTGATTTTCTTTTTTAAAAAATAATAGTATCTTATTGTTAAGTATTTTGTAACGTTGCTCTGAGGTGCTTTTTCATCAATACTTATCAGCGAGAGTGGATAAGATTATTGTCATAAAGAAATGTAGCTCAAAATAAATAACTAATAATTAATTAGATGTGCCCAAGATTCCATATCTAATTTATAAGTTCTTTGATTTTTAAGTGCTGAACTCCTTATACCACACTATAACATTTTTCAGAACCCTCCTAAAAGTAAATGGTATTTAGATTGCAGCTCAGAAAATGTAGTATATTTAAATATTCTATAAAAATCCTGAGGACATTTGTTTTGAATCTCATTTAGAGGGAGTTTCAGAGCTAAAAAACCCTTGTCAGACATTCACCTCTATTATGTTACAGTGAGGGTAGTGCTGAATCCTTTAGTCTTTGAAGTACTTTTTATAGTATTTTACACTTAGTAAATGCTTCATAGTGACTATGGATTAAGAGTTTTGTTCATAACTACTTTTCTTTTTCAAAAAGTGAAAATAGCTTTATAATTTTCTGAACTATAAAAATAAAAACTTAAATTATTCAAAACATAGCTGTCTAAAGAAGAAAGTAAAATATTGTTATTCTACCTCTTAGATATAATTCAGTGAACATTTTGTAGATATTCTTCCAGTAATTTATCTATGTACATGTGTACCTATTTCCCTTATCAAATTATATCTAGGTTGTTTCCATTAATATAATGCAAATGCCAACCTGGTACCAGCAACTGAGATAATACAACTTCTCCTCGCCCCTGTTCCCCTAGACACAAGACATGTAGAAGTACTGGGTTAAAAAATATATATTTTAAAAATAAAATACTTTTAAAATACATAGCTGGAAGATAATTTCTGAGCAAATTAACTAGCATACAGTCAGTATAGAGAGATAAAGAAATGGAAAATGTGAAAGAGATTAACATGCAGATGATTGAGAAGGTCTAGCATGTCTAGTAGGTATTTTAAAAATAGAGCTTAGAGTAAATTGTGAAGAGGTAATATTTGAAGACACAGCAGATGAGAATTTTTCAGGGTTGATAAATAACAAATCTTCAGGTTAAAGATGCACACAGAGTGTTGAGTAATAATATAAAAATTAAACCATACTTTTTCAGAAATAAATTTAAATACATATGGGAATTTAATAGATGATAAAAGTGGTATTCAGAATCAGGGAGATTAGGATAGACTTTTAATAATTGGTGCTGGCACAACTGAATAACCATCTGAAAAAGTTACTTAGAAGCATTAATGAGAATAAACTCCATGAAGTAGAAAATATGGGCAAAGGAAAGTCTTTCTTACTCATTTAAAATCAATAAACCATAAAACAAAAAGTTGATAAACTGAACTCTTCAAAAATGAAGACAAAAAAAATTCTGTCTAGGAAAAAAGTACTGTGATTAAAAACAATTCTGTGATTAATATCCTCTCCAGTAGTTCTCTTAGGATCATCCTGAGAACCACACTGTGTGGTTCAGAGTAACACCTTAAAATTTTTGGTACATGTTGCCAAATTGTCCTTCAGGCAGCATCTTGGTTTTAAGTATTTTGTCATTTTGCATATTTTATTGTTGGTTCAATTGTAGATTTTTGTAAATACTCGATAGACAATATAAAGCCTATGAGTTAATCTGTTCTTTTTTCTTTCAGGCATCAAGTACATGAAAAAGAAGAATTCAAGGCTTTGAAAACGTTAAGTATTTTCTACCAAGCTGGGACTTCCAAAGCTGGGAATCCTATATTTTATTATGTTGCACGGAGGTAAGATCTACTATGTTTTAGTTTTCTCTTAACAGAATTTTTAAAATAATAGCAAATGTAGAGAGACAGCAAGTTTGGTTTTTCCCATTTGACTAGTGAAATTAAAAACAAGTTTACCTGGGAGAATATAGCTGAGTAAAAAGCCCTTCTGTCCCAAAATGATGCTGTTATATTAGAAATTGCTTTTCATACTACCTATTTCATATTGACTTCTATTTCCTACATCATATTTTTAATACTATCTACAGTGGATTAATTAGCAAGAGTAAAAAATCGCAAAGAATCTTTTGTTTTTAGGTATATTCTGATTAAATAATACCCACAACATGATAATCAGGAACTTGTTTTTAAAGCAGAAACAAAACTGTAAGAGTCTGTTTCTGAGTACTTTTCATAATATTCTGTATAAGACAGCATGAGGGTTATTTAACGAATAATTCAGAGAAGCTGTGGGAAATTTCTATAAAGATGGCGTAGGTGACAGCCTAGAAAATTGATTGTGTTTGTCTATGCTGTCTTTGATTAAGGCTAGTTCTTGGAAAGCCTTTTTGTTAATGCTGTGAGCTCCTCCTTAACAATAGGTATGATGTTTGCATTGCTTTCCCTACTGCTGTTTTTTCTTTCTTGTCTCATTCTGCCTTCCTTTTGAGAACTCATCTGTAACATTTGGTCAGTGATACCTCTTCCCATTTATTGTGCCATAAACTCATGGTAATATAACCTTAGAGACAATGTGATATAGTAGACCACAGGCTTTGGAATCTCAAGGACTGTTTAGTCTTAGTTCTGCTATTCACTAGCTATAGGAATTAATCTTTTTTTTTTTTTAATTAAATCTATTGGGATGAAATTGGTTAACAAAATCACGTAGGTTTCAAGTATACAATTCAATAATGCTTATATATGTATTGTATATTCACCCAAAGTTAAATTTCCTTCTGTCACCATATATTTGACCCCTCTGCCCCTATCTATCTTCCCGCTCCTGGAATTAATCTTTCTGAGTTTCTGAATTTAACATAAATTGAAGAATTATATCAGTAGGCTTAATGACTGGGGTGGGAAAGACTTGGCAGTGTATAGGAATGGAGGTTGAGAAATAGTGGGAAAGAAGTGAAGAAAGGAAGGTAAAAGGTGGGAAATTCCTTTAATCAGATGATCCAGATAGCATTAAGACTAAATTCTAAGAACTGGGTTATACAGTATCAAGAAAGTATAGAATTTTGCATTTATTCTTAGTCCTCTGCTTTAACAACCCCAAGTACACAGACATCTCTTCACCTTCCTATTGAAGTCTTCTCTCCAACTTTGATCTCAGTTGCTATTTCTAAATTGCCTAAGATAATTTTAATTTTTTTTGCAATTGAGATGAACCATGTTTGTATTCCAACCCTAACCTTTAATACAAACAGTATATTTCAACTTTCCCTATTTTGTTTAATTAAAAGTGAAACAGTGGTGAGAGAGACATGTGTCCTCCTCCTCCCTTAAATTCTTGTTAGTTTATAACTAGCAAAGATTTCTGGAAAACCTCAAAGCAGAGTGTTTCTTTTTTTAGGACAGAACCTGTAAGATTATGTTCCTTATCTGAGGCGATCTAGAAAAGCCAGGGTAAAGTAGAATGGGCCTGATGCAGATACCTTCTGTGGATTAAATCACTGCAATTTCCAGGAAACCTATATAATATGGTGACTTCAGAGTGCTGAGAATTCCCAGCTTTACTGCTCATTAGCTGCATAATCTTAGACAAGTTAATTTTTCTGAATCTTTCTTGTTAAAAAAAAAAGAGGGGGAGATGCTTTTAAAAACTATGTTGATCTACCTCTCCCATGAAGAATTTTGTGACCTGCAAAATTCTGTACAGAGTATCTTTGAGGGTTTTTGTTTCTCAGTATTACTGCCAATTTCAGATTTTTAATCCTTTCATTTTCTTAAACTAACTAGAGCCCTTACTGGCCTCCATTTTCACCTGCTATGAAGCCTTAGCTCAGGGCAGATGAGCACACAGCGCAGAGCAGAGAGAGGCCCTGTCTCTCTACTGTACAAGTCCAGAAGAATATAGTGAGGACCTTGTCTCTATACAGCTGACTTTGTCCAAGAGCACTTGGGTTTGACTTCTTTCGATATCTTGTTTCTGGGCCTTAAACTACTGTGAATTAGTTAAAGTATTTTGAGCTGTGGATTCCAATCTTGTTACAGATAGTCCACAGACATTTCAAACTTAAAATATCCAAAACGTAATTCAGTGTATATTTAAATCAACTTCACACAATAATTTTTCTCAGTAGCACTGCCATCCTTCCCATTCTAGAAACCCAAATCATATAAAATTCTTTCCTCTTTCTTTTATCTTCCTCATTATCAGTTACCAAATTTTAATTTAAGCAGTGAGATCTTGGCAAGTTGTTTTAGTTAGGTCTTTTATTGCAAAGAAGTCATTCTTATTTTCTCAAGAAGGTAGGCCTCGGGAAATACATGATTAAAGCAGATCCTGCCCAGTTGTGGACAGAGGTAGCTGGCTGTCAGTTCTAGAACTAACTTATGCTCTTTGACTCTCTCTTGGCTTTATGTTCAACTCTACATCATGATTTTTTTTTTTCTTTTAGTATCCTTTCTGCTTTAGCCCCAGCTGGTAATTCTTCATTACTTCAATATTACACACTTCAAATTCCAGAAAGAGAATATGGTTCAGCTTAAAAATATCTCCATTTGGCAAAACCTTTAATGCTAGGTGCTGGCCAGCCAGTAGATTTCTGGCTGCCTCTTAAGTCAAGCATATGCTCTTAGTACTATTCCTTCATCAGAGGCTGTCCTTACGTGTGTGTTTTAATTTTGTTTTTTTTTTTTAAATTGGATTTTAATGGTTTAATATTACTTTTAGGTACCTTGTAAATGTCTTTTGAAATCATTTTTCCCCACTGCCATCAATGAGACTCTTATATTAGCTCTTATCTGTACTAACGCAGTATTGTACTCATACAGCCTAATCCCCAAATAACTACTTCCAGGTCATCTTGACATTGCTTCTGGAGGCAGTTTCCAGTACAAATCTAATCTTGTCTCTGAATGTGTTAAATAGAACCATTGACTCCCCATATAAAGTCGGATTCTGTAATTAGGCATGCAAGTGGCTCCATAATTTTGACCTAATTTAGTTTTGAGTTTTGAATCTTTTCCTGCTATTCCCTCCCACATACTTATGTTCTTATAGTCGATAAAATGCCATAAATACAAGGGCAGTGGTTACAGCGTTGTTTATAGTGGCCAAAAACAAAAAAAAAAAAACAATGTAACTTCATTTCAAAAGGGGAGTTCTTACATAAATGTTTATAAGTCTGTATTATGAAATAATATGCTGTATGTTGAAATTTATTTTGCTTGTTACAAGTTACAGAAACAAAATTCAAACCTGTGTAAATCAAAAGGAATATCACTTGGCACATATACCTAAGAAAATGAGTTGGACAGGCTTCTTGCATGACTACATGCAGAGCTTTTGAACAGTGTCATCAGGACATCTGTTTTCTCTGTCTCTTGACTCTGCTTTCTTTGGGTTGATTTTATCCTGAGCAGCTCTTCCTAAGCTGTGACCAGCTATGGTTTGTGTTCTCCCAGCTTAACAACCACAGTGGAAGAAATTCTTTCCTAGTAGTTACAGCAAAGGCATGAATCTTATTAGCTTGGCTTAAGTCATGTGCCAGTTTCTGAGACAATCACTATGGCAAGGAAGGTAGAATTTGATGGTTGTCTAGGCCTGAAGCTGGAGCTCAATAGCGAAGCCAGCCCTACTCAAATTTCATGAACTTAAAGGAGGGTTATAGGGACAGGATTTCCCAGAGGAAAATTGGATTGCGATGCCAGAATGAGGAAAAATGGGTTCTGAGCAGGCAAAAGTAACAAAGTCCTCTGATGCAGCTTTTAAAAGACCCAGAGGATGATTCTGACACTTATCATACAAGAAACAAAGTATTATGAGGGTAGGGGATGCACATGCATATAATATATATGTTATTATATTGTGAAAATATATGATTAAGCTATTCACAGTGGTTATCTTGGGAGTAAGATTGGTGGAGGTAGAGGACCAATTATAATATTTCTGATATCTCTGTACTGTTTTCATTGTTTCCAAGAGCACATGTTATTTTTGTAATTAATGTTAATTTTTAATTAAAAATATAAAACCTAAAAGTTATAATGCCAAGCTTTCTGCTTAGGAATATGAATACGTGGCAACTGCTTTTTGGGAGATGGTAGTAGTAATAATAGCTAACATTTACTGAGTGTTTTCTGTGCATCAGACAAACTGTGCATTTTATATAATTTTTCATTGAACCCTCACAATAACCTTCTGAGGTATTATTAGTAATAATGATTGACATGTGTCTAAACTGAAATTTAGGGATGTTGTTAGTGATTCCCAAACCTTGTTGTCGAATGACCTGAAGAATTCAAAGAAACATATCCCTGGCCCTATGCTGGTCTGCCAAATTAAACTCTGAGGGGTAGAGACTAATCTGCATATTTAACAGGCACTTCAAGTGATTCATTTACAGTCAATTTATTACCAAAGTTTGTTTGGGAGCCCCACTGGATCGCATATTTAACTCATGGTAGCATAACTAGTAAAGAATCAGAATTGGGTTTCAAATCTTAATAACTGCCTTATTAACATGGTTATTATCACTGTGAAAATGTTATACTATGTTTTTGAGTTAAATTAACCTTTGTAGACCAGCCTGAAAATCACCAGCAGTTATGAGATATAATTTTATAGGGAAGAGTTCTGAATTCCAGGCATCTGATTTACAAGTGATTCTTTGAAACACAAGACAAAAGTTTACTCGAAGTAAGATGATCTTTTCGTTGGAGCAGCTGTATTATTCATGAGAAAGGTTAGCAGAATAGGCACCTTTTTTTTTACTATAACAACATGTGACTATTACACATTCATGAAATATGGTGACACAAATATATGTGTGTTGTTATATAGAGCACTGGAGTTTCTGCTCATTAGATTAGCACTGTTTTGTTTTTAAAGAAAATAAAATACAAAAGCAACACGCATTACTCCTCCCCACCGATCCCCTATTCCTCTCTCTCTCACATACACAAAGGCATACTTTGGTTAAACATCACCAACATAATTTCCTTTTTTACACCTTTAATGTAAAAATTTCATTTTCAATTCAATTTTGCAAACATTGGTATTTTGCTTTTTTTTTTAGCATTTATAAGGAAGGAAACCATATTAAGGTAATAATTAGGCTTACACAATCAAAATTTGCAAACAACCAAATTAAGCTAGGATAATGATAATTTCCTAAGAAGTAAGTTGAAATTTCATTTTCCTAGTGTGCTTGTTGTCATTCAGCAGATGTTAAAGAACTGAAATAGGAATGTAAACAGTTCAAGTTCACTTCAGCCTGAGTGCACACAAGACCGCAAAAATATAATGTGGAAAAGAAAGTGATTGTTGTCCATTGGATTCAGTGTAGTGCCATCACATTTCATAGTCATTGTATTCATGGTCATGGCTATCTTTGAGGTCATTGCTGTTTACAGGGTTATCTTGGGATTTGAGATTGTCTTAGAATTTGGGTTCATCTTAGAATTCAGTGTTGTTTAGAGATTTGGAGTCGTCTTGGAATTTGGAGTGGTCTGTAAATTCAGATTCACCTTGGGATGCGAGGCTGTCATAAACTTGTGGTCACGAATGTTAGAGTTGTTCCCGAAGTATTATCAACAGACAGAAAGAACAGGCTGATGATCGTAGCTTGAGCATCATTTTCCTGCTTCAAAATAATTATAGATATTTAATCTAACACTGGATCACAAACAAATCTCAGAACTAGTTTTTTTTAAAGAGAAAAATGAAGGAACCTTCTTCCCAGCTCGGGAGAAACACCAACCTTTTATTTAAGAAATTTCATAATTTTTAAGATAGAAGGAAATTTAGAAGTAATCAAAATCAACCTCTTCATTTTACAGATGGGCTCAGATGAAGAGCGTAATTTGCCTGAGAATGCATATCTAAAAATGACAAGAACTAGAACTTGAGTCCAAGTCTTAGTCTAGTGTTTTTAATTATTTTATTTTATTTGAATCAAGAGTTTATTAAAGGAAATTATATATACAAGGCATGTTTTGGGCATCAACAAGACAACATGAGCCTCCTTCGTGCATTGCCTTTTGGCAGGCACTAAGGAATTATATAGAACAGGGCAAGATGGGATGGGAATACTGGGGCATGACTCACCCCAGATGAGGGGAAATGCCTTATCATATTTGTCCAGGACAGGGCAACAACCTGTTGTAGGAACCAGGACAGGGAGTAGTAAATCAGACAGTCCCTGAGGAGATTTACTATAGGAAACAATCTCTATTCTGGCTTGGAACTAGCTGGATCTAGCTCCAGGGTCTGGCAGCAGTCACATCATGGAAGAGAGTCTTCACCATATCAGAGATGCTGCTTCTTCCTTTTTTTTCTTAAATTTTATTATTAGTTTCAAGTATACAATACATTGGTTAGACATTTATATAGTTTATGATATGATCACCATGATTGCGTTTTCTCTCCTCTGGCTCTACACCTAGCCATTACATTATCGCCAATGCTGTGTTCCCCATCCCCATGACCATCTATCAACTATTAATTTGTACTTCTAAATTCTTCACCCCTTTCTCACAGCCCTCCAGTGTTTTATTAGATGGGGAATGTGAAGACATAGTATACACATATACCATTTCAAAAATTAAAGGGTAATTTTCTTTTATCCTGTATTCAAACCTAAGGGCTTTCGCATATTTGAGATAATGTAGCTAGTTCATGTTGAACATGGTTAACTATTCCTTTTAAAAAAAATAATAAGTTAAGGCTCAAAATTTAATTTTAGAAATCTAAGATATACTAAAAGTTACATTTAATTCTAATATGTAATTGAGAAAATTTCAATTTAACATTTGGTATTTTTTTCTTTGAAGATTAAGAATTCATGCTTTCTCCAGTGTCCCATAGGGAATCTTAATTTTTCTCATTTTGTGCTATTTAAATATATAGTGAAAAAGTCACATTTTCTAAACTTGACCTGCCATTTGCTCTTTGAAAATATCCTACTGAGTATTTTCTAAACAACTGATGTAAACAGATGAACTTTGGCAGAGATCAAGGAATTCAAGTAAAGTCTTTCTAAAATTTACTTGCTTATTTAAAGAAGCCAGTGAATGCCACTTTGTTATTTCTCTTATCTGTATACATTAGTAAATTTCTTCACTGAATTGACTAACTAGAGGAATATACTATTTTGCCTGCTGTGATTATCATGAGTTAAAATCAAGTTAGTATAGTAGAGATAGATGTCTATATTTTTTTTCTAAAGTATCTTATATACATGTTAATAAGGTAGTTTCTGGCCATGGTTATCTTTAAGTATTAAAAAGAATTCAGGAATATAGTATTCCAGGAGTTTAATTGCTAATAAAGTAACCCATTAGAAAGGTTAAACTTTATTAAATAAGATTTAGCAAGCACTGGTTCTAAAACTAAATAAGAAAAGGATTACATATGAAAGTGATATTTTCCTACTATGTTTATAAAATTTTTTTAATGCATTAAATCACTAACATTAAAGCACTTTAAATTCTTTAAAGGAATTTTGTCTTTTGAGCACTCCTTTTCTTTGATAACTAGCATACAGGGAAGTTGGGTTATATTGTACTAATGTTTTTATCACATTTGCTAGCACTCTTTAAAAATTTCATGCTCTTAACAATGGTGTTGACAAAGAAGGAAATTGCTACATAAATGGCAGAAGTACAAGTCAGTACATGTTCACCATTTGTTTTACTTTGCTTTGGAGTTTTTCTCCTGAATGAATAGAACCAGTGCTTGCTAAATCTTATTTATTTGATACATGCATAGGACCTCACTTAACTAGAGAAGAGTGTGATCAGACCTAAGAAGTAAACATAAAAAACCTCTTAGCAACCGGAGTAGATACTATAAATCAGAATTCTAAGATAATGCAGATAACTATTGATGCTTCAAACACCTCAGCCTCAACTTATTTAAAATTCAGCATTTTCCCCTTTCTTTCTTCTACCTAGATATATTCTGCTCATAATCTCTTTCTCAGTTAATTGTATCATTACCTAGCCAAATGGCTCTGCAACCTTGAATTTCTCATTATCTTCTTTTTCTTACTGATTTTAAGCTACCCAGGCCTCTTGATGATAATGAAATAAAATTTAAAATCCTGAACTCTCCAGCACTCAGATGCTCCCAAACAAACAAAAATCATTTGCCATCATCCAGACCTTTCAGTATCTCCCACCTTTGTACTTTGTGCAGTCTCCCCCACCCACCCAAAGTACTTCTTCCTCCTTCACAATTCTGTTCTTTCTTCAAGGTCTAACTCTAATGCTAGCATCTTTGATGTGAGCCTTCCCTAATTCCATTCTTCTGATCAGCCATTTTAGGACTTCATGTTCTAGAGCACTTAACAGAGTCTGTTTTTACTATAGATGTATCATAATTTTTTTCCTACCATATTCTGTCTTTCTTGTGGTCAGGCACTATCTCTTATTTTTATAATCCCTCTACCTGCTAGCACAGTGAGTACTTGTACAAGACAGTACACAATAAACATTGAAATTAATTGAAATATCTTTGTTTCTTCATGTCTGAGGGTTGATATCATTAATAATGTCTAAAATAATAAGAGACATTTGTTTTTTTGCAGTTTTCTCTACATCATAAGCATAAATTTGCAAGTCACAAGCCTGAGTTTAAGTTCCATCTCTACTTCTGTCGATTGTTTTGAGAGGATTTCTTCCTTTCTATAATGTAGATCATAATGTACATTTGTAATCTATTACTTATAATTCTGAAATCCAAAATTTTCTGAAAACAGTTTTGTTAAAAAAAATTTTGGCACCAAAACTTACTTGGTGGAAACACCTAACCTACCTTGGTGTGAGGCTTTCATTATTTTTGTTGTTACCATCTGTATTTGTTCCATTTATTGTGGATGTTAATATGTCACTGCAGAAATGTTAGTGAGGTTGATTCTGAGGTGCTGTCTCAAATTCCACTGGAATGTTCTGTAACACACAACAAGGCTAAGACTTATATTTGAGTTTCTTCTGTTCTTCTGGGCACATCACCATACCACTCCTAACATCCTTATAGATAGGTGGTGCCATGTGGCTGAGATCTGGTCAGTATAATGTAGGTTTCACTTTCAGGCCGGTGTTTAACTTCTCAACAGTCTTCCATTCTTGCTCTTTTCTGTCAGTACCTACTAGAAACAGAGGGCTCAGTAGGGGGTACCCTAGAAGGTGGTAGAACTACTAGATGGCATGATATAAGAGAGAAATTAACTTTTATTATCTTAGGCAGTGATATTTTGGGATTGTTTATGACAGAAGTTAGTCTGTGCTGACTAATCCAACTATGTGCTGGATAACTTGCCTTTGCCTCTCCAAATCCACTCTCTCTTCTCCTCCCTGCTCTGTACTCTGAGAGGCTCCCTTGTGTGGATGATATCATTGGGCATCTTTCCTCACTGGCTTCCAGTCGGCCCATAGGGAACTCAAGCAGGAGGTTGGAGGGAAGAAAGAGAGTAAGGTCAGGTATGTATTCTCGTGGCTTCCTTTCTGAGGTTCACTGTGAGATGCTGGTAGTTTTGAAGATAGTTTTTGTGCAGCCACGATCTCTGTGTCTGGTTTTGGTAGCTGCCCCCTGCCCTCATTTCTTCAGGTCTAGTGTCTCGCTATCTTGTAGTTTCCCTAAACCTTTCCCTCTACTTTATGTATAATCTCTAATATCCCAATTTGAGTGGCTACGTATTTCCTGCTGGAAATTTAGCTACTACAAACAGTATGTACACTGTATCATCTTCTAAACAATTCTGAATTCAGAAATATATTTTGCCCCAAGAGTTTCAGATAAGGAAGTGTGGATCTGTGTCAAGGTCATGTTTAACATGAATGCTAATTATATTTGTATGACATTCAGTAGAGTACCCAACACATGATAAGTATTTGATAAATAATAACCATGATTAGTTTAAGAATAGCAACTATGTTGTTAATTTTCTACCTAGGAAATCTAAATTTCTCATCTTTAGAGCTGGAGCTTTGGAACTGGTGAGCAATTGTAAGAACGTATTTCTCTTTACATACTTACATTGCCTTTAATTGAGCTACTGGTTTGGTTTTTTTTTTTTAAGGTGTTTCTAAAACTGTCTACTTACCTTCATATGTTGATTCTTTCAAAACTCTTTAATGAAGTAGAGAAAAGTGATCTTATTTATAAAATCATCTGAATGCTCATAAATTTCATATAGCAATTTCTTGAGAATTTCAAGTTGCAGTACCTGGAAACAGGTCCAATTTTCCCTTCCCTAACTTTTCTCTTTGGTCTTTGGTTTTTGTCTTGTGAAGAAGACACTCGAATCTTTTCTTCAGGGGCAGTTACACAAACACTGTTGGCAATGGAAGCACTTACTGCTTTTTAGAAAACCCTCTGTAAGTACTGTGCTAGGTCTGCGCTCATTTTACCTGTGCCTTATATCTCTTAAACTTTGAAATTTATGTATTTGGTTAGTTCCGAAAGCAGTTCAGGTTTTTAGGATTAAAATTCTTACCATGCTACTAGTGGTTTACCTGTATGTAAAAGTAGAACATTTAAAAACAATTCAGCAGTATGTAGCAGCATGTGGTTTTTTAGTGTGAATAATTACTTTTCAATAAACTATAGTTGACCCTTGAACAACTCAAGGTTAGGGAACACTGACATGCTGTGCAGTCAAAAAGTTGAATATAACTTTGACTTTCCAAAAACTTAACTACAGTTGTCCCTTGGTTCCTGTGGGGGATGAGTTCCAGGACCCCACATGGATACCAAAATTTGGGAATACTCAAGCCTCTTATATATAATGGTGTAAAACACTGTATTCAGTGAACCCTCTGCCATCTGTGGACTCCCAACCGCAGATTGAAAATACTGTTTTTTACCCGTGGTTGGTTAAATCCGAAGATGCAAACCATGGATATAAAGGGCTGACTGTATATTTATTGAAAAAAGTCTGCATATGAATGTACTTACTCAGTTCAAACTCATGTCATTCAAGGGACAGATAAGTTGTATTTAGAAGCTTCCTGAGAAAGTAGATATGTGTCTGTGTAGAAACAGGTCATTGTTATGTTAGACTTAAATGTGAGTACTTTCTAGAATTGTACATAAGGACTTTTCTACAATAAAATATCAACCTCTTTATTTTAGAAATTTAATATAGGAAAAGGAACACATTTCCTCTTAGTTGGAAAATACATGTTCCGAGGGCAAATGTCTATCTTTAAGCAAGTCTTCCTAATGGTATAATACTGTGCGTCTGTAATCTAATTAAATTTGACTTGTCATTTACTCTTTTTATTATCAATGAAAAAAAGTGATTTAATTTTAAAGAGACTCTCTTTGCTGTTTTCATCTCTTGGATAACAGTATCTCCATCAACTTTGAATTTTAAATAGAAGCCTTGGCATCAATCTTTACTTCCATCTACTATTAACCACATACATCTGATTAGTCATTATGTCTTGGTGATTCTGCTTCCAAAATTTTTTATACTTTATCCTAGTATTACAGACTCTACTTGTAGCTTCAGCAATTGTCTAAGCTGAGGTTAGCAAACTTTTTTGCAAATGATCACATAGTAAATATTTTAGGCTTACAAGCCATATAAAGTTTTCTTTCTCTCTCTCTCTCTCTCTCTCTCTCCCTCTTTTTTTTAACCACTCTTTTAAAATGTGAGAATCATTTTTAACTTTCAGGCCATACAAAACAGACCACACAGAGCATGCAGGCAGGATATCGCCAGTGGACCGTAGTTTGTTGATCTCTGGCCTAGGCTATTGCAACAGCTTCCTAATTGGATCCTCACCGGTATTTTGCCCCATCCCCACAGTTTTCCGTATTATTGCCAGAATGATCTCTCTAAAATATGACCATGTGACTTCCAAATAAAACCTTTATGTGCTCCTGTTTGCTAAGTTTTCATACTTAAGGCATTCTTATACTACCTTTTGGACTTTTGCCATTTCTTCATAACAGCTATACTGTTATTTCCTCAATATTTTATTAACTTTTTTCTTAAAGGAAAATTTATACTGTAAATAGAAAATCAGTACTGATTGCCATAACTAGAAAACCAGTGAACAAAAGATAATAGTAAAAAGAAATAGAGAATTATTAAATGCCTATTTCATATACCACTCCATCATATAGGTACCAACCACACTTGAAAAAATCACTAGCTTATAAGATAAAGGCCTTATCTTATAAGGCTTATATTCCTTAGCATCTTATGAGTCTCTTTGTAATCTTTTATACTGTTCACATTAGTCACAAGATTGCTGAATTAAAGCAGATTGAAAGTCATTTTTGTAAGAGACTAGATGTGGGCCTTGTTCCGGAAATCTGATGACGCAATGTAAGCCTCATATGCTTTCTGGGCTGTTCTCAGGAAAGTTGTGTTCATAATACATTGCTGAGGATATTCATAGGGCAGTTGTCAAGAAGACTTTAGGAGCTGGCAAAGCCGCAAATTCTGCCCAGAAAGTTCAGAATGCCAAATGAGCATTCTGTACATTACCTTCACTGTGGTAGTTGAAAAACTTCTAAAACCATTTGTCTCAGTCGGTCGTTTAAGTTTAATAATAATAGAAGGCTAGTTATCACAGTGTGTAGTAACATTTTAGAAGGATGCTCCAAACTTTATATTATATGCCTCACCTTTGCTTCAGCAACTGACCATCTCACCATTGCCCTGCTCTGCCATGCCCTGGTATTGTGGCATGCCTCTGTGCTTTTGCATAGGCTTATCATCAACTTTGGGTGCCTTTCCTTTAACCTCCTGCTTTTGATTCAAGGCCCATCTTAGTAATCTGAATGACTGCTCTAGGCAGATTGAGGAAAAAACACCTCTTTTTGCAATACAGTCCATACATTATAAAATTCGTCCTTTAAAGTGTACTATTTAGTGGTTTTTAGTATATTCACAGAGTTGTGCAGTTATCACTATCTAATTTTAAACATTTCATCACCTCAAAAACAAACCCCATATGCGTTATCATTCATTCACCATTCTTCCTCCCCCAGTTCCTGGCAACCACTAATCTACTTACGGTCTCTGTGGATTTGCCTCTTCTGGACATTTCTTATTAATGGAGTCATACAATATGTGCTCTTTTGTGACCAGCTTCTTGTACTTTACATAATAGTTTCAAGGTTCATGGATGTTTTAGCACCAGTACTTTATTTCTTTTCATAACTAAATAATATTCCATTGTATGGCTATACTACATTTTGTTTATCCATTCATCTGCTAATGGATATTATTTCCCTTTTTGGTTTTTATGCATAATGCAGCTATGAACATTCATGTACAAGTTTTTGTGTGAATAAGTTTATTTGCTTAGTTATGTATCTTAGCAGAATTGCTGAGTCGTATGGTAACTTGATGTTTAATCTTCTGCGGAACTGCCAAACTTTTCCAAAGCAGCTTTATCTTTTTACATTCCCACTAGCAGTGTATTAGAGTTCTGATTTCTCCACATCCCTACCCAACAACTGCTCTCATCTGTCTTTTTAGACAAATTTTGATAAATACCTCTTTATTAAACCATTACAAGTCTTATTACTATTTGACAGTGAACATGTCGGAATATCTTTTTCTTTTTTTAAATCGAGTTATAATTGACATATAATGTTTTATTGGATTAAGTGTACAGCATAATGATTTGATATTTGTATATGTTGAAGAATGATCACAATAAGTCTAGGTAACATCCACCACCACACAGTTATAAATTTTTTTTCCCATGATGAGAACTTTAAAGATTTACCATCTTAGCAACTTTCAGATATACAATACAGTGTAGTTAACTGTAGTCATCACACTATTACATCCCAAAGACTTATTTATTTTATAATGAGACATTCATACCTTTTGACCACCTTTGTCCACCTCCACCACCCCCCATCACCACCACCACTACACTCTGGTAACTGCCAATCTGTTTTCTTTCTCTATGAGTTCTATTTTTTGGCTTTTGGAGTTTTTTAGATTCCACATATAAGTGAGGTCATACAGTATTTCTCTTTGTTTGATTTATTTCACTTAGCATAATGCCCTCAAAGTCCATCCATGTTGTTGCAAATGGCAAGACTTTCTTCTTTTTATGGCTGAAGAATATTCTGTTGCAGTTGTGTACCACATTTTCTTCATCCATTCATCCACTGATGAACACTTAGTTTGCTTCCATGTCTTGGCTGTTAAAGTAATGCTGCAGTGAACATGGGGGTTCACAGAATATAATTTGTCTTTTCACCTGTTGGACTTTCAGCTCCTAGATTTTAAGATGTCTTCATGTGGATACACAGAGAATCGTAGAGTATGTGACATTTCATAGAATACTTATTAAGTAAACCGAGCTTTTGTTTTATATATGTAATCATTTTGTGATAGTGTTAAAACTAATCACCACTTTTAATTATAGACACACATAACTAGTTGGAAGGAAGAGTTGATTTAATAAGAGTTATTAGAATTGGATTCTGAATTGGGTCAAAAAATTTCTTGAATGGTTTTATTTTCTGTGATGCTTAGTTTATAGGAGTTTAGTGGCCTTGTGTGTGAGTGAAACAATGATTTGGGTTACTCATCAAAGATGATATAGTGATTGATACATACTGAAAAATCTGGTGGTTATGCCTTCACATGTACTGCAGTAAAAGACAGTAAGTGGCTGCAGTCCTATCTGTTACTATGGATAAACAGTTTTTTTGAATCAGCTGTGGTTCACTGCTTTCAGTATAAGTATATAATCCTTGAAAAGAAATAATCCTGAGATATACTTATGAGGTTTGATTATATAAAACAACATAGAAAAATTCTAAAACAAGCATTTAAGAATAAATGCATCCAAGTGAATATTGTTCCCTTCTGAAGAGTCACTGTTAGAGGTGATGTACCTACTTCAAATTCTGCTGCCTTTGAGCACAACATTATAGGGAAATAAGTTTTCAGAAGTACTGTCCAATGAAGCATCTTCTTTTTAAGCATGGTAGGAAAATTTTTATACTTGAAGTTTTTTGACAAGGCAAAATGTTGAGTTTAATAATACTATTTTTTGTTCAAAATGAGTTTTTTTCTTGAGTGAGTTATTAGCTGGCCCTTAGTAATATTTGAAAGGAAGGGCCCCAAATATGTTTTCAGTGATGACATCCTCATTGGAATAAGAGTCTAATGACTCAAACATGACTGCTTTGAAGAAAAATACAGAAACTTAGACGTATCGTGGTGTGACATTTATGTTTAAGGTTAAAATCCGTTTATAGGCAACTCATAGTTAATATATAAATATGCTTTACTGGTTTCAGGTAACTTCTTGATTTTTTGGTTAATTTTAACATGTTTTAAAGATACTTTAGCTTTTATAGTATGTCTCTAAATTCATTCATATTTAATGTCCTGCAGTGTTTGTTGTTGTTGTTGTTTTTTTAACTTAATGTCAGGATAAGAGACCTAATACTTCATCCATGTATACTTTGTTAAAGCAAGGAAAATTTTATAGCATCATTGTAGAAAAGCCATACCATGTGGAAATATTAGAGCCTTTAAATAGATGAAATAATTTTTAAACATTTATTTGCTTTCTTTAATTATTTGTCATTGATGTGAGGAAATATGGCAGAGTTGCTGATGTTTAAGTAATAGAACTGGTAAATGGATGTGGCAGTTGGCCAGTTAACTCTATACTATGCAGTATCTCAGATGCAACAGTGGTTGCTGAGGCTTTGGTTGGCAAACAAGGGCCTTCCTGGTGGTTATTGTGGTGTGTGGCATCCTTGTTTTCCCTTAGCAATGTTTTTTTAATTTCTCGATGAAAAACCATTAAATCTTACTTTATTTTCTGTTGAGGCAAGCATTTGACATGCATTTGAACTCTGCCTTCCAGAGTGTTCAGTTTGTTTGAACTGTGACTATGGGCAACAAAATAACAAAGCGAAAAACAACATTTCCTGATATTGAGTATTTTGTCAGATTTAATTGATATTTGGACTCAAGATACCCATGTGAAATATTCAGATACCTGATTTTTTTGCTGATAAATCATATTTCTCATGGGATGAATAACAAACCCTAAACTATAACTAAAGTATAACTAAAGAGGGCAGGTGCATGGAGATACTGTACCACTATGGGTTCAGTCATTTCCATTTCCAGTCATGTTAATTATCTAAGAATCTCTTATACAGGGATGGGCAGTCATCTTTAACCCATTTCACATTTAGGAAAAAAAGTGCTGCTCACTGCCAGCATTAATTTAATTTTGCATAAACATGCTCTTTGAGACTGAAGCAAATCTGACTGTTTTCAATGTGAAAATAAAATATGAAAACTGTTCTTGGAGTTATTTCTAAACAGAACTTGTCTTAATCCTAATGTAACAGATATCTGTTCATAAATCTGATTCATCAGATGAATCTTTGGCTAACAACTGTTTGAGAATGATGTTAACATCATATATGGGAATGCTCTGTTTTCTAGGATTTGACATTTTAAGTGATCTAGAATTACTATATTTTGTAATGGAAATACCACTACTAAAACTAGAATGCTATAAATAGAATGATGTGATTTATTTCCAAAGACTATCGATATACTAGAGCAGAGGGATAATAATAATAAAAGCGAGATATTTCGTGACAAAGTTAGAACTGTAATCTGCGAGTTATCTCCGGGTAAGCGCTGCAGCAGCAAGCACCGCTAGCGAGTATTCTTGAGGCAAACAGAAAATGGGTTACAATATTTATTTAGCATCTACAAAGTGCTTTAATATACATAATTTAATGTATTCTTTAAAATACCAATATAGAATACATGTTCTTAATACATGTATATTTTTGCCAGAGGACACCTCTAATCACTTGCACGAGATAACACAGGTTATAGGTAACAAAACCTCATTTCATGATCTATTTAACCTCAGTGTACTTTAAATATACTTAGAATTATTTTGATCAGAAAAAAACTATACAGTTTTGCTGTGTTTATTATGTGTTTGTGTATGTTTAATTTCTGTGCTTTGATCTCATCAGTAATTTCCAACAAGTTCAGACTACCAATCAGGCCACAATTTATGGAAAAGATAAATGGATATATATATAAAGAGAGAGTGCGCACGTGCGAGTGTCCTAACTGGTTCCTAAACATGCTAAACAGAGTTGGGGCTGTGAAACAAAACTGGCATTTCTTAAAAGTTGAGTTTCTTAAAAATCTCACTTTGTACCACAGTTTTTCAAAGTGTGAAGCAAACCGATCTGTTTAACACGTTATTAACACCTTGATGGCTGGCATTTGTTTCTGTTTCCCTGACTGATTTCTGTTGAGCAGTCTACTTGCACTAAATTATTCACAGGTATCAGAATTAACCGTTCTCTGGAATTGTTCCAAAGGTAACTCCCCACTGCCCACAACTAATTTCTTATTAAAAAATAGCAGCCTACCCAAATCCTAGTTCCTTCTTTTCTGTGATCTCTCTTTTCTCTGTACTTTGAAGTTATGACTGACCTAATGAAAGAACTTAGACTCTAGAATAAAACTTGGAAGTTTGACTCAATCTGTCTTAGGTAGATCATTGTTAGCTCACCAATCACATCTTTGATCTGTATTAATTCTTTTCTTTATAAATTCAGGTCAATATGGTAAAACTAAACTTCTAGGAGAAAGTGATATCTAAACTGAAATTGAAAGGATAAATAAGGGTTTGCCAGGGGAAGAAGAGGAAGAGGAGTAGACATGCAGCATCTTTGAAAGCCTGGTGGGAAGAGAGAGCATGGTGAATTAGAGGGACAGAAAGGTGTTTCGTTTGAACTAAACAGTATGAGGGAGCATGAAAATTTTAAGGTGACTGTAAAGGGAAGCAAGGCCTGATCATAGAGTAAGCCATATTAAGAGTTTAGGTTTTATTCTGAGACATGGGAAATTATTGAAGGTTTTGTTGTTGTTGTTTGGGGAAGAGGCATTGTTTTGCTTTTGAAGGAGAGAAAAGAGTTTGTTTGGTTAAATTTGTTGGGGAACAATCCTGACAGCAATGGACATATAAAGCTAAAGTAAACTAATACAATATAGATACGCTTCCAAGAATTCTGATAGTGCTATTTTATCTCTGATTTTTACTTCATGAGACCTTCTGGTTTGTTTCTTCCTTCCTTCCTTCCTTCCTTCCTTCCTTCCTTCCTTCCTTCCTTCCTTCCTTTTTTAATTTTTAAAATTATTTTATATTTGCTTCTTCATCTCTTCACCTTTTTCACCTAAACCCCCAGCCCCCTCCCCTCTGGCAATCACCAGTTTGTTTTCTGTGAGTCTTTTCGTTTAGTTTGTTTGTTTCTTTTGTTCCTTAGGTTTCACATAAAAGTGAAATCATATGGTATTTATCTTTCTCTGTCTGACTTATTTCACTCAGCATAATACCTTCTAGTCCATCCATGTTGTTGCAAATGTAAGATTTCAGTTTTTGAATGGCTGAGGAATTCCATATATGTACCATAATTTCTTTATCCAGTCATCTATTGATGGGCACTAGGTTACTTCCATATCTTGGCTATTGTGAATAATACTGCTGTGAGCATAGGGGTACACAGATCTTTACGAACTAGTGTTTTGGTTTTCTTTGGATAAATACCCAGAAATACAATTGCTGGGTCAAAAGGTCATTCTATTTTTGATTTTTTGAGACACCTCCATACTGTTTTCCATAGTGGCTATACCAATTTGCAACCCCACCACCAGTGTATGAGGGTGACATTTTCTCACATTCTCACCAACATTTGTTGTTGTTTTTTCTTTTTTCTTTTATTTTTTTTTGATTTATTGATGATAACCAATCTGACAGGTGCGAGATGATATATCATTATGGTTTTAATTTGCATTTCTCTGATGATTAGTGACCATGAGCATCTATCTTTTCATATGTCTTTTGGCCATCTGTATGTCCTCTTTGTATAACTACCTATTCAGGTCTTCAGCCCATTTTTTAATTAGATTGTGTTTTTTGTTGTTGAGTTGTTTGAGTTCTTTATAAATTTTGAATACTAACTCCTTGTCAGATACATGATCAGCAAATGTCTTCTTCCATTCGGTTGTATGTCTTTTCATTTTGTTGATGATTTCCTTTGACCTTCTAGTTTCTTGACTACCCCTACTGTTCATAGTTCATTTTACATCTCATTTTCTTGTTTTCCTACTCAACCTAAATCTCTTGGACTGCTGTTCCAGTAGAACAGCAGTTTCTTAGATCTCTTGCATTTTTCAAGGACAAAGCAAGTAGTAAAACATACTTGCTATATAGTATTAACATTTTGTCATATTTCTCTTTTTTTATACATAGTTCTACAATATTTATGCTTATATCCTATAATTTTTGCTTTTCTTCTAATATTTGCATTTTCCACATGTCCAGCTTTAATATTTTTATTGGACACAATGTTCTTGTCAGTGGATCATCATTTACTTAACCAGCTTTCCCAATGGTAGATATTTAGCATTGTTTCCATTTTCCTTGCTGTTAGAAAGAATGCTGTGATTTACGTAGAATGTACTACATTAAAGGGTCAAATACTTTAGGTTTTCAATCATTATTGTGTTACCCCTCTCCACCATAGCTGATGTAATTAATTAAGAGTATGCAGATTATATTACCTACTGAATGAGGAGTCACCAGCCACCCACTTAAGGTCATCAGGTAGCTCCCTTAGCATCCCAGTTCCCACTTTGGGAAACCTGGGATCTTTTTTATTGAAGGCCCAGTTTCAGTACACTCACACAAAGAAAGTAAAGTCACAAGATGTATTACTTACAAATCCCAGGAGTGCACTGGGGGTAGGGCAGTTGTCTGTCCCAGGTCACGAGTGAGTGGAGAAGCAAGCACCTGTTATAAGGTGGTTGGTTGCAGACTCAACTCTAAGTGTTTATTTTAAAAGGTACCCCAGGAAAAGCAAAGTGGGAACTTCTGGTGAGAACCCTAAATTTGGGTTCTTATTTAAATGTCCAGATTGTGTATATACAGGGTTGTCATACTATGAAATGTCTAAGAGCAACTGAGAATAGGTATTTTCTCATCACAGTTGCCAGGTGCTGTCCAAAAGAGTTACCAGTACATAAATATGGCTACCTTCTCCAGCATTGATCTTTATTACTTTTTAAAAAATTGCTTGCTGATTTAATGAGAATGGCATCACATTTTATTTCTAAGTTGTCATGTGGTTGACCATATTCTTATATAATTATCAATCACCATGTTTCCTGTCTTTTTAACATTCTGTTTGTGTCTTTTGCCCACTTATCCATTGGGAATCTAAGTGTTTTCTTATTTTTGTGAGCTTTGATTAACAGTCTCCTTTATGGTATTCTCTTTGAGTATTTTTGTCAAGCTCATTTCAGCATTAAGAAATTTGAGGGTTTTGTATAAACAAATGTATTGATGATTTCTTTGTGTGTTTTTTCTTTTTCTCATTAAAAAAAAAAACACACCCAAAAATGTATAAATATTTTCAAATCCTTTTATTGGATTTAAGACTTTCTTTTTTAATGTTATCTTTTTTAGTTTGCTATGTAGGCATAGCACATGATGTGAGTGTTAAATGCAACTATTTTCCAATTTTCTCAGTGTTGTTATTGACTCTTTCCCTTCCTCTTTGATTTGTGATCTTTTTTCCTGCTAAAGTTAATGTTTGAGAACTTACTGTGAGGTAAGCACTGTTGTGTAGCACTAAGCATTTTCTATCTTATTTTAGTTTTCCCCACAACAACCCTGTGAGGAAATGGGAGTTACAAAGAATTCTTATGTGTACTGTGCTCTAATTGTGCTACCATTTCTAATTTGGTTATCTTCCTTTCTGTTTTTTTATGCCACTACCATTCTGTCTTGTTTTCCTCTCAAGAAAAAGGTGCCTCTACTATTTCTTCCTTTTTCCTCTTCTTACCTGTTTATTTTTCCAGATGAACTTGAGTGTTTTATGTCATGTTCATGTTCCAAAAAGAATCTGATTAGAATGTTTGTTAGAGTTGGCTTAATCCATGAATTATACTGGAAATATCAAAGTTTATCTCCTGTACTTAGCCTTGGTGCCTAAATAAATATTGGGTTAAAGAGTAATGAATGGAGAGACCTTTGTTTATCATTTCTATCAAGTCTTGATTTATACCTCTCATTGTGTTTTAGCTTTTCCCCCTTGGGTTCTACGCATTTCATATGAACATTATTTCTTGGCATTGTATATTTTGGTTTATTATTTTTGTTATAAAAGGTATCTTTTTTCTGTGATTTTCTATTATTTTTGCTAACCTATGAGAAAAGCCATAATGTTTTTATATTTTTTTATTTAAAGTTATTCTTCTGAAGGCATTCCTGAGGAAACCTTTAGATACACAGTTATTACACCTGTTAATAATAATTATTTTGTTTCTTATTTTCCTGTTGTTTCTGTTTTTTTGTTCTAAAATTTCCCAGCTATTAAATAGATTGATGGTAATGAGTATCATTGTTTGATTCTTACTTTGACTTTAACTTTTCCCTTTTAAGCGTAATGTTTGCAATACATGGTATCATTCCTTATCCAGTTCTTAAAATGTACTTCATATGGAATACTATTAATAAAAGATTGTAGGTTGACTTTCATCTGACAGTTTTCGTGTCAGTTAAAGGAATTTCCTATTGCTTCGGAGAATTTTTATGGAAGATTATTGAATAGTACATATTTGTAATCTTTTAAGTTAGCCATAGAAGACATCTTCTCATTCTGTGATAAGTGAATGTTTTCCTGACTTTCTTCTGGGTCCCTATTTCACTAATATCTGAACCTGAATTCTAGAGGGTGGAAGAGCAGGACTGAAGCAAATACATTCTTTCATTCTCTTACCCTAAGGGTATAGATGGAGCTTGGGTGTTTTCATATATGGGAATTTCTAAAGCACTGGGCCTAGACATACACGTGTAATAAATAGTGACCTGACAACAGCGGCAGCCGTAATGCTGCATATAGAATGTGCGGGCCAGGACACTGTTGATAAGCCTTCACGTGACTTATTCCATTTAATCCTCAGAATAAAAGCACTAGGAAAAGTCTTTTGGGCCCACTTTATGGTCGAGGAGACTGGAACTTAGAGCGGTGGTAACTTGTCCAGGCTTGTATAGCTGAGAAGTGGCGGAGGCAAGATTTAGGCCTAGAACCTTTGACACCAGCGCACGCTATTGCTTTATCCCTTACTGCATTTGCGTTATGTTTTTGCTCTTATTTGGATCTTCTTGACTAGTGAGAAACAAAAGTTATTTGTAAAATAGAACCCTTAGAGATGTATGTATATATTGGTATCGTGCGAATTTGAGAGATAGATGCTGAGGACTAGTGCATTTTGAAATGCTTATGAAGCTCAGTAATACAGTAGCTCTTGTTTTAGTGGCAAATAATGAGCCCTTCTCCATTAATAATGCTAGGAATACAATTTCCTTAGAAGGAAGTATTTTCTAATTACTTTAAGGCTGGATAATACTTGTTTCTAAGGACTTAGAGTCTGTGTAGTTGACATGTACTGTATTTGTAAATTGACTGTTTTTCATCTGCATTTTGCAGATATGTCAGTAAGATTGGCATAATCTGTAGCTGCTGCCAATGAATGCCTCAATCCATAATTTCACTTTCTTGTCACTTTTCCCCATAGGATTTCTAAAACATTCAATTTTTGATAACTCTCGGAGTGAAAGACATTACCTCTTAGAAACCCACTTTTTGTGAAACTCAGTATATGTATTTTTTAAAACAAGATGCAAGTGTGTGGTAGAGTAGAAAATATCTAAGCAGTTAGTCTCTATCATCCATGGCGAAGATTCTAGGTCAGTGATTGGAAAGTAGGAACAGTTTGCCTATTTATGGGATTATTTCAAATAACCCCTTTTCTTCATGGGGAAATTCCCTGACATAGTGAGCCAATGAGGTTTGCTGGAGCAGAAAAATGTTCAAGAGCCACTGTACTAGTCAGCATAGGAGATGAATTGCTTTATTGAAGCTTAACAGTAATTTTTCCATAAGCCTGGTACTTAAAAGAGAAAACAAAACAAAACAAGAAACAGCGCATTAGAAGGTTATTTCTTTCTGAATAGAAATGTTCCCAAACCTAGAAAGAAGTCTGTCTTAATTTTAAAATATCTTAGGAAGGAGCATAAAAATTTCTTTCTCTACTCTTTTCCCACCTCTAGGAATGCTTGAAATAGATTATTCCATATGTCTCACATATTAAACACCTCATTTGTGGCTCACCCATTTCAAATATGCTGTCTTGCATTTTAATCTAGCCTTGTTTCAGGGCTTCTTTTTCTGACTCTTGGATGTTACTTATGTTTGTCTCTAATCCAAAGGTGGCATACTTTTATGTTTGTAGAAAATTATTGATTTTTTCTAGTTGGAGTCCAAGTGTAGTTTAATTAGGAGTGTCAAGATTTGCCTCATGCCCAGACCTAGTCCTGTTGTCTGTTTTATTGGGTTCATCACCTGTAGCACCAAATGAATCTCATCCTTTTTTTCTTCTTTCATTTTCCTCTCTATCCCTCCCTCCCTCATTACTGCCCATGTATGTTAGACCACTATGATTTTATCCTGAAACTAGTCTTATTTTTAATTTAGTAAGTTGGATTCTAATCTCTGATGTGTAAAAGACAAATTTTCCTTTCCTGCACATAGAAGGCTTTTAATTTTGTAAATATTTAAATTTTCCATCAATAAATGGTTTGTTTAATGTGCACTAAAACTGTTCTTTTACATAGCTTTACCCCGAAACTTTTTATTGTGTTTTTAACACTTTTCTTAAATGCAAAAAACAAAACCATTAAACTTTCCTTATTAAAATGCAAAGCCTGATGTCTTCTAGCTTTTTGAAGAGCTTTTGTCCATTATATAATCTGTAAAGTAGCCAAGAGTTCCTCAGAAGCAGGACATCATTTAGATTTAAAACAATTATGGCTTGTGTGTAAAATAATGATGTGGCATAACCATTCACAGGGTGGCATCCACTGTTTTACATTAGTGGCAATATCCTTGGGTACTTCCAGCATTTCATTTACCATAAGGACTTAACCACAAGATACCCTAGAACAAAAATGGTTGGGTCATTTCGATTCTACTAAGTAGATTAAGTTGATAGAACTAGAAAGCCACGTGACACAGTTATGAGCATAACCTTTTATTTTTTTCCCAGGTGTTTGACAGTGTAAACATACATAAAATACATATTAAAGTTAAGATGCTTTATATTTTGTGCAATAAATTGAAGCCTTAAAAAGAAAACATTTCATTGTTTTAAAAAAAAAGAACTTAGTTTTACTTAAGACAGTCAAATAGCAGCAAGTACCAAGACATTGTGCACTTCTTTTATTTAAGACAAGTTATTTCATTTACATCAGAGTCAGAAAGGTAAGACTGGCTTTCTTGAATACTTAATATAGTTTGAATCACTGGTTAGATAGGGGCTTATTCCCAGCTATACATCAGGGAGGAGTTCTTTCATTAGTTTCAGAAAATGCAGACCCTCAGATGGCCAGCATGACCACAGCATTGAGCATTAAGAGAAACGAAGCATTTGCTTTCCAAGCACTTGCCATAGAAGGTAAGCGAGTCTTTACACTTGTAGTGGTCTCTTCCCTCCGTAAGTTAAGGGTTGTGCTTTGTTGAGGCATTTCAGAGAAATTATTTGGCATACCACTAGTAATACTTAGGGTCATGGGTGTTGGGGACGATTTTGTTGAGCTAGTGAGGCTTGTGTTTGTAACCATTCCATCTTGGAGATGAATAGTTAGAGTTGCAGCGGCCGCTTCATGTGAATTGATTATTTCTGTGGATGTACCTTCTGGATAGGGCACAAAAGTCTTGTCAGTGCTGGTAAAGGTGATGTCTTTGCTTAGAGTGGCACCAAACGTTGTATCCTTTGTACGATATTGTTTGGGTATTTTGGTCACTCTGGATTGAGTTACCATACTCAGAGAGTTAATGGTGTCCACTGTCTGCATCCCACTTACAGTGAACAAGCTCGAGGTAAATCCGGAAGGTGTGGGGTACATGTTATGTTCCTTCAAAGATGATATTTGGCTAGAACAGGGAGTCCCTATTACGTGGGCTTTTGTTTGCATCATCCACTTCAATAAATAAGTGATGTTTTGTTTGTGGTCACATGACCACCTGTTATTGTAGAGGGTTATCTCTTGCAACTGAAAGAGTTGGTCAAAAGCTTGATCTGGAATGAGTGTGAATTTGTTATTGTGCAGGTAAAGATGTGTGAGACTTGTCAGGTTTATTAATGTTCCTGGAAGGATTTGTGTCAAGGAATTGTTAGAGAGGTCCACGATATGTAGTTTGGAGGGCATGTTGGTTGGAACTGTCCAAAGTTTGTTACTACTCAGATTGAGAACCTCAAGACTTCTTAGTGTATTTTTAATGAGGACAACCTTTTCCAGCATATTCTTAGAAACATCCAGATATTTAAGGTTCCACTGATAAGCAGTATCAGATTTGTCAAGCAGTTTAATGTTGTTGTTAGCAGCAGACATATTCCAGAGGGACCGAGGTAACTGAGCAGGGAGGCTTTCCAGCCTGTTGTTTGAAATGTCCAGGGAGATTGGTGTATTGCGTTAACTGGTTATGCAGATCAGTAAACTGGTTATAAGACAGATTTAAATGGATAATATTCTCTTGCAGTTCGGATGGTAATGTAGTCAAGTTTCTGCCTGAACAGTCCACATGCCTGTGCCTTTCTGTGCATATACATTGGAGAGGACAAATGCATAAAATACCGGGTGTGAGAAACAGAAGGATGAACAGGCTGGGAGACATTTTCAATATCTGATATTCCATCAGAGCCTGGAAACAAACAGATACACCCTTCTTTTAATATGCAAATACAATTAGGCATCTGCATGGGTCAGTTACCATTAGGCAAAATTTTCAATAAACCTCATTGTTGAGTCCTTTTATAATTGCTCCAGTGATTAAACTAACAAAGCTCCCCTTCATTTATAGTCCAAATGCTTAATCTTTCAATTGGGGCTATGTGGTAAAGAGACTCTCTTCCCCTGCTCTCTCTTGCAGTTTCTCCCTTATTTTCTCCCTTTTTTTACATAGACTTTCTTATTTATCTTCCCAGAGCCTTAATATTATAAAATGGCATCTTATAAAATGGAATCTTCAGCTATATCTATTTTTGATAATATCCTTTTTACTCAGATGGAAAAAATGGCTGTCGTGTCTTTTTTTTTTTTAATCTCTGCAGTAATGTGTAATATTCAATGTGTGTGTGTAGGTAAGATTTTATTTAGATATTAAACCAATACTTTGAAATTTATCTTTGCCTTTTTAAGATAAACGTACCCTTGCAGAAGATTTTTCAAGGCACTTGGAAAATCTAAACCAATACCATACCTTCAAACCTCACATTTTGTAAAGTGATTCTTTCCAGCATTATTTCAGTGCTGATTCTAAAAGAAAACTGTGTGTATATTTACAAAGTGAATGGATATTGAAAAGAAATTCCTCCACTGACACTGCAGCAAATTTCTGGTGCATGCACTTGCTATTGAATATATACTCAATCCTAACATTGACTTTTCCTTAAAGAAGAAAAAAAAAATTCCGAAGTCGATCTTTTACTGATTTAAATAACAGCTTACCATAGTGTTGTCTTCAGCATCAGCATCTCATTTTCTCCGGGAAACTTAAGCTTAAAGGTCGCCTTGTTCTGGAGAAGAGGAACTGCTTCTGGCTGTGGGCTGTGCTTGCCTGCTCAGCTGCATTGTGTTGCTGTGAGCTGAAGCTCTGCAACCACCTGATCAGTACCACATAGGAGGACTGCAGAGCTGTCATTGGTGCTGACTCAAATTCATTGCGAGAGGTGCACACGCAACAAAATAGACCCAAAAATTTTCTTTAATTTATAGTATTAAGTACCCATATATCTCAGATTTGCTACAGGATGAAATGCCTTGTGCACATTAGACCTAGCCCTTACTCATTTTCGTATATTTGTCTCAGCTTAGATGCCACATTTTAATATTTGTCTCATAAAAAATTTGTGGTTCTTTTTAATGTCTCTACTTTTCATTGGTTTTACATATTGAAAAATGTGGAAAATGAATGTGACCTTCCTCGTGAGTGGTTTTCTAAGATATTAGTTTAATTATTTTTAACTCCTGCCATTTTATGTTCTTTTCTAAAATAGTACAGTTGTCATGTTACTTTTTAAAGTAACAGAATACAATCTGTTTGATTTTTATACACTCCCCCAACGTGCTGACTGTTAGGCATAATCAGCTTTTCAAATTTATCAACCATTTAAATGTTCATGTTCCTTTTGGGGAAGTACAGAGGTACTTAAATATGATTATTTCTGTCTTTTATCTTTCTGACATAAAGAATCATTTGACCTAGGCTGCACACAAACAAGGCTACATTTTTAAATGAGCAGCCTGTGTGTTTAATTATCAGTTCATGTGGTAAAATAACATTTTATTTTATGACTTTTGAGCTAAGAATTTTTTTCTTCATAAAACTTTGTTTGATGAGTGGTATAAGTATTGTTTTCTCCAGAGACATCTTTGATACTATATGATTGATCACTTATTTGATTTTATGTTTTAAAAATAATAACATTAATTTAAGATAATTTCTAAATAATGCTTTACATTTTATCTTCTGGGATAACAACTTGTACTTTTAAAATTGCATGAAATAATGTAAAAGGAAAAAGTTTGGTTTAAAATTAATGTATAAAATTAATGTTCCTTGAAAAGTATCTACATTTTAAAAGTCTGCAGTGTTAAAAATTTATTATTTATTAGATACTTTATTCCCACTTTACTTTGAGGGTGTTCAGCCTTGGATTCTTAATAAGATTCTATGGATTTCAGAAACCAGTCATCAATCTCAGTGTTTAAAGTAATGTTTTAAAAACACTATATTCAGCAATATTGTTGTGGAAATAGGGAATGATTGTTTTGAAATTTAGATTTCTTCTATTTCAGCTGGAGTATATGCTGTTAAACTTAAAGGGATGTGACTGACAGTCAATTTACTGAACACTTAAATTTTAGGAACTCTCATTACATCAGTGTGGAAGTAGAGTTATCTAGTTCCATTATGCTTACCAGAACTTTGTTTAAAAAAAGAACATGTTATTTCATTAACTAATGAATTCAAATGAATTTGGGTTTAGGCTGTATCGAGAGTAGATTCAGCTACATATAATAGAAAATTCCAATGTGGTAGTAGAGGCAGTGTTTCTCATTTCTGAGTTTGAGGACATACCAAAATACCTTCTTATTCAGAGATTATTATAAAATTCTTGGAAAGGGAGCTATTGTAATATGTTTGAATTGTAACAAACTGTCCTATGCTTTTAGAAATTACCATGAAACATAATTGTACATTATTGTTGCTCCAAAAAATAATTTTTATATGCTTGTTTGTTACAACATATTTTAGATATTATTCAGACACATTACATTTTAGGTAGATCTACCAAGTTAGGAATTACAGCTGTTTAGGCAACTATTATATTTTAGACTAAGTAGTAAATTCATTTACTTATCCTTTTGTGAAACACTGTTCTAGAATATATTACTCAATGTTGTGAAAGGTATAACAAATTATGTGCTAGGGAACTGTTCTGTGTTACACAGAAGTTTGGGAACCCAGTCAGTCATTTTGCTTTTTAGTTGATAACATTTGTTGTGCTTATTTGAAACTGAAAGTGTTATATTTTCTACTCTGGGTAATATAGTTGGCTATTCAGACTGAATTTCCTGCTGAAAACAGCTAAGAGTATTGAATAAGATATTTAAAAGCATGGAAGAACTGACAAGATAGAAATTATGAGATCAAAATCCAAGCGGACCAGTCCCATCTCCCACTTCCCCACTCGTTTTCTCTCCATGCCACTGCTTGTTGCCAAAACTCAGTCACTTGTTCTCTAGAATGTCCCTCATCTGGATTTATCTGTTTGCTTCCTTGTGAAGATTTAATTTGTTCCTCTATGCCCCATATTTCCTATAAATGGTTCCTAATAGCATTAACATAATTGCTTATTTGTATCATCCCACGTAGTTTGAAAATAATACCAGTCTTGCTACAATTAGATTACAAACTACTGAATAAAGTTTGATTTCTTTGCAGCTCTATTTGTTCTTGTATCTAACTAAGGATATATAATCAATTCTGTGTTCTAATGCAACTTGAAGTAGTTGTTTTCTGTATATTTTTGTATCACCAACTTTACATAAAGTTAGGTTCATTTATTTCCGTAGATTATCAATTTTTAGGGATTGCTTCTGTCAGAACTATATAACAAGGTATATTCAGAGAAACCTTGCTTCTCTGTCCCTTCCACCCTCTTCTCTCCTTCCTCCTGTTGATGACTATTTTTATTAGCTTTTGGTAGTATCTGAATAATGTTTTCTTTTGCAGACATACAAAAATATGTATGTATTAGATGTTCTTATCTCCCTTACATCGCATACTAAATACACTGTTATGCATCTTGGTTTTTTTGGGGAGGGGGGATTCATTTTAGAGATAGCAGCCATTCGACTTAAGCGCACATTTTTTTTTCCCAGTTTGTCATTTTCTTTTGATTTATTATAGTGGGTTTATATTTTGTTCTGTTTGGTTTTTTTTTTTTTTGCCATTTAAAGTTTTATATAATTGGATTTTTCTTTTTATTGCTTCTGTATTTTGAGTTTCAGCTAGGAAGATTTTTCCCATTTCCAGATTATAAAGGAATTCACTCATATTTTCTCCTGTTACTAGTATAATTTTATGTTTATTTTTAGTTCACTGGTCTCTTTGATATTTATTCCAATGTAGTATGAAGTACAGATCCCATTTTATTTTTTTCTAAATAGATATCCAATTATCCCAATACTTTTTCCCATCGATGGAGACTTCAGTCTATATTAGATTTCCCATCTGTTCTATTGATCTGTTTTTCAAATCAGGTACTACTATGACAGTATTTCATTATAGGTGCCCAAATATTTTGCTGCTTTACTTTTTGGTCAGAACTAGGTAACAACAACAATCACAGGTCACACTCATCTAATTCATTGTGCTCCTACCACCAGCACCAAAAGGAATATACGTGTGAATATATGTGTGTTGCATGAAGGTAGGTGCACTTTGGTCTTATATTAGTGAAAAGAGTGCTTACTTAAGAGTCAGGGAACAAACTCAGCTTTAGTATTACTTCCAAGCAAGTCACTACTCTCCCTGGGCCTGCATTCTCAGCAGTTAACAGATAAAAGGAGTTGAACTAGATGGTCATCGGTTAGTGCTGATCTGTCAAGAGCTCCACTGATATGTGGTATGTAGTCTCCCTGTACCTTGTCCTTCCCATATCCACGAAATAAACTTTCTCTTTTAAATTCTGATTCTTCAGTTTTTCTGTAGGTTTTTCTCTGTTGCACCATTTTCTCCCTCCTGTGTTTCTTTTATTAGCTTGCATCTCTTTCTTCCGATTAAGCAGGAATTGCCACTGTTTGGCTGGCTGCTCAACTTCCACTGACCTCAGTAGGGAAAAATTGCATGCAGTAAATGGGAATTATTTTTCCCTTGGCAGAGAATTTCTTTAAAAAAAAAAAAAAAAACCCAGCTGCTGACAGTAGTCTGTTCTTTGGTTTTATAAAGAACAAAAGGAGAAAAGGCTATCTGTAGTATTTGATGAAATCAGACAAGATTTTAACCAGGTTATCAGTTCTTGATTTAGTTATGAGACTTGGTACTTCCTTAAATTCCCCAATTACACCTTTTAAGAGGTCAGGAAAGAAGGTGATGAAATAGAAGAGCAAAAGTGTGGAAAGAGCCTATTAGGTAGCAATTTTGTATGTACTATGAGAAAGGTTATGGTGATTTAAGGCACGTTAAAGTCTTGCCAAATATAAAATGTCTTATTTATACTAACTAGAATACTTAAAATTCAAAAGAATAATAAATTCTTAAACTCCTGATTGCTGCCGGGTGAAAGTTCAAAGTTTGAAAAACACTTGAAAGAAACTAATGTGGAGGACAGAAGAGAACGATGTAATGTGACAATAAACATCACGCTTATTCAGGAAAAATGAGCGACTCAAGGAGTTATTTCTGCAGATAAAAAGTTTTAATGGTCAGTAGGGAATGGCTTAAAAGATTTAAAGAGAAACATTGTATATAAAATTTCAATGTCCACATGCCTGCTGGATTTTATTAAAGATTTGTTAGTTTCTTGAACACCATGCTACAATAAATACCATATTTTGTTCTGAAAAATCCCAGAACTATGAGATTCTCCAGCATTACGCCGCCACACTTCATTCTGTGACTGTTTCCCCCAGGAGTTATGGTAGGGGTAAGAGGAAGATATGTGCTTGTTGGGCAAAGAAGTACTTCTGCAGGCACAGGCTGACATCTCCACACGTGCAGGTGGATGAACACGCTCCACCTTGACTTTGACAAAGACTGGACCCATCTCTACTCTGATAACTCAGATTTATCGCTTGTCAGGTAATGGATAAAAGATGAAATTCTGTCTAAGGAAGGTGGTTTAAGTTTAAATGTACAGTTTCAGAAAGTGTGAGTTAGTGAAAATTGAGAGCCTTCTGTGTTTTGATACATTCTGTTTTTCCTGGAAAAATCATCCAAATTGGGAATAAGCCATACATATATTTTTTTTCACTTTTTAAGATCTCATTTTGTTTAGGTTCTTAAGGAATATTAAGAAGCTTTTTAAAGAACCTAGTTTCAAAATTTGTGCTCCCCCAACAAGACAGGAAAATGCTGCATTATACGGTACATGCTCATATTTTTTCAGAGTAAATGTCCCCAACCTAACCCCCCAATTTGGTATTTTAATATGTTTGTTTTACTATTTCCAGTGAGCTAATAGGAAATTTCTCTGTTCTCAAACATTTATTTTAATCAGCTCATCCCTGTGAACTTAGAATATTTATTTAATACTCAAGGTATTAATTTAAAACTTGTTTAAAACTTGATGTATTTAATTTCTCAATTCTCTACCTTAAACTTTGAAGTGAAAAATAAAATTTTATTCAAAGTAGCTTGATACACAGCTTTTCGGGGAAAAAAGATATCTACTGGATGATATTAAGTATACATCAGTTGTTTCCAAAATGGTGATTGATATATACTATTTGCATATTTAAATGTGTTAAACATTAAAGTTAGTCACTATAGACAGTTCACTGTTATATAGAAATTTTAAAAATAATAATAAGTTCGACTTATGTATATGGGCTTTGAGCATATTGCAGGTAGTTCCTGAATAAAAATCAAAATTGACTACCAGTTGCTATTAATATATTTTATCACATGAAGAAAAACAAAAGATAAGTCCTTTAAGAAGGATAGAAAATTAGCTGAAAAGCAAGTTATAATATTTATAACAGTTCTTCAGGTGGAGGTGGCAAGAATTCATTGAGATCTTGATTCGAGTTTGGAAGAATAGAGAACTCCTGACATTGGATCTCACTGTTGAAATTTTCTGCATTTTCCATAAAATCTCCTGGTGGCAGGGGCAAGTTAAGTGAATCAGTGGGAGGTGGAAACTCAGAGTTATGATCTTCACAGACTTGATTGAGACAGTCCAGAGATGGTGGGAGATTGGTGCACTCATTTGGAGGAGGAGAGACAGTTGTCACTGTGGGCTTGTTGGATTGGTTACTCTCCTGTCCTTCCAAATCAAGCAGGGGTGGGGGTGGTGGAGGCAGATCTGCATCATCTGAAGAAGAAACAGCAGTGCCGATTGTTGATCCACCAACACTATCCTCCGATGTACCGTTTACTTGAGCTTTTATTTTCTCTGTTTTGGGGTTGTTGAACTCTACAATGTTTTCACTTGATTCAAACAACTTAATTTCTAAGTCATCTGCTAAAAGTGTGCTTTTGTTTGGTTTCCAGGCCATAAGTGAAATAATTGATGTACGTTTTGTGGATACTTCATTTTCTCTAATGTTATCCAAACATATGTCAGGAGTTTCGCCATCAGCATATGGAGACCTACCTGCCCAATTCTGATCATTTGAAACTGATTTTCTCAAGCATTTGCTTAGTACAATCATGGTTATAGCTACCAACATAGAAGTCAGAATTACAGCAATTAATATGGTAGCTAATAAATTAGAATTGGTTTTATGTGGGGTGTTTTTTTCACTGGTAGCTTTCAGGTTGAATCCCGGAGTAATCCTAGGTGATCTTTTGATAGCTGGTGTTAGTTGTGTGGGTAGATTTTGAACAGTTGGTGTTACTGGTTTTCTAGGAGAGATGTGGACAGATGATGGTTGTTGAGTAGAAGTATAGGCAGATGATGGCGATTGTCTGGAGGAAGTTTGGGCAGATGTTGGTAGTTGTCTGCCAGAGGTGAACATGGGTGGTGCTGTCCGTTGGGAGGAGGTATCAGCCGTTGGTGTTGGTTGTCTGTTGGTGTTATAGGCAAGTGGTTGTCCGGCAGAAGTGTGTGCTGCTGGTTTTCCAGAAGAGGCATAGACAACTGGTGTTGAATGTCCAACAGCAACTTTGGCAGTTGGTATTGGTTGTCCAGAAGAAACGTTGAATTGTGTTGCTTGACTCAAAGGATTCCCCGTTATGCTTTGAGAATTAGCCGAGACATATGGCATTGACGATCCAAATAAAGTAGATTGTGGTTGTTGCTCTGTTGTAATTGCTTCTGTCTCTGAGAAAAATATATTGTTCTGGTGTCCACAAAACAAAATTAAGATGAAATATTTGGGATCCATTTCAGAATGTTTTCCCCTTTACCAGTGGCTTCATAATGAAAGAAAGGAAGACAATTAGATCTCATTTGGTGTCTGGCATAAAGTAGGTAGGTACTTGATAAGTATTTATTAGTTCTAATTTAAACTTGATAAACTATAGGCTAGTATAAATAATTTTTTAATATACTCTAACTTATCATATAACATTTGCACCTCATTGGTAGTGATTTCTCTTAATCCTTTCGTAAGATCTGTACTTGGCCCTGCTGCTTCTCTAGCTTCATTACATTATAGTCCTACATTTCATTCATACTTCTCAAATACTAGATGGGCTCTGTATGCTGGTTCCATGTCCTCTCTCTCTACTTTTCCTCTCTTTATGACTTGAAGTATACTTCCCTCTCTTTTTTTCTCTCTCTTGACCACATTTGACACTACTGACTATTCTGTCAGTACTATTCAAGGAGCTCTTATAATAGTCTTCCTTTCATGTTAATCTCACAAGTTTCTGTTTGTCTCTTGCCTCCTAAATGTGGGTAGTTAATATTCAGTCCTCATCTTATCTACTTTTTTTGATCCTGATTCTGTAAGATTTCAAATCTCATCTTTCTGCCGTAATTCCCAAACTCGTATATCCAGTCCAGATCTTTTTAACACTAGTCCTATTTGGATGACTTCTTGGGGGACATTTCCATATAATATACCCACTATCAGCAAATTCAACATATTTAAAACAATTCATCTTCATCTCAAAACTAACTAACTCCTCTCCCTACTTCTCTATTTTTAATGGTACTACGTTTGTACATTTCTTATGTACCGTTTATTATATTAGTAATTTTTGCAGCAGCAGCATTGTTTAGCCCTATATCTTTATGTTAGGATCTCATATTTTTAAAGGATTTGAGGAGTCTTATCCAGTTGGTCAAGTAGTCCTGCTGCTACTTTCACTCATTTGTTAATAAACCTCATCTCTGTGGCAACACCTGTTCTAAGTTTAGAAGATACCAAACAAATAAAATATTCTAGTGGTAGAAACAAACAAGTAATAAATAATTATAATAATTTGATGAGTTTTCTCCTAAAGGTATGCAGAAGATAAACAGAGGAACTAATCTAGCCTAGGAGGGCTTTAGGAAAGGATTCTCAGAGAAGTAAAACTTGAACAGAATCTTGAAAGGTCTGTAAGAATTAATTAAGCAAATAAAATATTCCAACCATGGGAAACGATGTATAGTCATGGGAAAAGAAGGCACGTATAAGTTTGGCAGGTAGGGCTTTTTGTGGGACGTAGTAGATGCTAAAACTTGAAGAGTTAAGTTCCAGTTCTATTTCTGCCACCTGACTTCCCATCTACCCATGAGAACTAGTCATTTAATCTCTCCTGTTCTCAATTGCCTTAACTCTAAAGTGAGAAGTTATACTAGCTAGTGTTCAGCTTTGTGTGTATTATACTTATTTTGCACATCATTAAACACAGTGTAACTAGTGATTTCTTAACATTAGGGAAAGGAGAATCTCAGGATGTTAAATCCTGGTTGACATGATTAGAAACTATAGATTTTCTATGATTCATAGGCCAATCTGAGAGAGACTTGTTGTTCTGCGCAAGGTATAATAAAAAGAGACGAGGAGCTCCCTCGGCTTTTGCAAATAAATTGTCAGCATATTTGAGTAGTTTTCATTGCTTACTCCTCTACCACTTGATACACAGTAATGATAAATTATTTTAGCAGGAAAAAAGACATGAATCTTTTTCCCTGTACAGTCTTTTTATTTTCTCTAATACTTCAAGCCTAAATTTAAAAATATTTCTCCTTTAAATGCTCTTGCACATAACCGATGCATTAATCTCCTTAAAAGCACATGTGATTGGGTTACTTCTCCCTTGCTTGAGGGTTCCTCATTGCTGTGAAGATAAAAATACTGAACTGTTTTCTTCTTTCTCACTTGAGTTTACCAGTACTGAGTCATCTCTTGACTGAAACTTCTCAGTCAAATGTACCTCTTCCCTTCTTATGTACTTTTTAAACACACAATTTTTTTCATAAACCAACACTTTTAATTACCCTTTTTTACCCACTTAGTGTTCTTTTTTCCAAACTCACCCTCTTCCCCCTTCTGCTGCCTGTCTGAACCTGTCCTCATCTGTCAGACCTCAGCTTAAATTTCCCTCTTAAAACCAACTTCTCTGTGACTGCAGCCCACAGAAATCAGCCATTCCCTGAATTCACCTAGTTCTTGTTGTCTTTATGGTTTCTTAAATAATTCTTAATGTATATACTTCACACTTTACTCTCTTAAATAATTGATTTTTATTACTTAACTTTTCACGTTTTCTTTTTTTCTTACTCAAGCTGATAAAGAACCTTGAAGAAGGCAGAAAGAAACAAAAATACTTATCTGAAACATACTATGTGCTGTATTATCCCAGGTGTTTTCCATACTTTATTTCATTTAACCTTTAAAGGACTGTATGAGAAGAACAGAGGAACCCTTGATTTATAAAGAGACAGATTCAAATGTGTTGCAATTTGTCCTGTGGTATATCACTATTAGTGACAGACTGGGGCTATCCAGGATCACCTGGTTTCAAAGTATATGCTCTTTCAACTACTTTAAACTGCCTCTTCTTTTTACATTCCGAATCTTACAGCAGAGTACCATATATGAAAGGAGCCTTGTAACATTTAACCTTCTTGGTTCCTTTCCATTTCACTTTTTCACTATTTATTAATACTTTTACCAGAATGTGAGCAGAGAAGATAAGATCTAAGTTATTAAATTCTGCATTTTATCCATTTTGCAAAATGTTTAATAGAGGAAAAAATTGGAAACTGTTGGCATAAATATGGGGATTTGAATAATCTCCAGGTAATTACCATCCATACAGTTCCTACCTACTGTTCTTACAGATTCTTACCCTCCTTCCTAAGGAAAGGCCTCATCAGCAAGTGGTATTCTTTAGAGTTTCACCTTAGCTTTTTTAAAATGTCATCTAAAGCAACAGAAAATATAGGCCATGAATTATCTTCACCCAAAAATATTGCTTCTTTTGTGACTTTGCCTAAAATTTAAGTAAATTAAAAAAAAACATGGTTCCTCTTTTTGATTATCTAAAAAAGACATGAGAGAAGGAAAGAGTCCGAATAGGAACATAATTATAAATGCATTTTATTATGTAAGATCAATTTTGATAGTTTCATAGCCTCTTTTGTCTATAGGAAGGCCATAGGACCTTCAGTATATGAGATTTTTCACGTATTTTTTAAGCTGTGTGGCAGTATGAAAACCAAATTGATTTATTACCTGTCTACTCCTTTCCCACTCCCTAATTTGTTGTCTGTCTCCTACTGTCTGTAATGTCAGTATGCTAGCATCTGTTTTAGAATTCTGCAGCAATTCAGAATATTCCAGAAAAGAAAGAACAGGGTTTTTGAATAAATACAGGGTATAATCGCAAAGAAACTGACTTTTTTCTAGCTCAGAGGCAGTGTTATGGCCAGGGTTATGACCAGTGCAGAAGGTTATTTAACAATTAAAATATATAAACTGTGTGTAACTAAAGTATCAACATTGTTTCTACAGGGATAGAAGGTAGAACCAGGGGCAGGGGAGTAAAAAGGAGAAGGTGTGGGATAAGGTGAAATGAAAAAGGAATGCAAAAAAATACAAAATAACACAAAAGAGAAAAATAAGGCAAAAATTATAGTAAGCAGCAAATATATGGAAAAGAGGAGGTCAATTGACTAGAGGAGGTATTGAAAAGAAAAGATGAAAAAGCAGGGATTATGTAATTAGTAAGAAGTTAGGGTAGAAGATTAACATGGGCAAAATTAGAATTTGGGGGAGAAGACTGAAGTAGATGAAAGAAGCAACCACAAAATGCTGCTCCTGTATTTGTGATGCAGGGAGCCAGCAGAGGATTGTCTTCCCAATATGGAGGACTTGGGTCACTCATCTTCTCAAACTCATCTTTCATTTCAGGCTCTCCTGTCTGCCGTAAATATTCTTAAGCATCTCATTCTCGGCGCCCCCCTCCCCCCAGCACCACACAGAATCGTACCTGCTAATTATTCTAAAGAACCTATGTACATTCTATATAGCCTTTTTCTAGAAATCCTTTCGTCTACTATTTGGGCAAATCCCAAATTTGTCTACCTTCGTATGGCTCATTATTTTAGGTTGGCACTTTGAGGTTTAAATCTGTGATTTTGATCTTTTGTTTTTCCTGAAAATTTTAAAAATTTTTAAAAGAAGAAAAGAAATATAAGCTGTTTTACCTAAGCTTTTAAAAGGCAGTTACAGTAAGACAGGAGTCCCCATATAACACATTAAAATTTAGTAATAGTGGATCTCCAGCTAGTGAAATTATCAAATCATAAAAGAAAGAGAATAGCAATTCTGTATCTTGAGGAAGAATGGAAAGAGAAATTAACCTTGAACTATGATAGAAAGTACTTGATGACCATCTTTTATCAATAATAAATAACTACCATTTACTGAGTACCCACCAAATCCTAGGCACTATCCTATTTTACTGAGCAAGGTAGTGGTATCCTCATCTTACAGAAAAGAAACTGAACAGAGAAGTTGGGTAACTTGCCAAAGTGTCACAGCTCTAAATAGTGGCACTAATACAGAAATTATGTCAATCTTGTACCAGAGCTTTTTCCTACTATGATATGCCACACTGCCTTTCATAGTAAAATTATGAAATAGAAATGCTTTATGAAGAACAGAGATGTGAACTCTCTGGAAACAGATATGTAAGTAACTTTGGGAGGTAGTCTTGTGTAAATAAAGAGTAGGAAAAGAACTACTAGAAAACCATTTTAGTCCTGTGATTCCATAAAAACGTATGGAAGTTTTGAGTGGTTAGCCTGTAAGCTTTCATATTTGATGTGATTTTTAAAGATTGGACATTGAAAGGCATCAGATTTATATGTAACAAATTCAAGCTTATTCAGAATTCATAATTTCCTCCTAAGTAAAATTATATAGAAATTAGTTGGAAAACACAAGTACTATTAAGCTCTAAAATTAGGGCTGAGAAGTCTTGTCTGAAATATATAGACAAGTCCTATCTAAAAAATATAGACAAGTCCTATCTAAAAAGGAGATTAAAATCTTTATTTTCTACCTTCTGTTAATACTTAGAAGAAATCCAAAGTGGACTTCTATAAGGGAAAGTCATAAGTATTTATGAACTGTTGATATAGGATATTACCCACTATAAATTTATGATTCCATGATATTTTAAGTCTGTAAACTCTTTGCTGTTTTTATTTAGCAGGATATTTAATTTATAATTGCCCAGTTTACTTAAAAAGTAGACATCTTTTATGCATATTAGCAATTTTCTATTGTTTATTCTGTGGGTGTTTTTTCCTGTATTTATTTTACACTCTTTGCTAAAGACTTAGATAATTTGTGACATAAATATGTAGATGATATGAATATATACACACACGTTTTTTGTAACAGTTTTTTGCCTTAACTTTAAAAATGAGTGATGATATTTTCATGTCATCATTGCTTAAATATAAAATTCTATTTGTATAAAAATAAAGCATATATAATAATGATCATTGAGTACCTCATTGAATCTACTTTGGTTTCTTTTTAAATTAACTGAAGATGAAGGTGACCATTCTTACTACAGAAACTAAAGAGGATTAAAAAATAAAAATAATTTAAATCTATGTCTTATGTACAGGAACATTTTATAGAAAGCAAATCAGAATTTAACAGTCAGTATTTGGGGATTGTAAATCAGTCATATTCTTTGGATTTGGTTGTATTTTTAACCCTTAGCTATAATTAATTTCTTAATTAACTATAGCTATGGCCATAGCTATAGTTAATTTCTTCTAATTACAAAACTAAGATTAGCAAACCTAACTAAAATTATATAGTATACAACCCTAGGTGAAATTTTTTGCTTCAAGACAAGCTCAACACTATTCTTTAATTCCATGCAACAAAACCTGTTATAGATATCTTTAGACTATCAAGAGTTTAAGTTATAGATATTTTAGTTTTAAAAATAAATTTTATATAAAGCAAAGATCAAACCAGATTGCCTGTGTGAAAATTTTCTTACCTCAGATGTTAACTTCTTTTGCAGGATGCTAAATTCTTGTTCTAGCTGGACATTTTGGTGATTTGGCTAAGAAGGCAAAAGGGGTGGTTCAATTAAGATTAAAAATGGTCCTCTAGCGAACTGAAATGGTTTCTGTAGAAAAAGAGGAAGTTTAGCAGTAGTTGGTTCAGGAAGTGCAATAAGCCACAAAATGACTAAGAAATGTACTATTGTAACAGAACTTATTTTGAAACAAAATTTGGAGCTATATGATTTGAATGGTTTTAATTAATGTTTGTAAGTAAATACTTGAGACTCTCTAGTAATGTGATTATATAATTTAAATATTTAGAATAGAGCCTTTAAGAGCAAATTATGTGTTCTGAGGAAAAACTGCCAGTTAGGTTATTGCCCATAGTGAAATTTCTTTTCATAGGAAGTGAATGATGTGTTCTGTTTACTTATATAACCTTAGGCAAGTAGCTGCACTTCTGAATCACCATTTCTTCCTCTGGAGGAATATTTATTTCTCTTAGTTGTTGTGAGGATTAAAGAAGATAATGTACAAAGGTTTCACAGGCAGTAGCTAACAGTAAATGTCAGTGTTATTTCCTTTACATAATTTAGGCAAAGTCCAGGTAAAAGTATAATTAAATTTTTTGACCAGATACTTTACTAAATAATTTTTGAGTTCAAGTCCACAACTTTTTGATTATCCACAAAGTAGGTCAGCGGAAAAATAAATTGGCATTCTTCCTTTAAGTTACTGAAGCAAAGTATTTTGAAAAGCATATATGAGTCGGTCTGAATAAAAAGTTCTTTGGGCAAGTCACCTTCTAGTCTCTTTCTTCATCTGAAAAATAGAGATCATAATTTATAATTTGAAAATTTAATATATAGATTAAATAAAAGTAAAGTGCCTAGTATTGCACATGTTATAGTAGAAATAAACAGTAAGTACTAAACCATGCCTTGCTTTCCCATGGTCACTGCAGAGGAATGCAGATTACTGACCCAGTTCTTAACAGCTAGGTGCTTATAACGTGGTGCAAGAATAATAGTTTCTTTTTTCAGGGGTCCTACGATAAAGCAGAATATTATCAGAATGCTATAAACTTTTGATTGACTCTTTTAAAATCCCTAAATTAAGCATGTAGACCATCCTACTAAGGAGTAGAAAACAAAAGTGTCTTTGTTCAAAAATAACTTAAAATTTGAACTCAAAACATATGTTAACCTATCATTTTTAAACGTTGTCAGGTTTGGAAAGGAACCACATCTTTTTGTTCATGAGCTGTCATTGAATGATGTCATTCTGAGGGTACGCTTTTAATGGCCAAGATAGCGAGTGATGAATTGTAAGCAATCCCGCAGTAGAAGCTTTCTGTGTTGTGAGAAAATGTTTGATCTGTGTTAAATATGAAAGTAGTTGCCTCATTAATTTCTTTTCAGAAAGACACTAAATTGTTTTTATTTCCTCCAAGTATTTATGCATGACACTTGATTCAAAGAGGCTTTGTGTTATCACTATCCATTGTAGTATGTCATCTCAAATTTTAATTTGTACAAAATGAGAACTCTGCCCAGTTTCATTTCCAGTCTAGCCCTTCTTATAACACACTCAGGATGAGAATCACTAACCTAGAAGGGAGAGCAAGATTGTGGTCATTCTTGGAAAAATATGTATATAACCTTTCTTTAAAAGACTAGCATATTGCCCAAAATAAATGCTCAATATGGAATGTGATTTTTTAAATGTGGCTTGGTGTTTAATTAGGAAGCCCTGTGTCAATTTCAGTTGCTAGGTGGAAAGTCTCTTGAACCAGCTTTTTAAATATATATTTAATTGGAGGTGGAAGTCTTGACTTAAATGTCATTATTTTACTTGAACCCAGTTTCTTAAAAAGATAAACATTTACCTAAAGTATCCTGTTTTCCAGATTAGAACACACACACACACATACATGCACATCTTTCCTTTGCTCATATCACATTGATAGTAAAAAAAAAAAAAAAATGGAATTGGTCATTTTAATAGGCCACCTGGCATCCTTGAAGTTCAAAAATTAATCAACTGTTGAATATTTGCTATAAATAATCCAATGAGCAGTATTTATAGAATACAGATGTGTTACACTTAAACAGTAAGATGTGCTTTACATTTACACTTAGCCTTCAGTTGTGGCTATCAATCTCATGTTTCAATTGTGCTTCATTTCTTATTGATTTTTACAGTGTTTTATTCACAGAAAATAAAGTGAATGCAAATGTAGTCAGTTTAATTCTAATAAGTCATAATTTATTATACAAAATTAAAAGTTTATAGTAGAAAAACATTTTCTTCTGTGTGCCATATATAAAGATGAAAACATCTAGCATAAAATTAGCTGTATTGATATATGAGCTAGTATGGATCCTGTCACATTCAGCAAAGAAGGTACCATTAATCTATACAGTGCAACTCTCTGCATTAGGAGTTTGACTTCTGTTAGATGTTGAAACATAACTTTCCTTTAAGGACAGACTAAAAACTCTTCAGAGTTTAAATAGTCTGACAGGTCATTTAACTACTGTTGCTGAACAGAAAATAATGATTTTATTGTCCCTTTCACCTCTGTTCTTTCATCTTTAAAAACTTCCCTCAATTCTTTGTTGTTTTATTATTTGCTTTTAAAATATTCAGTGTCAGAACAAAAGTGTGCAGTTTAAGTAATTAAATAAGCAGGCAAACTTCTCCCCTTCTCTCCCGCTTGATTCTAAATTGCAAGGCCTGCAATGCCAAATTTTAAGACCATCTGACCAGCATGTTGGTATTAAATATCAAACTGACTTTGTTTTTACTCCATAAACTTTCTCATTACCATTTACATTTTTCTCCCCGAAAGCATCTGTTAGCTAGTGAGTTTTTCAGTTGCTTCATCTTTTCTTTCCCTTGTAGCTGTGAGTGTTCCAGTAGATTGCATCATTAAGTTGGGCCCTGTGAGCTGTTTTGCTCTTTTCCAAGTGTCTGATTCAGCAGGCCATAGACCACTGCTTGCCAGAAAATCACCATTGCTTCTAGGCTGACGCTTGCCTACTTGTTTCGATCGTCTGAGAGATGAGACTTTGTTTGCCAGAACCACAGTTGATAGAAATAGAAGGATACAGATAAGAAAAAGCACTGCAATTATAATTAAGCAAACCAGCATAGCCGTTTTGTTGTTGTTTTCCTCACAGACATCTTTTTTGAAAATTTCACTGTGACTTTTGCTTGTGTTTTCAATGCTCTGTAATGTTGAAGAACTGTTCCTAACGACAGAAGGTGTATAAAGCTTCAGTTCAGATTTAGGAGTTAAAGATTCGATGAGAGATGATGTTGCTATTTCAGGCATGTTTGTAGAATTACTTTTTTTATCCGCTTTAGGAATTGTAGAGTTTGTTTTAATGTTTTCATTTTGGTTTCTGCCTGTCTTATTTTGAATATCTGGATCCCAGACAGTAGTATTGTTAGCCCACAGTTGGGTATAGTTTGCTTTTGTTACAGGAGAAAAAACTGTTGTCATCAGAAAGGCAAGATGCAAGTAATGTCCTGTGTGTTCCATGTCCATGAGTATACAGGTAATCTGTTGGGATAGAAATATCATTTGTTAATTTGTGAAAGAATGTGGTTCCCGATTTTGGTAATTGTAGTTAAAAGATAGACAGCCAATACGTTACAAGCAAGCTATAAGTTTATGCCTAACATTTGCTATCCTATTTGAATTCCTTCTCAACGGATTTGGATATTTTTTTTTAAATTAGGCTACATAAAAAAAAAAAATTTCTGTTATTTGTCTGAATGCTTAGAAGTTAACATTACGAATAACTATTAATCATTGTAAACGAGATGCCATGGTTTTACAATTTCCTCCTTAAGCATGCTAGACTTCAACTTTGAGTCAAATACTTCTGCTTTTATTTTGATTGCTCCCCTCCACCCACCATTAAGGATCCTTTTTTAAAGAAACTCCCCACCTTCTAACAAATGTGTCCCCAGTCTATAGTAAAGGAGAAATGTGGCCTTCACCATTTTACTTCACAGTAAGAAAATAAAATGTAAACACCTTGAAATGTGGTAGCAACCAAAAGAAAATGGACTTCTAATAGGAATTCAGGGTGTTCTTTTTTCTTCTCGGGTGTTGTTCTTGAAGCGTAGTATAAAGCTGGTGCTTAAAAATATATTCCCGGTATTTGTGAAAGCAAAATTCTCTCTTTTTACTTCTATATTTTTTGACTTACTGTGGCCTTCTGAAGGCAAAGGCCAAAGGCATGCAGTTTTCTCAACCTAAAAATCTGGTTGGTATTAGGAAGAAGAGGCAGAATTCTGAATAATCTCAAAAGTTCAACCAGAGCTATGAACTTTTAGAATTTTGTCTCATTTTTTCTATGAATATTTTGACATAATTTCAAAATTATACAATAAAATATAAAGAAATAGACTATCAGTATCATAGGGATTTAGACCCAAGTGGGAAGTCAAGGCAGAACATAAAAGTCTCAACATATAAATGAAAACGTTGAATTTCAGTGTTGGTTCTAAGTCCCCTGGAAACAGGTACGAAAAGGGGATAAGTCTGTTCCTGATTCTCGTTCTCCACCACGTGATTGAAGATTTAAGTAGAACTGGCATATCTGTTTCAGGTACTGGTAAACCAGAAGATTTATCATCATTATTGAACTATCTTTTTTATCATAATATACCAGAGCTACTATTGTATTGTATTGTTCGTATTTATTTGAGGGAATTAGAAGACAAAACTAAATTATTCTCCTATTTTATAGAAATTCTTCTCAAACTTGAATGTGTGTGGGAGTCTATTTTTTAATGCAGCTTCTGATTACATAGGTCTAGGAGGCACCTGAGAGTCTGCATTTCTAACCCACTCCAAGTGACACAGATGCTACCGGTAGTCATGCTTTTATGAATTTCAAGGTTTTATAAGAAATAATTATATGTCATTGAGTAATATTTATATACTATCGATATAAAGTAAGAATAACAAATGGAATATGTTGTTATACAAACAAAAGTAGAATATAGTAAACAATGCTATAACTGGAAACTAACCTCTGAAGTAGTATTTCCTATTAATAGTAGGGAGGAAAAAACCTTTTATTATGTATTGTAGAATTAAGGTTACTTCTTGGATTATGACATTTAATAGACAGTGAACGATATCATGTACTAACTTCTATATAATAGTGTTCAGCTTTAGTTTTTAAGTTGAATGACATAAATCTTTGGTTACTTTATGTTTCTTTCACAGAGAGAACTACTTTAAATTGGATTAGCAAGTAATTTCCATCCTTGTATACTGAGCTTGCCTTCTGCATAGATGCTAAAATGATTTAAAGTGGGTCGTTCTTGTCACATTAGTTCATTAACAATATAGTATACATCATAGTATCCGTACACATTTTAACAGTGTTTACCATGGGATAGATAATAGGCCCGCTGTTGATTGTCCTCAGCCAGATGTATTGTCATCCCAAAATAAACACATTGTTAACAAAATGAGACTTTCTCTTATTCTTACAAATGCCTGAGAATAGAGGACTGGCTGTCTCTAGCTCCTTAATTTATGCCATGGAGGCCAGGTTATGTTATCAAAAGTTTCCTTTATCCCTGGTCACTTTCAATAAAATTTGTAATGTCTAAGCATCAATAATTTATTTTTTAAACTTTTGTTTTAATAACAGAACTTTCCAATTGACTGTGGAATCTAGACTCGGATCCTTCCTAATCCTAATTTAAAATTATGCTGATGGTACACCTTTCCATTTCTAAGTTAAACTTAGCAGGACAGTAAAAAACAGCATACATTTTCAGTTACTGGTAATTCTACTTTGTTAGTAAGAGCCTTAAGTACTATTTGAAGCACTTCCTCAAACACAAATCTGTACAAATTTATAAGTGAAAAGGCATTAGAAAAGCCATATATATTACCTACCTTACAAAATGCTTGGTCAAAATCTGATTGTAACCTGATTTTAATAAGCCACTTCTTTTCTTGTCTTGAAGCACAGCTTCCAAGTAATTTAAAGCAGAAGAGACTTGAAGAATATGAGCCTTAAAGTAAATCTGCAGTAAAAAAGGATATGTACAGCTAGCTTTCCACTTTTCAAACCAAACCACAGATGACACATTTCCTTTCTGCTGCAACTAAAGCACTTGTCACAGGGAGAAAAAAAAATAAAAGAACAAAAACTCCAACTTGCCTAGTTGGCCACTGGCATGACAGGAGGCTTTGTAGAACAAATCCCGCCTCCAGGGCAGGGAGGGTTTTCTGCTTAGTGCCTTTTGACTTTGTGCTCATTATACATGCCTACTGTATGCCTTTGAATGATATTATTATATTATTCAAAAGAAGATGAAATGGCATTTTCCCTGAAGTTTTAAAATCTTCTCTAAAAATTCTGTTTGTATACCACAGACTGATCGATAAGATAAATTTGCAGACCTGGGGTATTGGTCAGATAATAGAAATAGAATATACATAATCTACATCTCAAGTTGTGGAACTGCAATGATTTGAGAAAGTATCTAGTAAACTTAGATTATATAGGACAGAAAATGCTTTTATGTGGTTTAGTTATACATACACACATACTCCCCTCGAATGTTGTCATCTCATATTCACTGTATTAAAATGAAGTTCCTTTTTCTCCCAAAAGTAGCTACCCCTCATAGTCTCTTTGTTTTTCTTCATGAAAGCAACATTCTTTGTAGTCTCAGAGGCTTGGTATTCAGCAAGTCCTTTTCATTCAAGTCCTCTCTTGTAACGCCGATTAGACCTTTGGACCATGTTGATCATTTCTTCATATTCTTGGATTTGGTTTCTTTTTTACTGTAACTTATTTTTACAGTCTTGTGCTGCATAATTACTTTTTGGTCAGGGACAGACTGCATATGAGGTTGTAATCCCATATGAATGTATAATGGAGCCAAAAAATTCTTATCGCCTAGTAGCCAAGATAACATAGTGCAATGCATTACTCATGTGTTTGTGGTGATGCTGATGTAAACAACCTACTGTGCTGCAAGTGCTATAAAAGTATAGCACATAGTAGTTACCAGTAGTGGGTTTGTGTAAGTGCACTCTGTGATGTATGCACAGCAGAATCGCCGAACAGTGCCATTTCTCAGAACATATTTCTTCATCCTTAAGTGGTGCATCACTGTATTTTAGCTCCTTGAAGGCAGTACCTAGACTACAGTATCTTTTTTACTAGCCCTGACTCCTTTATATATCTTATATATAGCACTTCCTTTTATCATATCACCCCTTTATTTAAAAAAATAAAATAAAGTTGAATAACTTCTTAAAACATCAGTGATTCAGAAATACTTGTGCACATAAATATCAGCCACGAAGGTTGTTTAAAAGCAATGAAAATTGCCAGGCCCCACTGCGTAGTGGGGTTGGGCTGGGACCAGGAAAATACCACAGCTGCTGCCCATGCTGATGCTCCGTAGAACACTGTGGGGAATGCCAGGCTCCTGGGAGGAAACCTGAGCCTCTGAGTCACACAGTTTCAGTCCCTTCCTGATTTACCTATTAGGTATTTTTCCAGCTTTATCTCTTAAAACTTCTCTCTGTGAATCCTCCATTCCAACTAAACTAACTGTTGGCCTCAATATCTAGTACCTATTCCTTCTCTTTACTTCTCTCCAAGAGGCCTACCAATCCCTCCTCTTGAGTTTAAAATTTCTCCTAACCACTAAAACCACTGGATTTTCTAAGGAGCTCTCATTGACTGTGCAGTTTGTGTTGATCTCTCCCTCTTCTGACCTTAATAGCAGTGTTTTTTCCTACAGTTTCTTTGATAAGTGATTATTTACTACTCTTGTGCTCACTTCAGCAGCACATAGACTAAGAATATTTACTACCCTCACCTTTCCTTTGATCTTGAAATACTTTAAAATTATTACCGTTATATTTTTATCTTATTTCCTCCTAACAAGATTAAAAACTCTAAGGATATTTATCTTAGCCTATGTATAGAACTACCAGAGTCATCAAGTATAGAACATTGAGCCAAAGTTCATTCTTGTTGTTTAATTTGAAATTCTAGTACTGTGTTCTTCAGGGCTGTCTGATGGTACTTACCTTGGCTGCTCACATTGATTAGCATTCTTTTTAGTGTAAGCAACATATGACCTAATGTGGCTTAATCAAAAAATGGAATTTATTGGCTCACACAACTGAATAGTCCAGGGATAAGTTTTGCTCCCAGGAGAGACTTTATCTAGGACTAAAATGCGATGGCCAGGGTCCCAGTTTCCTTCTTCATTTCTCTCCTTCATATCTTCAGTTTTTAGGCAGGTTTTTTTTTTTTTCATATCTCAAAATAAGAGCTAACAACTACCAGGGCTATGTGTTTCCTTGTTTATAAATATCAGAAAAGAAAAGATTTCAATTCCAAAGAGTTTAAGCTATAGTTTCTGGATTGGGCCTCTTTGGCTCTAGTTGTCCTGATTTGAGTCATATGATCATTGCTGAACCATTCTCTCTGTTCAAGGTGGGATAAATGAATTCACTAAAGTCATTTAGTTCACTCCAGGGCTTCAGGTGGGTCATTCTCACCCAAACTGTTCACCTGGGAAGTTTGATGGGCCTGAAGGCAACCAGCCAATGTCTACTGCCTTCCTCTTTGATTCACTATAGTGGGCAAGTTTCTTGATACTGTTGCTCAAAGTTTTTGAATTGGAGATATGACTCTTCCATTTTACTTCACCCTTCTCTGTGTCTAAAGAACAACTGATTTAAAAAATGGATCCAGACTTTGTATAATTGCTTAGTATTATTGTTCGGTTTCTCTAGAAAACTAGTCAGAAAATAAAGTAATAAAGTAGATTAGTATCAACTATATGTTTATTCAGAGCTCTCTTAACAATCTGTGACCTTTTTTTGTAATCTTCCTTAGGTTCAAAACTGGTCAAATCAATGGCGATTTGCTAATATACCACGTCTTGCTGACTTTAAAGCCATATTATGCAAAGCCATATGAAATTGTAGTGGACCTTACCCATACTGGGCCTAGCAATCGCTTTAAAACGGACTTTCTCTCCAAGTGGTTTGTTGTTTTTCCTGGCTTTGCTTATGACAATGTCTCTGCAGTCTATATCTATAACTGTAATTCCTGGGTCAGAGAGTACACCAAGTATCACGAGCGGCTGCTGACTGGCCTTAAAGGCAGCAAAAGGCTCATTTTCATAGACTGTCCTGGGAAACTGGCTGAGCACATAGAGCATGAACAACAGAAACTACCCGCTGCCACTCTGGCTTTAGAAGAGGACCTGAAGGTGTTCCATAATGCTCTCAAGCTAGCTCACAAAGACACCAAAGTTTCTATTAAAGTAAGTATCACTCTGTGTTAAGTAAATGATTCATGGCCTTTCTTGGCTGTGAGACTGTATGCTGGCCTTCCTAGGTGTCCTTGTAGTATTGTATCAAATGTAAGTACAGGTGGAGGAAAACTAAGTTTTATATCTTCATGGAGGTCCTGTAGACTATATGAGATGCATACTCTTAATTATATTCTAGATTGGGTTGGAGTCAGAGGAGTGTTATAGAGAGAGTAGTTTCTCTTCATCAGTCAAATGGTAGAGATGTGTGGAAAGTGGAAATTATTTAGTGATAATTCTTCTGATTATTACATGTGTTTTGCAGAGGAACATGAATTTTCAGTGTAAGATCAGTAATTGTCTATAGGATTCTGGACCTTTTTAAAAACTAAAATTAATTTTTTCTGATGTTTTCAGTTTTTCTTTAAAGCATTTATCATAGTAATTATTGAACCATTTGAATATATAATGGTGGTAACTCTTCGTCAGTGACAGACATGGTTAGTTGGTTTGGGGAGGCCTCATAAAATGCAGCATAATGAAATTTAATTCTTTTTTACTCCACCCTCTCACCTCCACTTTCTAGGTTGGTTCTACTGCTGTTCAAGTAACCTCAGCAGAGCGAACAAAAGTCCTGGGGCAGTCAGTCTTTCTAAATGATATCTATTATGCTTCGGAAATTGAAGAGATCTGCCTGGTGGATGAGAACCAGTTCACCTTAACCATTGCAAACCAGGGCACGCCACTCACCTTCATGCACCAGGAGTGTGAAGCCATTGTCCAGTCTATTATTCACATCCGGACGCGCTGGGAGCTGTCACAGCCCGACTCCATCCCCCAGCACACCAAGATTCGGCCAAAAGATGTCCCTGGGACACTGCTTAATATTGCATTACTTAATTTAGGCAGTTCAGACCCTAGTTTACGGTAGGTTTTTTTTTTTTTAATTCATCTTTATTCAGGGTTTGTTGCTTTAAAATGACACTGTTTAATAAGCTTTTAAAGCAGCCTCTACCCTAATATTGTAAATTGGAAGGAATGCTAGCTATGTTGGTTAACCAATGTGACCTCATCAAGTTGTGGGGTATTCACATGAACTGTGGAATTCAGAATACAGTGATTCACACTAAACCAATAGACGTTCTTTCTCCAGAAAACTTTCATATAAAATAGATAGCATAGCAGTTTTGGGATTTTTTTCCCCAAAATATGTCTTTTTTTTTTTTAAAGTCTACTCCTAAATAAGTTTCCCTTCCTCCAAATCCTCTAAGTTTTCCCGTGTTCAAAAGTATTTCACTATTAAGTTCCCTCAATCAAATTAGATTATCATTGTTCAAAAAAGAGGGCTTAATGTTCAGTAACTCAAACAGTAACATTAATGCATACTTTTCATTTATGTGACTTTAACAAAATTCTTTAAAAAGATCTTAAGATAAGTATAGATGTCATCTGAGCGGAATATAATTGGTTCTGTTTAAGCTTTATAATCTGAACACAAATGAGGAAAGAGTATGGCATATGCAGGCAGTAGATTTGGTTTCAACCTAGATCTACTGTTATGTACTTTAAAAAAGGTACTGAATGAAGTTCTCTGAGCTCTTAGTTTCCTCATTTTTAAAATAAAGGTAACAATGCCATCCTTATATATTACAAATGTTTAATAAATTAAAGGTATGGTAGTACAGTATAGCACCTAGCAAATAATTTGTGCTTAGTAAATATTTCCCTTCCCACTTCTCCCTGCCATGTCTCTTTGCACCCCTTCCCTCTCCTCTTTTCCTCCTCTCCATATCATGTTAGGGTAACTTTTTTTTTGTCCCAGTTACCTTGGGGCTGTCAGGATTTTTACTGATTCAAATTCTTAGCTTCAGAAAAATCTTCCCTAGGATATAATGAGCCTACATTTTATAAGTGGGCCTTTTAGGATTCCAGATTTCTTCTTATTTAAAAGGGGGTGGGGGAAATCAAGATTTGTTTACCTGGATGAGCCTCATGGTATCCATGAACTCTCAGAAATTATACACAAAAGTTTGTATATGCTTAGTACTTATTACCTGAGAGTAGTCTATGACACCTGTCCCCAATTTGAAGAACCCCAGTTCTTTATAGTTGTTGCAGAGTAAAAGTCAATGTCAAAATAGTATAACTCAGAATTCCTGGAAGTCAGTAAGAAAGAGATACATAAACTTAGAAACAATAATGTTAATATGGTCATTTTAGGAAAATGGATCTATACGCCTGCCTTTAATTCGTAATTCAAAGTTTCTCCTCGACAATATTCTATAAATTATTATATAACAGTATTCTAAAAATTATTAGCTTGAATAAACCTGTATTCTTCTCTTGTGAAGTAAAGCGAGCTGACAGCCTCTGCTTTTTACTGAAGCATGTCATACCAGAGAAAAAGCCTTTTGGCAGACTTAAATTTCAGTGGCTTTTTTCTCCCTATATGTCTGTCGCATAGATATTAGCATGATGAAAGTTCAGGAAAACCTGAAATTTACTGAACGGTCAAACCACTTCTTTTACTTTTTAGGGGAGAAAAATTAAAATTAAAAAAATTGAGTTGGAGTGTTTTAAGCTGTTTCTTAAATTGTTTAAATATATTTTCAGACATTTATAAGGGCATATTTGATTCTAACAGAAGCTGAATATATATTAGGTTTTTTGTTTGTTTTTAGTAGTTACATTGAAGGAGTTCATGGAAAGAAGAATAGAGAGGACATAATTATGTTAAAAAACGTTTTGACCTCCTGTTTATAGTATAACTTATAGGACACACAGGAGAAAATTCAGTGGATGCTGATTAAAGATTTTAACAACTCGATGAAGGGCCATTTCATTTCTCTTCTTTTATGATCTTCATTATAGCCAAATCTAATGGGAGAAGGAACCAGGATTTGAGTTGTAGCTTCACTGAAAATATATTATACCTTATTCTTTCTTTTTGTTGATCCACCTTAGAACTGTAAATTACTCATACCTTATGTCCCAGTCAACTCTCTTTCAGGAGGGCCTTATACTCATTTGTCTTAGGAGCCTCATGGTACTTTTCTGGTTATATCAAGGATCTCCCTTTTAAAAAGAGCCTCATGGTGCTTTTCTGGTTATGATTTTACCATAGGCTCATAACTCTGATCAGTCATAAAATTTAAAAAATAGTTGATTATGCTTTGTAATAGAGTCATAAGTTGTATATTATGAAAAAAGTTTGGAATTATAAGAAAAAATAAGTTTTAAAACAACTTCATTTGTGTTTTCTCCTAGGTCAGCTGCCTATAACCTTCTGTGTGCCTTAACTTGTACCTTTAATTTAAAAATCGAGGGCCAGTTACTAGAGACATCAGGTTTATGTATCCCTGCCAACAATACCCTGTTTATTGTCTCTATTAGCAAGACACTGGCAGCCAATGCCACACCTCACCTTAGAATTTTTGGAAGAGTGTATTTCTGGATTTAGCAAATCTAGTAAGTAATGATAATTTTCTTTAATACTAGCAATTATTCTAAGAAGATCCAAAGAAAGCCCTTTCACTTCTTTACCTCTTCTAATTTTCCATCTTTGGTACCCTGTAACTGAAGGAACTCTGAAGGAACTTTCTGGGATATCATATTGAGAAATCCATCAAAATTCTGTCAATAAAAGCACGGTGTCAAGGTTTTGATACTTTCCATGTCTCTTGACTACTCACAAAGTTATTTTTCTATGTTTTAGTTTAATTAGCGTTAGCATTTCTCTTCTTAGCAGATTATCCCAAATGAGTAAAGCACCCATCCATGTTGTCACCTTGATGTTAGGGAAATTGTTATTTTCTCGTTCCTTCGGGTTGACTTTGAACTGTGACTTTATTGTTCAGGTACAGTTCCTGGAGAGTGCAATGACACATAATACAGGGTGCAGAGTCAACTCCTGACTTGGCTTTAATAATCTCATGAATTTGACATTCACTCTTTATATCTGTCTACCTTCATACCCTATAGTATTATAAATGTGGCTCTTCTCCTAGCTTATCCAAAGGAATTGGTCTTCCCTTTTCTCCCTGTATATATATATAAAACTTTTTTTCTGCATTCAAACACATTTCTTGATTTTTCTGTATTTGATAATTGAAAAATGGTGATTTGTCAAGATCAGATCACTATATATATTTTTATAATAGCAAATGTAGGAATATAACCCTAAAAAGAAAATGTGTAAGACTGATAAAAAAAGAAAAGTATAAAACTTTATTGAGAAATAGTAACATAAAAAAGATTTCAGAATGGATAGGCATACTTTGCTTCAAGATGGATAATTCTTCTCAGATTATTACAAATTCAGTGCAATCCAATCAAAATTCTATGAGATTAAGGATTATGAATGAGGAAGAATTTTAAATGATTACAAATTTTACTTGAAAATGAAAGAAAAGCTAAGAAAATATTGAAAGAAAAAGAACTGACTTGATATTACAGATATCTGAACACATTATAAGGGTACAGTAATTTAAAACGGAGGTGTTCAAGAATCAGCAATCAGCTCAGATTAAAGAAGTATCATAAACTAATGGAAATATTAAATCATTTAAGAAAAGAGGTTGGGAAATGAATTAAATTGGGTCTTCATCTTCACCATAAACCACAAGATAAGAAAATAAGTTCTAGCTATACCTAAGAATTAAATATAAAAACTGTAACCATTAAAAAAAGGAGAGGAAGAATAATATTTAATTGTCTTCTGGGTAATAACTTATGAAACAAAAAATTGATAGATAGAAACAAAGGAAATGGTGAACAGATTTTGACTATATAAAACTTTAAAACATCTCTACTTTAAAAAAAATAAAAGAAATTTAAAAACTAAGAAATATGCTTACAGCAAATATAGAAAACATTAATATCTTTAATTATAAGAGTTCTTATAGGTTAATAAGAAAAATGGATCTATAGTAACTTGCAGATCATGCTAAAAATATATTTTAAGTTCAGTAATAAAATCAAAGAAGTGTAAACAGAAAAAATAGGTAACATTGAACTATCAGATTTTTTTTTTTTAATCAGTGCTGTTTGGTCTATGAATTTGTGAAAAGAGGCAGTTTTTCTAGAAAGCTGTTTGGATATGGATTTCAAAATCCTTAAGATTCCTTTGGCCTCGTAATTCTTTTTAGAATTTAATCAAAGGAATTAATGTTCAGTTTATCATAGCATTATTTTTTTTTTTAGTTGAGGTATATTTTATCAGGAAAGTGCCTACATCTTAAGTGAACAGCTTGATGAATTTTTTCATGTAAATACATCACAAAACCATCTCCCAAATCAAGATACAGAACATTTCCGGCATCCAGAAGGCTCCTCTCAGTCAGTACTCACGAAGAGTACCCACTATTATGATCTGTATTGCCATAGCTTTATTTTGCCAACTTCCAAGATTCACATAAGATTATTTATTATAGCAAAAATTTCGAACATTCTAAAAATTAAACAATAAAGAACTGATTAAATTGTTGGATCTCCATATGAAGCCATAAAAAAATGTTTTGGTACAGAATTTCAGTTGGGAAGATGAAAAGGTTCTGTAGATAGTTGATGGTAATGGTTGCACAACAATGTAAATAAATATACTTGATGCCACTGAACTGTACACTTAAAATTGTAAAATTTATGTTATGTGTATGTACCACAATAAAAAATGTTTTGAAGTATATAAAGGAATTTTTGTAGTATTTTTATATCTTTTGATAAGTCTGAAGTTATTTCCAAGATAAGTTAAAAATGTTTTTGGAGAATTTATAATCTTGGTATAATGTTTAATGAAAAAATATTCAAAATATACTGTGTATATAGCATAATCCTAATTTTTGTGGAGGAGTTAAGGGTGGGTTATATCTGTGTTTATACACACATAATTATATATTATCTCTACATAGATTAGAAAGCTTGAGGAGAGTTGAAGTGATAACATCAGTATATTAATACTGGTTTCATCTTTCTGGTGATGCTTTCCTTTTACCGAACTTTCTGTAATTACTACATATTCCTTTTACAATCAGAATAAAACTTAATAATTTTTTTAAATAGAAGAGAAATGATTGAAAGGGAGAAAAGCAAGATAAAACTTTTTTTTAAATTGCCTTACTGGCTTTTCAAATTACTTCATTCAAGCCTCATTCTGTTTCTTCATCTCTTTCTTCAATAATATAATTGCTAAGTCTCTTATTTCCATTCTAGGTAATGATCTTTACCTTTTATCTTTTCCTCTAATCTTTTTATTTTAAAATAATTTGAAATAATTTAAAGTAATATTTAAAATAATTTTTGATGTAATTTTTATTGACCATCTTTACTAACAGTATTTTTTTTTCCAGGTATTGAGTTGAAACATCTTTGTTTGGAATACATGACTCCGTGGCTGTCCAATCTAGTCCGTTTTTGTAAACACAATGATGATGCTAAACGACAGAGAGTTACAGCTATTCTTGATAAGCTGATAACAATGACCATAAATGAGAAACAGATGTATCCCTCTATTCAAGCAAAAATATGGGGAGCCTTGGGCAGGTATTGAGTTTGCCTAGTACTTTCTTTGTGCAGATGTTCATCTGGTTCCTGCTTTATGCAAAGCACTCTGTTAGGCAGTAGGGATACAGCTGTAGAAAAGACAGTCCCCTCTTTCAAAAAGCATACATACAACTACCAAATTCCTGATATGGTTCAAGGTTGTAAATGTCTAATGCATGCCTCAGAGCCAAAGTAAAGCTCTTTATTTTAGCACTCTTCTCCATGGCATAATTATAGAGAATTTAACTATAAAATAAAAATCTGATGTCGTTTCTAGTAAATAGTGCCTTATAATGTATATCATCGATGTCAGTAAATGTTTCTTAATGATGTTATTTGGCACACTTGCTTTCATTTATAGTTCTAGCATAAGAACACCAATATTAAAATATGGAGTTTAAAATAACATTTTATTTTTTACCTGATGAGAATTATGCATATCATTTCTTCAAAGTAATCACTTAAGGAAGCAATACTCTTACTTAAACAATGCTGCAAATCCTCCAAATAATTTTAAATGACCTTGGTACCAGTTTTATAAGCCCTACAAAACATCAGTACTCGATGTCATTTTCTATATTTTAAAATTTATACTGATCATATATTACTGACTTGAATAGAACAGAGATGCTTTGCAAGTAAATAAAATAATATAGAAAGATTTAAAATCTTTTGAATACTAGTTTCTTGATTTCTGAAGAAATTGAGTGACTATCATCATCCTTTTCGGGGTATTTTATGATAAATTATATTTACTCACAGGTCTCTAAATAAAACCTAGCATTTTGGAGGCCTCAAGTAAAAGAATTTTCATGTGGGGGGCTTCTCCTCAAAATATTTTTAAATTAATAATTAAGTTGGTAGAGTGTCTAAAAGTTATTTTTCCTTCTTTCACTAGATTACAGATCTCCTTGATGTTGTACTAGACAGTTTCATCAAAACCAGTGCAACGGGTGGCTTGGGGTCAATAAAAGCAGAGGTGATGGCAGATACTGCTGTAGCTCTGGCTTCTGGAAATGTGAAATTGGTTTCAAGCAAGGTAGTCACTTTTCCTTTGCCTTCTGATTTTTTGTTTGTAACTAGTCATTTTAAAGTTAAACTGAAAGTTTTTTGTAATAAAACACTTTTCAGCTCCCATGTATTTTAAATTCTGCTACTTTACAGGTTATTGGAAGGATGTGCAAAATAATCGACAAGACGTGCTTATCTCCAACTCCCACTTTAGAACAACATCTTATGTGGGACGATATTGCTATTCTCGCACGCTACATGCTGATGTTGTCCTTCAACAACTCTCTTGATGTGGCAGCTCATCTCCCCTACCTCTTCCATGTTGTTACTTTCTTAGTGGCCACAGGGCCTCTCTCCCTTAGAGCTTCCACACATGGATTGGTCATCAATATCATTCACTCTCTGTGTACTTGTTCACAGCTTCATTTTAGTGGTAAGTTCCAGAAAAGTAATTTGTGTTTCACCACTTCCTTTCTCCATTTTATGTCACTAGATTGGCATAGATTATCTTATTGTTTATTATGGTACTTTAACCCCAAGCTGCTAATTTAAGCTACTCATTCAGAAAGAATAAATTACTTTTGTCCAGTATCAAGTTATAGTAAAGATTCTCTGTCCATATCTGTCACGTAGACTTCTGTAATTATCACACAAGCTAAGGACTCAGCACCAACTGACAATGTTGCATTCCTGGCACGAATTTGTAGATTAGATTGTACTAAAACATGAACATTAAAATAATATCTAGATGGCTGTTTTAGGGAGCATGGCTGTGTAATTTTGATATATTCTTATTTTCCAAAATCAAAATGAAACATGACACTTTAGAATTAAAAAATTAATATCGTTAAAGTCTTGTTCCTTTTTCTTTTTACAGAAGAGACCAAGCAAGTTCTGAGACTCAGTTTGACAGAGTTCTCATTACCCAAATTTTACTTGCTGTTTGGCATCAGCAAAGTCAAGTCAGCTGCTGTCATTGCCTTCCGCTCCAGTTACCGGGACAGGTCATTCTCTCCCGGCTCCTATGAGAGGGAGACTTTCGCTTTGACATCCTTGGAAACAGTCACAGAGGCTTTGTTGGAGATTATGGAGGTAAATAAGCCAAAATGATAAGGAACTGAGTTACGTCATTTTTTTAATCCATTAATACTATATAGAAGAAATACTGGTTTACTTTTCTTCACTGTTTTGCACTTAATCGTAAATAAAAACACTTCCATGGAATATGTCTATTTGTAACTTATACATCATTTATTTAATGGCATTACAATAAACATTTTTAAATGTTTTTCAAAACACTGATGTACATAAATATATTCAGAATATCCTTTTTTATAGGCATGTATGAGAGATATTCCAACATGCAAATGGCTGGACCAGTGGACAGAACTAGCTCAAAGGTATATGCCCCAAGTGAAATAGAAGTTGTAAAAGTATCTGTATTGTTGAAAGATAGATAATACTGTATAATCAATATTTTAATAAATTATTATATATAAACATAAAGGTTTTCATAAGCTCTTCGGTTCTTTTCATTGCAGATTTGCGTTCCAATATAATCCATCCCTGCAACCAAGAGCTCTTGTTGTTTTTGGCTGTATTAGCAAACGAGTGTCTCATGGGCAGATAAAGCAGATTATCCGCATTCTTAGCAAGGTACCTCCCTCTCCCTCTTTCCCAATATTTGTGGTTCCCAAGTTGTAAAGTATATCTTGTATTTTTCTAAAGGACATTAAACTTGAATTTAATAAGATACTTTGTATGTTGCTTATTGAGCATTTAAAAAAAATGAGTTTTGTGTATTCATTGTAATTCTTTGAAATGAAGAAACCTTCTCCAAAAAAGATGTCTTAAAAAGAAAAAGTATTATCTCTTTTGCTAAGAAAATACTCAATATTTTATCAGTTTTCAAAGACTTTATGTGGTAAAGCTATAGTCTTATATAAAATTATATAACTTGTAATTATAATAATCCTGACTTACTATATTGGAATATAATATAGAAATATTTAAAAAGTAATCCAAATGTGCATTGAGCTAGCTACCAAGATCACCATAACATTGGAAATAATTCTGTCACTTAAAAACTAAGAAATTGTTCCCAAGATGATTCTGAGATTTTTAGGAGTTAATGTTTTATTTCAATGAAAGTAATATAAAAAAATTCTGTTTCCCTAAAAGGCACTTGAGAGTTGCTTAAAAGGACCTGATACTTACAACAGTCAAGTTCTGATAGAAGCTACAGTAATAGCACTAACCAAATTACAACCACTTCTTAATAAGGTAATTACTGTATAGAAAATGAGTGCCTTCATTTTGGATACTGGTGTTAAGTCTTTTTCTTTTCCAAAGAATTTAGAAAATAAGGTGGATTGGGAAGAAGTTATAGAGAAAAAGCTATAGTTAAAATAGAACTTCTTGCCTTAAAATTTAGCCACTTGAAATATTTATATTAGAGGAAGAGTGAGTATGGAGAATATGTTCTTGAGAACATGTTCTCAAATGCTTGTTTTTCATCTCATCAGTGCTAAAGGAAATAGGTGTACAGTCTTAATTCTTTTATTCAGTAAGTGTTAATTGAGCATCAGCTATATTCCAAGTACCATTTTAGATGCTAGAGATATAGTACTGAACAAAGCCAATAAAGTCCCCTGCCCTCATGGAGCTTATATTCTGGGGTGAGTGGGAGTGGGGAGTGTATAGATAATTTTTAAAAGTAAGTAAAATACATAGTATGTTAGTTCACGATCATAATTGTGGAGAAATATAAAGCTGGGTTAAGTATGCCTGATGATCAAAAGAGTCTGGATGCTAAATGAAGTTGCCATTTCAAAGAAATAAAGTGGTGTGGCCATTGTTTTAGGGTGGTCTGAGCTCCTCTCAGCTTTGTGACCTAAGCAGGCCATTTAACATATCTGGCCATCATGTTTCCATGTCGCTAAAATGAGTAAACTAGACTAGGTGATGGCATGGTATTATCTTTCAACTCTAAAGTTACAGATTTCTGTGACTAGGGTACCAAGATATGCCAGACTTGTTAGGATTACAGAGAAATAAATACTTACATGTTCTTGGTATTGAGTTATATGTTCTACAAGCATTCTAATCCTAAATTGCATAAAATGGTTCACTTATCTTCATCTTAAAAGTAAAAATGAGGCTCAGAAGGGCTAAGTAACTTGCCCAAAGTCACATACCTAATGAAAGAAGCGTAATTCTAATCCCAGGCTGTCAGTGTATTTTCTCATGTATCACATTGCTAAATAAGGGTTCCCAAACATAAATCTTTTAAATTCATAGTAGCAAGAGATTCTTATATTGGTAAGAGTGACAAGAAGTTTGAAAGGGCAGAGTCTGAACTAAAGTTAAAGAGACAGGTAGGATTTAGTGTAGAGAAAGGGTGTAAAGCAGTAGGATTGTACAAGAATGCTGGGACAATGGAGTGATGGTGGGTAGACCATTCTAGTTGTTATGGAGAAACTGTTCAGGAGAATAGTGAGAAGGGAGGTTATAAAGATTGGATAAAACTAATCTAACATTCAGCATTCTTCAGAAAGGAGTTTGGAAATATAACCATTTATTTTCAACCGGATAGGTAATAAGACAAAAGGGCTTATAGAAAGGTCACTCTCCGGTGGTAGTGTGCAAAGTGGATTGGAGTAGGAGAAACTGGAGGCAAAATTGGAATCCACATTTAGAATATAAAGAAGGTTGGCATGGAACAGTGTCATTAGCTATAAGCAGATGCAAAAGAGACTAGTTTGGAAAACGAACAAAACTTGGTGACAATTTCGGAATCAAAGTATGGGGAGAAAGCAAAGAAGATGCTAAAGTTCTCAGCCTAGCTAACACTATCTGGTTATACACATGGAATAAGTAAAGACCTCACCCATATATTTACCTTCCCAAAAGAGAAAACATGCGTAATTTGGGGGAAAACATGCTTTGTTTTATACTGCAGTGTGTTTTCATTGAGACTGCTTTGTGCTTTATCCTGCTAACCTGGAACATGTCTCTTTGGCCAGGACTCCCCTTTGCACAAAGCCCTCTTTTGGGTAGCTGTGGCTGTGCTGCAGCTTGATGAGGTCAACTTGTATTCAGCAGGCACTGCACTTCTTGAGCAAAACCTGCACACCTTGGACAGTCTCCGGATATTCAATGACAAGGTAAGCAAGCTTTCAGTTGAGATTCCTAGATTATACACATTTAGAACTCTTTTTTCTTATTGTCCTTTTAAAATCAGAAGAGGTGCCTAACTTAAATATGAATTTCTATAATGCAGCTTATTATGAGTATAGTTCCTTAACAGCTCGTAAAAAAATATTTAAACTTTAATGCATACTTTCTGTATAAAAGTAGCAGAAAACAGTACTCACCCAATGCTAGTAAACAGACTTAGTATAAATAATATTGAGTAGTAATAATAGCTACCATGCCAGGCCCTATGCTAAGCACTGCACAGTCATTTGTAATTTATATAATCTGAAAGTGAAAGTTAGCATTCTCTACCCTCCATTTCACATAGGAAGAAATCATTGAAAAATAAGCTTAATTATTGAAAAATGGTACTTAATGAAAAAATCGGTATAGTTAGAAGATGGGGATAAAGAAGTTGGAGAGTCTAAAGGAAATTTTGGGGTACTTAATTGTACTAGTTTTTTGTTTTGCCTAATCCCACTTTAAAACATGCCATTAGCACCCCTCTTAACATTTATGAACCTTGATTGAGGTTGGATTTTATTTCACAAAGGATAAAAGAGGGAATATAACAGTAAGAAATTATGTTCCTTTTATCTTTGGAGAAAAATGGGAAGGATCTAGGAGAAAAGAGGAATTTTTTTACAGATGGATATGTGTGTATAACAAGAGTGTTGGGTGAAGTGAAATTAACAGAGCTATGGATACAAAGAAGCACAAAGACAGGAGCATGGTTTTAAGTGGGAAGATACCTGGTCTCAACATTATTCTGTCTGCCCAATGTATCATAAACCCAGAATAACTGGAGCTCTGGGAAGTGTGGAAACAAAAATTTAGAGGTAAAGGTTATCTTGAAATTTATCAGTCAGACCACCATTTTACAAAACAGAAAAAAAAAAGTAACTTATCCTTGTTGGTACATCTTATTTTGGCCTAGAGTCCCTTTTTGCTAATTTCCGTTGCTTTTTTCTGGGGTTGTCTTGGGACGAGGGGTGGTCAGAGTGAGAGCTACCTATTAGTCATCTGTGTATTAAGAATATTTGCAAATGAAGTGCTTGTCTCTTAGGAATATCTATCTGCCTTGGCATTTTTCACTTCCAGAACAGCCCGGTAGGGGGAGCTAATACTGACTCCAGTGCCCTAGGATACCAGGAATCAAGAGTTAATAAAGCTTATTAATATAAGAGTCATCAGGATGTAAGATGCCTAAGGTCTGAGGATCTAATGTATACCATGGTGACTATAATTTATAACGTTATGTTGTATTGAAATTTGCTGAGAGAAGTAGAACTTCAGTGTTCTCACTGAAAATGGGGAGAGGTGAATATGTGAGATGACAAATGTGCTCACTAACTGGATGGGGGGAATTCCTTCTCAGTGTATGCATGTATCAAATCACATTATACACTTTAAATATAATTTTATTTGTCACCTATACCTCAATAAAGCTGAATATATATATATAAATTATACATATATAGTAGGTTAATAGGGAATTATACTTTATATACTATTCTACAACTTGCTTTTTTATTTAACAACATAACGTGAACATCGTGTGTGTGTGTGTGTGTGTGTATCTTTCTTATGGAGGCAGAGCATTTTACAGTATGCATGAGCCACAGTTTATTCAATAGTTTGCCCATTAATGAGCATTTGGTTTCTTTCTGTCTTTCCTTCTTTTCTGTTTTAAACAATGCTGCTCTCAACATCTCTCTACATATATTTTATGGATTCATGCTTTTGTTTCTTTAAGATGACCTTAAACACCTTCAGTTTGCTTTTTAAAAAATCTGCATAAGGGAATCACTGGGGTTCTTTAAAAAAGGGCAATGCCTGAGGCTTAACAACTTCCTATGATTCTTAGATGAGATCCAGTACTTTCCCCCTTTAAACAAGCATCCGCCATAACTTTAAAGCATATATTCCTGGAACCACACTTTAGGAAACACTGTTAAAATCTTAATTATCCTTGGCAAGTTTTGAACTTTCAGTGTCCTCATATTCCCACACTAAAATGTAAAATCCACCTGGGTGAGTAGTTTTTGACTGGTTAGTTATCTGCGGAACCTGGAACTATGCCTGGCACATCAAAACCACACAATAGCCTTTGATAAGTAAAAGAATGAATAAACGTATAAATGGGAGCTAATAACCTTACTGTATAGGATTGCTTTAAGGTTTCAATAGAATGCATCTGACATTATTGTATACTACAGGTACTCGGTACATGTGAAGTGTCTTTGTTCTCATGAATTTTCAGTCACAATGATACACAAAATGCCAGCTATAATTAAATGGATAGTATTATTTAAAACAACAATAATTATAATTTTTAAAAAGTCACCAGGATATAAATTGACAGTCATCTGTTTTATATTATAAATCAAAGCTATTTCATTTTTCATCATCTTATTATTTATATGATTGCCTGTCTTGCACTAATTAATTTGTAATACCTTAAATGTTCTTCTGTGGTTTTTTCAGTAGTCATCTGATAATGTTTTTTCTCAACTTGAAAGAATTACTTATCTTGTCATAGCTGTTGAACACAATCAAAAACCCAGTTAAGTGGTCCTTTAAGGAAAGTTCCTGTGTGAACCCATCAACCATCTCATGATTATCTTTAATAGAGTCCAGAGGAAGTGTTTATGGCAATCCGGAATCCTCTGGAATGGCACTGCAAGCAAATGGATCATTTTGTTGGACTCAATTTCAACTCTAACTTTAACTTCGCACTGGTTGGACACCTCTTAAAAGGTAGAAAGGCCTTATATCAGAATATTTTTATGAAATGTTATCAAGCCAGAAGTACTTAAAATAATTATTTGAAATAATTTGGTTCATATGTCTTGTAAATGCAAACCTATATCTGCTTTATTGAATTGTTTTGTTTAATATATATACTTTAATAGAGCCTAATTTCCACATTAAATATTGGATTTCCTTAAAAAAGCAAGAGATGATTTTTATAAAACTCCTAAGTACTAAACCTCTAATAGCTATATTATTAGTTCTCACTATTTACATATCTTTTTGATTATCAAAATAAGACAGACTGCAAATAAATAAATGTTATTTGAGTAATTTACGTTAGAAAATGTTACCAGTGATTTGATCACAGATTTTTTTTTCAACTTGTTTCTTATTTCTTGTCGATCAATCCTGTTATATTGTCTTTCTGGTACTCCACCCTCGCATCTCCAAATTTCTATATTGCTTATAGCAGTGAGCTCCAGGTATTCCTCAGAGCCAGATAATTCATCCCTAACTTGGCATACATTGAGAAGGATTTCACTGCATGTTAGCTTTGGTTTATTGAGACAGTCATGGCCAGAAACTGCAATGAACAGAATGGTATGTAATGGTGAGTCAGAGGCAAAAGCAGTAAAAAGTAAGGCCTGGCATAAGGATCTAGCATGAACCAATGGTATTAAGTAGCATTGGATTGGACTGCAATAGAGGCTCAAGGTAGAGCTTGAGTCTACAGTTGTGTATCAAATGATTCTTAGGCGTGAAGGAGGGATCATGGCAGTTCCCTCAGTTTTTACCTGACATATACTCACAACTGTGAATGTTATTTGATTTCACCACCTTACGAAATTTCTGCAAAAAATATGGGCAGTTTTAATATCTGAGGTGAGTAGGGTTTACTCAAAAAATATTATGCTTACTACAGGATACCAAGAAGAGGGATTGCAACTGGGCTGAATTTGTGCTTGCTTATTCTGTATTTCTAAAAGAAGAACATATTTCTAGTGTATAAATTTGCTATTTTAAAATCAAGTAGCATTAGTGATTAAAAGCTGTCCAAAGATTAAGCTAACCCTCTTTCTAATCAATCCTGTTTTCTGAGCTCTGAGAGCATATACTTCCCATGTCATTAGGGTTTTTTTCTTTAAGTTAAAAAAAAGAATTTTCGAACAATAGAATCCTGTTTTCAAAAGATATCTTAAGGTGAACTTCAATACATATATTTTTTTTATTTTAATCTCTATTCTACTTTAAGGAATGGATGATCTAAAATACCATTATCTTTCTTAATTTTCCTCTCTTTCTTGGAGTTCCAAAAGGAATATATTCTATTCTACACATTTTGATACTTCATCCTATGTATAATTAATTAATTAAGTGCTTACATATATATGTTTTACCTTCCCAGTGGCTATTCTCAAAAGGTGTTAACCCTTATACTTCCTTTCCTTGCAGAATTGCTAGTCATTAAATAAGAACTCAACAAACACTTGTTGAAAGAATGAATTAACTTCTTGTTTTTATTTTTTGTAGGGTACAGGCATCCTTCACCTAACATTGTTGCAAGAACAGTCAGAATTTTGCATACGCTACTAACTCTGGTTAACAAACATAGAAATTGTGACAAATTTGAGGTGAATACACAGAGCGTGGCTTACTTAGCAGGTAAAAGTACAAAATAGACCGAAGTAGTCTTGTATCTATAAGGATCTCCAAAAAGAGGGAAGCACTTGTGGGTCCTTCAGTTGGTTGCTTGGCGGGGTAAAGAGTTCACCACTATCTAGTCATATGGTGGTGGTTAAAATTTTGCAAGTTTTACCAAATCATTTTTCCTTATAAAAGAATTTGCATTAAAATACGAAGTGTGTTCCCTTTGTCATCTTTGGTTCAAGGCACTGTGTGGCTTCCTGTTGTCTCATAAAATCTGAATGCTGTAGCCTAGCATCCTGGGCCCTTAAAGCAACCCTCTTGATTTTGTCCTCTTTCTCCAAATTGCATAAGCCTCATTTTTTATTACCTCCAAATGGATGGGCTATTTTAAGCTAACCTTTTTGCCATCTCCTAGAAGTACCTTTCTGCCTCTTTATTATTCATTCCTGATGCCATTTGTTTTACCTAGATTGTCTGCCCAACCCCACCATTCATTAAACCTTCCTTTTTTGCTCTTACCTGATCTCTCCACTTAGGAGGACTTAGTACTTATGTATAATACGGTTTTTAAACATAATCATTTGATGGAAAGTGCCGGTTTCCAGTTTAGTAGACTTCAGTTTGTGGCAGCTTTTTTGTTTGAATCATTTGACCTTGGGAAATCATTTAACATCAGTATTTTTTCCTTATCTAAAAAATGTACCTCATAGTATCTGCTCTCCCTTCTTTTTGTGTTTGTTGAGATCGGATGTACATTAAAGCATTTGATGAATATAAAGTGCTTATTAAATCTCTATATATTTCATGTTTATGTACAGCCTTCCAGAACAAACCATAGACTCTTTAAGATAAATAAGTCTTTCCTCAGTATTTTATATCCTTAAACCTCACACTCCCTAGGGATCTTTACATGCACGTTGAACAGCTATTACCCTCTTCAGGAGGTTGTAAGAAGTATGTCTTGTTTTAAGTCAACTGCTGATTGGTTAAATTTTCTAATCTGCCTTCTTTTTCCTCTTAGCTTTACTTACTGTGTCTGAGGAAGTTCGAAGTCGCTGTAGCCTAAAACATAGAAAGTCTCTTCTTCTTACTGATATTTCGATGGAAAATGTTCCTATGGATACCTATCCAATTCATCACGGTGACCCTTGCTACAGGTAGGTGGAGTTCTCCCACAGTTACGTAACTGTAGTCACATTTTAGTTTTCTTTGCTGATGGAGGCATGTAGCAGAATAATCCAGAAGGGAATATAGAGATAATCTAGCAAGAACATGTAAATCAGAACTCTAGTGTTCAGATGGGAGACCACGTAGGAATACCAGGTGCTATAGGCTTAAAAAAAAAATCAATGTAGTACAATTTTATCGAGCACTCAGTGAGTACCTACTATGTATAAGATACCACAATGGGAAAATGGATACTTCCTGGAGATACATTAAGAGTTTGTACACTAAAGCTGTTTAATGCAGTTTTAATATTAATCGATTGCTGTCATTGAGAAATAGGACAGCCAACTGGAAGGGACAAACAATGGTTGTATTTGTCACCATGTTAATTATTTCTTCTCAATTGTTTAAATTTCTCAGGACACTGAAGGAGAATCAGCCATGGTCCTCTCCCAAAGGTTCTGAAGGGTACCTTGCAGCCACCTATCCATCTGTGGGCCAAACCAGTCCCCGAGCCAGGAAATCCATGAGCTTGGACATGGGGCAGCCTTCTCAGGCCAACACAAAGAAATTGCTTGGTTAGTGTTAAGTAGAATTTTTTAGAATTATTTTTTTAATGATCAGATACTTTCACTTTTAGAAAATTATTTGAAGCTATTCAGTTATCAAAATTTGTCAAAAACAAAATTATCAAATTGATGGCAATTATGAGAGAGATCGATATAGCTAAGAGGGGAATTAGAATGAGCTCTTAAAAGTTTTTTTCTGATTCTTAGGCTAAACACTGTGGCTGTCCTTGTTCTGTTCTGTGTTAGCCAGGCAGTAGGGGAGTGGGAGTGGGAGAGACATTGGCTACTCACAGGACTGGAGGAGTCGTGCTGTGAGTAGAAAACACGTAATATACATTTCCTAAAATTGTCATCTAACAGCAGAGTATGTCAATGTGGCATGAAGCTGCAATAATACTGTCTGCTATTTTCTGTAAAAAAGACAAAAAGATAAGATTTTTGATTACTATAAGAAGATAAAATTCTTGAAAGTTAAGATTGCTCACGTACATCAACATTCGTCAATGAGAAGTACACCTGACATGATGTGAGACCCTTTCCATCTTCAGCAGCTGAAAGTAAATAAAGATAGAGCCCACAGATCCTGCCTCACCACAGAGGAAATGCAAAAGGGCTCTTACACAACTCTGGATAAGTTTTCATTGTTACTGAAGTACATTTCAGCCACCGGCACTAATAATGGCTTAGTGGGTTTCAGTTATCCATGCAAGTATATTTTTAAGTATCTTTAGGTGTTGGGAAAATGGCTTGTGTTTATAAGGGAATCAGTGAACAAACAATGAGGTGCGAATTAAATTAACTTGTCAGTAAACCATAAAAAATCGAAACTGCAAATGTTAATCACTGTTACTAGTCACGTAGTTACCTCTTGTTTGAGTTCCTTTCTGTTTGTACTTCGTCATAATCTTCTAGGAGTTCCCTGGTTGCTTTGTGTTTTTTAAGTCTGGATTTTCATGCTAGGAGATCATAAATGAAAAATGGATTTTAGAGAAAATGCAATATTGATTTTATTCAACCCATATGCTGAATGAAAAAGTTGTGGTCCATGCTCTAAAGAGCTCATAGTTTGGTGGCTAAGACTTATAATCAGCCAATAATAACAACATCCCCAGGTACCATTAAAGTAATAGGTCTTGATGAAGGGAACCTGAGAGCTGTGGAAATTAGGAAAAGCTTCAGAGAGGAGGTAACATTTGAACTGAGTCTTAAAGATTTAATACATGCTTGCCAGGTAGACAGGATAAGGGAGGCATGCATTCAAGGGAAGGGGAATAACATAAATAAAGGAAAAAAAAAAACAGGAAAAGCAACTAGGTAGCAAATGAGGCTAGAGAAGGATTGGAACTAAAGTGTGGGAGACTATGTGCTGTGTTAAGAGATTTAGTCATGTATCCAGCAAGGATCTTTAAGTAGGGAAGAACATTACCAAATTTTATTTTTAGGAATGTTTTCTGGCTACATATGGAGAAATTGGAAGAAATTTTTGGCAAGAGGATTATTTAAGAGATTGATACAACAGTCCAAACAAAAAGCAGTGTATACAGGCCTGCACTAAAGCAGGAGGTTTCGGAGAATGGGGAAGAGGAATCATGTTTAGGATAGATTTCCAAAGTAGAACAGACAAGACCTTAGTGCAAATTCCACATAATACAATTTCAATACTTTTACTTTTAACATTAGTGTAACACATGAGAAACTCAAAGGCAAGTAGGAGATGGTACTTTCTGCTATTTTTGAAGCATCTCCCAGTGTATCTATTATTTAGTACTGTAAGGCATGCAAATCTTTTTCAGAGCTTGAAGAATTAAACTTTGAACTTGCCTACTTTTGGAAATTCTTCATATGTTAACGAATTCTTGGTACCGGCAGAATTTCTTAAATTGAAAAAAAGTTGTTTAGACATAGTTAATCTTTGCTACCTAACAGTGCATATACTTTATTTATTTATTTATTATCAAATATTGTACTTGTTAGCAGATTTTGGTGTACCTCCAGTGTAGTGAATGTAATCTCAATTTAATTTGGACCAATAAGGTACATTGTGTCCTGAAACAGAGAGCTGTGGGGCCAAAATTCTTTGAAAAAGGGGAGAATAAAGGAGAGAAACTGTGCCTCATGAATATGTCTGAGCTTTCTTCAGGTCCTTAAGTGAAAACTTAAATACTTTGTATCCAGACATTTTCTGTTTAGTATATTCCTAAGCACAGTTTCTGTGGTTAATGAACTTTCCTATTCTGTAACTTTTGTTTATAGGAACAAGGAAAAGTTTTGATCACTTGATATCAGATACAAAGGCTCCTAAAAGGCAAGAAATGGAATCAGGAATCACAACACCCCCCAAAATGAGGAGAGTAGCAGAAACTGATTATGAAATGGGTGAGAAACAAAGTTAATAATTGATCTAGATCATTGAAAATCAGGTGGGAGAGTACTTTAGAGCCATATTTGCTTTCCAGCCATTTCTAAGAATCTTTAGAATGAAATATTGAAATATTTACTTTTTCAAAAGATATGCAGTCCTTAAAATCACTGTTGTGTAAAAAATGATCATATATATATATGATATACAGCATTGTAAACAGCTAGCCAAAACTTTTGTATAGGTGAATGATACTTCTGTAACAATGTTTAAGTTAAAGAGTTATTGAATTTTAGAAGTAACATTAAAATATATTAGGTGAAGTGGTATCTAGTGTGTATATTTGATTAGTACAGCTGATTATATTAATCTGTATCTTACTGCAGAAACTCAAAGGATTTCCTCATCACAACAGCATCCACATTTACGTAAAGTTTCAGTGTCAGAATCGAATGTTCTCTTAGATGAAGAAGTACTTACTGATCCAAAGATCCAAGCGCTTCTTCTTACTGTTCTGGTAAGCATTTTCGCTTTTTGACGGGGCTTTTCCCCTGCTCAGGTTTGTGTTCCAGTCTACTCTAGGAAGTGCGTCCATATTAAAAACATGAAAGGAAGGCCATCTTCTACTAATCCTCAAAACAGGTAGCAATTCAGCCACAAAATAAAATGTCTTCTGTTTCCTTCTTTCCATCTTGGCAGGCTACACTGGTAAAATACACCACGGATGAGTTTGATCAACGAATTCTTTATGAATACTTAGCAGAAGCCAGTGTTGTTTTCCCCAGAGTTTTTCCTGTTGTGTAAGTATCTCCTTTTGTGTATAACTTTTGTGTCTGTCTTCAAGTCAAATGTTTTATAAAAGCTTAAAGTATTGCCCAGTAATGTTCAATACTTGTGGAGCGAGAAACGGAGGTAATGGGATAGTGACTTTAGCTTAGAGACAGTGGGTTTAATGGGGGATAAGACTAGTTTTGGCACAACAGACATTCGGAAAAGCACTTTTTTATCTTGCTGATTTTCTTAAGTGGTTCATAGTGATGAACATTGTTCATTTCCTCTCTTAGGAGCAAACCATTAGACTGCTATTTTTAAATCAGCATACCTGTTTTGATTTCTTTTTCATTAGAGCTTTTGATTTATCCACAGCTAAGTGAAAACAAAATTGACCTCCTCTTTGAGAGATGAATTTTATTCTCTCTTAAGGGCTAAAATCATACTAGCTTCAAAGTGTTCTGAAAGAAACTTGAGAAATTCTCTTCCTGATCTAGGCTTCTATATAGTATCATTATTTCCTTATTTTTGTTTAATCTCATTTAAAAATTTTAGAATTTTATATAGTTAGTTGACTCTTGGCTATTTTTATTAATGAATGATAGCCTGGTTAGAAATAGTTACTTACTTCTTAAGTTTGAATTGGATCATATATTCCACCCCATCCTGATGACTAAAACCAACAACAAAAGAAACAAAGAAGCAGACACATACATGCATTACAGAAAATTTGGAAAAACAACAGAAAGTAAAAAGCACTCAACTCCCTTCATTTTTATCACATGGTTCTGGGGAATATATTTCCAGTGTGTATTTTCATTTAACTTTTCTTTGAAATGTTCCTCTATTGACTTATTTTTTAGGCACAACTTGTTGGACTCTAAGATCAACACCCTGTTGTCATTGTGCCAAGATCCAAATTTGTTAAATCCGATTCATGGAATTGTACAGAGTGTGGTGTACCATGAAGAATCCCCACCCCAATACCAAACATCTTACCTGCAAAGTAAATAAATGTATCGGGAGGAGGATGGTTGATGAACTTAGTAATATGTGCACTGTCATAGAATGCACTGACTAAAGAATTCTTTATAAGGGGTAGTCTTGTTCATACTTCTCTCTCCATGTGCCGTTTTCTGACTCTTTTAATTATATATTCAATAAGTAACTGGTTGACAACTTTTTAAAAGTAAAATATAGTTTTATACTGATTTTATTTTAAGTGATTTTTAGTCTTCTTTGACACTTTCTAAAAAAATGTTTTCAATGTACATGTTGGTTTTATATACCATCAACTATGTAACTTATTTAATTTCTATTAAGATTAAAAGAATCTCATGCTTGTTATAAGAGTAACATTTGATTTGTTGCAGGTTTTGGTTTTAATGGCTTGTGGCGGTTTGCAGGACCCTTTTCAAAGGTAAGAAAATGTATTTTTCTCTGTTGACAAAATGAAAGTTTTTATTTATATTAGTGTGCTTGCTTTAAGAACACACAATATGTGGAAAACTGGAATGATTTTCACAATAGACACATTTTTATAAAAACGCTTCCCCCACAGATCCTTTCTAAGAGGCAGCACCTTTAACATGTTTCTATATTAGTTTTTATAAAACACAACTCAATTCAATTTATGCTTGACTTTTCAGGAGTACGATAAGCCTCGGTAAACTTTCCTGCCCTCAATCTTTAGTGTATTTGATGACCTAATGCACACACTTAAGTATCTTGTAATTAGGAAGAAACATTACCTATGATTAAAATCTACCTCATGACCTAAAACTAATGTTCTGTCATTTAAATCTCAACTTTAAAAAATTACATAATGAAAAAAAAATCTACCTCATGTAAACATTTTTCTTTCTAACCTTTTAGATTAGATTTATTCTTCTCAATATGTTCTCATTTGTTCTCCAAATTGATTGAAGTTCCTTGAAGGCAGGACTTCTGTTTCTCCCATAGTTCCTAGTGTAGTGTTGTTGATACAGGGCTGCTAAATCAATATGAATTATCTAAACCTTGTTCTGATTTTAAGAATTGGGAATTTAATTTATTTTATTTAGTTATTACTGAATATCTCTATATACAAAGGCTGTCATTTAAAAAGTGGGCCTGAAGTCACAGAAATAAGTATATTATGCAGGAATTTTTGTACTTTGATTGCCAGTAACCCTCTGAGCCCTTCATGGTGTTTAGTTAGTCGAATCTCTAACTGGCAGCTGGAATGATGATGCTCTCCACATTTTTTTGTTTTGGAAACTTGACTAGGCATCATTCCTCATAATTGTATTGTCTCAGGATTAAGTTAGTCTTTGTCTGTGCATGGCTTTTAATAATTGCAGGTTCATCTGGAATCTGTAAGTGTAAGACAAATATAATTTCCAGTTATAAGTCCCATGGTAGTCTATAAATATTACTCTACCTCCTTTTTTAATGATCTGTAATACAAAGGAAGAAAATAGTAAATTAAGCCCAAAACAAACATTAAATTAACCATTTTTGGCTTCAAAGAGGATTTACAAAATAATAATAATAATAATAAAAAGAATGGAGCTAAAATAATTTCCTATTTTCCATTACAGCAAACACAAATCCCAGACTATGCTGAGCTTATTGTTAAGTTTCTTGATGCCTTGATTGACACGTATTTGCCTGGAATTGATGAAGAAACCAGTGAGGAGTCCCTCCTGACACCCACATCTCCTTATCCTCCTGCAGTGCAGAGCCAGCTTAGTATTACTGCTAACCTTAACCTTTCTAATTCCATGACCTCACTTGCAACTTCCCAGCATTCCCCAGGTCAGTAAATGTAATCTTTATATAAATCTGAGCAATAATATTAATATACCAACATTAGGAATTCCCTTATCAGTTTATAGCAGATTTTACTCTTTTTATTATGAGGTTCATTTTACATTTCTTCTTTACCTTGTAGCTGACTTGAATTTTGTTATTCTATAAAGCCTTCTACTTTTAAACAGTTATGTATAAGATAGTAAAATATTTAGAGTGTTCACATAATATTCCAAGGTTAAGTTAAGAGTTTGGGCAGAAAGAGTAACCTAAGGTACATTACCCTTGTAAGTGAACAGAATTTCCTTGCTAGATATAGCAACCTTGCCCCCAAGGGCTTCTGTGTCTCTGATACAGCCTACTGTATCCAGAAAACATACAAAGTATAGTATTACCCTACTTCCTGCTGCCAGCAACAACTCAACCATCCAGAGGCCAACCTGAAAATCTAAGAGTAAATAAACAACTAGACAAAAAAAGCCATATCAAGGAAATAGCATCTTAAAGCCCAAAGCAGATTCCTTACAATGGAATTACTCTTAGGTCCAAGTGGAGAAAGCTATCAATTCAACATGCAACTAAGAGTAGATACACTGAGAAATAATAGCTAATAGCTTGGGTGGGGCCGAGATACACAAGATGGCAGAAATGGCAAACCGACAGAATTCTGGGCTCATTCATGTCAGAGGAATGATTTCATAAAACTCTGTTGACCCTGGAGATGTTATTGATTATAGAACTAATGTCGTTATTTGTTTTGATAACAGTGGATAATGAAGGAAAGCTTCCACTATGGTCATGTTCTATTCAGAATGATACCCTTATAAATTTTTTATTTTTAAATATTTTGTGTTTAAAGTTTCATTATTTGACAAGTTTACTTATGAAACACCTCATTCTGTAAGGAAAGTTACTGTATGTATGTAGTTCTTTTAAGTGTTAGTATGGATTTTCTTTTAAAAGCCAAATAATGTATTTATAACTATTTTGTGATGTTCAAGATCCATAAATAGATGGAATCCCTGGGTTATAATCTCAGTTTTACATGAACATTTAAACAAAGCTTTTAAGGTTCTGAAGAACTTGGTAATATAATATTCTATTCATATTATAAACCATTATAAGTAACTATATTTGTCTTTAAGCATTGGTCAGCAGAGGGAAACAGATTATTTGATCCAGCATTTATTTATCAGTCACCTTACTGCATCTAGTCAGGTTCTTTTTATCTCCCTGCAAGAAATGAGAGAAACTGGTCACCCTTTTCTTGTCCATATAACCATGTTCCTTTGCCCTCTGGTCACTTATTCCCTAGGACAGTGTTTCCCAATGTGATCCCAAACTAGTAAGTAGTAGCATCAGCATCATTCATGAACTTATTAGAAATGCAAAATGCTGGACAGGGCCTCACCCCAGACCTTCTGCACAAGGAATTTCAAGAGTGGGCTCAGCCAGCAATCTAGAATTTAAAAAAACACCCCAGGTGATTTTTATGCACACTAGAGTTTAAGAAGCACTGCCCTAGGGTATGCCAGTGGTCTTACCTTATAATCAGCATTTCAACTATTAAAGCAAAGGTAAAACTTTAATTTTTCTTTCTTCTAGATATTGCAGCCACTGGGTCCTTTCCCTCACCACCACGCCCACCCCTTAAAATCTTAGCATTTTGGAGCTGGAAGTACTATAGTAGTTATTTAGTTCTGGGCTCACACTGTTGTGTGCAGTGGGGAGACTGAGGCTTAGAAGAGCTAAGTTGATTGCTTTATCACCCAGTTCTTATCTAGAACCAAGGCCAGTGTTCTGCCACATTCATTGCTTTCTGTAGCTGTGATGTACCTATCTTCCTGTCTTCCCTTTCCCTGTTTCTTTCATTTGTTTGTTTATTTATTGCTGTCTCATTACTTCCATCTGCCTTACCTTCAGTCCACCACTCATTTCCTTCTGTTGAGCTCTCTGTTTTCTGGGCTATTTGTTGTTTATAACATTGATCACAGTGAGAAAATTCATAGACTCTGTCTATGTTAGTCTTCTGGTTTTTAAAGTTTGGTTCATTTTGATCAAACTTTTTCCTCTTGGACTGCTAAAGTGGTGTTAAAGCTGTCAAAATGATTAGTTGGTTTTTAAAAAAATTTTTTTTTTACCCAGACTAATTGCTAGTGGAATTTCTGCCTATCTTTGCCCATAAATTGAGACAATAAAATGATCAGGCTGAGAATAAAGGCACCAGAACAGGTTCTCCTGCTAGTTGATTGTTTATATCCTGTATTGTTAGACTCCAGTTAGCCATATCATTTGCTTAAAAAAAAAAAAAAAAAAAAAGTCCTTCTCTGCAACCTCTTATTTAGAATTGTTGATAAAAATTGGAGAATAGCATGTGTGGTTTTGGTTACAGTTTTATATCAGTGGTATCACCTCCAGTAGTTCTCCAAAGATGGCTGCTTGAATAGACTACTATACCCTTGAAGCCTCTGACTATATTCAAAAGAAACTGAAGCTTTCAAAGTAATGGAATTAACTAAGTAGAACCACAGTATTCAGCATTTCCAGTCTCTGAAAAAAAAAATTTGTAAATTGTGTGTCCTTTGGTTTACCAGACTATTTTACTACATGTTTTTGGAGAAAAGGTTTATCTTTGTGATAGTGACTTTACTCTCGCACAAAACCCATTTTTATCTCTAAATTGTAGGCTCATCTCCATGAAAGGATCCTGATTTATTTCTATAACTAATTTTTGTGTTTTGGTTATTTACCCTTATGGAATACTTTTCTCATAGGAGCTAATATTTTGTTTGTAATTAGGTATACTACTTTCTATCTTTAGCTCCATGTAATCTTTTATCCTTATCTCCTCAGTTTATGAAGCTGAGTTTGCTAATATCAGCGGGCTAAAATAAGTGATGACTCTTATCCAGATTCCTGACTCAGTCCAGCATTTCAACTTTGCTAGTTAGCTGTATAGAAACCAGAATATTTCCCTATCTCTACTCCCATTACCCAAATACCTGCAGAAATATTTAAAGAAGCTCTGTGTCACTCCTTGAAATGGATTTAAGTATGGTTTGCCATCAGATTATTTAACATCAGTCTGCGCCCAGTCTACTGAGCCTCAAGCAGGGGAAAGCTGTGTTGCCCTGTGTCAGAAAGCAGAAGTTGCTGATCTGCACACAGCTCGACCCTTTGCTGCAACTTTCCATGTCAGTACTAGACTCTGCTTTCCAAATCTGTGATGCTTAGCAGGATCAGCCGCTAAGCCATATTTCTTTTGGATTCCAGCATTTTCTGCTGTCAAATCATCTAGATAAGAGATTCATGATCTCCTCGCCCCAGGAATTAAACTCTACTTAAATAAAAAATTGGGATAGTAATTCATCAGTCACCAGCTTTTAAGGAAGTGGTCAGTTCCATAAGCAGTTGTCTCTGAAAATGCATTCTTCTTGACAAATTGCCATAGCCCACTTGTCTGTCCCGTTAGCACAAGGAGGACTGTTTTATAAATCCATTTTTAAAAATGCATAAATGACTGTCTTCTGACTCCCTCCCTAATACAAATGGAACCTGACATCAGTGGAGCCAGTGGACTGTATTCAGAGTTCAATGCATGTAAATTTATGTTAGATGTGGCCCTGTTAGCCAAATGGTCATAAAAAATTGCTTCTTTATATTTTCTCAAATGCCTCTAAGAGAATCCTGAAGAGAATTCTTAACATTTATCCTATGATATATAAGAATATTTCACATTTAATATTGCAGTCCATTATTAGGCCCGCTATAGCTGAGCTAGACATGAATTGAAGAACCAGATTAGAACAGAAAATAAAACCCTTACTAAAAATGCTATAGATGGGACTTTTTTGTTGTTAAGGCAATCCTTGAATGTTTTCTCTTAGATGATGAGCAAAGAAGCTTTTTTAAAAGCCATATTTTGAATGCTTTATATCTCATTATTCAAGTATACATTTCAAAAATGCCATTTTCCCCCTGCATCCTCTTTAGATATTAAAGGGCAAGTATACTGGAAATAAAAATCTCAATGACATTATATGGACTTAGCACTCATTAAAAAGAAATTTAAAGATCCATTTCCAAGTATTAAAACTTAATTTACACTCCGTCAAAGTCTCAATATTTTTCACACTGTGGTTTGATTCAGTAAACATTTGAACACACATTTTGTAGGTGTACAGTAGGCCTTGCATTTAAGATCAGAGACTGGTCACCAGAGACTTGACAGGTTTTGCCTGTGGACCTTATTATTGAGTTTGGAGCTAGAGTTATTTCCTTCGAATCCACGTTGCTTAACAAATTCTCTGTGTACACAAGTTCTTTGATTTTAAGGACAAGATTTATGCTATAGTGCTCTGTAGAAGATAAGCAAAATTCCAGATATTTATCTTACAGATATTCATTGTTTACTACATACAAGGAACTCTATTAGACCCAAGGGAGTAGGGGAGCTAGTAGGACATGATACCTGCCCTCAAATAGATTTCAGAGCAGTGGGAGTGGTAAAATGTACACAGAAACTGTTCCAACATCTTTTGTGGTACTCGTCATGTTGTACCTTGTACTATAATATATTCTGATAGTTAAAAAGGATACTTGTGTACAAAAATTGAGTCATAATTATGGCAGAAGTTGCATATTTTTTAACTCAAAAAATGTGAGGTATGTATTATAATTTGTTAACAAAACAAGCCTGTAAGTCTATTTTAAATGTTTATTACTAGAAATCTGTAAATTTTTTTATTTGATCAACTTATTTTACTGCTGGTATTGGAGCATGCATTTTTAGAGCAAAAATATATTTAGTTGGGCTTTATTTTAAATTCACTCGTTTCACTTTATTTTGGGGCTGTGTCTTGGCCTGACAGTTATCCGATACTCAGTTGTTTCTGCAATGCAGACCTCTCTCCTCGAAGCTGAGAGTATCAACTAGGAATTATAAACATTCATAAACCAGTAGTGCTGACATCTGTGTGCACAGTGATAGTTCATCAAAACCATTTCTCTAAATGTATAGGCACACCTCACTTATTGTGCTGCACTTTATCGTGCTTCACAGATGTTGCATTTTTCACTAATTGAAGGCAAGACCTCCACCAGCAAAAAGATTAAAACTTACTTTATTGTGATAGTCTGGAACTGAACTTGAAATTTCTCTGAGGTATGCCTATAGACTTAGCTCTGCGTCAGTAGCACTCTTAATATGTTTATCAGGTTTAAAATATCTCTTTCTTAGATGCTTATTTTGAGACTTCTTAAAATCTCTGAAATGACTTGGTTTTCTTCTCTTTTTTCTGTTATTGCCCTGTATTTAAGGCAGAAAAATGATTTTAAACTAAGCAATTGCTTATTATTTATGCTAATTTTTTAGCTCATTTTTAAGTTTAATTCTCAATTTAAACTAAAATTCTTAATTGTAATAAAGGTGCTAAAAACACATCTATCTGTAAATTTGTAAGTTCTACCATGTATTTATAGTGTAATATTCAAGGAAGTAACGATCAGAGGTCAAGAATTAAAACCAGATTCCTTCTAAAAACCAGGGAATATAATAATTATCCAGTATCAAATCGTATTTCACCCTTTTAAAAAAATCTTATGGACATCACTCACTTTTGTTTTTTCTTCCATTCTGTGTCTGTGAAGCTTCTCTGCCTTGCTCTAAATCAGCAGTTTTCATGCAGCTGTTCCCTCATCAAGGTACTCTTTACTTTCGTCGTCTTTGCACGAAACACTGCTTACCCCGCACTCGTTCTGGGCACATGGCATGAGACCTCATTTACCGGCCCCTGTAAGCACAGTCTGGCTTAGCACCTGAGGGACTCCCAAAGCCACTGCTTTAAGTCTAGGTGCTTACTGGCACTGCAGGGCCGTGTATCCTGTCTTGGTTAAGGACACCGGGGATAAGGAGCTGCTTATACTCCCCTGCACACTGAAGGCACAGTCCCAGCCTTGGCCAAAAAAGGCAGATTAACAGGAAACTCCAGAGAGAGTTAATAATAGAGAAAGCAGGGTGTGTGTTTTGAGGAAGAGTTTTTAGTTTAGAAATAATTTATTTTTCCCAAGTATAAAACCAACCCCAGTGTTTCCTTAGAGATTAAAGCTGGCCGTCCACTCTATCACCCATGTTTTTTAAATAATAATGTAGTCAGTCTTTAGTTAGCTCTAAGGACAGAGGAGAAGAAATTGGGACACACTTGTGCGTAATTTATAAAAGATGCCTTTTCTTTCTTTTACTCTTCTATAATTATTATAGAGAAATATTAGACCTAATAGAAAAAGAAGTATCAGCAGTTGATGAAAGTCCATTAAAAATTTTTTAATTCACATAGGTATTATTTTGTATATCTAGCCCAAAATACTGGTATTTCTTAATATATATTTAACACATCTCCATGAATGTATTTACTATAGCATAAGAAGCTATAGTTTTTTTAAAAAGCTATAATTGCATTTTTGTCTAAGAAGATAATTTTTTGTGCTTATTTACATTAGCTTCAAATTCCAGTATAAAATTCAAGGTCTAAACATTTCTAAAACTTTTTCAGTGTATCACTTGGTTTGTTTCAGGTATTAGGAGCATCTTAATTCGTATGGTAATTTTAGCTATGTGCAAAAAGTGTTCACATGGATTACCATATTTGATTCTTCTAACAACCCTTTGAAATAGGCACATCTGTTGTATCTTTAATGGCCAGATTAAGAACTAGAACCAAGTAAGAGTTCTGATCCAACCAAGACTCAAACCTGGGTCTTCTGACATGTTTGCCTCATTATATATATGTAACAAATGAGCCTTCTGACATGTTTGCCTTCTCATATATGTAGTAAGACTTTTCTGACAGGTTTGCCAACTTAAATATGTAATAAACTAAGTAATGCTCAGTCATTACCTTCTAGCACTGCTGTGCAGGTGGTGGGAGATTTGAGTTATTATAAGTCTTTCGTTTGTGTTGTGTAACTTCTCACAAATTACCTAACCCGTTTCTTCTAAGCTTCTCAAGAATTAAAAGGGATTTAATCCTCTTATTATTTCATGAAAATATCAGGTTCCAGTTTGGTTGATTGTTTTGGTGTTTAAAAATCAGGGGAATTTTTTTTAATTAAGTGTTTTATTATTTGTCAGGCTGGATGTATATCCCTAGTTGTCAAAAGAAACAACCCCGACACCTGCCTTCAAGGAACTCATGTTCCAGCAGAGAAGATAGACATGTAACTTGAACAACTATAATGTAATATAATATTTTTTTAATTTAATTGGCTCACTAAATTTTGGCCAAAAGCGCATTTTATTTAGGATTTTATCTTTATCTGGAACCACCACAATTCGTTAAAGCATAGTGCTTATTAATACACTGCTATAGAGAATTTCCAGCTTCTTCTGCCCTGCATGTTTGTAAGTGGCTGCATGTATGACCACAGCATATCTCTGGGGGAATTTAAACTAGCACATTGGGAACACAGAAGTTTTTATCTATTTCATTTGGGAGATGGCCCTGGGTGTCTGTCATCTCATGAATTTTTGCTTTTGTGCCTACTAAGGGTCAGAAGAGAGAGCCACTGCTTGGGGGCATAAGAGAGACCAGAACACAAAGCCTTAGTGAGGCCTGGATGCAAAATGCAGCGCCGAGGTCTGCTCACTAATCCCAAATATAGCGTGCACCAGTGTAGGATGGAGTCTGTCTCCATTTGAGCAGTCCGGCTGATAATCCGAGAGTTTTTCCAATATAATGTGGAGCCCAAATCCTTCACCAGCTTCTAGAGAGGTTTCTAGATTTAATTTTAGAGGGTAAAAAGAAAGAATACTGCCAAAATTCTCAAAAGTGAGAATGATGCTTAGAAGCCTAAATGCTAAAACCAGAAACTAAGGTCATTCTGTTTTATGCAACTTGGCTTTTTCAGGAGGTTGTAATTTGGTATAAATATAATGCATATTTTTAATTTTTTTTTTTCACTTTAAGGAAAGGCCCTTCAAGATGTTTATGTCAGCTTGTCCTTTGATCCTTAAAGTAAACCATTTTTGCTGTGAGGTCGGACTTTGGAGTCACAGTCATGCTACATTTACCTGTGTGTAACTTGTAGAGTTTGGTAACTAAGTAGGAAGAAAACACACATACAAAAATAAGAACTGAGTTGAGATTATAATTGAATTTGAGAGAAGACATTAACCTTTCTTTCACATAGCATTGAAGCTTTGGGTTATGAGTGACAGGACTAAGTGATACTTTAATATTTTTAATTAAGAGAAACAAATGCTCATTAGGAAAAAATTCAGCAAAAAAGAAGAAAAACATTACCCATAATCTCACCATTCTAAAATAATCACTGATTAGTAACATTTTGGTGCATCTCTTTTCAGTTTCTTTTCTTTACATAGTAGCAATCCTAGTATGTGTAAAATTTTATGGCTTTTTACCCTTAACATTTAACTGGAGATAAATAAGTATTTTATATTTCTTTATTTAGAGGCCTAAAGGTTATCTGCTTAACAAAACAAAAATGGAATATTCTTAACCTTCACCCTAGCGGCTTAAGCTTTGTGACTACGATTTATATAATGTTAATTCTTTAAAATTTCCCTGAGCAGGCCCTTCTCCTTAGACAGAATCATTGCCACCTTGCAGTGTGATGATTGCTTTTCCCCCAGAGTAAGCCACAGGCTGCCATGGTTGCAGATTGCTGGCAGAAAGCCACAGACCCTCCTAATGACTGTCCACACTGTGCCCCTCCTGATGGTCATCTCCTAATTAGTGCAAACCCTTATCTTTTAAAAGTTCTACTTTTACCTGAATCTTATTTCCTGTTAAAGAAATAATCCCAGATAAGTAACTATTAGCCTTGAACTTGTAGGTCATGTGCAAATAAGAAATGGAAGGTCGTCTACGGCTATGCCACCCTGAACATGCCCGATCTCGTCTGATCTCAGAAGCTAAGCAGGGCTGGGCCTGGTTAGTACTTGGGTGGGAGACCACCTAGGCAGACCAGGTGCTATAGGCATAAAAAATAAAAAATAAGGGATTGTAAACTGACAAGGTCCTTAAAATCTGTGAGGTCAACCAAGGGTTGCCTTGCCTAAAAAAAAAATTTAAAAAAAAAAGAAATGGAAAGTCAAAGACACTGATAATTTTATGATGGAGGAAGTTCAGATGGAGGAAGCTGAAAAAATTTTTTGTCTTTTTCACTATATGGTACCACCCCCAGGAGCTCAGAGTTTATATGCGTTTTGACTCTGAATTACAACCTTCACATTTAAAAATGAAGCATTCAGTTCAACCAATATTATTGAAAAAGATATCAGCTATATCTTATAAGAAAACAAAAGTGAATAATATGTGATCTTTGCCCTTCTGAGTATTTATACTCTAGTAGGAGAAATAAGATGTATATACAAGTTGTGATTGTATACAGGCAAAATGTAATAAATATAAATTCCATATAAAAGCAGGAGGAAAAAAGGGAGAAAGTAGTTCTGGCAGGAGACAGAAGAATGCATCATGAAGGAAACAGAGATGGGAAATATGGGTTGGATTTTGTCTTGTAGAGATAGACAAGGCAATTAAAATAGCCTGCACAAGCAAGTTCAAAACATATTCAAGAGATGACGAGCAGTCTTTCAATTTTATTTCTTTTTGAAATAGCTCTGTAGAAGATGCAAATCAGTATGCAGAAGGGAATAAAAATCATCTAGAATTCTGTTACCCAGAGAAAAGTTCTGTGAACATTGTGATGTGTTTTCTTCCATTCATCTTTCTGCATATATGGTTAGGTTAGAACACAACAGATTCAAGATGCTGGTTCACTGTGCTTGGCTCCTGGAGAGGTGTTGCTGACATGTGTAATTCTACATTCACACTACCAGCCCAGTGCACTTTTTCATAAACAAACACTGGCAAATGCCCATGTTCTTTGACAAGTTCAAGACAGCAAACCTCTACTGAGTCTGTGTAAATTGTACCATATGCCTGTAGATTCTTTATGCTCTGAATTGAATTCAAAGCTGAATCCAAATGAAGGATTTGTGGCTCCTTGGAGGAGGAGGTCATCACAAATACATTTTCTATTCATGAATCAACAAATAGATGGGTGGATCTATGTATATTTTCTAGAACCTAAATAGTTTTTGACTTGAAATGCTACTTTTTGTCCATAAATGGAATTTTTCCCATTCTCAGATTTACTGTTCAAATGGTACAGATAATAAATTTTAAAATTCAAATGGTACAGATAAGAATAAAGTAAAAATTACCTGAAATAATGCCACCAGAGATAACATATTAGAGCAAATGTTTTCCCAGCCCTTTTTTTGCCCCCTACTCCTAAGTTTTGGTCATCTTTCTATATCAGTAAATATCAGTCAGTACTTTACATTTTTAAACAAATTGTTAAAATGCTCTCCAGCTACTTGCTTTCCCACCTGTAGTTATGCTAAAGGTGGGTATAATCAGTCTAATTATTTTTATTAATTTTGTTGAAATGTAACAGAAAAGTGCACAGATCATAAGTTACAACCTAATAAACTTTTACGTGGACATGCTTGAAAATCCAGCATTCAGAGCAAGAAGCAGAACATTACCAGCCCCCACGAAACCACCCTCATTTCCTCTTTCTGTCGCCACTTCCTCAGGGTAACCACTATTCTGTTACCTGTAATTTGTAATCTTTATTAATCTGAGAGGTAAACAGTATTTTGTTTTTGCTTCTGGTTGCTGTTATGAAGTCATTACTTAGATTATTTATAAAATTCATTGTAAGTTTTGGGAGGTTTAATCTCCTCTGTGAAAGAAATAAATGGCATCTGTGTAAGATGCAGAGCATGAAATGACTTGCCATAGTTGAAAAGGTCAAAGCAAAGATTCTACAGTATGACCTTTGTGATGTGTTATTTTCTCAGTAAATATTTGAGTTCCTTTGAGACAGGCACTGTGATTTAAAAAAAAAAAAAAAGCATCTGACTTTGATTGAAAAAATAGAAAGAATTTGCCTTTCTTTGAACTAATGAATTTCAGTACCTTTTGCAACTGGAGAGTATGTATATATTCTGTGTATAAACACCAGTAAGGATATGTGGCTAGAAGCTGACCTCTACTGGAAGCTTCTGGTATGATTTGGAGGAAGGATCTTTTGTCTTCCCTGGTGGCTGCTAGCCTTTCGTTCAGCTCAAGCCTGCCTGCCTTGCAACTTCTTGGGTTTGTTTTTTTTTCCTTACGCTGTTTTTCTGCTGTGATAGCAAACTCCGCTTAACAAAATGTGAAGTTTTCTGTGTGACAGGATCTTCATAAACATTCTAGCAGTTGAGTATTAACAATTCTCCAGGTTGTATCTCGTACACAAATCACAAGATCCAACCCTGGGGCTTAACACCGGAGGAGAGAGAATAACTGGCTGCTCTGTTTCTCTCCAGGAATTGACAAGGAGAACGTTGAACTCTCCCCAAGCGCTGGGCACTGTAATAGTGGACGAACTCGCCATGGATCCGCAAGCCAAGTGCAGAAGCAAAGAAGCGCTGGCAGTTTCAAACGTAATAGCATTAAGAAGATCATGTGAAGCTTTCTTTCTTTCCTTTTTCAAACAAACTTAATTTACACGGGCTCTCACTAGTGCCCCCTTCACGACCGTGCTGTGATGCTGCACTTCATGTTTTTAAGAGCCCATCCTGTCTGCCATGTTGCCAGATGATCAACTCTTGGAAGCATTGCCTAAATTTAATGCTGCTTTTTCTTAAACAGTTTTTTCCTTCTAATTTCGGTGTGTCTGATTTAAGCAAGTGTTCAGAACAACCGCAAAGAAAGTGGGAGGTCAGGACACTTGAACTGAGAACATCCCAGTTGTGAGAGAGGATGGATTCTTGAATACTGCTGCTACTGGCCAGCTACGAAAGCCATTTGCACAGAGCTCTGCCTTCTATGTGTTCCCCCTCCTCATCATACAAAGTAAAGTGTCAGTCTTATTTACACACTTTTCAAGATACCAGTTTATGGGAGAAATAATACTATAACCCCAGTATATTTAATCTGACTTTTAGCTGTGGACTTTTTTTTACCTTACAAAACTGAAGGAACCACAGAGTTCAAGCCTCAGAGACTCCACGCCAAAAAGCCACAGGCGAGGTACTTTGGGGGGTGGAGGGATTTAGTGTTTTGTAGTGGGTTCTTAAGAAATACTAACATTTGAGTATTAGCAATAATTTCAGGAAAATAAGCATAACCACATATATCTTAACATCACTGAATTAAAGCGATAGGTTCTGAGGCCTTATCCAAACGCAGTCATCCAAACTAGTTTATTTTTTTCTCTAGCTGATTATCTTTTAATCTTTAAATATGCTAAAAGTTGTTTTTGTTTTTGTAAGCCAAAACTATACTAAGTATAGTAATTATACATTTTCCCCCACCTTTTCTTTCCTAAATAATGCTAAGCAGGGTAATCAGTGAACAAAGTGTTGAAAATTGTTCCTAGAAGGTAACTTTCATAGATGTTTGCATTAGCTCCATAGCAAAATGGAATGGTACGTGGCTTTGAGTAGCTGATGCTTTTATTTTGTTTAATAATTTTCCCAGAAACATGGAGTATGGTGTATATTAACAAAAATGTTTTTGATAAAATGTATTTTAAATGTCTTGTAACTTTCCCCCTCCCCTCCAAAAAAACCAGTAATCTCTTTAGCAAAACATTTGGGTCGTACAGGATAAAATTTCATTTAATCACTGTGAAAAGACTAGTCAGCCTGAATTAGTGTGACAGCGGGGGACCGGCAGAGGTGCTGCTGTACTGAACGGTATGGGTTGCAGTGGCACTGGAATGCCCATAGCAATGCAGTTTCTTTGTGGTACCTGGATAGTGCAAATAACTCAACTTCAGAGAGCGTATTAGTTATCTGGATGTTCCAATTTAAGACTAACCGTATTTATTACAAAAAGATATCATTCCCTACTCCCAGGTGCCCTTTATATGTTCAGATGTAATCGCTTTGGGAGGAGAAGAGAAACCTGGGGGAGGGGGGAGTTTCCTGTAGTGCTTCTTCATAAGTGGATTTCAGTAAATTAAATTCCACAGCTAAATCAATAAACAATGGTACATGTAAGTGTTCTGATTTTAATAATATAACACATTTCACATTTATCCACATAATAACAATGTAATATGTTAATGTAAATAAAATTGCTTTTGATATTCAGAAATATCAAGAATTTAATTTTTTTAATTTGTTTACAATCCTGGGAAAAGTAAGAACCATTTGCCAGAATAAAAGGGAAAAAAACCTTAGTATTAATAGATATTTTGACACAGAATTGTTGGAAAATATTAAAGATGGGTGCAATTAACTAAACTTTTGTTTTTAACTATTGTAGAGGCTGCATTAGAATAGAATGTTTATAATAACAGAACAAGTAAGACTATAAAGAAGCTTAGACTAGAACTGAGTTTAGAAATAGGTCATTAACAACCCTGTGCCAAGGATGCCAAGCTGCCATTAAGTTCCTCGCACAACCCAGTACTTCTGGGATGGGATTCACTTCTTGGCTCCTGAACTAAAAGGCAGATGTGAGCCTTCAATCATTTTGGGTCCACATTTTCCCTCTTTGTTGGTTTGGTGCACATGATAGTGGGTGGTGGTATGCTATTTTGCTTCTCCCCAAAATAGACTAACCTCCAAAGGTTTGCTGTTAAAAATATTGATTTTTCCATAAACAAGTTTTCCAAGGTATGATATTTCTTAAATTTATTCATTATTTTCCTCTAGTGTAATGAATGGAATGAATTCACTTGAAGTACCTCATGACATGATCAGCGTTGCACAAATCAAAATTGAGCCTTCTTTGAACTGCAAAAATACTTTGACCAGTATATCCTGGGAATTTGAAAACTTACCAAGATTTAAAATTTTTATTGTCTAAAGAACTTCCAATTTTTGAGGAAAATCTAGCTTTCCAAGTAACTAAAATGAACATGAGAGAAATCTCTCACCAAGATGTGTCCCCTGAGAAATGAATTACTTTTTTAGGCCTCTCGTACCTGTAATCTGTACAAGAAACTCTGAAGTTCAGAGCAAGTTTCCTATTTTGCATAATCTGGTGTAAATTCTATAAAGAACATTATCAGTAATTTATTTTGGGTTTGTGGGTGTTCCCCCTTTTTAAAGAGGAAAAGTAACTCATCACATTTTTGTTGTGGATAATCTACCTGTTTTATCACTACTCCAAGTCCCAGGGCTGTAGTCTTGTTTGCCGACGGGTCACCAGCTTTGGGTGGGGGGGTGGGGAGGGGTGGCAAGTGCTCTGTCCTTCGTCCACTCAGCACCTGTTCATCACTGGCTGCTGGCTCTGTGCAGGTCCTGAGCCTGGCACTGAGACATCGCAGTGAAAGGTCAGCTTCCACCCCCACAGAACGGATGTTCTAGGGGTAGACAGAACAGAAGCCGGCAACCCTCCTTGCTCAGTGGCTTTTAGGGTTTTTCAGTTTTGTTTTGGCTGTTTGTTTGTTTTTTGGTTTTGTTTTTACGTTCCCCTCTCATCCCTCCCCAGCATAATGAGGCATGTCTGATTCACTGTTATGCAATGGACTTATACAAAAATTCACTTTAGTGTCAGCCACATAATTTTTTTTAATGCAGTATACTCACCTGTAAATAGTTTGTGTAAAATTTGACAGAAAAGTATATTTACTACACTGTAAATACATGTGATGATATATTGTATTATTTTGCTTTTTTGTAAAGCAGTTGCTGTACATGGATAACAAACAAACATTTGAATATTCTCGTGTTAGTATTGTGAACTTCTTCCTGCGACTGCGTTACATCACTTAAAAAAAATGCTGTGTATTGTAAACTTACACTGTGTATGATAACTTCCTGTCCTTTCCATTCGGACCTAAACGTTGGCGGTTTCCTTGTCTACAGCCTTGTTAATATTGTAAGGAGTTGTACGCCAGCAGGAGAAATACCGCCCAACAGGCAAAATTGATCATTGCAGGAGAAATTGTAGAAATCTACTTCAGATCATTGTTGTTCCTCACCCCATCCTCCCTGTGTATGTACTCCTCCCCCCTTTTTTAAGTAAAATGTAAATTTAATCTGCTCTAAGATGTGGGGAGTTATTTAATTTCTTCACATGCACCAGCTCTGTTCTCTCACTTCCCCCCACGCCTCACTGATCTTTTGAAACATTATGACCATTTCCTTCCTTTTATGGATGTCTGGGGCTCTCCACCCCACCCGCCCCCATGGATTTCTGTTTCCAGAACCTCTCTCAACTAAAAGTAAAATAAGTAATTTAGTGAAACATGTAGAGGAAGAAAAAAGTTTTCCTCTAGTCTCTTAGGGTTCCTGGCTGAGTCTGAAAGTTAAACTGACCAAGGTGGATTAACAGGAGAAAATCATACAAATGTATTTAATGCAAGTTTTATGTGACTCGGAGCCTTCACAAGGAAATGAAGACCGAAGAAACAGTTAAACCTGAGTATTTCTATGCTAGATTTAATAAAGAGTGGGCAGTCGTGTAGAAATATGACAGGTCAGAGTATGAGGTGCGTGTAATAAATGGGGAACTCAAGGCATGTTCCTTTGTCTTTGGACATAAGGGTGTTCCTTTCCTTTGGGCCCTTTCACAGAGGGTTTTATGTCCTGTTTCAGAGGAGAAGGGCAGGGGAAAAGTTAGAGTGACTCAGCTTAAAATTCAGTATGCCAAGGTGCCATAATTTGAGTTGTGTGTCCTGGGCCCCATCAAATGTTTTTTTAGGGTCTTCCAAACTGAGGGGTACTCTACTCTGGGGTAGGCTGAATCTGCTGCTTTTAAAATGAGCAACCAGAAAGGCCAGGACACCGGGAGATGGAGACTTCAGAGGACACGTGTTAGGACTCAGGGGTCCTCCAGCTCTTCAGCTCCCCCTACGGAATCTTCTGGGACACTGCAGGTGCTGCGAGTTTTACTATCTTGTTTACCCCATTATGTGGGCTACCCCCAGAGAGAGAATCAAGCCTAGATTCTGTGGGCAGGACAGAGCTGACTCTTGGGAGGGTGACAGTGTCCAGCATTAAACAAAGGACTAAAAAAGACCAAGAAACAGATAACCTGCAGGTCGGAGGCAAGTCCTGGTCTGTTTATAGGAAGGCTGAGAAAGCAAGGGTATCTCACCTGGAGGGCTGGTTAGTACTCTCTGGGCCCATCCCACACCTCCGACAAGAAGTCAAACTCCCTAGGGAGTTTTTTTTTTTGGGGGGGGGGGAGAAAACAGGTGATTTCCCTGGCACCCAGGCTTAAAGGCCCCTGGAGCAGAGAACTGAAAATCCAAGTGCTGCAAATACCTCAAATAGCTGTCTTTGCCCTGTAGCCTGAAGCATCGTATTCAAAACTAGGGATACCTTTGGGTTATTGACCCTCTGTCCCTAGGTAGTTAGCTCCTTGAGGTCATGGACCATACATGTTATCTTTATGGGGTCCCTGTGCCCAGGATTTGCCTGCACAGAATTTTGCTTTCTGGGACACCCTCAGGCTAGTTCGGGGTTTTGAACCAGCTAGCCAGAAAAGTTCGTTCCCATGGAGGATTGGGGAGGGGCATGAGATGCTGGAAGAAGAATAACCTTTAGCCAAGTGGTATCAGTGTTCCTCTTTTTCTACAAAGTAGCCCAGCACCCCCTGCCCCCCACACACACACACCCCGGGCAAGTCCCTAATGATGGCAGGCATCTTAGAGCATTAACCTTCACCCCTAATTCTCCCTGGGTCTCGGTCAGTGAACCGTCTTAGCCAATCACTGTGGGTCAGAACAGCCTCAGGCCCAGCGGCATGCAAATTCTCAAGGGCAATTAACAGCCCCGAGTGATATGCCAGGCACCCTCTCTTTATTAAAAACTCAGTCTTCATAGTGAAGTCAGTTCCACTTAAAACCTTTTTAGCTGCCAATCAAATAAACCCTTTTGAATGTTGCTTGTTTCGGTATCTATGAGGCCATGGCATGGTCCCTGTTGGTTTGAAACTCTCCCATTTTGTTCTTTAAAAATACTGGCTAATTATAAGTGGAAGTGTCATAACATTAACCAATCAATTTGGCTTTTTGCAAAAGTGCCTTCTAAAAATCCATATATACTGTGTGTATTCATTTATACATACATATACATGCATATATGCATATTTAAAGTTCCCAAAGCAGCTTTATACATTTTACCTAAATTGGGCTGAATTACCTTTATCCTTTTTGAATTACAGACATACCTCATTTTGTTGTACTTTCCTTTACAAACTGAAGGCAAGACACACACACCCCACCACCACCCAAAAAGATCACAACTCGCTTTATTGCAATACTCGCTTGATTATGCTGGTCTGAAAGCAAACCTGCAATATCTCCCAGGTGTGCCTGTATCCCCAAAAGGTCATACTGCGATACATTTCTAGGTTCTTTACCATATGCTGAGAGTCAAGCTAGCTGTGATAAAGAGAATTAAGCATGTGGGGTTATAGGGTTCACAACTCCCCCCCCCCCAGGGGCCACTTCCTCAGCATAAAATAGGGAAGCCACACTGGAATCTTCATATGGCCTCTTCCTTGTCAGACGTTTAGAGAGCATTGCCCTACTCAAATATGTTTAAGGGAAGAAAATGTCAACAGATATTACCTCAGCTGACTTAATTCACTTGTTCAAAGAAACATGTTGGTTATAATTGTGCCAAGCCCTATGCCAGGCACTGCAGAGGCAAAGAGGAAAAAGGTTGACCTCTGTCCTCTGTGAGTTCACAATTCAGTGAGGGAAAACAGCCATACAAGCAGGGACCACAGTGTCCCAAGGTGTGGACTGGGCTCTTAGACGGTGGCAGTGACTGGCAGGGTGGGTGATTAAGGAGTTAGGTCTTGAAAACTGACCAAGAACTGTGTCCAACAAAAAGTTGAAAACAAGGTTGTGAAGTCTTGAATGTAGAAGAGGTCACCGAGGCTGGGGACGACCTGGCCCAGAGGGCACGGGTAGCAGAGCCGTGTCTGGACAGAAAGCAGCACACCAGGAAGGAGACTGGCTCATTCTATTCTTATTTTCCTCCATTGTTTTGTCACCTTGGGGGAATGCACCCTAATTTTCTTCATTTAAAAACTCCATAAAGACAGACCTTTGTCCCAGACCAGCAAAAATAAGGGGACTCTTTGAACCTGGCCCAAAGTCAAAGTAGGATGAGAAACGGATGGCGAGGGATCCTCTCTTGCTGATTTGGTCATTCGTGTATGACAGGCAGAAAGAAATCAGGTCATCTACACCTGAAGCAAAAACACCACCACCACCACACCACCCACACTCATATCTAGGGTTCTACAGGAGACCAAAGAGGATTTTCCTCCTTAACAAAATACTGAGTCTTTTTGAGTTAGCAGCATTTAATCATTCTTCCTGCAAACATTAATTAGGCCCGTTATTTTCACAAATGAACTCCAGCATCAGCACCTCTTAGGAATGCTTTCTGATTTCCCATGGGCTATGTTGTGAGCCCTTCTCTTGGTCCTGTATCCTGGGCCTCCCGATACAGGGGCCACACCTCGTTCAAGGTGCTCAAAACATGGTTATCGAATAACACTTAAGACTCTATGTTACCAGGGAACTCGAGACAGATTTAATAGAGGAAAGGCCCCATTCCAACTCCATGCAAAATCCCTGCTAGACTGAAGATGACCTATGTAAAGACCTATTGAAAACTCTAATCAAGACTTTGAGATTTCACATATCAGTAAAATTTCCAAAATGTATTTTGTCAACATGTACGTTCAGAAAAAAAAGCAAAAAATTCTAGTAAGTCTTTTTATATTAAAAATGCCATTTCGACCCCATAAGAGTAGGGAGGGACGGAATCTCAAGATAAAGCAGTTCTCTGCAGGGAATTAATTTTGCAAACTCACTGTCGTCCTTATTTTCCTCCTGCTGCTGCTAATGCAGCCCACTCAGCAGACAGGCACGCGAGAGGGCCGGGCAGAAGGGAGCCAAGTACATGGAGACAGACCACGGTCCTGAACAGGGAAACCGAATATTGTAGAGTTCCAATCTTCCCCAAATGAATGTGCTGATTTAACAAATTCCCAAGATTCATACTGGGAGAGAATGTGTCCCAAACAAAACGATCCAAAGGTTCACCTTGTAGGATAAACAAGAAAGCATGGCCGGGGGGTAGGGGTGGGAGGGAAAGGTAGTTGGAAACTTTTCTTACTAGGTAAAAACTAGAAATTTTAAATATTCAAAACTGATCATGGTAATTATACTAGATGAGTAGTGGGGAACAGGCTAAAAGGTGGAGATTATGCTATGGTTTAAAAAAGCACCAGTTACCCCAAAATTTCTTTGGCTTAAAAGCCCCAAAGCTTTTCTCTCCGCTGCTACAACATCCATCACTGGTCGGCAGGGGGCTCTGTTCGCCCTGTTCTCAGGTGCCCAGACTGATCCTAATGCAGAGGGAGTGATGAGGCAGCAGTGCCCGGCGCTGGAATGATGGGACTGTCCCACACCTGCGCTGCCCAATCCAGTGGTGACAGCCACGTGGGTCTGTTGAACCCTTGAAATGTGGCTACTGAGACCGAGGAGCTAACTTTTTAAATTTAATTTAAATTAAATGTGAATAGTTACACGTGGCTATTGGACAGCCCGGCATCTGGGGGGCCTCGCATTAGCAATTAAAGGTCCGAGGCCAATGTGGAGTCACTTCTGCTCACAGTCACTGCCAAAACTTGTCACACAGCTTCACGAAATCACAAGGGTCAGAAAGAGATATCCTCCTCTATCCAGAAGAAGTGCAAATGTTGGCCAGGAACACAAATGACTCCCACAATGGAGAAGGACTTTTGCAAGCCTAAAGCGGTGAAAGAAATCCAAAAGATTGCGTGTTGACTATAGAAAACTCACACCTAAATTTTAAGGCTAATGAACAGGAAAATTTCTCTCATTATAAAGAGTTCATAAAAATGAATTTTAAAAGATCTATGTAGAGGGGAAAATGGGCAGAAGACATAAATGGCTAATCCACAGAAAGGAAATACTGTACCAATTGCTAATTACTATCTGATGGAAATGTCATCACACTTATTAGTGAGGAAAAAAAAAAAAGGAAGCCGAAACAGCGAAATACAATTTTCATCTGTCAAAGCAGCACAGGGGGATGTATTTAGCTAATACGTGGTGCTGGTTAAGAGCGCGGAGCGAGGAGCTCACTGGTGCACTGGGCCTCATCTTTCTTAGAAACATCCACACCATTTGCCCCAGTAACACTATATCTAGGAATTTAGCCTTGAGAACAGTGATCAGAGAGGTAAGACTACCAGACGGTCTGGGTTCCTGCTCCTCACGACCCCAGCACTGTAGGGACCATCCCAAGACCAAGAAAGGAGAGTCGATGTCAGCGTCCGGGCCACGCTCTCATCCGATGACTCCAGTGCTATGCTGTGCGCATCCATCCGGGTGTCTCGCGTGCGCGTGCACACACACACGTACTTTTTAATACAGATTTTACCATTTGGGGCACAACTTCTTGGGTGACCCAGCTGAAGGGAAGACCTTTCAGCTCTTCGCAGCTTCACTTCCGCTTTCTCCTTTCCCAGGGGCGACCCTTCCCCTGGCTTCTGTAACAATGCTAGCTACTCCTTCCTGCGGCGGGAAGCACGCCACGGGCTTTCCACACATCAGTTATGTTGTCTCCAGTAGCCCCACGGGAGGGCTATTATTAACTCTATTTTAAGGTGAGGGAAATGAGGCACAGAGGTGCTGTGCAAGTTGCCCAAGAGGAAGGGATGTGGGTGGAGAGGGCATCCCTGAACATCATGAAATCAGTCTCGGAGAGTCCACGCGAAATCCTATGAGAGCAGAATGGTGAGGGCGACTCACGGAGAGGAGGCTTCCTGGAGAAGGTGGCATTTGAAGGGTAACTATGAGGTGTCCGGGAAGGGAGGCCATTCTAGGCAGAGGGAATTACCTGTGAAAGGCGCGCCGGGCATCCCCTCGATCCACTCCATGTTGAGTTATTGTCTTGGAACCGAGCCCCATGCCACACAAGTCCCAAGAGTGTGGAGTCAGTAAGTATGTAACAGCGTGGTAGATCGCGTCGGTGTTCTGCCGCGTCTCACTGAACGAGGGCGCCGGCTGGGCCCTAACTGGAAAGGGCTGGCCCGCTTGCTGCCCACGCTGAAGACGTCGTTTTTCGTGTCGGCGGCAGGGGCAGCAGAGAAGGCTGGACGCCGGAGAATGTGCAGATTGCATGGACTTCCGGTAGGCGAGGGACCCGTGGCAGGAGATCGCTTCCCACACCCGGTGAGAAGCCCAGGGGTGAATGCGGGTGCCTCGACCAGAAGCCACTTTTAGGAGCCGTTTTTGTGCCTGGTGAAAGGATGCGGAGCCCAGTTGGGTAGCATAAGTAAGGAGGTGGCATTCTCTTGGCATCCTGAAAGGAATGTTAGCAGTCAGTGGTCCCTCTCCCTTCTGAGGGATAGGCACCTGCGGTGAGAAAAACCTCTGGCTCCCAGGCACCCCACGGAGCAAGGAAGGACGGGGTCTCCAGAAGCCCTGCTCCCCCTGGACACACCCCCGTCCTGCCAGGGTCCTTGGTAGCCCCCGCAGCGCTGGCTACGTCTGCAAGCATGCTATGCTGGGTCTCTGCTGGCTGGGAGTATTTTAGGACAGGTGAGAAGACAAATGAATTCACACCACCTTCCTCCTCTCCAGAGTGATAATTATGCGTGGTTGAAAACACCCCAGTGGGTTGTGAGCAGGAAGAAACTGACTCTTGTCCCAGTTCCAGACATGGGCAATGACATCAAGGCCGGGAGATGAAAATCGGCAGTACTTCCTCCTTTCAGCCTGGTTCTACACCTCTCTGTGCTGGCACATGTAACAACTACCTCCTGCCAAGTGCCGTGCCAGGCACGTCGTGAGGCATGTTGCGTTCGTTTGCTCATGAAAAACCTGTAGGACCTCCGCCAGTGAGGAAATACTATCCCCACGTTAGAAATCAGAAAACTGAGGCCCAGAGACATTTACTGGTCCAGAGTCATAGGGCTCAATGGGAAGCAGACCTTGGTGCCCAGCTTAACTCTTTTGGATTCCAAAGCCTGGCTCTTAATAATCATTCATAACTTACACGTGGTATTTATCCCGTTATGTGTTGGCTTGCTGTGGCTGCTGTGACTACCTACCACAAACTTCCTGGCTCAAAGCAGCAGAAACTAATTCTCTCACAGTTCTAGAGGCCAGAAGTCTGAAATCTAGGAGTCAGCAGGGCCATACTCCCTCCAGAGGCCCCAGGAGAGAGTCTTTCCCTTGCCTCTCTTGCAGTTTCTGGGGGCTGCCAACATCCCATGGCTTACGGCTGCATCCCTCTGATCTCTGTCCCCACGGTCACATTGCCTCCTTTTCTATTTGTGTCGAATCTGCCTCTTCCTCTTATGAGGATTAGTGTGATTGCATTTAGAGCCCATGTGGTCACCCAGGATAATCTCATCTCTGGATCCATAACTCAATAACATCTGCAAAGACTCTTTTTCCAATAAGGTAACATTTACAGGTCCCAGAGATTAGAATGTGGGTACCTTTCGGGAGGCCATATTTCAGCCTACCACACCATATTTGCCCATTCTTTCTTTAATGTATTTCTTCAGAGACCTTAATTGTGTGTATTGGGCATTATGCTAGGACCTAGAGCTAGAAAATCAAAAGAAAAATGACACAGTCATCCTTTCCCTCAAGGGCCTTCTAGTCACTATGTGGCCTTTCATACTTGTTTTCAGATGCTCTTGATAAAAGGAGTGAGAGATGTCAGGACAGTCACAACAAAAGCTAGTACTTACTACCTATGGTGATGGTCTTACATTTACATACATCAACTCACCTGACCCTCACAATAGCCTTAACCCCATCTGTAGGGTGGCTTCACCCTCTGCACTTGTCACCTCTCTGCACAGAATGCTACAGGAGCACAAGCCAGAGGCAGTCAAGGTGGGAAGGATGTGGTCAAGGAAGGCTTCTTGCGGAAGGGGCCACTTCCACCAAATCAGGAGGGATGGGAGTTGGCCAGAAAGTGGGATGGGAGAGGGGGTAAGAGTGAAAAGTGCCCTAAGCAGGAGGCAGGAGGGAGCTGGGATGCTCCCAGATAAGCGTGAGAGACAGGAAACAGGAGAGGCCTAAGCCTGCCCCTGGATTCTCAGCAGGGGATCCACCTGCCCAAACTTGTGTTTCTCCCTAGAGGATGGGCAGGAATCCCAGCTGCTCCTTTCATGGATATTTCCCAGATGTTCCAGTTGAGGCTGCTTCAGGTTTTGGAGATCACTTGTAAGAAGAGGAGAGGAGGGAAGCTCCCAGCTTCCTTGCTTACCCCTACCCCAAAGGGGCCTCTTGCCTCCCTGGGGCGACCCCCTCCACCCCAAGGCTCCAAGCCTACAGGTGGGTCTTGCTGTGGGTATTCCCTTGCCACATCTGTTGGGGCTGCACTTTGAGCTCTCAGGTCAAGGAGTGAGGAGCCCTGGGATCTGATGCCAGGTCTACTTCTAACAACCTCGAAACCTTGAAAATCGCATCATCTCAGAGGGGCCTTCTAAACGCTGAGCAGGCCGACTGAGCTCCCAGAGCCTGGGCTTTCAGTGCAGAGCACACTGCGTCATGACTGCCCAGCTCTCAGTTCAGCAAGGAAAGAGACTGACTGTGGCTGCTCTCCTTTCTCCATCCCCCAGGCATTCAACAAAAAGAACGTGGCAACCCAGAGAGCATGCCTGTGATGTGCCCTGTGAGCCTCTGCAGCACAGTGGTAAGCAATAGAAGCAGTCCCAAGGCCTCGACTGGTGGGGGAGGCAGGTGGCCATCACCCAGCAGCAGTAAAATTGCAGAAGGACCTGGGCAAGGAGTCAGGGGTCAGGGAGGGCTCCCCTAAGGAGGGGACTTTTGAATTTGACATGATTCTGTCTTTGGGAGAAGAACCACAAATCTGGTTGTGGGCTTGGTTCACCTGGAATTTGTTCACACTCAGATCTGAGGTCCCATCTCTGCCAATTGAGGGTGAGGTCTCCCAGCTCTCCTAGGTCCTGTTTTGGGGGGCTGTGAGAGCCATTTTGGCAGCTCCCAACAGGGGCCAGCCCCAGGTCCTGCCTATCTGTTGATGTACTGAGCCTCGCGAGTGGGAGAAAAAGTGCATGAGCTGACTTTGCAGGAATGAGTGAGGTCCCTGGGCAGGCAGTGGCTCCCAGCTTCCACTGTCTACCCCCTGCCAGGGCCAGCGGGCTGGCTGGGCCTCCAGCAGCCAGCTTCTTCCGCTCCCCCAGCTCTCCCCATTCTTTCTTCACTTCCTTCTTCATTTCCCAGGACACGTGGACGGGGAAGCAATGCATACATTATTTTGCATACATTAGTTCTAATCTTTAGTCACTCCTGAGAGTCGCTACTATTATCCCCGTTGTACAGATGAGGACACTGAGACTCAAAAATGTTAGTTTCTTGCTGAGGGGCATCCAGCTAGCAGAGACGCCCACACTTCCTAGAACATCCCCGCCCAGCCCCCACAGCCTCTCTTTCCCCACTTCCCCATGTCTTGTACTCTCCAATTCTCAACATCACAAATCTCTCTTTCCCAGGAGGTGCTCCTGAATTAATGTGTCAAGGGGTAAAGGGTGGCTAAAGGCCAAGTTCATCCCTGGAGCTGGGGCTGGAGAGAAAGGAACCGGGCACTCTATCAGAGAAGCTACATGGTGGCTGCTGCGTAGGTTATATTTGGAGCTGAGCAGGAGTCCACAGAGGTGGAAACAGGCCCAGGGCGGGGATGCCAGACGGCGCATGCGCAGAACTGGGCCCCAGCCACCCTGGACTCCTTGTTTGATTCCCTGCACGCTTCTTGTCTCCTGAAGATGATGAGGCATAGCCTCATCTCCTCTGGGCAAGGGCTTTCTCTGGACCCTCTCCTGGCTAGAGGCCAGCGGCAAGAAGGTGATTAAGACACATCCTGCCATGGAGGGTTTCCTAGCATGGTTGGGGAAACGGGCACCCCAACAGAGAATTATAAAACTAAGGTATCTGGAGGAAGGGGCCAGAACTGACTAATAGGCAAGATGGAGTGCCATCAGGGAAGGCTTCCTGGAGGAGGAAACCTCTGAACTGAGCTGAAAAGCATAAGTGGGGTTGGGCTCAGTGGAGGCCTGTCTTAGGGTGGACGGGCACCTGGTGCCACAAGGGTCTGGCATGCTGAGCAACAAGGTAGAAGGTGGAGAGGAGAGCCAGGCCAAGTTCTGCAGGGCCCCCAGGCAAGGCTGGGTGTGGGACTGAGGAGCTGCGCTGGAGGCTCAGCCGAGCACAACTGGAAGGGGGCTAAGGTCCCGGCCTGGAGGCTCTGCCAGTCTTTAGGGCTGAGATTCTCTGCTGGGCTCTGAGCTTGTGCATCAGGGCTGCCAGGGAGAGATGAGGGTGGGAACCCAGGCAAAGGCAGGGACACTCTAAGGTGTCAGGTGTTCCTGGGCCCTGCAACAGACATACCTAGTGGAAGACCCTTGCTTTTCATTGCTTCCTCCTGTGTGCACCTGGTCCTCTCTCTATCCCAGGGTTCCTCCTCCTCCTCTCTCTGTACCCAGAGCTGGCCTCAGAGTGCTGCTGGTGGGGGAGGGCAACAGGGGACTGTGTGGTCCTACATCTGGAGACTGTTCTTTCCAAGGCAGCATGGATAAGGTTAAGTAGGGAGTAGGGAGTCTAGATCTAGGCTGGATAGGAGTCCTTGCCCTGACTCTCACAAGCTGTGTGGCCTAGGGTAAGTACTTCAACTTCTCTGGGTCTCAGCTTCCTTGGAGAGGAATGTAACAATGATGAATGTAACACGCTAAAATACGAACTACCTTGGACACACTGAGCACTAGGTACTGACGGCTAGATACCCACACAGGGCACAGAGATGGGCTGGCCGTGGGCAGGGAGACTGAGCGCGCATGGGAGGCTGTTGGATTCCGACACGGATGGACCGGGGCTCAGGCCTCATAACGAAATTCCCCAAAGGCGGGGCGGGGACTCTGGGCAGCTCTGAATTCACCGGCACTTGTCGCGCCTCCACCCTCCGGGATTTTCGTGGCTGGACGCGAGGGAAACTGAGTCAGCGGCAGCGGCCCCCAGCGCGCGGCGCCGCGCGGCGCGGCCGCTTTTGTCTGCAGCCTCCGCGCCGCCGCCGCCCGCCCCGCCCGCCCCGAGCGGCGGGGCTGCGGCGCCGCGCCTGACACGGCCGCCGCCCCCGGGCGGAGGGAGGCTGCGCGGCGCAGACCCACGCGGCGGCCGGCGGCCCCGGCGGGCGCGCGGCGATGGCGGCGGCGGCGGCGCGGGGCGCGCGGCGGCGGGCGCGGCGAGCGGCGCGGGGCTCCGGCTAGCTGCGGGGCCGGCCCGGATGGCGGGCGGCGCGGGCTGGGCGGGCGCCCCCGCGGCTCTGCTGCGCTCGGTGCGCCGCCTGCGCCAGGTGTTCGAGGTGTGCGGCCGCGACCCCGACGGCTTCCTGCGCGTGGAGCGCGTCGCGGCGCTCGGCCTGCGCTTCGGCCAGGGCGAGGAGGTAAGGGGGCCGCGGTTGCGCGCCCGCGCCCCGTCCCCGGAGCCTCGGTCTTCCCTCACCCGCGCCTCCTCCCCGCGCCGGCCTCCGAACCCCCTCCGAATCCCCTCCCCCAGCTTCCCTGCCGTGTCTCCTGCCCAAGGCGGTGGCTTTCACTCCGAGAGGACTCCCGGCCGCCAGTGCCACCTCCTGCCCCCCCGTCTGACCTGAGGACCTCGCGCCCCGGGGCTTCCCCTCTCCTGTGGGACCCTCGCTTTCCACCATTAGCATCGGTGTCGCGAACGTCAAGCGTCACACCCAGGGTGCCCTCTCTGCCCACCTTTCCTCCCCCGCAGTGCTGGCTCCTCTGACTGGTCTGCAACCCACTCGGTGTTTGGGGGAAGAGGCTGTCCAAACCTGGCCTCAGGACCCCTGCCCCTGTGCGCGAATCCCAGGACTCAGTGGGGAGGCGCGCGACCCACTAGGCCTAGCCAAGGGGTGGAGAGGACAGCCAGGGGTGCGCTGCAGCCTCCCTCCTCGACTGCACTCCCCTGCGTAGGACATGGAAGGGGCTGTCTGCTCGCGGGTCATACTGGATTCTTGGGCTAGTGCCTGCCTGGTGACACCCCATTCAGGCCTTGATGTACAGGCCTGGCTGGCAGCTGGCTGTGCCGGCTGCTGCAGGCCTGCGAGAGCCAACCTCGGGGAGCGGCAGCTGAGCAGTGTTTCCTGTGGTGGGCCTGCATCTATTTGGGGGAAAGAGGAGTTATGTTGGTGGTTAGGGCTGGAATCAGAGGGTAGGTGGTGTTAGTGCGGTGAGCAGAAGAAGAGCAATAAGATGCCTCATAGATTAGTGTCCTCTTAGGCTTTGGGCACAGGGACTGGTAACTATGTCTGGGAGAGGGCAAGGTACCCACCTGGCAGGTGACAATCCCCATCCTCATGCTACTGCCCCCTCTGAAATGGTCAGGGGACAGAAGCCCTGAGTAGTGAGTTTCCAAGAGTTCCTAGGGCCTCAGGCTCTGCATGGGGTGCATGGGACCACAGGTCTCAAATGGGCCCTGGCTGGCATTCTGTTCCTGGGACAGCTCAGGCCTAGCATTTCAGAACATGGGAGAAGCCAGGGCATAGCTAGGTTGGATCCATGCCTCCCTGTCAGCTGCAAGTGGGAGATGACAGTCACCTCTCCATGACACATGGGCATGGTGGGGACTTGAGAGTTCCTGGGAGCAGTAGGTGGAGGAGGATGAGGCAAGTGTCAAGTTTGAGAGCTTGGGTACCCTATCCCAGGAAGCTCACTGCTGCAGTTCCTGCCGGTGCCCACCAAGTCTGTCTACAGGCTGTGGCCCACCCTCCTGCTCTGCAGGGCTTTGCTCAGGGGCATTTCCTGCAGCCACTGTGATCCTTTTCCTTCCCCAGAGGCCAGCCAGACCCCTCCTCTCATCTGGGCAGTCCCCCTGGTATGTGGAGAGCCCCAGCTCCTCAGGACACAGGCTGCAGGGGAGAAGAAGCCACTGGCTCTGGCTGGAACCTGGAGGCCCAGAACTGCAGAGACTCAGTGGGAAGGGCTTCCGGCGGTCTCCGGCAGGAGGCCGTGCAGGCTCAGCCGTGAGCCCCCAGCCTGCCTCACCACCTTATCCCTGAGCTGGACAACTGTTGTTGGACCCTTCTCCCTCATACACTCTGGAACCAAACCTACTTGTCGTGTGGCTCTGTACAGGAATCCACACGGGTCTCTCTTCTCCATGGCAGCCTTTACATATTGAAAACAGTGCTCCTGCTCCCTTCACTTCCTCCCATCTGCCCTTCTCCAGGCCAAATACCCCTATTTCTGAAGCCCAAACCATTTCCATACAACCCAGCAGGGGCCAAACCCCTGGTTCTGGCCCCAGAGCTGCCACTGACTAATTGTTTTCCTAGTAATAATGCAGGGGGGCTGGATCAGGAGTTCCCCAGGACTGTTTCAGCCCCAGCACCTCACACTGCAGACAGCTCTGAGTGAGGTTACCTTTTAAATGGTGTGTCACACTTTCCACTCATATTAAGTTTCGAGCCATCAAAACCCTCAGGGATCTTTCTTTAAACCTGTGCCAAGCCAGGATTCCCTTCTATCCTGGAGGAGGGTCAGTGATTTCTTTCTTTTTAAAGCATAATCTTATATCATTGCAGAAGCAGCTTATGGCACAGTCGGAAATTAGAAATATAGACAAGCAAAAATAAAAGTGTCATGTTCCCATCTCCCAGGGAGCCCCACTGTGACACCTTGGTCACATGCTTCCAGAGCTATTTCTATGCTTATGTGAAGAGTTTCTCCATAAAATGAGATCATACTGTGCATACTGTTTTGTAACCTGATTTTTTTTCCAGTAAACGATCAGCATTTTCCTGCTTTAATAAATCCTCATCTCATTTACTATGCAGATCTTATTCAGATTTCTCTATTTGGCCCCAAAATGTCCATTTTTGCTGTTTTGTTTAAACCAGTTTCCTGTCCAGAATTGTACAATGTATCCAGTTGTTGCGATCCTTAGGTCTCTCTTACTGTAACATAATTCTTTTTATTTTAATAACTGACTTGTTGAAGAGATCAGGCCTATTGTCTGTGTCAATAATTTATTCAATCTAAACCTGTTATTTAGTTCTTGTTCCTGTTAAATTTCATCTTGTTCATTTCATCCCATTGTAACACAATAGAATTTCAAATCCTACCTCTGTCTCTCTCAGATGCTATGCTCCTTTAGGTTGGAAAAGCTGGTGCTTTTTGTCTGAATCCTTGGGACTGATTGCAAACACAGGGCAGGACCACGGACAGGGCCTCACGGACTGCCGTTCTGCTCACGCTGTGTCATTGACAGAGCCCCCAGAAATACATTCTGCATCCCTCCTCACTACACACCGAATTCACATATGCATCACAAAATAGGCGTGTCATTTCCTTGCAGAGAAGGATCCCTTCAGAATGCTAGGTCCTCAACAATTTCTATTTCATTTGTTTAAAAACCAGGTGGAGACCTTGATTTCCCAGCCCACTAGTGCTCCAGGGTGGACCACCACCATTTATTAGATATAGCATTCAGTGAATGCTGATTATCCATCATTTACCAACTACCCCGAGAATACCAGGGCTACCAGAATTAAATACTTTGCAAAAATCAAAATGTATTGGTTGCAAAATATAAAATAAATATTCATGAGGCCATACCGATATCAACAAGCGATTGAATGAATGAATAAATAAATACTAGGAAAATCTCCCATGTGGAAGAAATTCAAATAATGTTTGTAGATAATTCTCCATCAAGGAGGTGGAGCATAACTCCCCACCTGTTGAGTGTCAGCTGTGCGTGGCGACGGCCTTCTAAAGAGCACAGTATGGGAAGAGTAACTTTATAGTTGAGAAGCCTGACAAGCACGATCTTAGCCAGGGGATCAAGGTCCACAACAGTAATGCGTTAGGTAGATATGATGTGATGAAAATGGTGCTTTATCGCTATGATCTTCCAAAACCATCACCCCAGTCTGGTCGTGAGAAAAACAGCCAAATCCCAACTGATAGATGTTCTACAGTCCACCTCGGACCTGTCAAGGTCATCAAAACCCAGGAAAGTCTGGGAAACTCATAGTCAAGCAGAGCCTAAGGGGCCATGGCAGCTAAATGGAATGGCATCCTGGATGGGATCCTGAAACAAGAAGAGGACATTAGGTAAAAAGTAAGGAAGTCTGAATAAAATATGGACTTTAGTTAATAATAATATTATTGGGTTGGTCTCTGATATCTCTGCAATTTACTGAATCCTAGCAGAAAAGAGAAGGAAATTTGATGAAAACATGAGTAATGTGTGAAACACCAAGCTTGGCCTTAAAAAGAATGTAAAGGTGGGGGAGAAGGCCACCGTCCCAGCCCTGAGAGCCTCTGATACAGTGCGAGCAGGACCACTATGACAGGTTCGTCAAATGATGGCCCAGTGCCCTGAACCTAGGTTGACCTCTGATGTCTCGCTTCTTGCCCCTAACCTTTCTAAGCCTTTGTCTACTCATCCCTAAAATGGGGTGTTAATAGTCCCCATCCCACAGGGTTCTGGTGGGGCTTGAACGAGTTAAGGCACGTGAAGCACTTAGTTCAGTATCTGCTCAGAGTAGACCCGCTGTCAGAATTGCTGCTGCTGCCGCCGCTGCTATTATTATATTTTAAATGCAAGCATCTTTGAGAGGCTGTTCTGGGTGGGGGGTTTCCTTGGGGTTGAGGTCAAGATCTGGGACCAGTCTCGTATATTCTCAGCCCACCCTCCTGGTCCAGCTTGGTCTTTAGCCCCTTCTTGCATCCTTCTAGCAGTGTGGGAATGGAAGACATTGAAGGCAGCCAGAGACTTCTTGGACCACATTCCCTGTTACATGTTCTCCTTTTTTCCAGTGCGAAAACCATCCTTCTTGCTAGAAAAAATGGAAACAGAAGTAGCTTCGTGGTGTCTCTGTCATCTGTTTACACAGCACCATCTTGTCCTTCCTGCTGGAGGTCCATTCCAACATCCCAAAGGGGACTGTGAATTATATGAGGGAGGAAACTCAGCTCTAGCCAATCCGGGACTAGTCTGTAATTTCTCTCCTTTGCAGCGACCTTGTAGAGGTGGCCAGACGCCCTGGGGCACCATGCCTCCTTGTCAATATTGAGCAGGAGACAAAATAAGGATCCCAATTAGTCTAGAGGGTCCCCATCCCCTCTAGACTAATGGCTACTGTGAGAGAGATACTGGTGCCACCAAGCCTCAGCTGGGGGTCTGAGCTGGCAAAGGGGTCGGGGTGCTTGAATGGGCCGAGACTGATCAGGAGCCAGCCCCAAGGCTGGGGTCTACCGCTGAGATACCTGGGCTACCAAGGACAGGAGAACCCTGAACTAAAGCTTGGCTCTGCCCAGAAGGAGGAGGGTGATTGGATGTTGAGGAAGAAGTAGCCATGTTCCTACATGTGGCTGGAACTTGGAAAGTAAGCCCTATTACTGGGGAAGTAACAGGAGGAGAGGCTCGAGGGGAAGGTGGGGCCAGGTCAGGGAAGGTTCAGCTGTTCTCTGGATGGTGAGAAGATCAAGCCAGCAAGGTCAAATGTGTGTGTGACAACAGAGGCCGGACCCGGGAGGGGCTGTGACACATGGTCGGAGAGGAAGAGGGTCCTGATTTGGGTAGTGGCAGAGGGTACAAAATTGGCAGGGGCCCAGAAGGCCTGTGAAGCCCCAAGAAGTCACTCCTGAATAATAGGATTTAAGGCTGTTTTGGAGAACAGGCCTCCTCTGTGTGCCCCAAGCTAATAGGGATGTGATACAGACCACAGAATTGGCAAAACAGAAGGAAGGCCCAGGTCCTCTGAACCTCGCAGGAAAGGCAGGGGTACCTTATGGCCCACGGGTGGGGAATAGGACAGAAGTGGGCCCAAAAAGACCTCCTTCCTGTGTTTCTGTCCCATCTGGATACAAGTCAGTGCTCCTGGGGTTGGAGGTCATTGTGGAAGCAAGGACTAAGGCTGAGGGCCCTTAGGAGTAGGAAGTGAGCACAAGGCAATAAGCCCTGGGCACCAAAGTCTGGGAGGGGCAAGCCCTAGCTGGGACACCAGCACCCTTGGCACGCCTGCATCACAGTTTGGCTGTGCTAGGAGGAGGGGCATGTGAAGACAGCCCACAGGGATTGGTCCATCTTGTCAGACATTCTTAGCCAGAATCCATGTAGCAAAACCTCGCTGAGTTATCGCTTCATTCCCAAGACCCTGGGTTCTAGAGGAGTGGTCCCCAACCTTTTTGTAACCAGAAACCAGTGCGCCTATGAGAATCTAATGCCTGATGATCTAAGGTAGAGCTGAGGCGGTGATGCTAGCACTGGGGAGTGCCCGTAAATACAAATGAAGCTTCACCCACTGCTCGCCTCCTGCTCTGCAGCCCTATTGCTAACAGGCCACGGACTGGTACTGGTCCACAGCCCGGGAGTTGGGGACCCCTGTTCTATAGGAGGAAGCTCCAGGTTGGGGAAGGCTTGGTGGGGAGCAGGTACAGTCCCTGTCTCCCTTGGTAAGGCCTTCCAAACAGCAAGGCACCCTCAGAGGGGTTTCAGTAGGTGGAGAATCTCACAGCATTGACTGAGCTCCCTAAGTGCTGGGTATTCACCCTATGAAAATAGGATTCATCTCTCCCCTTTTTTTTTTACAGGTGGATGTCAAAGGGCTCAGGGTTACCAGGCTGGGTGGGCAAAGTGGCTTTCTGACCTGGGCCCAACTCTGAGGCCCAGGAAGCTTCCCTAGATCCAGGAAGAGTGACAAAAAAGGCAAAGGAGGGAAAAGGAGACAGGGATGAGGGTGGAAGCAGAGCAGAGGGAGAAGAACTTAGCTTGCGGCTGATGGCCGAAGTGGCAGAGCCAGCAGAGAGGTTGGACTAGAGGATGCCTGCAAGCCTCCCAGAGCTGGTAGGCAGGAGCTGGGATCTCAGGAGCCCGGTGGGTGTGGGGCAGGTGGCTGAGAGACTGCCCAACTTTCCACAGGCTGGGGCTCCACCACCATCTGCACTGGTCAACCCTGCTTTGGAGGGCCGTGCAGCCACTGTGTGCCTGGCGGGCCCCACCCAGGGGCCCCACCCTGTGCCACGTGGTGCAGACAGGAACACCCGTGTTCACAGGTCCATCAGCATGGGCTCGGGAGCCAGTGTCTGCACCAGGCCTGCAGTGAGTGTGTATGGCCCGGGTGGGGCTGGGCTCCTCTGCCTCCTGCTGCAGTGGCCCCTTTGGCCCCCCTTGCGGTCACCCCCACCCCAGACCCTGAGCAGTCCCACCAGATGGAGTCAGAAGGGGAGGCCGAAAGCTGGCTGAGATTGACAGAGAGGGCAAACGAGACCCCGGCAGGAGGGAGGGGGAAATGCCTGCGGGCCTAGAAAAAGAATGAACGCCATGCCTGGGTTCACTGCTGTCCCTCACCCCACAAGACTGGCTAAACTCTCCGAAGTTTTTATAGAGTGGTCTGAATGGAAAGACCTTTTGCATTTGGTGGTTGTCTTCATACATGTTTTCAAGACTGAAAAAAAATTGTTTTTCTCATTAACATCTTGTATATGCCAAAACTACAAACCCAAACCTTTCCAGACACTGAGAAACAGGAGTGACAGGAGCTTGCATTCAGATTGTGGGGAGTGTGGGCTGGGAAAGAGACAGGCACAGGAATCAAAATTACAGCCGGCGGTGTTAGGTTCTAGGAGTAAACAAAATAACGAAACAAAAACCGATGGAAGATTTTTGACCTCGGAATGACCGTGGAAGGCCTCTTCGGTCATAGATGGACATGTAGGTGAAGACGGGAATGAAACGGGGGCGGCACCTTGCAGATCTCTGTGGTGGCTGATTCAGGCAGAGGCAGGAGGGGACCTGGGGCTTAGAGGCACAGCAATCAGTCTGCGAGGACAAAGAGCAGTGAAGGGAGGGGGCAGGAGGCTGGGCAGCGGAGTGGGCAAGGGGAGGCAGAAGGAGCCGTAGGGAGGCCGTCACTTCTTCCAAGTAAGAGACACTGGAGGCACAGAGCAGGGGAGCAGAGATGCAGTGGCCAGGTTTGGATAGTAGAATCCACTGGTAGTGGGGTATGAGAGAAGGAGAACTTACTTGAAGGCAGGGGTGGGGGCGGGTGGCTGGACAAGGAGCCAGGAGTTCCACGTCGGCCTGTGAAACCTGAGGTGCACCTGGTGTCCGAGTGGACATGTGGCGCCAGCAGTGGACAGACAAGTCCAAGGAATGCACCTCAGCCCTGTTCCTGCTGGCAGAGCCTCAGCTCCTTCTCTTTCTTTACCACGCCCTCGGGTCTCACTGCCCACAACAGAGAGGTTTACGTGAGGGAAAAGCATAGACCCTGATTAAAGTGTGATTCAGCCCACTTTAAAAGCCAGGCTCAGGTTTGGGGATCCAGGGACTCGGCTAGACTGGCTTGGGGCATCTTATCTTCCAGGGTGGAAGACATCTCAAAATGCCTGCCTGACCATCTTCTGTCTGGGATGCTGGCTGCCCATCTGCCCAGCTTCTCAATCTGAGAGCTGCCCCTTGCGTCCTCCGTGCAGAGTATGAACTGGCTAGAGCCATAATGAATTGTTTGAACATGTTATTGACATTGCCGCTGGCCCTCTCCAGGGTATCCTGATTGGAGCCATCCTGTGCAATTTAGAGTTGGGCTCTTTGCACCCTTCTGCCCCTTCCTGTCTCCACCCCTTTCTCAGTATCTTCTGATCCTCAGAGCCTCCCCTCCCCACCGCCCCAGAGTAGTAGCCAGAGCCACCAGTTCCTTGTAAACTGCCACCCCTGGGGTCACTGCTGAGGTAACTATTATCCATAGTTGCTCCTAGGGAGCGAGGGGACAGAGCAGCCAGAATCCAGAAGTTTGTATACTAATGATCCAGGAGGAGAGTGGGCCTCCTGGTAGCCATGGCCCAAACTATAGCTGTTAGGGTCTCTGAGTTCCCTTTAGACCTAAGACCTTGACTCGAACCCACATCTCACGTGCTGTGGCACAAAACTCAGAGACGATCGCCAACTTCCTCCAAGAGTGCTTATTTATGGCACATGGGCTTATAGTGGGCACTACCCCAGGGAGATCCCAGTCTGAGGCCAATACCTAGACAAGAGAGACAGAGGGCTGATTTATACCGGAACAAAAACTGAAAGGGAGAAAAGGCCCATTCAATGCTTGTGCTGCTCTAGAATAGCCCTGCCAAGAGATGGGGACTCGCTGCCACTCCAGGCGAGGCCATTCAAGACTCTGGCCGAATTCTCTCTCATACAGTGAGCTAAAGTCTGTCTTCTAGAATTCCGTCTGCTACTCATTCCTCCCTCTTCCCATGCATCCGGCCACCTACTTGCCCATTCAACAATGCTTTCATTTATACAACCACTTATCCTTTTATCTACCCATTCATCATCCCCTTCACTCAACCAGCTACCTGCTCATCCACCCACCCATTTATTCCTCTATCTACCCACCCACCCTGCCATCTATCTACCTGCCTGTCCACCCAGCAGTCAACCCATTCATCCCTCTATTCATCTTTCATTACCCATCCACCGATTTGTCCACCTGTCTGCTTACCCACCCTTTCGCCAGCCTCCCCAGCCTGCCCATCAGTCCATCCACCACTGATCAAGGCCTGAGCACAAGTCCAGGGATGGAGACGGGAATTTTCAGGAGTGACAGATGGCTGTATATTGTGAAGGCACAGGAAAGGCAGGAGGATGAGAGCTCAGGCTGGAATCGGAGTCAGGTGGTGACCTTATGGGGGCTCAGGAAATAGGACTATGTGGCCAGCTCAGATGGGTTTTGGATGGGCAGCGAACAGCCCAGCACATGCCTGCCTTGATTGGAGGTAGCTACCTTTTTAGGATTGTTTTCTTCTCACATAGGTCATCAGGTCTGGTGAGAGCTAAGGCCCTACTGGAAGATGTGAGGGCCCAGGTGATTTAATAGGTGCTTATTATGATGGACGGACATCAGTTTCCTTATCTGCAAAATGGGGGCCATAACCCCTATTCGTGTGACTGTTTTGAGGATTGGCGAGAATATGTAAAGACCTAGCACAGCGCCTATTGGCATCATTGCTTTTGCCCACCTTCTCCATGACCATGTCAGCATCCTGTGACTCTCACCCCTTGGAGTGCACCTCCAACCCCTTTCTGCTCCCTGGTGCTTTACCAGTTGTGATCCTGGTAACCATGGGCACTGTTTCTCCTGCAGTCACTGGTGACTTTCTATGGACAGAGGACGAGGGAACACCTTGTGCTGACTGCCTTCTTATTTCTTATTCCCTTTCATCCTCCCAGCAACCTGAGACCCTGAGAGGTGAGGTGAGTTGTCCAGGATCCTACACTAAGTAGAGGAGCTGAGATATGAACCCAGATCTGTCTTGTACTAAAACTGCCTCCTTAGCTGCCTGCTGTTGGAAGGGCCCAGGTACTTCAAGGGTCAGGAGACAGGGCAAATGATCAGATCTGAGCTTCAGAAATTTGACCTTGGGAAAATGTCAAATCCAAGGCTTTATCTAGTTTTCTAAATCTGGTATGGTCTGGGTTGGAGGTGGGAGCAGCACCTGCAGGAGCTGTATTTAGAAGTAGGTTGCAATCTGTAGGGCGGGTGGGGGCGGGCAGTGCCAGGAGCCCCGGATGAGCCCTGCAGGTGGGGCTGCCTGGGACTGTGCCACCAGGAAGGTGGCCGCTATGGGAGGCTTCAGGTGCCAGCAGGAGCTGAGGTTTCAGAGCAGAGAGAGGCTGCCTGCAGCCAGGCCCTGAATTATGTATCAGCACCACTTCCTGTTCAAATGAGGATTGATTGAAGAGCCCCAGGAGGCATGTATGTCTCTGGCTATTCTGGTTTCCTTCCTGGCACCTTTCAGCGAGCCTCTGCAGTCCCAGCACGTAGGGCAGGGGGCGCGGCTGGACTCTCAGACTGGACCCTCCACCTGTGCTGTGTCCATGTTCTCCAGGCTTCTCTGCCTTCTTGGCCCAAGCTGCAGGCTCTTCCTAGCCATTGAGGCCCTATGGCCTGAGCTGGCCTTGACCCCCTCTTGCTCCCAGTCCGCAGCCCCCAGCACCTCAGTTCAGACCAGCTTTAACTTTCTGCGTCACAGAGAAGTGGTTGGGAGTGAGGTCCCGGTTTCGGGTATGCTTGGCTTAAGACCTGGCTCTGCCACTTTCAAGCTGTGTGACCCAGAAAAGTTACTCAACTTCCCTGTGCCTCAGCCTCCACATCTGTAAAGTGGGGATGATTAGCAACATGGGTTAAGCCCGTAACCCCACACGTGATACATAGTAAGTGCCATAATTATTTGTTAATATGATAGTCAGCTAACTCACTCTAGGTTTCCTGGGTGGGCCGCTCCTTTTCCTTCTTTCAGATCTTGCTGAGCACTTGTTCCGTGTCAGGTTTGGCGCTAAAGGGTACGCAGGTGAATAGGGTAAGATTCCTCCCCTGAGAGGCTTACTGCTGGTAGTGGGCGGGGTTTTATGAGAGAAATCTTGGTTGTCACCTATGAGAAGGGCAGGGCTAGTGGCCTGCCCCGGTGGTTGGGTGTGAAGACAGCAGAGTCAGCCTGCCTGGAGATGGGAAGACTTTCTGTAAGTGATGTTTGGCCTGGTCGTGAACAGGGTCCACCAGGGCAGAAGGGAAGGACAGCTTTGCCAGAGGGGAGCCCTCAGAGAGAGGGCCAGGGCTGACCCGGCAGGTGGAGGCCAGATGGAGAGGACAGGGTTTTACCCCGAAGGGTGAAGCAGAGGGCTGACATGGCTCTGTGGCATTTTAGACAAACCCGTCTGAAGGTAGCGCGGGGCTGGGGGAAAAAAAGGTGAGGGGACACTGTCCCAGTCCAGGGGCAAGGAGAGGGATGCTCGCGTGAGGGAGAGAAAGGCGGGGTCTGAGGGCGGCTTCCTGGCTGTCTGCATGACTTCACAGCGCTGTGATGGGACGAGCAGGAGAGAGCATCATGACATGAGTCTCCTGTCACCCCACTTAGGTGACTAGGTGATGAGTACCTACCGGCTCAAGGACATTCACACACCTGCACAGCTCTAGTGGCTCACAGGCCTGCCATCGCTCTCAGGACACCTCCTGAAGGCAGCTGCTCTTTGTTTTAAAAACAAAAGAGTTATGAATGTTGCTGTTGATTTATAAGTTGAAACAACTTTATAGGACAAAAAGGCCAACTGGCACTACACTGTAGTGGTCCCCTGCCTTCAGATCCACACCATTTCCTTGGCAGTGACCAGCATGTAGTTGTGACTAATGAGTATGAGCCGTTTTGGTCCCTTTCAACCTAATGCTATTTCCTGTGCAGAGTCCCAGACAGAGCCATGTCACCCCTCGGCTTAACCCTGGCCCCAGCACTGCTCCCCCACCAGCCACTTGTAGTGCGGCCAGACTCCTCAGTTCTGCCTGGCACGGCACACTGAGCCCAGCCCAGCTGTAGGGAACCTAGGCTGCGCTGGTCAACTCTGGCTTTTCAGCAGCCTGAGCTGGTGAGGGCAGAGGGGGGCCCAAAGGGAGAGTGGAGATGGGGTGACCGGAGGGAGGAGTCCTGGGTACCTCGAAGCCTTCCGTCTGTACTCCATGCTAGGCTGAACCTCTCTCTTTACCACTGAGTGTCCGCTGGGTCTCAGCCTACCCAGGCTCTGTTCATTTTTAATTGCTAAGAATACTTTGCATTTTTCCCTATTGCTATTTATTCTTCGTATCTTCTGCATAAAATGTCGTATCCATCTCTTGACACTGATCAAGGGGAATTTTTATTTTGATTGTTATATTTTTAAATCGGTTCTTTCTATTTTTTCACTGTCATTTTTTTCTTGCTCTGCTGTTTCCCTTTTTTATTTGTTGATTACCTTTGTTACTCAAAAGTTTTCCTACATTTGAATTTTTTCAAGTATATCATATCTAGCTTATTTCTAATTATAATTATTTTTTAGTAGTTAGGAACTTATTCTCTAGCAAGAATAAATAAACTATTTTGTTTACAATCCTCAATCTTTAAAAATATTTAAGTTTTACATATTTGGAATTTATTATGAGGTTCATGCAACATGCAGTTCTATTAATCACTTGAATTTTTTGTAAAGTAAAACTGCAAACTCCATTAGTTTTTTTTTGTTGTTGTTTTTCTCTCACTCTTTATTGTGAAAATGCTCGAACAGAAAAGTTGAAAGAAGACTGTGATGAACACCCAGATATCCTTCGCCTAGATTCACTGTTAGCATTTTGCCTGTTGCTTTTTCTTTTACTTCGTCACTGATTATCTGTCATCTGTCTCCGTTAGTTGTTTTTTTTTTTTCATGGAAGCATTTTAAATAATGAAGACTTCTTGACATTTCCTCCAAAAACAGTTCAGAGTGCAAGAACAAGGACAGTCTCCAGCTTAAACAAGTGCCAACATCACACCAAGATTTCATAGTTCAATAACATCATCTAATATTCAGTCTATATTCAGATTTCCCCTGTTGTCCTCAAAATGTCTTTCCTTGCTCCTTTTTGTTTTGATCCAGGATCCAATCAGGGATCACACACTGCATCTCATTTGTCACTTGCCTGTTTCATCTCCTAGAAATTAGAACCATCTCTGATTTCTTTTACTTCCATAACATTGACATTTTCTGCCAAGTCTGGGCCAGTTGTCCTGTAAGCTGTCCCATTATCTGGATATGTCTGATTGTTTCCTTGAATTTTTGACAAGGAAAGGTGCTAGTGTATACTTCTCAGAGCATCACATAAGGAACAACATGATGTCATTTTGTCCCTTTATTAGCAATGCTGAGTTTGATCAGTTGGTTAAGGCTGTGTCTGCTTGAGCTCTTCAAAATAATGGTACTTTCCTCTAATAGTAAGTAATCTGCATGGTGGTACCTTAAATATGTTTCCCCAATAGCTTTCACACAATGTTTTAGTACCTATCGATGCTCCTTGCCTGCATAAATTACATTGGTGGTTGCAAAATGGTGATTTTTCTAATTCTGTCATTTTTTTTCTAGAGATAGAGCATTGTTCTGTAAAGATCTTCCCTTCACCACTCTCCTGATCATCACTGTGGACTCTGATTCTTTTCAGTGTCTTGTAATCTATTACCATCATTATTCTTTTTGATGCTCAAAGATTGCTTTGTTCTTAAGGCAATATTATAAAATTTTGACCATTATTGGTATGATATACTTTAAAATCAAGACAAATCGATTTTGTCATCACTTTTTAAAAAAGCTTTCTGATATTCTTCACCATTTATGGATTTTTAAGTATGTAACACATTTTCAAAGATCTTTAATTGCATTGCATTACATTTATTAAATTAGAGAATATTGCTTTTATTATATACTTAGTTCTCTCAATAGGAGCAAAATATTAACATTAAAAATAAATGTCTTAGAATTAGGCTAAGTTATTGTTTAATATTTAATGTGTTTTGTTACTACTGATAATGAAATACTTTTTTTCCATTGATTTTTTTTCTAGCTATGTGTCACTAGCATCTAGGAATGCAATTGATTTTTGCAAACTTATCTCTCACCACTGGCATGAACTCAGTTATTACTTCTATTAATTTTCTGGTTGATTCTTTTGGAATTTTCTAGGTAAGCCATCATGTCTCCTTCAAAAAGTAATAATTTTATTTGTCTTTTTTCCCTGTATTTATGAATCCAATTACTTTTCCTTCTGAGACGGGACTCACCCACATTTCTAGAACTATTGGAACGGGGGGCGGCCACTGGAGACATCGCCCTAACATAGAAAGACTTGGGAGTGAGGCATGCTGGGATGTTGGCTACTTGGCCCAGTCAAAGTTAAGGAAAACAGGCTGGGGTAGGTGCATGGGCTGCGGTTGCCCTGTGCAGCCTCACAGACAGTGTCCCAGACTGGTGAATCCTGGAGAGGTCAAGGCTGGTGTTGCTATGGGAGGTGGTCTAAGGTAGGGGGACAGGGGTCGGCAAGTGGTAGTCTGGTGTCTTGGCTACAGATCAGGGGAGGACTCCAACCTCCAAAGACAGGAAAACCAAGGCAGAAGCAGTACATCAGGGGGTGGACAGGCTGAAACTTTCTGGGCACAGACAACCACAGAGCTGGTCTTGAGCAGCTGAAGCAGCTGGTGGGCTGGTGTTCCCTGCCTTCTGCTCCGGTCTTGGACTAGCTGATGGAGCCAGTAAGTATAAGGCTTGGTGCGGCTGGCAGAGGCAGGACCCCAGTTTGGAGGGCAGCAGTGTGAGGTGGATGGGAGAAGTGGGGTCCAGGGACCACAGCCTGGAAAGGAGCATTGGTGAGGCACTGTGTTTCCAACGCCTGCAGGACAGAACTCCCCTCCGATGAGCAAACATTCCCATTTGACATTAAAAAATGGGCCCTGACCAACCGACGCCCTAGAGTAAGTAGCACCCTTCAGCTGCTCTGAGGATCAAATATGCCAACCCACGGCCTAACGCTGGGGTCACGCCAGTGGCAGACACAAGGTGCTTTGAGCATTATTCCTCCCCCGAAAGCAGTGTCCCAGGAGAGGTGCCCTTCCCCTTGCACAGTGAGCTTCCCACCCATGGTCAGGAAACCTCCCCCAGAGGCAGGACAGCCGTGGCCTTAACACCCACCTCCATTAGGGAGGTCATCCCACCTGACCTTCCTTCTGGTGCTAGCACCCCAGAGTGCCAAGTGGTGTACCCAGACTGACTCCCTCTTGGGCCCCTGCTTCTAAAATCCTGGAAAGGTCCTTAGAGGTCACCCAGACCCTAACTTTTCCCAGTGTGCTCCAAGGACCAGGAGCATCGGCTTCTCCCAGGCGCTGGTCTCCAAGCCCTCTATTTCCTCCGGGCTCCTACTGCTGGAGTTTTGAGTGGTTATGGCACATTATGGGGGATTCTGTCTTGTCTAACTCCACGATGCCATGAGTAATTTTTAAAAGAGCTTTAGTGCTTTTCTTCCTGAGTTTAAATATGATCCAATGCATTTTTAAATTTCAACTAATTAGCAAATGTAGAGAGAAGAGGTAAAAGGACTGGCCATCACAACATACAGAAATAAGCTGTCTTAATAGCTTTATCACCAGCTTCCAGGCATGAACTGCCTATTAAAAAAAAAAAAAAAGAAAGAAAGAAAGAAAAGAAAAGAAAAAGAGGCCAAACAAGAGCACTCATTTATCTAGAGTTTGCTTTGTGCCAATTTCCAGGCTAGGTCTCGATGTTCCCTTTAAATCCTAACACTCCATAAGGCAGATGTTATTGCTCAGAGAGGTTGAGTTAGTCACCCTTGGTCACAAAGTTGATAAATGGAGGAGGTGGGATTTGAACCTAACTCTGTCTACTTCCAGAGCGTAAGAGTGACATAATACTGTGCTTGGGCATGTGGCAGTATTAAAAGTCATCTACATACTTTTAGACTGTTCCCAGGCTATTTTTACTTCACTCAAAAATATGATAGGGCATCTGTCCCTCCTCTGGGAACTTCCTGGGAGCTGTGTCCCCACAGGGCAGAATCCAGCTAAGGAGCTGAGGAAACATTTGCTGAAAGAATGAATAGATGGAAGGACAGATGCTTAGACCAGTCTACCTCAGAGACCACCCAGACTTCTGTCCCTTTCATTCCTATTCAGATACCAAGCGAAGCCCTCTCGAGTGACCTAAGGGATTCTAGTCAGCAGCAGCACAGGCTGTGAATGAGGGACCCCCTTGATGACATTGAGCCATGATGGGAGTCTCACAAAGGAAGGCATTTCCAGCCCAGGGGGTGGTACCTGGCTACCCTGGCCGCTTGGCCCCTCTCTGTTATGCACTGAGCTACTTTGTTCATGAAGCTACCCTCCCACCACTGTTGTAGCCGCTGTCCCCGAAAGACACACGGACCACCAGAACCCAGTGAGTGAGTTTTAGGAAACACTCTTTATTCAGCCCGCTGAGTCTGCCAGGGTACGCAGACCCCAAATTAAGCAGCCCCCAAATGTAGAGGTACAGGGATTTTAAGCCTAAAATCCCATTCTTCATTCTGTCTAAACACAAAGGGCTATCTGTCTTCTATTCACTACCTGTCAACTCACAGGTCAGGTGCGTAAGCGGGGTACAGAAGCAGAAAGCTTGTTTAGAATGTTATGTTCCTATAATCAAAGGCCTACGTGCCCGTAGCAATAGTCACACAGTAATTTCCAGTAAGAGTCAATTTTTCAGCCACCACACCGCCAGCTATTACCCCTGCACCCCTCAAGGAGGGGTCCATCAGTGAGGGCGCCCCCAGCCTGAGAACCAGGAACCAATGCAAAATGGTTTAAACACTGAGGAAAACGTGTTCTTTCTCATAACACGTGGGCCCAGTTAGGCAGCTCCAGGGCTAGTTCCTTCAGGGGCTCGAGGCATCACCCAGGACTCAATCCCTTCCACTGAGTGTCCCCACAGAGGCCCAAGATGGTGTTTGCTCTCCAGGAGGCAAGAAGGGCAGGCGCACTTCCCATGGTCCATCTTTCCCACCCTCCATCGTTATAGAAATCTCTTCTAGAAGCCTCCCTCCTGCAGGTGTTTCTTCATGTCTCATTGGCCAGAAATGTATAACATGCTTTTGCCTAAACCATCACTGGCAAAGGGGATGAGCCCACCTGACTGGCTTGTTCCAATCAGGACTCCTGCCCTAGGGCTGAGGTACCCAAAGGCGCTTGGTCAAACAGGAGGTGGGCATCTCAGCCACTTCAGGGCTGCCCAGCACAGAAGGAGACTAACCAATCTGTGTGTGCCGCTTGGAGCTTTAGTCCTTGCCGTTATTTCCTGACTTTCTAGAAGAGGGGAAGGAAAAGGCTCAGAGAGGTGGAGTAATTCCCCAGGATCACACTTCAAAGTCCCCAAGCCATTTATCCAGTCTCTAATGGTGCCAAGTTGGATGGAGACATTTGCCTCCAGCCCTTTACTTACATCTATTTCTCTGATTTTCTTCTCTTCCCACTCCCCCCAACCCCGTGCCCACCCCAGACATCCATGGGAAAACATTACCTTCAGTATTAATGTCATCCAATGCCCTCATTTTCTAAAGCGGGAAACTGAGGTCCAGAGACGGGGAAGGGTCTCCCTAAAACCACTCAGTAAGGTCATTGGTGGCAGAGCTGGGACTGGACCAAAGGCCAAGGAAGCATAGCACCCCTGGACTCCCAAGGGGCTTGGTGACCTCCTCCTTTATCACTGCGACCTGCTGCAGGACAGCCCAGCAGCCTCTCTGCCAGCTGGCTGCCCCTCTGCCTGTCCCTGCCGCGTGGGGCTCGCCCTCATGTTCCTCTCTGCGCGCTTTTGCAAGGGGGCAGTTCCACGGCACAGTACCCTCTGCGATGCTTACTCTGCCACATCTCACTGATCTCACAATAGTTCTGTGAGCTGGTTGGGAGTGCATTATAGATATGGAAATTGGAGCCTAGAGAGGTGGTGTGACTCCCTCAAGGTCACACCATAAGTAATACTGAAACTCAGGCAGTCGGCTTTATTGGCCTTCGACCTGTGCAGTCACACAGGGCTTAATACTCTTTGGTCCCCATCCTGAAATTTGAGTCGTTTTTGAACAAGGTCCCAGCATTTCCATTTGTCACTGGGCCCCACAAATTATGAAGCTGACCCTAAGCCCCTCTCTTGTGCCTCCTTGGGGTGCTTCTACAACACTATGCTCTTCCCCATCCACCTGGGGTCCACTCAGGGCGAGTCTGACTGATTCCACAACTCAGCCCCTCACAGGAGGGGAGAGCGGGTGTCTGGAGTGCGGGCTGGTTATCATGAGCCCAGGGTGCAGCAACCAGCAGGACCCACTCTGGAACCCTTGTCTCCAGCTGGTTTTACCGAAGCTCCTGCCTGAGTTCCCTCTGCTCTGCTCTTCTCCCTTCCCAGAACTAATGGGGAGGCCAGTGGCCACCTCCCTCTCCACTTCCATGCCCTTTGTTCCGGGGTGGGGGAGGGGACTCCAGAATACAGGCCCCATTGTGCGTCCTGACCTCGAGCAGCTGGGCTGCCTGGGAAAGTGGATAAACAAGCAGCTTCCAGCACACTGCCCTGAGGCCCCAGGGGAGGGCTGGAGCCCCCTGGGGTGGCGGGAGCAGGGGCCCACAGAACCAGGGGGGAGTTTGGATGCTAACCTTACCTGCTATGGGAGGGGGCCAGGTGCTGGCCTCTGGATCTTCGGCCGTAAGGTGGGAATGACCAGCTCTCTCACAGGTCTATTGGCAGGACAGGAAGGAGTGACACTTGCGAAGTGCTCACAGTGAGGCCTGATTCCTAGGAGGTGCCCTCTGCCTGTGAGCTGCTCTGATGGTGATTGTGAAGGCTGCCGTTACTGCCTTCAGTTCTGCCATCCAGACCTTCAGGAAAGGGCGCAGCTTCCTGGGCATGGCTCCCAAGCGCTTCTCCTTCAGATCCTGTCCTCTCACTTCGGCCTCACACCGTGATGACACTACCTCTTCCTACATGCCCTCCCACCTTGCCCCCTGCCACCCCAGACCACTTGCCTCAGCTGGGGTCCTCCCCTTCCCCCCAGCTCCCTCCTGTGGCCTGTGAGCCCTTCCCCACCATCCCCTTTCAAAAGAAGACTGCCCAGTTCCTTGCCGTTAGGGCCTCCAGGCTGGCTGCCCTGAGCAGGGTTTCAGTTCCAGCTGGGCCATACCCCCTCCAGGGGGCTCCTCCCCAGAAGCACTTGGAAGGCACTTCCAGGCTCTGCATGTGAGCCATGACTTTGACTGGTGTTTGGGGGCAGTAGGGGACAGTGCAGGCTGAGCAGCTCCCGCCAGGACTAAGCAGTCTTAAAAGCACTTCCTGGCCTGTGGCAGGGAGTCTCAGGGAACCTGGACTGGCCACTACCCTTGTAGGCTCCCTCTGCCTCTGAGGCCCTTTCCTCTCTCCTCTCAACCTGCCTGTCTTCCCTTGCAGCTGCTTTTTTAAGCTGGGAATTTCTACTTCACCGAGACTGGCACGCTTTTTGCAGGTGTAGAAAACCTCAGGTGCTCAGACTTGCCATTCAGATGCCCACAAGGCCAGCCAGAAAGGGAAGCAGCCAAGATGGGGCTAGGGTGGTAAACTCGAGGAGCACAGCACAAGCCTATCTCAAGCTTCCGCCCATTGTAGCTGGGGGAGTATGGGCCCAGCATTGCCAAATCTTCACATTCGTGTGTAGTTACTTTGGCTTAAAAACATTTTACCTTTACATATAATAAAATTTTTGGTGCGGGACATACAAGTTACGCGTTTTAACATTTGCGTGCATCAGTTTAATCTTTTCAAAGGACCAGGTTTTGGTTTCATTGATTTTTCTCTACTGTTCTTCTGTTTTCAGCTTTTAAATTTCTGCTCTTTATTATTTCTCTCCTTCTTACTATGGGTTTGATTTTTATGTTGTATTTTTATTATCATTTTATTTTAAATACTTCAAAAAATTTTTGAGACTTCCTTGACCCATGGATTATTTAGACATATGTTGTTTAATTTCCAAATATTGGGGATTTTTCAGATGTCTTTCTGTTCCTCATTTTAGTTTAGTTGTATTATGATCAGAGCACATAGTTTGCATAATTTCGACTCTTTTAAATATGTTTTATTTAATGGCCTCAGGATATGATCTATCTTGGTGAATATTCCATGTACACATATAAAGAATGTGTGTATTCTGCCATTATTGGATAAGAGTTTTACAAGTGTCAATTAGGTTAAGGGTTAATGGTGTGTTCAGGTCTTTTATATCCTTGTTGATTTTCCATCTAACTCGTTCTATTGATTGCTGGAGAGAGGTTTTGAAGTCTCCAACTGTAATAGTCAATTTGTCTATTTCTCCTGTCAGCTCTGTTAGTTTTTGCTTTCTGTGTTTTGAAGCTCTAGTAGGTACATGCACATGTAGGATGGTTATGGCTTCTTAGTGAGTTAACCCTTGTATGTACTGTTCCTCTTAATCCCTGGTAATTTTCCTTATTCAGATTAGATCATTTCTATTGTTTTGTCTGAAAGTTCACTGTTTTTTTTTCTGTCACTTCCATTCTGTTATTGACTCCATCCAATGAATATTGTATTTCAGCTTTTTTGTATTTTTTTCCTTCTGAAATTTAAATTTGTTCTTTTTTATAGCTTCAATTTTTTTTTTTTTTTTTGCTGAGAATTTTTATATTTCTATTTGTTTCGAGAGTGTTCACCCTAACTTCATGGAGAAGGTTATGATGACCGCTTTAAAATCTTTGTCTACTATTGATAACATCTGAGTCGCCTTGGGGTTAAAATTTATTGATTGTCTTTCCCTTGTTGAGCTGTCTATGTTTCTTTATACATCACGTAATTTTAGATTGTGTCCTGGACATTTCAATATTATATTCGGAGACTCTGGCACCTGTTAAAATCCTCTGAAGCATGTCAATGTTTTGTTTGTTTTATCAGTCAGGAAATCAACCCAGTCAGGCTGACGCCTCAGACCCCGCCCAGCCTGCCCTCTGAGCTGTAGTTCCAATGTCAGTTCAATTCCCCAAACTTTTGAAGTGCTCTTTGGATCCCCCTCAAGTGTGCACTCGCCGGGGGCCAGTGTGTTCGCTGTCAATGCTGTAGATGAGTTCTCAAAGCCTTTGGTATGCTGTTTGGGGTTAGTTCCACACACGTGCCGCTTAGAAGTGGGCCCAGGACTTCAAACGCGAACACTCCTCTCTGTGGTTCCCCATCCCTTCTGCTCTCCCACAGCTCCCAGGGACCCCTTTGCCTGGCCCTTCCATTAGAAATCTGAGGGTTTTGCCTCCCCACGCTGTTTCACACTTCCTATAACTGATTCATCTGCAGGACGAAATGGTAAGGGGGAAAAGAGACAGATGAATAACGGGAATTCCTCCCCTTCCTCCCTCTCCGCCCCCCCCCCGCCCCACCCACCCACTTTGACCACACTTTTCCTAGTTTCTCTTTCCACAGAGAAAGATTTTTCCTCTCTCAGAGTTTTAGGTGCCTCAGACTCTCAGAGTTTTGGCTGCTGTTGCTGCTGCTACTGCCCAGCTTTGGGGCTGGGGCTTGCTTTGATGTAGGGCTGGGAGAGGAATTAAAACAAAACAGCATTTCTTCTGGTCTCTCTGTCCTAAAAGGGTTCCCTCCCCTAGCCTCTCATTAAAAAGAGGGAGTTTCTTTGGAGTTTTTTTCTGTTTACACCTGCTCTGTAGCTCTGGGGTTTGGGCTACCTGAGTCACGGTTGGAAAATATGTGAGGAAAAAATAAATCAAGAGTCTTATCACCACCATATTCATCTTACATCAAGATTTTTATTTGTTCTGGTTTTTTTTTTAACTTTGAGTTTTAATTTTCTTCCCAATTTTCCTGCTACTGTTTACTTTTCAGAGTCCTAAGATTGTTACCTTATGTGTTCTGCCCAGAGTTTTTCTTCATAATCAGTGGAAGACATAAATGTAGTATACTGATTCCATCTTAACCTGACCCAGAAGCCTTCCTTGGTTTTTGATCTTGGCATCTAATTTAAAAAATCGTAAGTCTGTCTACAAGCTGCATCCGGAATGCTAGTTGGAGACCTCTGCTTTAACAACACATTTGAAATTGTACTTTTTCCTTTGAATACAGCAGGACTAATAATGTAGCTTCATTCAATGTCACTTTGTTATAATGTTGATGAGATGTGTTGATGGTATGAACTCTGCTTATTTCAATCAGCCTATGGTAAAATTGGCTTCGTTATACATCTTTTCACTTAACGTCTCAGAACCTGTTGACAACATTGAGGACTTACTTCATTCACGTTCTTAACCACAGGTTCTCTGTACCCATGCCAGTTTTTCTAGGCAAAAAGAGAGCAGAATACAAATTTATTCTTTCTCTGGTCAGAGTAAGCATCTAGATACTTATGATGATATAACAGTGAATTGTAATTAACATTAATAGCACATAATAATAATTATTGGTAAAGAGCGTGAGCTCTGGAGCCAGGTTGCCTATGTTCAGATCCCAACTCTGTCTCTTACTAGCTGTGGGACTTTAACCCTGAATGACTTAGCCTTCCTGTGCCTCAATTTCCTTACCTGTACAACGGGAATGAAAATTGTATCTCTTTCTGAGGTAGTTTGTGAGGGTTTCATGAATCCAGTGTGCATAGAGTGCTTCAGATCAGGCAAAGGAAGAGCTACAAAGCATTTGCTTGAGTAATAATCTAATGGCTAACATTTATTTAGGCACTTCGCCTTCAGACTAAAGAACAGCTAACTCTCCCTTGTTTCAGATAAGGCAGCTGAGACCTCAGAGGCAAATGGCTTGTGTGAGTCCATCTGGTTTGCAGATCTCAAAATTAGGGAGGTGTGGGTGGCTAGGCACAGGCTCAGGGAGGATCTGGCTGGTGATCAAGCAGGGAGCAGTGGCTTGAAGCTCCGAACATTGTCTGGCCTGAGCAAGAAGAGATGTGACCCAGGGGAATGAATGGGAGAGAAAAATAGCCTGAAGAGAAAGGCCACAGAAATGAAGGGGAACCTGGTAATTGAATGGCCCCCAAAAAGGCAAGATCAATATTTTTACTGCCAGTGAAATAACCAGTTTCCCTGGCAGCCAGCTCGGCCCAGCTGTGTGTCTCAGCGACAACAGCTGCTCAGCAGTCCCTGCCAGGCCCGGCGTGCCCATCACTCCTGGCCGAGGAGCCGAGCGCAGCTCCCGGGGTGGCCCAGCCATGCGTGGTGCGTAAACTGCCGGGCAGGCCTCCAGCGCCTGTGGCGCCGGTTGACCATGAAGACCACATGGAGGTGGTTATTTGCTGAACTTGCTGTGTGACCTTGAGCAAGCCCACCCCTCTCTGAGACTTGGCCTCCTTGTCTATAAAATGAAGGTCTGGGTCAGCAAAAGGTTATCTAATGTCCAAGAAGGTTGAGGCTCTTGGTGATCAGGGTCAGGGGTTCCAGCCATAGGAGGTAAAAGTCCTTTGATACACAGAGTACAGGGGATTGAAACTACACTGTGGTGTAGACAACCCAGTAAGAGCCTGCCTCTGCAGGCAGGCAGCAGAGTGCAGGGAGCAAGGCAGAGTTACCACTACAGTGACTCTCTAAATGTCTAACCTCTCTGAGCCTCTGTCTGCTCAGCTGTAAAATGGGAGACTCACAGTCACTGCTATTAAGGCTGTTGTGAGGATTAGATAGGACTAACTATGGCCAGAGTTGAGCGCCACGCTGTAGCCATGGCAAGCCCTCAGTGAACCCAGCAAGGATGTTAATACTTCCCTAGATAAGCTACGCTATTGTTTATTTTGAAAAACCATTAAGCCTATAAATATGGTACTTATTGATATAATTGGCATTTATTGTTACAATAACTTTATAATGCCTGTTTTCTTCTTCGGCAGTTGACATGGCACTTTCATACCCACTGCTTTCTGGGACCTCTCTTCTTTGGAGAGCCCTGTGAGAGTCCTCTGTGCCACAGCTCAGGGCATTCCAGGGACTTTGCAGTGGCCTGCAGAACCCCATCGATCTGCCATCATCAAGTTCCTCTGCACCTCCAGCTGGCTGGGGGGATAGACAGGCCCCACAGGTGTCTCCCAGCCCCTGTGGGTCATGGGCCCCTTGGCTTACAGACCAAATCCATAGGCTGCTGCCTCTTAGGTGGAAATGAGGTTAGGGCTCCTCATTGGCCATTCAGCACTCAGTGGCTCCGCCTTTGACTTGCATCAGAGGTAATAAAGGCATAGCCCCTGACCTTGGAGAGGATTGTAGGGGTGAGTGCCAGGAGGCCGAGGAGGGGGAGGGGCGTACAGGATGCCCCAGCACATCCCTACATACGTAGACTCCCTACAATGCCAGTGATGAGAGGACGGAGGAGAGGAGGCGGGGTGCAGCTGGGTAAAGTGCTGCAGGTGGCACCTGGGTGTTGCTATTCTCAGAAGCCACATCATTGCCTGGCAGTGCCAGAGGCTGCCTTGGGTGAGGGGGAGGCGGAGGGCAGCTGCAATGCTGAGGATATTCTGGCTGAGGCAGGAGCTGGCAGAAAGTCATCTTCTTCCTTCACTGGAATTCCTCAGGCCTTCCCCCAGAACCTACTAGGTACTAGGTTTCAGGGGTCACCCCTCAACCCTGGACTCACACCCGAGTGGACGAACAGGGTAACCAGCTCAGGGAGGGAGGAGAGACGCTTGTGCGAGGTCTGTCTTTGCTCATTGCTCATCTTCCAAAGCCCACTAGATACATCTCCGTACTGCCAGGCCACTGGCAGTGACCAGGACTTCAGACCCCTGCTGCCACTGCCACACTGGAAGTGTCCCATGGGCATGTAGGAAACACGGTCCTTATAGATGGATCCTCCGGCATCTCTTGGGCTTCAGAGCAGGTGGTGGGGGTGTGGGCTGGAGGGTGTCGGCCATGACAGTAGTAACAAGAATAACGATAGGAATCCCCTTCCTACATGCTGTGCGCTACAGTTTCCAAAATGCTTTTATCTCTATCACCCGCAACCCAGCCCAAATGGACTCTGGGAAGGTGCTCATCCTTACTCCACTGTACTTTAAGTACCGATGATGGTGGCTGCCTGGTGGAGGGGAAGTACCTGAGGATTAGTGTGTCTGCATGTATATATGTGTGGCTGTTTACGTGTTTGTCTGTGTGCCCATGTGTGTGGTTAGCCATCAGCCCCCAGCAGAGTGCCCAGCATGAAGGAGGTGCTTGTTGAATGAATGAGTGAATGCGTGAATGTGTGAATGCATGAATGAATGCTCACATGTGTGCTGTGGAGGGGTTGCCATGAAGTTATAGGTTGATTTAGAAGCAGGCTTCTGGAAGAAATATCAAGAAGTTGAATTTCAGGTGCTGGAAAATGCAGGAGAAAAAACTGGTTCCAATTAGTTAGAAAAGATAGTTCTGACAAAGTTGACTGTTGCCAAAACCTGGGGAAAAGACCCAGAGCTCGGAAGTTTGAAGTCAGTTGCTCTGATTAAAGAATTAATTACCACCTCATTACAGGGAACAATTTGGCAACTGTTATCATCAAAAGCCTTAAAAACTTAGGTGTTTTGGAGAACCATTTATACTCATTTACTCAACAAATAGTTATGAAGCTTCCACTGTGTACTTCCCAGACAAAATATAAATTACTAGGTACACCGTGGTGATTAAAACAGACATGATCCTTGCCCTCAAGGAGCTTATTTTCTAGAAGGGAAGATACAAATTAATAAAATTATCACACAAACATGTAATTACACATCGCAACAAATGATCTGAAGGGAAAGTATTGGGTGCTATGAAACAGGGTATTAGCAGGATGGGTCCTAATTAGATGGGAGGGGTCAGGACCTACTTGTCTGGTGGAGAAACATTTAATAGAGGCCAAATGGAGACCTGAAGGATGAATAGATGTTGTCACATGACGAGTGAGAAGGGTATGCATTTGAAATATCGAGAATAGCATGTGCAAAGGCCCTGAAGCAGAAAAGAGCTTGGTTTGCTTAAGGAGCTGACTGAAGACTAGCGTGGCTGGAATGCGGCAAGTGACAGAAAAGGTGGAAGGAGATGAGGCTGGAGAGGCCAGATCAGATAGGGCCTTGTCGCCCATGTTACAGAGTTGGATTTTATCCTAAGTGTGGTGGACAGTCCCTGGAAGATTTTAAGCAGGGGAGCAGGCGGCATGATCCAGTCGAAGTGGAGAGTGAATTGGAGGGGGCCGAAAGGGGAAGGAAGTAGATGAATTAGAAGATACGCACAGTCAGGGAGGGAGAAGATGTTCACTGTGACCAGGTGGGATTCCAGGGGTGATGTGGAAAGGAAAGTAGCTTTGGGATACAGTATTCCGATACGGATTGGATGTGGAAGAGAGAAAACAGCCCCAGTGATGCTGACATAATTGTTTCCTCCTTGTAGACAAAGGGGAATTTGACCAAATGTTCTCAGAACTACAAAATACCAAAAATATAATAATAATAATAATAATAATAATAATAAGTCATTAATTTATTCTTTTCTAGAGTTTCTGCAGTGAGTTTATATTATTTTAACGTTAAGTTTAAAAAATCAGAGCATTTGCTTTCCGTGGGCCAGTCTTTGTAGGAAGGACTTGGAGAGGAAGATGGACCCAGATTGTGTTCTGAGCACTGCAGTCTTGGTGTTGCTTTTCCTCACTGTCTGACAACCTCAGGAGGATAAAGTGCAGCCCCCCTCCCATCTGGGGCTGGCACTGACCCCAGGTTGGTGTGGAGGGGAGAGGGATAGGAAGGGGCCACAGGAGGCTCCTTAGCTCAGTTGACGGGCCCTCCCTCCGTCCCAGCCTCCTGGCCAGGCTGCCAGCCTCAACCCAGCTCCATGAACCCTCTGGGGCATTTCTGGGGAGCTTATACCTGTCACATCTTTCTTCCCACAGGTGGAAAAACTTGTGAAATATTTGGATCCCAATGACCTGGGGAGAATCAACTTTAAGGACTTTTGCCGGGGGGTGTTCGCCATGAAAGGTAAGGGCCCTCTGGGGGAAGGGTTCAGGGGCTCTCAGGATCCTGTCCAGCTGGGGAGGCTGGCATGACTTGGGTTTCAGCTCTGAGTCCTTCCTGTGGGGTCCCAGGAGCTCACGATGTTTCCAGATGCGGCTTTGCCTGGAGCCTGAGGGGAAGAATCTTGGGCTCACAGCCGTGAAGGGACTGTGGGCGGCTCTGACCCTCTGCATGGAGGCCCCCACCAGAGTCAGGCATCTCTGCCCTTTCCATTGCCTGTGCCCCTCTTTGCTTTCCTTTTTTTCTCTCTCCCTCCTCCTCCTAAGGAGGTCATCTCTTTCTAGAAGACCAGCTCTTGAGGAGTTTCCCAGGACATGGACTTGCAGTTTTAAAACCTGGACAGAGCTGGTCACTCTGTCCTCTGCCTCCCTTCTAAGTTTCCTTCACTTGTTTCTTACCCCCTCTCCTCTAAACTTCTCCAGTTTCTTCATTTACTCTCTGCCCCTTCCTCTAAGGGGGCTACATAAAATCCCTCTTACCTCCACCCCCACCCCAATTCAAAGGCCTCCTGTGAGAGACCCCAGGAATATGGTCTCAGATTATGGCCACTCTCACCACCAAACTGTCTGGAGAAAGTAGCTCAGGCTGCCAGCAGGTGGGCTTGCTAAGGCTGCTCCCCTGGCTGTGAAGGGAACACTAGGAGTCCTGAGGCCTTCCTGTTGGGCATGAAAGAAGCCGCGTTTCCCTGTCTGTGTGGCTCAGAGCAGGATGGATCCTTCTCTGTGAGGTACCCCAAGTTCTGGGAGGGCAGGAAGGAAATAGGAATCATTGCCATAGAGGTGAAGGGCAAAACACCATGTGAGCTGAGAGGTTGGGGACGCACACAGCAGGCCCCCAATGAATGTTTGTGACTGGAGTTGCCTGTATGCGGCCACCACTAACTGCACCTGCCCTGTGCTCGTGCTACGAGCTTTGCAGGTTTGACTTCCTTTGTCCGATATGATTTGGGGACATTTACTCAGGGACGGAGGAGGGAGGCCACCTGTATAACTGAGTCAGAAGGAGGTAGAGCCACCCTGAGGGTGACCCTATCCCAGATGTTCTGGAGTTTGCAGGGTTACAGAGGGCCTTAGCCTCAGGGTAATGTGTGTATTTGGAGTCACTTTGAGCAGGAAGTATTGCCTTATATCCCTTCCTCCAGGAAGGCCTCCTTGATTCCCTTTGCCCCCAGCCTGCCCTCCTCATTTGTGAGTCTCTTTTCTGTGTGTTCCTTCTTGGGGTTTGTCCCAGTGGAAGAACATCTGGAGAGCGAGGACCGGTCTCAGCTCCCTCCACAGAGCCGGCTTCTCCACAGCCTGGGTGTTCCATCTTTGCCTCTGAATGATCAGCTCGTCCCCTGGAAACGAGGGACAACCTGCTTTCCCACGGCCCTTCCCTCCCAAGGCCTGTCAATCAGAAGCAAAGCTGTTGTGACGGGCCGAGGCTCTGATCCTCCACTGTCTGTCTGTTCGTCCACAGGGTGTGAGGAGCTGCTGAAGGACGTGCTGTCCGTGGAGAGTGTAGGGTCGCTGCCCTGCGCACCGGAGATCCCAGACTGTGTGGAGCAGGTAAGAGGGGGCGGCCTCAGGCCCCTCCTCTCTCAGGAGGAACGGGGCCACCTCCTGCGGCCCACCTTGCCCTTCTCGGTCTTTTTGCCTTGGCTTCACAGTTTTGGTGTCTGGGGGCTTCCGAGCCTCCTCTGAGAACCCTTTGGCTTTAAAGTCAGGAACTAGACTTTAGAACCAGAGCAGTGAAGTCCCTCGGGAAGCCACGGCAGAGAGTGTAGGGGCTGGGTGCCCTCCCTCTGTGGTACCAAGGAGAAACCAAGCCTAGAGAAGGAAAATGACAGGCAGGCAGGACGACAATGATTTTCTCTTCTCCTGTGCTATCACCCGCTGAGCTGACAGGTCCCTGTGTAAGTTTTTTTTTTTTTTTTTTCAAACAACGACCACCAGTTCCCCAATTCAATGCAGTGCTGACACTAACCACTCAGAGTTAGCACAGACCCAGGGTCAAGGACTCAGTCCCACAAGACCGCCTATCTTGGGGGCGACCACAAACAGGGTGCTCAAGCTACCTGCATCTCTGCTAGCTGCCTACGAAGGCGGGATTCCCATGGTCCTCCTCAGGTCCTGTGATTCACTGGGACAACTCAGAACTTAGGAAAACACTGTATTTACTCACACGTGAACTCAAAAAGAGTCTGGAAGTTTTAGCTAGAAACAAATGATAAAGATTTATTCAAGGGTCTCGGGGTTTGCACACTGGAAACACAACTAGGCAAGACCTAGAAGTGTTCCAAAGAAGAAAGAAAAGCTGCGTTCTTACCGTAAAAATGACATTCTTAAGACTCAGTCCTGCATTTTCAGCCTCTGACTGAGTCCAAGATGGTAATCCTCAGGGGTCCCCAACCCTGGGGCTGTGGACTGGTACTGGTCCACGGCCTGTTAGGAACTGGGCTACACAGCAGGAGGCGAGTAGCGAAGCTTCATCTGTATTTACAGCCGCTCCCCAGCGCTAGCATCACCACCTCAGCTCCACCTCAGATCAGCAGGCATTAGATTCTCATAGGAGCGCAGGTCCCTAGTGCTAAAAGGCTGGGGACCGCTGCTCTAGATGACCAGGAATATGAATAATGGATATCAGGTGGTCTGGGTAGGTAAACATTCTTTCCTTGGCCTTTTAGGGGGTAACCAGAGGCTTATCTGAAGGTTTGATATATTTCTAGGCATTGATGCAGAACTAGAAAGTTCACAAGTTTAAGTTCCCAAGCTAGTGAAAACAAGAATAGAATTGTTTCCTCATTCTTTGATCTACTTGATTTTATTAATTTAACGGCTTCACTGCAGTGACTCTAATCTGTTTTCTTCACTCTTCCTCATTATGATTATTAGTTTGTTATAAAGGACAGAATTCAGGAGCAGCCAAATGGGAAAGATGCACAGGGCCAGGTTTGGAGGTGGGGCTGATAGAGATTTCATGCCTTCTCCAGACACACTACCTTCCCAGCACAGCAGTGTGTGCTCACCAGCCCGACTCTCCGAGTTTTTATAACCCAGTCTCCAGCCCCTCTCACCTCCCAAAGGTGGGAGGGTGGGTGGGGCTGAGAGTTCTTACCTCCTAATCCTGAGTTTGATCTTTCTGGCGACCAGCCTACCCTGAGGCTCTCTAGAGGCCCCACCTGGATGTGAGCTCAGGAGTGTTGGGAAGGGGCTCCTTGTGAACAAGCAAAAGCACTCCTCTCACTGGGGAAGTTCAAGGGCTTCAGAAACTCGGTGCCAGGAAGTGGGGCAAGGACCACAGTCACCACGGCTCTGCTTTGACTCTTACCATCCCTGACGGTTTGTTTTGTATAGAACTTCGTACTGTGTTTCCGAACACTGGAGCTTTACCCTACAGAGAAACATGCTTTAAGATGTGAGAAAACAGACTGCTGATACATGAGAAGTCCCTGCCTCCTTATGCTGTGTCTTGAAGATTAGTATTAGACAGTGGTACTGAAGTTGCAAATGCTCCTTGACTTATGATGGGGTGCCATGCCCACAGTACCCAGGTCGTGTCTCTGCAGCCATGGGTTGCTTTCGGGGCCCCCACTCGAGCCATCCACACTTCTAGAGAAGATGGCTTTGTGGGGAAGAGGTGAGAAATAGGCACAGAAGAGTTGGCCTGTTTTTAAAGTGACAGCGTTTTTCCACACACAAAATCTGGAAGTTATAGCAAAGCAAAGGTCATGTCCGTCAAATTGCAGCAACCCCAGGACGCCCCTCATTTCCTCTCTCTCGGGACTTGCACACATATAGGTTTTTGTTTCCTGTGGTGTAAGCCCTCCTGGGTGAACTCTTTCCTGCCCTCCACGCAGGTCTGACCCTTACAGGTGGCCAGAGCCCAGCAAGATAATGATTGATTGCCAGACACAGTGTGGAGGAGCCTGCTCGTGAGTGCCTGGTAGTGCAGCTTGGCTGATCCGGGCTCTATTTCTCATGATGGGCCCCGGGTGCTGGCAGGGAGGTGAAGGGGACAGTTCGGAGACCAGCCTGCTGGGCCCTTGAGCTCCTGTGCAGCTGGGTCTTAAAGGCCTAGAGGCCTCAGGCCCTTCGATATGAATGAATCTCCTTCCTGCCTCCGGCTCTGTGTTCCATTTGGCTAGAGGCCAGGAAGGGCAAGACCACAGCCCCCCAGGTGGGGGAAGTTGAGGGGCCAGCCTGGGACAGGTTCTAATCCTCTAGGCCAGGCCTTCAGCGCCCTGCTGTGTCCCAGCCATCCCCTAGGGGTCAGCTTAAGACTGATCAGAGTTCCGATCACCACTCAGGTGCTGGGGGAGGGAACGAAAAGAGAGGAGGGGCTTGGGGACTGTGCTGGGATGATTCCGGATGGAAAGGCGCCAGCACGCCCATCGTCCCCTCCTGCCTCCAGGCTGGGCTGAGAACCTGTGATGTCGCCACTCGAGGAGGGTTACTGGTAAAAGAGTGAAATGCTTTAGCGTTGGCTGGTGGTCAACAGTTGCGAACCTGGCATCCTACAGCACCTCGCCCTGCGCGCCCCTCCCGCAGGCCCCATGAACCCACCCTGGGCTGACAGAGGCTCTCAGCCTGCTGTCCAGACTTGCAGGCCCATGACAGTCCATCTGGGGCTGGCGGCACCTGTGGCACACTGGTTCTTGAGCTTACTAGATGTCACCCTGCCTGTGTCCTCAGAGCCTGTAGCACCCTGGCACAAAAAAAAGCCTCGTTCAGGGCTCAGTAAACTCAACTGCGGGGCAGGTTTCCGGACGCGGGGGGTCTGAGACGGGTCAGAGGGAATGCTGGTGTCCCCGGTGTCCACAGATGGGTGTTTGAGTCTGAGGTCTCAGCCAGTGCCCTGGGGGTCCCTCCTGAGGCCGGCCAGCTGAGGGCCTGCCCACTGTTCTCTCTTTTTTCACAGCCCTCAACCTATATGGTGTAAGGGTCTCTGTGGGGGCGTGGGCAGATTTTAAAGGCTAGGGGGCAGTGAGAGGAAAACCCCTAACCCCACAAGCTCTGTCAGATCCCGGGCTCTTGGTAATTCTTCCACACGGGCTGATGAATAGGGGACCCCATAAGACAAATAGGGCATCAGGCCACCTGCTTCTCTTGTGTAATAGCCATCTCAGCAAACGGTGTCACCATCCATCCGGCCCCCAAGCTGGAAAGTCATCCTTGATGCTTCAACATCCAGCTGGCCTCTAGCCCCCTGGTCACTACTCACCCCTGTCCCCCTCCTACTGCTACCTACTGGCTCTCCTCCTTATGGTCTCAAGCACTCCTCTCTCCAGACCCTAATTCCATCTTCAGGATCTTCCAAAGGAGCTACCCCGATTGTGTCAACCTCCCTCCCATTCTGTGGCCCCTCATCACCAATGGGATCACATCTTTCATCATCTCCTACCTGCTTATCTAGCCTCGTCTCTCACCATAGCAACACCACCTCACACCCTGGAATTGGCGACACCCATCTGCTCCTCTGAGACGCTGCACAAGTCGTCATTTTCCTGGGATGTCCTCTACCCACTGTCCCTGGGCTAACTTCTGCCCATCATTTAAGACTTACATAGGCACATCCCCCTCCAGGAAGCCTCCCCGGTTCCTTCGGCCTCAGCCTGCCCTCAACCCTGGAAGAAGACCTGCACTGAGCTTCCGTGGGGCCCTGTGCCCTCTAGCACTGCGTTGACCTCACCCCCCAGGACGGCCCTGTGTTCCCTGCACAGTGACATCAGTAGTGGCAGGGCTCAAGCTGAGCTTGCCTTCTCGTACCCAGCACCGCACCCGCAGTGAGCCTCCTTATCCATGCTCCGCAGGGCATTTCTCCGAGTATTTCTAGGAGGAGAACTCTAGACATGGACTTGTATTGAAGGGTACACAGATTTTGTGTTTTTAAAATATCATTTTAATAGATGGGGCCAAAATTTGCCTCGTACTAACTGTGTCATTCAATAGTGTATAAGAATGCCCATTTCCTCACCCCTTCACCAACCCTGGAAATTCTCCATCTACCTACAGGTCTCCCTTCTTCCACTCTCCTCCCCTCCCTTTTCCAATCTGGTGAATCTGATGGAGGGAAACATTCTCACTTTCATATGGCTGCTATTTACTAGTGAAGTACATGTTTCCTAGCTTCCCTGGCCCTTTGCAGTTCTTTTATGAGTTGTTTGTCTTCTCCTTATTGATTTATAAAAACATATCTATTCCGACTATCAATCTTTATGCATTTTGCTTGTATTTTAATCTTGGTTTTGGTGTCTTTTATTATACAGAATTTTAAAATTCCAATGTAATTATTATCAATCTTTTTAGGCCATCTACCTGTTCTGTGTTATTTTGTGCCTTCCTTGCTTCGAGGCGATACACATATTCTATATATTTTTTTCAAATACTTTTAGACAAAGAGTGTTTATGCTTAGCTCTTTGATTCACCTCGAGCATGTTTTTGGTTTTGGTGAGGACAATAGCTGGCGTTATTATTTTCCACATGTTGCCACCTGTTCAAGTTCCTACCGTAACCTCTTTCCCCAGTCATGTGAAATTTCACTCCTTTACCATGTGCTCATGTTTCCTTGCAAACATGGGTCTCTTTCTGGACTCTGGTCTGTTGTGTTGATCTATTTTTCTACCTACTTCTAAGCCCAAACCACAGTTTCAGTTACTCTTGCGTTTGTAGTTTGATGTCTGATAGAGAAAGCCTCCTTCATCATTTTTTATTTAAATTTTCTTTTTATTATTCTTACATGTTTCTCTCCCTGAATAGTCTTTTTTTTTTTTTCAAATTTTATTAAAAATCCTGCTAGAGATTTTCTTTGAAATTTGTCCATCAATTGAAGGCAATTGGCTTCTTTGCAATATTGAGTTCTCTCATCCAGGAACACAGTATATCTCTCCATTTATTCTGGCCTTCCTTAATGCCCTTCAGGAAAGTCTTAGGATTTTTCTCAAATAGGTTCTGCACATTTCTTAATAGCGTGACTGTCTTTTAGAGTTTCTGTTGCTGTTGTATGTAGGATCTTTTCGCCGTGATATTTTCTAATTAGTTACAGCTAGTGTATAGAACAGATTTCTATTTTTGGTGTTGATATTGTCATGACAACCTTACTAAACTCCCTTATTAGTTCTAGTATTTCGTTTATGTACTATTTTCCAGTCCACTTAATCTACGTAACAATGTAGCCATATTATTTTTCTGCATGAATTCAAATGGCTACATAATATTTCATCACATGAAGGCAACCAGATTTACTTACCAGTTTGTTATTGTTGGGCATATACGTTCTTTAACCTGATTTTGTGATTAACAAAAGCAGTATGATCATCATTCTTGTAGCGAGATTGTTCCCCATAGCAGCGATCGTGCTTTAGAATAAGTCAGAGGCTGGCAAATTACAGTTCCCATGGGCCAAATCTAGCAGCCTGTTTTTATAAATAAGGTTTTATTGGAACACAGCCACACTCGTTTTCATTTGCTCACCCCTTGACTGTGGCTGCTTTCACATTACAATGGCAGAGCTGAGTGGCTGCCACAACGATTTATGGTCCTCCAAACCGAATATATTTACTGTTTGCCCTTTACAGAAAAAGTTTGCCACCTTTGGGATAGATTCTGGTAGGTGGAAAATGTTTTATAAAAAAAAAAAAAATGCAAATCTTAAAATTTCTAATACATCTGTTAAATTCTTCTCCAGAAGAGTTATCTCAATCAGGATCCCTACTTCCCTTTTGCTATTGGGTATTACTGATTTCTTAAATCTTTTTAATTTAAGAGGCTAAAATTAAAATTGCTGTTTTGAATTATAATGTGGTTGAACTTCTTAAATTACATTTATTGGTCATTAGATGTTCTTTCTTCATGAATTGCCTGCCCACATTCTTCGCTCTGATTTTCATGGATGTTCATTTTCACTGATTTATAAGAACTAGAAATATTAACTTTTTGACATGCATTACAAATATTTTTTCAGCTGGTCATTTATTTTTTAACCTTGTTTATGACAGCAAGTTAAAAAAAAATTATAGCCAACTCATAAATCTTTTCCGTTACGGCTTCGGCCTTTGGTGTAATATTTAGAAAGGCTTTTCTTTCAAGACTGTAAAACTATTCCATTTTATTTTTATTTTATATATTCAGTTTTTATGTTTAAAGCTCTGATCCACGGAATGAATTTTGATGTCTGAGTGAAGTAGGGATCCAATTTTCTTTCTCTCTCCTCAGCCCATCTTACCCTCCCTCCTGCCCACCTTACCTCACAGGAACCAGAAGCTCTTTGTAAGGTTATATGCTTAAGAGGTCCCCTGATGTCAAAATAAATGGGGTTTGCTAGGAACCCAGACTTCAGCCTGAGCCCAAACTGGCTCTTCTGCTTATATTCGGAAGAAGCTTTGCCAGAAGAAGACTTGCCAGAACATTTTTTAAAAATCTACACTGTGCTTCTCTCTCGAACTGGCCTGGGGGCACTTATGACCTGGAGGTCCAAGTCCACCTTGCTTAATTTGATCCATTCTGAAGCAAGTGTTTCTAAAAACCGCTTGTGACAACAGCAGTTTTAAATCCTAAGGTCCAAGTTCACCATTGGTTGGTTCACTTCAGCCATCCTGAAGCAAGTATTTCTAAAACCATTTGTGACAACGGCATTTTTAAGTTCTAAAAATACTTTTTTTCTGACAAACATTGCTTTGATTCAGCTGTGCTGGTGGAGGTGTGGGTGGTGGCACCAGGCTTGACGGCTGTAATGAGGGTGTTTCATTGCTCAGAGAGGGGCCTTATTTGATCTGTTCTGCTTACATATGGGCCCAGTATTTCTTCTGTTTCAACACCTCCCTTCTCCAAAAAGACAGGACAATTTATTTGTCTCAAGCCTCATAAACTCTTGTAGTGTCTGTAAGAATAAAAAGGTCCTCAAGTCATATCTCTTTTTTTAATTTTATTTTTTTAATTGAAGAAATGATTTAAGTTAATCCCCCCACCCCAATGTACCTTCCCCTTCCCCCTTGAGTCGTTATCTGTGGGAGGTAACTGAATTCTGATTAAAGCAAAAGTGGCTGGGGCAGAAATGAAGCAGATGTTGAAGCCCTTTTGTTTGTCACCTAACTCTGGTCTGCCCTGGACCGTCTGTCCCCCACCTCCAGCTCCTAACCACTCCTACAGTAAGAAGGCTGGGCCGAGCCCACCGTGAACACCAACTTCCCAGGACAGTCTTGCCCTCCACTCCCTGCCTACTGGACCCTAATGCTCGAGTTCACACATATCTTTAGAACTTAGACTCACTACGTTAGAGCTTGAGCAGACTTTAGAAAGTGGCCGCTGATATGCCGTTTTTTTAAAAAAGCCGAGTAGAAGGGGAAAGTTTGGTTTTATTAATCTGTGGGATATTAACCAACTTTGTATTAACTTTGCAGTGTTATTTCAGCACCCTTTCTTTCATTGACTTTACGTACTTTGATCTCTCCCATTCTTCTTTGAAGCAGCTATCCCAACCTGCTAGTTCCCTCAGTGATGAGTTAAATAAATTTTGACACAGGTAACAGTGGGAAAACACACACACATACAGACAGACAACCACATCGGACAGGTGTTAGTTCTCAGAAACCGCATAGTCTAAACCAGTGGTTCTCACCTCTGGCTATCCATTGGAATCACGTAGGGTGCTTCAAAAAGTACTGATGCCTGGGTCTCTCTCAGAGATTCTAAATTTGTCTGGCAAGGGGTCTACTCATCTATTTCGAAAAGCTCCCCAGGTAATTCTAATACACACCCAAGTTTGAAAACCAAGTGTCTAAACCAAGAGTTCTCAAACTTTGATGCATATTAGAATAAGCTGGGAGCTTTTGGGATTCTGGATGCCCAGGCTATTCCTCAGACCAATTAACCCAGAACCTCTAGAGGTGAGACCCAGACATCAGTATTTTTTAAAGTTCCTCGGCTAATTCTATGAAGCCATGACATGTACAATGTTCTGGATTCTGGCCAGTTCACCTCAACATTTCTTTTCCGAAGTATAGACTACAGAGGCTGGGGTGGGGGAAGAGGCTTGCACCTTGAAGATGGCCAATGCCCGCACAGCATGTGTGCCCAACAAAGGTTTTCACCCTGTTCATGCGGCCCCAGAGACATCTTCTGGGGAGAGTGGTTTGGTATTGCAGGGCCCTGGTCTGGGGTGTCCTTTCCATAGAACCTGGCTGCCAGGGTGCCAGGCATAAGGACGGAGCATTCCTAGAGTCCAGTGAGCCATGGCTTTGCTTTTCCAGAAAGAGGCCCCAAAGGCCCACGGGGACTCAGGTCAGCAGGGCTGGGGTGCTCCATGTGTCAGAGCCTGAACAGAAACCTCATTAGGGAGTTCCTCATCTGCGCACCCTCCCCCCCCCCCCACACCAGTTTAGAACCTGAGAGCTCAGGATCCCGCTACAGAAGGCTGGACAAGAATGGAGAGTAGAGCATGTGACTTAACACACACCTAGTGAATTTACTTTTCCTCTGACTTTCATTTGAAAATTTTCAACTTTCAGGAAAGTTGTGTGAGAAAAATGAATACCCATATACCCGGCATCCTAGATTCTCCAATTGTTAGCATGTTGTTAATTTGCTTTCTCTGCATGTGTGTGTGTTGTGTGTGTGTGTCTATACACACTCATTTTTGTGGGCCTATTTGAAAGTTAGTTGCTGACGTTATGACACTTTATTCTTAAATACTTGGCCATTCCTCAGAGCAAGGATATCCACCTACGTGCCCACAATACAGTTGTTATCATGTGTGGGAAATTTAACATTGCCTCAACATATTAGCTCATGTACACACGCAAGTTTTTCCATTATTTTTATAGCTTTGCTTTATGATCTTGGATCTGACCCAGGATTACACATTACATTTAGTTGCCATGTCTCTTTAGTCTCCAATCATCTAGAATGAGTTTCAACCCTTTTTTTTGTCCCCTTAATGACATTGACATTTTTGATTAATTCAAGCCAGATACTCCAGAGAATGCCCCTCAATTTGGATCTGCCCATGTTGACTGTCTAGCCTTTGGGGGTAGTGCAATTTAAATCCAGATTAAAAAGAGGTGGTGAGGAAGGGCGCGGAAGGGGAGTTCTGTTATGTTTGTTTTTCCACTCCGAAACGCATTTAAAGTACCTATCCTTGGTGCCCGCTCCTCGAGGCTCAGTCTTCCTAGCTGCAAAGGAGCCGGCAAGTGGGGTGTGCAGGAGCTAGGGGAGCACCACAGGATGGAAGGGCTTGTCTGTGTGGGGCAGAGCGTCTACTCCTTGGCACCTGTCCCAGAAGTGGGAGGAGGCATCAGGCCTCGGTGCTTGCTGGGAGAATGCGCTGTGGGCCGTGTGGCTGTCTGTGTAGTGTATGGTGTGAACCCTGCCACCTGGGAAAGCGTGGGGAGACGTGGATCCTTGCTCCGTGGCTGTGGCCACGGCATCCTCTCAGTCTTTGCACAGCTACCCTCTCATCCTTTAAGTTTCAGCACAAATGTCTCCTCCTCAGAGAAACCTTCCCTGACCACTCAACTCAAGGAACCCCCTCCTCACCTCCTAGTCCCTGTCACCGTCTTAACACCCTGCTCATTTCCTTCGAAGCATACATAGTCTTAATCGCCTTGGTGAGCTGTCTCCCCTCCCGAATTGGACTATAAGCTCCGTGGGTTGAGGACTTTGCCTGCCTCTTTCTCTGCTGTGCCCTCTGTACCCAGCACAGTGCCTGGCACAGAGATGCCATCAGTACATAGTCGTGTGAGCAGATAGATGAATCTCAGCTGTGGAAGGCCAACTCTGCCAGAGAGGATGGGCAAGTTTCCTCCCACCTAGAGCAGTCGGGGGAACCCCTTCCCCAAAATGCTGTGCAAATCACGCTCCACCTCTGTGCTTCCGGGGGCTCAGGAGCTGGAAGGGAGGTGACTGGTTGCTCTCTCTGGCTGTACACAGGGGCTCTCAAACTTTAATGTGTGTTTAAATCACTTGGGGGCTTACCAAGATGCAGACTCGAACTCAGTAGGTCCAGCCTTGGCCTGGTTCTGCATTTCCTGCAGGCCCCCGGGTAGTGGTGGCCCTGCTGGTTGGGGGCCACACTAGCACAGCTTTCAGCGACGACCTGTGGGTCCTGCCCCAGTGCTTCTCCTTAAATGCCATGGGACGATGTGGAAAGAGCCTGAGGGTCCCTCCACTGCTTCCTCTCTCCCTCCCCGCCCCTTCACCAACAAGTGTTGTTTCTAACAGTGGCTGTCACCTCCGCATGTGGCGAGGCCTGCTGGATTTCTGTTGCCACATGTCTGCTACTGTGACAGACAAGACAGATTCGCTGCCAGGAATTGTGCTCAGCCACTTATTTCTGTCACCGCTCTGTTTTCCCTCCGTACTCCTTTCATTAAGGCAGACTCCTTGGGGATGTTGTGTCTGCCGACATCAGGCCCGGCTCGCCACCCCAGGGCCCTGTGGGACAGCTGACCTGGCTGGGAACTGCGAGGTGTTGCCAACCAAACCCAAGGCTGAGAGGTTTCCAAACTTCGGTTTGGGGAGCAGGCACATATAGGCATGGCTGACTGGCCCTAGACGCAAAGGACTAATTTAAACATGGGGAAAGCAGGGGCTTTGGGATCTGAGTGTCCTGGGTTTGGAGTCTAACCCTGTTACTTACAAGTTACCTGACCCCTCCGAGCCTCACTTTCTTCCCTTGCTAAATGGAGGCTGCTACTGGTGTTTTCCTCAGGGTTATTGTAAAAGTGAAAAAGGAGAAGACATGAAAAGCACTCAGCATAGGGTCTAGAAAATGCTGGAGTCTCTCAAATCATAATGCATAGATTGTGAGACATATCTCGTAGATTTAATGCCTTTTGCCCCACAGTTGTTAACAAGGTGCTGATAAGCGATGCCTGTGTCCCAGGCCTCTTCCTGTCCACACCTGCATCCCATAACAGACCTGTTGCTCCTGCACAACTAGGAAATTCAGCCCCTTGGGCGTTCCCAAGAATTGGGCCCACCCCAGTGCCAGAAGCTTCTCCCAGGGGTGGGAGGGCCTGAGGACATGAAAACTCTCCCTGCTGAGCTTGAGGGAGAATTCTTCTGTTTTATTAGAGATTAACAGCTACTTCCACCCTGATCCCTGCTACATTCCTTTTCCTGACCAGGATATTACAAATGGCTGAGAATGATATGAGACACAGTGTAATGCCTGATTCTTGAGATGGAACCCTCAGTGCACTCTGTGGGGGTCCCAGGCTGGTTATCGAGTCGCCCCAGGCCTTTGATTACCAGCACAGCACTCACAGGCAGCAGGAGCATTGAACAAATCCCTGCCTCTGTGCCTTTGTCTACACCTGCTGTACTGGTTGGGTAGAAAGGGCTCTTTGGACCACAAGGACTGGGAAGCTGAGCATCTTCTCAGCTCCGACCTGGACCTTACCTCCAGAACCCATTTCACAACAGCCACCTTCACCTCACCCAGCCTGGTCTTCTTTCTGTGCTATGACTTGGAACATTCTTGTCCTCACGGGAAGTTTTAATCCAGGCCGAAAGGACCCCTGAGATGGGTGGGAGGGCTGGTGCTCAGGCCGAGGCATGTCAGGACGCTGCAGTGAACATTAGTGGATGCCCGGGAGGCGGCTGCACCTCAAACCTGAATTTATAGGCAGATGCTCAGCTAGATAGCGATATGAGAAAGTCTCCTGAGGACACACTAACCCACATTCCTTTAGATTTTCCATTCCTGATATCGAGTTCCATAGCAGAAAGCACTGTTTCATCTTACCTTCTTGCAAAAGCCTCTTCACAGACATCCATTTAGTGTTTATTCCCTTGGCCCAGTGGAAGGCAACCCTAAACAAATTTCTTCAACTTCCTTAAAATTGCTACTGGAAATCTTATTCTATTTGCCATCTTCTTCTATGCTTTGAGCCAATACACTTTTTTTTAGGATTTTGCACCAGCAAAAAAAAAAAAATAAGTCCATGCTGATGAAATGATATTCTTCTCTCATCGAATGATAAGAATCGTAGCATAACTACGCCTCGATGTCCCTTTTTGGTAGGTAGGAAACAGCACCAGTGGTGCATCTATAATAGCTTTCATTTGAGTTATTGACCTCTTTTTGCTGTAGGGTTTAGTTTCATTTTATCAGTGCGACTGTGAATGTGTCTTTTAGTGTAAACAATTTCACAGGTGTCAATAACAACGACAACAACGGGCGTGGATTGAGGTAGGGGGAATCTACTCTAAAGGAGTATTCCAAGGAGAGGGAGACAGTATTGCAGGAGGAGGAGGGCTCTGACCGCAAGGTCTCCCGGCTTCTCGAGGGTTAGGCACAAGGGGTTTTCTTTATAGGGAGGAATAGACAAAGCTAGAATGAACCAGTGTGGACACGTGGGATGACAGGGTCATTGGGAATTGATGAGAGAATGTTTTAGGCTGAGGCCAGCCTATGCTCAGATGGCTGTTAAGACGGGGCTGAATGCCGACTCAGGCAAGGGGGAGCCAAAGTTCACAGACCTGGGGGAAGAAGAAAAGCTTAATCGACGTTGGGTTAACAAGCATTTTGTTCTGGTTGATCGTTGGGACCAGCAGTTTGAGGCAGAGTGGGAATTTGGAGGATGGGAAGCTTTGGTTCCCAGGTCTCCCTTTGCCTAGACTGTACCCTCGCCAGGTGCAAGGCCTGCCTCCTCCATTGCTCCGCCCTGCCCAGTCCTGATCTAGTGCTTGCTTGGTCAGTGTTTGTTGACCAGCTGAATGAGAGCCTTCCTGGAGTCTGGAGCTGGCCTCTCTGGGAGGTCTAGGAATAAGCAGGCCTTCCCGGAGGGCTCCCCAGCTCCTGGCTGGGACCTCTACCTCCTGCGTGAGAGGCTTCTAGCTACCCACTTTCCCTGAGAGGGTCCCCAGCTCCCAGCTTCCCCCGCTTCTTTGAGGGACCCTAGGACCCCTTTCTCCTCCCCCTCACCTAGAGGGCGCCCTGCAGCACTGCAGGTTCCTGGTCTCACCCAGTTCCCTCCCTGGGTGGGAGCTAAGCAGAGCAGGGCCCCCTCTGCATGTTTGCGGGGCCTGAGCTCCCACAGGTGGCCACACCCTCCTGCTTCCAGGACCCTCTCTCACCTTGTCTCTCTCTCTCTCTCTCTCTATTCCTGCGCTCTCTGTGTCTCTTTCTGCGTCTCTGGGTGTAAGTCACTTTCTGACTCTCTGCGCCTCTCTGTCTCTTTTTGTCTATGTCTCTCTGACACCATCTCTGTCCCTGTCTAGCCGACCTTTCTCTCTCCCCCTCTCCTCCCCACCCCCACCGTCTTTCTTTCATTTCTCTCCATCTTATCTCTCTTTGGCCTTCTGATATCTCTAGTCTCAGCCAAGGAGGCCTTTGAATTGGACCCAGGTCTCAGCAGGAGCCAGACGACAAGAGCTGGCTGGGACGGGGGCAGATGGAGTGTCAGCCATGCACAGGCACTTTGCGTATCTGATCTCTAATCACCACCCTACCCCGCCCTACCCTGTCCTGTCTACTTAGATGAACTCTGCCAGGTAGGTCCTCTTATACCCATTTTACTGATGAGGTAGCTAAGGCTCCGATAGCAGTTAAATTCTCAGGACTACAGTGTGCAGAGTTGGAATTTTAATCTGCCCCTCTCTGATGCCAGATACCTCAGATAACCAGCTATGTCCACTTCTCATAAGGCTCCTCAGGTTCCCCAGGCCTCTCCTCACTTCCCTTGCCCCAGAAGCCTGGGAGAAAGGACCAGAAGGATCATTTGCCCTGAGGGGTTTGCATAGCTTCTGAGACAGCTCATCTGAGCATCTGCATCGCTGGAGGACAATCTTTTACCCAAGGAATGAAACTAAGTATTCCAGGAGCAGGGTGTGGCCTGGACTGGGGAGAGGAGGCAGAAGAATTTCCCCGCCCAGTCCTGCTAGCCTTGAACACGGGGCTCTGACTTGGGCATAGAGGGTCCCCAAACCAAAGTCTTTCGGTTGGGTGGAGAAGGCAGGGGGCACAGAGCCCCCCAGGGTGGAGCTGTGTGGCGTAGTTAACAGGTGTTCCTCAGAAGGGAGGTCCTCTGCAAGGGACCCCGGGAAATGCATCAAGGAAAGACGAGCCGACTTCTTGGCTGCAAGATGTCTGCGAGCCCGTGGGCCTCCGGGACCGCCCGCAGGGAGGTGGAGGCGGGGGGCAACGTTCTTTGCTCTTAGAACTCGTCACGCACCAGCATCTCGGTTGCAGAAATGCAGAACTGACCGGTTCTGCCAGTGGCCCAGAGTGCGGTGTGAAACTTGTTTCAAGTGTAGCCGCCACTTCTTCCTCACAGGAAGCGAATGTGGCCCTGTGATAACAGTGTAGAGTTCGGTCGCCGGCTGTTACACAGGAAGCAAAAGGATGCGGCTGCACACACAGTCATACGTGAGTCTGCTCTCCCTCTTTCTACTAACCAGGGTCCCTGGGCCGCACAACTCCAAGGGGCACTCTTTTCACCACAGCCATTGGGGTGGCACCTCTGGGAGTTGTGCAGTGTGCAACCTGTGCAGCCGAACACGTATGCCTGGTCGCAGCCCTCGTCGTGGTTACTTGGCTGTTGCAACAACCTCTCTATTGACTGTGCTTCCAATCTGCCACCTCTGGTGTTTCCTGCAGCCCTCTTCTGTGTCACCTCTCCAGTCATGCTTTCCTCCGAGTCCTTGCTCCCCTGGGCCATCTGCCAGAGTCGCCTACAAGTTCCCTCAGCTGTGCAGGGGCCCTGGGGGTGGAGTCCTGCCTCTGAGACAGATGGGCTGATCAGTTAACCACTGGGGCTAACGTCCTCCTTTGTAAAATCAGGATACAACACCCATAGGTTATCGTTTTCTTTATCACAAGATAAGGAGCTTCGGGAAGCCAGAGGCTGTCTCATTCATCTCATGCCCCCCAGTGTGTGGCGCACACTAGGTCCTGGTGAATGTCTGTTGAGTAAATGACTGCGTGTCACTGTGACCACAACCTTTCTGCAGCTTTTCCTCTTGTGCTTGATTGGTTTACCCAGGATTCCCCCTGACACGGCCTGCCCTGCCTACTTCTAGGCCTTTGCCTGTACTGTTCCCTCTCCCAGAGTTCCAGCTGCCCAATCTGTACCACTGACCATCTTGGGGACAGCTCAGCTGCCACCCCAGAACCCTTCCCAGCTCTCTCCCCCAACCAGAAGCAGCCTTCTCCTTCCACAGCAACCTCAGTCTGACAGGGCTCATTTGTGTTCCACTGGGGCCCCTCTGTTCTAGGCAGAGGAGGGGGTGGCACATTACCGTATCCTCTTGGGTTTCCTGAGCCTGCAGTGGTGCCTGGTGCAAAGCAGGGCTCAAGACAGAGGACACAGAGTGGATTGGAAATTGGTGGCAGCCAAAGTCCCCTTTCCTGCCTTCCAGTCACTCCCAGCCTTCTCAGGTGCCCTTCACGCAGGGAAGAATCCTGGGCACGGCATTGGCCTGCTGCCTCTCCGGGCCTAGATCCAGGCTGGGCTGGGACAAACCAGTTTGCTAAGTCCTGATTTGGGGTGTGGGGTGAGACACTTCAAGGTCAGGTTTGGGGTCCATTGAAAAGTTAGTCTTTGGGTCTGGTGGAGAAGTGAGCACCTTGAAGACTCGTGTTTGAGCCTTGGCTTACCGGGCTCTCTGTTGTTTCAAAATAAAAAGTCCATTTAAAATGCTTATTTCAGGACCTGGCCTGTGGTATAGTGGTCATTGTCTGCTGTCCATGGGAAGAGGGAGCGTGGTTTCACGCTGAGAGTGAGGACTTCAGCGTCAGGTAGGCCTGGGTCTGAATCACGGCTGGATCCCATCCTAGTGAGACTTTGGGCAAGTCATGTCATCTCTCCGGACGTCAGTCTCCCGTCCGTGAAGTGGGCATGATCCTGGTGCCCTCCTCAGGCTCGTCGTGAGGATTCAGGGAGGTAAGAATGAGCTGGAGACTGACAGCTAGATGGAGTTCTAGAAACGTTGGTGGCTATAAATATTACTGCTTCGCTTCAATTTTTGGCAAAGAACCGTTAATTTCTTGGACCTCTTCATATTCTCTTGCCTTCCACGACTGGCGGTAGCAGGTGGCTTTCTCTCCGGGACTAATATTTCACAGAAACAAAATTGTGAGTTTTTTTTGTTTGTTTGTTTGTTTTTGTAAATCACTTCACAGGAGTTCTCACACACAACTAGAGAAAAACAGCATTGTAAACCCTGGCTGGGTCACATGCTGAAACCCCAACAACCCACAGCCCCCACCCACAACCATATATACCCGTGGCCTTCCCACTCATGGACCCCCTACCCACACCCCCAACATGCCCCCAGTGCCCATGGACCCCTCCATACCCATGGACCCCATCATCCATGGGCCCCTACCTACCTTGGACCCTTACCTACTGCCCCCAAGCTCCCATGGCTCTCCCACCAACCTCACAGCCTCCTCTACCTGCAGCCCCACCTGACTGAGGCCATCCGCCAGAGGAGCAGGTGCACAGGTGACGCAGGAAAGCACCTCCCCCCACGCAAGCCTGGGCCTGGCCTTTGACTCAGATCATCCCCTGTCCACAGCTCCGTCCTCTTTACTGTACACAGATAAGGACCACTGCCAGGTTCCTGAGCCCTGCTGTGACCCAAATGTTCAAACAAAAATAAATGGGTGCATGACTGCTTAGGGTTTAGTATGCTCATGTCCCTCGGGACTGTCAAAGACGGCGATGCGACGGCCAGGGAACCTTTCTTCCCTTCAGGAGCATCTGGGAGAACCGTGGACAGTGTTCTCGGTCCTTCCCCTTCAGAGCATGGGCTGTGGGTATCATCACCTGGGAGCTTATTAGAACTGCAGCACCTGAGGCTGGACCAGACCTACTGAATCTGAATTCACATTTTAACAAGACCCCGAGTGACTCGTTCACATGCTCATTAAAGCCTGAGCCACACTCTTGCAGGTCACTGGGTCTCCACCTTGGCAGCATGTTGGAATCACCTGGGGGAACCTTAAAAACAGTGATGCCTGGGTCCCACACCCAGATCCAGATTTAATTAGTCTGGAGTTTGGCCTGGACGTGGAGAGTTTTCAAAGCTCCTCAGGTGATTTTAACTGCAGAGAGGTTTGGGAATCGCTGCTCTCAGTCTTATTGCTGGACTGAGAAGGTGGCTGCTAGCCAGCTCATGGATGGGTGAACATTAGGGTCAGGAGTATCCGCTTGGAAATGTGCAGGGAAGCATTTAAGGCCATGGAACTGCCCCAGGGAGGCACAGGAACAACAAGGCACGGACGCAAGGTCCCACTGGCTGGTGCAAAGCCTGACCCAGGACTTAGTTTCCTGACACCTACCCCCAGGCTCTTAGAGTTGCTACCTCCACACCAAATCCTTGACAATTCTTCCTGGACCTCCACCTCCGCCTTGGTTCTTGAACCAAAACCTTGTCTAAGTTCTGATCAGTAGGCTGCCTCTGCTCTGCTCTGACTTTGCTGGTCGCTGGCTCAGGGCTCCAGCAGACTGTCCCCGAAGCCAGAGAAGCTTAATCCACCAAAGCCGGAGTGTTAACACATTGTAACCATGAGCTTCATCTCCTTCTGTGATGAAAACCAGCTGGGAGGCAGCTCAGTTTAGTGGAGAGCCAGTCACTCCAGGCAGGCTACTCTGAGCCCTAGCCCTGCCACTTGTCAGCTGTGCTGCCTTAACCTGATCCTTTAGCCTCTCTGGGCCCCAGTTCCCTTGTCCGTAAGCCGGGCCCAACGGCACTCCCTTGCTCCAGGTTGGTGTGCAGACTGAGTGAGATAAAGAAGGTGTTGAAGCCCCAAGCAGTGCCCAGCATGCGGTGGGCACTAGATCAGAGTTAGGGTTGCTAGGGGCTCTCGGCGTGGTTCTCAGCTGGCTCAGGCATCTCAGGCCCCTGCAGTAGGGACACCCCGAACCTCCTGGGCCGGAAGCAGCCAGCGCATACCTTCCTCCTCTGCCAGACTCGCAGGCTCAACTGTTGCCCTGTGTGTGTTTGGTGGCTGCAGAGGAGACCTGTGCTGTCCCTATGGGGGCTCCCCAGCCTTCCTGCACCAATTAAACAGCAGCAGGTGGCTACATTGGCCACAGTTGGTGGCACTTTTCCCACCACATGGGCCTACTCATGGCAGAGCAGTCGTTACTGTCATGGCTATTTTATTTTTATTTCTCCCCCTGGAAGCCCAGAATCAAAGGGAAACATCAGCTCTGCTGCCTCGTTACAGAGAGCAGGGAAGCGGGCAGGTGGCTGAGTTTGGATGTTCTCAGACAGGGCCTGACAGGCTCAGAGTCACAATGTCTCAGAGGGCAGGACCCATAGAGACTGTCTGGTATAAACCTTTCATCTAACAGATGGGGAAACTGAGGTCACTGAGGGTTAAGGACTTCCCCAAAGGTGAATCAGGGCTACTGGAACCTGCTTCTCCTGGCTCTCAGGTCTGAGGTCTTTCCGCTGCCTCCTGTGCCTGCTCACCTGACCAAAGTCCTCACCCTGAAGCCTGTGTTTCCATGTGTAACGCAGATCCCTGGCCCCGGTGACTGACTCAGCCTCTAGGGTGGACCCGGGGATCTGCATCCTTAGCAAGCTCACCTGACCAAAGTTCTGGAAATCACTGCTGTGGACTCTCCCCACTGGTCCCAAAGCCCCAGACCTGTGCTCTGGGTCTCTCCTCACTTCCCCTGCATCAAAATTCACTGCTCAAGAATCCCAGCCCCCAGTGAATCCAGTGAATCTGCTTTCACTTAAAGCATCACTTATCTGGCACACCTGTCAACAGTGGGTTCCTGATGAAGGGGACAGAGGCAGTGGCTTGTCATGGAGCTCATGCACCCTGGACTCAGACTGCATGGGACTGATTCCCACATCTGCCATTCCCAATTGTGTGTCCTCTGCATGTTTCTTCACCTGTCAATGCCTTTGTTTCCTCACCTGTAGGGTGAGAATGATGATGCCTCCCTCCTGAAGTGTTGTGAGGATCATGTGAATTGGTATAAATAAAGGGCTTAGGCTAGTAACTAGTGCATAGTATAGTTTATGTAAATGTTCACTATTATTACGCCCATTTGACAGCCTGAGAAAGTTATGCTGAGAGAGGTTAAGAGACTTTTCTAGCATCGCAGAGCCACGAAGCGGCACAGTAGATTGGGGTTTTGTCCTCGTCCCATGTAACCCCTGCCTGGTGACTACAGCCTTCCCACGCCTGCTGGCCAACTGCAGCTCGGCTGGGGGCTATGGATTTGCGAGGAAGCACCTTCCACACCCCTCCATTTGCTCATATACTCACTCTCACACTCTGGGGTTAGGATAAAGTCCCAGTTTCGTGAGCCAGGAGGCAGAGTCTCTGGAAACCAGGTGTCCATGCAGAGCCACTGGAGCCCAGCTGCTTGTTGTCCCAAAAGTCCCTACTGGGGACAGGGGCTGCCAGGGATGCTGCCACTCTCAATCTTAAAAGCTCAATTTTTATTATGCCAATGTCCACATATACTCAGAGCTTATTTTCATTTCCTGGAAGAAATTATACTTTAAATCTCTACATTCTCAAACATTGGCTCTCCTGGTCCTTGCGTCAACAGGTCACTTCCTGGTCCGGGGGAGAGAGTTAAGACCCTGTGTCCTCCTAGTATTCAGAAAGCTGTTTCTTTGCAGTACTCCCCTCCCCTCCCCCCACCCCAATCTTTCTCCACTCAATTCTCTTCTTGGAGTGGTTCTGATGGAATTAGGAGGTTGGGCCCCGCATCCAGCTGACACCCTCAGAATGGGCACTAAGGAACTGAGGCCATTTGAGCTTGCAGAGGGCCTGGCACAGGGCCTGACGGCACTGTGCTCCCGTCTCCCCGCTGCCCACCCCTCTCCCTCTCAGTGGCCTGGGGAAAGGCAGCTCCATTACCACTCTTTTTCTCTTCTTTCATCCCTGCTGTGATAGAATCTGCCCTAAGCGGTCAGTGCCCATTCTAATGAAGGTAACTGAATGCCCGGGCAGCTGAAACCAGCCCTTTGCAAAACAGCAAGGGAGGGCTGCCCTTGAGGGCAGAGTGTGCCAGCTCTTGTTTGCCCTAGACTGGTACTAGAGATGGGCTGGGCCCTGCAGAGGGACCCAGGAAAAAGAACAGGACAGAAAGCAGGTTTATTTGGGGCGAGCTGGGCTGGCTCATTGTAGTTTATACTTAGTGCTTTCAGGAGTTGGAAAGGCAAACAGTAGATCTGGGTCACAAGGGGGTAGGTGGGGAGGAGGTGGTCAGATTAACCAGGATTCTGATGCTAAGTGGCTGAGGCTCTGGGCTCTGGACCCTTCTGATCAGAGTTTCTCTTTCCCTTCTTCTCTCCCTCCCCTCTTCCCCAGCTCAGAACCCACAGCTGCAAAGCTGCCCAGCTGCCCTTGGGCAGACACAGGTCACCACTGTACAGAGCTCCTGTCCCTAGACTTGAGAGGCCTATGGCAGAGTGGAAAGGGCTCTGGGGTCAGGCAGGGCTGCAGCCAAATCGTGGTTCTGAATGTCCTTGAACAGGTAACTTAATCTTCGTGAGCCTCAGCTTTCTCATCTGTGAAATGGAGAAAGTATTGCATAATCAAGGATTCAGCTTTTGTGGGGCCTGAAGCTCTTCTAGCATGTGGAATGAGTCATTGTTAAGATAAAGGATCTCAATGTATCTGACTTCTGAAAATCTTACAAAACACATGACCATGTGAGCACACTGGCAGGGCCCCTCCTGAGCATGTGAGGGCCCTAGAAGTGTACGCTTCAGTAGCTTCACGGAAAATCCATTTGTGTACACATCTACCCGGTAGGACTGTGAAGGATGGAATGAGCTAGTATTTGTAGAGCGCCTAGAACAGTGCCTGGCACAGAGTAAGACCCTCATGTTAACTGTTATCTTTGTCACCTCTCGGAGTTGTGTGTCTGCCGTGTTGTGCATCTAGCACCAAGCGCAGTGCTGGCAGATGCCGCACCCTTGATATGTTCACTTGTTAGCGCACCTTGTGATTAGTGCTCATGATGGGCCAGGTGCTACGCTGGGGTCAAATGGTCCCCCTTAGAGCTTTCAGTCTTGGAGGAGTAACCAGGCCCTCAGTTAATCAAACAGACAATTCCGAGTGCAGTGGTGACGGTATAAGAAAGCTAGGTGATATCTAAGGGAAAGAAAAATGAGGAAATAATTTCAACTTGGGATAAAAGGAAAGACCTCTGTTAAGACATTTAAAAAGGGAAGAATTTTTATCATTCGAATTTCTGCTTTGCTTATAGTTTCTGCACGTGCACCTATAAGGCATTGTGGCAATAGTGACATTAATAGGAGTTACTGTGTCCAACTGAAAGCTAAGCAAAGGGTATCTCATTCGGTCTCTCAAGAACTCTGAGATGGGAGCATCGAAACAGGTGGTAGAAGTGTTTTCACCTGAGCTGACTTACGGACTACTAAATGGTAGAGCTGGGATTTAAACCTCCACTGACTACCTTAAAGCCCTGTCAATGAAACCACGTGGCTGACAAGAGGCACAGATGCCCTTGCAGGCTTATGTAACCTCATGACCTTCGCAGAGGTCACAGTGCCACTACTACCAAAGTGCTTGTGACCTTCCTGGGGCATCAGAGTCCAAGAGCAGTCTCCCAGACTCGGAACGCCCTCCTGGGGTCCGCAGGCACCTGCATTTACCCAGTGCCCAAGGCCACAGACACTCATCCTCTCCTGGGTTTCTGGCCTACCCTTTTGGCTCACTTGTTCCTGGAAGGGTGATTGGTGTTCTGCTCCTTGATACCTGGAGGTCTGGAGGCACTCCCAGTGAGAGGCGCAAGACACACTCAGACCATGAAGACAAAGGTCAGAGTTCAGAAAACAAAAAGGGAAGCAGGAGGAGCCCAACTGTTGGGCACAGAAAACCACAGTGGGCAAACAAACTTATCCCTGGGCTTCCAGACAGGCCTGGCAGAGGCGGGCATTGGTGATGCAGAGTTTCCGTGCTCCAACAGAGGGAAGCAGGTGCACAGCAGATGGGCCAGGCTGGGGGTAGGGTGGAGGCTAACACTCCTTCAGCTCCTCTGTGCCACCCACTCTGCTTGAAGCCTGTCATTGGCGGCGGAGGGGGGGGGTCCTTATAACAGTCTTGGGTGGTAAGTACTTTGCTCTCCATTCCACCAAGGTGAACACTGAAATTCAGAGAGGTAAATGAACTGACTAGGGTTCCTGTCCCTGAGCCCGACAGAAGTGTATGGGGATGGCCATGCCGGCGGAGACCACGGCCCACGTAGTAGATGAGTTTTCTCTAAAAGTTTTAAAATCAATTTTATTGTTTTTAGATACAGACACGTTTCCTATTTCTTTTAGCCTTTGTTAAAAGCTGAAGCAAATGTTTTTAAAACCATGTGTGAAAACAATATGTCCGTGGGAGGTGGGTGTTTTTAGAAGCGTCCAGGGTTGTAATAAGTTGCACACATCACTCATTCTAGAGGAGTAATAACAGCAAACACATCTTGAGGTCCTGGGAACCAAGTGCTTTAGAGATCTTACCCTATTCAAGCCCCCAAATGAGAGATACTCATGAGAGAGGCAGTCCTAATCCCCATTTTGCAAGAACTGAGGCTCGGCTTGTTAAGTAGGTTGTCCAAAGTCACCCAGCTGGTAGGTGGTGGAGCCCGGACACAAAGTCAGGTCTGTCGGTGAGGAGAGAGGTGGCTCTGTCCTCAGCACAGCCCTGAGCAGGTTTTAACAGGAGCCAATGAGCCAATGAGCCAGGCTGGAGGTGCTGGGTGACAGTCCGATGCTGACAGAAGCAGTTACCTGAGCTCTCAATGCCAGGTGTGACGATGAAAGTCACTTTCTGTTACTGCCCAGCTGGCAATCCCCTTGCCTCGTGTCCAAGTTGGCCCTTCAGGCTAGGGCCCGACTCATGTCCAAAGCAGGTAGCCTTGTTGGTCATGAGGCGCTTTGGCTGAAGCCCTCAAATCCTGAGTCACGAAGCAGGAAAGGGTATGTTCACCTGAGACCAATTCCCCAGCCCTTGGCTGAGCTCTGCCGTGGGACCAGGACGAGGAGGATAGAGATGTGCCACCCTGGAAGAGCTTGGCCTGTGGGGAAGGCAGACACATGACCAGCATGCAGTGCACGTGTCGATTGTCCCAACTTTCCAGGGTGCCTGGGAACCTGGTGAGGGAGCAGCCCCAGGCGTAGGGGTGGGACTGGGGGTCTGGGCAAGCACCGGGAGCTTCCCCTGCCAAGCTGGGCCTCGAAAGCTGAGTCACGGTAGTCACCGTGAAAGTGCCCATGCTCTTCCTCTCCACCTCTCTAGTCCTCACACCCACCCAGGACGAACCCTGGTTCACCGAAGAGGCTCAACCGTTCACTCATTCGGCAGTTATGTCTGGAGCACTAGAGATCCAACTGCCACGTGAGACAAGGTCCTTGTCCTCCAAGGACGGTTCTAAGGGGACAAGGCAAACCATAAACAGGCAAATGAGTCAGTGATGCGATATGGGCAGAGACAAGTTCTGAAGGAAATAAAGCAGAGTGAAGCGGAGCGAGTCACGGAGGGGTGGGGTGGGGTGGGGAGGGGAAGAGAGGGATGGAGGCACCTGAAGGTGGGGATGGGGCACGAAGCCGGGACGTGTAAAGGCTCTGAGGTGGGAGAGGGTGTGGTTGGTTTGAGAGTCAACAAGGAGGCCACTGTGGCTGATAAGTGATGGAACGGGACTAGAAAGAGGATCCTGGCAGAGGTACCCGAGAGCACAGGGGAGGAGTTGCGGACTTAGCCTGGGGGGGGGGTCATAAAGCCAGGTGAAGGTTTTCAGTTGGGAAGCGACAAGACCTACTTGGTGATTTAAAGAGATCGCGGGGTATACACGTGAATCAGGGCAACCAGGGAGATGGCTGTGCGTTCATTCAAGGTGGCAGCTGGTTAAGGATGGAGACGAGAGGAGGTGGGATCGCTGAAGCCGACCGGGCTTGCTGACATGGGGTGGTGGAAGGACAGTCATCCAGGCAGCCCGAGGTTCTCACCTGAGCACCTGGGTGAATGTTGGTGTCAGTTGCTGAGCTGGGCGGTGGGGACTAGGGGAGGTAGCAGGCGTGGAGGGAAATTTGGCAGTTCCATGGTGGACATGCTGCTTGAGAGGCCTGATGGAGGTTCAGGTGAAGATGCCCACACGTGGTGCAGTCCAGCCCTGCCTTAGGTTGGACGCCCTCCTCTCATCTGCCGAATGTGCCACTGCAGCTGACCCCGCACCCCAGCCCGGGGGCCAGGGACCTAGTTGGCTCAAGATTACAGACCCTCCCTGAGGGTAGCCTTGTCCCAGGACTGGCCCATGTGCCCCTTTTTGAGACAACTCTGAAGGGCTTCCTGGCTCCAGAGCACCTGTGGGGGCCTCCTCGTGACACTGCATCATAGGTCATCTCTCCCTCTGTCCCCTCGTGCTTCCCTCATGCTCTCATGGGGTCGATTCCTAAGAGACCCCCAATAAACTTCCCCCACAGGCGATTGGATACCGTAGTCTGGAGGTCAGCCGGGAGGTCCAGGCTGGAAATAAACATTTGCGAGGCATCAAGGTTTGATGAAATCTAAAGCCATGAGCGAGGCGAGAGGCCCCCCCTCCTCACATAAGCTCCAAGCGGGGAAAAGAAGGAAAGAGGGCTGACGCAAAGAGTCTGGCAACGTCTAGAGCCGAGGAAGGGCGCGGGAGGCAGCAATAAGGACTGAGAAGTCTCTCCTGGGGAGGCGGAAGGAAAGCAGGAGGGTGGCACCCTAGGAGCCAAGCTAAGTGTTTCAAGGAGAGATTGCTGGGTCGGGATGAGAGTGCAGGTAGGATGAGCATCCGTGACGCTCTGTTTATTCATTTCTATCCTGTGTATTTCAGGAGGGGTTTTTAAAGCCAGGGCATAATCTGGTGAAGAGGGAAACTGGTAGAGAAGGAGAAATTGAGAACGCAAGAAGTGACCTGGGGTGGGGTCCGGGTCCGAGTCGAAGTGTCCATTTGTGCACCATGCATTGTGGCAGGAGGAAGGCAGTCAAGGCACCTGCACAGGGGGGTGTGCAGACCCGGTGGAAGGGACAGGAGGCAGGGTCTCTTCTGGTCACTTATACTAAGCACAGTCGTCAGCTGGGAGTGAGCAGGGGGGAAGCAGTCCTGGAGGTGAGAGCCGGAGAAAGGAGAACCAACCTCGCCTGAGGGCTCCCGATTGGCAAACAGAAGTGTGAGTCAAACCCGACACCCTGGGCTCTGGGTTTCACTAGATGAACAAAGCCCAAGGAGAGACGTTCCCAGCAGAGGGAACGGCAAAGGCATCGAGACGTGATCTGTTTAGCAAGTAATAAAAGCAGAAACAGTAACATAGGTGTTGAGCCATTGCTGCGCTATTGCATTTCACGCCCGCACCCATAACCGTATAACACAGGTACAGGTGATCCTCATTTTTGTCAGATTCCGTATTTGCAAATTTGCCTACTTGCTAAAATTTGTCACCTCACCCCCCCCCCCCCAATCAGTGCTGGCAGCGTTTCATGATCATTTGCAGACGTGCTCAGAGGCTTGACAGTTCGGGTCGGCCAGCTGAGTTTGAACAAGATGTTATTACTCCTCCTCTTTCCTCTCATACTGTCAACCAGCGTCCTTTCAGCAGCCTCGTTAGTGCCGTGGTTTTTGCATTTGGGTTTTTGTTGTTGGTGGTGGTGGTGGTGTGGTGATTTTGCTTTTTAAAACGCCCCCAAGGGTGGTGCTAAAGTGCTGCCTAGTGTTCCTGAGTGCCAGACAACTGCGTGCCTTTTAGAGGAAACACGTGTTCAGTAAGCTTTGTTCGGTGATGGCGCTTGAGTGATAGTGCTGCTGGGTGAGTTCAGTGCTAATGGATCAGCAACATGTATTAAATAGCGTGTCTTCAAACAAACGTGCATAAAGTCAGGTTATGTATCGATTGGTTGATGAAAACGTTGTGATCAGCGACTTGCAGGAACTTAACCCCCAGGAGCAGTTGGTTCAGTGACCACTGATTCAGGGTGCACACAGTGGCTGCAGATAACAAGAACTGACTGTATGTAAGCTATGGGAGGCGGTCGTTGAGCTGGGCTTGAACCTGGGCTGGTGGGGCACCAGAGCACTTCACTCTCATGAATGTGGCCTTGTGGTCTAGTGGGACGGCAGGGGCCTGTGCTGGAAGAAAGGTTTCGTTTTTAGGGCGCCCTGGGAGCAGTCCTTCCTCCTCCTGCACTGGCCTCCTCCGGGCTTGGGGCCTCTCCAGTGTCTACCTGAAAACAGCAGCTCTTTCAGTCCGCCTGGGCTGCGGCCACAGAGCCTCGCTGGTTTGTGGTTTTCCCCTAAGTGGAAGGAACACTGGCTCAGTGTTCTGGGGCCAGGCGCCTTTGGTTTCCCTTTGCAGAGCCCTGCCCTGGAAGGGGAGCCACAAAGGAGGCGAGTGTGTGTGCCTGAGACAGGAGGCCAGCTCAGTCTCCAAATGAGCCATCCTGTCTGCCGCTGCTGTTGCTGCTACTGCTGCCGCCTGTTTACTCAAGGGTGGCCTGGGCCATCCTGGGCGGGTCCAAGTGAGCTGTTGGCCCTGCGCCCCCCGGAACCACCTCCAGGACCAGGCTGCCCAACCACTGTCTCCCTGGCCTAAACTGCCCACCCCTCTGCTTTCTCACAGTGCAGAGCCTGCAGCCCGACTTCTGTCATTTATGGGACAGCTTATTTGTTGTAGGTTTTGGGTGTTTTTTAATTCCAGTGTCACTAAGAATTTAGAAACAATCATAGAGGACTATGTTTGCTTTTAAAGTAGAGTTACGAGCCCTTCAATATATGTCTTCTGAACTGAAATAAGTTCAGAAGACTACCAGCCTTGTCTAAAAGTTATTCTCTTCTTAGGAGGGGGATAAATTCTTGAGATTAATGACCTCCACCCTGGAGTGTCCCTCACATAGGTCCTAATGGTAGGCTGAGAACAAGAATGCAGGGAGAGCACAGAGGGCGGGAGGAAGGGTAAGTGACTGGGGTGTCAGGGCTCAGAGGGCATCATGGGCCGCCCCCTGCTGGAGAGCCCCTGAGGACAGACTGTGGGCAGGCTGCTGTCCAGAGCAGCTCTGGGGACGGCTTCGGGTGACCCAGCAGAGAGCACAGCCCAACTGCCAAACTATGGGGCCCAAGAAGGGCTCGGAATGAGAAAAGTTGCATGCGGGACCCCACAACCTCCCTTGACCCATTGTATATAGAAACAGCAGTTTGAGGACATTGCTGTCAGGGCAGCTGAGACAGCATTCGGACCCAGCATCTCAAGCGTAGAGTCTTACTGGTGAGCTCACACACACACATGTGCACATATGCTAATGACTAGAAGACCACCCAGCTTACTGCGCACCCTGGGAGTCCAGTAATGGTGCTATGGGGAGAAGGCTTTACCTGGCAGGTCATAATTGAGTGGGGTTTTGAAGAATGAATAGGAGTTGCCTAGTGGACAGAGAAGGCAAATGTCTGATATTAAAACAACATCCTCAGTCTACTCCCAATCACTTCTCCCTTTCTGGGGTCAGCATGGATCCTGAGCCATTAACAAGCTTTCTCTTTAGGCCACTATTTCCCAATTGTAAAATGGGATCCCTTCCAGCTTTTATGCACTGTGATTTCTTGTCTATATAGATTTAGATGATAATAATTTCTAAAAAGTTCTCATATTTGCAAAACGCTTTCCAAAACCCTTGATATTTTCTTTTAATGCAGATCCCAGTCTTATAGAATTGGTCAGACTCTCTCCATTTGACTCAAGGGTTGGCAAGGTGAAGTGACTGGCCCTTTGTCAGTAATGAGAGCCAGGCCTTGCATCCAGGTCTTCTGACCCTGAGTTTGGGGTTCTCTCCACTGTTCCACATGACCTGTCACACACCCCACAAGCCTAAAATCCCTCTGTGGGTTGCACACAAGCTGGCCTCGATGGATCATTCACATTGCCCAGGCCCTGCATCAGACGTTATTGCTGACAGAGGGCAGGAGAAGGAGTCAAGAGTGATATGTGCAGAGGATGCCAGGCCCCTGCCCTGAAGAAAGAGGTAAAGTAAGCAGGAAGGCCCTGTGAGGGGCAGGAGGCAGGGCCTTGAGGATTGTCAGACGGAAGCAGCTTCAGCGAGAGAGCAGGATAAAGTCCAGGACAGCAAGCAGGAACACGGTTACCCTTTCTGGAAGCAAAAATTGGTACCTAAATCCAGGGGGAAAATAGACCCCTGTCTCCAATGTGTCTCTGTCAGCTGCTCTGCTTTGGTTTTCTTCATAGCATGTGTCATGTATATCACTTATTCATTTATTTGTTCATCATCTGCCTTCCTTCACCAGAATGTAAATTCCATGAAAACTGAGACCATGTTGATCACAGCTGTATGTCTGACACCTCAAACAAGGTCTGGCAGATAGAAGGTCTTCATGAAATATTCATGAGTGAATGAATGGATGAATGAATGAGTGAGTGAACAAACGATGCCTTCACCTGTGATTGCTCCAGCTCCCACTGGAGTCGGCAAGCCTTCGGCAAAGCTGTTGCCAAACTGCTGCTTCAGAGTCACCTTTAGCAACGGCTAACACCTCGCTCGCACCCTGAACGTTTAGATTCAGTTGCTGTGGGGTACCACCCAAGTATTAACATTTTTTAGTTCTCAAAATGAGTCTAGTGTGTAGTACAGTTTTGGAATCACTGATTTACCATCCAGTCCTAAAAATAGGAGACACAGGCTGTCTGGTTTGGGAGGAGGTGGAGAGGGTGGGGTGGTGTTTGTAGGAGAGGAGAGTTGTTTATGCTGTTCTGGTATTGCAGTCACCTGATGTTACCAAGAGTAAAGGAAAAGGGAGGTTCTTCCCAATACAAGTCAAAAGAAGACCATGTCTTACTTCCTCTTTGCCTGCCACCTCCTCGTATTAGATGATTGAATGAGTCAGAGGAAACATGGGTTTTCTCACCATTTTCCCCTCCTGTGGGGTTTACATGAGTAAGAAAACCCATTGTTCATGTGTGCACGAGTTTTAAAAAATAGAGCGTGGCCTCTCTGAACACTGAGCCTGGGGCCAGAGTGGATAAGAACTGGTCCCTCCCTGCCTGCACAGCCTCCAGCCAGATACTAGTAGGAAACCCAGCCCTAGGGGCAGACTGCTGAAGGCATCCTGGCCAGAGGACAGTCACCAACACCAGTGTGCTTGCCAGTGGAAAGGGGTCCCACTTCCCAGATGCGTACCTGGCTCCAGAATCTGTCCCTGGGCTAGCCCAGAGTTGTAGAATGGGAAGGGACCTTAATGATGGGCTGTCCAACTCACAGCTTTTCAGAGGCAGGAATGGTCCCAGGTGCCCTCCTCTTCCCAGGCCCAGCGTAGGCCCCCTGGACAAGCCCCTGCTGGAGCGCAAGGGCTCTGGGATCCAGGTGTCATTCCCATTCTTAAGCAGGAGATTGGAGACAACTTTCTCTCAGGTTCAAGAGGCCACTGAGATCCCAGGTCCTGCCTGTTTCCTTAGTACCTGTTTCCCTTTTTAAAGCCGCTGCTTAAGTCATCAAAAGTTGAATTTGTCCTCTGGGGTGGAAAGCTGAGCCTTAATGGTTGGGGCTGACATTCTCTGACTGTGGAGTGAAGGGATCTCTAAACAGGAGATGCAGAGACAAGTGTTTGTGGCAGAGTCTGAGCCAGCTGCATGGAGGGCTTTTCCATACAAAAAGCAGTAGCTGGTGATACTGAGGCTGGGCAGAAATAGTGTCTAGTGTGTGACAAGATTTGACTGATACTGACAGTCTTGACTGATGACTGATGTCTGTCTTGGAAAGCACAAGGCAGACAGTCATGAGGCCCATCCCTAATCCTGGCTCTGCCACTAACTGCAACTGTGAGGAGAGAAGCCATTTCCTACCTCTAGGGCTCATTTCTCTGGGAAATTATACTAGACTAGAACTTGAAATATTTTTAAAGTCAAAGAACCATTTGTTCACATGAACTCTTATGTGGAAGTGTACATGTAAAGCAGAAAGAAGTGGAGCTATTCTTTTTGCTCACCTGGAGCACTTCCTCTTTTTTGCAGGGTTCCCTCCACAGAACCACGAGTGTTCCAAGGAATCCAGTTTGAGAACCTCTGGACCACATACTCTTTCTGCCCACCCCCCCCCCCCGCCCTTCCCTCCCCCCCTAGTTCTGGTATTATTTGTGCAACTGTTTTCTGTTTATTTCTGTTAATGTTGGTTGGCTAATGTCAATACTTAGTAATGTTCAAAGAGCTCTCATTATAATGATTCTATATACGTTAGCCATCCTTCCATGTGGCCCCAAACATGTATAAAACATTGCCTCTTTACATCATCTGATGTTGAGCTACCTTCTGATAGTGACAGCAGAAGGAAGTAGACATAGGTGGGTAGCTATGATACAGAGAGAACTTACTATTCCCTTCCCTCACCTGAATCACCCCAATGACCACGTGTTTTCTGCCCCCATCAGCTCTGGAGTAACTCCTGCTTGTCAACATTCTGTCTGCTTCCGGCTTTGGTATTCAGCCAACGTCATGGGATATTCTCATGTTGACAATGGCAGAGTCGGTTTCATGGCATAAAAAGGATGAAAGGAACTTGCCATCTGAAAATTTTTCTTAAATACATTCTCTGGGAGAGGGGTTCTGTTTTTAATGAGAGTGTTCTTTCTCTTGAAAAGGCAAGGCAGACCCCCCCCCCAGTCGATTCAGAGCGCTGGGCAAGCCCTGTGAAGGAATCTACTCCCCGCCACTCCCCAGCCCCTGCCTGTCTTACCCCATCAGTGAAGCAAAGTGGGAAGCAGAGGTCCCAGCACTGGTAGTCAGGAGCCTGAGTTTCAGTCCTCTCACACCTAATATCTCACTGTGTAGCTTTGGAAAAATTCGCAGCCCTCTCTGATTCTCCACCTTTATATCCATAAAATGGGGGAAGAGTTCATTAGGTATTTTATCCAGAGATTCTTCCTACCTTAAAATGGTTTGATTCTATGACATCTAAAACATAGCTATGCTGAGGGACCAGGGTAGTTAACTCAAGAGCCCCGCCTGCCACCAGCCTGTTAGGTAGGGCTGTGCGGAGACGGCAGGGCTATGTTCCCTACTAACTCTCTTCCAGCTCCCATTTGAACAGAGGACACTGAGTCCTGTGGAAGCCCTGGCCTGGGCTAGAGCCCTCAGTTCTCATATTCCATTCCAGACACAGTCAGCCCCCTCTCCTCCACCCTGCAAATGATCACTGCTTCCCTGAATCCTGAGGAAGATGTCAGGGCCTCTCCTGAAAGTCAGTGTCCTTAATTCTCCCACAAGCTGCTTCAGGTGCTAATCTTTACCTCAGTTTTTCCTAGCTTCTTGCCATAGGGTAATTGATAACAGCTACTGTTTACCAGACCCTGTCTTAATTATATTATGGATCCTAATTATTTGATCCTCATAATAATCCTAAAATACGTAATCTTATTATCTTGAATTTACAGGTGAGGAAATTGAGACACTGGGAATTAAACTTGTGTGGGGTCGGCCAGCTACAAGGTGATGAAACCAAGATATGACCCTCTGGCTCCAGAGTCACCTAGTCACCGAGTCAGAGGCTCATTCCTGCTGCCGGTAGGAACTAGGGGCTAATATTTATTGAGTGCCTGCAGCATGGGAAACACTGTACTAGACACTTATTTTTTCATTTCATTTGAACTTCACAATTGGAAGAGGAAAGGTCTTGTTTCCTTTTAATAGAGGTAGAAACTGAGGTTCTGAAAAAAACCATTTCTCTATGTGTTATAGAACTAGCCAGGCTTCAAACTCAGAAGTGTTCAATGCTAGCATCTTGTGACTTTCCTCTCTGTCACACTACTTTTCAGGACAAATAGCTGGAGATGCTCCCCATCCCACCAGTTCGGAAAAAATAAAGACGAACCACTAGTACCACTACTCCACAGAGCTCTTGAAAGTGCTCCCACTGGTGGGACAGGGAGGCGACTCGATGGGTCTGACTTTCTCCACTGACCTTTGCTGCTGGGACAAAGCCAGGACTCAGAGAAGCAATGTCACCTTAAGTTTTTGCTTCTCTTCTCTAGCTCTGGGTGATTCTGTAATGCGACCTACTTTCTGGGGCCCCATAAGTTCTTCAGGGGCAACATGAGACTCAGAAGAAGAGAAACTAAGATAAACCCTTGGACTCAACCACACCCTAAAGCCTCAAGGGAATGGGCTAAGATCTCAAGGTTGAACAGTGAAGGCAGGTAGAGCAGGCCCCGGTTCGTGGGCTTATTCCTGCACTACACCTTTAATGAGTGCCTGAAATTAAGTGTACCTACTGTGCCATGGTATATAATCCATGAAGTAGACTGTGCCATGCCCATTTTGTAGATGAAGACCCTGAGTTTCAGAGAGGTTACTTAACTTGTCTCAGAGGATTCAAATCCAGGTCTGAGTCCAAAGCCGGTGCTCTTTATGATACACCACAGTTCTGTGCGTTAAGGACCCAAACAAGGGTGAGAAACAGTCTGTCGCCTCCACACATACATAGATCTTTGAACTGCAAGGCATAAGCAGAGAGCAGCAGGCCTGGTGTTGGAGTTTCCAGCTCACCCCCAGGGCTCCTCCCTGCCCCGCCCCACCCAAGCAGCCCTTGTCAGGAGGCCCCTCTCTAAGTAGTGCTGTCCTTTTTGGAAGGTACTGGGCGGGTGAGAACCCCATTGGGATGAGAAGGAAGTTGAGAGCAAAGAGCCAGAGAGGGTGGAAAAGCTGTGTGTGTGCGTGTGTGTGTGTGTGTGTGTGTGTGTGTGTGTGTGTGTGTGTGTGTTGGTGCTGGACCAAAGCATCTAGTTGGTGACAGGCCCAGCCCATACTAAAGTGCCACCTGGTTGGTCTTTGAGAGCTCAGGGAAGACAAAGGTGGCTTCATGTCCCTCTGGGCCAGACAATTAAGAAGATAAATGTGCTCCCCACCCCACCAGTACACAATGCAACACTAAGGCAAAGGGAAACTACATTTGCAATATTTGTTGCTTTACATCTTGGCTGCCTTTTGCTCCAGAGCATAGTGAAGAGTTATGAGTAGGGCACGTTTTTTTACTTAAATTATATTTTTTAGTTCTTGTTGCTTCTTGGTTCTTTGTATATCTGGGCTAATTATAAAGACAGTTTTGACTTTCCACGAAAAGATGGGTAAAGTTGTGGGTGGAATTCAGTATAAAAATCTATTTAGGAGCCTCTGGTGGTGGTGGCGGGCGAGGAGTGTAGGTTGGGTAGGTCTTCGTTTGAGCCTGAAAGCTCTGGCCAGAATCTCGCAGTGCGGTGACCGCAAATAGTGAGAGTAAACTGGAATGAGCAAAAACGGCGACAGAGTCCGCCAGGCGGGCACGTGAGTTTACCAACGCCGTCTTCTGTAATCCCAATGCCGGGGCCGCGAAAACCCAGGAGATAGTAACCTTGCGGCGCCCGCTCCGGCGCGCCCCACCCTGGAAGGGGTGTCACCAGGGCCGGCCCCGCACGCGCGCGGCCATTGGTCGGCACCGCTCAGCCACCTGCCTACCTTGGGAGGCGGGTTACCTGGGCCCCGCCCCCTGCGGCTCGGGTTCCCAGGCCGCGCTTCCTCCTCCTCCGGCCCCGCCCCGGCGCCAGGCCCCGCCCCTCCGATCCTCCAGCCCGGGCGCCTCGTGATGTCACAGCAGTTTTGATACAAAGAGCCCTTCGTCCCACGCGGGTCTCCCGGCAACGGGCGCGGGTGGGAGCGGGGCTGGAGCCTTCGCCTGGTGCCGAACCGTGGGAGCTGTCGCGGCGCGGCGGGGACTGTGCCCGCGCGGTTCACGCCGCCCGCCGCGTCCGCGCCCGCCCCGCCGACGCCGCGCCCGCCCGCTTCTCGCCCCTGCGCAGCGCACCGACCCGCGGCCAGACGGGGGATGCGCGCCGCGCCGGCCCGGGGGAGCCAGGTAAGCGGCGGCGGAGGAGCTGGGGCTCCCGGGGCCGCGGCGACGCGCACCTGGCTCGGCCTGCAGCGCCGGGGCCAGGGAAGTTGCTGGAGAGGGGAACTTCGCCCGCAGCCCGGGCGCGGGCTCGCGCCTCGGGAGTGTGCTCCCTCTCGGCCCTGGCCGGGGAGGTCGAGTTACCTGCGCCCTGCCCGCTGGGCCCGCGGAGGGGAAGCCGCTGCCCACTCTGGGTCCTCTGCCTGCATTCAGGTGCGAGGGTGGGGCGGACTAGCCCAGGGGCACGGAGAGAAGCCTCCGCTTCTCCCTTCCGCTCAATTTCAGAAAGTGGTTTAGGGGGATCTAGTGGCTGCGGAGGGGGCTCGTTTTCCCGGACACCTCCCCTGGGACCTCCGCGTCCCACCTCTGCTCCCCGCGCGCCTGCCCTTCCGGGACCCGTGTTGCCGCAGCTCCCTGCCCATGATTGGCCCCGCCAAGTCCCTTCGCTGTGCGCGACCGAAGTTTTTCCGCAGCTCTTGGCGGCCTTACTAAGCCTGTTCCGCGGCTCCGAGGACTTCTGCCGGGCAAGGGGGGGCGGGCAGCCTAGTTCGGGGTTTGGGGACAGGGCTGCTTCTTCCCAGTCGAGAAGCTGCGGAGGCCAGAGGTGTGCGCGCATTCCCACCGCTTGGTTCCCCAGGAGCCGGTGGGTCTGTCCCGGCGGTAGGTGCTGTTGCCACAGCCGTCTCCCTGCGGGCAGCAAGCGGCGTGGTGGAGCAGCCTCTGGAGAACCGTGCCTCTGCTGTGGAAACTGGTCCCTGTTCAGCCCCGGATTTTTTCCCTCTCATCCTGCACACCTTTCGGTATACATCTTCCCCCATTTCCCGTCTTCCTAGCCCTGCTCTTCCATGGATGGCTGGATGTGACACCTCGCTCGGCCCTGAGGGACATGACAGTGTTCCTTGACTGACATATTTCTAGGTCACCTTCTCAAAGACTTGTGAGAAGACTGGGTTCCTGCCCTCAGCCTACATGTCTCTATGGCAAAACCCCCTAGGCTGGATCCTGGTGATCCTGCAAACCTCCGTCTTCACTTCTTGGAGGCAGGTGCTAATCCCTTGAGCTCAGGAAAGGGGGTGGGGCAGGTACATCCTCTGGGGGCATCCCCAGGTCCTTCGCCTGGTAAAATGTGGTTACAGTGATGCCAGGTTATGGAAAAAGGAATCTCAAAGCAGGGAGGGTTACCAATGGTGTACCTCTCAGATCTGTGCAGTAGAGATCTTCGTCCTTCTCCTTCCCTCTCTCCCTCACTCCCTATAACCACCACCTAACTCAGCTTTGGTGGAGTCCTGTGCAGTACTGCCATTGACTGGGGTCATGCCACCTGCCTGGCACCAGCTTTCCGAGAAAGATTGGCCCAAATTTTAAACTGCTGAGCTGGCATTCATGTAATGCTAATTATGTGCCCAGGGGCTGTTATCCACAGATGTGGCCCTGCCTTTAAGATGTTTGCAGGCAGTTGGGAGACTGAAATTTGCGCCCTGCCCAACTCCCCTGAGCCCTGGGTTGATCTGGGTTGTTTCGGAGGTCCCCATGAGGTCCCCCGTGTGTGGCCTGGAGGAACGAAGGAAGCCAGGTAAACAACTTGGGACTTGAGTAGCAGGCAGCACAGCTTGAGCAAACACCCACTGGAGGACAGGTTTGTAATTCTGGAGACCCTGGGCTCGGAGGAGGGAGTGGGGTGAATGACTAAGACTGGCATGAGAGATAAGACTGTGCCTAGGGGAGGGATGTAACTAGCCAGGCCAGGTGAGCAGACTGGGCAGTGTGACCTTTACCCAAAGATCAGTAGGAGAGACAGCCTGGAGCCTGGTTGTGGAAAAGACTTTTTGTCAAGCAAGAGAAGAAAAGGGAGAAGAAATTAGGGGACTTGGAGCAGACCGTGCCAGGGAGGCTCCAGGCTACAGCTAGAGAACTTCCTGGTGGATAGTCCACTGGCCCCCACTCTCCTTTTTCTCTCTTCAGAGCATTCGCGCCCCTCCCTAAAGCATGCTGGCCCCTTCATAGCCTCCTAGTCCCTTTCCCTCCTGGTGAGACCAGCTGCCCCCAGTCAGGGCTTTCTTTTTGGCTGTTCACCGGGGGCCCTCACAGCTCTCACCTTCCTGCACCTCCCCACTCCCCACCCCCAGGTGGCTAGAAACGTCCTTTCCAAGGGCTTCCTTTCCATCAGACGGCATTCCGGGGCACAGACCCTTCCCTATTTCTGTTTGTCCAGCCCCTATCTACCCAGCTGTGGTCCCGCTTATGGGACATAAACTCACTGTTATGCCAAGGGATGTTTCATAACTGACACTGCTTTGAGCGGCTTCATAAATTTACTTCACTTTATTTATTTTAGGTGTGTGTAGGGAGGAGGTGGGGGGCTGGGAGAGGCTCCAGTAAAGTAGCAGGTGAGCAATCCTGGAAGGCAGGCATCTCAGGGACTCAGGAGGCTTTCCCCGGGCAGAGGGTGCCTCCCTTCTGACCCTGTGCTCTGTTCCCTGGTGCAGGGCTCACTGCATTTTGAAAAGGAAGTATCTTTAGCCAGTCTGCCTGCTGTCTGGTGTTGACAGTGGGGCACAAGTGCCTTGGCCTTGCCCAGTGTATAGAATCCCTGGGGTTGAGCTCTGTTTTCCTCAAGGTTCGCTCTGCTGGCTCTTGACTCAGTAACTGGGCATCAAATCACTGGGCTCTCGAATGAGGAGGACTGCTCAGGTCTTCATACTGCCTGGTCTTCCAGCCGGATTAATGGGCCCTGCCCACTAATGGGGTACCACGAGACAAGCATGTCAATGTGGCAGGCCCACCTTTTGTCTAATGGGTCATTGTCTGATCATCTCTCCAGGATGTGGTATGGCAGTCTCCTCCATCAGATGACATTCCAGGGCACAGACCCTTCCCCATTTCTGTTTGCTCAGTGCCTACCCGGCACATGCCTGGCACAGGCAATTTATTTATTCACCAAATATTTGAGCATCTGATTTATGCTAGTTCTGTTCTGGGCACGGAGATACCACAGTGAACACACAGACAATAGTCCCTGCCTTCATGGAGGTCACGTGATGGCAGAGGGGCAGGCAAACAGGTAAAACCTGCAGTGTGCAAGGTGGTGGGAGAGAAGGCAGGGCGATGGGGAGTGCTGGGCGAGGTGTTGCGTTTTTAAGTCGAGTGGGCAGGGACGTCCTCTCTGAGAAGGTGGCGTCTTGAGCAAAGAGGCAGAAGGAACACAACTACAAAGGCCCTGAGGTGGGACCATGGCCGGAGAGATGTGTCCGCAGAGCGGCAGGGAGGCTGCTGTGATTGGGGAGTAAGGCAGGTAGGAATCGGGGTGTGTGTGAGGCGGGGTGGTGCCTGATGCTGCCGAGCGAGAGAATCCCAGGATCCCAGGAGGAGAACGCGGGGCGACTAAGCAGTACAGTCGATTCTAGGAATCCACCAACACAGAATGCATTTTATTGCTCTGCCCACTCGAAACCATTGCTGTCGAGGGGTTTGGGCAGTAAGGCATTTCTTGGGAGAAATGTCTGTACGTGGTTATTGCTGCGGTGGACTTTCCTACCCTCAACCCCGTTCGGATCAGATGAGGCTATCCACAAGTGTGGAAACAGTTCTTGCCAGACTGTCGTTTCCACCACCCAAACCAATACCAGCGAAAAATAAAAACGCCGGGTGATGTGCGCTAAGCAGGCTGAGCACGGTTAAGGCGATCTCCCTGTTTCTACGGGTTAGTGCTGTGGGCGAGGCTAGTCGAGCGCTCAGAGTAATGGGCAGCCCGTGCTTGTTGAGCTCTGGCTGCCACCCCTGCCCCAGGACTCTGTTCCCTCGTCTCTTTGTCTCTTTCTTGGGCTCCTGACCTCCCTGAGCCCCCGGGTGCCCGGGCCTCGCACTTCTCTTCCTCTACCCATAGGCAGCTGGCAGCAGAGTTCTGTGCCCTGGTCTCCTAAGGAGTCTCTCTAGCCTAGACTTCGTGTGTGTGTTTGTGTGTGTAAGTGTAAGGAAGTAGACAACCAGAACTGTGTGCATCCTCAGAGAGTCATGTGACGGTCTAAGGAGGCAGCGTAGTGGCCCAGAGCTGTGGGGGCTGGGTGACCCTGACCCCAGCTCTGTCTGGCAGGCCAGCACTAGTAACACCAATGTTTCTAACCCCACTTCTTGACTTCCTTCAAGAAATGGGAAGTTTCCTGACTGCTGGACATATTTTTAATTGATTCAACCTGTTTTATCTTCCCAGAAAAGTGGGCTCTTTCCCAACAACACAAACATGATTCAAATGAAGACAGAAGCTCTGTAGCTGCTGTTGTTAATCTCTGTGGCTCTGCTCCTGCGAGGTTTTTTTCTTTTAAAGGATCAGAAAGAGGAAGACCTCACCAGACTGAAGTGGGAGCGTGAGTGGGAGCTCTTTTACTCGCGAGTCATCGTTTGTCACCTCCACTCTCCTCTGCACTCGGCATGCCTATGAACATAAAAAGGGAAGCCACATTTCCAGTGGCTTGTGCTCTCTGCAGTGGACCTGGGATAAGAGAGCTGGGGGTGGGGTCTGCTCTTAGTGCCCGACTTCTGTATCGCTCTTCGAATAGGGGAGAGAGCAGGAGCAAGTTTCCAACCTTTATGTCCACCGATTTCCCTGGGAGAAATAGCTACCTCAAAACACAGGTGCCTTCATCTCAGGCTCCGTTTTCTGAAAGTAGACAAAATATTGGAGCCAGAAAATACGGGACGGTAATTCTAGATTTGCTGCTTGCTAGTTGTGTGACTTTAGGCAAGGTACCTTGTCTTTCTGAGCCTCAGTTTCCCCATCTATAGAATAAGAATGATAATAGTATCTACCTCATGGAGTGATGGTAAAGATAAAATAAGCTACTGTGACCTTAAATGCCCGGAGTGGGTCTGACTTTGCTGGTTGGTAGCTGATAAGTGGTTAGGTAGCTAGAGAGGGAAGAGAGTGTCTGGGTTCAAATCCTGGCTGTCAGTTGCTCTTTGTAGAATCTTAGGCAAATTATTTAACCTCTCTGTGCCTCAGTTTCCTCATCTGCTAGTACCTCGTAAGGTTATGTGGAACAAACATGTAAATGTGTGAAAAGCACTTAAAACAGTGCCTGACATATGAGTGAGCTATTATTTTTCATTCCTGTAAACTTCTACTGGTTTGATTCTTGTGACTAATAACCTTAGCACCTGACAGAATTTCTTACAGGGAGGATGTCAACACTGAAACAGGAAGGTAGCAGGGCAAAAACTCTGTTACCTGAGGCCCTTTACCAGAAAAGCAAAACACTTCCTCAGCTTGTGTTTCTAAATCAACCAACTCATTCCTTATGGATACAGACCGCAGGGCCAGAGTGAAGTGACTGGCACCCACATGGCAATATATGAATGAGATGCAAAGCACGTTCCGAGGTGACAGCCATTTTTCCCAGGCTTGGCATGGGGCTGCATCTGGTCCTCCCAGAGGCTGCCTGCTCTCCCGGGGTGGAGGGGGTGTGGCACTACACCTCGGCCTACCTGCCCTTCACCTCCAGCTAGAGCCTGCTAGTCCATCCATCTCTGCCCAGCTGGAAAGCCAGCTTGGAGCAGTGCTGCCCGCCTGCCACTGCCTGCCCATTAAAACACTGTGGCTCTGGCTAGCAGTAGGCCCCAGGAGATTTGTGGGGGAGCCAGGCAGAAAGGTGTGGGCTATGTAGCCACCTGGCCACATTGGGTGACTGCCCCTGGTAGTTTTCCAAGGAGTAAACCTACCTGTTAGTCTTGCTTGGCTGCTCAGAGGTCTGCAGCTCCACTGAGGTGAGACTGGCCCAGCTGGCTGGCTGATCAGGAGGGTGGTGGTCAGGACAGCTTCTGCCTAAGTAACCTTGAATTAATGGCCTCCTAGCAAAATGAGGGCTCCTGTTGACAAGGCAGGTCTGCCACGCACATTGTTGTATGTTTATCTGTACGGCTGCATCAGTTATTAGCAAAGGAAGCTCTGTAGCAGCAGGTGTGTGTGTGTGTGTGTGTGTGTACGCACATGTGCAGACATGGAGTGGTCACCTACCCTTCAGTCTAAGGAACTACGACTGCATTCCCATTCTCCACTTATAGTCACTGTAATTCATAGATTCTAAGACACTTATTTTATTTTACATTTCAACATCTCAGATTGGTATGTGTTATACATTCGCTAGTGTGCTATAATCTAATTCACAGTGACTTTTCTTTCTTGGCGTACTCCAAATACAGTGCATCTTAAAATCAAAAGCATCTTGGAATTAAGGAAACACAAGAACTAGGTAACCTCTAAGGAGCTTACAGAATTTGCGCAGTTTCTTCGAGGAGGAGAGTAGAGCCACCTTGTAGTGGTGGTAGGATTTATGAAAGACCTAATGATGTTGTTCAAGGGAATGGGCTTGGACACCAAGCAGACCAGGGCTCAGATTCCAGCTTTATAGCTCACCAGCTGTGTGACCTTGGGAAAGCAGAGCAACTCTTCTGAGCCTCAGGTTTCTTCCTTCACCAAACATGGAACTTGGCTTCATAGTCATGATTTTGTGCAATGCACCTTTCTTTGTTTCTCTTTTCTTGGGCGTCATCTGAAGTCACACTACTCCATTCCACCTGGGTTAAAAGAGAAAATGAAGGCAGAGACTGAGTCACGGGCCCCCCAGGAAAGCAGAGGGAAACTGTGGCATTATGTTCCAGGGCTTCCTGACTCAGTTTATAATCCTCGAACATCATCTTTTCCTTCCTTCTGTCCTCCTCCCATGTTGCCTGGGTTTCCATTTTCACATGTGTTTCCTTTTAGCAATTTTCTTTCACATGTCTCTCCTCTCCCTTTCTGTAAAATCTTCCCACATGTAGCCTCTTTGAAGCTCCTTGTGGTGGAAAGGGGAGGGAGCTACAGGGAGGCACAGGCCCCAGTATCCTCAGCTGACAGTAGTCAGTGGTCTGGGGTGCTGTGGCCCCTGCAACCTCAGCTCAAGTCCAAGTTCTGGTGCCACCGGCCTTGCTAATTCCTGTTCCCATGGTCTGCAGGGCTCAACCTGAGAGACTGCCCCAATGCTGAGCGTTGGCCACTGCCATTGCTGAGTAGTTAGTACTCTCTGTACCCTTTTTGCAGTAAAATCAGGACCTTGTTCAGATTCCAGCCCTGCTAGCTCCGTGACCTCTCTGAACTAGTTTCTCATCCGAATGGTGACTGATGCACAGAAGCATCTGGCACATGCTATAGCTGCTTAACGTATTCTTTCCTGGTCTCCCCAAATGTTTAGGACTACCTTGTCTCTTTAGCTAGGTGCCAAGGGCTCTGGCGGCCCCAACCAACAGCATTTGCTCTAAGTAAAAGCCCTGAAACAGTTCTGGACGGGACAGAATGGGTGGAGGCACAGGGACCTGTATGAGAGGATGTGTCGGGAGGGAAGGCTGGGCTGCAAGGAATGGGGCGAGCAGTCAGTCCACCCAGCACCTCCGAGGGTGAGGGTGACGAGGTGAGCTGCTCACCGGTGTAGGAGCAGAAGCCGTGGGCCGAGTCTGAGGCGCCGGGAGCCAGCCAGCCACGTGGGGATTTCTGACTGACGGGAGGGCTTTCAGAGCAGGCCACGCAGGTCTCGTTTTCGTCAGAGTCTCCTCTCTGCCTCTCTCCCTCTTGAGATCCTGTAGAAAGCCAGGAGCCCGACTTCCTCAGGTTTGTGCTCAGAGTCAGGTGTTTGCAGTGCCCTCCTTGATCAGGTGGTGTTTGGATTCTGGCACCAGGGTGGACCTCAGTCCTTCCCTGTACCGAAGGGTGTAATGAACGAAGAGAAACAGGGCTATGGGTGGGACGGAACTTGCTTACAAAGAGCCCTTAGAAGCTGGTGTAGTGGCTCCTCTTGGACCCCTGGGAGGCAAGGCTAACACACAGCTCTTTGCTGGGGACAGAGAGAACCAGTGGGTTAGCTCTGCCAAGGCTGCGGTGGGAAGGTTTCCCCACTGGGTAATTCTGCTCTCCTTAAAATGGTGCGTAAAGGGTGGGGGAGGTGAGAGTGAGGCCCCAGCCTGGCACGTGCCACCTCTGGCAGTGTTCTCGGGAGAGTCACAGGAGCAGAAAATGGGCCCTCTGGAGAGCGTGTGCCCGGAAATGGCTGTAGGGCTCCAGGAACTCGGTTCTGGGCTGGGGTAGGGGTGGTGAATGGAGGGTGGAGGTCAAGGGTTAGCCTCCCCAATACAGTGCCTTTCTACCTGGGGTGTGTTTAGGGCCAGGCATTTGTGGCAAGGGAGGAATTGTGTTTCAGGTGTAAGGAACAGCACGTGCCAAGGCATGGGGTAGTAGTAAGGTTGGATAGGAGCTTGGGGAGTGGCAGTATCACATCTTGAGGCCAACACACTGGCTGGACAGGGCTGTGTGTACTGGTCTGAGGAGCCAGGGCCTGGTTCTGTGGCCAGTGCAGGGCCCGCAGGCTCTTTGAGGGGGGGGTGTCTTGTTGGACTTCCAGTAGCCTTAGACTTCCCTGGGGGCCTACCACCCTCTGAGTCCCAAGCTCTGGCTTATGGTCAAACCCAGTGCTATCTCACCTGTCGCCACTGCGGGAGAGCCTGGGAAGGGACCTGAGCCGGTTCAGCCTGCCCTGGCCCATTGCCCCCAAACTGAGCTCCAGCCAGCTGAGCTCTGGCCAGCCCCAGTGTGACGCACTGGCCCCTAGAACACACGGCCTGGGTAGCTGGACCTGGCGAAGGCAGAAGGACAAAAAGGGACACCTGAACTGAGCCTGCGGGCAGCGCTGCTGGGGCTCTGGGCTGATGGGAGGGGCCAGAAACTTACAAAAACAGAGGGTTCTGGGAGGGGGCTACTGCTAGGGGTGCAGAGGAGAATCACCCTGCCTTGTCATTGGCCTCCCTGATCCTACTCTGTCTGTCCCAGGAGGGCTGGTCACGCATGTGGAGCCTTGCCCATTAGCTATGGGTGAGCACTCTGCTTGGCCTTTCATCGCCTGAGGTTTTCAGTGGCAAAGAAGGGGTGGGGTAGCTACCCACCCTGGTTTTACGCTGTTGGACAGGGCCAGCCTCTGTCCAAGTGTGCCATCCCTGAAGCAGATGGTGGCCTTTCCCTGGGAACTTCATGTCATCTCCTTTGAGGGAATGCTGCTCTGTCCACCTGGTGGATGGGCGAGAGGTGGGTGAGCTGGCCTGGGCCACTGTTTTCTGGTCCCAGGCCTTCACCTGAAGCTCCCTGTCTCGATAATAAAACATGGAGCCCCCAAAAGCAAGCCCCACAGACTCTGACTATGCAAGCAATTAAGCCCTCGCTTCAAACAGCGGCATCTTTAAAAGCTATAATTTGTAACCCAAAATAGCCGCCTGTTCAGAGAGCCAGGAGAGCCCTTGATGTGCACCCCTTTCAACCCACATCCTGTTAATTGGCTTTTGACACTTGAGTCGCCCCCACCTGGCCGAGGCTGCTTTCCTCAGACACAGCGGCTGGCTGGGAACTGGATCTCCCCCGCAGGTACTTGGGAAGTCTTTTTTGAAAATTTAGATGGGGTGACTGAAGTTAGGGGTTCCTGATTCAGGTTCCGATGGTTCTGCCTTTTTATGTGATGACCAAGGGGCGTGGTGAGAAGCACTGCAGTGCAGTGTAACTTCAGGGGAAAGTGCATTAAACCCTGGACACCGTGTCCTCGGATGTCAGGAGAAGATAGTATTTACTTGCCGTGATTTAGGGAACGACAGCGAGACCACCTCAGTAAAGCACATCCCAGACGCTGGTCACGTGGCTGGCGCTCCCCAATGTTACCTTCCTTTCCTTTCCCTCAGGTGCGGCTCCACCAGCCAGTGATGTAGACAGAAGGTCTTGTGTATGGATTTGGGTGTGTGGATGCGGGAGACTCAGCAAACAGGAAACGCCTCCCTGACCTGCAGTGTCTGTCGACTAGCGACTAGCGTGCTTGGAATTCTTGGGGCTGGCTGCTGGGTTTGGTTTCCAGATGTGAAAGCACTTTAAGTTCTGTTTTCATAATCCCCAACAATTTGCCTCCCAAGTCCATATTCTCATTTGAAAATCAAGACCGCTGGCTCTGTGTTGGGGACCAGGGGGTAGACTTCTTCAGGGGGGCCTTGTCGAATCCTTTTTGTTCAGGAGGTAGGTTCACTGGGGCACTCAGATCTGGGACCCAGGGTTTTGTTGGGACAGTCATACCCCATCACAGGCTTGGTTTCTACGGGAGTATGAGTTGACCCTGGGGCTACCTTCCCTGTGAGTTTCCCATGGAGATGGGTCACTTACCCAAATTTAGCTGCAGTCTGTGCCCGGTCCCTCGGTCACCATCACTGACCCTGAAAGGACAGCCAGGCAGGGAGAGGGGGCTCTGGTGCTGGTATGTCAGAGGGAGGCTGGTGTCACAGCTGAGCTAGGTGCCCATGTGTCCCACAATGGGAAGGATCCTCCTTCCCAAACTACCCACAACAGAGGGAAGAAGTCTGCTCTGGATTTCAAGTAGCCAGAAATAACTGCCTGGCACAGGGAAACTGGTAATATCTTGCTCAGTTACTGAGCGCTGCTGGCCACAGAGGTGGCCTGACCCAGGATTAGAGGCTCTGTGGCGTGGGCCTGTGGTTCCAGGGCTCACTTCTGGTCTCTTCTCTTGTAAACCAAGCACTGTTTAGGAAAAATAACTTTTACATTTGTATTATAACGACACTAAATACAGTTCTGAGCAAACAAAGACTGCCTCTGTCTCTGGCTGAACTGCATATAAACTTCTCCTTTAAGATTAAAATATACCTATATTATTGAAAGAGCATAAGAAACAGAAATAATTTACTTAGCTTCACAATAGTGTTTATGAAACATCACCCTGAAAATAAAGATCCATCAAGCTTCAGTTTCAGCAAAATATAGTCTCTTTAGAAGCAGCAGTATCTCAAAATGATCGTAAAAGAGAAGCCAACATTTCTTTTGAGGAGATACCAAAACAAACAAACAAACATAAACAAGCAAACCCAAGTCTCTTGATGAGAGTCTGGAGATCCAGGAGTTCTCTTTGGAGACTGAATTGACCTGAAGGAATTTCTTTTTTATTATCAGGGTGAAAAGTCTAGCTGGGGAGTTCCCATGCAGGCTCCACAGAGGAAGAGAAGGAAAGTATATTTGTCTCTAGGGTTGCCACAGTAAAGTGCCACGCTGGGTGGCTTGAACAACAAGCTTATTTTTCCAAAGTGTTGGCAGAGTTGGTTTTCTCTGAGGCCTCTTGTCTTATAAATGGCGATCTCCTCCCTGTATCTTTACATGGTTGTGTGTGTGTGTGTGTGTATGTGCATTTCACTATCTCTTCCTTATAAGGATACTGGTCATATTGGATTAGGACCCAACCTAACCACTACATTTTAATTTAATTATCTCTCTAAAGACACTATGTCCAAATACAGTTATTCTGAGATAGTAGGGGTTGAGACTTCAACGTTTGAATTTGGGGGAGACAGACATAATTCCACCCATCACAGAAAGGTTCTCTGGAGCTGTCCTCCAAGGGGAGGAGGAGTCTGAGCAGAGCCTGGCATCCCAGGAGCGGCTGGTAGATGGGAGGCAGCTCTGCCTTGAGGCAGAGGCCCACCACTGGTGAGAGGTCCATTGGGGATGGCTCTCGGCCAAATGCTCTATTTGGAAAAGTTTCTAGTAATGTTATGACTCGTGGTTCACCTTCTAGGGATGATCATTCTTACAGCTGGAGCCACATGTCCCCCCTCCCTGCCCCAAACGGTCTTGATCTGATCATTGGGAACCTAGACCGCTCACCATTCATTTCCTCTTGTGGGTTTATTTTACCCTTGGAGATTCTGTCTCTTATAAATGGCGTGTAGTTGTTGTTGCTGTTTTATTTTTTAAAATTTAATCCAACAATTTTTGTCATTTAATAGGATGGTGTGTTCCATTTTTCTTTTAATGCCTTACCGATATGGTTGTGTTGTTTATTATTTGTTTTTCTTTGTCCCAGTCTAATCTTTTTTCTTTTTTCCCCTTTTATCCTGTATCCTTTTGAATGACTTAAGCCTTTTGTATTCCGTGTCTTTATCCATTAGATTTTTAGTAACACATTTTTATTTTTTAACCATTAACTTTTGACACGCTCAAATATGTTGTTGGAATAGAAGTGGCGCAGTGGGGAGAGGGGGCTCGCGTGCCCCCAGTGGGGTGGAATGCCCCACTGTGAGGGACGTTTCCACGGGGGTCCAGGGTCTGGCCCATAGCCTAATGGGCTTGAAAAACAGGTCTTAGTGGTCCTTCCTACACCCCTGTGACTCATGCCACACCTGCCCATGGATTGTCCCTTAGGTGGATGCCGAGAGCCAAAATGCCAGCTGATTCATTTACAGGGAGAATTGCATGCCGGCAGTGAGTTTGGGCAGCCCTTCTCACTGTTTTCAGCAGGCTCCTGGGAAGTTTGCCCTGATCAGAAGGGTGGTGGGTGAATTGGGACCCAGGGGAGCTGGTTAGGAGGCCTGAATGGCCATTAAGTGGTCTCAAGCCCTGGTGCCAGCTTAGCCGGGCCCCACAGCTTCTGAGGCAAGCTGAACATGCGGACAGCCAGACAGAACATCCTGGTCCAGGCCTGCTTCAGACCCCCCTCCCAGCCCCTTACTTGGGACACATTAGATCCCTAAATATTTCCGGCTCTCTGCTCTGCCACCCGCAGGAAATTGGCCCATCTCTGGTCTTAATTTAGCTGCCAGGGGGCTGTATATGACATCCCTTATTCCTCAGTTTTTCTGGAGCTGCGTCATGCTCACCCCCTTCCCTTGTACTCCTGTGACACCGCTTTATCAGCAGCATGCGTGTTGGAGGGGAGGGTGTGAGATTGAGGAGAGAGACAGCACAGTTGCAGTTAAAACATTGGGGGGAAAAAAAAAGCAGTGTGGGCTTCCACACCCTTTCCGTTGTGGTGTTTTGTGCAATAGCAGAGCGTGTTATCTCACCTCCTTGGCTTTGTGTAAATGGCATGGGAGTTCTTGAGAAACACTAGCGTGGCTTTTTCTTTCTCTTCTGTTTAGTACCAGCCTGAGGTTCCACAGCCAGTAGGGGCCAGATCCAGGACTAAACCGAGGCTGCCCGAGAGCCTCAGTCTCCCTCTCTGTCAAAGTGGGGTGACTTACTACCTCCCTCCGGGAGTGCTCAAACCTTCTTAGTATATACCACTCGGGACTAATGAGCTCCTGCGGAAATGTCAGTTGCCATGGCTGTCCCCCATCCTGGGATCTGCAGGTCCACTTTACGATGAAAGCCGTCAGCCCGTGGGGCGTCCACACTGGATCTGCCCCGGAAGCTGCAGGAGCAGGGCCTGTGAGCCCAGTTGCAGGTGGTGTTGAGCTGCTGGTGGTGTTCTCCCTGGTGTGAGGGTTCAGGAAGCGGATCCAGGAGTCCTGGCTGGAGGAGAGGTGCTTGGCTGCCACTCTCCACTAGGAGAGAGGGGATCTAGAGCACTTGGTTCTTGGCCGCAGTCTGATCTGGCTCCTGGCAATGAGAACATGGCAATCTCTCCTATCCTCCTGACCTCGGCCTCCCACCGGAGCAAGAAGTTTCGGCCACAGAGCTTTGATCTCACGGAATGAGGTCAGTCCTCAGGGCTGGCCAAGAAGGGTGATCAACTCTAAAGGCTTGGTACCTGGTGCTCCCACGTCTGCCCTTGGCCTTGTATCTGAGCCAAGGTTACTTTTCTCTAGAAGGCAAGCCTGAGGCACCAGCCTCCCTGCGTAGATGCTTAAGTCTTCCTTATTCCCTCTGCCCCCTTGCCCCTGGACTGCCACCTGGGCAACCCTCTGTTGAATCAGCATCTCTCATCAGCCACTGATGAGCCCCAGCCACCTGCCTGCAGAGCAAGGCCCGGCTTCAGAGCAGGGGTCGGCAGCCACAAACAGGAGTCGGGTACAGTCTGGCTCGCTTAGTAATCTCTGCTGCCACCATCTTTGCATGATGAGAGCCAGCCAGGCCACAGTGGCATGTACAGTGTCCCAGCCCTGGTCAGCCCATCCCCTCCCTGTGGACCTGGGGACATTGGCATTTACAAGTTAGCTCCTTAAACTGAATCTTCTGTTACCCATAGGAAAGACTCATAGTGAACCTGACCAGGCCTGTCGTTCGTTGTTCCTCGGCTGTGCCTGGCTGGGAGTGTGGTGAGGGATTTCAACCCTTGCCTGGCCCCCACATCTGCTCAGCCTCACCCCGGCAGCAGTCTGGCTTCTCCCTGACTAGGCTCTGTTTGTGTCCATTCCCCCATATCTTCCCTGCAGTGGGGTTCCACGTGTGCCCGTTGGTGCCTGGCTGCGAGGGAAGCTGGGAGGTGCCCGCCCAAGCTATTTTTACCCAGCCCCATCCCCAAATTTGTTCTTGGCTCCAAGTTCCTGCCTGGGGAGTGGAGCTGTTGCCAGGGCCGGGGGTGGATGAGCCAGAGCCTCAGAGCCTCCCGACTCCCTTGCCCAGGCAGCATCTCATCCTAACACTTATTAAAGGGTATAATTAATGGGCAAAGAGACCTTCCAAGAGAGTGGGCAGAAGAAGATCCTGGTAGGCAGAAAAGAGGCACCTGGCATGTTTGGAGAGAAGGCTTTGCAACTTGGGAAAGTCTGTCTTCCAGAAGCTGAACCTAACCTACCTTTGTCCAGTATGCCACCAAGTCAGAGGGACAGCGTTCTAGGGGCTGGGACAATAATAGCTCAGACTTATTGAGCACTTCCTGTGTGTGCTCAGAACACATATCAACTCATTTAATCCATAGCTGGGGAAACTGAGACACTGGGAAGTTCAGTATACCTAAAGTCACCGAGCGTATAAGCGGTGGAGCCAGGATTTGAGCCCAGCCAGCCCACGTCCAGAGCCACTCTGCCCCTTATGCCACTCTGCGCCTCTTCTTTGCCATGTTCCCATATGAGGCGTGAGGCATTGTTCTAGATTCCCTATGGCAATCCTGCCAGGTAGGTATTTCCATCCCAGTTTTTAGACGAAGTTCAGAAACTGAACAACTCATCTAGGGTCACGCAAGCAGCCAGCGCCCAGGCCAGGGTTGGCACCCAGGCCTCGGGGTTACCACGTTGGACTCTACCAGCTCACCTTTCTATAGCACAGTTTGGCTCCACAAATACTGGCTGGTCACCTACAGTATGTTCCTCACAATGCTAACCACTGGGGACTCAGATGTAGAAATCAACATGGTTACCCCTTTAGGGTCTTCCCTCCCTGAGGGAGTGTGGAAATGGGGTCACTTGGAGTCAATGCCCTTCATACATCAGCTGCCAGGAAAAGGCAGAGAGTAATGGTGTGTGTGACTTGGCGGCGGCCAGGTTGGTGAAGGGAGGACCGAATGACATCGTCCTGCCTGGGCCCCGCTGAGATCGTGGACAGTGGGGCATTGTTGGCCACTTTGATCCCCCTCCCGCCTCCCCCCGCCCCAGGTATTGATACTTGGCCTTTCACTAGTTGTTGAATTCAGCCCATGCCAACTTCCTACGGAGGAAGGGGTGATTTTAGGGCTTTTTGGCAGGTGAATGCTGCTCTTGAGACTGGAGCGGGGACCCACAGGCAGGCCGTGTGCCTGCAGGCTCCCACCTCCAGCCCCAGTCAGCTCCATCCGGCCCCAGCTGGAGACAGGGTAGGGATGTGAGGGGGGACGCTGGCGGTGTAGACCTTCCTTGCCAGAGCGGTGGAGACTAGACTTAGCTCTGTGCCATATCGTTGGCTTGCAGCCTGTTTTCCCAGCCTTGGGCCTCAGAACTCTTCAGAAACCTCTGGTGTTGATAATTCCCCAGCCCTAACATCTTGAAGAGGATGTGCTTCCTGGCCTTCTGCCTATCCAAGACTGTGACTGACTGGGCCGAACAACTCGGCTTCTGTAATACGTAGCCCCTAACAAGGCCAGATCAGAATTTAATGCTCCCATAGCTGCTGGCTCTCCGGCGCTTGTAAAATTGTCATGTGTCGCCCTGAGAGTGGCCTCTGAGGTAGAGGTGACAGTCCCCATTCTAAAGGTGTAAGGAGTCAGAGGCTTACAGGTCACTTGCCCAAGGTCACACAGCTGGCGAGTGGCTGGGCCAGCTGGTATTAAAACTCAGTTGGCTAGGTTCCAAAGCTGTGTCGTCCCTCACCCAGCTGTACTTGCAAAGGTCCTGGGCCTTGTGAAGGAATACTGCATCTGTTTTACCTCCCTTCACTTCTGGGACCTGTCAGCAGTGTGGGAGGAAGTGATCTGGAGCAGTTGGGCACATGCCAACTGCACCTCTGTGGCCCACAGTGGCTGGCCTGTGCCCTCACGGATGGGGAGCTCTGTGCTCACAGCTGGCTCTGAGTCATGGAGAGTCCTAGGGATAGGGGTCACCCACAGCTGTTGCCTGGTGCTGCCTGCTGAGGATACTGTCCCTTCCCTAAAGGCTCCCCCAAAAACAAACACACCCTTTCTGTGGAAACCCACTTCCCCACTCCCCTGCTTCTGCCACCCCGCCAGAGCAGGCCTGAGGTTCAGGCCCCTGCCCCGGATGTTCTCTTGCACCCCGAGGAGCACACCACTGTGGAGGCAGATCTAGACACAGGCCATGTGGCCCGGGTGAGCAGGCAGTTCCCTGGGCCTCAGGGTTCTCAGCACAAAAAGGCCCAGAGCACAAGGTCCCCTTCGGAGTGCTGCTGGTCTCTTTCACCTACTCCCCACTCCCCGGCTTTCGTGGGAAGGACCTCCCCGCCATCCCTGGGCTGGCACACTTGACAAAGCATCCCGTCCATCTGTCTCTCACACACGTCTCCCATTCATCTCTCACCAGCCCTCGGAGAGCTCCGGGAGGTATACAAAGATTAAGAATTCACCGTCTCCATCTGATACATGGGAAGAAAAGGCTCTGCCACAGCCCAGGTTCCCGCTGCCTGGGAACAGCCTTAGGTTTGTCCAGAAACTCACTGGAATCTTGCAGCTGCAGTAGAATTTGCCTTACCACCCCCAGGCAGATTTATCTTTAGCTTCTGCACATTCCCCCAGAGATCTCCCTCTTCTGGGCAGCACACGTGACATGGGAGCTCCACGAGGGGTCTGACCCAAGCCCTTCCCCAGGGGGTCCAGGAGAGTGGGAGCTGGGCTCAGACTGAGGCCCCGTGGGCAGAGGAGAGGCGACCAGGCCACTTCTGTCCAGGACAGATGCCGGAGTGGTACTGCCCAGACTAACTGAGGTGCACAGTTAATTAATTTTCTTATAGTTGTCTTTATATTATTTGAATTGAGGGGAAAACAGTTTTGAAGTTATAATTATAATTTCCACTCGCCTTAGGCAAGCAATTGTGGGTTGAATGAAAAGGTGTTAATGTAGGGAGCAGCTAATTTTAAGAGAAAAGCCTGGCACGTTGAGAGAGAGAAAACACGCAAGCAAGGGGGTGGGTGAGGGGCCTGGCCTTGGCCTGTGGGAGCCTGGCTTCAGGGCTCCGCAGGGCCTTCTATAGCTGGGAACTTCCAGGGCAGCCCAGGCCCAGGAGCCTCATCTTCCCTGGATGAGATGGAGACAGGGAATCCTTAATCTCTGTACACCTCTCGGAGCTCTCCCAGGGCTGTTGTGAGAGATGAATGGGGGTGTGCGTGAGCGACAGACAGGATGCTTTGTCAAGTGTGCCAGGCCAGGCAGATGTGGACTCTGCTCAGTCAGAGGGTAAAAATATGGCTGAAGAGGTGGTGGTCTAGTTAGGAGGGAGAAACCCCTGTGGGGGGAGTCTGATCCTTTCTACTGCTCACCTGTGGCTGAGACAAGCCATTCTGAAGCCACTCTTTCCACCCTGGCTGGGGCCTTGGGCCAGCCGCCAGGAGGTGGGTACATTGCTGTGGGATATCAGGTGAGAGGGTTCCCACCTGCATACCTTGAGTTGGGTGTCTCAGCGCAGAGTGCTCAGCAGAAACTCACCCTCTGTGTCTTGGTGTCCAGTGAGGCAAATATGAGTCGTCTCGGAGCAAGGTGGGCAGCAGCCTCCTTGGGACCCCTGCTGACGTGGCGCTGTGGGTAGAGTGTAGGCATTGTGCCTCACAGTCCAGTCCCAGTCCTGCCCTGCCACTAACTCCTATGTGGCCCCAGGCAAGTCACTTCACCTGCAGGGGGAGAGGCGCTCCAACACACAGGGCTGTTAAGACCAAAAGAAACACCATTTGCAAAATGACCAAGTGCTCATGTCAGCCACAAAGCAGAGATTCCTAGCAGTGCTAACTTTCCCCTGGGAAGGTGAAAAGCTTGCAGACAGAGGAATAGAGTATGCTCCTTGTCTCCCTCCTTCCTGCTTTCTCTTCAGGTATCTACAGAGAGTTTCCTGCTGGGTGTAGGAAGTGGGCAGCCCGTGGAAGCTGCAGCATTCATTAGGTGGGGTGCCTGGGCTTCATAATTAGTAACATGTCCCTATAATGTGTGCCCTCCTCGTTTTCACCATGAGGTTTTGAAAATCCATGAAGTGTGGGTGACATCAGTGATAAAGGGAACCAAGCATGTGGTGGCCAGAGGCAGGTGGAAACCTCAGAGGCAGGCCAAAGAATTTCTAGGAGGTGACTCTCTGAGCCTTAATGACCTCATTAGTAAAATGGGGATAAGGATCATTGTCCTGAAGAGTTGTCACAAAGCCCAGATGGGATAACGTATCGGCTCTCAGCACGGTCTCAGAAACTTGGTGGCTGCTCAGTAAATGTTGGTTTCCCTTTGTTTCTCCTGGGATACACCTTTGGGCTTGCAAAGGACTTGCTTAGGGTAGAAGATCCATGTAGGATTGGAATAGTGACATCTAGGTGGAAAGGGCTGTGTGAACACTAGGGGTAGTTTTAATTACATAGCCCCTCAGCCTCCGCAGGCAGGGAGGCCTGGCAGCCTGATGCCGACTTTATTGGTCCATCTGGTGCTCAGCCGGTGTTATGGCACCGGCAGGAGCCAAGCTCATTAATCACCGTCTCTTCTTAGTCTGGGATATCTTAGTAGGGATAGACCCCCAGGAGGGCTGTCTGCTCACTACTAGCTGTACACGTCTGAGCAGGCGCAGCCAGGCCTGTCACAGACCTTGATCTTCAGATGTCCCTGATCCTGAGCTTGTGTAAGGGGTCCAGAGGCTTTTCACAGCCCGTCTTACTGTTACCCTCTTACAGTTCTGGGGCTGGAGGAAGCACCTTTGATGGGGGGCTCTTCCAGCCCTAGCCGAGGAATACACCCTGTAATCTTGGGAACAGGTTGTCATCTGGGATTGGAGCAAGTAGAAGCAGTGCCACCTGGGAGGTACGTACCTCCTCAGAGATAAAGAAGCCCCAACAAATAGTTTGTAGAAAGCTGTCCATCAGACTAGGGTAAATGCTGAATAAAGCCAGACCGCTTCTCCTAGATGATTTTAGCAAAAGGTTCAGGCAGATGTGTGTCTCATACTGACATTGTCCAAGCAGTGTGCTAGGCACTGGGGACCAGCCCAAAGCTCAGAATTGAGAGACCTGGTATTCTTGCTCCCCTGTGTGGCTGGGGCCGGGCCAAGGCAGACCGTCCTTTTCAGATTGGCATCACGTCCTGTGGCCAGGATTTATTAATTGAGGTCCTACTGTGACACAGTGATACTGTAAGATTTCATTGCCGTTCCCAATTTACAGAGAGGACTGAGGTTCTGAGAGTTACTAGCTAGGCCCAGAGCCATGGAGGATGGATTCACACTGTGCTGTGCAGATGGCCCTGTTCCATGTTGCAGCAAACAGCTAGGGTCAGGGTGGTTGTCCTTAGTGGCCATTCATTGTGGCTATGCCCTGAACCCTGTCACCAAGAAGCCTTCCCCAAGTCATTTGGCTTCCTCTGCAGACTTCCTCTGGGGACCCTGATAAGCTGCCCACGTGCCCTGAGCCATGTGGCTGGCCTGGCTGTGAACCTTCTCCATGGATGGCTGTCTCCGGGGTTAAGACGCCTCACTGGGCTCCCAGGAGGCAGCCAGTGTGAAAGGCCCCTGAGAGGAATCACCTGGCAGACGTTCTCATACTCAGGATCTCAGGGTCTCTGCACCCCAATCTGCGCTGTTCCTGCCTCTGCCAAAGTCCTTGCCATCTGATGAGGAATGCTGAGCCCTGGGAAGCCAACTTCACTCATTCTGTCCCCCTCTGTCTTTCCTAGGGCAGCAAGGTGCCAGGCCCAACCTTTGCTGATGGTGAGATCCTCCCCAGGGAACCCGGCTTCTTTCCTGAGGATGAAGAGGAAGCTATGACGCTGGCTCCACCGGAGGGCCCCCCAGAGTCAGACATGGGCAGCCCCATGGAAAGCACCCAGAGCCTGGAGGGATCAGTCAGGAGTCCCACCGAGGAGAAAGACGGGGGCCTGGAGAGCCTGTTCTTGCCAGAGGACAAGTGAGTTAAAACTGTCTAAAACTCCATATGAGGCCCCTGGGCAGTTTTTGTAAGACAGGGGTCCCCAACTCCTGGGTTGAGGACTGTACTTGTCTGTGGCCTATTTGGAACCGGGCCACACAGCAGGAGGTGACTGGCAGATGAGCAAGTGAAGCTTCATCTGTATTTGCAGCCGCTCCCCAGCGCTAGCATCACCGCCTCAGCTCCTCCTCAGATCACTGGGCATTAGATTCTTATAGGAGCACTGGTCCCTGGCGCCAAAAAATTGAGGACCGCTGCTTTGAGGGATTCCCCAGAAGTAAATGTGAGAAGTGCTCAGGATTTGCATTATAGGCATAAGTTTCATGGGTTTTCCAAATAGCAAAAAATTCTAAGAAACCCCAATGTTTCACAGTAGAGCTAGTTTGGGGATTTTAGACAGCTGTGCAAAATCAAGTTTTAATTGACTTCGATGATGTGGGATATATGGTCTCAATTAACTTTTAAAAGGTAGGTTACAAAGATGTTCATGAGGTATGATCTTAGTTTTGTTAAAAACAAAACAAAATCATATACATATCCATTAGGAAATGCCTATGAAAAATTACTCCAGAAAATCAGCAGTCCTTTCAGGATGATAGGGTTATTGATCATTTTAATTACCACCCATCTACTCTACTATATATGTTCTGTATTTTCTTTATTGCTCATGAGTTATTGTAATTAGAAATGTTATTTAAAAACAACATTAAGACTAGTGACTTCGCAGTGGGGCAGTGTCATTTTTTGGTGACGTCAACAGAGGGAGTCCCTCCCCTCCCAGCCCTCAGTCTCTGGAGGAATTATACAATGTTTTGGGGGTGACGGACAGCAGCCACTGCCACAACTGAAGAGGCTGTGACAATTGAGAGTTGACATCCTAGTATCAGAAAAAGGTGTTGGTCATGGCCAACCCAGAGATTTGGAGAGGCAGGGGAGAGGTTTTAATATCCGTTGAAGCATATGAAACAGTCAATTTTTAATCATTTTCTCCCATTAAAAAAGGCAATTTCATGTGGTTCAACCTAATTTTCTCCATGCAAGGGTTTCAAACAGGGGCTCTGGGAGTTTGAGATGGGCCCTGTGGAGTTGTTTATCCAGGTGTTCCTGGGAGTGGTCCATCAGCTATTCCTGTGACTAACCAACCCAAGGACAGATGGTCACTCACAATAGACCTGTTGGCTTTTTGGCTAATTATTTGCCACTTGATTATTCCCATTGATTTCTGAGACCCATCAATTACCAGGAGGCAGCCGGCAGCAGGTGCCAAGAGTTTTAGTAAAATTTACAGGAGGAAGTGAAGAGTGTGATTATTCTACCTGAGGTGCTAAAGAACCTTAAGGCAGATAAGTAAGTAAATAAAATTGGGTAGAAGTACTGGAAGATTTGATCTTTAGCCTCTGGTCATTCACACTGTGATTTTTAGAACCTAATGTTCCTCGGGGCACAGTTTGAGAATCATTGCCTTAACCCTTATATACACTTCTTTTAGGTTTCCCATTTATGAGTGTGGAGGCTTAGTAGTTTGGTGAAACCCTAATTTATGCAGGAATTACCGCATAATGACTAAAGGGAAGCATATCTTAGCAGGTGATGAGGTACTTCTCTTTGTTCTTAGGTTGTATACGGGGCTCAGCCTGCCCTGATACTGGCCATACTGTGGGTCACTGATGAGAGGCCCAGGGTCTCTGGCCCACGTGTTTTTACCCTCTATGAACTGAGGGAAGCATCTCACCTAGTAGCTCATTGTTATTTATTTTAAAACTTCATTTCATCATTGAAGTATAAGCCAATTAAACAGAACTTGAAAAAGCCAGGGAAAGTGAGAATGGAGAGGAAATGACTAACTTTACTCCTAGGCCCACCACCCAAAGCCAGGTTCTATTACTGCTTAAATACCTACTTATTCTGTATAGACCTTTTCATGCTCAATCGTCCTATCTCTAGAATTTTATATCTAATTCTAATTTATGTCAATTTTTCCACATTATTGCCAATATTTTTATAACCTTTCAACAATGATTTGACAGTCCATACTTTAATTTACTAATATGTTATAATTTAATAAGTGTAACTTAATGTAGCTGTAGGCTAATCCTTAGGTCGTAAGCAATGTTTGCTGCTTGAGAGTAGCAGTGGTTTGAATATCTCTCGGGCAGAAACAGTTTCTGTAGTGAAATGAGTCCCTTAGGACAAGGTCCCAAAAGCGTACCTACCAGGTCACAAGGTCCACACTTGATCGGGTTCCTGACACCTGTAATACTGGTGGGGTGGCTGGTTTCCACAGCCAGGCCGCAGCCTCGTGAACAGCCCGTCCTTCTCTGATACGCAGGCCCCTGGCCCACACTCCATCCACGACGACGTCAGACCTCTCCACACATTCCACCACCTCGCTCGTCAGCAATGAGGAGCAGTTCGAAGACTACGGGGAGGGGGACGACGTGGACTGTGCCCCCAGCAGCCCCTGCCCTGATGACGGAAGACCAGAGGACCAACGTCTACTCGGACCTGGGGTCTTCAGTGTCTTCCAGGTGACCCCCTGGTCCAGAATGGAGTCGGAGTCCAGGAAAAGTGGCGGAACCAACTACTCAGCCTCATCCCTGGAAGGGGGTGGTTCGGCAGGCAGCGTCCTGAGCCACGTGGGTTTTGCTCCTAGGGTTTGGGGGTGCTGCCTTTGCACCCTGATTGGGGGTCTGGAGTTCCTCCTCCCTCCTTCCCTCTTGGGAAGAAATAGAAGTAGCCAACCTGAGAGGCTGCAGACTCGGGGGGATGGGAGGTCTCTGTTGTCTTGCTTCCTAGAACTTCAGTATCGAAGGGTCCTTCCAGGTGGCCTATTGTGAAACCTTCTGCATACCTGAGTCGTGACTGACTTTGATGGTAGCTCTCAGTTACCTTATCTGTAAAACGGGTACAACTCATTGGCGTCTTCTCTTCGAGAGTTTTAGAGGCGGGAAGGTGCTATATTTCTACTCCTTCCCCCTCCTCTCGCCCCCACCGAACAGACGCACACAGATTCCCGGGTATCGGGGAGTCCAGTAGAGTAAGCTCGGCAGGATAGGGTGGGCACCAGACGGGACGGCAGTTAACGTGATTTCCTCTTCTCTTGTGAATCAGTGCAGGGCAGACACCTAGGAAAATGCGGCATGCGTATAACAGCGAATTGCTGGATGTTTACTGCTCTCAGTGCTGTAAGAAAATCAACCTGCTGAATGACTTGGAAGCCCGACTGAAAAACCTGAAGGCCAACAGGTGAGCCCAAGGCCTGGCATGGGGGCAGTGGCCAGGGTGGGGGCCGGAGGAGGCAGCAACAGGCAAGGTGGCCCCGCTGCCTTCGCAGGTGAGAGCACCCCCAGAAGGAGGTTGATCCGTGGGGACCTGCAACAGGAACATTAGGGTGCTGCTTCTCGGGACCAAGCTAATTAGTGAAGTCCCTTCAGTGGGTGGGAAAAAGGATCACTCTGCGCTTTGGGATCTTGCAGCTGGGGCAGAGTAGGGGTCGACTAGAGCCCCGCTGTTCAATGACCATTTCCCCCTCTCTTTCTCTGTAGCCCCAACCGAAAGATCTCTAGCACGGCCTTTGGAAGGTAAGGCCCCCTCAGGGGAGGACGGGTTGAATGCTGTCCCCCTGAACTGTGCTTCTGCTGCTCGGTGGCTGGCGGGTTCCATTCCAGCAGCCCAGACCCAGCTGGTGTCCTGCATGTGGCTGAATGGGAAGAGGGGAATGGGGCATGCCAGGGCAGTACAGGCAGAGCAGCCAGAGAAGGCACACTCCCGAAAAAGAAGGGCTGGCCTCCTCTCTGTCCCCATCCCTGTCCCTTCTGGCAGCAGGCGGCCTCTCCAAACGCTCAGCTGCCCCAACCTCAGGCAGGCACACCAGGGCGGCCCTGAGAGACACAGAGCACCTCACTGCTGTGAGTGCCCTGCCCTGTGCTCTGGACCTGGCAGCTGGGCTAACAGAGGCCCTGGGCTTTCACTGGAAGAGGTGGGGCATGGTCACTTTGCTCCAGGTTAAATCCTACACAGCCGACTTCCTGGGACTGCTGGTTCCCACTATAGTTCTACAGACTGGCTCCAGGTCCCCCCAGGGCTCTGGAAGCTGCCAGTGAGTGCCCAAGCTTTGTCCCAGGAGCTGGGGTCACCTCTTGGTAGAGACCCTGGCTACTGCCTATCAAGGAATGGGAAGTGGGAGCCCCCGGGGAGTGGCAGCTGGGTTTTGCTCCAGGCAAGAGTTACAGCACCTGCCTGTTTCCAGTCTCACTCACCAGCCCACTGCCCAGCGCAGTCTGGGTGGGTCTCCCTCCCTCTGCCCTTCCCAAGGGTTCCGAAGCAGCAGGAAAGAGCTGCAGTGGATTGGCCGTGTCTGCCAGGGGCTCACAGCGGGCTAGCAGCCCGGCTGCCATCCTCTGAGCTAGATGATCTCATGAGTTCAAAGGTCAGACCACTCTTCTCCCCTGACCGGGTGAGGGCAGCCCTTAGAGGGGTTCCTGACTCCCCCTGGGGGAGTGGATGCTCACCCAGCCCATGGCCTGAGTCTGGACCGTCTCGGACGGCCTCTGCAACCAGATAAGCTTCCCTCCACCCCTGCAGGCAGCTCATGCACAGCAGCAACTTCAGCAGCAGTAATGGCAGCACTGAGGATCTGTTCCGGGACAGCATTGACTCTTGTGACAATGACATCACAGAGAAGGTGGGTCCCGGGTGGGCAGAAGAGGAACTTAATGCATGCTCGCTCGCTGAGGGTGTTGGAGAGCACCCTGGGATGCTCTCTGGGGACTTGAGAGACCTTGTTCCTGCCCAGGAATTGGAAGTAGGTGGCCCAGATCACATGGGCACATCCACCCCCCCCACCCCCACTGGACATGACTGTGCTCTTCATACACAGTCAGTCAGAGGACCTGGCCCTCAGTTCCATGGTTTCTAGGTTCTCAGTCCTGGGGACTCAAAGGTTTTCTCCACTCCCTCCTCTGCCTCCCTGTTGTAGGTTAGCTTTCTAGAAAAAAAAGTGACAGAACTGGAGAATGACAGCCTGACAAATGGGGACCTGAAGAGCAAGCTGAAGCAGGAGAACACCCAGCTGGTGCACAGGTCAGAGGCCGGGGCCTTGGCTTTGGGGGCGCTGGCTGTGACTTTGGGGAACAGAGGGCTGTCCCTGTTACTGAGGCCCCCAAGAGGAGCTGAAGGAGGTAACCTGCACACGCTCCTGGCTCTGAGGGTCCGTGATGCATCAGCCCCTCGCTGCTACATGGCTCTGCCCTGCAGGGTGCCCAGGAGGACGGGTCTTTGAGGACAGGGAGACAGGAGCCTGTCCTTGACCCCTCTGGTCTGCAGCCCCAGGACAGGTCTAAGGCAGGAGTTGGAATCCACTCTTGTGCTCTCTGTCTGACCGTGACCAGAGCCTGACCTCCCTTCCTGGGGACAAGCTCTGCAGAGGGAAAGGCTGGAGTAAGTCCTGGGCTCACAGCAGGGCGAAGCGTCGCAGCCTCGCTGCACCCTGCTCCTGATGGAGGCCCCCTGAGCGTGTTTCCCAAAGCTGACTGCAATGAGTTCGTGCATGGAGGGTTCAATTGTCCTTATGGGATGGCCTGAAACTTGGTAAACTGATACCCACCCAGGGCCTGGTCCTCCACCTTTTGCAGGTCAGCCTCACGGACTAGTGAGAGGTGCCCCAGATTGATGTACCCCCTAGGCCACTGGTAGTGGGGCTATAACATGTGCAGTGGGGCCCAGCCCCTCCCCAGGTCTGGCGCTCAGGGCAATTAGCCAGGAGTCACAGCACCCCTCAGTGAGCTGAATTATTGAACAGAGGGGGTGCTGACCAGGAAGGAGGAGAGCAAAAAGAAGAGGTGAGGCCTGAGGGCTGGTGCAGCAGCCATGGTGAGGCTTGCTGCCCTCCCCGTGCCTCCGCTGGGAGTTCTCCCTTCTCGGTACAACCTTGCTCCCCTCTGGACCCACTGCCAGGCCTTCTGTGGGGTGCACGGCTGACACACCTCTCTTTAGATGCCATGTCGTCTCTAATTCATATGTCAGCCAAACTGCTGGCCCCCAGGCCTGGCAAACACGCCGTCACCTCCCACAGGAGGGATGTTAGTGTCTCAGGGCCCAGGGCTCCCCGTGGCTACAGCCTGCATCAGGGTGAGAAGACACAGGCCATGAGAGCTTGATCTGGACTGGAGTCCGTGCTCTTCCCTCAGGGTGCACGAGCTGGAGGAGATAGTGAAGGATCAGGAGACCATGGCCCAGCAGGCCCTGGAGGAGGAGGCTCGGCGGCACCACGAGGCCTACAGCAAGCTGGAGAGGGAGAGGAGCACCGAGATCGAGCTGCTCCACACCAGGTGGGCCCTGCCGGGCTTGCCCGCCCGGGCTCTGGGGCAGCAGCGCCTTTCCACAGAGCCTTCTGCCCTCTGACACCCCCCCCCACCCCGCCGCATTCCTGGGACAGGCACTGCTCTCCCCATTTCATAGATGGGAAACCGAGCCAGAGGGAAAGCCTTGTGTCCTTACAATTCTACCTCAACACAGGGACGTGTTCCCTAGAAAGCATGTAAGAGACTGTTCACTGTAGCGTTGTTCATGTCAGGTGGAACAGGAAACAATCAACAAGAGAATGGGTAAGAAAAAGAAACTTCGACCAGTGGTCTTGCACTGCTTCCCGGGCTGGGACCGTTGTCCGTGCTTGGAGCTCCCCCTACTGTCAGATTCTCCACTGACCCCGGGCCCCGTGGGCCAAGGTAAATGGAAAAGCCAGGCTGTTTAAGGGCTCCTGGGCCTCTGGTACAGATGTTAGAACCTGAGGCAGACAGGGACAGGAGTGTTGACCTGGCAGTTTGGGTTGGTCACCCATCAGCTCCATGAGCTTGAACATACTATGTCACTTCCTAGGCCTCAGTTTCCCCATCTGTCATCCGTCCCTGCCTGTCCCACAGAGTGACGGTGAGGGAGGTTAAGCTGAAGCACATCAGAACCCTGCACACAGCTGAGGGTTGCAGAGATGTTCCAGGGCTGCCCTCACCACGACCTGGGCTGGGGAGGCCACCTGGGCCCCTGGCAGAGAGGACGGCCACACCTGTACACCTCCTCAGCCCCCCTCAGTGTCGGAGCTGAGCCTTCTCAGAGCCTGGGGTGGAGGTGGACTGGCAGGTGGGTTCCCACCTTGCGCCTCATGTCTGCAGCTCAGTGAGGAGACCTCCCAGCTCCCCTGCACCTGAGACCAACTTTCTTAACTTCCTCAACCAGGGGTTCATTTACGTTTTCAGTCATGTTCTAGAAGTTGCTGTTTCGCATCAATTTCTGGAGGCCGATACCTTATTAAGTGTCCCTGTTCTCCGTTTGCTTCTGACAGCTGGCCAGGTCGGCTGGCCTGAGAGAGGGATCTGGGACATGGATAGTGGAAGAAGACAGGGAGAATGTGGGCCAAAGGCCAAAGCACAGAAAGCCAGCCCTCTTGGGCACTGCCCCCTAACCCATGCTCCTTGCACAACCCAGAGGATGCTGTCCACATCGAATATGCAGACAGTGCTCCGAGTCCTGCAACGTGCTTTCTCCTCACATCCTCCACCATTTCCGGTGCCCCATGAGGTGGCCTCGTCAGACCATATTTCTGGATTCCTTTCTGGCCTGGCCCCGGGGGGCCCTCTCCTGGGGGAGCCTAAAAGGTAGTGGAGACCAGGAAGCCATCTCTCCAGGGAGTAGGAAGTGACCGTGGAAAGGAGAGAAAATGCCCTGCAGGAATCCACGCTGGGGCCACTGACAGACAGCCTGACTCACCTTCCCCTCTTCTCAAGTTACTTAAAACCAACCTGGGCCCCCAGGCTCTGTCTTCTCATGGGGTCACAGTAGGACAGTCCCCTGTGAAGCTACCGCAGAGGATTATGACTGTTGGAACCAATGCCTGTGAACGTCAGAGGCAGCCGTAGTGAGTACTCAGAGGAAGAGCCCTGGGTGAGCTGCGCGGGGAGAATGGAAGACAGACGGCGGCCGCCTTCAGATTGCAGATCGCCCCAAGAGGGTCCTGTCACAGGCAGCCACAGGAAGGCTTTCTCTCCGTTAGGAGAAAACCGTGTCCCCTGTGTTGTTTCAGGCCCTGAGGATGCATGCAAAAAGAATCTTGTGTTGTTATTCACAGACAGGTGTTCCCTTTCATCAAGAAAATGAGAACGATAATTCAGTGTCTACTGTTTTGCCTTGGATCATGGGAAGCTCAAGGCATTGCTATTATCTGGCATAATGATTTATATTCTTTCTCTTGCTTGCTAGTATCTTTCCTCCTCCAGGGAGCAGAGGATTGCTGGAAATTGTCACGTTGTAAGGGCATCTCCATTTCTGACATTTTTGTCCTTCTCCTTTCCCCAGGGTGCAGCAATTAGAAGAAGAAAACACTGAGCTTAGAACAACAGTGTCTCGGCTCAAGTCGCAGACAGAGAAACTGGATGAGGTGAGACGCAGGGCCAGGCATCGCTCAGACGTGGCCCTTGAGGCCGAATCCAGAGAGGCAGCGTTGGCCATCGGAGGCCTTCGGTTTCTACTTTCTGAAATTCTAATGAAATTTTCCTAGAAAAGATGAGCAATAATTTGTCTTTCTAAATTTCTTGATTTTCCAAATTTTCTACAGTGAATATATTTTCTTATACGATGAGGGAAATAATAACAAAGAGGAAGAAGTTAGCGTCTGTTTAGGCTGCCACCCTCTGTCCAGGTTTCATCTGGCATCATCGACGGCTTCGAGGCCTGACATTTTTCTACCTGTGTTTCTAGAATCCTAGGGGACCTGACCATTTCTTTAGGCTGTGCCTTGGAGGGCTCCATCTAGGGGCTGGTCTGATTCCCCATTTGTCGAGGTGGCTGACAGACCCTCGCGAAGTCCCCGGGGCACGGCGAGCCCCTCTGGGGACTCTTCTCCACTGACCTTGTCTCCCCGGCTGCAGGAACGGCAGCGCATGTCCGACCGGCTGGAGGACACCAGCCTGCGGCTCAAGGATGAGATGGACCTGTACAAGCGCATGATGGACAAGCTGCGGCAGAACCGCCTTGACTTCCAAAAGGAGCGGGAGGCGACGCAGGAGGTGGGTCGCAGGCCAGAGGGCTCCGGGGCTCCCTCCCACACCGCTCCTCCCACCAACGGGCCTCTCTCCCACGCAGCTCATCGAGGACTTGCGGAAGGAGCTGGAGCACCTGCAGATGTACAAGCTGGACTGTGAGCGGCCAGGCAGGGGCCGCGGCTCATCCTCCAGCCTGGGCGAGTTCAATGCCAGGGCCCGCGAGGTGGAGCTGGAGCATGAGGTCAAGCGGCTCAAGCAGGTGGGCCCTGGGAGCCCCTGTCTGAACGGGATCAGATGCCAAGTCCCCACTGGGTGGGTTTCCTGTGAGGGGGCCGAGAGCTGTAGCACCACCTTCCCACACATGCTCCTGTCTGCTCCATTTGACGACCTGGTTGCCAAGGACTGCTCACCCCCAGCTCACAGCTCAGGCAAGGCAGCTTATCTCTAGGCTACATCTGATGGAAATCCCAGGGTCTCTTCTTGGCATTCTTAAAAAGAAACAGACACCACTCTTGTGTCCTGGGCATGCAGGTGGAGAATGAGACTCTACTCAGCCATAGATTAGTGCCTCGCTGTGTTGGGGTCTCCCAGAAGCAGACCCTGAACCCAGGTTCCATTTCATGGTTCATGGGAGCACCCCTATAATTGGAAACCAGTCAGGGGTGGGGAAGTGGGAGAGGCAGTGACCAAGGAAGGGTGACAGTTGGTGAAGCCTCACACTCAGCCTAACCCTGGGGGCGGGGGCCTCTGAATTGGTTCCACTTGAGGCAGAGATGCGGGTGGTCACCCTCCGCAGCAGCCCTAAAACCCAGCTCTCCTTATCCACAAGGCGGTGCCCAAGATCCCGGATGTGAGCAGTTAATTAGGAGCCTTTAGGCAAAGGCTAGAGCTTGGAGCTGGTAAGCAGGGCCTAGCAGGGCACCACGGGTGCCTGTACTACGGAGTGAGCCTGTGCCACGGGGGGATTCCTGAGCCTGGATGCGGGAGGAGCCATGGAGATGAGCCGCCCGCCAGCCAGGGGACCCTAGAGCAGCACCTTTCCTCACCAAGGACCAGTGTTGAGGGGCCATCGAGGGCAGTGTCACCACACAGGGCCTCAGGGGCTCCTCTTGGCTCACCCACTTCCAGGGATGAAGGGACGGCTACAGGAGCCATGCTTTTGCCTATAAACATGGCTCCCCCGGGCAGGGCTATGACTCCTCCTCAGAACCCCCAAGTCTCCTAGGACCCAGCCCTTCTCCCCCACAAAGCCTGAGAGAGGTCACATCATCTATGGGTGTCCTGATGTGACACACACCTGATGGGAAGGTACTCGTCAGAGTCAGGAGACAGTGGATGCCGACAAGGGGGTTTCGGTGGGTTCTGGATGCTCCCGGGAGCTGATGTTGCCTTTGTCCATACAGGAGAATCATAAGCTGCGGGATCAGAATGACGACCTGAATGGACAGATCTTGAGCCTTAGCCTCTATGAAGCAAAGAACCTCTTCGCCACCCAGACCAAAGCCCAGTCTCTGGCTGCGGAAATAGACACAGCCTCGCGCGATGAGGTATTTATTGTGGCCACGGGATCTCACTTCAGGGCCAGGCCCGCCTCTGAGTCCTGTCCCCATCCCCGCGGGCCTCAGCGACGAGTCCTGGGCTGCCCAGAGCAGGAGAAGCAAACCAGGGCCTGGCTCCCCTGAGTCCCCATCCGCAGCTACCCCAACGACAGCAGAGCGACGGGGGAGTATCTGCAGGCAGAGTTAAATCAGCTCTGACTTCCTGCCTGTGGTGGGAGGAGCTTGAGTTTGGGGGCAGAGCAGGATTGTCTTAACTCTGCCAGAAATGTTCTGAAAGGGCCAGCCGATTCCATCAACATGTAGTCCCGGGGAGTCTGTCACTCCCTTCCCCCAAGGGGGGCAGGACACTAAGGACACTAGCATTTCTTGAACACCTGTTGGTCTTCTCTTAATCTTCTGACAACTCGTAGGCTGTCTGACCACTTCCATGCTACAGATTAGGAGACCAGGACACAAGATCATCCAGCTGTCAGAGGGCGAGGGTCCCAGGCCTCTAGCACCCTCTCTTTCTGTCCCCCTGGCACGTGGTTATAAAAGGTCAGGCCCTAGTTAATTTTAACAAGCCTAAGGCAGTTAAAAGCCTAACGCACTGAACCCCTTACCGTGTGCTTGGGACAGAGAACTAAGCTGACCCCTGGCCTCCAGGAGCTCTCAGGTTCTAGCCTCCAGCCCAGGGGCAGAGATAGTATTTCAGTGACATTGTGAAGGACTCATCAGGAGTTAACCTGGGGAGAGGTGATGGCAGGGCAGGGAGTGGTGAGGGGGCCATTTTAGGCAGAAGAAACACCTGGCAGCCTTACGAGTCTTAGGGCCCTGGGACTTTGGATGTCAGTCTTGATCAGAAATGCTTTTGGCCAATGTTCTCCCCTTTACCAAAAACTCACCCACACCTGGGCCCTTCCACAGAGCAGCTAAATCAGAATCTCTGGGGCTGGGGCCTGGTCATCTGCATGGTTCACACTCCTTAAGCGTGAGCTCAGCTGGGCCTTAGACTTAAACATGTCCTGGCATCTGAGTGTTGAGGTTGGGCTTGGGGCCACCTTGCCCAGGGTCTCCTGAGTTCTTTCCTTGGGCATTGGCACTCACCATGAACTCCGGCTTCTGGGCTCTGTCCGAACCCTGGTCCGGGCCAGCTTCTGACCATCTCTCCCACTCCCATCAGCTCATGGAAGCCCTCAAGGAGCAGGAGGAAATCAACTTCCGGCTGCGGCAGTACATGGACAAGATCATCCTCGCCATCCTGGACCATAACCCCTCTATCCTTGAGATCAAACACTGAGAAAAGGGGCTGGCTGCAGAGCAGCCTCAGGACCCTGGGACCCTGGGACCAAGGAGCAGACCCTGCCTAAGGACATGACCCCAGCTGGGCCCCACGCATACACTGTAAATGTGTCTCTGGCCACCATGTAACGTGTACTGGTGTGGGTGTGGGGAGGCCATGCACGCAGCAAGGGGTGAGCGTGGGGCCATGGCTGGCGGTGACATCTGCACGGTTAGCTGTCCATGTACTTTGTGGTCCCTCTGCAAGGGACAGAGAGTCCTGGAGGTGGGAGGAGGTGAAGTCTGTTTTTAGGAGTTACTGTAATAACAAGAACTGGAAGCTTGTATTTCAGATACTGGATAAAATGATTCTACCTCTGGGGATGAGGATGAAGAAATACTCTAGGGAGACGGGCTCTTCCACCCCACCCTGTTCCCACTGGGGTGGGAGCAAAAGGATGACCTTTTCCAAGAGTTCGAATGCCCAACAGATATGTCCTCGCCAACGTCTTTGGCCACCTTTCAAGGCCAGGTGCTCAAGCTCAGAGAGCAGGAAGGGGCGTTTGAGGGGACATGAGGAGGGCCCTCAGCAGCCTCCTCTGCGCTGTCAGCCCCTGCGATGCTTGTGCACAGTGTGGCTATAGGATTCAGGCTCGCCAAGGAGCTCGCGTGGGGCAACTTTCCTGCCGAGAGTCCTCCTTCCACTTCCCCATCCCTGCTTACCTACCTCTCCCTTTCTGTTTTGGGTTTGTTTTTAAGACAGTGAAAAATGAGCAGCATCCACTTGGTTGTAAAATGAAGGAAAAGGGGGTTGGGGGACCTGGGGCAGGGGCGCTGTCTAAGGCACGTGTTGGCATCTGGCAACCAAAGACATGGTTTTCAGGGAGGAGCACGCTCACACCCCCACCAGTTTCCTTCCCTTGACTGCGTCTTAAAAAGAGAAGTGAGGACCAGCCGTCTCCCAGCTTCTGCGGGCTGGGGGTGGGCCTTGCTCACCGCTCCCTGTTCTCCGCACAGCTGGGTGGCCGCAGGCTTGAGGTTTGGACGTTCAGGACCCGAGCTCTGAGTCCAGCTCGGCTGGGTGGCGAGGCCCCTGCATTACACCTTTCAGAAACACACCTGCGTTCGGTTCTCAGCCAGGAGGAACAGATGCTGTGCGGGTGGGACACGCAGTCGGGGAAATTGCAGGGAAAACTGTCTTCCATCCTTGTGACACCTGTGGGAATTCACACTCTGGATTTTTAATGAGCTACTTCGTTCCAGGTGGCTGGGAGTGGCTATAGTACTTTCCTTTGAGTTTTCCAGTGTTTCTCAATTTTATACGGCTTCTGATTCGTTTCCTCGATCCAAATTTACATAAACACGGATGGTCTTATTCTTTCCCCTGCCGTTTGTTTTCTTCAGCACTTCTAGAGTCAAAGGGAAAGTGTGGGCATGTTGGGGAGGGTCTGGAGGGGTGTACGCAGAGAAGCAAGGGAGAGAGGGTGAAGGGGGGTCTGGGGACTTGAGTATGTGCCCCCTGCTCACAAAGGCAGAACTGTGGCTGGTCCTGGGCTTCACCTCATTCCAGTCAACTTTTGCTCTTGTTGGATTTCGTGATTTTTTTTTTTTTAAGCATATGTGTGAGATTTGTTCCATGCTACAAATAGCGGGGCTGCATTGGTCTGATCTAGGACACGGGGGACAGCCACAGGAGGAAGACACGGGCAGGGGTCTGGCTTCTAGGAGTCTCTCCCGGAGGTCTGAGAGGCAGCAGTGGAGAGAAAGCATAAGAAGTGGGTCTCTTGAGAATTTGCTAATAGGACGAAGTGGCTGCTAATTAAAGGAAAGGAAAGAGGAGGAATCCTGACTTGCCCTTGGTCTGGGTTTTACTAGGATACGAGTCCGCAGAGAGGCCAGCCAGAGCTGGCCTGGTCGGCTGGGGGCGTGCTCCAGGGTAAGGAGTTTATATGTAAAACTTCATGTGCTGTTTAGCTGCGCTGACACGGAATTCCAGAGAAGGCTGCAGAGGCCCGAGTTACAGAGTCACAGTATGGGAAAGGATTTCTGCCGGTGGGTAAGGGGCGGGAGGAAGCCGTCAGCCTGCAGCGTGCTGTGTCCCCCTCTGAAGGGGGCGCCACAGGAACAACTCCCGGAGCGAGCACTGAGTCTGAAAGGCCCCCCTGGACCTGCTGCCGTGCCTGGGGTCTCTGGAAGATGGCTGACTTTAAAATGAGACTGAAATGCATGGAACACTCGCCTCAAGTCAAATCAACCTTCCGACTTCCGCCAGAATGTGTCTTGTAAAACCTAGTCTGTCCGCTTAACTTTTTAAGACCATGCAGCATTTTAAAAACTGCTTTTCTGTGCTTGAAAGCTAGCCTGAGGAGGGCAGACGCCCCTGGGCGGGTCCCAGAGCCGCACTACCTCTGGGTCCAGGCGGGGCGGACCCTGCTGCCCTCGTTTCCTCCTCCGTTTGTTTTCAGTTGTGAGTTCTGCCCTTTGCTGTCAGTACTGGGGCTGCTCGTATACAGGACGCCCAGTTACATTTGAATTTCAGGTACATAATTTTTAGTAGAAGTATGTTCTGTGCAATACTTCGGACATATTGTAAATGGAGAGATTTTTTTAAAATTCTGATACTGGTGGAATCCCCAGAAGTTCTGATTTCATTGGTGTGGGTGTGACCCAGGCATCGGAATGTTGAAAGAATTCCCCAGGTGAATGTAATTTAACTGGGTGTCCTGCGTGAGTTTGTGTTTTTGCCAAACCTGGCAACTCTACCAAGTAGAGATTAGCAGTAACTTGTCTGAAGTTTAGACAGATTGAGAGTGAGGGTTGTTGGGCAATGGGTTCTGCTGCAGACTCTCACACTTTACATGGCTCAGCAAGTGAGTTTTATATACAGTATCCAATAGAAAAGGAAGCACTTTCTGGTTTAGCTAGGCCCTATTCCAGGGGAAGGTATAAGAAATAAAGTTCTAGTAAAAACAGAAAATTTTAACTGATAATTGGCCAGAGTTTGAGAAGTTATTTTATTTTAAATGTGTAGATTCTTCACGAATTATAAAAGGGAAATTCCTTTAGTTTGCGTGTATGTGTGACCCATTGAAAAACAGCTCTGAGAACTTCAAAGCACTTGAACCTGAAACAGTGGTTCTGGGCTCTGGCTGTTCTTTGAAATCACCTGGGGAGATGTCAAAAATTCTGCTGACTGGGCTGACACCGCCACCAACCCCCCACCACCACCCCCCACCCCCTGTTGAGATTTAATCAGTGTGGTGCGGCCTGGGCTTTGAGGTTGAGGCCCGGTCCTAGAAGGTTGCTGGCCAGAGGTAGGGAAATCTGATGGAAGTGGCTGTTGGGCTTGTTAATCCAGGTGCTGGATAATGGCAGGTCAGCTGGGGCGTTGATGGCTTTTCCTGTTGCGATGTCAGATGGTCAGTTAGCAGATCCCTCCCCCTCCGACGGGAGGTCAGATGCCTTCAGGAGCTAGTAGATCCAGCTCTTCTCATCAGCCTGGGGTTCAGTAAACTTGAGGGGGCAAGTCTGCCCGGGTGCCCCATGGAGTCAGTGGGCGACACATGTTGGAATGTATCGGCCGAGGGCCCATTCCAGAGTGGGAGTAAGACAGCGTGGAGTTGTTACAGGACAGAAGGGGTTTGTCCACCTGGCACTAGCAGAGCCAAACACTAAATTGAGAATTACGATGGAGAAATACTGGCTGTTTCATTGACGAATGGCGCCATCCAGGAGAACATGCTCAAAAGCCCAAACTCCCCGATGGCATGTAGGTTACAGATTATATGGGACAAAATCACAAGACACTGTAGGTTAGGGGTTCAGGGTTGAGTTGGGAGCTGATTGGTCAGAGATGAGGTAAGGGTAAGAAATCATTTCTTCAGGTTTGGAGGACAGCTCTGAGGTCTTTTCTTGTGTCCCAAAGTTTGGTTTCATGGAAAAGTAGTCAGGGGGTCATTCCACCTTAGGCCTCAGGAGCTGAAACAACTTAGGTCCAGATGTTATCTTTAGCCTGACAGTGGTCAGACGGCGTGACCGTCCGTGTGCCCATTAGTCAGGTCCAGGCCACTGTCCTCCGCTGCCTTGGGAATTGCTGATTATCCACTGGGGAAAGGCTGGGTCTCCAAGGGACACATGTACATGTGTGTGTGTAAAGAGAGAGAGAGAGGTGATTTCTAGAGCTAGGATTTAGAAGTAAATTTAATCAAAGTCATAAGGACCCTCTGTTTCAGGAACAAAGAGCTGACAAACAGAGCTGGCCCCCTGAAGGCAGCCTCAGAAATAGCAGTCACCTGCTCGCACAGCTGAGCAGGAGGGGACACTGGCTTTGTGGATTTTTGCCCCTGATTCATTTGGGGGCAAGTCTGATTCCTGGCCCAGCCACATTCTCGTGGTCAGGAGTTGGCACAGTGTGGGCTCTTTTGTTCCAGTGAGAGACTCAATAACTGGCAAAGGCCTACATGCAAATGGAGCCTGTGGACCAGGGGGAAATTAACCCTGTTTTTGTGCTCTGTGGGTCTGTGTGTTTAATGCATTAACAAATTAAACCCAAAAGCTAACTGTAGATGTGATTGGAACAGGGGAAGTTTTGGGATGGTCCCCATGCTAAGTAAATGGCTTTGTTGTCCTGGCAGACCTACAGTGACAATTTTAAAGGCCTGAAGTGGGTTTTAGATCAAGGAGAGGGGCCATTCAGGACTTCATTGCTGGCATCCTCCCAGCCTTTCCTCCTTTGGGACTAGGGCAGCCCCACTAGGGCGATGCTTCAGGCTGGTGAGACTGAGGCCCACTGCTGAGGGCTCTCAAGGTAGAGGGGCCATGCCCTCCTAGGTGACTTTGAGCACGTCCTTTCCCTCCGCTGACCTTAGGGATCTCCAGATCCTGCCATCCAGCTGTCCAGCGTGTACCTGCAAGGGCAGGGAGCAGAAGAGGCCAGGGCAATGGGCCTGCCCTACCTGCATGGCAGGACAGCTCAGGCCCTTGTGCCACATTCGGCTGCCTACCTGGGATCATAGTCTGCTCTCTAGAAAGGTTTGTAGCATAGACCTTTGCAAAGCGTGACGCCACATGATTTTGGCACTCCAACCTCGTGCTTCGCTTTCCATTGTGACTGTAACCACGGGATGTGTACCCCAAGCCACCGGGAGGCGGGGGCTGGGAATGGCATCCAGGGCCACCCCTGCAGGATCTAAGTGCTGTTGTCCCCAGAGACCATTCCTCCTGTGGGGACCCTCCGCTCTGCTGTGCTGCACAGGCTGTGTTTCGTCTGCATGGTTTGGGGGTTGTCGTCCTTGTGCCTTTTTCTTCCTTGTCACCACAGTACAGGATTTTCCACGTCACCACTGCCCCCTTGCCCTGGCCCTTCCCGAGCCCTGTAAATGTGTACATAGTGTCCCACTCTGTGCCCACGTGCCTCCGCCACACGTACGGTCTGCGCCCGGCCAGGTCTCCCAGCACGCTTACCCCCAGGAATCAGGCTCCACTGCCCCTTTGCTCACTCAGCTGTGCAGATGTGGTCACATTGTGCAGAATTCTTCATTATGGTCTTAAGCTTGACCCAATTAGTTCCTTGGCCAGGCCGCCGCTAGTTTAGAAACCTTGCACTCCAGAGAAGGGTGACTTCGTGTAAAGCAGCTTCTCCCACAAACCTCTTCCTGGGTTGGTGTCATCTGTAGAAAGCAGAGTGCACCTGTCTAACATGGGCATCAGCCTAGAGGAGATGTCAGGGGTCCACAGCGGCTCTGTGGGCCCAGAGGAAGCTCCGGCTGGGTGGCTTCCAGTGCTTGGCATTGGGCCTGGGTTCAGAGCCACCATCTGGTGTCAGAACAGCTTAGGACAAGAAGCTTATAGCTGCTGCCCCTGCTTGCCACTAACAACTGCCGAGCTCTTCCTCGTCTGCCGAAGGTGCTCAGACCCGGGTGCCATTAAATACCTGACTGACATCAGGATTGCCTTCAGGCCGTGCGTGGCTGAAGACTCACCCACAGCCTGCTGGCTCCCTTCATCCCAGCTCTTCCCACTTCCTTGGCTGGGTCTCCTGGGGCCCAGACTTAATAAGTTGTGCATGTGGCCTCATGCCCAAGAGTTGGTTAGATGGCTTTGACTCTCCATGGGGTACCACTTGAGTCTTTTGCCCCAGGAGCCTCCATCGGCAAGCAGGCTTAGCTTTGGGGCTCAGGTGAGACCTCCACCTCCAGGTCCCAGCTGGGGAGAGTGGGGTGAGGCCCAAGGCTGCGTCCCAGACTCCCAAGCTCTCTGCCTCCAGCCTGCTTCTAGCCAAAAAGGAGGCACTCTGAGTCAGGCTCCTTCGGGAACTCTAATGTACAGACCAAGGTGTAAATAAACAGTTTGCTTTTCTTGCCTGACTTGATGGTGAGTTTCTGTGGTGGCGAAGGGGGAGAGGAAGAGGTGAGGCCTGGTTTCAGGGCTCCTGGGGATAGAGCAACCCCCTTAAGGAGAGCAGGCCTCACCCAGCAGACCAGGGTGGCTGGTGCTGTCCTCCTGTCCTTGAGGAGCAGGGGGTTATCTTGCAGACCCTGATTTTAGTCTGTCCCTAGAAGAGGAGATACGGATCCCAGAGGCTCCTGTAACACCACGATTCCAGCCACGGGGCTCTGAGGTCTGAAAACTGTCCTCGCTACCACCATGTCCACTTTCCCAACACAGGCCTCCCAAGGGTCTCGGCCTGCTCTGTTCACTCCAGTGGGATCCCAGTGCCATCTCCCTCCATGCCAGCCATCATGACTCCCCTGGGTCACAGGCCTAAGTCCTCCACTTGAGCCTAGTTTCACACCAATCTGCCAGTGCTGGTCCTGCAAAGCCCAAGCCTAGTGTACCAAGGTGGCTCCAGGTTGGGTGGCCCAGACCCCCAGATTTCTGCCCTCTCATTATTATGGGATTCCAGGTGTTGAAGGGGTTCATAGGTCACCCAGGCTCAGCATCTGGAAATGACTCTGCCTTCTCTGATGGCCAGACCCCTGCACTTGCCCACACGGGCCTTGTGCCCGGAGTCTGCCAGGGCAGGAAGGCGACTCATTGACTGGCACGGCCTCCTGAGCTCCAGTCACCTTCCAACACTGGGAGTTGTGTCCTCCGGACCTTTATTCCCTCCATCCTCCTAATGTGCCTCCTTTCCTTCCCAACTAGGGTTACCAAATTTTTCAAATAGAAATACAGGATACCCAGTTAAATTTGAATTTCAGATAATTTTTTAGTTTACGTATGTCCCATGCAATGCTAAAAAATTACTCATTGTATATCTAAAATTCAAATTTAACATGGCACCTTTTTTTTTTTTTTAATCTGGCAACCCTATTCTCAACCCTTTTCAGGGCTCTTCTGCTACCAGACAGGTGTCTCCAATTCCTCAATGCGTACCTTGCACCCCAGTTTCATAAACGAGTTCCTCCTTAGTTTGCCGCTATTTTCTTTGGACTGGTTCTGCCTCGTCTCCCCTGTCCCCAGCCATCCAGAAGTGACTGCTGGCCTTTCCAGAAGCCGTAGCTGCCTTGTGCCCTGCCTTGGGGTGTGTGTAGAGATCTGGAGCCCTGAAAAGGACTTGACATGGAGATGAACTCAAGGGTATAGTCAAGGACGTGGAGGGGAGCACAATGGTGTCCTGGGGACCAGGGTGGGGACAGGGGTGTTGCTAAAAAACCCAGTATTAAACTTCCAATTTACTGATGTTTTGCAATAATTAACCATTTTCTAAGCACTGACTTTGTTCACAGAAAGATTCCTGGACTTGAACTCAGAGGTCTAGGTTTGCACCCCCACTCTGTGACTTCCTGTGTGACTGAGGCAGGGTACTCACCTCTGTGAGTCTGTTGCCTCATCAATAAAGCAAAGGAAATAGCAGTCCCTACCCACGGAGCTGTGACGAGGGGTAGCTGAGTAGCTTGTGTTCAGGCCGCAGATAGGGATCCAGTAAGTGCTGGCAGAATCAGAATCTGGATTTCAGGAGGTGTGACTCATCTTCCCCAAAAGAGTCCTTATCAAAGTGTCTCCATTAGTTTTCTAAGGCAGCTGGAAAAACGTACCACAAAGTGGGTGGCTTGAAACAATAGAAATTTATTCTCTCACAGTTCTGGAGGCCAAAGTTCACAATCAAGGTGTCGGCAAGGTTAATTTTCAATAGGCTCTGAGGGATAATCTTTAACAAGACACTCAGCTTCTGGTGGTTGCCAGCAGTACTGGGTCTTCCTTAGCTTGTGACAGCATCATTCTAATCTTTAATCCCTGTCGTCATCTTCCCTCGGTGTATCCTTCTGTCCAAATGTCGCTCTTCTTATAAGGACACCAGACATTGGACGAAGGCCCACCCTAATCCAATAGGACCTCATTTAACTTGATTATATCCACAAACCCTATTTGTAAGTAAGGCTACATTCACAAGTACCAGGACATAGGACTCTGACGTATCTTATTGGGCGACACAATTCAGTTCAGTTTACTATTCTGGAGAGAGGCAGGAGCAAGCACTGCTGTGTGTACAGGTCGTGCCCTCTGCACAGGTACATTCTCACTCACCAGTCTTAGAGAACTGGTCCCTGACAGTCTATTATTACAGATGACATCCTCCCCACGCCCCCTAGAGGACAGAGTTCCTGCAAAGTGTTGCACTGTCATCCCACCAACTCACTATGGCCCTCAAATTTAGAGCCTTTTAGAGTCATCTGGGACCAGGCCAAAGTCTCCTGAATGGGTCAGAAATATCTGGGCACAAAATCAATCAACCAACTGAAATCTGCTGAGTGGCACTGTGTGTGTCGAACTCTGTGCCCAGAACTGGGAATTGGTACGGAAAATACAGCATAGGCTTCTCTCCTGGAGGAAGGGGACACAGCTGACTCCTGGGTAATGAGAGGCACCATAAGAAATGTCCAGATGGCTGGTGGCAGTTCAGGACTAGGGACTGAGGCCAGTTGGGGTCAGGGACAGCTTTTCCCAAGGAAGGGGTGTTTTAGCAGGAGCAAGCAGCCGTAAGTGCGTGGGATTTCAGAACCACACGTGGGGAGGGCTTGTAGAAAGCACAGCCCTTTCAGGGTGCTGTGGCTGGAAGATGGGACTGGTGAGTCAGCGCCTGGTGAAACAAAGGTGGGTCTCATTTATCCATTAAGCAAATGTTTCATCAGCACCTGATACATGTCCGGTGTAGGGCTAGGTGCTGGGCTTGTGACAGTGAGCAAAGCAGACTCGCTCCTCACCTTTGTGGCAGGGGAGTTTCTAGAAGGCTGGATGGAATGTTCTCACTCCTGGCTGCATATTCAAATCATCTGCGGGAGTTTTAAACCACATGGAGACAGGTGTATCCTTACAGGTATTACAGGTTCCGTTCTAATCCACCTCAATCAAGCCAGTATCACAGTAAAGTGAGATGTAATCTTTTTGCTAGCAGAGGGTCTTGCCTTCAATTTGTAAAAAAAACAACATCTGTGAAGCACAACAAGCAAAGCACAATAAAAACAAATTGTGCCAAAATGTATGGGGCCTCAGCCCATTGACTTAGATTCGGGCAGTCAGGGTGGGAATGGACACTGGATTTTTTTTTCAAAGCCCCCCAGGTGATTCCAGTATGGCGTGATTTAGCCAGGGGTTAGAATCACCAGTGCACAATTACTTCTGAAATCATCTGAGTCGGGAAACTTCAACTGAGGCCTGAAAGGGGAAAGCGATGGCCAGGTGAGGGAGATTGGGGAGGACACGGGAGCAGGAACGGCAGGAGGAAAGGCCTTAAGAGAACGAGCAGGCAGAGAGCAGGCCTGCTGAGGATCCTACGCCTGGGAGCCACCCGCTCAGAGCTGAATATCACGGAGTGGCAGCGGACCAGGTAAGTTGCTGACAGATGAGGCAGCCGGGACTTTGGTAGGTAAGATCTGTTTTCGTTTCATTGGGCTTTTTTTTGCTGAGATGAGGAATTGAATCACTAGGTTTTGGTGGTCGCTTGGGCAGTGGAGCCAGGCTTCTCCCAGCCCTGCTGGGAGGGTCTATCCCAGTTAAACTGTCTCCAGAAAATGACTAAGCTACATCCACCCGAGGGTGGAAAAAGCTATTCCTGCAGCTCCTCACGTTTGGGCAGATCCAGAGCCCTCAGGGGCAGCAGGCACAGCACCACTAACTGTCGTTGGGTCCAGTGACCCGTGGTCAGCAGGGGGACACGTGGTGAGGGTTGAGGCAGATTCCCTTCCGGTCAGTCCATCGGGATGTCTGCACTCCAATTCTTAAGCCCTGGACAAGCGCGATTTGGCATCATGCCTCCCCCTTCGACCCCCTCCCTTCCCCCATCTCTGTACCTAATGCAGAGCTCAGCCTGCAGGAGGCTGCAACGAGGCAGTTCGTGCTAGCTCCTTTGTACTTAGAGGTACCTGTGTGCCAGGCAGTGTTCTAAGTGAGCGTGTGTTGCATCATTTAATCCGCACAACAACCATGAGGCGGGTGGGATCTCCATTTTACAGATGAGGAAACTGAGCCACCATGGGGCTAGCCACAAGTCACCCAGGATCTATACTCAGGCAGCTGCGAGGGGAAAGTCATCCCAGAGTAGGGCACAGCTGACTCGCCTAGGGAGTAGGTTGCTCAGCATGGGGACAGGTGACAGGCTGGGAAGACTTCGGGGCAAGGAAGCCATGTGTGGCGCCCTGGAGGCTGGGTGGGCTCTCTGTGAGCAGAGGGGCTGTAAAGAGGATGTCACAGTGGGGCACTGTGGGAGCAAGAGTGCGGAGGTGAAAACTGGCATGCCCTGTTCGCACTGATGAGCAGAGCTCCAGGAAGAACGGTGGTTCCACTGTGGATGCGCCCGGCTGGCCTGGCTGCACCTTAATGTGGGCTGAGGGGTCCCAGCCGATGGGGCAAATTTGTGGGCTCCAGGGCCAAGAAAGTCCAGAGCCAGCTTCAAGCCAGCCCTGCCTCTGCCTGGAACCAACCAGGTGGCTGGGCTGGGGCTGCAGGAAGTTCCCCTTTATCTCCTGCCACCTCTGGTTTAGCCCTGGCTTTCACCCCAAGCTCTGACTTTGATACTGAGTTCTGATTTGGACTCCGTGACATTGGTGTGGCTTCTGGGTTTTTTAAAAAAAATGCTGGTGCTCCTGAAAGGTCCAAATCCACAGAGCTGAAGTCTGAGACCACTTTCTACAGCCTGTTTAATGGATGCCACTAAGCCCTGGGTTGCCTGTGAGACCTTTGTCCCCTGCATTCTAGTCCAACTGGCCCACTACTAGGCTTTCCCAGTCCAGCAGGCCACCACAGAGCAAAAGCTGGGCTCTGGCAGCATCTGGGCCAGACCCTCAGTGCTTTGGCCTGCTGTCATAGAGCAGGGGTGTTGTGAGCATTGACTCTGGAGGCTGTCAGGGCTGCAAGGAAATCGGTGAGGATCTAGTCCAACCTCTCTCACTAGAAAGCCCTCAAGATGAGTCTGTTTTTTGAGGTGGGGTGGAGACAAAGGAGACCCGCTTCATATCTTTGTGCATATTCTGTAGGATCCAGCGCCAGGGCTGAGCACCAACCAGTGTCTACACTTAAGCCACAGTTAATGAATGACAGCTGCGGTAGTTTCCAAAGATAGTCACCATTGACTGTTCTCTGCTACGTGCAGGCCATTCCCCTATTGAGAGGTAGACTTTGTTTTCCCTCCTCTCAAATTGGGCTGGCCCTGAGACTATTTCGGTCAATAGGTACAAGAATGCATCACTTGTGGCAAAAGTAACATTCTGGGATTTCTGAGCTCTAGCCTTAAGTGGCTGTAAGGAAGCTTCTGCTTTGTTCCTCTTGAAATGTTCCTTCTTGGAGGCCAGCTGCCACGCTATGAAGAAGCCCAGCAGCCCCAACAAAGCTACACACTAGTGCCAGCCATCCTGACACGCTGGCCAATGCCAGATGAAGCAGAATGACCTTTTGACCTAGAGAACCATGAAAAATAAGTTTTGTTTTAAGCTTCTACATTTTGAGATAGTTGGTTACACAGTGATAGATGCATGAAATAGCAGGTCTTCAGTAGTTACTTCTCTATCAGGCTTCCTCTCGGAAGATCTATTTTTCCTAAAACGAATCCAGCCAAGCAGGACCCATCTGGGAAAATGACTTGGTCCATGAGTCTTCTGACCTCAACCAGCTACATCTCTAACTGTCCAGGAGCTCTGTGGAGAGCCCTGACAGTCCATGGCAGCAGGCTCCTATTCAGGGAACGAAGGGGTTCCAAGGCCTGCTGATGCTTGCTAAGGTTCCTGCCTTGCTTGGGGCTTTTGGAGGAGGCTGATTTAGTCCATGATCCACCCGTGAGCCCTCTTTAAATTACAAAGCCACCTGTAAGCATCTTAAGAGTGAATACCAACAAGTGGAAGCATCAGGAAAAGATCGCTGAACTAAACACTGAAAAGAGAAGAAAGAAGAAAAACCGAATTGCACTAACCTTAAGTATGAAAAGCAGTCTTAATTTACATGCCTACAAATGTGGCCATATACCTTCCACGATGATTTCAAGTTGTGTTAATTTTTCCCCCTGTTAATGGCAGCCTTAATTTGGAGCTTTTGTGCTGGCAAAGAGGATTGTGAAACTTGACCAAGGGAAAGTGTCAGGTTGCTACTGCACCCAAGGAAAAAGGGTCAAGCTGGCATTTCACTCCCTTTTAACTTTAGCAGTAAATAATGAAGAAGGTTGTTCAATTTTTAACGAATGCAGGGCCACAGCTAATAGCTAACTAACTCTCCCATTTTGTGGATGAGGAAACCGAGATTAAATGACCCCTGACAGGTCACGGGAATGGCCTCCAGCCCACAAACCTAGAACCAAAAAGTGTATTAGTTGTATGTACCTTCCTATGTCAATAAACGTTATTGCTATATGACAAACCACCCTCAAAATGTGGCTTCCAACAAGAACAATTTATTTTCATGATTTTGTGGGTAGATTGGCAGTTCCTCCGCGGGATGTGCATGCAGCTGCATTCAGCTAAAGGGTCAGCTGGGCCAGGTCCAAGATGGCCATGCCGACATGTCTGGCAGGTGGTGCTATCTTTCAGTTGGGAGACCCTCTCATCCTTCAATAGAAGGCCCTCCTTACACAGTAGTCTTGGGACAGTGTTCTAAGAGTGAGGCAGAAGCTGTGAGGTCTCTTGAATCTAACCTTCAGAATTTATACATCTTCACTTTCACCACATTCTGGTGATCAAGGCAAACCAGACGGCCAGCCCCACATCCAAAGAGAGGGGGAAAAGACTCCACTTTTAGATGGAAAAAGCAGCAAAGAAATTGACTGCATTAAGTCTACATTTCTAGAACTTCTGATCCTTCTTCCCTGCTTTATCTTTCTCCCTAGTACTTACCACTATCTGATATACTATGTTTTGCTTATTTATTTTAAAATGGAAGCTTCATGAAGGCAGGGATCTATGCTGCTTAGTCACTGCTATAGCTCCAGCACTTAGAACAGGGTCTGAGATATAGTAGGTGCTCAATAAACATGTCGAAGGAATGAATGACTGGGTGCTCTTACTATTGCACTATGTAAAGGTGGGTATGGTCCGATTCCTGCCCTCTAAAGAGCTCTGTGTTCCGGAACCAGCCCTCACCTTTTAGTCAAGTTTTGGAGCATCTTTGCCAATGCAAAAGCTCTATATTAAAAATGATACACGTACGTTTAGAAAACAGAAGTTAGACCACACACTTATGGCCACTCGCTCCTGGAAGAAGGACAAAACCAGGCTCCTGGGCCTACCAGGCTAAGAAGTGGGCCTGGATGGACCCATAGTGACCTCACCAAGGAGCAACCCCAGTGCAGCCCAGGATTGGACACGACTCATAGCTGGTGGGTCAGAAAGCAAAGGGTTCAAGAATTATCTACTTTGTGTGTTTAATTGACTTTATTTTTTAGAGAAGTTTTAGGTCCATAGCAAAACTGAGTGGGAAGCACAGAGAGTTCCCATATCACTCCCATCCCTCCACATCCAATTCCCCCACTATCAACATCCTCCAGCATAGTACATCAGTCGAGAAAATGATCCACTTTTAAGGACATGGGAAATACTCGTTCTACAATGGTAAGATAAATCAGGACACCATGAAATATACAAATGTGAAGATATGAATCCAACTCTCCTAACAGTATTATATATGCTCTATTTCATCAAATTCATCAACTTTTAAAAATCACTATGTGCCACTAAAAAATAAAAATACATTGCCTAATTACTTATGACTCCATCACCTGTAATCAGTTATCCTGATTTCTAATTAAAATGTGAAAAAAAATGTATCTCAGAATAAATACACTGTGCTTTTACACAAATGAATGTAGGCACTGTGCTGCTTTATAGTGATAAGACTATAGGTCCTTTTAATTCCCTATGCTTTGAAAGTTTCCTGTCCCTTCAACAAATGGTGCTGGGAAAACTAGATATCCACATGCAAAAGAATGAAGTTTAACATTTACCTTACATGACATACAAAAAATTTTCCTCAAAATGGATTAAAGGCCTAAACATAAGACCTGAATTGATATAACTCTTAAAAGAAAAAACAAGGGCAATTTTATGACATTGGATTTGGCGATGATTCCTTGGATATGACACCAAAAACATAGACAATGAAAGCAAAAATAGACAAGACTATGTCAGCCTTAAAACTTTTGCACAGTAAACAACTTTTGCACAGTAAAAGAAAAAAACAATGAAAAATCAACCTACAATATTTACAAACCATATATCTCGTAAATATCCAGGATATATAAAGAACTACAACTCCAAAAATAACTGAAATAATAAAAGTAGCAAAGAAATTGAACAAACATTTCTCCAAAGAAGGAGTGAAAATGGCTAGCAAGCATAAGAAATCAAGGAAGTGCACATCCGACCATGGGTAATACCTCATACCCATTGGGATAGCCATTATAAAACAACAAAAAACAAGTATTGGCACTAATGTAGAGAAATTAGAATCCTTGTGTACTACTGGTGGGAACGGTAAAGTGTGTAGCCACTATTGAAAACAGCATAGAGGTACCTCAAAAAGTTAAAACTAGCATTACCATATAATTCAGCAATCCCACTTCTATACTCAAAAGAATTGAAGAGAGGATCTCAAGATACTTGTGAACCCATGTTCATTGCAGCATTAGTCACAATAGTCAAGAGGCGGCAGTAAACTGTCTACTGCGGGATGAATAAGTAAAGAAACATACAATGGAATATTGCGTCTTAAAGGAAATCACATCATATGCGACGTGTTTGAACCTCGAGGACATGCTAAGTGATATTATGCCAGTCACAGACAAGCACTAAGTGATCCCACTTCCATGAGGTACTCTGAGAAGTCAAACTCCTAAAATCAGGTGTTGCCAGGGGCTGGAGGTAGAGGAGAAAGGAGAGTTGCTGTTCAGTGGGTACAGAGTTTCAGTTTCACAAGATTAAAAAGTTCCAGTTTCTGTTGCACAACAATGTGCATACAATTAACACTATTTAAAAATAGTTAAGATGGTAAATTTTGTTGTATCTTAACACACAAAAATAGTTTCCCCAAATCTGTATAATCTATACTTTTTTAAAAGTTTTTCAGATAAGCAAGAATAGCTTTGGCAGTGGCGGTAGCAGGGTGGGCAATGTCGCGGTTGGTCTAGCTTTTGTCCCCTCCTTGGTCATTGGGGTACAGAAAGATGGGCCCAGAGGGAGCCTGGCAGTTGGGCCTGCCTTGCCCTGAGAGGAAGGCTCTTCGTCCTCCACCCATCCCCGGGCACCTCTCCTGGACAGACACTGTGGCCAAAGGCCAGCCAAGGACAAAGGTGGCTAAGTGCTTTTTTTCTTTTAAAGAAAATACAAGATCTACAAAAATATAGTTTCATAAGCACTCATATTCCCACCATTTCAGCTTTTTCCTCTTTCATAGAATAAAAACATTACCGTTAAAGTCCCTTTAGTCCTCTGTCCCTAGCCAGTCTCTCTCCCTCCTTTATATACGTCTTTCCTTTTACCTTCTTTGTATGTCTTTCCCTTTAACATGTGGTATTTATTGTCCTACATCTTGCTTTTTAAAATCATGTGTTTTTGCGCTCTATGCTAATAATTATTCCTTTGAATCTAGCGACTCTTTTTTAATGATGACCTGTTCCACAGTACAGACACTATCAGATTCCTCCATTCAGGTCACTTCCAGTTATTCGCTCCCACTAGCACTGTCACCGCGAACATCCCTGGGCCATCTGCTTGTTTGCCCACATAGGTTCCTCCTAAGCAAGGCTATTTGTTTAAAATGATATTTACTCAGTCTCCTGTACAAGGCCTGTGCCAGGAGTTGAAGGGCAAGGTGGGAGCAAAAGCAGGTATAAAGCAGGTATAAGGTTTTGCTTACACAGATGGACCTCCTGTGGGGTCCGCGAGGGAAGGTCACCTCCCCTCACCCCTGCAGCCTGGCCCCCATCCCTCCCAGGTCCCTGCATCGTTCTCTGTGGGCTAGTTCCTTCCATGCTTGCAACGCCCTTCTTGCCCCCTCAGCTCCTGGTCCACTTGGCCCCAGCTCCCTGAGCTGCTCGTGTTACTTGACCAGACAGAAAGACCCGGCCAAGGTCACACAAGGCAGCGCACAGAGAGGGTTGAGAGGATAGCACAGACTTCTGGCCCTGGCTCGCTCGCAGCTGCTGTCTCGGTTTCCGCTCGGTGGTAACAGACATAGGTCCTCGGGTAGTCAATATGTTTTTCTCCACCTGGGCTCTGGGCCCTGGGCGCCGCTGGCCTCATCCTAACTCTCCTCCAGCACAGTGCCCCGGGAAGCTGGAGGCAGGGTGGGGCCGGGATCTCTAAGGCCGGGGTTTAGGTCCTGTCATTAGCAGGACACAGCGCCTGGCTTCAGTCCGGGGTGCACCGGAGCCTCTCTTACGGTCGCAGATGGCGGTCTGAAGGGGCCAACGAGCAGCCGGGCCAGGGGCGGGGCTAGAGGCCCGGCATCATCTCTCCCGCGCCTGCGCCACTTCCCTTCCACTGAGAGCTCCCAGAGCTCGTTTGGCTGTCAGGCGCGGTGGCCAAGTGGTAAGGCGTCGGTCTCGTAAACCGAAGATCGCGGGTTCGAACCCCGTCCGTGCCTAACGTTTGAGGTTGGGGTTTGGCTGTGGGACTCAGGTGTCCTCACGTGTGCTATCCCTTCCTTTGGCTGCGTTTTCTTTTTCGCTTTTCAGATTCTGTTCAGGCGTCCTCCACTTCCTTCCGTTCCCAGGCTGCACGGTCACTAGCACAGGTGAGGCCAGTGTGCTAGGGCTCGCGGACCACCTATAGACGTGCTGGACCCTGGCTGCACTCCGCTTTGCTCCCTGCGCCTCTACCCACCGCACTTTCCCACAGCTCTACTCCCCTGGCCAAACCACGAAGGGTGAACTCATCTAGGATCCCTGTGTTACTTGCGGGAACACTGAGGCCCGAGGCGAAGGTCCCACACTAGGCAACGGTGTCGCCAGCGTTGGGGTTGGGGGTGTCCAGTCTTGCTGGTTTTACGAGTCTAGAGGGCGGGAGAACTTCCGAAAAAGAGCGTTAGAGTTTCAGGCATGGTGTTTGCTGGTTTCTGTTTGTCCCTTGAAAGATGAGTTATCCACACCGTGCTTGTCCAGGAAGCCAACCACTTCGTTCAGCTAGTGGGTGCTTATTCCTCTCCCAGCCCTCGTGAACTGAGCCTTCGAGTCTGGTCCCTAGCCAGCTATGGCATTCCCTACATCATTTCTAGGATAAACCATCCCCTTTAATATATGACATGACATCAAGTGTCTCTCATTCCTGATTCACTCCACTCTGTCCCCTTTTTCAGTCGTGACACTCAACACTGAATAGGCTATTCCACATACAGTCTCATTAATGGAACTTCGACTCTCTCCTTCTACATTCTGTACTTCTATGAATGTGATCAAAAGTCATATTGCCTGTCTGGAGGCCTCATGGCACAGTTGGATTGAAAGTCAGCAGAGTCTCTGGGATGGTGCCTAGAGTTATCAAAAGACAATGTGTGGCTTAGCCAGCAGGGAAATATAGTAATGTTTTCATGAAGATCCCAGTAAATGGAAGGGATGCTCTTGGCTTTTGAAGAAAATGTTGAGCAAGGTCGTCAATGTCATCATAGAATTCTTACTAAATGCAAATCAGATATCCAGCAATAAGAAGAGGAAAGGTCCTGATCTACTGTATATTGCCTTTAATCCTACACCTTAATTTGAATTTCTGATCCTTGGAACTCCAAGACTGGACATCGGGTTTCCTAAAGTAGCTGGGGCAGAGAATTCCACACCAATAGAGTGGGATGGATGAGACAAGCCAAAGTCAATAAAAGAAGGTCAAGGTATGGAAGAGGTCAACACAGAGATGTTGGGGGAAACATGAGTCCCCAAAGGTGAAGAGCCAGAAGGGGGTCAGATATGGATCCCAGATCAAGGCTGGTCAATACATGCACCAGGGTGACCACAGGAACAGAGAGGTCTTGCAATCACCTTGAAGGCCTGCAGGTATCTACACCTACCTCTGTGGGACTGGAGGTAGGTTATTGGCTGAAAGGGTGAGGGCAGAGACAGAAGGGGACACCTGTGTTGAGCTTCTTGTACAACCTTTATTAAACCACTTACATACCCTGGACTTCAAGTTCCTTAGTTGCAAAATTCAAAAGTTGAAAAAGATGCTTCCAACATGCCTTGTGGCCTGAAATTCTAAGTCCCACTTCCCTGGACTTTGGAGAAGCGAGGGACTTCAAGCTGTCCCACCTTTCTCTCTCATGGCTGCCAAGGTGGTGAATCATAGTAGCCCCTTTCACAGTGGGGCCTGGTCATAGCGATCTCACGATGGGATTTGTGTGACCCTGGCCCCATCCAGAGAGTTATAATGAGTGCTCCCTGATAGGCGGGACTAGAGCTGAAAAGGCCCTGCGCCCTGCCAATTTCCCTTGCTCAGACCTCCCTCTAGTGCGCCCTCCTTCCAAGGTCAAGAACTGAACACAGGGCTTCTGGTACTGAAGTTTGAGAGCTATGTAGGTAGACATAGCCATTACGGGCACCTGAAACCTCCAGGACATTAAAAAAGCAAACAAAAAAAAGTACTTTAGTCAGGGTCTTCCTTCCTGGGAGTGAATATCATTTAACTTCAAAGCAGAATTTGGCAAGTATATAAATTTTGCCTCATACTGTTGGTTTTAGTCCAATATTCCAGCCTAGAGATCTAAACTTTTTAACTCTTTCATTGAAAGATAAAACAGATTCAAACCCACATAAATCAAGTGAATGTCTTAATGGATTATAAAAACACCACCCAGGTCAGAGAACTTTGCCAAACACCACAGAAACCACTTTCGTTTGCCACCCACCCAATCATACTCTCCAACAGCCAGAAGGAGCCATACTCCCTCCTTTTAGAGTAATCACTTCCTCAAATTTTTACTTACCACCTAATTGAGCATCTTTGCATCTTTATACCTATAGTTTAACTCTGCTCATTTTAAAAATTGGTCTTTTAAGCTTTTTTTATTCAGTCACTAGGATTCTCTTCCTTCCCTTTCATTTCCTTGTAATGTGTCAGTTGAGGAACCTGGCCCATCTGACCTCTAGAGTTCCCCACAGTCTAGACTTTGCTGCCTATAAACTCTTGGTGCAGTTCAAGTTTCTCTGTCTTTCACATTTCCTGCAAATTAGCTAGATCCAGACACGGGTCAGGGGCAGTTTTGATCCCTTTGACAAGACTCCACTATCACCTCCTCTGAGAAACCTCTGATTCCTCCAGGTAATGAGTCACTCAGCTTCTTGGCTGGGGCCCCTCTCTTTGTCTCACACCATAGCTGGGAAGCTCCTTAGGCCTGGGCCTGTGTCTCACTCGTGTCTGTGTTTCCAGCACCGGTACAGAGACAGAGCCCTGACACAAGACAGGTCCCTACTCGAAGGGTTGAGGAAGTCTTGCCTGAGGAAGTGACACCGTGGCTGGGCCCCTGGAGAATAAATAGGAATTTGCCTGAGTACCACAAGATCTTGGGTATTTCTGCCATCATTCAATCGTCTTCGACACTCAAATGTGATCAAGGTTGAAGCTAAGCAGGCAAGGGTGCTTTTCTTTCCCCTGTGGTCCCTCTAAACTTGCATGTAAAATAGAATGTCAAATTAAGAAATATTCTCTATAAATGGTTTTATTAGCAAACATTAAAAATCCAACCCCATTCTTCTGGACAAAAATTACCAGCTTTGAATCATGGACTGGTAGGAATGATAGCAACCATCCAACTCTCTCATTTTATAGCCACAGAAACAGGCAAGGAGAAGGGAGGTGATTTGTTCAAGGTCATTCAGAAAACCCTACCTTTATCACACAGATTAAGCTTCTCTGCAGGATTAGCACAAATCTGTTTGGAAAAGTCATCTACTTTATTACTTGACATGTACCCAGGAGACGGTCCATTTCTTGGCCAGCCTGTGAGCTAAGCAGACACTTCACTTGTCTAATATTCACTGGTGATCAATAGGAAAAGCACATAGTGATCAAAGTCACGAGGCTGTGGAGGCAGGGGAGGGACGCAGGCACACGCTGACAGTGGTTGGATTCCCCAGGACACACTGCTAGTTCTTCTAGACCAAGTGCTCCAACATTTCCAGACTTACTCTGCCCACTGAAAGCCTTTCAGAGAACCCTGAGTGACATGGCAGACTCTGGGCCAGTAGAAGTCCTTGTATGACCTTACTTTGCACAAGCAACCCACCACCCTCTCAGCCTCACTCCTTAGGTAATGTTCAGAGAGGATGCAGCCCAGGCAGAGAGTGTCAGACCACCTGCTTCCTCCCTACCTCCAATTATGCAGGAAAACAATCTAGCTCAAAGCACTGCCTTGGCCTTTCTGAAATATTATTACACTTGGAAAGAATTGACTCTTTTCTGAGGAATTTACCCTTCTGCTGCTGCTCGTGTGCAAGGGATGTGTCTCCTCAAGTGTCTGAGATAGATAAAGGAGCTCTTTATATGTTGGCTGAATGAATAAAGGTCAACAACAATGTCAGAAACTTCCCTTCCTACAGTTATGAAACAGTCAAGCTGAGAGAAGTCAAAGAGAAAATCACATTCCAGTTTTGCCAGTGATGAAACAAAGGCCCAGAGGCAGAGATAACTTATCAAAGGTTGCACAGGAGTCAGAAACTGAAACAGGCCCCAAATGTTGATAAGACCAGTGTTCCCAGTGTGGCTTTTCTGCAGGAAAGATTTCGTGCCCAGCCTGCCTTCCCTCTAAGTGCTGAGGCCCTCCCTTTGTCCTAGCCACCTGGGCTGAGAGAAACAAAATCCATATAAACTGCCATTTAAGCAAAACATACTGAGAAAATATGGCGCATGAATTCCATAGTCACATACAAAATATTCTAGGTTATTTGCAACCCTTTTTCTCCCTCTAGTCACCAGGATCCCTGTGTCTTCTGTCAGAGCTCTTTCTGATGGCAGGAAGCTGAAAAGAACCTAGCACAATTGTGACTGGTAGACGTGGCATCTGATAGGCTGGATGGTCCCGAGGAGGCAGCTGAGTGGAAAGGGCTCAATAGGGAGTGACTTTGGGTAAATCATTTCAACCCCTCAAGCCCAGTTTCCATATCAGTAAAGTAGGGGTTCTCCTTTGCGCCCTTCCACTTCACAGCACTTTATTTGCAGTGCTAGAGATACGGCAGGTGTTCAGTATTAGCAGCGAATCAATACTGTACCGTGGTGTTGATCTTAAATACTGTGAACAGTTTGGGCATCGGAGGCCACTGTAAATGTTGGCCCTCCTGCCCTTGGTGGATGGGGTCCCTATCTAAGGAAACTGGTGAAATCAACGGGCATTGGAGGGAGTGCCTCTATCTATGTGGTTTAGGCCCAGGGGCCCCTGGGGAGGGTTTGGGGCAGCCAAGCCCATCCCGGAATGGCAAAGCTGAGATCTCAGCAAATATTTACTGAGTATGCATTATGTGCTAGGCATAGGGATACAGTAGTGTACTTTAGAAACAGAAATTCCTATCCCAGTAGAGCTTATATTCTGGGAGCTGGAGGCAGAGATCAACAGCAGGGAGGCAGAATATACTTAAATGAGAAAAATACGTGGCATATTAGGGGACAAGGGCTTTGGAGGAGGAAAAATCTGGGTTGGAATAAGCGATGGAGAAGGGGGCTGCAATTTAAAGTAGGGTAGCCAGAGAAGGCCTAGGGAAGAATCTAGAATAATGGAGCAAGAAGAGAACAAGGTGTCTCCAGCTCTATTGAATTTTGGCCCCAAGGCAGGTTGATCCCTTTCAGTCAGAGGGATGTGTGTGGTACTCTGGCAGGGTGGCTGGAACGTTAAAATTGTCCATGTCATACTACAGCTCCACCCCCACTTCAGGGGCTCTGACGCCAGCCTGCTTAGGAGCCTGACTCCTCGGAGTCTTTTGCGGGTGGGGGCAAAAAGGACAGAAGCCACAGGGCAGACTTAGGTATACACATTGTGAGAAGGGCAAACAGAGGCATGAACGCCTGGAGTCTGGGCCTTTCTGCAATATTTACTAGGAAAGGGCTGGTGGGAAGTACACTAGACCTGAGAAGAGTCAGGTGGAAAGGGGCTGGTCTCAGGTCTGCACTTACTGGCTGAGTGATCTTGGCAGTGTTACCTGTAAAATGTGGGTAATACCTACATCTTAAGGTCATTGTGAGAGTGTAAGGAGAAGCTTTGAGTACACATTCTTGGCACCTATAAATATCTCAGCTGAGAGCCATCATTATGGCATGTTCTCTAAGGTAGTATTTTTCCAATTTCAAAAGGTAAGCCATCAGTAGGCTTAACAGCAACATTTTTTAATAGAACACACTAGGATAACAAACATCTGAATGCATAAGAATTGTTTAATGAAACACTTTAGGTAGATAGATAGATAGATATTTCCTACCATGGGATATATCTGAAAGGTTTTTTTGTTTGTTTGTTTAGATTCTGATTCTTTTTTTAAAATTCATGAATTTTTTAATGGAAGAAATTATTTAAAATTTCTCCCCATCTACCTCCCCCCTTTCCCCTACCCTCTGAATAACTGAAAGTTTGAAAGCCACTTTCCTAAGGCATTGTTTCTCTAAAGATGGTTGTAAGAAACGTTTTCTAACTTTAGTAGTATGTATGCTACTGTCATCATTTATGCCATGTGAGAATACCACTTGCATTATTATTTACTAAATACTTGCCTTTGAGTTGGCTCACTTTAACCATTAGTTGCATTGTAACAATATTCATGAAATTTACATTTAAAGATATAAAATTGCTTTAACCTAAAGCCATCTCACTTCTGAATACTGCACTTGGAAAACACTGGTAGTAAGAAGCGTGACCGTGAAAGCACTTTCTCAAAGAAAAGCTGGGGGTCAATAGCACTGTGAGACATGGATGAATCTCAAACACTCAGGGTCCCTTGGACCCTGGAGGTAGGCCCAGTCCCATTGCCCAGCTTTCTGAGTTCTTGTAGTTGACCTTCCCACAGGGGCCACCTCAAGAAGCAAGGGACAGGCCCTGTCTGCGTGTGGATGACTCAGGTTTTTTCTTGGGATGTAACCCCCAGTGTAAGAGGCCAGGGCCTTAGTATCTATCTTTTTCTTCTGAACTGTGTTCTACCACTGCACCAAGTTTGCAGAATTTCCTTTCTTGTTCAGCTTTGATTCTATTGATGGGATTAGGTGCCCCCCATGGCCATGTCCTTTGATGTGGTCAGGGGGTAGCAGGGAGATTTCAAGCTCAGGGAGCAAATCTTAATCTTCTGCAGCCTTCTCTGAGATCTGCGCTGGGGTAAACCCATTACATCCCTGCCCTTTCATCCCCCCAGGACACCGCTCCTCCAGGCTCCTCAAGTCTCAGAGATCCAAAGGGTTTGTCAGATTTAGAAAGAGCAATAAAAGGGAAAGAGAAAGCAGAGCTCGAACCCCAGACCCCCTCCAGCACTGGCAACATCACCAGCAATGTCAGGGTATCTTCTTTTTTCCTTTCTAATCCTGGGCTCCCACAAAACGGGGATTACAGAGGCTTGGGACCAGCACCCCGCCCTGCCCCAGCACTGGGCGCCTCTACACGCTGTCCCTCCTGGAGACACTCTGTCCTGGGAGCACCTGATCCTACACATCTGTCTGTCTTGTCCTGGGATCTCCACGTTGGGGTGGGGTTGGAGGGGCAGCGGGTAGCTGGCAAATTCAGCAGAGAAACCGTTCAACCCCCACAGCAGTGAGGCTTTAAGGTATGATTTGATTGGGGATGTCAGGAAAGGGAACATAGCCAATATCTATGTCGGGCCACAGACAGGTATGTCTCATTTTTCAAAAATTTAATCTAACTCCGTGGCTCCTTCTGAAGAGAGGTAAGGAATGGGATGGTGGGGAGCTCAGTCTCAGTGGTCATTCAGGCTTCACCATCATTCCATCTTCCATGATCCCTGGAGTCCTGGGGATGTTGGCAGAGGCCAGTGGATGCTCTGGACTGGTCTCAGTGTAGTCAGGCAGTTACTCCTGGAAGTCCTGGTGTCTCCAGAGAGAGAAAGTGTGCAGCAGGTTCTCAGGAAAGAGGATTCCGCTGACCTCCCAACCCCCTCCAATCTTGGGAAAGCTCCCCCTCGGCCTTGTAGCTTTTCTGTATCACACGTCCTCTCCACAGTCTCTCTAAAGCAGTGGTCCCCAACCTTTTGGCACCAGGAACCGGTGCCTGATGATCTGAGGTGGAGCTGAGGCGGCCATGCTAGTGCGGGAGCGGCTGCAAATACAAATGTAGCTTTGCTCACCAGCTTCTCACCTCCAGCTGTGCGGCCCAGTTTCTAACAGGCCGTGGACCAGTACCGGTCCGCGGCCGAGGGATTGGGGACCCCTCTCCTAAAGGAACTCAGGTTTGCAGAAAGTACAGCTAGGAAGAGGGAATGAAAAACATAACATCTTAAGAAAGCATGCTGATGGTACTGTGCTTGGCGTTTTACATTTATTTCGTTGGTTTTCCATCAAAGCCCCGCAAGAAGGGCCTGGCTGGCTCTGGGTTCCAGATGGGGATGTTGAAGCAGAAGCGATTTGTCCCCCACTCGCGGACGTGGCCCAAGAGCGGAGCGGCCGGCAGGGGCTCTCCGCACCGGCCTTCGTGGGAGGAAACGCTAGCAGCAGCTCGGACGGGTCCGGGAAGGAAAAAGGAAAATTACTGGAGCTCAGGGGCGGGAAGGGCTGTGTGACTGGGAAGGAAGGCACTGGAGACTGTCGAGTCGGACTGCCTGCGACGCACTCGATAACGGGGCAGCTAGGGCAGCCTGGGAGAAGGAGCCTAGGCCGCCCCCAGGCACCCCTTTCACCCCTGGGTGTCTTCTCGCCAGCCTCGCAGGCTGGTGCGGGCGCCGCAGGCTGGAGCGGGTGGCGCCACCGAGGGGCCGGCAGAGGGGCCGGGCCGGGCGGGCGCCGTCCTCTTGGCTCCAGAGGCGGTGCGGGCGGGCGCTGGCCGAGTCCGCCCGCCTGGAGCCGTGGGGCACGGAGCCTTCCTGATGTGTCACCAGCACGTGGAGCCAGCTTGGGCCGCGCGAGCGAGCGGAACTCCCCCAACTTTCGAGGGGTCTCGGCACCTCGCTCTTGTCCCAGCTGCGCCGGGCTCGTGCTTCTTGGGGCAGGGGCGGCAATGGCCCCTAGGTCCCGGGCAGGTTGCGCGGGGCCCGGGCTCCGCGCGCGCAGGGCTCCCGGAACGTCGGGGCGCAGGGCCTGGCTCGCAGCGACTCCCCGCAACCCCTGGCGGCGGTGCCTTCGGTGGGAGGCGGCTCGGCCACGGCCCTGTGCCCGGCGGATCTGAGCGCAGGTAACCGAGGCAGCACGGCTCTGGGCCTCGCGGGTACGGTGTGGGATCGTCGTGAAGTTTCTAGTGTAACTGGTGCCCAGGTGGGGGCGGGGAGGCTAGGTCCCCGCACCTCCCCAACCCTGTCCCTCGGCCTGCGCCGGGGCAGCTGGTGGTGGCCTGGAAGCTACCGCACGCCGAGCGTCGTGTAACCCTTCCAGGGCTGGTTCGGGGCCCGTGGGCCAAGGTCGGGCGGGGCGGGTGTCTTCTTTGGAGACGCCGCTTGGGGAAACCCGGAGTCTCGGCCGAGCAACGCGCCGTGGAAAGAGGGCGGCTGGACCCAGTCCGAGGGAACCCATCCCAGGCGCGCCTGCATCCCGAACTCCAAGACGCGCCGGAGCTGAGGACTGGGTCTTTGCGGGCGAGATGAGGGTGTCGATTCAACTGGCCTACAAAGTCCCAGTCCTCGGCTGCCGGGACCGCTGGCTCCTCCAAGCTCCCTGCCGGCGTTCTCCCCGCGCGCCGGAGCTCAGCGCCCAGGCAGAGAAATGGACTCCGGCCGGGCTGCCATCTCTCGGGTCTGCGCTTGAGAAAGGGTGGCGAGGGGCGCTGACCCAGGGCTCCGTGCGGAGATTCGAGGGATCCCTGCGCGGCGCGGGAGCCAGGGGAACGCGCTCATAGCGGGAGCCGGTGACTGCGTGCAGTCCGTGTCTTGCGGGTGGAGCGGGGATGCCTGCCAGGGCAGCCCAGGACTGAGGGCAGAGAGACCGCTCTCCTAGCCCCAGCGGGCCGAGCCCATTCGCCTACCAGGGCCTGCCCTCCTGCGCTTCTCAGGGCGGCAACCGCGAGCTCGCGGGCGAGGAGGATCGCCCGGTTTCTAGAGCTGCGCCTAAGGCGCTGGGACCCCGCGGAGGTTGAGCCTCTGTAGACGGGAAGCCCCTGTGCCCCCTGCACCCCACCGTTTCTTTACTGATTGATGCATCTTTGTGGGTGTGTTCCTAATGGCTGGTCTTTTGTTCCCTGATGTATGCCACAGAATGCCGACTCGCTCCAAGTCCCCGTCAAGTTTTGTGCCGAGATTCCTTTCTTAAACTCTCTAGCCAATAACTTTTGTTTCTACATCCCCCAAAGAAAAACCCCACCAACCCCAGAACCTCGGTTTTGCCCGGTGTTAGAACTTTTTGTTTGTATTATGTTTTGGTTGTTTTGGCTGTGGGGGCCTTGGAAAAACATTTGGGAACACTCAGTGAGGTGACCTGAACTGAGTGAGGGCAAGTTGATAAAATAGGCTTCTTCCTGACTTCGAAAAACAGGAGAGGTTTCTAGAAACAGGCAGGAGAGGGAAAAACCTGCCCCGCCAGGTCGGCCCACCTCTCTCGAAGTTGCGCAAAGACCCATTCTGGAAGGTTTTTCCACAGGCTTCCCTGAGTTCTGTGAGCTAGTGCAGAGGACATCTTGCATGAATCCTTGGACACTGCTGTTCAGGTGGCCTAGATGGAAGAGTGTGGAGGGGAGCCCCATGGGCTGTGGGGTCACGAAGCAGAGTTGGGCCTGTGAGCCCAGGAGAGGGCATAGCCCTTCGCTGCCGTTGGCCCACATGTTTTCAGTGTGAGCTTTGTCCTGTAGGCTCTAGTCAGTGGAACAGCAAATGCCAGAATTATGGGAGAAAAGAGTTTATTTGGCCACGTATCTAAATGTACATGCGTCTTACACATTCTCGGTTTTGAGGCAAAATTGTCTGTGAGTGGACTGGAGGCTTTGCCCTAATTAAGGAAAATTTTCTCTTTGGAGTACTGAGTCAGGTTGGGAAAAAGAAAGTTCTCCCTTTGAACCCATGCCTCTCCCGGCCCTGGGGATCAATATCTTAAAGTAAATGAAGTGGAAATCTCCAGAATATCGTGGGGTCATAAAACACTTATAGTACTGGGCTGGAGCAATGAGATGCAGAAAAGCAAGCAGAGTTGGCTGCTTTGTACCTCCCCTCGAGGGGACAAGTGACAAGGAGCCTGGCAGTGCCCCTTGTCTCCCCTGGCCTGTCCAGGTGGGAGGCAGTTTTCCTTCAGGCTGTGCCCTGTCCTCTAGGGCTGATCAGAGTTTGAGAGATTTTTAGGAAATGGCCTTGGCACTTCATTTCTTTGGGGGAAGTGAGCAGTTAGGCTTTTCCTTCTTGGGATTTTTCCTTTGCAAAATGTGATTGAATCAGCTACCCATTTGGCTGGTCTGTCCTTCCGTAGCTGATTTGTGCTTTGATCTAAGCGTTTGTGCTTTGATTTAAGCTTTTGTGTTCAGCAGTTGTGTTCGAGAGCTTTTCGATTTTGCTCTACCTTTTGATTTCTCCTAGTTTCCTGGAGCAGATGCCTCCTTCTTTCCCTCACCCCACCCCAATCCATTCCTCTACGCTGGGTACCTAAGCTGTGAAGTCCGACTTGTTTGCCCTGGAGCCCGCTTCAAGAAGCAGCTAAACGCAAGGTGGAAAGCTGGTGGGAGGGAAGGATTTTAGCCAGACCCCCAGGGAGACCCACAGAAGACTCACGCAATCCAGCTGGACTCCTAGTCCTGCCTACTTGCATTCCGTCAACTCTTAAGTAAATTGCAACCTGGTGAATAATTAACCTTGCCCTCGTAGTTTGGTTTTTTTTTTTTTTTAAGAAAAATAAAATCTCAACCTATGAAAGATTAGAGATCAATTTTTGTCCAGCAGGAATGGGTTGACAAAGGAGGTGTTGAAAGAAGCCAATCCTCTCTACCTCCAAGTCTGAGCAGCTCCAGAAATTCTGATACTTAGAAATCCCTCCAGATTTTGCTGTTGGCCTTTCCTTGGTGTGATGGGGGCAGAGGGGAGAAGGAAGCTCTGAGCTGCTTCTCTAGGTCTCCTTCGGTGCCTCTTTGCCCAAAGCCGAGCTGTCTGAACTCTCTGAGATGGTTGGGATTTTGTCCCCCACTCCGTGTAGCAACAGCTTGGCCCTCACTGCTGCATGGAGTTGATTCTGCTGCCAGGCCAGTTTGCTACTCTCTGTGCGGGATGGTAAATATTTGGCCTGTCTCAATTCTTTTACACAAAAGAACACGCTCTTGATTTGTGACAAGTCCATGAAAGAGCTGTCTCAGAAGTAAGGGATCAGTTTGGGTTCCAGAAAGCCTTTCTCTCGAAGCAGTTTAGGGTAAGGGCCATGAAGGCAGACTTTGGATCCAGATGTGCTGGAATTGGAGTCCTAACTGCCACTTGCCAGCTGGGTGGCCTTTGACAAGTAACTTCTCTGTGCCCATTTCTTCCCTTGTGAACGAGTGTTATGATACCTACTTTGTAAGTTTGTGGTGAGGCTTATATGAAAAATGTAGGCACAGCGCCTGGCACACAACAGTAGACCTTTGACTGGTAGTCCTCATCTCCCCGGCTCTTATTTTGAATCTGCCTGCGTATATGCGCTGGTTGAGAAGGGTGCAGAGTGATTGAGATCTCAGGCTTGTGGATCTCTGTTGCTTGCTAGCTCGCGGCCTTGGGCAAGTTACCTAACCCACTGGCAACAGCAGCTTTGTAATCATTAGGCCGGGATAATGTCTGGGAACCCCTTCCCCTGAGTCTCAGTTCTCCAGTTTTTATTGTTCACCAACCATGTGCCAGGGACAGAGCCAGGCTGAGGTTCCAACCTTGGGTAAGTCATGGGCATGGCCCCTCACTGCTCACTCTGATTTACACCCCAGCTCTGAAAGCAGATGAGGAGCATTGTGAGTCCTCTGTGGTAGCTGAGGCTGAGTCTGGGAGGGGCGGTGGGGAGAGGTTCCCTCAGGACCTCACAGCTGCCTTTGGCGCCGCAGGAGGCAGATGCCCAGCCCTCTGGGTACAACTGGCTACCATGTTGGGAGCCAATAAACGTGAGCTGTGAACAGGAGTTGGATGGGCCTGGATTCGTCAGCAGAGTCCTTAAAGGAACCCTGGGTGTGCAGATGTGGCCACCTCACACATCTGCTCTGTAGTGCAGTCAGCCCGAAAGGCTCAAAGACTCCGATTCTAACACTGAGCACATTTCATGAAAGGTCCCCAGGAAAGTGAAGTGCCACAACTGCTCTTGGCTTGCCTGCTCATTGACCAAGTGGGCAAGCTAAACACACTCTAGTGGGACCAGTCGAGCAGGGTACAAAACCTGAAGGGGTGGGGGAAGGAAATAATTCAAATTCAAAAAAAAAAAATGCCAAAGAGTGATGATCGTGGGGGAAAATCAATTTCATTGGACTTCCTTACACTTTTTATTTTTGAATTTCAAACTGGAGGTGAACATAGACCATCATCTTTCCAGTGCTTTAGAGCCGTCAGTAGTCCTAACTGACCCTGGGCAGTAGGCAGGGCATAGAAACAGAGTAGGTGACTTCTCACCCACTGCACAGCTCCCTCCCACCTTCCTTTGGCACAGTCTGGGGAATTTTGAAATCACCCTGTAGCCAGACCCCTTGGGTTAGCTGCCCAGGGGAACTAGGGAGGGAGGTACTATGTGGAAAGAACCATCACCTGATTTCAAACTCAGTTCTGCCACTTTGGGCCTGAGAGCCCCCTTCTATGTCAACTGGGGGGTTAGCCTGAATACAGTGTGCACCCCTGTACAATCTTCTAAGATTCCGAGCCAGGAAGAGCAGAGGAGGGCACAAGGTTGGAACCTGGGCCTGTGGTTTGGAGGGGTGGGAGGGGTTGGGGAAGGATTCAGAGATGTGCAGCTGGGAAATTTGGATCAGTCCGTGAAGACTTTGTGGTTCATTCTCATGAAACTCACTTCCTCTCACTGGATTTCTGCCCTGGGGTATGTGGGGTTCAAGGGAAAACACTGGCTTCTCCTTCTTGGTGACTAAGGCTTAAATTCTGGTTTTTCTAAGCAGACGGTTAAGAAACAATCCTCCATCTCTCCATGTCTATTGTAAGGTAGACCTCCTCCCCCACCCTTCTGAAAATAATTAAAACTGCATCGCTGTTTATCTGTTGATGGCACCTGACTTTCCAGGAGAGCCCGTGGAAGACAGAAAATGCTTTCTTTTAAAGCGGGCATTGGGGAAAAGGCGTTGGCTTGCCGTTGGAATGTGGCTCTCCCATGGACTAGCTGGGTGACCGTGGGCCAGTGGTGTGCCTTCCTGAGACTCAGTTTCCCCTTGCATGACAGTACATGCCCACTTTGCAGTGCTTTGTGAGAATTAAATGAGAATGCCGGTGTGAAACGCTGGCCACGTGGTGGCAGGGAGTACGTACATGGTAGCTGCTCTCAAGTAACATCGTAGTTCATCCCAGGGCCTGTGGGGCCAGTGAAGAAACCCCAGTGAGGTCAAGGAAGGATAACCTGAGCCTGGCAAACCTGCTTGCTGGATTAGTATCTGGAGAGAAAACATTGGAAGAAAAGGCCTCGCCGTGTGCGCTGGGGGAGGTGGGGAATTCCTGTTTCTTCAGGGAGACATGCCTGGTACAACCTGAGAGGGACAGAGGGTGGAGGGTGGCTGAAGCTGTTCAACTTTTCCAGGGGTGAAGGCATGCAATCACGTGCTCCGGCATTTCTGAGGGGACAGGTTAGGGGGAGAGTCCGAGTAACGTTCTCTTGCATTTCTTCCTACTGAGCTCGCTGTTGTAAGCTTGAGAAAATGAAAATATTTTTTTAAAGAAAATGTGTCCTTGCTCTTGGAACTTCTAAGGCAACAGAGCAGATACTTGGAACCAGGACTTGCCTATAAGCAAAATGTTGGTCTCCAACTTGCCTGGCCAGACCACTGTGTATCGGGCGAAAGTCAAACACTTGCTCCCAGCTGGGTAGTGTGGAGGGTTCACCCTCCCCTGGTCTGCTTCTCGCTCCCTCTGCCCCTCTTCCTGGGTCTGGTGATAGCAAGTGTTCATTGTGGCTCAGGTCTGGGCGCATGCGAACCTTGGCCAGATCGCTGAATGTTAAACCATCTGGCAAAATATCACATTTCGACAATGGGCCTTTTCTATAGATGGGGATAGAGGGGTGCAGTGCCAGGGTACTGGAAAACCACTTAAGCATTGACAGTGGACAGGGGGCAGGGTCCGGGATCCTGACTTTGAATGTAAGGGGTGGGGATGGAGCAGGGAGTTGCTCCTTAAAATAGAAGTAGGCCAGAAAACCAGCACCTTCTGTTAACAGAGCCTGACTGGGGGAGGGGCTGATGCCAACCTACGTTGGCATCCTTCCTTTCGTCCTTTCGGTGGATTTTGTTGTAATTAGACAAGCCGTGACAAATATCCCGTTGCCCTTTGGCTGGGGAGTTGTGAGGAGTCCTGCCTGGAAACCCAGCCTCCTTCACTTGGGAGCCATAATTAGGCAAGGGAACAGTTCACGGGCCCTTGATTCAATAAAGACCCTTTTATGATGTTGGTTTTTCCAGAAAAATAATACCACTTTGCCCCGTTTATTGCATTTTGATGTGTAATCATATTAGACTAAGCAGCCCGGGGGACCGAAGTTACGTAGTTAGAGTTTTCACCAAAGCCTGTTACCCTGTCTTCAGAGGAAAACAGTGTCCTTGGTAAAAAAAAAAGAAAGAAAGAAAGAAAGAAAACAAGGAACATTTTTGAGGAATTTCTCCCTTGCCATTTAAAGGGCATTTGCATCCATCAGGGTGAGAAGCAGGACCCAGGGCAAAAAACAAGAAAGTGAAACTAACTTGGCTGGCCAGTGTCAGTACAGCCCAGCCTGGTCCCCGCCTCATCGGCAAAGGATGTTTGTCAATCAGACAAGTAGCACATGTTCTGCACAGGGCCAGAGTAAATGCCGGAGAGGATGCCCGTGTCCTTTCCACCAGGAGTAGTGGTGTTCCGGCACAAGTCCACCACAATGGCGGGACTGCGGGGGGCAGTTACTTCTCTGCCTCCCTCAGGCTTTTCCTTGTTGGGGCAGGCAGCCCGGATTACATATAGTCCTGGAGGTCATGGGCAGCTTTCCGTGGTTGGGAGGGCTTACCTGGCTGCTGCTCACGTTCACTAGACACGCCTCCTAGGCACTTGGCATTGGAGGAATGCCCTGCTTAAAACACACTCACCTGCAGGCCCTCTCCCCACGTAGCCATCCCCTCTTACCTTCTTACCCTGAGTCTGTTGTGTCAGGCAGGCTAAAACCATGCCCCAGTCACACAGTAAAATCCCTCCTCAAAATCTGCCCAGTGCCAGGGTTAAGTAGGGATCACCAGTGGAGTCCAGAACCTCTTTCCCAATTTGAGATTTAGAAATCTCAGGCGCTGAGGAAATTTCTCAGAGTCATTCATAGGAGTGCTCTGTTAAGAAAGAGGGTATGATATTTCAGAAAGTTAATACTGCATTGCATTAAAAGCGGGGGCGGGGGGATCCATTTGATTCCAGGACGTCTGATGGGTTGTTGCTGAAATATTTTTTCAGATACCATCCTTTAATGCTGAAGAGCTGCATTTTATAGGAAGTGGTACATCTGTTTATAGATAGTGTGAGTTAAGATATTCTTTCAGTATCACTATCTTAAGGTTTGAGGTGATTTTTTTTTTAATCCTATACTTTAGGCTTTCTGGATATTTTACACTTTTTTGAAGAAGTGCTATTAAATTACATTGAAGTAATATCTGTTTATTTTTCCACCCAAACGAGTATAATTAGAACATCCGAAACCAGATTATCCAATTAGTACATTTTTCTAATTAGCTGTTTAGGAATTTGCGATGAGATAAATTATTTTAAATTTCCAGATGAAACTTGGGCCACAGGAAGGCTCTGAGGACGGTACACAAGGGGAAAAAATCCTGGGTTTTCAGTTTTAGCTACTACCACTCACCCGCTCCCCCAAAACACCTAAGTGCCTGCCCATCAGGCAGCACGGTGACCAGAAAAGAGTTTTATTGTCCTTGTCCCAAGTAAATGGAGTTCGAAAAATTATTCGCGGATGTTGGCTTTTCTCTGCCCCTGACGATAGAGCAGGCAGTCACTTCGCTACATTCTTCAGCAATAATAATGTTAGTAGCTGTTTGGAGGAAAAATTCTGGTGATATGAGTTCATTCAGTTTGCATTTTCTGTGTGCCTTGTGTGTGTGCTTGCTTTGTGCTAGGTGGCCACGGGGGCAGTCTGTCGGGGTGGGGGTGTCCAACAAAGATTTGGGAGTAAAGTCAGGACCCAGCTTTTGCCCTTTGTGCCTGTCGTTGGTGCAGGCCCATAATCCTTTATCTGAAATTGTGAACTTCAAGAAACTCTGATCGAACGTTTTTGTAATTAATTTTGTGGGAAAATTTGACCCAAACTGACTTGAGACTTATATAGTCTGTATTTATCTTGAGGAGTATGAATATTCATGGGTTTCATTGCAGAGACATTGATATGTTTGATTAAGGGTGGTGCCCTGCTGGGGTCTTGCATAATATGTGATATAGATACCATGTTACTTTTTTAAAGCCTGAAAAATTCCGAAACGTGTATGTCATGAAGGTTTGGGGTAAGAGATTGCAGCCCTGTCATAGGAACATCAGCGTAATGAATATGCAGCAACTCTGTGCTCCAAGATAGGGGCAGAGTCGCAGCCTGTCCAGGGCTAGTTTCTTCTTCGGTGACAGGAAGAGCCTGTAGGCTGAAGGAGGGGCCAGCTGGCCAGATGACCAAACCGCAGGCCCCTATGGCCCTCAACGCCTGGCGAGTCCTTCCCTTACCAGGCCTTGAACTCCATGAAGGCTCAGTGGATTTTGCTCGCTGTTTTATCCTCAGTGCCCACCGCATACTAGGTGCTGAGTGAATATTGAACTGGTCAGAAGCAGGGCTCAGCAAACCTTATCCGTGAAGGACCAGTAAATATTTTAGGCTTTGACAGTCTCTGTTGCAACTCTTCTGCTCTGCTGTGGTGGCATGGAAGCCATAGATAATACGTGAATACTGTACTTGTGTTTTCAAAACACTTTATAAAAACGGGTGCTAGACTGGGTTTGGCCCATGGGCCCACAGTTTGCTGTCTCCTTGTGAGAAGGACAAGTGCATCTGTAAACACTTTTTCCTTCACCATATGTTAGCCCTGCTATCTGGTTGTCTTGTTTCCCTGTCCCAATAGAGTCACCTTTAAGGAGATAAAAGTTGCAGCTGTAATGCCAGCGCTCACCCCTGGCTTCGGCTCCTGGACTGTCTGGAAATGTGGGCCAGCAGAAGGCGCTGCCTCTGACCTCGTTGGTGGGCATGTGTATTTGTGTGGACAGATGCCTTCGGGCTCCAGTCCAGCTGGGCCAAGGGGCACTCAGACCTCCACCCACTGATGAGTTTTGGGGGCTAAGCCAACCCCAAGGAACACTGGCCATCAGTGTCGGGCCAGGCAGGGCTGGAGAGCTTTCAGAACGTGGTGGGGTGGGGGTGCTGAAGGAGTGGGAGTGAGTGTTTAAGAGCCAAGGTGTTCTTAACAAAAGAATTTCTGGCAGAGAGACTGGTTATCGTAAACTCGGGCTCTGATGGATGAGATTCAGGTCTTCTGGCTCTGTTCATCCCAGGCCTGGAACGGCCTGCAAGGCTGAGTAGGCTTTCCACTGCAGCAGAGGCTTCAAGCCAGCCGAGCCCTCTGGCTCCTCCCTCCAAAGCGGCCGGGTCTGGGGCAGACTGGAGGTGGCTGGATGGAGGGGCAGGATCCGGGGAGCCTGCTCCCCTAAACTGGGAGTGCCAGCATCCCTCTGCCCGACCCAGCTCTCTGCCAGGGAAGTTTGGCCTCTAACTTGGAGCAGGCCTGGCCTCTTCAGGCCCTGGGAAGAGACTCTCTCAGCCAGCCCCTGCCACAGGCCTTCTGTGTGCCCCGTGGCTTCTCTAGAGGTGGGGCTCCCCAAGACATTCTGGGACTTCTGCCCTCTGCCCAACCACCTCCTTTTAGTCAGGTGGTGTGACTGGCGCATATTTTTCTTTCTAGAGCAAATTCCAAACAAGGGTGATATCTCTGCTTGGCCTTTCTTTTCCTTCCATCATGGTTTTGTGGGTTGTTGGCTGTGTTCAGAGTGGAGCCGCCTCATTCTGCAGCTGCTCAGGAAGCCCCGACAGCCTCTCAGTCATCACCCTGTATCAGCAGAGGCCAGGTATAGAGCCAGGGCTTGGGCAAGGCCTGAGGAGCCAGACTGGGGGGCTGTGTGTTTGGTGATGGGTTAGCTTTGCTGTCAGAGCCAAGCCCAGGTGGGTCACCTTTACCTACTGAGCGTGGCATGGAGAGATCCTCTGGCCATGGCCCTGGGACCCCCCATCCCCCTAATCTCACCTCCTTATTGTTGAGTACCTAGGCCAGGCACTGCCTGTACCGTGGTGGTAAGACAGCCCAGAGCAGTGGTTCTCAAACTTGGGTGCCCCTGAAAACCACTTGAGCCCATTAGCAACACAGACCCCTGGGCCACCCAGTCAACCTCAGGGGCCCTGGAGTCAGCATTTTTTAATAAGCATATATGATGCAGGTGGTCCCAGGACCGTGTTGCCTGTGAGCTGGTTGGTAGATAAAGCAGTGTGATGCGCATGGGGTCGGGGAGCAGGGAAAAGAAAGGTCTCTAAGCCAGGGAGGGGTTGGAATCAGGAAAAGCATGCAGCAGAGATGAGCTAAAGCTCGAAGAACAGCACAGGGGATGGTCTCTATAGCCCAATCAACTGCTCAGTGCCGGGCGCAGTTCTCAGCCTTCAATGGGAATGAACTCATGTAATCCTCCCAGCAACCCCATCGATTTCAAAAAGGAGCAGGCTGAAGCACAGAGGGGTGAAGTAAGTTGCCCAAGGTTCTATGGCTGGTTCATGGTGAGACCCAGCTGGATTGGAGCGCGGGCACCAGCTCACGCAGAGGCTGTGCAGACTGAGGGCTGGGGCTGGGTAGTAGATGAAGCATGATGCAGTCATGTTGTTGAATGGTTCAGATGGCTCAGATCCTAGTGTGTGCAGGCAGCTTGGGTTTTGCTGGTAGGGGACATGGCTGTGGTCTTGGTTAGGGGAGAAAGCTCTGGGCAAAGTGACAGCTGCTGTAACAATGTTAAGAGGGCTGAGGCCGTAGCTGGGGTTCCCAGCATGCTTCCTCTCAATCTGAACAAGGCAGGATCTAGAATGTGCGGGCCAAGGTGCAGTGTTAGTGCTCAGGGAGCAGCGGCGAGGCCTGTGCCCTGTTGCTCTTCTGAGAGAGGAAGAATTCTCTATGGTCTGAGTTCTTGGACACCCCCAGGGAGCCTGTCCCAGCCCCTCTACCCTTGGGGTCTGAAGGGAAGGGGGAAAGGAGTGGGGAATACCTGATTAGGAGCTGTGGGAACCAGCGTGCCACGGGGGAACTACAGCCTGAGCCCAGATCTCAGTCCGGTCCTCCCTCTGCTCGACCACAGCCCGCCCTACCCTCATCAGAGGGAAGCTCTGGACAAGGCAGCAGCTTCCCGTGGGTAGCAGCAGGAAGGCAGGTCCTCCCTGTCCTCCACGAAAACAGCCTACGATGAGCAAAGACTGGAAAAACAATTGGCCACTAGCCCCTTCTCACCATTCCCCTCACCTCCCCCCACTGTCTTCCAGCCTGCCCTTCCCAGCCGAGCCTGTGAGCTCATGGATTTGAACCTGAAAACCTTGGGGACATACAGAAGTCTTTGCTCGAGCAGAGGGAGGACCGGACTGAGATCTGGGCTCAGGCGGTAGCTCCCCCGTGGCACGCTGGTTCCCACAGTTGGCAGGCTCTTGCCTCCCACCGTGACAGAAGACCCGTGACTGTAAGCTTTCCAGGAACCGTTCCTTTGGCTATGACAACTGAAATTCTCTTCTTTTGCTTTTCCTTTTAAATGGGAGAGATGGTGGTGGGAGCTTAGCTCCTCCAAGACCACGACCGCTGGAGGGAAGCTGAACCATAGCTCAGGGCCAGGCCTTCTTGGAACCTTGTCTTTAAGCTGGTCTTTAAGAGGGTTTAGGGAGAGCAGCAGCTCCTCCTCAGATGTCCTGGCCCGGGTTGGTCTTCTGGGTACCTCCCAGGGTTTTGTGCTCTGCCCGAACCAGGCCTGGCGTCTGAGGAAGGTAAAGCCAACTGTCTTCTGTTCATGCGTCAGTGCCAGGCCTGTGACTGTCACTTAGGAGCTCAGTCCCCGCAAGGCGGGTCCACACACCACATGGGAAGACAGAGGCCCCTCTCCTGGTCTTACTGCCTTCCTTGGTTCTTGGGCTGCACTTGTCCACTTGGGATGCCGCCAGGACTCTAGTCCACGGTTCTCAGCGGGCAGGAGGTACTGGGTTCCAGTTGTCTCCTGGGCATGCCCTGGGGGCAGTGAGGCCAGCCACGGGCCAGACCAAGCAGCGGAGAGAATTGTGTCACTGTGGAGACCCCATAACTACCCACCCTCCACAGAGTTTCTCCTGGGCTATGCGAGGTGGGCCATTGTGACGGAGGGAGTTACCGTCTTCACTCACCTGGGCCAGCCGCTGACTGCTGCGGCGTGACTCATCTGGATCGTGTTCAAGCACAGCAAGAAAAATGAGGGACTTTCAGGGGCAGCTGTGTTTTCTGACTCAGTCATAATGCCCCTAAAAATCCTTATTGTTCTTGCAATGAGCATCGAGCAGCGGCTGCCAATCTTACTCTTCTCCTACCTGGCCATTGTGGGATGGGAAGGGCTTCCTGGGTCAGTGGGGATGTCTTCTCCCATCCTCCTGAAATGAGAGTGAGTGGAGACTTGTCGATTATGAAAACATTTTCACTGGGCTGATGCATTATCGGGGCGGGCTATGCATTGAGATATTCCTGCATGGATTGGAGCCCAGGAGAACATAGGGTCTCCCTGGTTTGTGCGTAGTCAAGGGCAACAGTGTTGGGCTGGCCAGGGTGCCCCACCTTTCCTGAACCATTCAGGGGGCACCTGGGCAGGAACTTGCACTGTGTTTTAAAAACAGTGCACTCTCTGAGACCAGTGAGCTGGCCATTTTGCAAATAGGCTTGCAGTGGGTTCAAGGTCTCCCCCCCCCCCCGCCACCCCCACCCGCTGTGACCCTGGAGCTTTCTTTCTCTTAGCTGGGTGTTTTCTATCCCTCTCTCACTTCCTGAGTCTCCTTCATTCTCAGCAGGTGACCCCCACCTCTTCCATCCCCACCTCAGGGCTATTTTGCCTAAACCAGGGGGATTATCAAGAAGCAGAAATGCCAATTTGTGCAATCCAAACCCCCCCCCCCGCCTTAAACCAAGAACACCAATCCACAAGAATGTCACCAAATCCCACAGCAACAGAATCTTCTTCCTCTCTGGCTGAGGCTGGGCAGGTGGCCTGCCTGTGGATGGACAGACAGAGGCAGGAAAGAGGCAAGACCCACCTCATGTCTCCTCGATCTTACAGGTTAGTAGGAGAAATTCACCCGTGAGGTATTTCTCAGGTTCCCTCCCAGGTGCTGACTCGAAAGCTCTCCTCACGCAAGAACATGGCCACAGGTGGGACCCTGAACACCGTGATCCTCATTCCTGGCCAGCTGGTCCCCTTGCTCCTCAGGCTCCTGTTCCAGCAGTGCCTCCACACCGGCTCTCCCAGAGACCGTGTCTAAGGAGCTGGGTTTGCTGTAGAGCTTCAGCATTTTTCTGCCCGGGGGTGGGGCAGCTCCAAGGTAAAGATCAATTTGGCGGGTGGGGAATTAGAGTTTATCCTCCTTGCTGAGAGGTGGGCGGGGCTCTTGTGAAAATGAAATGTTTACAGCTTGCAGTGGACACGGAGTGATACAACACGTTCTGTTTTTCCTAGCTAAGCATTTGCTAACTTCACATCAGCTAGCCCTGTGACTTCTTTGCCCTGCCTTCCCATCCCTACAAAACTCCTTGTTCCTTGGGATAAAGGCTGAGTGTGTTCCTCAGTCTTTATCCCAAAACATTTGCAAAAGACAGTACATCGATTTTTGTAAAGAAGGCAATAAATACATCAGAAATGCTGGGGTTTTCCCCCCAACTTATGAAAGAACTGCCTTCCACGTAGAGCATTTTGAAAATACAAAAGGAGGAAAAAGACACAAATGCCCACAGCTGGAGATAATGTCTGCTAATGAAATACACTCTTCCAGCATTTTTTTTCCCTGTGCATGCACACCCCCACCCAGTTAGCAGGATTGGGGCTTTTAAAACGGGCGAGGCTCATTACCCGTGTGAGCGATGGCTCTGTGCTCTCGGGAGCCAGAAAGTATTTCTTTTTGCCAAGTGGTGTGTACCGTGGGCTGCAGCTCGCCTCCAGCCAGGAAGCTCAGAATCTTTCTTGGAGGGTGTTGGAGCAGCACTGGGTCTCTCTCCAAACAGATAGATGAAGTTGTTGGGGAGGATGCTGACAATGTCCTGATTTCTAAGTGGGCTGCTCTATTGCTTCTCAACCCTGGTACATAAGCATCACTTGGAGAACATTAAAATAGTTTGAATGCCTGGGCCCTGCCCCAGACCAATTGGATCTGAATTGCTGGGGGTTATAGGGGAACCCCAGGGTTGGTATCTCCTTTTGTTTTTCTTATGTTCCTCAGGTGATTCTGTTAAGCAGCCAGAGAACTATTCACTACATGCTCACAAGTTAGAGATGGAAAAGATTTCTTCCAGGTCTGCCTCCAGAGCCTATCAGGTGATGTGATCATTTGCTATTGGCAGATTTTCACTTCTTTTATTTTCTCTGCTGCTTCGAGTCATCTTTTGATCCTCATTTTACAGAGGACTGAAGCCAAGGAGATCAGGAGACTTACCAGAGGACACGCAGCCAGGATGCGGCAGAACTGGGGTTTAGATCTGTAGCTTCTGACTCCCAAGGTCAGTGCTCTTTCAGTAATAATTATTAATTAGCATATACAGTTATAACAAGCATATCATAATGCTAACTGGTACTTAAGTGTTGCATCATGGCAATTACCTGGGATGGGTACTACTGTCTCATAGAAGAGGTACCTGCCCCACAGGAAGGCTGGTTGTTGTCCTTTAGTTTCCCCAGTACTGAGTGTGTACCCGGCCAACCTTGCTAAGCTACCAAGGATCCCAGCTCTGGGCATGGCAGGGTTTAGCCCCATTTTCATAACACACAAGAGGCATGTAGCCGAGGCCACACAGCTGTGTTTCCCAGCTCCTTGCCCGGATAGAAGCATCTAGGAATGAGCCTAGCCTGCGTAGAGCTTGCTCATTTATGCCCTGATCCAAGTGGGTAGCCTAGGACCCCTCCTTGGGGTGCCTAGGTCTCCAGAAGGCTGTCCCTGCCCCTCCCTCTTTTCTACAGAGCTGGATTCCAAGGGCCTGGCCTAAGGACCACCTGGGCAGGATGCCAGTGCAGGGAACCAACAGCATTGTCGGCTCTAGGAAGCAGTTGGCTGTTCCTAGTCCAATCTGCAGAGCTGGAGGGCCAGCCTGCTTCGGACATGGCGCATGGGGATGGGAGTTGAGAACACTACTTTCTCAGAGCCCAGCAGCCCTGGGCCAGGCCCATGGGCTTGCTTTGGCAGGGAGGGCCCTATCCTTGGCCATGCCTTTCCTTGCTGGGCCTTGGCTCTCTCTTTCCTGTGTCTGGCACTCGCTCTGCTCCCACTCAGCTCTCTACAGCAGAATGTACACTCTTGGCAACCACATCCATTTAACCTGCTTCCCAGAAAGCAAGATGGCTGGGCAGGCCTACTCAGCCAGCATCGTGGTGGTAAACAGGACAGTGGGCCTCGGCTAAGGGTTTTCTTGCCCATATTCCTTGGGAAGCTGCTTTGGGAGACAGTACTAAACTGCCTTAGCTTACCTAGGTCAGAAATAACTTCAGCTAGCTGCCTTGAACAGTCAAGCTGAGGCAAGAGCTTTGAGCTCCTGTAGTGGAGCCTGGGGGAGATAGCTAGAGGCCTTGGGAAAGGCCACTACCTCTCTGAGCCTATTGCCTTATTTACTTGGACATAATAGTGCTACTTTGTAGGCTGAATATGGATTTGAAGCTGTTGCTCCCTTTCTCTTCCCTTATGGGAGGACAATTCAATAGAAAACTGTGTGGAGTCCGGTGTGGAGAAGATGCTCATTTAATGCTAGGTGCACTGTACTGCTTAGGAAGTGAGGTCTGAGTTTCAGCACGTTGGATGGTACCTTACCTTCCTTGATCTCTACGAGGACCACCTTTTATTTTCATCTCTGGCTGGACCCTGTTAGGGTGGTGGTTCTGGATTGGGAATCTATGGTTCTCACTCCTTTACCCTGCATTCCTCTTTGGTCTGGCCCACAGAAGGATCTTTTCGCCTGTCAAGGTTTGCCCTACAAGTCCAAACGCTGTCAGCAATGAGTTGTTCCCCCTGTGTCTGAGCCAAAGAAGCTGCTATGGAGCTGCTCCACCCTCCATCTGCCTTCTTGGGATGCAGGTAGGAAGGGCTTTCTGTTTGGCTTGGGTGGTGGGAAAGAGATTAGCACTCACATTGTTTTGACTCTTGTGTCTAACAGGCAGAGCTTATGACATTACAGGAAAGCAGCCTTGGACCTCGAATGAGCTTGGGACCTGGCCCCTGTGGAGGTGGTTTGGAGGTAGGAATGGGTGATAACATTGCCCCCAGGTATGTGGAGAAGGTGACGGCTATTTACTGGCTTTTCCTGCACAGTATCCATGACACTTCTTATGATGTCTATCTTTTCCTTCAGGGAACCATCCCTCTTCAACCTGGTACTCTTGGGGCTCAGCTGGGGCCAACCCCAACCCTTGGCTTTAGAGGCAAGCATGTGTCCTAGGCTGGACACTGAGACTTCCCCTTGGGACTTTTGCAGCAATTGTGAGGAAAAAGGCATTCACTTTTTGTGGGGGTTGCCAGATTATAAACTTGGAGCTGGTGGCCATCCTGTTCTCCACTTGAGGATGAAGCCAACAAGGAGGAGAGAGACCTAAGAGAAGGCGAACATACGCTGTCCAGACATCAGGAAGGCCCTGGGTCCAGCCATGCCCGAAGCCAACAGTACCCCTGGACCAACACGGTTATGTGAGCCAGTGTGTTTCTTTTTTCCCCAAAGACCATCCTGAGTTAGGTTTCTGTCATAGAAAGGGTCCTAATAAATGCAATGATTTTCTTTGATCTCATTTTTCTAAAAATCAACTTTGAGTTATATTTTACATGCAATAAAACCCACCCATTGTAAGTGTCCAACTCATAAGTTTTATCAAACGCGTATACCCTTGTAACTACTACCACCATTGAGAATATTTCAAGCTCCCTCATTCCTCTTTATGGCCCATTTCCCCGACCCCAGACAACCACTGACCTGCCTTTATTCTAGAGATTCATTTTGCCTTTTCCAGAACTCCACATAAATATTATCACATGGTATGTACTCTTTTGTGTCTGGCTTTTTTTCAGCATGATTTTGAGATTCATCCACGTTTCTTTTTATTGCCAAGTAGTGTACCATTGTATGATGTACCATAGTTTGTTTATCCATTTACCAGGAGGACATTTGGGCTGTTTCCAGATTTTGGCTGTTACAAGTAAAGCTGTTTTGAACATTCCTGTACAAGTCTTTGTGTGGACATGTTTTGATTTTTGTGCCCAATCTCATTTTACGGTCAAGGAAAAGGTTTAGAGAGGTAGAATGATTTATCCAAGGTCACACAGCTGATGGATCTTGTGGCTTGCACCAGAACACACAGTGTAGGGGAGTTATGTGGCTGGAAAAATGGGAGCATGGTGTTTGCGTATCCTTAATAAAAGGCCTTGGGAAGCTCCCTGGGGAGGATGTTCAGAATCCTGGTGGCCAAGAAGGTGGTTGCTGTAAGAGACTGTCAACATGAACTTCAGCCATGGTCCTCATCTTTTCACCCACCAGATCGATGTCAATTATTTCTCCCCATGGTTTGAAAAATTCCATTTTTTAAACAGACTGCGTTTACGATGCCAGCATTCACGCCCCCAAATGTATTTCTCAAATTCATAAAGACATATCTAGAACTACCCGTCAAAGTTGACAATCACTGAACGAGCTCATATGAGACATAGATTGAGATTACTCCAGCCAAAACAGAGAGATGCTTTTAAAACAAAGCACGAACCCATCCTGGAAGTCCAGAGGATGTCAAGTTGGTAACCCCTGATTCAGTCCAGCCTCTCATTTCACAGATGCTGCAGCTAGTTCTCAATTTCTCTGCCCAGGTCAGCCCCTGGAGGTCAAGGAGGGTGTTTCCCAGTGCCCATGCTGTGAACTCAACATAGGCCACATCCCTGGAATTCTGTCACCCCTGGGTCCAACTGTGCTGAAGCCAGATGTACCTCCAGGCCTCCCAGTTTTTTGAGCCAATACATCCTTTTCTCTTTGAGCCAACTTGCAATGGAAAGAGTCCAGGTTAACACAGCTTAGCCAGACAGCACCCCAAGTTCTCCCAGGCAAAATCAAGACAGCTAGTCCAGTTCACCTCCTAGGGGTCAGACCACTAAGTGCTTTACATGTAGTACCTCAAGTTCTCCACCACTCTAGAGGAGCTACTATGATCCCCATCTTACTGCGAAGGAAGCAAGCATGGAGCAATCAAGTCACAGAGCTGGAATGTGGGTGTATCACCATCTTGCATCCCTTTAAAGATTCTCTCAGCTCCCCTGTTCTCTAGACTCCTGCTGCCTCTGCCTCTGTGGCTGACAGACCCATGGGGTCCTCACAGATTCATAACTGAAGCTGAGCAGCTGCTTTCCTGACCCCTTCTAGATCACATCCTAGGGTGAAGGGTCTGACCCCTCAATGGCCACAAAGGGGCTCGAGAACTCAACCCAGAGCATGGAGGGAGTTAGTTCTCAGGATGAACTTTGAGCCATAGGAGACGAGGTGGGAGGATGAATCCCTCCACCTTCCTTCCTTGGATCCTTTGAGGCACATTTTCTATACGAGGTTTGATGCAAAGCAGTAGCAATGTGGATGGTTATACGTCACCTTGTACTGCTTCCTGTCCTTCCCTACCTCCTCTCTCTTTTCCTTCACTCTTGCTGCCCTGGAATTCTATCTCAGAGTTAAAGTACAACACTCAATCTCTTGCCAAAGGCTCTGTTCTCTAGGGAACTCAGGCAGTCTGGCTCCTGAGTCTGCACTACCTGCTTCGGTGAACATTGAACAAGAGGATAGATGAATTATATGTCATTGCCGTGGGGGTGGGGGACAAGAATAGTGCCCAATTCATCAGGTTATTCCTGTTTATCTGTCCCCCTCCATTCATTAGGTCTAAGCAGGGAAATCCTCTCTGACAGAAGCTGGGGCCTCTTCTACTAACTTCTCTGTCTGGTACCAAGGAAGCCATGCTCCTTGACCCTCCACTTGCTAGTTATACAACATTGGCAAGGTACTCAGCCTCTCTGAGCCAGTTTCCGCATCTATAAGTGGCAATCGGAATGGCCTCACTGCACAGGATTGTTGGGAGGCTTAACTTGACCCTTAGTTTTATGCCTGATACATAGTAGGTGTAGGGCGTTGCTAAGCTGACCTAATTACAGCTCTTCTGCTCTCTTTTGGAAACCACCCTCTTCCATTCTCAGTTCCTACTGAATAAACAAGGCTGTCCCCTACCCTACCCCATTTCCACACCTATCACCAGACCCAGGCCAATCAGCACAGCCCGATATTGACTACAGGTATCGGTTTAGGCCTGAGCACGAGACCGAAGTTGGACCAGGCCCTCTAACAGTGCCCTGAAGTTTGCAGAACAACAGGGAGAGGGGTGTTTCCTTCCTCCTTGCTGACATCATTAGCCTGGAGCTACCAGATGCCGGTTTTACTCTGTAGCCATTTGAGAATGAAGTCAGAGGGAAGTCAAAAGAAAGCAAAGCCAGAGATGGAGCGGTTCACAGAGTCCTGATGGCATCTTTGGAGCTCTTGGATCTAGCCATGCCAGAAGCTAGTTAACCCCTGGTATTTTTAGAAATTAATAAACCAAAAATTTCCTTTTTATTTGCTTAAGCCAGTTTGAGTTTATATTACTTAAAACTGAAATAAAGGGTTATGACTAACATAGTTGGTTCCTAATAACATGACAGCTGCTGTTATTAGGATTAATATTATTATTAGAAGCACATTAGCGAGAAGCTGCAGCCTTGGGGAGGCATCGCCCAGGTTTTCCCAGAGCCACTGCTGTGCTCAGACATGGTACCTGGATATCAGCTCCCTGGTGGCAGGAGACTCATGTTTTCTGCTGTGGTATCCCAGGTGCCTGGTATCTACCACAGGGTAGGCGGTGAAGAGACATTTGTGAATATACAAATGAAGTCGTCCCATTGCTCACTGTCTCTTCCAATGTGTTGGGCCTCCTACCCCTCATGCGGCTACACATTTTGCCCTCACTACTTGTCCTTGGCTGATATCTGAACCCCCTGGGGTGTCTTCCAGGAATCTGTCTTGTCAAATCTCTTATTTTCACTGTTCTTTCTAGGGCCTCATTTACCCATTCATATATTCAGTTTAAAAACCTTTTAAAAGCGTCCATTATAGAACCCTACCTTACACCACTCACAAAAATTAACCTGAAATAAATTTAGGACTTAAATGTAAGACTGGAAACCACAAAACTCCTAGAAGAAAGCATAAGAAAAAGCAACTTGAATGGGTCTTGACAATGACTTTTTGGATATGACTCTTAAAGCAAAAGCAACAAAATAAATAGGACTGCATCAAACTGAAAAACTTCTGCACAGCAAAAGAAATGATCAACAAAATGAAAAAGACAACCTAGAGAATGGGAAAAATATATATATCTGATAAGGAGTTAATATCAAAAATATATAAAGAACTCATACAGCTCAATAGCAAAAAAATATAATCCAATTTAAAAACGGGCAAAAGACCTCAATAGACATGTATCCAAAGAAGATATACAAATGGTCAATAGGTACATTAAAAGATGTTCAACATCATAAATCTTTAGGGAAATGCAAGTCAAAACCACAGTGAGTGATCACCTCACATTTGTAAGAATAACTATCATCAAAAAGAACAAGAGATAACAAATGTTGGAGAGGATGCAAATAAAGGGGAATCCTTGTATACTGTTGGTGGGATTGTAGATTGGCACAGCTACTACGGAAAACAGTATGGAGGTTCCTCAAAAAAATTGAAAATATAACTACCATGCAATCTGGCAATTTCACTTCTGGGAATATATCCAAAGGAAATGAAACACTATGTCAAAGAGATAACCATATCCCTATGTTCATAAAATCATTATTTATAAGAGCCAAGACATGGAAATGACCTAAGTGTCCATCAAGAGATGAATGGATAAAGAAGTTGTGGTACATATATTTTTACAAGGGAATACTACTCAGCCACGAAAAGAAGAAAATCTTGCCATTTGTGACAACGTGAATGGACTTGAGGGCATTATGCTAAGTGAAATAAGTCAGACAGAGAAAGATAAATACTGTATGATCTCATTTATATGTGGAATCTTAAAATAAAACAAACAAATGAACATAGAAAAAGAGGTCAGGTTTGTGGTTACCAGAGCTTTGTGTATAGAGGGGAATTGGATGAAGGTGGTCAAAAGGTACAAACTTCCAGTTATATGATAAATGAGTTCTGGGGTGTAATGAACAACATGGTGACTGTAGGTAACACTGCTTTATGGTATATTTGAAAATTAAAAGAATAAATCTCAGCTTCTCATTACAAGGAAAGTATTTTTATTTTTCCTTTTTGTTGTTATTTTCATGAGATGATGGGTGTTTACTAAACTTCTGTGGTTATTATTTCACAATGTATGTGAGTTATTGTGCTGTACACCTTAAACTTATGCAGTGCTGTGTGTTAATTATATTTCAATAAAACTGGGAGAGAGGAGTGTCCATTATGTTAGGTACCAGGGAGAGATGCAAAAATGAACAATGTTTTGCCTGCCTTCAGGGAGCTTCTGTTCTAGTGGGTATGTATGTTGATAATTTTGGTACAATTCGATTATTTTAATTGTAATTTCCTGATATTCTTCTACAGACTAAATATTGAAACAACTCTAAGGGTATATTTTGCTCTTAAGCTAAGTTGGAGCTAATCAGTTTATCATCAAAGAAGAATTGGCAGTGGGCAGGTGGGTGGCCCTGAGACTCTGGGAGGGTAAGAAAGTACCTACTATGTGCCAAGCTCTGTACTCAGCTTTCCAAACCAACCTAATTTCTAAACTGAAATCATTGTCCCATCCTACTGAAGAAACAGGCTCAGGGAGGTGAGGTAGTTTCCCTGAGCAGGATCTGGACCCAAGTCACTGGGAGCTTCTGGGGGGCCCTCAGAATTGATAAGATTTCTCCATGCGCCAGCTGGCAGCGTGTCATTGTCTACTGGCTCTCATAGAATCTTGTGTGACTATCATGTGCTCTTCCCACATTCTCCTTTGGATAACAATTCATTTCCTTGTTTCCATCTCCTTTCCTGACTCCCAGGGACAGTTTCACATTGCAGTCATCTTCACATCTTCCACATCTTCTACCAGGGTCTGGCCCACAGTAGTCTCAGTGTCATGAGCATCTGTCAGGTTAGTACCCCAGCATCCCTTCTCCCTTTCTTCCAATAACAGCCCCATCCTCCCTGGAGAACTGCTCCTCTACCACACTCTATTTGATCCTGGGGTATTTTAATCCTCCTGGCAACCAGCTTGTCACATGAGGCCAATCACAGCTCAGCACACCATGGATTGGTCCAAGGGATGGGCAGGTGATCCAATCAATCAGAGTCCTCCCTTGGAATATTCTGAATGTCCCCTTAGATCTTTAGCCGTAAATATCTGACTCCAGAGCTCTCCGTGGCCTTTGGTGGAGCCCGGGAGAAAGAGACCCTAAAGCAGTCAGCTCAGACCGGCCCTTCTGCCTTTCTGTGTCTGATAATGGGCTCCCTCCTCCTTTTTAAATGATCAAAATGGTACAGGAAGATGGTAACAAATCGAAATGGTACAGAAGAGCTTGTGAAGGGAAGCAGCAGTCTCCACCCTGTTCTTCCCCCTTCATTCCAGAGACAGGCTATTTGACACATTTGCTTGTGCATTTTCTCTGATGGTTACCTCCACAACTCCAGACAATACGCTTAGACACCTATTTCTTGATTCGCAAACTTAGACCACGTCCACTGATTTCTCTGTAAGGTACATGAGAATTTAGCTCACTTACTACGTCTGTCTTCTTCGCAACTTGGAAATTTATAGTGTATCTCGTACATACCTACTGATTACCTATGTTTAACTGTCTATTTCTTTTGTTCGATTTTAGACAGTTTTTCTGGTCTTGTCTGTCCTTTTTAGGATGAGTAAATACTGGATGTCCCTTATCATGTCCTCTGCTGGTTTACATGCCCCCTTGCTCCGAAGTTTTTTTATATTTTCTGTATTATTGACACTCACGGTTTCTTCTGCTCTATAATCGTTTTACTGCTTTGTCCACATGTTGTCTCAAAAAGTCATGAGACAGGATTTGCATAAAGATAATTGTTAAATACTGTTTACTGTAAACACCCCTTTTAACGGAAGCTAGTTGGATTGGCGTTTGTGTTGGTTATGGCCAATGTGTCCCTACTTACGCATTTAAGTTCTATTGAGTTGGATGAGACAGACCCATATGCCACTGCGATAGAGCTCCGCTAGGACCAGCTTCATGAGTTGGCTACCTGTACAGCCACAGACTGTCCCAGAAGAGCCCTGTGCTTGGTTTGATGCTTTACTATCACTGTTTTAAAATTCATAATCATTTCCAAACTAACAACCTCATAATTACATGGCCGGTCCTGAGCTCACCACCTTGCCGATAGACATCCGAGCTTTCTAAAGAAATTGTCTCCTCGGGCACCTGCTGGACACTTGAGACGCAAGGCAGGGTTCTTAGCCAGGTCCTGAAGCAGCCATGAGACATTCAAGGGAGAGGACACGGACCTCAGCTCTGGTTTGTGAATGTACTCATGTTGTAAGGTCAGGCTAGGCTTCTCCAAATTCCTTGCAAAGGGGCTGAAAAATTGGTGAACTTGGGCTGTGTGAGGGAGGTGGAACTTTCCCTGCATCACAGAGAGCAGCAAGGCTGAATGATCTGCCCAAGGTCCCACTGTTTATAACTGGCAGGTCCCAGATTCGAGTCCAGGCCTGTGATTCCCAGCCCCCAGCCCACTCTGTTTCACCATGCTGCCTCCAGACCAGTGCTACACACAAAGCAGTAGATCTGGATTTAGTTCTAGGCCTGCCTCTGATGTGTTGTGTGTCCTCAGTGAGGGACTTGTCCTCTCTGGACCTCTTATCCCAGAGTCCACTGAGAAGAGTGGATAATTATTTTAAAAGTCCCTTTCAAACAGATCACGATATAAGCAAATAAGAGAAAAGAGTAAATTTCTCCTATAGACAGGTTCCAGCTAATAAATGCAGAAAGAAAGGAACATAATACCATTTTGTAGTTCCTAACAAATTAATTACTTGAATGGCTGCTATCACACAAAAGAGAGAAGCATATGTACCTCCCAAAAGGACTTAACACCACCTAATGATGTAGTCTTGCCAAAAAAAAAAAAAAAAAAAAAAAAATCAAATTTGAATCTGATCAAGCTTCTACTTCTATCAATTTATAGAATGGAGGAATATATTCAATTATACCACAGGGCAGCTAAGTCCGGCTGGAGCAACATGGTTTCTTCCAGTGAATAAATAAAAATAAACAAACAAAAAGAAACTCTATACCCAATCGAGACTCAAAAGACATATTGACCAATTGTAACATATAAACCTTATTGGGATCAAAATTTAAAACTGTAAGAAAGCAATTACGTGACAATTGGAAGTTTGGACATTTATGGGCTCTTTGTTAACATAGAAATTATTATTAACTTTTTGTGTGTGATAATGGTGTCATGATTATGGTTTAGTTTGTATGGAAGAGTACTTTTAGAGATACACACTGACATATAGTTTGTATGGAAGAGTACTTTTAGAGATACACACTGACATATGATGTCATGCCTGGGATCTGATTCAAAATAATGCAGGAGGAGGGGTGTGAATGAGGGGATGGGTCTGGATGAGGCAGGATGGGCCATGGGTTGATGATTGTCACAGCTGAGTGATAGGGATGTGAGGTTTGCTATATAATTGTCTGGTTTTGCATATAATTTGCAGTTTTAAAAAAGTTTTTAAAAGTTCCTCCAGGAGTCCATGGTGGCCCAAGCTGTGGGTGGAAGATTAGGGGAAGGATAGCCATGTTTTCTCGGAGCAGGGCTAGGGGGCTAATTTAGGGGACACCAGACCTTGCCTCTCCATCCCCACCTCCCATGGCCAGTCTGGGCCCTGGAGTGTTATGGTCACTAGCTCCCAGACTCGGATCTACAGGGTGGCTTTCTTGGTGTTTAGATGAGCTCTAGGAGCTGGACAATACAATTGTAGAACTCTGGCCCCTGCCCGTAAGCCCAGCTCTCCCCTCCCCAGGGGATGCTGGCTCCACATTCCAGGCACATCCTCAGCCAAGTCAGACTCTGCCAGCACAGGTGGGAGATGTGACAGCTGGTGGGAGCTATGCGGCACTCCCAGTCACATTTCCCATGACATCCCTGGTGCTGGTGGCATGGCCAGGCCAGGAACTGAGGACCTGGAGGGTCAGAGGGCCACTCACAGGCCCAACACCCAGGAGTCCTCCCTCACAGGAGTGGACACCGACCACCTTGGTTGCCCAGTTCATTGCATGACCGTTGCATCACTGGGCCTTGGGTTCCCCATCCAACAGGAGGTGGCTCAGTTTTTCTCAATGGGCTGCTATTGGCCTTTGGGATGGACAGTTTTTCCTAGTTAGCATTCCTATCCCCAGCCCATTAAATGCAGGCAATAGAACCTGTCTCTGTGGCAACCAAAAATACCAACACATTTCCAGCCACCCCTGGAATGCAAACTGCTGTGTCTCTAAGGACCTGCCGAGCCCGTAGTTCTGCATCTGTGGTTCTAGAGAGTTCAGGACAAATGGGGGGAGCGAGGGGCAGAGACTGTTAATGTCTCAGTTTTGCAAGAAGATGCTATTTGGGTAGGTCTTGAAGTTTAACTAGGAGTTTGCAAGGCAAGCAAGGCATTGGGACTGGGTGAGGGGAGGTGAGCACATTCTCAGTGGCAAGATCAGCCTGAGCACCACATGGAGATACGAAAGAGCATTTGGAGAAGTGCAGAAGTTCCCTGTGGCCCCAAGCTGTGGTCTGTGCTGGAAAACCATGCAACAGAGGTGGGCCATCAACGTGTAGACAATAGGAAGCCAGCAATGATTTTCAGATGGGGCAGGAGCAGGTTTTTCTACCCTAGCCCTCTGGTCTGAGAAATCACCAGACACCAACATGTGAATCAGGAGAACGTCTCACTGTTCCTAGGAAGGACTTGGGGTCAAAACTGCAGAGAATCAACTCTATCGCTGGAATTTCTTGCCCAGTGGCACCCAGGTGGGAGAAACTTGGAGGTGATAATGAGGGAAGGGGCGTCCAAGCTTCGCAAATAATCGAAGAGAGCTCTGTATGTGAGAAGTGCAAGTGCACATGCAAGTGAGTCTGTGCGTGAGAGTAGGTGAATGAGTGTGAGTGGATGTGAGGTGAATGGGTGTGGAAGTGAGTGTGTCCCTGAGTGCACAGGCCTTCATTCATCTAACACGCATGTGCCAAGTACGCAGTGGTGAACAAACACTGACCTGGCCCTTGTCCTCAGAGAGCACATAATCTAGGGGATCTAGTGGGGAAAAGAAATAAACAAGAAAACAAAACCAAACGCATTCCATAAATTAGATTGTGACCCGGGCTGGAAAGGAGGCAAGTGGAATGGGGGGTGCAGAGGATCGAGGGATGAGTGGGGGGAACCTGTTGGATGGAGTTAGGAAGAGAGGGAAGTGGTCAAGCTCAGAATTTACAGGGGACATGTGTTGGGTGGGCTTGGGCCACCTAACAGGCCTTTGATTTCTTTGGTGGGGGGGGGCAGGGGGATTACCTATTTCCCACTGACAAAGCCTACCAGGCTCCTTCCACCCTAGCCCAGCCACGGGGTGGGCACCAGACCCCAGCGTGGCCAGTCAGAATCTCCTCTCTGACTCTCGGGCACAGTGACAAAGAGGTGCTGGAGACCTCCACTGCCTTCTGTCACATGTTCCTGCTCGGGGTCACTGCCGGCCCTTTCTGCCACTTGGCCCTCAGCTGCCTTGGTTCCCGTTCATGCCCAGGCCTGTTTTCTAGCCGTCCTATTGATTTTCCGAGCTTGTGTGGGTGTGTCTATCTCTCTGTGGGTTTGGTTTTGGCTTTGAGATTAGCAAAGCCGGAGCAAGAGCACCACGAGAACCGATGAGGCTCACAGGGAGTCGCCCCTCCCCTTATACTCATGAAACAGGGTGCAGAGGCTGCTGCGCTTCCTGGAGCCCGACACCTCTACCTGGCACACACTCGTGCACACTCACTCATGAACCAGCCAGAATGCTGAGTCCTGGCAGGCCCGCGAGGAGGAAATGCCAACCACATTTCTTTCAGCTTCCCTGGGGACTCTCCACCGCCCCAGCGCTTCCTCTGAGGCCATGTAAGTGGTGTCGGCCTTGTCTACCCCAGGCGGGCGGGCCTCCCGCGGGGGCCGTGACTCAGGCCTAAGTCAGGCGGAGGCAGGATGTCAGCGCCATTCACTGGGCCACGAGGAATCTCACTCTTCTATTTATAGGCAGCACAACTGCTGGCCCAGCCTGGCGAGAGGAAGTGGCCGCTACTGCCAGCGAGTCAGGGGAACGGGAGCAGCGAATCCAGAGCCAGGATGAAGCGAGGCCTCGTCAGCCCCTCTGCCTGCCTCGGGGGTTTCCAGACTAGGAGTGAACTGGACTGAAGTGCTCCCACTTCAGAATTATCAAGGCTGGGACAGGCCAGGACAATGAGCTCAGAGCCCGAATGACCCATAAACTGAGCAATGGGGTGATGGACACCGAGTGGCTTGGCCTGTCATGAGCCTGGAAGGGTGGGAAGGGGTCCAACCCAGAGGCCTAGCATCCTGAAGTTTGGTCCCAGGGAACTCACTCACTCACTCTTCCCGTATTAGGGTCCTAACTTACGTCATCTGTCAAAGACCCCTGCTCCCACCTACCATTATGCCCCATGGCCAGGATGGCTCCTTGTTCTTAGGATGCTAAGATTTGATACCTACTATGAGGCAAACCCTGTCACATATATTCCCTTATTCAGTCTCACAAAGCCTTGTAACATAGGTATCGATAAGCCCATTTCACAGAAGTCAAACTGAGGTTCAGCATGGTTAAAGTACTTGCCTGGTTTTGAGTGTGTGCATAAGTGTACTACGTGTACAGATGTGTAAAACGGGAGTGCAGTACCTTGCCAGGTGGGCTGTGAGAAGTGAATATGGCATTGGCCGCTGTTATTTGTCACTACCTCTTTGTGGAACATCTGTCCACATGGTTTACTTTGTCCTCGGCTGAGCGTGCATCTCTGATCGAACTGAAGAATTTCTGTGCCCTGTGTTTGTGTCTGCATGGCACAAGGTGGGGAGAGAGTCTCGTTCCCCCTGTGACTCCGGCCGCCAGCTTGGAGCATGGCACAGAGCAGGGCTCCATAGAGCCTGTTGCCCCTTCGCCTTTCCGCCCCTCAGGCCCTAAGAGATCCATCCTCAGACTTTGCTTCCACTGCAGCAGCCTACTCCCTGGTCTGCACGCAGAGGGGATACTCAAAACACAAGAAAGGCTGCTGCTTCTAGAGAAGCTGCAAGCTCCAGGCCCTCAGTCCTCATGTGTTTCGGGTGGGAACCAATTTCCTGAACAGACCTTTCCAACTGAGCCTACTTGGGCCGCTTCAAAGGAAAGCAGCCCAGGGCCGCAGTGACTGTTGCACATCTCTCCACACCATCAGAGGATGTGCAAGGAGCCCTCACTCCTTCCTTTGTACTCCATGGGGCCAGTCCTTGGTTCCTTCCTGCGGCCCAGATCTGACCATTCTCCAGGGCTGCTGTGACCGCCCGCTGGCCCACCATGCCCAACCCCTGACCAAGGGCAGGTTGCCCCTTCCCTGCTCTGCCCATCCTCACTGACCCAATACACACTGCACCCTGAGGATGCTTGAAGCAGATTAGGACTTTGTCAAAGACTCAGGCCCAAAGCCAGGCAATATGAGAGAGCGGGGCTGGGCAGAGGTTATTAGGATCAACACAAGGTGGAGTCTCACTGCCTTGTCCTCTGGAGGGGCCCCTCCTGGCCTCTCTTGCAGTCCCTGACTCCCCCTCTTCACCTCTCCACCTAAAAGCCTCTCTTATCTCCCCTAACCAAGTTCTCATCCTTCCTTCCACCTCATGCACATCTTCCCCTAAGGTGATCCTCAGACCTCAGGGCCTTTTCTGAGTCTCACAAATTTTACAGCCTCTGACAGTCTCTGAATGTCACTGAGTTTCTTTTTCAAAACAGGATGCAATGAGGGCACATAGGAGAGAATAAGGGTAGAGAGAGAGTGGGAGCGTTGGTCCTGAGAGGCTCCCTGAGGCTGAGGAGTTAGTGTGAAGGGAAAAGGGGTCCCAAGAGGTGACGATCTTGGAGAGCAGAGGTCAACCTTCAAGAATGTGAAAGAAGCTCTGGCTGGTTGCAGGGCTGAGGTGTGGAGTCCTGGAGGGTAGTGGGGAGGCAGGGTGGGCCTGGGTGGGTGGGCAGCTCTCCAGGGCCTGGGGTCAGGCTAAGCTTTCTCCTGAACATAAAACTGGAGCCAGTCGAGAGTTGCAGGCAGGATGCCGTTTAGAAAGCTCCCTCTGGGGTGAAGGGGTGGAAGGAGACAGGCTGGCGGCAGGAGGGCCAATTAGATGCCATTGCAGCCTTCCTGGTGAGCAATAACAAGAGTGAACAGGGGAGGAGAAGCAGGGGAGAAGGTAAGGGGCTGGGAGAGAGCTGTGTGATGAGGCAAGGACTGGCCTCGACGACCTCCCCAAGGTGATCATCACCCCACCCACACTGATGAGGCCTGGAGTGACCAGAATGGGAAAAGGAAGCACCCTGATGGGGCCCAGAGAGATCCCATCAGCCGCGCCAGCTGGATGGGTACAGAATGACATCATTTTCGTGTACTTAACACAAGATAAACAGGGTAGAAAAACCCAAGCACTCATTATCTAACTTGGTAGCTGGCTGCTGGCTCCTTAACAACTGGTTTCCTGGGATTCTGCAGTCCTCGTGCAGAACAGAGCCAGAATGAAGGGCTTCCCCTCCCCATGCACAGTGAGGGTGGCACCGGCCCCTTGGCCTGGGGCCTCCTCCTTTGAGTCATTCCCTCCATGTCCATGGAGCTGGGCCTACGGAGGGCCAGGAGCTGGGCTAGCCACGGTGGAAAGCAAAAGCCAGAGAGGTCAGGAGGGTTTTATTCTGGCGACCAGGTGGTCTTGAGACCCCAGGAGAACAAGAAGGAAGTGAGGCCACCAGTGGGAGGCTGTCCTAAGCATTCAAACATGAGCTGGACAAATCCTGGAGGGCACCTTAGAAATCAACCAGTCTGACCCTTGATTCTACCGATGGGTAAACTGAGGTCCAGAGCAGTCAAATGATGTATCCAGAGTCATATACTGGGAGAGAAGCAGGGGCAGGACTAGAGCCCGGGGGTTCCAGTGTCAGTGGTTCTTTCTGGCAAATACATTGAGAAACTAGCTGACCTCCCCCTTCCATCCACCACCCAGGCACACACACACGAGTTCTCCCATGGGTCAAAGACATAGAGAAAACCGCCTTCTTGTTAGAAGAGTCTCAAGCACGTTCCCTTTATCCCCAGAACCCACCCACCCCACAGTCCAAATTCCAGACAGTAGGAAAAGCTTCCTTTTTGCAGAAATAGCCGAAGATGACCAACAGCAGCCAGGCAGCCTCACAGGGACCTACTGTGGGGAACTGCTCCCTGAGGCAGTGCTGGGAGCAGCTGGCCCTCTCCACCCTCCCTGATAGACAGTCCTACGGAGGAAGAACCTTCCAAAGTGTGCAGAGACACAGTGAGTCTGCAGGACACTCGCACTCACGGGGCTTCGGGCTTATCTTTGCAAACCAACCCTCCCCCACAAAATTTTGGTAGATTTTATTCTCTGCTTTAAACGACAGCAACAACAAATACCACCACCACCTTTTTCTAATATCAGCTGAGTAAGACAGCATGGGGAAAAGCTGGAGACCAGCCCTGTGACTTTGGACAGATCCTCATTTCCTCTGGGGCCTCAGTTTCTCCAGTTCTATTGAACGTTAAGTGTCCCTAAGCTTCACTAACCCATGAGTTTGAATGACCACTTACTATTAATGTCCAACGCCTATTGAATCCGCTTTTACTCCCAGCAGTGCTAATCTCTCGAATCTTTTTCAGAGCCCCTGAGGAGATGTCCTGCTTGTACCCTCTTAGGTTATGTGATAGGCTGAATAAAGTCCCCCAAAGATGTCCACACCCTGACCCCTAGAACCAGGGAATATGCTTCCTTATGTGGAAAAAGAGAACTTGCAGATGTGATGATTAAAGATCCTGAGATAGGGAGATGGAATCACAAGGGTTCTTATAAGAGGAGGTAGAAGGGTCAGAGTCAGAGAAGACGATGCAATGACAGGAGCAGAGGAGAGAAGGCGGAGGTAAGAGTGATTCCAGGCAGAGGCCATGATTAAGACATGGAGGTGGCCTCTAGAAGCTGGAAAAGGCAAGCAGGTTCTCCCCAGGGCCTCCAGAAGGAAGGTTGCCCTTACCAACACCTTGATTTGGGGATTCTGACCTCTAGAACTTTAAGAGAATAAATTTGTGTTGTTTTAAGCTACTAAGTTTGAATTTGCTACAACAGCAATAGGAAACAATACTGTTATAGCCAACTGCCATGGGTAGGTGGTCACTCACATGCATCTAGGCTACCCTGCCTGTCTTCCTCTGCCCCCTCTGCTGGGCCACTGCCACTTCCTTGATGACACCAAGATAGCCACTTCTGCTGACCACAGTCTCCACATGGGCTTCCCTGAGGGGCCCCAAAGTCTGAAGTCTCTGACAATTCACCCCGGCAATGACCATTTGAAGTCTTTAAGAAACAGTAGTAGCTTGTTCTTCTCCTGGTTCCTGAGATCACACATATCCGCATGCTCTCTCTTGAGCACAGACCCACCCCGCAGCTAGAGCAGCAGCCATGTGATGCATAGGACCATCCTCACCAACAACCTAGGCCTGCTTCTAAGTGGGGCTCTTTATGCTGGAGATCCCTCATCTCTTCATGAATTCTTCTTGGGGATCCCCATTCTCCAGCCAGCTCGTCATCTCCAAGGTGGCTAAACATCCTCAGCATGAATGGCCCTGCCTGTGCCTATGGTTCAAGGTTTATGCGTTTCTTTCCAAGAGGCTTCTCAGCCCCTATAGAAATTAGCTGATCCATGTAAATACATGCAGGGGGTATGGCAGGCACCAAACTCCACATGCCACAAACCAGCCAGGGACCAGCCTAAAGTGCATGATGTAATGTGCCCATACAGCTTGTAAGTCAGGTCATCTATGAGGGGGCGGTTCATGGTTGTGTAAGAGCCCTCCACAGCAACTTACTTACATTCTGGCCTTGACCCCCAATACTGATATCCTCCAGCCCCAACCCTCCCCCAAGTCTCCCCACCTCACTGGTAGTATTAACAAGCCCCTTCCCATTGCCCAGTTCAGCACTTCCTTTCTAGAGAAAGCACTGACAAGAACCATTATGCAGAATCTTGGGAGTGCTTTCCTTTAAAAGACTTTTTAAACTTTCATTTAATTACAAGTGACAAATGTTCCCTGAAGAAAAAAAATTAGGGAGGAAAAACAGGAAGAGTAAGGAGTAGGAGGAAGAAGAGAAAGAAAAGTAGGAAACAACCTAAGTGTCCAATGATATATGAATGGATAAAGAAATAGTAGTATATATCTATAAGGGACTATTATTCAGTCATAAAAAAAGAAGAAGAAAATCCTGCCATTTGTGACAACATGGATGGACCTTGAGGACATTATACTAAGTGAAGTAAGTCAGAGAGAGAAAAACAAATACTGTATGATCTCACTTATATGTGGAATCTTAAAACAAAACAAAACAATAACATAGAAAAGAAATCAGATTTGTTGTTACCAGAGGTGGGGGGAGTTGGGGGAATTGGATGAAACTTCTAGTTACAAGTACTGGGGATGTAACATACAAATGATGACTATAGTTACTGCTACTGTATGATATATCTGAAAGTTAAAAGAGAGTAGATCTTAAAAGTTCTCATCTCAAGGAAAAAAACTTTTGTATCTATACAAATGTTGGATATTAACTAAATTTATGGTAATCGTTTCTCTATATATGGAAATCAAATCATTATACATTACACCTTAAACTTATACAGGGCTGTATGTGAATTATATCTCAATAAAACTGAAAAAAATAAAATAAGGTACAAATAGCCTCTTTGGATTAATGGGAAAAAAAGACAAAATATAAATAATCTCTAATTCTAATAATAATTCAATAATCCACTGCCAATGTTTTTGTGTATATCTCATATATATATATATATCACTTGTCACTAATGGAATATTATTTATTGGTTCACTTAACATAACCGCAATCATATCATACATGCTACACCAACTCGGCCTTTTTTTCCTCACTCAGAAAATGTGTGATGAAGTGCTGTGTCAACAGCCATGTCTACATCACTAGTTTTTGTGGTATATGGTATTTGCCTATGTGAATGTGCTATATTGTATTAAGTCTATTGTTGGACAATTATGTTGTTTCTAGTTTTTCAAAATGTAATCAATGTTGTCTTGTAAATATGTCTTGGCTCACTTAACTCAACTATTTTGGGAAGATAGATTCCTAGAGGTGAAATTGCTGGGTCAGAGGATGTACGCATTTTTAAGGCTTTTGGTGCATATTTGTGGCCTACTTTTAATTCCAGAACCATTTCTTTCATGCTCTAGATTTGCTACCCTCTTTAGCATTAACTCAAGGACAAATAAATTCAGGTGGTGAATCTGTTATTTGTAATTCTCCATGCTACTTCTTTCCATTAATACGTGTGACAGAAAAGAAAAGGAATCTAGTTTCTGTTTTTTATTGCCAGGCATATTCTTACCATGATGTTTCAGTGTGCCTGGCCTTTCCTCACAGAATTGGGAATTGGGTTAATTGCTGGTTTTCCTTTCTAGAGTGAAAAGCTCCTAGATTAAGCCAAAGATAGTATAATTACCCAGAACCTCAGTTTATTCATTTGTAAAATGGGGATATATACTTTGCAGCATATTCATGTGGGTGAAAGGAACCCAGGTCCCTGTCTGACACAGTGAAACCTCAGCACTTTAGTTCTGTCTCACCTCTCCTGGGGCCAGGTGGTGTCCAACAAAGTCTCTTGGCCTAGATGTTGGCACTGCACTTGGTCCCTTCTGGGTCCAGCTCACAACGATCTCAACCCACAATTCCAGCCACCCAACGCTAATTGTCTCCCTCAAGAACCACCCCCAGATTTGCTCCACCTTAAAAGGCCCTTGAGCTCTCAGAAGGACAACCAAACAAGAGAACAGAACATTAGAGAAAATTGCTTGTCTATTTTAGACAAATAATTTTCATTTCATTCGTACCTGTGTGCTCTACTTTATCTATCTCCTTGCTGGCCCTTTTTCTACATAAGCCAGGCACGAGGACAATATTATTCTTATAAATTCTCAAGATGGATTATGTAATAATCTAGGCTGGAAACTTAAAAAAGAAAGGCAACTGCTTGGTAAAAGGACAGAAGTCTTTGTAACTGTCTGACAAAGCCCAGATCACTCCTTGCCTCCCGACACTTAGTAGCTTACTGGCCTTGTTCTTGGGGTTTCCAAAGAGAGACCCAGCTGAGCCTGTTCAGAGCTATATGGTCACAAAAACCTGGAATGTTTATAAAAATGCAGATTCTTGGGCCCCTGGGCAGACTTCTGAATCAGATTTTCCAAGGAAGAGAGACTTATTTATTTACAAATGTACATTACACATTTAACAGGTAATTTTTCACATCAGGAAGTTATGGTCAACACTATTATACAGAAAACTTCAGTCATTTTCAAACTTTGCTGCAAATTGGTGTCTCCTGGGGACCTTTAAAAACCCAAGGCCCAGTTAAATCAGAATCCTGATCCCCTTGAAATGAGCAGGGACCAGTGGTCAGATCTCTGGCTACATGTGGACTGAAAGTGCAGGGTGTTAGTATTGGCTTTGCCACTGACCCATTAGCTCAAGGACATGGCTCGTCCACGTGGACTAACGTGGCGGGAAAATGCTTTCCATCATGTGCATTGGTCTGATGAGTAGATGTGGCTGTCTGGGTCACAATATCGAGAAATCTGGGATTGAGGCTAGGCTAAATGGGAAAGAGTGCCTTCATTGATTAAAGTGTCTGCCATGGGTGCAGATGAGAGGGCCTGGCTCGTGAGTCAAGGGCTTGCTGTCTCTGGACTAGGTCATTTTTAAGGTCCCCTCTAGACCTCAGTGACATAATAATGATGATAATGTTACCAGATTTATTGTGATGAATGGAGATAATCTATGCAAATAATACCTTACAACCTGTTAAGTGCTATACTGATGGTAATTATTATAGTAATGGTTATTATTTTAGTCCTAGGATGCTATTTATTTAACACTTTTTAAAGCAGAATCATGGACAGCAAGTGGCCTGCCTAGGGTAGGGTAGGGTATTTGTTAGAATGTACAGTGGGAATCCCATGGGATTATAGGAATGGATAATCGAAATCCTTAGGGTTTCAAGGCTAGAACTCTTTTTTCCCAACCCAAATGAGAAATGAAATGGTAGAGGGAGGGCAATAAATGGGGTTCTGGATTCCAGAGAACTTCTCTGCCCCAACCAGAGCCTACTGGGCAGATTATTTTTCTATTCTTGATATCATTAATGACACCATCCACCCTATCCATCCAAACATCCACCCACCCATCCATCTCTTCACCTATCCCTCTAGATGTCCATTTATTTATCTACATTTATTGTGCATTCACCACGTACCAGGCATATTCTAGGTTCTGGGATACAGATGGGGCTGCTGGGTTGCACAACTCAAGGGAGTAGCATTCATATAGGTATTCACATAGATATCACCCAGGTAGATATTTGCATAAATCTACTGGACACAGAGGTGAACAAGACAGACAAGGTGTTTGATATGGATCTTCTATTCTAGAGGGGAGACAGACAGAGGAGGGAGAAACGAAATGAATGAACAAGGTCATTTCACATAGCGATAAGTTCTAAGAGGAAATCAACGTAGGATGATATGATAGACAGTGGCAGTGATGGGGGGCGGGGTGCCCAGGAAAGGTGATAGTTGAATAAAGCCCGAATGACAAGCAGCTTGCCATGTGCAGTTCTGAGTCTCGAGCATATCAGGCAGAGGGAACAGCAAGTGCAAAGGTCCTGAAGTAGGAAAAAATTCTAGGAACAAAAAGAATGCCATTGCGGCTAGAGCTTGGTGTGTGAAGGGGGAAATGGTAAGAGATTAATGCATTTTTTTTGGTTTAAGCAGCTGAACACAACCCAAATGATAATAGCTATGGGGCTAGATGCCGTGAACCAAGAAGCGGTGGACCCAGAGGAAAGACACGGAAAGTTCTCCAAAGAAAAGGAGCTGTGATTCCTGAATGCAGCAATCCTGCAAGTTTTCCTGTGTGTACTCTGGATCCTTTCTACTGGAGAGGAATGAATGCACTGGGGGGGGGGGGGGGGGGAGAACAGTGCCGGAGAAGCTAGGTTGGAACAACTTTTGCAAGCACCAGATGTGTGAGTTTTGGCAACTGATTTAAACTCTCTGAGCCTCGTTCCCTCTCCTGTGAAAAAGGGGTAATAATACCCACATCAAAGCTTTGTGTGAAGGTTGCTGGTGTGAAGAATGTGCTGGGCTCTGGCACGTGATGTGTTCTGTCCCCTCTCTTTTGCCTTCTCCTTGATGGCATAAGCTGCTCTCTCCCAAAACATTGAGGGATGCTGAGTCATTTTATTACAAAACTAAAAATTTTACGTGTTCCTTCAAATGACTGTTTCCAGATAAGCAGTTGATAACAGGCACATTTGTTCCTCCTTCTCAGGCATCTATCACATTTAGCATGAAAATAGATGCTCTAATTAGGAGAAGAAGCATCAGCTCCAGTCTGGTGGCTGCTAAGTGATGACTCACGTGAGGTAGGGAGGAAAGGCTGCTTATAACAGGAATCACCCAGACAGGATGACACCCCATCCTGAGAGGTCCCTGAAGGTGCTTCTCAAAGGTGGGAAACACAGAGCTTTTCCTGAACTGGAGTATAACTACTGGAGACTATAGCAGTCCCAGGAACCAGGGTGCTGGCTATGGAGGGGCTAAGCCTCCCCAGTCTATCTCCCGAAAGAGTAAACAGTGAGGTCCTCCCAGGCCATTGGCAGAAATCTCATCTACCAGGGAAACATTTCTTGGCTGAGTCCAAGCTCCAGCTTTGCTACTTAATAGCTCCATGGCATGGACATGTTATTTGCTCCTGTACTTCTACTTTTTCATCTGTAAAACATAAAATCAGGAGAGTAATGTTTGTTCTAGGTGTGCTCATGTATTGCTGACAGGAATGCAAAACGGTATAACTCCTATGGGGAGAATTTGGTAGTATCTAATAAAATTATACATGCAATTACCCTTTGAGCCAGCAATCCCACTTCTAGGGCAAAGATAGAAAAGATATGTGCACAAGGTTATTTGTTACAGTACAATCTGTGATAGCAAAAGCCTGGAAACAACCCAAATACCTGTCAGCTGGGGCTGGTTGAATAAACTATGATCCATCCATGCAATGGATTTATATGCATCTGCTAAAAGGAATGAGGACTGTTTCAATATACTGCTTTGGAGTGATCTCCTGGATACAATGTTACATGAAAAAAGTAAGGTGTTTAGTATATAACCATCTGTCCAAGAAAGGAGGAAGGCACATGTACACATACATAGACACACACACAGTTTTTTAAATTAGGAAGATAAAACTTTTTTTAATGTTACCTATAAGAAGAGGTGGAAAGGCAAAGAAAGAGTCTAGATTTCTCTTAAAATGGTACATAACACCATTCTATCTACTTTCGGGTATGTTTGAAATCTTCTATATGTATGCATGCATACACACACACACACACACACACACACATTTTTAATGCTTGTTCCTTTTACCTCACACTGACAGACCCCATCACATGGCAAAGAGCCACCACCAACCTAAAGCCTTATCCTAAATTTATATGCGAGAAGCAGCAAGCCTTTTCTTGATTAAGTGACTCAATGTTTGGCACCTATTTGTTTTGCAGCTTAGCCCACCCTAACTAATACACAGTCCTGCCATTTTTCTTCTAGGTCTTGGCCAAGACCTTTCCCTCCTGGATGGAAAGGCTTGGATTCACCTCACAGAGGACCAAACTCCAGTCCTTCTCTCATGATATGTTCTCAAGGAGATGAGAACCAGGAGTCTGAGCCCTGCCTACTCATTGGCTCCAGCCCCAGTCTCACAAAGGAATTGGAGATACATTGATAACTCTGTATTATTGTTGTTCGCTTGTTCTATAACGAAGGGACACTTGCTTTGGCCCAGTGGTTTTGATCTTCTTCCTCTTTAAAATATAGAGTTCTTATGTTCAAATTTTACAGTGAACCCAGCTTTCTAAGCAGATAAAAGTAAGCTGCTCTGGTTACAATAGAGAAGAGTCAGAACCCTAAAGTCTCAGCCCCCTCTATAGCAGAGCGTACCAGTTGTCCACATCATCATCCTCTCCCCTTCCTGCTTAGTTAACTGAAATTCTATTTTTAGTTGGGCATACTGCTGCCTGGGGTGGGGGGACTTCCAGACCCCTTGCAGCTAGATATGGTCGTGTGACTACATCTTGGCCAGTCAGAAGTAAGTGGAAACATGACTTCTGGTACCTCTTATTAAAAGGAAGGAGGGAATTTCCTGCCTCCCCATTCCATGCTGCTGCCTGAAACACAGATGCAATGGCTGGATCTCTACCAGCCATTTTGGACCATGAGGACAAGGGTACTATCCCAGGAATGGCAGAGCAGACATCTGGAGGAAGCCTATATCCTTGATATTCTGACATCACCACACTAGCTCCAGGCTGGCTACTTCTGAACTTTGTAAAAGAAATAAAAATATGAAAGAAGTAAACATCCTATTTAAACCATTATTATAATTGTGATTTAAAAAAAATAGAACCGTTTAATCTAATCCTAATCTATATGTTTTCATATATACCCCACCCCAACCCTGCCTAAAAAGCAGCTCAAAAATACCTCTGTAGGGCCCCAGACTATAGTAAAACACCACTCTGGCCAAGGGAAAACAAGCTGTTCCCTGTGAAGTACACTGGCTCTTGAAGCTTCTACCCAGAACTAGTGCATGTCAATTCTGCTCACTTCATTGCCCAAAGCAGGTCACATGGCCAAATCTAATGTCAACAGTGGGGAGAGGATGTATAATTCTTTGAGAGAGGCAGGAAATATTTAGAAATAATAATACAATCCAATAATATATTTTTAAAAACTCATACATCTCAATAAAGAAAACAAACATTCAATTAAAAAACAAAAACAAAACAGGCAGAGGACCTGAACACTTTTCCCAAGAATACATACAGATGGCCAAAAGACAAGACATATGAAAAGATGCTCAGCTTCACTAGCTATAAGAAAAATGCAAATCAGAATGACAGTGAGATACCACCTCACACTTATTAAAATGGCTATTACCAATAAGAAATAAGTGTTAGAGAGGTTGTGTAGAAAAGAGAACCTTCATATACTGCTGGTGGGAATGTACATTGGTGTAGCCTGTATGGAAAACAGTAGGGAGGTGCCTCAAAAAATGAAGACTAGGGCTCTCATATCCCCCAGCAATCCCTCTTCAGCGTATCTAACTGAAAAATTTGAAAACACTTATTCATAGAGATATATACGCCCTTATGTTCATTGTAGCATTAGGCACAGCAACCAAGACATGGAAACAACCTAAGTGTCCTTTGACCAGTGATTAGATAAAGAAGATACATATATCTCAAGGAATACTGCTCAGCCATAAAAAGAGGAAATATTCCCTTTGTGACAACATGAATGGATCTTATCACGCTAAGTGAAATAAGTTAGATGAAGAGGGCGAGACCCATATGGTTTCACGCATATGGAAGATATAAAACAAAGGGAAACAAACGAAGAAACAAAACAAACGCATAGACACAGATTACAGTATGGTGGTTACCAGAGGGGAAGAGGGATGGGGGAGAATGAGGAAGGTACAGGGGGTCAAATATATGGCGATGGAAGAAGACTAAACTTTGGGTGGTGAGCACACAATGGAATATACAGACGATGCATTATAAAATTGTATACCTGAAACTTTTATAATGTTACTAACCGATGTTACCCCCATAAATCTAATTAAAAATAAAACGTTAAGAAAATAATAATAGTCCACTTTAGCATATGAAAAAAACAGACCTAGAGAAGCAAAGTGACTTGTCTAATAGTATAGGCCAGTAGGAAGCAGAGTTAGAACCCAGATGGGGCTGATTCCAATTCTAATGCTCTTCCATTATACTTTCCTGTCTCTCAAATGGAACGTGTCATTTGGGAATTTGTAAGGAGGCATGCTTGACAAAGTCAGACTCACGCTCTAGGTCTTTGTGTTCGTGACTTCCCCCTTTCCTACTCTCTTAGTGGGGGTAGCATATGTAACTTGGCTTCTTATCCTACCTCTCTCCTCTTCTTCCAAAATATCAAATTTATTACTGCAGTAAGATTGGTAAGTGTAACCCTGCCTTAACTTTAGGAGGGATTACAAAACACGTGGAGGAATGTGTATAATAGCTTCTACACACACCACGGTTATTCACAGGGGCAAAGAAAAGAGGCATTTAAAGAATCTAATATGGCCATATTGGGAGATTTTCAATGAACTCAGATATTTTAAGGATATAGGCCAAATTGGGAGGACAGGCATACACTCAAGTGATGTACAGGAAAGACTGTAGGAGATTCTATGTCTTTACTTTTTCTTCTGTGGTGTGAACTGTCTCTACTCCTTGATCTTCCAAGCCACTAATTCAGTTTTCCATAGTGACCTATCTGCCTTTCAATATATTTTTAATATTTAAATTTGTATTTGTTTTTAGTTTCAGAAATTTTTGATGCTCTAATTGTATCTCCTCAAGAGCCCTTTTCCATTTTCTATTAGTTTTCTCATTTAATTCTTCTACCAGTTCAATAAGAGCCACTTTTTGACTAAGAGAAAATAAGAAAAAGGAAAAGGAGGGAAAATAGTAAACAAGAAAATGAATAGCAGGCATAAAATAGGATTGGTAGGAATAAAATCAAAATTATCAGTTATAATACCAAGAGACATAGACAGCCAGAATAAACTTATAAAATAAAATATCATACATACAAGAGTACAACTAAAATGGTAAAATGGTAAAAATGGTAGAAAATAAAGAGATGAGAGAAAAATAAAGTAGGGTGACAATGTTAAAATAAGGTGAAGTGGATTTAAGATTAAAACATTGAATTGGTCAATGAGGAACATTAAATAATGTAAGAAAAATATTCTTTATAAAGAGTAGTAGTAAACATAAATCTTTAAGTACTAACAATATAGCAGGTAAATATGTGAGGCAAAAATTCCTAATAATACTCGGAAAATTTGGTTAAATTTACATTTTGTATAAGATTTTTTACATTTTGTGTAAGATTTACACAAAATTTACATTTTGTGTAAGATTTTTAAATATTCCTTTAAGAATTTGACAAGTCCTAAAGTTAAAATATAAGGAAGGTGGGGGTAAGGGGGAATAGATGTGGTAAAGGGGGTAAAATATGTGGTGACAGAAAGAGATCTAACTTTGGGAGGCGAACACATGGTATAAATATATATGCCTTACTGTTAAAGTGTACAGCTGAAACTCATTGGAGTTCATTAACCAATGTCACCATAAAAAAAATTTAAAATGAGATCCTAAATATATGTGTGTGTGTGTGTGTGTGTGTGTGTGTGTGTGTATGGAAGGACTTATAAAATATGAATATAATTCAAAAACTTGGTTAATAGGTATGCTATCATTTTGTAGTCTATTATGTATGTCTTTCTTATATTTGTGAAACTACTAAAGTTAATTCTGAACAAATAAGAACGAATGAAAAGACCCATGTCAATCCTCTTAAAATCAATTTATAAATTTAATGCAATTCCAAAGACATTGCCAACAGTTTTTGAAGGAGAAAGGAAAAAGTGATTTTAAAGTTAATATACAGAATAAATATTTCAGATATCTAATCGAATTATGAAGATGGAGAGCAGTGAGGGGAGACTTGCCTTACTACACATTAAAAACTACTGTAATCAAAACAGTACAGCATAGAATAGATCAATAGGTCAGTGGAAGAGGATCAAGTCTAAAAACAAAATCAAATAAACAGGAACATAATGTATGTTAAAGGTAGTGTTTCAATTTTGTGGGGGAAAATGGTTTAATAAATGGTGCTGGCACAATTGACTACCCACCTGGAAGGAAGCCAAAAGGACTTCTTCACACTATATTAAGAAAAATTAAATTCCAATTGCATTTAAAATTTTTAAGTAAATATAATTTTAAATTACCAGAAAATTTAAACATTTTGTGTAAGTTTAACCAGATAAGAAATCTGAATGATATCAAGAAAAGGCTAGATCATATTTGTGCAAAATTAAATTTTGCATGTGTTTAAAAAATCAAAGTCAAAGATAACGCCCTGGGAAACTACTTTCAATACATATGACAAATAAAAGGTTCAATCCGTAACATATCGACGGCTCCAAAAATTGATAAGAAAACGAAAAATATTCTGATAGAAATAAATGGGTGTAAATAGGCAATTCCTAGAAGAGAAGCTCCAACTGGCCAATAAACATATTGAAAAATGATGTCTACGATCTTTAAAAGCCAAGAAATGGAAATGAAGACAACAGACTGGTACCCTCAGATTGGCCAAACGTACCCCCAAAATGATACTGTTCAGTCTTGGTAAGGATGAGGTTAATCGAGCACTCTTATACATTTGCAGGTGCAAATGTCAATTTTCAGTGCCTTTTTGAAAGGTGATCTGTCTGGCAATATCTAGTAAAATACAAAATATGCATTCCATATACAATGGTTTTGTGCATATGCTATCTCTGAAAGTATATCTGAGAAATTGACAATGGTCAGTCACCTATGGAGAAGAAACCCATATTCTGGAAAACAGGAATGGGTGGACAACTTTTGTATCATGAATAGCTTTTTGTATTGTTTGAATTTCATATTATGTACACTTTTTAGTCAACAAATATTCTTTTATAATATTTTTGATTGAAGAGCTTTCTTCTTTTTTAAATATAAGTGTTCACAGCTATAAGTTTCTAAGAACTGCTTTCATTGCATTCTACAAGTTTCAGTATGTCGTGTTTTCATTTTAATTCATCTCAAAGTATTTTCTAACTTCCCTTGAGATTTCTTCTTTGACTCGGTTATTTGGGACTGTGTTTATTTCCACATGTTTCTAAAGTTCCCAAATTTTCTTCTATTACTGAGTTTTAATTTTAATCCATTGTAACTGGAGAACATACTTTGTATGATTCCAATACTTCTAAATTTATTGAAACTTGTTTTACGGCCTAACATATGATCTATCCTGGAGAATGTTTCATTTACACTTAAGACAAACGTGTGTTCAGCTGTTGTTGAGTGGATTGTTCTATATATATCTGTTAGATCTACTTGGTTCACAGTGTTCAAGTCTCCTACTTCCTTGTTGAAGTTCTGTCTAGTAATTCATTATTGAAGTATCCAAATATTATTGTTGAATTGTGTATTTCTTTATTCAATTCTACCATTTTGTTTCATGTATTTTGAAGCTCTGTTGTTAGGTGTTCATATGCTTATAATTGTTCTGTTTTCTTAATGGATCTGCCCTTTTTATCATTTTAAAATATTCTTCTTTGTATGTAATAACAATTTTTTCTTAAAGTCCTTTTTTTCTGATATTAGTATAATAGTTTAGGTTTTTTTTGTTACTGTTTACTTCTTTTACTTTCAACCTTTGTGTGTCTTTGAACAAAAATGTGTTTCTTATAAATGTCTTTCTTATAAAAGATGTAGTGGGACATTTTTAAATCCACTCTAACCAATCTGCCTTTAATTGGAGTGTTTATGCATTGATATTTAATGGAATTACTGATAAAGATTTACAGCTACCATCTCACTATTTTTTCTTATATATCTTTCATAAATATATATAGAAAATACATATATAATTTATTTTTAATCTATACTTCTGTTACTGCTTTTTGTGTTAAATATATATTTTTCACCATTTTAATTCTCTTGTCATTTCTTTTACTATATTTTTTGAGTTATTTTCTCAAAAGTGGTTACCCTGGGATTATAGTTAATATCTTAATTTATAAGAATCTAGTTCAAATTAATACCAACTTAATTTGAACAGTATATAAAACTTTGCTCCTATATAGTCCCATTTTTCCCCTTTTGTGTTGTTACTGTCATAAATGACATTTATACATCACTATTTATAATTATTATTTTATGATGTCTTTTGAATCAGAGGAGGAAAAAGAGTTACAAACAAAAACATTTATACTATTTTTTATGTTTACCTATGTAGTTACTTATACAAGCATTCTTATGTCTCCATGTGGATACGAGTTACTCTTCAGTGTTCTGTCATTTTAGCCTGAAGGACTCCTTTTAGTATTTCTTTTAGAACAGGTCTGCCAGTGATGAATTCTCAGTCTTTGTTTATCTGCCAATGTCTTTACAGCTTCTTTATTTTTGAAGGTTTGGGTGGATATCAATTCCCAGTTGACTGGTTTTTATTTTAGCATTTTGAATATGTCATTCCACTGCCTTCTGGTTTCTGATGAGAAATCATGTGTCAATTTCATTGACAATCCCTTGGTATGTAATTTATGAGTCATTTCTCTCTTGCTGCTTTCAAGATCCTTTGTCATTTTCAACAGTTTAATTATGATGTATCTTAATGTGAATCACTTTGAGTTTAACATACTTGCTATTCACTAAGCTTCTTGGATATTCAGATTAATGTATTTTATCACATTTAGGAAGTTTTCATCAGTTATTAATTCAAATATTCTTTTCCTTTTTTTCTCTTCTCTTTCTAGGGTTTCCACATGTTTCTGAGGCTCTGTTCATTTTTCTTTATTCTTTTTTCTTTTTGTCTCAGACTGGATATTCTCAATCAATGTATCTTTCAGTTCACTGATTCTTCCTTCTGCCCATACAAATCTGTTGTTGAATCCTCTAGTGGTTTTTAAATTTCAAATATTATACCTTTTGACTTCAGAATTTCTACTTGATTCTTTTTCTGTATATACCATCTCTATAAAAATCTCTACTTAGCAAAATTTTCTTCTCATATTTTCATTAGTTCTTTAGAAAAAATTTTTTAATTCTTGAACATATTTAAAATAGCCAATTTAAAGTCTTTGACTAGTAAGTCCAATGTCTGAGTTTCCTCAGGGGTCATTTCTATTTGCTACCTTTCTCCTGTTTAGGTTATACTTTGTTTTGTTTGCATGTTTAATAATATTTTGTACAAAATGGACATTTTAAATAACATAATGTAGCCACTTTGGAAACCAGATTCTCTTCTTCAGAGTTTGTTGTAGTTGTTCATTTAATGACTTACTTGAACAAATTCTATGTTTTCTCTTATAGCTTCTGGACTTTGAGTAATAATTTGGAAGGCTTTCCCTGTTCCAAGGTAAAAAATAAATTTGCCCATGTTTTATTACTTTTATGGATTAAAAAACTTTTGGTAAGACTTCAATTTTGCTTTGTTTGGACTTTAGCCCCACATAAAGTATGAGGTATATATCCAATTTATTTTTTTCTGGTTATCTATTTACTGTCCCAATACCATTTATTACAAAGTCCCATTCCCCCTTCCCCAATTTACAATGACTTCTTTAACATATATTAAATATTCATGAGAATTAGGTTTTACTTTTGGACTTCCTGTTTTTTTCTCTAGGTTTGTCTGTTTATAGACTAGTACCATATTGTTTTAAGTATGTTTTGAATTATGTTAAACCAGACTGTAGAAATACTAACCTCATATTTTTCTCTTTTTTCATAGTTTTCCCGGCTCTCCTTGCTTGTCCCTTTTTTCATATGAGCTTTTAGGATCGGCTTGTCTGGTTAAACAAATCTTGTCAGTATTTTTATTTAATTTGCATTAAATTTATAAATTAATTTAATATACAATTATATTAAGTATGGAAATATGTCTGTATATAATTAATTTGGGGAGGATGGTCATATTTAAGATGTGAGTCTTCTTATATAAAAATATAATATGTCTTTGAAATTGCTATTATCCTTCAATATTGTTTTAAACTTAAACAAATTTTTCTCCTATGGCTCAAGCTTAGTCTAAGGGTTTTACTTTGTTGCTATGTTAAAGGGACCTTTTCTTTCTAATGTACTTTTTTAAAGAAGGAGACATATACTTAACCTATGGCCCAACAATGTCTTATCTAGGTATCTGTGTTATGGAAATAAGAATACCAATGTGTCAAAGCATGTATACAAAGTTATTTGTTACAGAAATATTTGTAGTAACAAAGACTAAAAATAGGGGAGTGATTGGATAAAGATCCATAGTATGGAATAATATGTAACCACATAAAAGTTTAATTAGATCTGCATCTATTGACCTTAAAAAACAGAGGTGGTATTTATGTGACTAAAGCAAGTTTCAGCAAAAGTTATCTAATATAACCTCAGTTTTATAAAAACAAAACAAAGATAGAATTCCTATACACTGTTTGTGTTTGTATGAACATGGAGAAAGATGGAGGATCCACAGCAGACCATTAATATCAGTTATCAGGAGATATAAATATATATATATAGAAAACTAAAATATATGATAACAATTAACAAATAAAACAGAGCAGGATGAATAGAGCAAAAGTGTTCTAAGGTTCTTTCATTACTCAGGAAGTGAGTAAAAATGTCAATTAACATTTGACAAATCAAGGATGTATGTTATCTTTAGCATAACCTTTAAAATAATTATGAAAGACTTTTTAACTTTTGAGCTAATGGGGGGATGGATAACAAGAAAATTCCCAATCAATCTGAAGGGGTTATTGAAGGAGAGGTTAAAAAAAAAAAATGGAACAGTAGAAAAACAGAAAACAGTAAAATGGTAGCTTAAAAGCAAACATATCAGTAATTAAAAATATATTAGTAAATGCTCCAATTATTGTCAGATTAGATAAAAAATAAACAATTGTCTATTGTTTACAAGAAGCATATCTAAACACAAAGATACAGAAAGGTTGAAAGTAAAAATATAGGGAAAAGTTCTACGAAACACTAACCAAAAGAAAGTTTGGTATTATCATATGAGAACTTTCAGAGCAGACTTTAAGGCAAAAAAAAAAAAAAAAAAATTACTGAAATGAATAGGGACTTTTATAATCATAAAAGTTTTAATTCCAAAAAGATAACAATTCCAAATTTGTATTCACCTAATAATATAGTGTTAAGTATATGGCAGCAAAAAAATTAAAAAGGAGAAATAGAAAATTTCACAGAGTGAAAGATTTTAAAACATAACAACTCCCAATTACTGATTTTTTTTCAATAAAGACAAAGATGTGAATAATATCAATAAAATTCACCTAGAAATATATAAAACACTGTACCTAATCACTGCAGAAAATACACTTTTTTAAAGCATGCACTACACATGTACAAAATTATCCATATGCTGGGCCATAAAGCAAATCTTAAGAACTTTGAAAAAGCTGAAATTACAATGGGCAATAATTTCATTTGATCATAAATCAATTAAACTAAAATAAAAAAGATAACAAAGTCCTAATATGTTTGGAAATTAAGAAATATATTCCCAACCAAACCATTGATTTAAAAATCTCATAATGGAAATTTTAAAATATTTTCACTGAATAATACAAAAATACTACACATCAAAAATTTCAGGTTGCACCAAAAGACACACAGAGGACTGAGAACTCTAAATGCATATATTAGAAAAGAAGACGGGAAAATCAAAAGTTAAGTTTTCATCTTAAGATGTCAACCGAAGAACAACATATTAAACTCAAAGAAAATAGAAGAGAATAAAAGGCAGAAAATAAATGACATTTAGAAAACAATTATCAACCAAAGAATATGAACAAAGTGAAAGCTGTGCCTGAAAGAATAAATGCAAATTATAAACCCCAAACAAGAAAAGACGTAAATAATAAATGTCAGCAGTGAAAATGGGACTCTCACCTCAGCGACTAGAAGAAAATACTGTGAACTTTGTTGCCAATAAATTTGGAAACGTACATAAAATGGACAAAGTCCTTGTAAAACATGAGTTACAAAAAGCAATGCAAGAAGAAACAGAAAACCTCAATATTCATACAACTATAAGACACGTTCATTTTATAATTTTAAATCTTCTGACAAAGAAAACTGCAGTCCTCGATAGCTTTAATGACAAATTCTGCCAAACACCTAAGGAAGAAATAATTTCAATCTTGCAAACTCTTCTGAGAATAAGAGATATTATTCCCCACTTATGTGTGAAGTCAGCAAGATTTTGACAAGTAAATCTAACTGGAACATTTGAAGAAAGAAAAACGATAGACCAGTCTCATTCCTGAGCATAGATGTAAAAATTCTAAACATTTCCAAGCCTATTTATGAATGACCAAGTTGGATTTATTCTAAGAATGCAAAGTTGGATTAACATGTTGAAAATCAGTCCATGTAACTTATCATACCAAAGGATAAAAGATAAAAACCATATTAATATCTCAGTAGATACAGGAAAATATTTTGATAAAATGTATTATCCATTCATGATTCTTAGCAATCTAGGCATGGAAAAGAATTTCCTTAACTTGAGAAGGACATCTTGAAAAAAACCTATAGTAATTTTGATATGTAATGGTGACATGTTGAAAGATTTCTTTTTGAAATCAGTAACAAAATAAGGATGTTTGTCATCACCAATTTTATTTAACACTGTATTAACCTAAAAAAATAAAAATTGAAATGAAAGAAATAAAATTGTCATTATTTGCATGTAAAGATGTGATGTGTAGAAAATCCAAAAGTTACAAATAAACTGAGAATAAATAAGTTTAGTAAGGCATTAGAATCAAGGTCCACATACGAATTAACTGCATTTCTATCTATCAGGAAAAAGGTAAACAAAATGAAACGAAATTATACCATTTACAATAGCATAAAAATATAAAACACCCGAGAATAAATTAATAAAGTATGCTGCAAAATAAACCTCCCAACAGCATGAGAAATAGCAAAGAAGATCAAAATAAATGGAGTACATTATGTCCATGGATTGGAAGCCTCAACACTGCAAAGATGTCTACTGTGTCCAAGTTATTCTATAGATTCAATGCAATCTTAATCAAAATCCCAACTTTTTTTTTCCTGTGGAGGTTGACAAGCTGATTGAAAAATGCCCATGAAAATACAAAGAATTAAGAATAGCTACACCATTCTTGAATGAGAAGACAAGATGGCCTTTTTCTAACATCACAAATTATTATAAAAATATAGTATTTAAGGTGGTGTAGTATAAGGACAAATTACTCAATGAAATAGAGTAAGAAGCTCGGAAGGTATACATAAGAGTCATTTACAACAAAGATAGCACTGCAGAGCAGTAGGAAAATGACAGTCTTTTCAACAAATGAGTTGGACAACATAATTATACATTCTTTCAAAGCAAGAATATACTATATTATTCCATTTATGTGAAGTAAAATGTGAGATAAATGTGGAAGGCAGAAGGAAGGAGGGAAGGAAGGAATTCTTTTATATTTTTAATTTTTTTAGGTGAGGCAACCCTTGGTTGACCTCACAGATTGCAAGGACCTTGTCAGCTTAGGATCCCTTATTTTTTTAATTTTTTACACCTACAGCACCTGTTCTTCCTTGGTGGTCTCCCATCCAAGCACTAACTAGGCCCAACCCTGCTTAGCTCCCAAGATCAACCTGGATTGGGCTTGCTCAAGGCGGCATGGCCATAGACAGAAAGAAATTCTTTTAGATAATAGTGGTAAAGTTCTTTAAGCCCTCGTGGAGAAAAAAACTTTTTGAAATAGGTTATATGAGTTACCAGTCATAAAGAAAACTTGTTAAATTTAACTGCATTAAAATTAAGAACTTCTAATCATCAAAAGACATTAAGAGAATGAAAGGATAGGCCACAAAGTGAGAGAAGATATTATGGACACATATAACCACTGAAGGCTCACATTAATATCATATTTCTTATTCTTTCAAATCAATAAGAAAAAGGCAAACAACAAAAAAGAAAACTGGGAGAGGAATTTGAAAAAGCACATTATCAAAGAGATATCCAAAGAGATATAAAAATGAAAAGATGCTCAACTTGATTATTAATCAGGGAAATTCATTATAAATCATAATGTGATACCATTACACACTTACCAGAATGACTAAAATTCAACAGTGACACTAACAAGTATTGGGAAGAATCTAGAGCAATGATTGGAGTGTGAATTGATATGACTACTTTGGAAAACTCTCTGGCATGTTCTGCTAAAGCAGAACATCAGCACAGTATTGGACCCAGGTTCATTCCTAGGTGTGTGTATACCCAATAGAAATGTGTGCAGATGTAAACCAAGTAACGCATAACAGAATGTTTATAGTAGCATCATTCACAAAAGCCAAAAATTAAAAATAATACATGTGGACATTAAAAATGGAATGGCTATATTTTGATATGTTTAGAAAATAAACTACAGCTACCACTGCAACATGGATGAATTTCGAAAATATAGGTTGCACAAAATAAGCCAGTGCAAAGAAGTACGTGCTTATATTTATGTAAAGTGCAAAAAAATAGGCAAAACTAAGCTAGAGTTTAGGAGCATATGCTTAGTGGGTTAAGCCATAAAGAAAAGCAAGGAAGAGATTAATATCAAGATTGTGATTAATTACATGGTGAAGGAGACAGTGATAGGGAGGGGCTTCTGGGGTGCCAGAAATGATCTATTTCTTTTCTTGACCTGGAAAAGGGGCTGTGGTACCCTGGCATTTGCTTGATAATAATCCACTGAGATACAGATTTTTTTTTACTTTATGTATCTACTATATTTCAAATTCTTATGTTTGTTATAGATAATACGGCTGCCAATATTTAAAAATAAAATATGCATAAAGAATTAGAAAACATGGGGAAAATCTTTGGTTTGATTAGGTTACGTATTATGAAAAACTTTTATCTTAGATATCTGTTGTTATTTTAGCATTATTTTTATTCTATAAAGTAACTTCTAAGTGAATATTTGGGAACAAATAGCATTAGGAAAGATAAATTAATCCAGAATGAGCTGAGGCCTGTGAAATGTGCTAAAGAAAACACAAAGAGATTTTTTAAGGTCTGTTCAGAGAAAGAAAAAAAAAAAAGAGTCAAGGCTTGGGGATTTTAATGTAATATAAACAGATAACGGAGAGAAAGCAGAACCGCTGAGCTTTTTAAAATTTTGCTTCTGTCTTCATTCTGGAGAACAATCTTTAAATGGGAAATTTAAATGGGAAAAGGCAGGACAGATATCACAAAGATGGAATTAAAGCCCAAGATGAATAAAGAAACTGTAAAAACGTACAGTTGTGACGACAAACTAGTCAACATAATCTTTGAGAAATCAGAGAACTAGAGAGGAGGAGAGGACAGGAATACAAAGAAATAAAATCCTAGTTTCATAAAAGGAAGTTCAGTTCATGTATATTCCTGCCAAAAACCCAAAGCTAGGTGTAAGAGACTGTGGGGTTTTCTGAAGACAGGGCGCTCCCAAGGAACCTCCAGTGAAGCAGCAAGAATAAGTCTCACCAAATGTTTTCATTTCATCCATTGACAACATCAGATTGGACATGTCAGACATAGTTCATATAGGGTACATGTTAGGAGTTTTATAAATTAGATATGGTTCACACGTTTCTAGAATGGGGAACCTACTGGAGATGGAAAGGTACCCTATTTGGGGGGTCCTAAAATTTGACAGGGAAGACACAGTATCAGTGAGGCTAGGATATAAAATATAACCTCAAGTCTCAGCAGCTTTGGATAAAAAGGTAATTTCTCACTCGCGCAGAGTCCACAGCACATCAGCTAGAGGTTCTGCCCTGCCCTTTCCTCATTCAGACACTCCGGAGCAGCCCCATCTGAAGCATTGCTGGTGACTGTAGAAGGAAAAAGTGTGGTGAGCTAGTATGGCTCTGAAAGCTGTCACCCTGGAGTGATAAAGCAAGTCTCACGGCCAAGCTTAACTTCAAAGTCAGGGGGAAGCCCAATCCTACCATACACTGGGAAGATGAAGAGCCTAGACTACCTGGTGACCAGCACTCCTGACTTCTACAGATGGTCTTTTGCCCTCTCGTCTGGCAATGTAAGCTGATCCAAGCAGGCTTTGGACAAGGAGTACCAGCAGCTGCTGAAGGATCCAGCACTTTGGAACCTGAAAGGCTGTGGATTTCCCTCCCCTCCTGATTGTGGTCCCAGGAGTAGAGCAAGTCAAAGGTGCGGACTAGACTAGCCCATGCCTGGGGAGAAAGAGAGAGGAAAGGAAATGCTGGACGAGGGCATATTTTCTGGTTCCACTCATCCTCACACCTGTCTTTCTTGTGTCCGGCACCTCCTGCTTCACTTCTGGTTTTCCTCTTTCTCAGGTCTCTTGGATGTAAGGCCCTGATATGATGTATACTTGTCTTTATTTAACATTGCCTTTATCAGCTTTATATCTCAAAAAACACCATAAACAGAAATAACCTAAAAATTCAACAGTGGAGTGGTAAATATTTGCCAATATAACCACATAAATGGAATATTGCAGCTATTTAAAATGACGTTATAAATGAGCACTTGACAACAAAATACATCATGACATACCATTTTTAAAAAGTAGGTTGTAACAAAATTCAGTACCCATTGATGATGAAAACTGTCAGTAAACTAGGAGTAGAAGGGACCTTCCTCAATCTTATAAAGAATATCTACAAAAACCTGCAGCTAATGTCATAATTAGTCGTGAGAAACTCAAGGTTTTCCTACTAAGATCAGCTACAAGGCAAGGATGTCCCCTCTCATCACTCGTTTTCAACATCGTACTGGAAGATCTAATTAATGTATTAATAAGGAAAGGAAAGGTACACAATTTAGGAAGGAAGAAATAAAAAGCAAGTCGTAAGGTGGTGAAGCAACCCTATGGAGAGAGGGAGCTCTCGGCTGTGCTCTTGACAGGCAGGGACTGTTCAGGTTGAATGCTGCTTTGGAAGTGAGAAGGTTGAAAGGCTAGTACCCAGACAAGGGGATGGTATCAAGGACCATGGTCAGCAAAACATTTGGTAGCCAAGGTGGCAGCTGGTATTTCCCAGAGAGCTATTGAGGACACACTTTGAGTGTAAATGAATGTGAGTGAGTCGCCCCAGGTTGCCCTGTGTCTAGCAAGCCAGGGGGCTCCTGCTTTCATAGACCCTTCTGGCCAGAGGCCAACTAAGCAAGGGTTTCTGCAATCAAAGCCTAGCACAGAGCCTAGAGGTTAGAAGCAATGGCCAAGTATGATGAATATATGAATGTGAGCATTTTCTGAACATGACCATTTTGTTTCCCCACTCCCCAAAACCTCTACTCCTGCAGTAAGGCCAACACGTTGTGTGTGATTAATGGTCCAGATTTTTAGGGTTAGAATTGGACTTGTTGCATTGTGGGACCTTGAGTTAGCTACTTGATCTCTCTGGCCTGTTTCTCCAACTATAAAATAATACTTCAGAAATTTATGTTGGGCTTTAAATTGTTAAAAATAAGCAGTTTGGAAAAGAGCCTGGTATGGAGAAACACCCAATAAATATTAAGCATTATTTTTATTATTATACTGCTACAATAACTTTAGCAAAGAATTTTCAAGTCGCTCAGAGAACCTTTGTAGACAAAGGGAAAAATGAGAGACTGGCTAATAGTAAAATTATGTGGAGGTAAGGGAGGCTGAACATGTGCAAAGAGGAATAATTAAGAAATTAGTGTCGCCTTTCAATGATTAAGGAATTAAGGTAATCCTTTGAAGCAAATATTTAGTATGCCCTTAAGTATTTAATTCAGAACTCAATAAAATGATGCTTCAGATCAGTAGGGAAAGAATTATTCAATTTTGTTAATACTTTGGGGAAAACAGTTAATTAGGGCCTTGCCATAGCATCATATTCCAAAATGAATTCCTAACAGACCGAGTTAAATCTGAAATAGGAATAAGGATCTAGAAGAAGATACAGGTACAGATACGGGTGCAGAAACATTTTAAGTAGTGCAGGGCATTTTGATTCTTCTTTCACTCAGTGAACCATTGGGAAGTTGGGGTGGTGAAGTCGCGGACAGTGGTCTGTCCCCTCAGCTGCTCTCAGACCCTGAGTGACTCCCACGGAACCAGCATCTTGTTAAGCTAGGAGTGTGAGTCTAACATTTGAAGACAGATATATATCTCACAGCGCGGCCTCGATGCAAACCAACCACTTCCTCCAGAGCTCAACCAAAGAAACCGTGATCCATTCTGGGAATGGAGGAAAGACTGACCCTGTTATACTAAATAAGAGACAACGTGCCCCGCCGCAATGGAGCACCTCCTATGCACAGCCTCAGCTTTCACCCTGACTGCAAAGCCTAACCGACCTGTCGTGACTTCCCTATACCTGGCTGAGCCCCGCTCTTTCCTCCTCCTCGGCACCACTCATCCCCCCGACCCCGTTACTCATTTTTTTCAACACCATTCATCACTTTATAACGTGTAATTTACCTATTCGCTTTATTGTTTATTACCTGGCCCCCCACACAACACAGCCAGCTCCAGCAGAACTGGAAATTTCACCTAATTTGTTCATTGATAGACCAAAGCGCCAAGAACAAAACCTGCCACCTGGTTGGCACTTTATAAAATTTGTGAAATTGATGCATCTCAGGATGGCAAAAGGCTTTCTAAGCTTGAAAGGAGAGAGAAAAACACAAAAGAATATAGTGATAGGTTTGTCAATGCAGAATTTCTGAGCCACAGTCTCAAAACAGAAACAACCAAGGATCTCACGATAGGAGGTCGATAAATTGTTACATGTCCATGTGATGGAACACTTTCCAACCATTTAAAATGGTAAAAATCAACAGATACTGTCCTGACGAAGACTGTGATAGAGAACCAAGGGAAAAGAACCAGTTCTGAAATATCGACTGTTTAAAAATGTGTAGGAGAACTAAGATTTATTCCCAAACCTCTCAGTAATCAATTAAAATAATTATCAATTAAAAAATAGTTATCACCAGAGGGTGGGGGAGGGGGAGGTAGGTGGGGTAAAAGGGGGCAAATATGTGGTGACAGAAAGAAATCTAACTGTGGGTGGTGAACACACAATGCAATATATATGCCTTACTGTTGAATGGTATACCTGAAACTTACCGGATTTCATTAACTAATGTCACCATAAATGAAATGAATGAATGAATATCAGTACCATAATAATTATTAATTTTGCCCATAGGAGTTCATAAGATAGTACCTAGGTCCTGCTCAATAATCCAGAAATCTCTTCAAATTCTATTTTTCATAATTACTGCTTTTTTAATTTATTATAATCATTTCTTGAAAAAAGTGTTTCCTTTACCTGATGATAAACTCTTGGAAAGCAAGATAACCTGCATATATCTATACTCTTCACTCTCAACCAGCATATTGTAAATACTTAATATTTTTAAACCCCAAGGAAAATATGAACAATGCTAAAAAATATATAGAAGAATGAGAAGATAACACTAAAATGGTCCTGTTTCATGCTGATTTGATTGCAGTTGGTTTTTCTTTTGCTTCTCAGTATTTTATCGCTTTCTAAAATAAACTTGTACAACTGAAATAAGTTATTTTTAACTAAAAATTAACAAATTAAAATTAGAAGACAAATATCAAACTAGGAAAAATAAATGCAATATATGTGACTGACAAAGAGTTGCTGCCCTTAATATACAGAGATAGTTCTTAAAAATCTGTTAAGAAATTCTTCCTCTTCATCTTTCTCTTCCTCTATTTCTTTTCCTTCCTTTTCCTTTCTTTATCCCTCCTAAACATTTGGACCTACCGTCATTAGGTGGGGCAGAGCAAGGCAGGCACCCTACCAGTCTCAGGGGTGAATGGATGCACACGTACATTGAAATTAGCAGACCAACATGTAGAATGATAAACGACCAGTCAGGATAGTGGTCTCCTCTAAAGAGGGCAGGGGGTGGTAGGAAGGGAGATGACAGCAGAGAGGGTTCATGGGAAGCTTCGAGTGTATCTGTGAAGTTAATGGTATTCTTTTTTTTTTTAATCTGAAGCAAATATGGTAAATAAAAAAAAATAGCATAGCTGGGAAGTGGGCAAGGGGTGTTTGTTATTCTGATGCTAAAAATACTTTATTAAAAATACTAAAAAGAAAGGAAGGAAGGGAAGGGAAAGAATAATGATGTGCCTCGGTTTCAGGAGATGAAACATTCCCCAAGGTCACACAACCTGTAATGGAAGATCCCTGGGGCTTCTGCCGGCCTGGTGTTGAGTCCACTGCATTCTGCAGTTCAATCGGCCCCACCAAGAGGCAGCTCCACCAAGGACAGCCACCTGATTTGATTTGGTACATGGTCTGGGTGGTTGATTAAGTTTAAGGTTTAAATCTAAGAACTTTTACAGACTGTTCCCACTTAGGCTCCGGGTAGCCAGATGCCCAGGAGGAACTAGTATCTGAAGATACCAAGGAGCATTCTCCCAGGACAGGACAGCTCAGGGGTTGGGCTGGGGAGGTCTGTCCTCCTCCCCTCTTTCCCTGCACAGGGTCCTATCACCTGACATCCTGGAATCCAGGAATAATAGCAGGCCCACTGAGGAGGGGTCAGCTCAGAATGAATTCTGATTCTTTCTTTTGCTCTTTCAGAGATGGGCTGGTCATGGGGTGGATCACTGAGACTTTCATCTGCCCCAGCCAGTTTCCGTCAAGACTATGGGAGCTGCTGCTTTAAGAAACATGGAAAATGTTCAAAGAGACCCATTTGCCTTCTTTTCTCCCTCCCTCTACTCTCACCCACAGCTACACCCAGCACACCCTGCCCCTCCCAGAGTCATTCCAGAGTCTTCCCAAGTTCTATGAGGCCACTGATAATTCTTCCTGTTTGCTGCAGATTGGTACTTTTAAGCCCAGTGACTGGCACAGTCATTGCCCCATTTTCCTGGAGGCTTGGGAGAGGGGGCCTTGAAAGCCATGAAAAGAACTTGGACTCTGGAATCTGGTAAGACCAGATCCAGTTCTAGTGCTTTAACCTCCCTGAGCCTCAGGCTCACATCTGCAAAATGGGAGGGGTGGGGGAGGTGTGGAATGCTAAGCTCCCTGATGGGGCATCTGGAGGCCCAAGTTGGTCTGCCAGTGCTTCTCGGCAAGGGTGCTACTGGCAGATAAGGCAGAATGTATTCTTATTGTCCAGGACTGTTCTGTTTGTTTGGGATATTTAACAACTCTAGCACCAGCCCTCTCTGGGCCCCCAAGTCACTGGGACAAGCAGATGCCCCAGGCATTTCCATGCGTCCCCTAAGCAAGGATTTCTTCTGGGAGGCTCTAAACCCCTTGAAGGCAAGGACCAAGTCTTTGTGTCACCAAAGCCAGGTGGCCAGTAGAAGCTCAATATGACTTTGCTCTTTTGTGGACTTTTGTTTTTAATTTTTAAAAAATCATGTCTGGGGCACTATGTAATTTGGATCCACACACAGTAAGGCATGCATGGTCCTCGCCCAGGCTGCTCAAGGCCAAGGGCCAAGGAGACAGGCTGGACATGGCAGTAGCTGGGGGTTGGGGCGGGGCGGGTGGTGGTGGTGGACAGACTGCCACCACCTTATAAGTCCTGGAGCTCAGCTCAGTGAGACTTGGCGGGGTGAGGTTTCAGGGAGAGGGTGCCAGAACCCAGGGTGATACCACAGAAACCTTCAGGGCAGAGTGACATGACACTTGAAGTCAGATTGACCTGCCTCCAGACCTGAATAGCCTGCCCTCCCTTGCTGCCCAGCCTGTGTGCTCCAGGCTCATCAGCTCTGCCCAGAAAGGGCTGATGGCCATATCTACCCAGTGGCCCCCTTAGGGGCATGCCAGCTTCTGAGAGTGCACTTAGGACAGGTCCCTGGGCACAACGCCTCTGCCTCTGAGCCTGGTTCCTTGTCTATAAATAAGAATCATGGCACTCACACTGAAATCACATAGTATATGCAGAGAACTAGAGATGCTGCCACTCTGTGTTCAACCCCCTCCCTTTTTACCAAGAGGTCCTGGCTCGGGTATTTGCCAGCCATGGGATTCTGGGCAGGTTATTTCTCCTCTGAGTTCCCATTTAATTATCAGATAAACAGAAAAACTATTGCTGACCTTCCTACCTCCAGAAGCTGTTGTGACAATCAAACGAGCTAATGGCTGGAAATATTTTTTCAAACTCCTAAGCCAGCACGCCCTCCCCTCTATCTGCACTCCACCTCTCTGGCCTGGATGCTAATATAAACGTCCAGGAGGCAAACAATGCCTTCCGATCCATTCCTAGTTGGCCCTTCTGTGGAGACAGCTCATTGGCTTCCCACGACTCTCAAGGACTTTGGGCACTTCGTCTTCCCTCCACGCCTCCTCGTGCCCAGCAAGGCTTGTGGGCAGAGCAGTCTCGTGCAGAGGGATTGCTTGGATCTCGGTGCAGGCCTTTGGCCAGAGACCACTGGGTTGATATGCGAAAATGGCACTGGTAAGGGAGAGCTCACATTATACAAGCAGGAAAGAGGATTTTTTTTCATTTCACTCAATTAGGAACAAATCTCTGAGCAACTGGGTAACACCCTTAAATAATACAGTATAGCCCTGCTGAACCAATAACCAAAGGTCTTACTCCCTCAAGCCTGCCAGTCAAGTTCCTTCTTGCCCAGAGGCCATGGATGGGTATTCTCCCAGATAAAAAAAATCCCTCCTTCCAAAAAGGATTCAAACCCAGAAGTATTTGTGCCTTTCCTTTGAAAGGGAGGTTGCAGACAAAAGCAGGACAGCTTTAACTGAAACAGTTTTGGCCTTCTGACCCTTATAGCTCACTACTCCCCAGGACCCTGAACCTCAAAGCCATCTCCAGGCCTCTTTTTCTGTCTGACCCACACCCTTCCTGATCCCGTTGCAAGTGGGCACTTTGCCCCCTGAAATCCCATGATACCTTCATCTCCTTTCCCCTGGACTTCACCACCACTTTCTGCTGTGGCAGGGTGAAAAGGTCCTTAAGAACAAGATTCAAATCTCTCCTCCACCACTTAATTCCACTTACTGATCCATCTCCAGTATCTAGCACAGAGCTCAGGCACATAGTTGATGTTCTAATATCCAAATGTTTGTCAGGTTAATATGCAACAGACTGAATACGTAACTGCACCATACCCAGATTTCTGAAGAAAATGTCGTTTCTTTCTCTATAATGAATGTGCATTTCTTAGGAGTCCTCTAGGGAGCCCGGCCAGCTCTGACTTACCAATGACAGACATTCCATCCTACAGACTTGAATGCTGGATAAACAGCCATGAGCCTGATGTCCTCAGGGTCCCCATACCAACTTACACATTTGTTATCAAAAAAAGGGGATCCTTCATTCTTAACAAAATCCTCTGGGACAAGAAGGGGTAATATCCAGGCTCTTTGCTTCCTCTGCATTATATGAGTCCCATGCCCCAGAGCAGCAGGACCTGATGTCCACCCAGCCACAGAGAAAGCAAGGACAAGATCCTCCATGCTGGGTGCTTCCTATGCCAGAGGACCTGAGAAAAAATCCTTGTTCTCCACAATGCCTTGCTCTCAAGCGGGCTGTCTTGCTAAAGGTTCAGGTAAAAATCTTACTGGACAATGCTACATGGTGACTCTTGTTCTAGTAGAGGTCACCTGTCCCCAGAAACTGAGACATCCTCAATGGGTGAGAAACTTCACCAAGCAAGATGCACAGGCGTGGACATACATACGGAAAATTTTTTATATATTATAAAATCATACTTATATATATATGTACATATTTATATGATCCGTACTCATTATTCAGATTCTGTATGTTCTAATTTGCCTACTTACTAAAATTTGCTTATAACTCACAAATTGATACCTGCAGGGCTTCCAGTCATTTGTGAACATATGAAGAGAGGTAAAAAATTTGAGTCATCCTAGGCACACCTACTCTGCTGAGGTTAAACAAGACGACGTTCTGCCTTCCCATTTCAGTTCTCATGCTGTAAACAAGTGTCCTTTTCACAGTCTATTTAGTGACACGCTGTCTGCACTTTTGTGTTTTGGGGTGATTTCGCCATTTGAAATGGTCCCCAAGTGCGGTGCTGAAGTGCTGCCTAATGTTTAAGCTCAAGCAGGCTGTGACGTGCCTTATGGAGAAAACACGTTTTAGATAAGCTTCATTCGGGCATCGGTTGAGTTCAATGTTAGTGAATCAACAATATATATCACATAATGTGTCTTTAAACAGGAATACACATAAAACGAGATTATGTATTGATGTGCTAACAAAAACGTGACCAGAGGTTTATAGGCAATTAGCCTGTATTTCCCTTAGGAGCAATGGTTCAGTGTTCATTAATTCAGTGTTCACAGTAACTTCATAAGACATAACAACCACGAATAATGAGAATTTTTAAAACCCAACATTTTATACACACACACATTCTACATCCAGGAGACACTTGTTATGATTTCTGGCCACCCCGCATCTGAATCCTCTTCTGTAATTTAGGGAATTTCCCCCTCATGGGCCTTGACGAAGCCAGGAGCCCACCTCCCACTCTAGAGCCAGGGCCTGGGCATGTGACCCAGGCTCTCTACCAACTGGACCCGCCAGCCTGGAGTCTGAATCAGAGCCAGTGCCACAGGAAGGGAGGAGCTTGAGAAATGACCCAAAGCACCTCTGGTGGTGGAGATGGCAACAGCACCATGGCATCGTCTGGGGGCCGGTGCTAGCAGGGCTGGTGGTACAAGCCACAGTGCCCATGGTGACCCGCACCTGGTTCTGAGGGTGCCTCAGGGCACCACTGATGGCCGCATACCCTGGAGCCTGGTTTTCCTATTCTCTGGTCATTCTGGACTTGACCCAATATCTTTTAAAGTCCTTTACTGTTTAAATTAGTCAGAGTTGGTTTCTCTTGTTTCCAATCAAGAAGCGTGTGTGTGTGTGTGTGTGTATAGTTGTGTATGTTTACAGTGAATGAGTGAATGGGAATCCAGGAGTGTTAGTGAGGCTTCACAGAGGAGATCACTGGGCTGGCTCTTAGAGGATGGTGAGTTTTTGTCAGGGGAACACAGAAGGAAGGAGTGTTCCGACAGCGTGGACAGCATGTGTAAAGGCATGGAGGAAAAAAGCATGATGCATTCAGGATATTATGAAGCATTCAGCAAGGCTGGGGCATGGGCTCTGTGGAAGGTAAAAGTGAACATGCACTGGTTATGACAGTGGGTGCAGGCACTGGGGAACAGGTAGGACTGAGGCTCTCATCGTCTCCCACTGCCTCTTGAGAGCCCTGGTCCACACTCTCATCCACACCAGTGCAACCTGCCTTCAGCAGCCCAGGTCGACCTCACACATAGCCAAGCCAAACAGATTCATTCTCAAGGACAGAGAAAGCCAATTCACTTCCCAGCCGGCCAGGGAGAAAAGGTATTTTTTATAATGAGTTCTTAAAGCACAAATGTGACTGACTCAGCTCACTATGTGAGGATGCTGCATCCTCACATGGGGGGAGGGGGCGGGAAGGAGGGAAGGAAAGAGGAAGGTAAGGGAGGAGTAGTGAGAGGAGAGTGAGATCTTCCTCTTATAACGCCACAATCCTTTGAGGTTAGGGCCCCATCCTTATGACCTTTATTTAACCTTTATTACACCCTAAAAATCCCATCTCCGGATCCAGTGACATTGGAGGTTAGTGCTCCAACATATGAAACACAATTCAGTCCACAGCACTGAACTTCAGGGAGCTGCCTTCACTGGGGCAGAGCTCACTGGAACCCTGAGGAGTCTCACCCCAGCCTGTTCTTAATTGGCAGTATGGCTTTGGGCAAGTTATGCACCCTCCTCGAAATTATTTGGAAAATAAGAGCTCAGGTTAAGCCTCAACATTCCATCTTTAAGATTCTGTAAGAGTCACAGGGCTCTTTGCTTGGGGTCGGGGTGGGGAGACTCTTTCCCAGTCTTCCCAGAGTCCCTCCAGGAAAGGTCGGGTCAGGAAGAGCTTGGCTCTTTTCTTTCCAGCTCTTCTAATGAATGTACTTGACTCAGGGACTGTCTGTTGCCATGGTAAGAGCTTCCTGTGGTGACGGGCCTGGGAGACCCATGACAGGAGTTGGGGCGGGGGCTGTTGGGAGCAGTGGGTAGAAAGGAGTGTCAATGGAAGAGACCCAGAATCAACAAATTTTTCTAGCAGTATTGGCTGAAATTGAAACTTGGGGAAACAAAGGGATTTTGTAGTTCATCAAACCTCACCAACTCCACTGCTTTCTACTGATGACTTTTGTTCCCTGTGACTTGACCACAATTGGGGGATCATTTCTTTTCTGCAAGATCTGGCTCTCTTAGGCTAGACATTTCTCAGAAATCAATCTGAGTGTGACTAGGACCTTGCTACTCAAAGTGTGGTCCTGGACCAGTAGCCCTACGCTGCCTGGAAGCCTGTTAGAATGCAGAGTCTTGGGCCCCAACTCAGCCCCACTACATCAGAATCTACGTTTTAGCAACCTCCCCAGGGATTTGTGTGCACATTAAGATTCCAGAAGCCTTGGCGTAATGGAAAGAATGCCAGGCCGGAAGTCAACAGACCTGGTCCTAGGGCCAGCTTTGCATTCTGGGTGGCTTTGGGCAAGACACTGTTGGCCCTCTGAGACCCAATTTCTGTAAAATAGAGAAGTGAAAAGAATTTTTTCCTAAGGCATTGTCACCTTCCGCCGAGAGCTCTACTTGGGACAGGTTAGTGTATCCTGGCAGTGTCACTGGCTTTGGAAACTAATCATCCCAATTGTGTTATGCCAGTCACGCTGCAGGAACCTGGGGTCTTCTGAGCCACTAAGGAGGATGTAGACAACCAGTGGTCTTTTGGAAAGTGAGAAAGCATAAGTGTTCATGGGCCCTCTGGTGGGATGAAACTGGGAAGTCAATATATCCAGTCAAAAGAAAACAGGACCTGATTTCGAGGGGTAGGAGGAGGCTGTCTTCTGTGGACCAGACTCAATTCACATCTCCCATCCAGTGCTGTTAGCTTAGTACTATGCTTCTTAAGCCTGAGAGTGCAAGAGGATCACCTGGAAAGCTGTTTAAAACATTGACTGCCAGGCCTCACACAGTTTCTGACTTAGGTAGGGTCAAGAATGTGCACTAGAAAAAACGCAGACGACATGGGTGCTGTTGGTGTGGGGACCACACCTTGAAAGGCTGTTTTGGCTTAGTCCTTTTGGATCCACTGTCTCTGTGAATTAAGAATCATTAAGCCCTTTTTACAGATGAGGACCATATGAATCTAGTCAACTGGCAGGAAGGTAGACTCAGTTGCTAGGAAGGTGAGGTGATTCTATTCAAATATGTGGGGGGGGGGCGGGGAGCAGGTTTCCCAATTCCACCAAGCAATTCTCTAAAACCACCTGAGTGTCCTACCACTCACCTCAGTTCTGACCCTATCTACCTGGAGATAGCATCAGATTCTGTAACAGAATGAAATGCCAACTATCTTAATTTCAGCCCGCATTTTTCCATGGCCTTCAGGCAAATGAGTCCTGCTATAGATACACTAATCATTAGAGGAATTCTGCTTGTGGATAGTTTTTGGAAGAATGACCCATTGCCAGAGGGTGCCTCATGAGGAGACTGGGAAATATGTACAAAATGATTGTTTGTCAAAGATTTTCAGGAGCCTCAAGACTCAGATCGGCAGAAAACAAAAAGATTTAGAGATTTCTTGCTCTTCCTTGGAGACCTCTCGGCGCCCAGATGTCTGCGGTAGTCAATCACCTCTTGCCTATCCCATTCTCCCTTCCCTTGACGTAAAAGCCTAAATTCTGGACTCACTTAAGATGGATGTGAGGAACCTCTTCTCAAGCTGGTGCCTTCTTGATCAATAAAATTTCCTCACTCCAAACTCTGACATTTTGAATACTGGCCTTTTGAAGCATCAGGCACACGAACTTTTGGACCAGTAACAATTCCACAGGGTAAGGGCAAGTCTTACTTATTAACTGCGCCCCTGCCTTTCCTAACTCCGAACACCAATCTCAAGTCCAGTATATCACCTGCGCTTATGACTGACGGGCTACAGATTGGAGTTTGATTAATTTGCTAGAGTGGATCACAGAACTCAGAGAAACATTTTATTTACTAGGTTACTGGTTTATTATAAAAGAACGTAGTTCAGGAATAGCCACGTAGGAGATGCATAGGGCAAGGTATGGGGAAAGGGCTCAGAGTTTCATGCCCTCTCCAGGGGTGCCGCTCTTTCTCAAATCTCTACATGTTCACCATCCCAGAAGCTCTCCAGACCCCATCCTATGGGGGTTTTATGTAGGTTTCATTACATAGACAGGATTGACTACATCACTGGCCACTGGGTATTGATTTAACCATCAGCCCCTCTCGCCAGCACCCCAGGTCAGGGGAGTGGAACTGAAAGTTCCAACTTTCTAATCACATGGTTGGTTTTCCTGGCAACCAGCCCCTTCCACAGGTGCCTCCAAAAGTCACTTCATTAACATAACAAGACACCTTTAACCTCTCATCCCTTAGGAAATGCCAAGTGTATTAGGAGCTCTGTGCCAGAAATGAAGATGAAGACCAAATATATATATATACATATTTCTTATTAGAAATCACATTATCGCAGAGGGAAAGGCAAAAATGTGACAAAAGTTAGCACGTAAGTTTGGGCTGCTATTCTTACTCAGCAATCAGTAAAGAAGAGCAGCAAGGTAAGCAGGTCCCACCTTGGAGGAGCAAGGGTCAGGGCAGAAACAGGTTGAGAGCAGGAATCCAGGCATGAGAACCGGGGTGCCCAGGGAGCTCAGTCCTAGGAAGAAGGTAGATGCTGTGACACAGGGATCTGGCAGCCAGGCTGCACGGATGCTGAGACACCAGAGCCACACGGATGAGCCCTATAAATACCTACCCCGACTGGGCTGAGGCTGCAGGTGGGGAATACCCAGGCAGCTTATGACTCCAAGGAAATGGGTGGGGTGGGAACCCAGAAATGATAAAGCCAAGTTGTGCTCAGCCCAGGTCTGGGTTGATGTCACCCACAGGCTCAGTCACTAGGGAAAGCTACAAGTTAGCTCTCCTGCTCAGGAATGGGTTTTTCCTTTGATGTTCTCCCAAGAGTAGAAGCCAATAAATCCCAGTAAGAGCTGAGAACTGGGATTACTCACCTGCAAAGGCCAGAATAGCTGTGCTGTGCCAGGCCCATGGAGAGGTGGGGTGGGAGGCATTTCTCAAAGTGTCTGGAGCCCAGAAGGAGAGCCACATAGTGGGAAGCTTTCTGACCCTCAGTCCTTCTTGTTTACAAATAGACATAAGCCCACACACCTTTGAGGGCTAAAAGACCCTTACAGACCACCTAGTTGTCTCCTCGTTTTAAAGATGTGGTCAGTATGTTTGGGAGTACCACCCTATCTGCAACTCTAGGAATTGCCTTTCCTTTTCCTTAGCTTCTGCTGAAAGGACAGCCCTAGGCAGCCATGTTTGTACCATGTGAGTTACACTTCTTTCCCGCCATATCTGATTAAATGAGTCTGTCACCTGACTCAGTCTATTAGACCAATCAGATTCGATCTCACTCTCAAAAATTTGAATGTAGAGAGTCAGTCGTTGTTGGGTATTGGAGCTGCAAAGAGTTGGAGTGGTCTCATTTTTGAGCAAAGTGATTGGGGCCAAGGGAATGTCCAAAGCCATTATGTCAAGAATAAACTTTTTCCCATCAATCTGTTTCTCTTCTCACTACCAGTGAAAGGTACTAACACCCAACCACTTTAAAAAGCCAGAAAGCTTGGAGTCATCACGGTCACTTTCTTCTTATTCATAAGAGTCATCGCATATTGTTTTGACTTCCTTAAGCCCCGCTTCTCTCCCGCTGTCCGAATCAGGACACCACCATCGTTCTTGCTGACAAACAAATAAGAGCTCTGGAGCTCATTCCCTGGAGCTCTGCAAGGGCCTCCCCACTCCACTCCTGAGTCTCCCCACTCTATACTCCCTCTACAGTCACTGACCTCTGTATCATGCACATCTGATCTTCTCATCCTCCTTGCACCCGGGCACAAGCCCCATATGATCTGCCCTACCTATCTCCACCTCTCATGCTCCTCACCACCCTGTTCTCTGCAGTCCAGCCACACTGGCCTATTACAGCCTCTACCTGGACTGCCCTCTCTCCCTCCTCCACCTACTGTCTGAAAATGGATCCCCTACAAAGTAAGAGAGTAGAGATAAAGAGAGAACTTGAGCCCTACATCATGCTGTACCTGCAGCTAGCAGTAAGCCTGCAAATTCCCCCTTGCTTCAATCCAGTGTCAATTGAGTTTTGTCATTCACATTGAAAAGAGCCCTAAGGGATTTAGTTTGCCTCCTTCCCCACTCTGAGCTCCTAGAATTGAGGCTTCTGCATTATTCTTTTCCATATCCTCAGGTCTGGCATTTAGCACTCAAGTATTTATTGAACAATGGATCTAAGTAGTGGAGATTGTGTTGTAGGAAAAGGGACCAGGCAGAAGCAGAGGGAGGCAGAGAGCAAAAGAAACCCTCTGCCTGCTTTAAATGAGCTAACCAAGGAGAAATATCCTCGAGACTGAAAACCTGAGACTCCTTCAGGGTCTGAGCTTGACTCCTTTATGGTTATCATCTCGTAAAGGTCACCCAGTCCTTGCATGCCTCCGGAAGATACTGTGCCTCAATCATCATCTTCTTACAAATTGCCAGATCAATGACTCATTAGAGTGAAAGCATCTTGACTAAGTTCCAAAAAACCCATGAAGTCAGTGAAAACACCAGGGTCCAAGTGATTCTAACTCTTTCTAGCTGGGGGTTCCCTGGATAAGTTACTAACACTCTCTGAATTTACAGCTGGGGAAACTGAGAACAGAGTAAGTCTGAAATGCCTTCTGCTCAGGATTGACTTGAAATGTTGTATGTGAATGTGAGCTCTGAATATTATACTGTTATTACTGTTATCATGTCCTTATATATATGGTAATAATGTTAAGTTAAAAAAATACAAAGCAGATCTGTGCTATTTATAATAATGAAAAAGATATGTGTATGTCAACTTATGACATCAAAATGAACAGGTAACATCATGGGGTTGAATGCTTGGTGGTCTTTTCCCTTTAAAATCACTTAACAAATTATGCATCAAGAGTGTGCCTGTGTCATGTTTAAAACTTGAGGACCTTTAACTAGATCGCCTGAAAGTTTCTTTCAAGGTTGAACCCAAACCTCACCAAGCTAAATAGTTCTCTTTACTGACTTGTGTCTATAATACAGATAGAAAAATGAAGCTAAAAACCAGAGAAAGGAAAAACACACACAAAAATTAATTTTGTGAGTTGTTTAATGCCTGCCTTCTCTTCGATGGCCCACTTGTCCTGGTCTTCAACACCACCATGAAAGCCAAGGTTGAAATTGTAGGGATCCCCAACCTGCCCAGGCATCAGGAGATGAATATTACCAAGACATAGGCCTACCCTGGAACATCTCCCTGGCTGTCATTTGGGTCACTTTTACTCATAGTCACATGGCAAAAAGGGTGAGGGGGTACTAACCAATTAGGAGGAAGATGAAGATTTGATAGAATGACTATATAAATGAGAGATACCATTTTTACCTACCAAGGTAACAAAATTGGAAAAAGTTATAATGTTTAATAGTGATGATGAGGTAGTAAGATGTCACACCCATACATTGCTGGTAGAAGTGTAAATTGTAAAGAATTGGGGGTGGGAGGAAGCATTATGTGATATCTATTAAGAGCCTATAAATGTTCTTAGTTTTGATGCAGTAATCCCACACTTCAGGATCTATATTAAGGAAAAAATATGAAATCCAGAGAATTTGTGAACAAAAAGATATTCATGGCAGTGTTATTTGTAATGATTTAATGTTCATCTGTTTCAAATGCACATGCTCCAGGACACTGTTAGGCTCATCACTGGCTGTGTCACTCTTCCTCCTCACTCCAATGGCTTCGGCCTGGGCTGTGTTCCCGCTGCAGTCCAGACCTGCCTGGGCATATCTGACAGACCAGTGGGACGGTCCTGCCCAGGACTCTGCTCACAGAGAGAATTTGTCAAAAGGAGAAAAGGAAGACAGGACCACCCAAGTCTGCTCAGGGACCAGACCTCAGGGGCGAGTCTGAGTCCTACATGAATCCCAGGCAGAGACAAGGCTGCAGGGACAAATTCAAAGAACTATTTCACCAAAACCTTTGAATGACATTGGTGCAAAAAGCTATTCCACTTAGACCTACATCTCAGTGTTCCACAGAATATGGAATGAGGCCTTCTCCTCACTTCTGTGTACAGCTCAGTGTGCTCCTGCCCTAGCAGGTGGCTTAACAGTGGGTCCCAGTCCCCTCCACCCCTGCGCTGGAGTCCTCAAATGTCTCATACTGATGAGTACCTTCGGGGATTCCACTGAGACTCCCAGAAAGAAAGAGCAGAGACTAACAACCCTGCAGGTAAACATGAAAACCAGAGGAATATTGTTTACTACTCAAAAAGTAACAGTCGCTCTGGGAAAACACTTGTACTACACCCCAGACTCCAGGAATTTTACTGTCTGCAAAGCACTTTATGACCATCTTTTTCTTTGATCCTCACGGCAAGGAGTTCTTTGTAGTTAAGGAAACTGAGGCCCAGAGGCCACCTTTCTTGCCCAAGATCATCCATGTGGCCACTGGCACAGCCCAGCATCTCTGGCTCATTTTGAAATACCACAGGGAACTTTATTCTGGACTCAGCTTTAGGGAAAAGGCTCAGATAGATGTCAACACTCAGCATAGACCTAGCTGTGAAGAGAAGGAAACTCTTTTTGAGCCCTATGCTCAAAGATCTGCGTGGTATCTTCTTTACATTTCACAGCAGTATTTCAAAGTAATCGTTACATAGCATTATGTGTCAAACACCGCCCTTATGAGGTAGCTAATGCAAATAGGATCACCATGTTTACAGATGAGGAAACTGAGGCACAGGAGGTTAAGCAAATTGCTGCAACCATACAGGTCACAAGAGGCAGAGTCAGGATTTCAACCTGGGAGTCTATTTCTGGAGTCTGGAGTCCCAGCTCTGAAATATTATTCCGATTTTACAGATGAGGAAATGAGGCTCAGAGAAATTGCGAACTCATTCTGGGTCTCCCAGCCCTGCTCACCTCAGCACTGCTTATCTGCACAACTGTCTCCCTTCTCCTGCTTTAGCCCTGAGGAGGCATGAGAGTGGAAAAAGCCCCAGACCTGGACCAGACCTTCCGGGAACCATCCGAGATGCATTTTAGGCTTGATAAGGAATCACAATGCAGCCTGGTATGTGCTCCCAAAACAGGCCCTGAGGCACTCCCTTCTTGCCCAGATTTAAAGAGGCTTAGGTGGGCAATTATTCCTTCCCCTGGTCACGTACCCTGCTTTCTCTAGTGGGAAGAAAAAGATGGAAGAAGAATCTAGGATTAGCTGATCAGGAATGGAGGTGGGGTGGGAAATGGACCGGCTGTGTGTCAAATCCAGTGCTAGATATTTTACAGATAAACCCCATGAGGTTGGTTTTATCATTTTCACCTTCTAGATGGGAAACTGAAGCTAAGGAGTAACTTTCCCAGGGTCGCTTCCGTAATGGCAGAGAAACCTATGCTGAACCACAATAACAACTATGAGCTCTGGACAAATATTCAAAACAAAACAAAACTGCCTAAAAGCACTGGAAAGCAACAAGAAATAGAAAAAAAAAAGCTAGAAATATCTGCTTAAAAGCAGATCGGAGATGATGAAAGAGTCAGGGAACTTGAAAATATAGCAATAGAAAGTATCCAATAAGAATAATTAGAAACCTGAAGAAAGAGAGAATAGCTTCAGGAACTTGTAGAACACTATCAAAAGGTCTCACATATGTATAATTAATTATAGTTCAAGAAGGAAAGGAGAGAGCGAATGGGGCAGAAAAAATGTTTGAAGAAATCGTGGTTGAAATTTCCCCAAATTTCGTAAAAGATATAAATTTATATATCCAAGAATCTTCATGAACCACCCCCCGCCGCAAGTAGAATAAGTACAAAATACACATGTAGACATATAAGCACACTACCCAAACCCAAGCACAAAGAGAACATTTTGAAAACACCCAGAGAATAAACAACTTATTACATACAGGGGAACAATGATATGAATATCACTGACTTATAATCAGAAAGAATGGAGGCCAGGAAACAAATCTTTAAACTACAACCATGCACTGCTTAACAGGGACAGGTCAGAGACATGCGTCATTAGGTGATTTCACCTTGTGTGAACATCATAGAGCGCACTTACACAAACCTAGATGCTCTGGCCTACTGCGTGACTAGGCTACGTGGTACAGCCTATTGCTCCTATGACAAGCCTGCACAGCATGTTACTATACAAAACAGCACAAGATTAAGTCAAGCACAAGAGAAAATGATGCAATCAAGAGACACAGTAAATAAATACAAGATACATGAGGCTGTTGCTGGCTTAACATGGCATCATGTTTATAGCAAACGTTTTTTCACAAATAGAAAGAGTACACCCTAAAATAACAATAAAAATATAGTATAGTAAATACATAAACCAGTAACATAGTCGTTTACTGTCATTATTAAGTACTATGTACTGTAAATAATTGCGCTGTACTGACAGCAGAGTAGGTTTACACCAGCATCACCAAACACCTGAGTAATGCGCTGAACTATGACATTTGGATGGCTATGTCACTAGGTAATGAGAATTTTTCAGCTCTATTATAGTTTTATGGGATCATTGTCATATGTACAGCCCACTGTTGACTGAAAAGTTGTTATGTGGCATGTAATTGACTGGGGGGAAAACACTTGTGAACTCAGAGTTTTATATCTAGTGAAAACACCTTTCAAAAATGAAAGTGAAGCAAAAACATGTTCGGATAAATGAAACCGAAGAATTCCTCACCAGTAGACTCACCCAAAAGAAATACTGAAGGAAGTTTTTCAGATGGAAGGGAAACAACATCAGATAGAAACTCAGATTATCAGGAAGAAACAAAGCACACAAGAAATGGCAAATCGTGGGTAAATAAAAAAGACTGCTGCCCTTTCATTTCTTTAAAAGTCGTGTGACTGTTTAACGCAACAATTATAACAGTATAAAGCGGGGTTTGTAGGGTATAGAGATATGTTATACATGACAACTACATATCACAAAAGATGGGGGTGTCATGGTTATGGGCCTATAATGTAAGATTTTTATAGTTTATGAAAAGTACAGTAGCTTGCCAGTGTCCTGTAGTGGGAAGTGGTGGATCCACGTATGACTCATGTCCAAATCCATCTTCTTTCTTCTGCATCAGATAAGTGAGTGGGTAGGAGGAGAAAGTAAGATGGGGAAGATAGTGTGACAGCTTCCAGTAGCCTCAGGGGTCCAACAGCTGCTGAACCAGGAGATTCCCAGGCCTCAAAGTCTGGCCCAGCCAATGACAGAGCCTGATGTGCCAGGGTAGGGATAGGGCCTCAGGGAAGGGTGGAAGCAAAGTACCACCCTTCATCAAGTCTGAAGTCAATTCTGTGTCTGAGCAGACACACCTGGTAAAAAGGTGGCCTCCAAAGAAATTAGGAAGGTGCCTATTGCCACAGGGAATCCTGCCCCTGCCCTGCAGCCGGGGAGCAGCGGAATTCTGCATGGACAACACCTCGCCAATTGTCCAGGCTCACTGAAGCCTTGAAGAAGACCTGGACAAAGCAGGTCGGAATTCATATGAAGGAAGCTGGGGCAGGGCAAGGGTGTTCCTCCAGCACCCCGGAGCCTGCCTCCGAGACTGTGGAAAGTCTGTTCCCTCATTCCAAAACTTGGATTCTGGGCCTAGCACCCCAGAACCAGCTCAGCAGCACCCACAGAGCCAGGCAGTGCCCCCTCCTCAGTGTCTGAGCTCCAGTTCTGGGGACCCCTCCAAGCTCCTAGATTCTGGTACCCCAACCTCTTTCCCTTTTTGTCCCACCCCCACTCCAGAGGTGAGAGCTGCTTTCTATTGTTCTTTTCTCTGGGTTTTCCTCAGTATTTCCTTGATTCTTTTTCTGCCTGGTGTAACCAAGTCCTCATATTGTTTCCTCTTTTGAAATCCTGTCATGATTTGTTTTCCTGACTGAATCCTGCTGTTTCGGAAAGAAATGAAGGTGCTTCTCCCAGGAGCCTTGCATGGAACAGAGGGAAGGGCATGGGCTTTGGGACATGGTTGTCCTAAGCCCAAATCCCAGCTCTGCTTTTACTCCCTGAGTGACTTCAAGCAAGCCTCAGTGTCTCTGACCCTCAGTTTCCTCACTTGAAAATAAGGCTTATAACCTGATAACACAAAGCTGATTAGTCAGTCTCTTGGGTACAAGAGACAACAATATAAATTGAGAACCAGATTAGGGAAAGGGTGAAATTATTCTAAGAAGTTTCTGGAATAATTAACTGTTAAGTACAAAAAATAAGAAGGCATGGTGAGCTTGCTTCAGTACAACCAGAACTAGAACTCAAACGCATTCAGCATCTCAATCTGCTCCTCAGTCTGTAGACCTGATTCTTACAACAGACCCATCTTCCCAAGTGGCGAGGAAAATGGCCCCTAGTAGCTTCCAGACTCGCCTGTACAGTTTTGCTCACAGAAAAAAAAAGGTCTCCTTCTGCATAGGCCCAGCTCAGTAGTTTCCGGGAAAGGACTCCAACTGATCGTGATCGGTCACCACAGCCTGGAAGCAGGGTCACATAAGGGATGACAGCTGTTAGTCAGCTGTGTCATAACTGGATCTTAGAAAAACTCAGCCATTTCCGGGATGACTGTCACCATTTATAGATGAGCAAGCTGAGGCTCAGGGAGGGAGGGTCCTGACCACAGTCATGTGGCTTTTACCTAAATAACAATGCTGGATATTCTGCCATTAAAAACCAGGTTATTAGAAGTTGTGCTGGCTCGACAGAAAGCGGTTGGCTGTGGGCGAGTGTAGTTGTTCAGGTGAGGGGAGAAGGAGCCCACATTCGCTTCATGCGTGCAATGTGTCAGGCACTGGGCAGGTACACATGGGAGAGCCCAGCTTCCTCCAGGGGAGTGGGTGGTGCCGTTGGTCCTCATTTGAAAAAGAGGAAAACAAGGTTAAGGGAGGTTCTGTACCAGTCCCAGGTTCCACAGCTTAATGGCAGGGCCGGGACTCAAACCCAAATCTTGTGGGTTCTCTGCATACCCATCACAGTGTCGGTATGCCCGGTCCCCCCGCAAATGTCTTGATGGGTTCAGGATTGGATGACTTTCTTTGGTTCCCCCGGCTCTTCTTGGATGCTGGCAGAATACAAGGTCCCTTTGGGGTTATAACTTTGAAAAAAATGTGGAGAAGAGTGCAGAAACTAAAAATGATGATGATGGGCAAAAAGCATCCTCTGAGGAAGGGTAAAGACAAATAGGGTCGTTGAGTTGCTAGGAAAGAAGGCACTGAGAGACCGTGGCTGAAGCCAAACTTCACTGGCAAAGGTTGGCACTGTTAACTGTAAGGCTCCCATGAGCCCGGGTAGCTGCCCTAGATAGGTCTTCCCCAGTACCTGCCAGGCCTCCTGTACACCTGACACAGCTACATTTTCATGTTCGAAGTGACGTGACCCCTGAATGAGGTGAGTTGGGCCCTCCAGGTGGCTCTAGCTGAGAGCAGGTGCCCCCACCCACAGGCCAAAGAGTCACATGTAGTCTGTGAGACACAGGGGAGGTGAAAGGCCCCACCTGTCCCAGTCACTTCTCCAATGCCTAAAGTTGATTTCCCGTTCATTCCTTTAGCATAGACATGGGAGGCCAGTGTTAAAAGGCAAGCACACAAGGTCATTAGCAGCTGACAGCAGGCAACCTGGCTCCAGGCTGGACTTCGCACCAGGTTTTCTGAGGGACACTTTGTTTTTAGTTGCTCTCCCTTTCTGAGCCTGTTTCCTCATCTGTCAAGTGAGTATACCAGCAACGTGACTGAAAATAAATGTGGAAATGAAGACAGACTTTGAAATCCATGTGACTTTGTAGAAATGAGAGAAATGAAGGGCTCGGGTTTATCCCAAGTGGAGAAATGAGTGCTGACGACAGAGGGTGGGAGCTAAGGAAAAAGCAGAAATAACAGGAATGTAAGCTGTCCGGGTTCATAAAGCAGGTAAGCCCCACTGGCCCAGAGAAGAAAGACGTGCTCTCTGGGGAGAATCTCTCTGTCTGGACACCTCGCCTTTCGGGATCAAGTCCGGACCCTGCCTTCTGACCTAGAGACTGGGCTCTGGCATTTCTCCAGCCCTACCTTTGCCTGACCCTTCAGCCACACTCTAAATTACTTAACACTTTCCTTGAATATGTTACTATTTCTTGCCTCCGCACCTTTGCAAAAAACTGTCTCCTTCACCTGAAACAACTGCCTTAATCTCAGCCCAAACATGTCCTCCTGGAAAACTCCTACATATCCCTCAACATCCATTTCAGTCATCCCCTCTTTCAAGTCCTGTTTCTTAACCATGAACCCTTCCTACTCCGTTCATCAGGATTGATCACTTCCTTTTTTTGTACACCTAGGACTTCCTCCAGGACAGCTGTGGTTCTCAGTTCTCATGCAGATCTGCTGTATCAGAATCATCTAAGGAGTGACTTCAAAATGTTCAAGCCCAGACGCCCCCATCCCTTACTCCTACCCCCCAGAGTTTAACTCAGGGAGTCCGGGCTGGGTCCAGGTGTCAGAAATTTAAGTAGATGCCCCAGGTGCTTGTATGTCCAGCAGGTGTGGAGATCACTGGGGTGTGTCCCTTGAAAGAAAAGCCTCTTCTCCATACCAGGGCCTTGCTCAGAGGAGTGCTCGTGAATGTGGAAGTAATGAGAAGGAAGGAAGAAAAGAAAGGAGGGAGCAAAAGAGGGAAGGTAGTAGAGCAAGGAGTGAGAGGATGAAGATGGGCATAACTAGTGATGGACAGAAAGGGGCAGGAAGTGTTCCTGTACGGAGCACTATGTGTGTGCAAGGCACTGTGCTAAGCCCTTCCACTCCACCTCACGGAGCAAAGGGAGGCCACCCCTGCCATCTCAGAACTCGAGCAACCATGACACACACGACTTGAGCCACACTGTATGAGTCCTTTGTGGCTGCTATAACAAATTACCCACCCCAAACTTAGTGGATTAAAACAACACAAGTGATCGTACAGTTATAGAGCTCGAAGTATGAAATGAGTCTTAGGAGCTCAAATGAAAGCGTTGGCAGAGCTGGTTCCTCCTGAGGTGCCAAGGAAGAACTGTTCCTTAAAACTCGTCCAGCTTCTAAAGGCTGCCTGCATTCCTTGGCTGATGGCTGCACCACCTCAATCTTTGCTTCTATTATCACATTTCCTTTTCCTCTCTCTGACCTCATCTCCTCCTTATAAGGGCCTTTGTGATTAACACCGAGCCCACCCATATAACCCAGGATAATCGCGCATGTCAGGATTCTTAACTTTGTTAACCCCGCAAAGTCCATTTACTGTGTAAGGTAACATTCACAGGTTTTGGGATTAGGAGTGGGACATCTTTGGGAGGCATTATTCTGCCTGCCACAAGGGCTGTCTGAGTATTTCATCACAACCTCCTAAATCAGACCCCGACAGCAGCTCCTAGGCTGCTCATCATCTCCAGAGGCCAAATGTCCCATTTGGTCCCTTCAAAGTCCAGGCTCTGAGCTGCCAGCAGTGGCCAGTGTGACTGACTTTTCCCACTGCCCATTCTTTCGCATGACCTTGATGCTCCATGCATGCATCTCCCCAGCATCAGAGTAGGGCCAAGATCATGTTGTTCGCTCGAGCCCCAAGTACACACTGCTCGTAAGAGCCAGGCCAGAGGTGGCATCTTGATGGCAAAGGAGAAAACTGACAGGAGGGCCAGATAGACTTGGGCAGAGGACTGGCCAAGGAAGCAGAGTGGATAGTTGTTGAAAAAGAAAAGAAAGCAAAATTTAAAAAAAAAAAAAAAAGTCCAGCCTACTTTCTCCTAAAAGTTATTCCCTTAGTCCCATGAACCCTGCCACACTGGTGCAAGCTGAGCCTGACTTGCTCAGTGGTCACGTGGTCTAAGCCTATTAATGGCTTGTTGGAGCAAACTGAGGGACAGGTGCCCATTCCTGCTAAGTGTCCAAGTCAGAGGGTGGGCCTACAAGGCAAAAAGAGCCACCCCTTGGCCAGTCCACCATTTCTAACAATGCAAAGACTATGCTTTGGACTTGCAAGTAGGGGGCCCAACCATCCAGATTTTCCTGGGACGAAGGGCCTTCCTGGGAGAACTGGGACAATTTGGTCACCCCACTTGTAGGGCAGCCATGCAAACGCTAGCAGTGGGCTTGGCTGTGTCCACCCTCCAGCCCTGGCCGAGCTGGCAGGCTTCCTGACCGCATCAGCTGGCAGGGTTCATAGCTGTTAAGAAAGACTATCCATGTGAAGCAATGTCTGTGGATGACAGTTGGTGTTAAGGGGCCCTCTCCGCTGGGACTGCTGAGTCACACTGGTTCAGTGTCTGAGTGACTCAGGAGCTCGATTTTTCACAAGTCACTAGAGGAGCAGAGGTGGAGCTAAGCTGAGGACGGAGAGGGAGGAGCAACTCCCCAAAGTTAAGACTCCACTGCCCATTCGGAAGCTTATAATAGGAGCATGACTTTCTGGGGTCAAAGACACATGTGTGAGACCCAGGACATGCTGCCAGGAAGATCAGATATGGGACACCCCAGGTCAAACAGATCCTGGCATCCCTGCTTCCTAGCAGAATGATTTGACAAGCCCCTACCTGCTAGACTGTTTTTCTCACATGAAGAGAGGCCAATGAGACCTTCCTGCAGTGTTAAGATACAATAAGATAACAATAAACAATCAATGTGTGAACTGCTAATAACAGGAGGTGGCCTTCCCCAGATGCAGACAAGGTCATTGGGAAAACAAATTAGCAACCAGAGGCTAACTGATGAGCTTGAATTTAGAACAGAGACAAAGCCCAGGATTACCAACTATAGACCCAGGGCTTCCTTCCCCTGGTCAAGTTCTCTCTATCTTCAGTATTCCTCCCAGCCCCTGGGCTCCACCTTCCAGCATAATGTTGTCTGTTATAGGTTAGAATTCTAGTTCCATTATATGACACACGACTCTGCTAGGTTTAAAAAAAAATGTTTACCATAAGGATCTCATTTAACCATCCCAGTAACCCTTTAGAAAGGATATGTAACTATCCCTATAGCAGATGTGGAAACTGAGGCTTGGAGAGGTTGGAGGAAGTTACGAGTCCATTTGCACGCAGACACCACCCCCAGACTCCAAGTTTAATTGGTCCCACGGAAACAGCCCTGTGAACATCATCGTGGAGTGGGGTGCCTTGCAGAGATACAGGGGCACCCATTCATATAGCACCTGAAGTCACTCCCCAACATTTGGGGAACTTCCGTGACAGTCCTGATTACTCAACTGGTAGAAGATTCTTTTAAAATATGGACCTCCATCCGTCCCACGCAGCCCTAGAGATAACTGCTGGTTCTCATGCTGACTTACCTCCTCCGTATCATCACCCAGACACTGTGGGCCAACTCCCCAGCTGCTAAAAATGGAAAGGATGAGCCAACTGAGAAAAAAGGAAATTTAGACTGAGCTGAAAAGGATACTCTGGTAGGAATATAATGCACGTAAACTTAGTCAGGGAAAATCCCCAGTCACATGGCTGGCCTATCCTGGCCTAATCAATAGCTCAGCCCTGGTACTGCAATGCCTCCTCAAAGGCTGGGCGCCTGGGGACCACTTGAGAAAGAAAGGGTCAAGGGCTATGCTCTGGACTTTGTTCCCTGATGAAGGGCTCCAGACTTTATTGACTTTTATAAAGTGGGAATTTTGAAGCCAGAATTTGACCAGAACCTTGGTCTATGAAGAGGCACAACATTCGACCTGGATGTGGTTGCAAATCTAATTAGCCTCACAGCAAGGTAAAAGGAGGAGAGGAAGGCAGGGGTGCAAGGCAGAGCAGGACCAGAAGGTACTCTCACATAACTACAAGAGGGTGCATCCACTGGGACACCTGGTAAGCAGGCAGCTTGAGAACAGCCTTACCGCTCATAGTAAAGGACCTATAAATGGACTACACCAGCCGCCCATTCCAACAGAATTCTCTGTAGTATCAAAAAGAATGAGGAAGGATGGAGGTTCCTTAAAAAAATTCAAAAATAGAACTACGATATGAACAGCCCACTTTGAGGATTTATCTGAGAAAATGAAAAAGTAACTCAAAACAAACGTTGCACCCGATGTTCACTGCAGCATCAATTCACAACAGCCAAGATATGGAAATAACCTAGGTGGTTGCGCTTGGATGAACAAAGATGTGATACACACACACAGAAATATCATCCAGCAATTAAAAAGGAAATCTGCCATCTGTGACAATAGAGGTGGAACTCAAGGGCATTATGCTAAGTCAAATACGTCAGAGAAAGACACATACTGCATGATCTCACTTATATGTGGAATCTAAAAAAAAAGAAAGAAAGAAAAAGCAAGCTCATAGATACAGAGAAGCAATTGGTGGGCCAGTGCCAGAGGCGGTTGCAGGGGTGAGGAGTGGGTGAAATAGGTGAAGGTGGTCAAAAGAAACAAACTTCCAGTTATAAAATAAGTCCTGGGGAGGTAATGTATCGCATGAGTGCTATATATTATATTATATATGTATAATACTGTATTGCACATTTGAAAGTTGTTAAGAGAGTAAGTAGGTCTTATAAGTTCTCATCACAAGAAAAATTTTGTAATTATATATGGTGATAAATGTTAACTATTAGATTTATTGTGGTGATCATTTACAATAATACAAATATTTATTATATGTTCCTGAACTAATGTTATGTCAATTAAACTCAATTAAAAAAAATGAATGAGTATGAATACATGGAAGGGATCGATCTCTAAAACTATTTTTTTAAAAAAAAAAGCAGATTGCAAACCAATATGTACAGTATTTCATTTATATTGACAAATAGATAAAGTGATTATATGCACATATTCGTGTATATAAAACATAGAAGAGAGTTTGGGAAAACGCACCAAACTGATAATAGAACCCTTTTACCTCTGGAGAGGGAAGAGAAATTGGAGTGGTGGTCAAGGGGCAATTTATCTGTAATATTTAGATTTGTATTCATACTAAAATTAAAATAAATGACTTTTAATAAATAAATGTTTTAAAAAGAAAGCTAGTGTGGTTTCCTGCTGGCTAACTGCATTCCAAGGAGAGAGGAAGAGATGGGGTGGGGTTTGAGGAGAAACCTCAGGATGGATCTCAAAGAGCTGGCTTCATTCTGTCCTGTGTAACTAGAGCTGAACACAGCTCCCAGAGCATGAAGGCCTTGCCTACGCACTAGGTCAAGCAGCATGGGGCAACGGTGTCTGTGAGAATAAATGGAAGCTGCTTCGAGTTCTTGCATTATGTGAATTCCTAGATTATAGGAGGTAGAGGGTGTCTTGCCCATTCTCTGCTGGAGCCAGCCAGCTTGGCCTCTGCCTATTAGTACTATATTCGGAGAATAGGACAAAGGAAGGTCATGGAAAAGAGAAAGGAGCGCAGAAGAGCTATCCTACTTTGCAGCTTGTAATCATAGCAAAGCAAGAGGCAAAAAAAAAAAAAAAGGACAATCAGTTGGAGTCGACATTTACTCAGTTAAGGAGTAGAAACCCATAGCGGTGAGCAAGAGGCACTGGGCAAGGAGCTAAAATTTTGAGATCTGGTGTGCTGGACTGGAAAAAAAAAACAAGCAGCAGAGGCCTTGGGGAATTTTCAACTTTTTCCTCCGTGGGAAAACAGGTCCCCATGTCCCTTTCCTCCTGGTGGGAGGGGACATAAGGCCGGGTTCCCTATGCGATGTGGGAAACTAGAACTGAGATTTCCCCCACTCAAGAACAGGGATTGGAAACTCTATCTCAGACACCTAGTTTCCAGTATTGACAAGCTAACTTTTCAGACCATTACTTAAAGCGTGACAAGAAGGAACCTGTGGACCCCAACCTCAAAATAACTGGGAATCTCAGTAGAAAAGAAAACATGAGGGTCTCTGTTGAGATATGGTAACTGTGACCTTCCACTCTGACAACTGCATAGGCATAGGGGACAAGAGATAAAGCCTAGAGCCACCAAAGGAATCTAATAGGACACCCTACATATAGTGGGGACCCCAAAGTCAGGACGAATAAGAAAGTTCTTATGGTCGATGCCTTCATACCAGGTAGAGGAAATGGGGAGAAATTCCCCTGAAGATTCATAACGAGTGGGCCTGCACACAGGCTTGCAGTCTGAATTCATGCACCTGTTAGATTCAAGCAAACAAACAAGCAAGAAAAGCAACCTCAAGTAGAGACTTTTATTTAAAGTGTCTTAGTTTGGTAGCGCCTTTCTGTAGAACGAAGCACTTCTAAAGGGAACCTGAACTCGGGCCTCAAAGAATTCCTACAGATAAAATTCTCAGGAAAAAAAACAAGCAACTTGGAGGAAAACACACACACACACACACACACACACACACAATCCAAGTAAACAAGCCATCAACAAGTCCCCAGAGGGAACAAAGCCAACACCTTGATTTCAGACATCTGACCTCCAGAATTGAGAGAGAATAAATTTCTGTTGGTTTAAGCCACCAAGTTCGTAAGTGACTTGCCATGGAAGCCTCAGGAAACTAATGCAGGGGAGGAGGTAATATTATAAGAAATATGGCTGGGAAATTTCCAGAATTGTTTAAATCATTAAAATTCACATCCAGTGACCTCAGATAGTCAATTCCAAGCTCAGCGGTTAAAAGGGAATCCACACCTAGACACATTTAGTGAAACTTGAGAACACCAAAGGCAAAAAGACGACCTTAAAAGCAGCCCAAAAGAAAACATTTCCTGGGCGTGGGTTTCTCAGCAGCTGCAGTGGGAGCTAGAAGACCGTGGAATAGTGTCTTCAAAGCACTGAGAGAAAAACTGTCCGTCTAGAACGCTATTTCCAGCAAAACTATTACTCCAGAATGAGAGTAGATTTTTATTTTTAAAAAAATTCTGCAATCTATATTAACAAAAAGAAAATGATCCTAATAGGACAATTTGAAAAAAGAATTAAATATGGGATCATTCTAAATGATCGTGGATTGTACAAGACAGTAATTACAATGTTTTGAGATGTGCTGGATAGTATTTGCCAGGTATTACTTTTATTCATGCCTTATCCTACAGAATTAGATGCCTAGCAGCTACCTCATTCACACTCCCATACTAGCGGGATACTAATTGAGGTTCTGACAATGAGACGCGTCCACGTGAGGTTAGAAGATGACAGAAATGGAAGCCATTCTGGCCCTAGCAGCAGTGGTAGGAACAAACTGGAACACTTGGTGCTCCCACAGTGACAGCGCAGTTTCCTGCAGTTTCTGACTCTGAGTAGCAATTCCTCTTCCCCTAGTTTTGCTCCCCCAGGTCTTCCAACAATTTTGTAACCAAATTTCCCAAATAAATCTTCTGGACATACCTAACCTGGTTTACTGACTCGCCTGTTACTGTTGCATCAGATTGAACACGCGTGCGCGTACACACGCACAAACATGATAACATAGATGAAAATACATGGCAACAATGGTATCTACACTGGGGGGGGGGGAGTGGAGCCACACTGATTTAAGAATCTTGTATTGTTTGGAAAGAAAGGCAAGAATTTTTTTATTAACTTTTGACTTTCTGGGCTAAGAATGCATCTTGTGCCTTCTAGAATAATCACAAAAATAATGAAAAATGAGGTTTTTTAAAAGTGGAATTAAGTTTTATAGATAGCAACCAAAAGAAGGCAAGAAAGGAGAGAAAAAGTAATATGGAATGGGCAAGACAAATAGAAAGCAAAAGTAAGGTGATAAATTTAAACCCAAAGATATATATTGATTATGTAATTAACAGATAATCAACATGTATTAAAAATAAAAATCCAACTATGTTCCATTTACAAAAGACACGTAAGATGTACACAAAGGGTGACTGCAGAAGTATTTGTGGTGATGCTGGTGTAAACAACCCTACTGGGCTGCCAGTTGTATAAAAGTATAGCACGTACAATTATGTACAGTATGCAATACTTAATGATAACAAATGACTGGTACTGGTTTATGTATTTACTGTACTGTACTCTTTATCATTGCTTTAGAGTGCACTCTTTCTACTTACAAAAAAAAAGTTTGCCTTGAAGCAGTATGCTATGTTACACCGGCAGCCGCATCACCCATCTTGTGTTTACTGCATCTCTTGATTGTGTCATTTTCTCTTGTGCGGTTTTGTACAGTAACATGCCATACAGGCTTGTAGCCTGGGAGCAACAGGATATATATACCACTCAGCCTAGGTGTGTAGTAGGCTAAGTTTGTGTAAGTGCAGGCTCTGATGTTCGCAAAACGATAAAAGCGCCCGATGACTCACTTCACAGAAAGTATTCCCATCAAGTGGCATATGACTGTATAAAGAATTCTCAAAACTCAATAACAAGAAATCAGCCCAGTTAAAAAGCAGCAAAAGATGTGAACAGATTTTTCACCACAGAAGATATACTGATGGAAAATAAGCACATGAGAACAAGTTCAACATCGTTGTGGAGGGGAGGGGCAGAAGGCCTGTGGGGAGGGATTGCTAAGGGGAAGAAACCTTTGGGGCTGATGGATTTGTTCATTATTCTGTTTATCGTGTTGGTTTCAGGGGTATATACAGATGTCAAAACTTACCAAATTGTACACTTTAAACATGTGCAATATGCTGTATGTCAATCATACTTCAATAAAGCTGTTTTTTAAAAGGCTTCAATTAAAGCAGATATATATCATGTTTGTGGGCTGGCAAGCTCAACAGTCTCCCCAACTTGATTTATAGATTCAATGCAATCCCAATAAAAAACCCCAGCTGTTTTTCTTTTGTGGAATTTGATGAGCTAATTCTAAACTTTATATGGAAATGCAAAGGGCCAAGAATAATCAAGACAGTCTTAAAATTTTTCCCACAGTGTGGGAAAATTTGGTTGACGAAATATAAAGATTATTGAAAATATGTAGTAATTAAGACAGTGTGGTTGGCTCAGGGATAGACCAATAGACCAAGGGAACAGAAGAGAGAGCCCAGAAAGAGGCTTTTGCCTTTACAGACACTTGATGTGGACTGCAGAGCAGGAGGGAGAGGGCAGACTTTGCAATAAATGGTGCGGGGATGGCTGAGCGTTCTCATATGGGAGTGGGGGGAATGATTCCCTATCTCACACCATATGCAAAAATTAATTCCGCAGAGAGTGAAAAACCTAAATGTCAGAGACAACAATTTTAAAAGATAATATTGGATAATGTCTTCAGGATCTTAGGGCAGAGAAGAAATTTTTAAACACACAAAAAGCACAAATTATAAAGGAAAACATTAATAATCTCAACCACATGAAAATGAAGAACTTCTGTTCTCAAAGGAACAAAAAGTTTACAAAGATATTCTCACAGAACTGACCACAAAAGTAATATCAAAATTATATAAATGACAGACAACCCAATAGAAAATTGGCAAAAATCTTTCTAAGCATTTCATAAAAGGAGATTCAAATGACTAATAAGCATATGAAAAGAGCCCAATTAACCAGGAAAGTGCAAACTGAAACCGTGAAGCGTGAAGCAATATGACTATATAAATACCATAACGACAATCAATTCTAATACTAAAAACTGTTTCATGAGGATGCAGAGCTACAGGAACTCTCATACACTGCTAATAAGACAAACTGGTGCAAACACTTTGGTGAACAGTTTGGCGTTTTCAGGTAAAGCTGACTATAAGCATGCCTCGACAAACTCATGTATATCTGCACAAAGTGTCATTAACAATAAACAACCACAGGTTTCTTGTTAAACCAGAATACTATAACCAGCCTTGTATGGTAGATAGTCTTGTCACTATTTCCACTGGAAGATTAGGAAGCTGAACCTCAAAGAATTTAAGTGCCTTGCCCAAGTTCATAAAGCATCCATCTGGGCCTCGCATCCATCTCTTTGACACTGGCTAGTTCTCTCCCCGTAGTCTCAGGCTGCCTCCCATTAATGAGCTTCAGATCATTAATAATGAGAGCAAGTTTGATTGGGAAAGCAAGTAACTTCTCAGGAAATGGTGAAGAGATGGGAGGCTGGGACAGTTGTACCCAGGACTTTGCTGGAAACCTCAGTCCTTCCAACACTTGTCACTGCAGGGTTATTGTTGGCTCTTTTGGTCTGCAGCTGGCTAACCTGCAAGTCAACCCACCCACAGCCACCATCCCCACCCACACACATAACTCAAAATCCAGATTAAGACTAGAATGCATGATAGTCCACGGGAAGAATGAGGACTCCCTAGGAGAACCAGAATTAAAAAAAAAAAAATCTTTCTGTAACCCAACTCCCTACACAGTGCAGAAATCCTCTAGCACCACAACCCCATGACTGGGCACCTCCGGAGGCAGTGAGCCCACCACCTCTGCCAGCCCCCCAATCTAGTGGCAGGCAGTCCTCACTATTAGAACCCCCCGCCATCCATTAAGTCAAAAGTCCCCTCCATGTAATGTTCAATCCCTGGCCCAGTTTCAGCCTCTGCAAACAGCATGGATAAGTGTCTCCATGACATCCCTTCAGAGAGAGTAAGGGGAGAAAAAGAAAAGAGGGTGAGGGGAGAGAGGAAGGGGAAGGAAAGAGAAAGAAATAATGACAAGGTAGAGGAAAAAAAGGAATAATTTCCTTCCCCAAAGTAAACTTTCTTAAGTCTTGCCATCCTGCTCACCTTTACCATAAAGCTGGTCCCTCAACCAGCATCAACCTGACACAGGGTAAGAAGGGCCCCTGACTTGGGCTTGACAAACACACAAATAAACTTATTAACAAATACTTAAGTGCCTCTGTCACTCGGGATCTGTCCCTCAGCCCTGGAACACGGCGGCCCCAACCCTGACCATCTGCTCTTACGCCTGACGGTTCAGGCCCCAGGACATGCTTCAACTCCACTATTGTCCTGAGTTTCACCCTCCATACCATGAAAGTTTGTGGGTTTTGCCACTGCCAAGGTTGGATACTCTGCAGAGAGGATATAAGGAATATAAACACTTGGGTAAGAAAGACGACAAATTACATAACTTGTGAAATCTTTTCATTTCACGTGGCAGGAATGCGTCTTGCATTCTGTGCATCATTTTCCAGGACTGCTGAGTCGTTTTCTCCTTTTTGTGTTCCTATGACGGTTTCTAGAGCTATTCGTGGATGTGATAGTAATCCCAAGAGTTGCCTAAGAGTGGCTGAGGAATACTTGACAATATTAAACAATTCATATTTAACTTAAATTTGAATATATTTAGGTCTAGAAATACTACCCATGAAGCATGCTATCAATTCTTTACATTATCAACTAGATAGACATTAGGCTCCAGAATTGTAAAAAGTGTTTAAAACAAATATTTAATAATATTTAATTCCATTCTCAAAAAACACAAATAGTTTCAGCTTTACTTAAATAATTTTAAAACTCTATTTTGAAACTATAACTTGCATTTCACCTTTAATTTTAAACAATTTTGAATGATTTAGAACATGGGTCAGCAAACATTTTCTCAAAGAGCCAGAGAATAAAAATTTTTGTCTTTGCAGGCTATTTGGACTCAAAATTTTTGTCTTTGTAGGCTATTAGACAATATGTAAATGAATAGGTGTTTCAATGAAACTTTTATAAAAACTGGCATCCAGTCCATAGTCCTTAGTTTGTTGACCCTTGGATTTAGAAGATAAAAAAACTTTTTAAACAAAATAGTTTTTAATTTTTACATGTATCTTAATTTATGCCTTTGGTGAAAATATATTTGTCATGTATGTTGAGTACATTTTATTTTTTAAAGCAGATTACTACTATGAAAAAAAATTATGTGAAAGTATTATCAGCTGAATTCTGATTAAAAGGCAAGATGATAAATGGTATGAAATATACATGTAAATAATGAATTATGCATGCTTTATTACTCATCCATATATCACTAGCCCATCAGCAAATTTATATTTAGTCATCAAAAATAGTCTGCTTCCTATTGACTTTTAATTCTGTCAATTATATTATGAACTTGTTATGAAGATGAATTTGAATGATGGGAAGATGGATCACACCTTATGATGGTTTAACTTGATTTATCGCTGTAGCTAGTTATATTATACATTAGTTTGTAAATAGCTATTGATTTTACAACTTTTAACTATTTCGACGTATGGCACATGAACAATTACTTGCACTTTTGCTCTGGACCAAAAACGTTAGGGGCAAACCTCCTCCCCGGTTAGGGCCAGACCTATGGCTGTCAGGGTTGTGGCACTGTGGTTGAGGGTGTGCCCTTTGGAATCCAATGTCTCAAGTTCAGGTCCTGATTTTGTCACTTGCCTGCTCTGAAACTTTAGGCAAATCATTGAACTTATCCTCATTTTAGTTTCCTCAGGTACCAGAGGTAAAAAATCCTACCATGGAAGACTGCTGTGAGGATTCAGTGGGGATCAAGATGCTGCAAGGAAAGGACTTAGCACAGTGCTTGTCACAGATGCAGGATGTTAGCTGATGCTGCGGATAATGTTAGATACATGGCCCAGACGTAAAAAGGAATAAAGGAGCCAGTTTACAGAACAGCATATACAGTATTCAACCTTGAGTATATACAAAGGGGAAATTTTTAATAACATATTTCTCATACAAGCGTAAAATAAATCCAGACTATTCAAGAAACTAATAACAGTAGTTACAGAGGGCAGTGGGTAGGGATAGGGCAGCTAGGGGCTGGGAATGACGTTTCACTCTTGATCAATTCATATATTTTATTTTTGTATTTGATACGTGTGAATGTAATGCCTATTTCTACAATGAAATTTAAAATGTAATATTAAAAATGTGTTGTTCAGACCCGAATGCAAGATTGTAACAAATCCAAGTAGAGGGGTTCTCTCCCTTCTCTTGACCCAGAAGCCTTTCCTCTACATCACACCCTGAGACTGGATTGGCTTGTTTTCGCCTCTGCACCACACACGTCATTGCACCTGGGTTTCCAGTCAACGAACTCAGCAAAGTCCTTGGCCTGGCCCCTGGCTGCCACTACCTGCCCTAGCTAGGCCCTGCCCTCCTTGGGGAAATAGCAACAGGAACAGCTCTCCCCTCTCCAGGAAGGCTGCCTGGAGCCCAGGCCCAGGGCTCGCACTCCTGCCTGGCTTTGTGACACATCTCCCAACCTGGCTGGGCTCACCTATTTGGACTTCAGGACACCACCTACAGGCCCATGACTACAGCTCAGCTGCCCTCCCTTGCCTGTTTAACCTGTGTTCTCAGATTCCACCTTTTGCCTGAGGCTTTGTCCTGTCCTGGGCCCCACCCTCGGACCCACAGATTCTGCCTGGGTCTTTGCCCACTTGGAAGGTCTGAGTTCTGGCCTTGGCCTACCAGCTTGTGCACGAAACCTTGCGCAGCCCCTCCTGGCCTCCGTGGGCCTCTTTTGGACATGTATGGGTGGACAAGAATAAGAAGTACAGTTTCTTTGAGAAGACGGCAGTTTGGAGCTGGGGGAAGATAGTTGTTGGGAAAACACTTTCAATCTCTTTTCACAGCTTATGACAGAAATATCTAGTAGAGGAAAACCTTGCATCTACATCGGAAGCTGGGAAGCATCATCCACATGAGAGAAATGACAGGACTTTATGCTAAATACAGAGCAGGTTGGAATGAATTAGAGAAAGACTTAGGCCACCTGGCCTGGGAAAGGCCAAGCCTCACAAAATCAACAACTCTCCAAAAGGCGGAAGAATGATCAAATCGAGCCCTTGGGAAGCAGAGTGTAAAACTGTAGAACTTGGCCAAAAAGCAAGTCCCTGCTCCCCACCCCACCCCACCCCACCCCCGGCCCCCAGCACTCTGAAGCACAATGTGAACCTCAGAGAATCATTCTCAAACATTACATGGTAGCAGTCCCACCAGCACCTATAAATAAATGTTTTTCTATTGACTGCTGTTTTAGTTTTTAACAGTATCCTATGAACTATTTCAATAAACAGTACAAGGCAAAGGAAGAGAAGTTTCAGAGACCAGAATAAATCTTTGAAATGTTAATGTAAACTTCCGGTCGTTCTGCCGTGGACTGCCAAGGAGGAGTTTGGGGCACCAGAGAGACACAGGGCCCAGGCCAGGCATGGATCGGCCACCTGGGTCTGCCAGCATCCCCAGCAGCAGCATCAAGAGGAGAGGAACGGAAGGTCCCAGAACTGGGGATGATAGCCAGCTGGAGAGGGGGAAGGGAGAAAGGGAGGAAGGGGGCATAGAGTGGGTAGAGAGAGGGAGGGAGGGAGAAAGGGAATGAGGGAGAGAGGAAGGAAAGGTGCAAAAGGGAGGGAAGAGAGAGGGAGAAGCTTAGCCAATGGCAGAGTTGCGAGGTCCCTCTGAGATGATCTCATCCTCCTCTCCTGTGATGTGGGCTTAAGCAACCAAGCTGTGGAACCCAGCTGCCTGGATTCAAATCCTGCCTCTACCACTTACTAGCTATGCACCCTCAGGCCTCAGTTTATCTGTAATTTGAGGGTAAAAATAGCATCTGTACCTGGGACCAGTTGTCAACATTAAATGAGACAATCTCACCGTCACAGCATAGGGAATGACTTGCTCAGTACCTGACATAATTTTACAGGCAGGCAGGGCTTTGGAGGCTCTGAAAAGTCCCAAAGACATTATCACCAGCCAGTCTCTCTGATTCTAAAATGTCTTTCATTTACTTTTCCCCCCAGTTCTCCAGGAATGATCAAGTTCTGGGAAACAAGTTGCCACAAAACATTAATTTGTTTACATCAGTTGTGTACGATGGGCTATGAATACCTGGCCCAAGACCATTAAAACTGCTCCTGGGAGGCAGGCCATTCAGGAAACCAAGTCCAAGGTCAGTTGGTGGCTGGCTCAAGCGGCAGCGCCCTGTGGTAGAAGTGCAGCGCTGGGACAGACCTGGTTCCCACCGCCACTTGTGTGGGCCCTGGGCACGTCGCTTAACCTCTCAGGGCCTCAGTTTTCTCATTCATACAGTTGACATGATCACACCATCCAGAATTCCTGCAAAAAGCAAATGAGATAGCAAACCCAAGGAGATTGGTGTGAACAGATACACTTCCAATCCTGAGGAACTGAGCACATGGTGTCCCCACTGAAGTCAGAAGATCCAGTGAGATTTCCAGCTCAGCTAGACCCTCAGGTGAATTACCTATCAGAATCCAACTGATAATGTGCCTAAGAGCTTTAAAAATGACAATAATTGCTGAGCATCTTAGTGTTTACTAAACACTTATATGCTGGGCCTCAGGGAAATCTCTGAGGCTCATAAAGAAGTTACTTGCCCAGGGTCACACATCAAGTGACAAAGAAGATCAGATGCTAGTTTTGCAACTCCGGATTCCTCCACACTTTCTATCTGGGGCCCTACAGCCTGATGGACTCACCCCTCCACCATCCCCAGGTCCTGGCATGAAAAGTCTGGATTGATCCTGCTTGCCAGCTCCTTCCCCACTGCTGAGAGGGCTCACGGACTATCTTCTGCTGTCAACCTAGCATCTGACGTGACAGGACTAAGATTTGAGCCCTGGTCCATCTGACCCTATCTGTAGAAGCGCTAAGCATAGTGCTTGGCCCCTATCAGTCCTCAAGGGCAGTCAACATGAGTATTATCAGACTAGAAGCTCTTGTGGGGAGGGACCATATATTCTGTGCCTGTAAAGTCTGGTGGTCACAGACTGAGAACATACAGGACGCTGGCGAAGAACAGGCTTTAGGACTGTGACCGAGAAAAAGACTGCATGAGAAAGACAGAGGAGAAATGGCCAGCAAAGTAGAACCACCAAGAGAATCTTGTAGCCCAAAAATTAAGGGAGAAGAGTTTTGAGGAAGGGATAGGCCATGGTGCCAAATGCTACAGAAAGGGCCCAGAAGGTTAGAATAAAGAGGCCTTTAGATTTTGCAATCAAGAAACACAGGAGGCCATTGCAAGAGCAGCCCCGTGGGGAATCGGATGGCAGTGGTCTGAGAGGCTGAGGGAGAGGACAGCGAAGGGGGTGCTCGTTCCAGCACAACGGGAAGAGCTAACACCTATGGAGCAGTCAACACACGCCACCCACTGTCACATGTATTTCTTGTTCATTATTTCAGTAATTCCTAGCAATCCAGGAAGATGTGCTGTTGTCCTCATCTTACACATGGTAAGATCAGAGAGGTTATTAAATAATTTCCCCAAAGTAACACAGGAAAGAAGAAGGAATTCCAGGAGTTCAATGGCGTTCTCTTTGATTTCTTAACCAAAGTCTTAATAGCTGCAGGGGAGAAAGTGAGAATAGAGGAGGCAGAGGTCGTGGGGATCTGGAATCCAGGACCAGAGCTAAGAACATCTCTTTCCGATTTCTGCCCATACAGCCACTTAGTCTGAACCAAGACTTTCTTTAAGGCTCATACATAGTTTTATAGACTTAAGGAACTTCTCTGTACCCTGAATCTACAATAAGTCCTTTGGCAGTGTGGGCCAGTAAAGAAGCTTCAGCAAGAGAGTGGAGGCCAGAATACATTAAAGATTAAAGCAACACACACACACCATTTAAATGAATATAGTGTTCAGACTTCCATTATTGCAGCTGGCCTTCCAACCAGCCCTGGTGGACACCCATGGAATCCTTTCCGCTTGGCAGATATGGAAACTGAACCTCAAATATTTTGTCAGGGGCTAAGGCATCAGAGTGCTAAACTGCTCTGCTGAAAACAGGTTTTAATCTTGTTCTCAACTCTGCCAAGAAACCAAGGAGAATGAGATCAGAGGTAAAAGTCCAGGATGAGTCATTCATTCTACATTCATGTACTGACCACCTACTATGAGCAGACCCTGTTCCAGGCGGAGATTCTGAGACAAAAAGACAACAATCCCTGCCTTCAAACTGGCAGACAGAACAGAACTCATTCTTGTATAATTATCTGAGAAGCCAGGGGCCTTGGAGCAAGGACGCTGGGATGAGAGGGGACTTACTTCCAGGGAAGGAAGGTTGCTCTCCCTCTGGGGCTGAGGTAGCTGCCCTGCACCCCAGAGAACATGAGTGGCATCTTACCCATCCTGATGTTCTCATGGCAGGACAGTCGGCACTCAAGATGCCTGTGCATGTCCTGAGGACCCAGAAAGCCAGGTCAGCTGACCCTGTGCTGTCTCCTTTCTCCCTGGCAACTTCAATAGCAAACCCTGGCCAGACACTGCTAATGGGCTGAGCTTTGAGGAAGAACTTGGATGCAGCGGGAGTTGGAGTCAAGACAGTCACATCCCTGCTACCAACTCTGTGACCTGGGGCCACTCACTCAACAACCCTGAACCTTGATTTCCTCATCTGTCCTATGCAGTCTGACCACCCCACAAAGCTGCCATGACAATGGAATGGGATCGTATCCGTGGAAGTGCTCTTGAAGTTGTAAATCTCTTTATGAAGAGCAGGGGCTTTTCTAAGGCTCCTGATGAATTCCCACAATTGAGGTTCAAAGGCAGTGGACGAGTTAATTCTTAAGCTCTCCAGCCCATGGGGAACAGAGGCAGAGCAAAGGGCAGGTCTGGAGGCCCCTTTTGGAAATGACAAGATCCATTTAGCAATCAATTAGCACAGTCCCCAGGCTCCGGGCCTGCACGCTCGGCAGAAAGAATGCACCGCACTGCGCTGATTAGAAACAGATGCATTGGCAAACAGACCTGGCCGAGCAGGGCCGGAATTCCTGGGCACCCAGCTCCTGGCTGGGAGACGGGCTCCGTTATTACATTCTGGGCACCGACATGGGGAGGGAGGCCAAGGAAACCAAGCTAAGAGCGCAGACTGCCTGAGAATGTGTACCTTTGGGGGGATTCGGAGACAGAGGAGGGGAGAATGTTGACTGTCAGAAATCATCTGGGATATAATTAGTTCAACCAACTACAGAATATGACTTTTGACCAACAGATGCTGATTCCAAACATGACACAGCTGACATGTGCGAAAGTGAGTGACTTGGGAGCTGAGCAAGTTGCAGGAGGCCCAAGATCTCTGGTGCCCTGAAAAATAACCCGCTGCCAACACTCATTTATTGAGTCCTTACTGCATACAAGGCTTTGCATCAAGCCCTTTACACACAATCTCATCTATTCATCAGAGCTACTCTGCTGTTACATTCCGTTGTGCAGAGGAGAAAACTAAGATACGAAGAGGCTCGGTAACTTCCCCAAGATTGCACAGCTAGTCAGTAGTGGATCCAGAACGTGAACCCAGCTGCTGCCTTGAGAGGCCCCTCTCTGACCATGAGGGTAATTATTTCTCTACTTCCAAGTTTTTCCTTCTCCCCTGAAAATGGAAGGGAAACTTTGAGCTCCGCCACCCCGGTGTCAGCACTAAAGGAGAACTCACTGCGGTGTCCCTGACAGTGGTCAGCAGCCTCTGTCAAACTTCCCCAATGACAAAGGGCTCACCACCTCCCAAGGCTGTTGGCTCTAAGCTTGGACAATTCACAAGGCCACCATTCTTCATTCCATTAAGCCATAAGTTAGGTCTCCGCAAGCATGGGGGTCCCCCCCCAGTAGTTCTGCTTCTGCCCTCTTGATCCCCTCAGAAGATTTTTAATTCCTTTTCCCTGGGACCGTTTCAAGGCATGACCGTGATCCCATCCTTATTTTTCTAAGTTGTGCGGCCTCTATTTGACAGCTGCTCCTTGCAGTCAGCTGTGCAGCTCCCACATCATCTCCAACACTCTTCCCCGGACACCTTCCAGCCCATCGATGTCCGTGGTGCGCCCAGATGTGGGTCAGGGCTAACCAGGTTTCCATCCCGCTGAAGCGCAAAATAAAATACTCTTTAAAATATCATTGTAATACAGTTCATTTGCCATTATTAGAGTGATTCATTCTCACTATAGGAATATAAAAAATGGAGTCAGCAGAGCAAAACTGCCTCCCCAGATAAATCGTCTAGTGTTTCACCTCCAGCCCTCCTTGCTATGCTTACTTTTTCCCTAGCTTCATTTATGCTGGATCAAAAAAAAAAAAGTTTGTGTCCTGAATTTATGCTTACCACTATAACATAAGCAGTTTGCTGTGTTATTAGGAAGTCTTTGAAAATGTCATTTAGTCACACAGCAGTCTGTGACATGGACAGACCTACCTCACTATTTCTCTCATTTGGAAACATTGCTATAAATCCACATCTCCAGTTCTATTTTACTACAGAACCTCAGTTTTGTTCGAGGTCTCCACAAGATGTCACCTACGTACTAGGGGATAGGGCCCTCGATTCTAAACTCCTTGTAATGTCAAGCCCTGCACCCCCAAGTGTGCATTATCAGGCAAACAAATCATCAGGCCTGAGCAGAGGGTGTCACTAAGGCACAGACCAGGATTCTAACCCTATGCTCTTTTTAATACCTTGTCTGATTTTGTAACCTCAAGTAACAGCTGGAGAGACCTTTAAAGATCATCCTTCTCAAGTGTCAGACCATAAAACTGAATCCAGAGAGGGCAACTGAGTTACCTAAAGTCACAGGGGGCATTGCTGGACCAGAAACTAAGGGCTCCTGACTCCCATCTAGGGCCCCCTCCACAGCCACCCCGGGCTACCCAGGGTCAGTGCAGCTCCCAGACAGCCGGAGAGGGCTCAAGTTAGGGCAAAGTTTGTGATTCTTTGACACTAAGAAGAATAAATCAAGCAAGTCATTTTTAGTTAAAGAAACTAGCCTCTTACCAAGAGTTGAAATTTAACCCCCCCCCCAAAAAAGGAGAGAATAAAAATTAATACTAATGGCACATAGGCCACAGATGAGGCAATTTGGAAGCACACATTTCCATTTTGCTCACCACCCACTCTTTCCAACGTCCTCTCTTCCTTTCCCACAGTCTCAGCCACCAGCACCAAGGGCCCTTGTGGGACCATCTGACTTGCAGCTCTTAGGTTGAGATACTTAATGCCCCTCAACATTGGAGAAGGGAGTAGGGGGCAGGAACACGCTCCCCAATAAGATCCGGAGGGCAGGACTAAAGAACTTTTTCTTATGAGTGCAGGAATGGGTTAATTTGTGGAAAACACAGATATATGTGAATGAATCTACCAGCTAGAAATCACCTTTACCAGAGCTGAACTTCCTGAGACTTAAGTCACTTCACGTCTCTGTTCTCAGAGTCCTCCACTGTAACATTTATTCTTCCAGTTTATTCCGCAAACACTTGAGTGCCTGCTCTGTGTCAGGCTCTGTGCTGGACACTGAGGGAAGGCCAAGAGGCTTGAGGATCTCAGTTACCAGAAGAAATAAAGAAAGGACGAGAACCTTTATTTTAATACCTTTTTCCCCAGGCATTATGATAGGCAACAGGGTCACAATGATTAACAAAAACAAATAGTAAAGCTTATAATTTTGGAAATATGATTCATTAAACCTGAAAACACTCCCATTAATAAACACTTATAAATTCTAGATAAAATAGACACCCTTCTAAAAGCAGAGGCAAGTCCTAAAGGAAGGAAGGAAATCAATTGTCAGGAAATTGATAAGGGATAAATGACAAAGAAGTTTTTTAGTTAATAGTGTAGCTTTAGGGAGTAGGGAGAACCCCATGCATGCAATCCAGAAACTCCTAAACTGGTAAAGTAACATAACAACATTAGTCTCAGGACAGTGATACCCCTAGGATTCCTGACAGTGAAAATATAAAACCACTCTGGAGAGTATGCTGTCAATCAAGACTGCACATGATTGCTGTTGTAGATGAGCTCATAGTCCAATATTACAAGATGGGTGAGCAAAAATCACCCCCACCCAACACTTCAACCATTAGAACATACAATATGTTAACTACAAAATAAGTATATCTTAAATTATTAAGGTCAAAGAATAAGTTTTAGAAAGAAAAAAGTTTTTTTAAAAAACAAGCACTTTTGGAAAATATCCAACTTGAACTATTAGAAAAATATCGAAAGTCACTGAAATTAAAAAACCCAATGGATGAATTAAATAGCAAATTAAATACAGCCAAAGAGATGATTGGTGCACTGAAATGTATCTCTGTTAATAATTTACCTTATTGTTTCTTATGCAATAATTTTTGAATATTATTATGTTACACATTGCAATGTCATTTTGAGATAAACAGAGAAATTGTTTTAAACATAGATGAGTTTTTAAAACATGTTTTCAGACATGTCTTTATCTTATTTTGGCATCATATTAGCTTCTGACATTATACATATCAAACCTTGTTTCTCCTTCAATAACTATGTACTTCCAATGCTGAACATCATAAGACCTGTCATCATAGTACAACCTCTGGCCCCTACACCTTATGCTACAATCCTAGGTGAATTGACACAGTGGGCACTAGTATTACTCCTAAAAGCCTTTCTCAAACCAGGATGGTTAATGACACCTTACCTATATGTGGCAATGACTGCAAACAACATAAATATATACCATCGGGCTGGATGGTCTCTTGTTAACTTGGTATCACCCATCACTTCTTTTAAGTCAGAGATTTACTTTTCTCACCATGGTCCAGGTTAGAGTTTGTCAAGGAGAGAAACTTAAACAAGATTGGAAGGTAGAAGAGAAAGTAAAATAGCAATTTTTTTTCCCCAGAAGGTTGTGGCTATCATACATAGCTTCAAAAGTTCTCCACAAGCTACCACTTTGAGGTTGTGCCTAAGTAGCAGTTCATAGCCCTTCTACAAACTCTTACTTCGCAGGCAAAATGTGGTGGTTTCTCAGGCTGCCCCACAATCGTGGCTTCTCCTAGTCTCTCCTACCTCCCCTTCCCCACATCAGGCCAGGGGTATAGATATCACATTGATTCATAGATAGAGGCTAAGAGTTTAGCTAGATAGATAGGGACTTTGAAAGAATAAAATTGGAAAGTGGGTGACAAACGTATAAAAGGTGTGAGGCTAGAGCTCTCAAAATGAGCATGTTTATATGGGGTTGCTCAGCAGAAGAGGGCTCCAACAATCAGTGGAAATGATAACCTTCTGTGGATGTTGGTCAGCCTTTCCCCCAGCCACCTCTGCCCCTGCTCAAGGTGTTTGTTAATAAAATGGCCACGTGGAAGGGATGGAGGTTATATTTGGACTTGGCAATAGGGGCCCCCACTCACTAAGGCTGATCTAGCTACAGCCCCTGCAGGGTGCCCAACCCACTGATCTCAAAGACTAACACTGGGCCCTGAATACAGCACCATTTTCCGCAGGAACTAGCCAAGCCATCTGATGGAATGTTATGACATTGAACCAATTCCATCATAGAAAGGATATTTCATGGAAACAGATTAGCCAGTTTTAAAATATGGATGGCAGACTACAGGACCAAAGTTATTCTTGAAGAAAACAAGAGAGAAGGATTTGCCCTCCCGGATATCAAGTAAAGCCATAGTAATCAAAACAGGGTGGTGGTATTAGTGTAGGAGCAGACAACAGAACGATGAAACAGAAGAACACCCAGAAACAAATGGAGACTTGTAAGGAAACGATTTATGACAGAACAAACATCATAGATTAGTAAGAAAAGGATGGATTATAACAAATTATACTGCCACAATTTGTTATCCATATGGAAAAAAATTAATTCCTCTTTCCTATCCTACATAAAAATCGATTCAGGGTAGATTAAACACAAATAAGAATGATATAACTATATAAAAAACACAATATAGAATAATGTTAGGCTCTGAGGGTAAAGAGAGACTTCTTAAATAAAGTATAAAAAGACCACTTACCATAAAAAAAGAGAGAAATTAAGAACTTCTGGTTTTCCAGAGACTTCATAAAGAATTAGAAAAAAGCCACATATGTGGAGATGACAGTTGCAACACATATTACAAAGGATTAATTTCCAGAATATGTAAAAAATGCTTTTAAATCAACAAGAGTAAAGAGAATATGCCCCCCCAAAATAGATGAAAGACAAAAGCAGGAATTTCATAGAAAAGACAAATGTCTAGTAAACATAAGCTCAACATAACTGAGAATAAAGGAGTGCAAATTAAAATCATAATGCCAAAATTAAAAGTTTAAACACACACACACACACACACACACACACACACACACACACACACACACACAGTGCCATACCATTCCACACTTGGCAGTTCGGCAAAAATTAAAGCACTGGCAATACCAAGTGTTAGTGAATATGTGAAACAAAAGAAACTCATAATTTGAAAGTAGGAATGTGAATTAATACCACTAATTGTTAGGTACCAATAAAATGGACCATGCATATACCCTATGACCCAGAAATCCCAATGATAGGTATATAATACCCCAAACTAGAAACATCACAAGTGTTCATAATGAGTAGATTAGATTTATATATTGTGATATATTCAAACGATGAGTCCACTTTTTAACTGTAGTGGAGTAAAAATAGATGAGTCACAGCGATACTCATCAAGACGGATTAACGTCAAAAACAAATTTGAAGGGAAAAAACAAGTCAAAGAATATATAGAATACGATTTCATTTGTATAAACTTTAAAAGCAGGCAAAATTAAATAAATTGTTTAAAATACATATACATGTGGTAAAAAAAAAAAAGCTATCGCGAAAAAGCATGATAATCAACATAAAATTCAGAATAGTGGTTTTATGGAGAGTGGGGCGGGAAGCATTTGAGCAGAGGCACAAAGAGAATATGTAAGGTATTAGAGAATGTTCTCGTTGTCAGCCTGAACGCTGGGTACGTCATTCTTTGATATACATTTTTCCCCCTCAGCTTTATTGAAGTATAAGAGACAATTAGCTGCTCATTCAGGTACTTTTTTAAAATTTTTTTATTGTATGAAACACAATCAAAGAAAATATACAAACAACAAGGTTGAAACAAGTATCACAGGACTGAGGCCACAGAAACAGGTTGTATGTAATATCTGGTGTGTTATATAGTAGGCATAGGAGCTTTAAAGGGTACTGGTGGGTCAGAATTTGAGGAGAAAAGGACATGTTAATTTAATGATATGTTTATTAACTTATCATTTTCTTAAAATATAATTTTTAAGTTCTTTAATGTAGGTTTCTTAAAGAGAAAGTGGTTCAACATTCTTTAGAATTGATGAATCTTCAGATACAGAAGCACAATGAGTCTTTCGAAAAGGGTAAATAAAAATGAAATCATACCTATATATATTTCAATTAGGGTGACCGCGAAATTTATCATTCTAACCAGTGTATTTTGGAGAATGAAAGAGACACTATTAATAATTATGCAAAGGTAATAGGTGAAAACCAGACTGTCCAGGGCAAACCGGAACACGTCATCGTCCTGGTGAAACTGCACCCACAGAGGAAACAGATTGCTTAAAAAGGAAACACAATTGACTGGCAACAGATTTCTCAGCAGCAACAAAGACACCAGGAGACAATGAAAAAAATATCTTTAAATTACTCAGAGAAAATAAAGGTCGACCTAGAATTCTATATTCAGCTAGATCTTATAGGAAAAAAATTACTTTGGCTCAAACTAAGACTAAGGGAGTTCACCATTATATGCCCATGATGAAAGAACTAAATGTTGTACTTTAGGGAAGAAAATTGAATATAGAAAAAGGAATGAAAAGCAATAAGCAATGATGAGCAAATAAATTCATAAAGTTACAGATAAAATCTAAGTCAACAATGACAACCAATTATATTAAGCGTTGACAAACAACATTAATTATTACAATAAATAATGTAAAGATATTAATATAACGTATAACCAAAAAACGTAGAAAGCATATGTAAGCTAGGAAAGAGGTGATGATCTTAGTTAAAGGATCAAATGTTTGGGAAGAATATAGAGAGACTGTAGGTTAAGACTATATATTAAATTTTTAAGTCTAACCTCTGAAAGAATAGAAATACAATGTAAAGTTTCCAAACTAGTAAAGAAAAAGAGAAACAAAAACTAGACAGATTTGACTGAGGCAGGAACTGGGAAAAAGCAAAGGAAAAGCAGAGTAACTAGAAAGGACAGAATAACTAAGACCATAGGCCTATATATCATACATGTTAACCAAATAAGAAAATCAATACAAATATATCAGCAATAATGGTACTTTTAAAAATACTGGGTTATTCACTTAAGAGAGATTGTCTGATTAGATTAAAAACAGAAGTTAGAGTGTGCTATTTTCAAAAGACACTTAAAACGTAAGTACTCAGAAAAGTTGGAATTTTTTAAAATGACAAAATAGGCAAATATTAATCAAAAGAAAGCTAGTGTAGTCAACCAATATCTGACAAACTAAACTTAAGGCAAAGGCATTATTAGAAATAAAGACAATTACTATATAATAAAGAAAAAGTTCATCAGAGAGAGTATTTCTGAACTTAGAGACATTCAGTTAATATAGTCTCAGAATATATAAAGCAAAAATTGACAGAATTACGAGATGAAATTTGAAATCTACAATTATACCAGGAGAGTTTAAAAGAGCTCTCAGAAATTGAAATAACAAGGAAACAAAAACCAGGCTATAGATTTCAATGGCACAATAAGTTTAATCAAATGTACATATATAGAACTCTATAGCCAACAGCTAGCGAATATACATTTTTTAAGCATTCATGAAGATTTTCAAAATTGACCTTGAACTATAATACAAAACAAATAAAAAACCTATCATACAGATTACATTCTCTTCTCACAATTCAATTATATTCAAAATTAGTAATATGACGTAGCTTTAAAAATACAATCTATTTGGGAAATGTAAAAACACACTTCTAAACAACACTTCTAAACTTCTACAAAACAAAAATTTTTTTCAAAGAAAAAAATCAAAAAATAAATATTTTGAACTGAATATTTTACATATCGAAGTTTGTAGAATGCATCTACAAATAATATTTAGAGATATAACTATAAAAACATATTAGAGGAAAAAGGAAAATTAATGGATTAAGCACCAAATTCAAGATGTTATATAAATAAATCCAAAAAAAAAATAGAAGAAGTCATAAAGAACAAGGCATTAACAAAATGGAAAATCAAGAAACAGTAGAAGAGGTCATCAAATCTGATCATTTGAAAATACCAATAAAACAAACATCTGACCTGATTTACCAAAATATGAAAATGTTAGGAAGATACAGCAGAGAATTTAAAAACAATTAAGAGAATACCATGAACAAGATTGTGCCAATAAATTGAAAAAGTTAGATGAAATGATCATTTTCCCAGAGAAAAATAACTTACCAAAACTGATTAAGAAATAAAAAAAGAGAACACACAAATAATCTTTAAAGAAACTGAATCTATGTTTCAAAATCTACCTCCTTAGACACAAACAAAAAAACCTGGTCCAGGTGATTTCAGAAGTCGGTCCTACCAAACATTTGAGGAACATGTAATCCAACCTCATACAAACTACTCCAAAGACTAGGACAAGTGAAAATTCCACAAACTATATTATGAGGTGAATATTGCATTGATACCAAAAGAAAAATATTAGAAAGGAAAATACAGTATAATGACACTTTTCAACATAAATGCAAATATCTTAAAATGTCTGCAAAACAACACGGGGTTAAGTATAATAATAACCACCACCAATATGAACCAATATGTTTTATTCCAGGAATAAAATGATGGTTTAACATTAGAAAATCTATTAATATAATTCACAATAAAAGAGGAACATTATATGATTATTTAATATATATAGAAAAATCCTTTGAAAACATCAACATCCATTTATGATATAATTTTTAAATTCCTAGAAAACTAAGATGCGAAGAAAACTATAACTTTAAACAGTATGTCTAATAAAAACCTTAGAGTGAACATCATACTCCATAGGTAATTATTAGAAGCATTCCCTTTAAAGGCAGGATCAAGACAAGGCTGATTCACCATTATTCTGGAGGTCCTATTCAGTACCCAAAGGAAGGAAATTAAGGGGACAAAGTTTTGCGAGGAAGAAGTGATTCTTCCTTTCACTCTCTACAAGTGATAGTATTGTCCACATAGAAAATCCAAGAGGAGATACTACCGAATCATGGGAATGAATAAAAGCGTTCAGAAAAATGCTGAATAAACTACCAGGGTGCAAAAATCAACTGTGCTCCTAGAATCAGTGATAAATTAATTAAAATGTAATTTTTTAAATTCCATTTACAATAACCAAAAACTATAAGATAATTAAATCCGACAAAAAAAAGGTGTAAAGATCTTTACAGAGAAAAAGTCAACAACTTTATTAAAAGATCTTAAGAAAACAAAGAGATATACTGTGCTCACAAATGGGAAGACTGTCATAAAGATGACAATCCTCCCTCCAAATAATCAATATGGACAGATGCAAACATATACGCACATATAATCTGACAAACTGATCTTAAAGTTTGTGTGGAAAAGCAGAGACCCTAAATAGACAAGCCAATTTTATAGAACAAAGCAGGATGACTTACCCGACCAGATAGCCAGACATTTTATATAAATTATAGTAATTAGCACACTGTGGTATTGGCATAGTGATAGAAAAATAAACCAATGGCACAGAATGGAGCCCAAAAACAAGTCTAAGTCCATGTGGAAAGCTCATATATGACAGAGCATTACAACCGGGGGGGAAGGGGTGGTGCTCTAATCCATAATAGTGTTGGGAATATTGGTTATCCAAATGGGGAATACGGAAAAATGAATTCTTCACTCACACAGTAGACAAAACTCAATTTCAGGTGAATTAAAGACCCAAATGTTAAATACAAAGTTTAAAACCTTCTGAAAAAATACTTTAAAAATGTATATTGACCTCAGGAAAAGATGTCTTAAAGCAAGCAAAAACTGTAAAGGAAAAGACTGTTAACTCTAAAGACAGAGCTTTTAAAAGAAGAAACACAGTGCTTCTTATAAAGTTAAACATAAACCTGTCCCTATGCTCCAGCAATTCCTCTCTGAGGTATTTACTTGAGAGAAATGAAGACGTACGTCCACAAAAAGACAGGTACAAGAATGTTTACAGCCATTTTATCCGTAGTAGCACAAAACTGAAACAACCTCGATGTCCATCAGCAGGAGAACGGATAACCATGCTGTAGTGCATTTCTACCATGGAAATCTACGGAGCAATAAGAAGTAACCTATGCAACGACATAGATGAATCTTAAAAACACTGCGCTAAGCAAAAGAAGCCAGACCCACTGTATGATTTCATTTACAGGAAGTCTTAAATCCGGCAAAATTAACATATGGTAAAAGAAGTCAAAACCGTGGTTGCCTTTGAGAGAACACGAAGGATCTTACTGGGGTGACAGAAATACTCTATAACATAACAGAGGAATGGCTTATATGGCTATATGTATTTGTCAAAATCCATCAAAGTGCAGCAATTCAGATTTGTATATTTTACTGTATTAAAAAAAAAAAAAGAAAACCACTAAATCCTCCCCCACCGAGAAAAAAAAAGAAACCATAGCCTGGGAGAAGATATTTGCCTGCCAAGATTCATGTTCCAAATCTACAAACTACCACAAATCAATTCTAGAGACAATTCACCATATTGAATAGGCAGAATATATGAACAGGCGAGGCACAGAAAACATTTGAAAATATGCTCAACTTCACCAGCAGTCAGGGAAATAACAGGATAGCACTTCACCCTCCAATGGATGCACAAGCTTTTTGAAGTATGAGAATACCAAGCACTGGTGAGTTTGGAGCAACTGGAATTTGGATACACTGCTTGTGTGGGAATACAGATTGACAATACCCGGAAAAGTGAAGATGCACATACCTTACAACCCAGCAGTTCCAAGCCAGGTGTGCTCCTGATGGTCTTCAGTCAAAGAACCTTTGCTACTTTTGTGTGTGGACAAGGAAGATCCTAACTGCAGCACTGTTTGTAACAAGGAAAAAAAGAAAAATGAAAGATGAGGAGGGAGGAAAGACAAACTCAGTGTCTATCATATCTATCAACAAGGGAATGGATAAAATACGGTGTGTCTATGTAACGGAATAAAAACCATCAGTGAAAAAAAAAAAACACCAGTGAAAATAAATAAATTCTGGGGTACGCATGTCTGAACAAAACATTAAACAAAAAAAGGTCACAGAAGAACACAAAGTATATGTTCCCACTTACCAAAAGTTTAAAAACACAGCAAAATTAAGCCACCTATTGTTTAGAGATGCAAATGTATTTGGTGTAAGTACAGAAAAAAGCAAAAAAAAAAATCTTACACACAAGTCAGGATAATGATTACCTCTGAGAAGAAAAAGGAATATGAAGAGAGCTTCAGAGGGACTACAAAAGTAACACGTTTTTTTCTAAATTGGATGGTAGGTACACACGTATTCATCGTTTCACCTTTAAACATTACACCTATAAATATTTGCGCCTGCTTAATATTTAAACATGTAATAAAAGCAAGTTTTTCTAGACATGCATTGAAAGTTATAGGCCTTCAATCATGTTTATAATCTTATCTTTAAAAAAGCTTCTGAAGCAAATATGGCAGGTGGTAAGATTGGATAAAGTTGGGTATTAGATAAACAGATGTTTATTAGTCTCAAAGTACAGCAGATCCTCAAATAACATCATTTTGTTCAGGTCATTTTGTTATATTCTTGATGAGCGTTGTAGTTGCTTAACTCTGGTTTATATCAATTAGCCTATGGTAAAACTGGTTTCATTATATGCTGTTTCACTTAAAAAGTCACAGAAACTATCCTCAATGTTAAATGACTTATTACTTTGAAGAGTAAATATTCTTTAAGAAAAACAATACCCCTAGTTAAAAATAAGGATATCTCTGTTGTTACACAGCTTCCAGTCTAGTGGAAACAGTCATCAATAGAATACTTGTTATATCTATTACTAGTAACTAGGTTAAGTGCCCTAGAAAAAGTCACCCCAGGGGAGCATTAAACAAAGGGATGGACCAGACTGGAATGTTGGGTTGGTAGTTGGAGTAGCAGTGGGAGACTGCAGGAGGCAGACACGAAAACAGATGGTTCAGTGCAGGGTGTGAGCCAAAGCCACGTGAACCACAAAGAAGACATTAAACTAACTGAGAAGAGAAGGGCCAGTCCCAGAAACCTGCCCTCTGGAGGGGACAAGCCAGCAGAGCTCTCTGAACAAGGACTAGGATCCAGCCGAAGGAAGAAATCAACAAGAGGCTTCTGGGCCATAGGAGCAGCAAGTGCTAGGCAAAGAGACATGAAGAAGGAAAAGTAATGTGGGAGAGTTCCACTCATTCAGGATGGCTGGAACATAGGGTTCAGGATGGTGATATGAAAATGTGGCAGGAGGTAAGTCCAAGAAACAGGAAAGGACTGATCACAGGGACCCTATATGCCATGCAAAGTGGGGCATCGCCAAAGTCTAAGGCATCGCCTGGTTAAGAGAGACTAGGCTAAAGGAGGGCGGGCCTAAACGCAGGGCATTTAGCTGGTGGCTGTGGCAGTGACAGAAGGGAGAAGCAATGGAGGCCTGAAATAAGGAACCATGAGAAGGGAACAGAGTCTAGGGGTGTCTGAGAACCAGGAGAGGATGGCGAATAAGCAGCCAGGGAAGATGTAGCTCAAGGATGTCAAAAGCTTCAGAGACCAACAAAGCTTGGGACTTAAAGGATCCCCCTGGACACATCAACTAGGACAGAAGTCCTCAACCTTTTTGGCACCAGGGACCGGTGCTCCTATGAGAATCTAAATCCTGATGATCTGAGGTGGAGCTGAGGCGGTGATGCTAGGGCTGGGGAGCGGCTGCAAATACAGATGAAGCTTAGCTCGCTTGCGGCCGCTCACCTCCTGCTGTGTGGCCCAGTTCCTAAGGGCCTGGGGGACCCCTGAACTAGGAGATGAAAACAGTTCCTGTGGAATGAGGTGGGGTGGGGGTAGAATCAGCCTGCAGTGACCTGGAGGTAACAGGATGCCAAGAGTAAAGACTGTGAATGGAGAGAAGAGCCAGCCAGAGGTGATGCTAGAAGTCTGGGGAAGATATGCAGTCTAGGATAGAAAAGGCTCACGCATGTGCAGTAGAGGCTGAATTCTGGACTGAATGACAATCATCTGCGAAGCATAGGGAGGTCAGGGGAGGATTCCAGAGCAGGGACCATGGGACAGAGCAATCCCTCTACCACTAAGAAGAAAGGGCTGGAGGATGAGGATATGGATAGCCAAGGGACCACAGTAAGGGCCTCTACCATGTTTTCTTTATGAAGTAGGCAACAAGGGTGTCTACTGATAAGTTGTGAGTCGGGGGTCATCTCATATCCCCAGCCCGACTGCAAATGCCTTGTCCATGCTAGTGTCCTTCAAGCCCAACCACCACAGGAGGTAGTGCCTACTAGACACCTGCTAGAGATGGTGAGAGGCTGTCCTGGACTGGCGTGGAAGAAGTGGAAGCTGCTTTAATGGCTGACTACCTGGAAAAAGGGCCAATTACTTTAAAGTCAGCACAGGCCGTGAGTAGCAGAGCACAATAGACCTCAGTGGGTACCGAAGAAGGCTGGAAAGGCAGCTTCAGGCTGAGGGTGGGGGCTCAGGGCTCTCTTCCAGGTTCATCCACTCCCTGCCCCCATCCCCACTTGAGCTCATTCACAAGCAAACAATATGAAAACAAAGGGAAATCATCCAGCAGTGGCCTTCCCATCTGCGGAGCAAGGAAGTCTCAGTCTCAAGGTTAACGGTGAAGAGGAATTTGCCCGGTTGTGCAGGTCATGGGGTCAGCAGGATTCTTGATAAACAAGAGGGGATGGTGGCAGCCAGGCCTGGGAATCACTAAGTGATCGGGCCACAGGGTCAAGAGGAGGCCAAGGATATATAATCTCAGAGAAATGAAATGATGACCATTTACAAGTGCAAATTGTTTTACATTCCAGGGGAGTTGGCTCCTAAGCCAAACTCTTCCTGCAGAAAGTTAGGTGGTGGGTGAGTCATTGTTATAAATAGACCAGCGATCTGAATGTCATCGGAAAGGACACCGTCCCATAGGCATAACCTTGGAGGGAGTAGAAGGAGCTCCATGAACTGAGAGCTCAGATCTAAGAGAAGTGCAGAGAGAGAGAGAGCTTGGGGGGAAGAAGAAGCAGGCACTAGAGAAGGGGGTTTGCTGAGGAGGAAGATGATGCCAGGGACTAGCCTGCTGCATGGCTGAGCAGAGCCCAGATCATAGCCCACCAGCTCCTGGATCAACTGAACTATCTCACCTCCCAGAAATTCTTCCAAAGGACTCAGACCCTTCTAGGATCCCAAGATACCCATCAACCAAGGCATAAGAGAACAAATTCCTCAACTGGCATCAGTTCATTCATGTGCCCACTGTTGACCTGCCGGTCCCTTACGCGCATTGCGAGAACAGAGGGCCCCTCCCTCAAATTCACAATAACTCCAAAGCACATGCTCAGAGCTCTTAGGAAACCTGTAGAAGGGGAAACATCATCATGGAAATCAAGTACCATTCCCCGAGGGAATCTGAGTCCAGCCATGCCTAGGAGAGAGAAATTGTCCAGACTCCACCGGCCAGGCTGGGTGCCCTCCTCTTTGCTCCCACAGGTTCCTGCACATTCTCTTATGATAGGTCACGTCCCAGAGCTGAGCTAGGTCTCAAAACTAAGAACAAAAGGGACTAAGAACTTAGTACATCCACACCCAGAAGAGGTGGCCAGGCTTACCCAGCCACCATAAACTACCAACCTCTAAAGAGACCAGGAAGCTATGGAGTCTGCCCAAATTGCATCAAGGGACAGGAAAGGGGGGTTCAACCCAAGCCTAATGGAAAGCAATGTGAGAAAATAAAAACATTTCCTGTTTAGATGCCTGTGAATTGACATTCCCCAATTAACCACAGATCACGGAATTACCGTATCTATTTCCACAATAAGATTGTGAACTCCTTGTGGGAGACAGACATTCCCTTTGTCCCCAGCACCTGCAGTGGTCCCAGACACAGTAATACTTGGTAGACAGAAGTGAACCCCTAAACCTGTTTTTACTATAGAGGTTGCCTGGGCTCCTTACATTGTGTTTTTGTCTGTTGGACAAGCCAACCCCTCAGAACCAGAAGCGGCCACTTCTCAGACCAGTCCTTAAACTCTTCAGGGCCCTTCTCCATCCTAAGGCCTTGGAACAAAACTTTTTGGAAGACTCAGTGCTCTATCCTGGAGCTTCTGGCTTCCCCTCAGGCTCGCCACTCTTCTCTCTTCTGGTGTGAGGTCCAGGGCCTGCAGAGTCTGGCTCAGCTTTGTGGAGCGGACATTCCAGATATCCTCTGGGAAAGTGGCGGGAGAGAGCCCCCCTTAAGGCCCACCAGCTGGAGGTCAACAGGAAGTGGCCAAAAGGCTCTGGATGACCCAGTCGAAAAATACCTCCCTCCCAACAGTGCAGACAAGCCCAAGCGTGTCTATTTTTTCAGGAGGAGGTAGGAGAGGGTAGCAGTCACTGTGAACAGACAGTCCTGGCCTCGGCAGAATGACAGAGAGGTTGGGACTTGAACATACAAGCTGTTGGCTGACCTACTGACACTCAGGGCTTTCCCAGGACTGCTTTCTGACACTGCCCTAAAGGGGGTGAGTCAGGGGAAGAAGGTCCTGAGCCCTCAACCTCTCAGCTACCGTGGTCAGTCAGGGCCAGAGACCCACTCACATCTCAGGACACCCAGGGGAGGAGGCTTCAAGATACAAGCATGCAGTCCCAGAAAGGCATCCAAGGACACCCAGCCTGATTGTCATCACAGTGCCCCAAGAAAAACAGGACAGCACATCCAAGACCTGGGCCTCTGCTCTCTGTGGGAGCTTAGTTCTCACCCGTTTTCCAGGTTTTCTGGGCAGGGTCTCATTCCACAGCTGGGGGACCTGGAGCCAGAGAGGTGGCAGGACTGACCCAATGTGACACAGAAAGTCAGTGCCATTCTCAGGAGCTGGTGCTAAGTATGGCAGGTGTCGGGGTTCAGAATGAGTCACCTCAAGATGTTCCTCCGTGGTATGCAGATTGTTTTGAGCTAAAGGCAACGTTAGCCTCAGGCTCAAGAGAAACTTCAGTCCCTCCTTTAATTACTTAGAAGAATTTGAATTAGGGGCTTTGCCCATAATAAGAGATTATCAGAGATAACCTCTTTTGACTTATCTACAGTGCAGGACAAAATTCTACTTACTAAGCATCAGCTCTTATCCTGCAATTACCCTTTAAAGCCCTCGAGGTAACTTACCTGATCCTAGCTCAGGATCTCTTATATGCCCATGCTCCCTTTCTATCTCAGCCTCTCCTGCTGGGGTCTCTGACTCTCTCGTGTATATGGGGTTCCCATACCTACATGTGTATTAAATTTGGTTATTTTCTCTTGCTGACCTGTCTCATGTCTATTTGATTATTAGACCAGCCAACAGAACTTTGAGGGTACCAGAAAGTTTGTTGCACTCCTACACAGGCAGGGGGAGCCAGTGAAGATTTCAGGAAAGGAGTGACATGCCAGAAGAAGGCAGAAAAGAGACCAACCAGGGGTGGCTGAAATTGGCTACATAGGTAGAAAGGGGAATGTGGAAAGAACTCAATGAGGATTGGGGGCAGAAGAGGAAGGAACAGACATGCATTGAACAGGTGTAGATTTGGATCTTGACTGCTGCTTGGATGGTACCACCAAGTATGACATGGAAGGATGTGGCCAGATGAGCAGGATGTAGTCAGGTTAGCTGAGGAGCTAAAGATGACCCTGAGTTTTTGAGGGGATGCCTGAGAGGTTGGCGGGACCATTACTAGGAATAGAAGTCAGGGGGATCAAAGTCAGGCAGTTTTGCTTTGAGGAACAGGAAGGCCAAGCCCATTTCCTATGGGAATAAGTAGAGTTAGGGTTGCAAGTTTGTCTACACGGGGCTTTGAAGCCAGCTAGACCTGAGCCCCAGTCCCCCAAGCTCTGTCATTCACTGGTTTGACCTTGGTCAAGACATTTTACCTCTCTGAGCTCAGTTTCATCACTTGTAAACTGAGGATACTAATGTTGCTCACCCACAGGGTTGTGGTAGGGACTAAGATTCCACAGATAAAGTACTCCATGCATTATAAGGACAGATAAATATTTGCTGTTATTCTCATTACTATACACCAAGTGCTTACTGTATGTAAACTTATGTGATCCTCCCAGCAACCTGCAAAGCTGGCATTGTTTCACCACCACCACCACCACCACCACCACCCCCAATTTGCAGATGAAAAAACTGAGACCCGGAAAGGTTAAAGAACTTGCTCAGGGTCACACAGCAATTGGAGTCTGAACAGGGATTTGATCCCAGATCCTTCTGGCCCACAGCACACAAACTTTCCAGCATCGGATTGTAACTGCACTGCCTTCCTGGGGCTACAGGGCTGTCTCTCACTTACAGGAAGGGGATAGAGGCAAAAGACTCGGAGAATAAGTGGGAGGTTTGAGCCCACAGGATGTGAGCCCAGAATCCCTGGACACAGTTGAAACAATTTGGTTTCCCATGGACCTGATGACGTTTTCCTTTTTTCTCTCTCCACCTTTGCTTTTCCTGTTAATGAGACTGTACTCTCCACTCCAGTGAGTCACCGGAAAATGTAAATTAAAAAAAAAAATTAAAAAGAACATTGCTCCTACGTAAGCCCCTACCTTCTATGAATCATTCAAGATAGGTATAATGGACATAATTACAGCTCGCCACAAGCTAGACTCTAAATCAGTCCGAAAGGCAGATTTTAGAATCTCGTGGTTTCCCCAGCAGAGCCTGGGTAACCGAAGCCAGCACCTGAACTGGTGCTCACGGCCCTTGGTCATCTCACTGGGGGCCCAGGATGGGAGAAACCTGGGTACTGTGCCCTGACACCAGAGCCCTAGAATTTCAAATCTCCCCTATACCTCACCCACCATCTCTATCCCCGCCTTCCCTGCTCCTGTCCCACTCACTTCCTCTGTCCACAGGACTCATCCTTTCACCACCTTGCTTCTCAAAGGAGCCAGACCTTTATTCCTCCAACACTATCAAGCCATCCAACTTAACAAAACGTAGGGAGATTTTCAATTCATAATACCACAAATTGGGTAGTCCCTTTCAGGCATGGATGGCCAGAAGTTTGACTGACCACTCTCTGCTTCTCTTTCCTCATCTGTAAAGTGGGACAGCAATACCCCCTCCCTCATAGGGGTGGTGTGGCACTAGAGGTGATGCATGGACAGCCCTTAGAACAATGCCTGTGTTCAGTAAATGCCAGCTATTATTAACACCATCGTCTTCTTCATCAGCTTGGGAGATAGTAAAGAGCTCCCGTGTAAGATGGCAGCCTCCTTCCATGGCCTCGGAGCCCCACATTCTGGTGGCCAGGGTTAGGAATCACAAGGGCACAATAGTTAGAATGTCAGAGTTGGAAGATCATCCAGTTCCAGTAGGGAAACTGGGTCCCAAGAAAGTGTAACCACGTAAATCTTCACTTCTTTAAAATGACCTTTTCTCTTCAATTTCTCCTTAATTCAAACTGGCCTAGGGCTTATTGGCTTCTTTCCTTATCTTTCTGCATACCTCGCAACCACTCCCTTAGTCATTGTGTCCTTAGGTCAGCATCAGTCTTAGGAACAAAGCCTCAGGTCTGTTGACCACAGAAACAGAGTTTGGACAAAATGAAGATGACATCTTACAGCTCCACACCAATGAAGGTTGAACAACCCTACCAGCATCCCCTTGAAACCAGAAAGAAAGACGCCATGATGAATATCAGGACCTGATGCAATCAATGGTCAACTGCCCCCTACCCTGGCCCTGACCAATCAGAGCCCATGACCTCAACTCCCTTAGTCTCCATGACTACTGGCTTTTCCCTATGTAATCTGTTCCCCTTGAGACATCAGGGGAGCCAGGACTTTGCGCTTGTCTGTGTCTCCAGGACCTGAGACTCTCTAATAAACCTCATTTTCTTTGCTGCAAAACCTGCCTGTATCTCTTTGGCTTAGAGGCATGCAGCGGGACAAAACTTGTTTCTGTCCCCCTTTTTCTGCAAAAGGCAGAGACCAGCTCAAAGCCACCCAGTTGTCAGTGGCAGAGACAGGCCAGGAAACCAGGCCTCCTGCATTCAGGCCACTTCTCATTCCGCTCCAGCACATGTGTCCCTCAGAGTCCCAGAGGTCAAGGAGAAAGCTTCATGCATCTCTATTACAGAGAGATGAGATGAGCTCCTGGGAAATGAGAAGTATTATGTACGGAGCTGATTCATTCAAAAGTTCTCTAGCTCAAGGCCAAGTGCAGGGGGCTCATGGTCAGTGGAAGCCATGCTGCGGTATGCCCATGCCAATGCCAAAAGGAAAAGAAAATAGCCCAAGACGTCTCAGGGAAAAGACCTCACCCCTGGAATTGCCCTAAACTGTCTTCAGGAAGCAGTTTCAAGACCCTCCTTTCTAGCCTTCCTTCCCAGACCCCTCTGCATGGATTGCACTGCCCAAACCCATCAGTTCACTGCCTCCCCTGGCCTAGATACACACCCACCCCTGAGTCGAGGTCTCACATTTCCTATAGGGTTGTCTTTCCCTCCAGCAGTGATTCAGCAAACCCTGTTGCACATTAAGCTTCAGAGATGAAGGTACGTCCGCACCCTCCCAGAGTTCACAGGCCGGCTAGCCCAGAGACAGGCAAATGGAGAGGAGGCAGGTGCAGGCAAAAACAGTCCAACCAGGCAAAGTAGGAAGATGTGATGCAGAGATACTCACTGTCTCCTCTCTCCTAGCAAATTGGGTATACCCTTCAAGGCCCTGACAGAGGCCCACTTCTCCAGGAAGCCTTCTTAGATACAAAGGATGCAATTGCATTCTTCTGAACTTCTATCCTAATTAGTCTGTGACCATTTCATGTTCCACCCTTCCCTTACTTTCCCCACAGATGAGGCCCTTGTCCTGACCTGCAGGGTCCACCCTGCCCCAAGCACAGAGCCACTGTTGACCTGAGGCAGGCATTTACAGAGCCAGGGCTCAACCCTTGGCTGTCTGACTGCAAACTAGCACCTTTCCCACTTTCCCAGGTTGCCTCTTCCTGCCCCCTTCCACCAGCGATCTGAGGTAGCAAGAGGCGTAAAGAAAACTTTCCCACCCTTAAGCAGCATGGGCTTTTGTGGGCGGGGGGGGGGGCAATGGAGGCCAATGTTCTGTGTCTATGGGAAAGTGAGTATCAGACAAGTCCTGAGCCCATCTTCCCCCCACCCCCCAGTTCCTGGGGTGGGCATGCCCTGCCCCCATCAGTCAAGATCCCACCCACTTGGCTGTAAGTAGCAAAAACCTCAGCTAACATGGCAATACATATAAGCTCATTTCTCTCACATAAGGTGTCCAGATAAAGTGCCAGCTGTTCTAGGTTGTCACCAAGGACCTAGACTCAGTTTAAGTTCCTATGTGTCATCCTTGACATCTGAGTGCACTCCCCGGTCACAAGATAACTGCATTGTATTCACATTGCTGTGAAGGACCAAAATGGTGTTGGCCACAGCTGTCCTCCGGGACTCCTCACACCAGCACTGTTAGATACGTGACAGGGACAGGAGACTTGACTGGGATGGGATGGACCTCTGGACTTCACTGGGGATGACCAGGGGCTTGTTAAGGGTGCTCTGGCCCAGGCAAAGAGTGAAGAGTGAAGTCCACCCTAATGCCAGGCCTGCCCCCAAAGCCCACTCTTTCCACTACCCCACATGGCTAGGAACCAAGAGAGCCAGACTCAAACCTGGATCTTCTGACGCCAAAGCCAGAGTCTCAGTTCCCCAGGCTGGCCCTGGCTGTTCACTCCGACCAGTGACCCAAGGCAGCTGGACTCCAGAGCTACAGGTGACCGCTTAGGTTCTGAAGCCAGGCGGGGCTGATCTCAGCCAGGACTCCTGTGGACTTGGTTCCAAGGCAGCTGCCAAAGGGCCATCTGCCAGAAGAGTAGGCTGTGGGGACCTGGAGGGGCCCCCATTCCACAGCTCCACATGCAGGCTTCCAAGGCATAAGCAACAGGGTGAAAAGCAGTTCAAGGAGAATCCTGGGGCCAAGGCAAAACAGCATCATTTGACCTTGAAACTGCCCTCAAGACATTCTGATTACTACCCACCTGGGGAAGTGGGCCCACCTGAGGGAGTTGGCTGGGCAAGGCTGAACTGAGGGACATGTGGCCCAACTGACCTGCACCCAGAGTGCCCAAGACAACCAGGCCTCTGATTTCCCCCTTGGCCTCCCCCTCCTCAGCTCCCCACACATCCAAATGTTAATCACAGCTCCTGCCCCAATAAGAAGTATTTTGCCATGTGACCATACCCTACCCCAACCTGCAGCTAATTGGTCAAGAGATTGGCACGGGACTCAGGTCAGTGAATATATAGACTGGTAAGCAACATGTCTTGGGGGCAGAAATCAGACTCCTAAGTAGAAAAAGTATAGTCTAAAATGACAGTAAATAGCATAGTAAATACATAAACCAGTAAGTCATTTAATATCAAGTATTATGTACTGTGCCTAATTGTATGTGCTATACTTTTATACGACTGGCAATGTAGTTGGTTTGTTTACACCAGCAGCACCACAAACACATGAGTAATGGGTTGTGCTATACAATATGATGATGGCTATAATGTCACTAGGTGACGAGCATTTTTCAGTTTCACCATCTTGTGGGACCACTGTTGAATAAAGTCTCAGTGACTGAAACAAGAGCGTGACTGTACTGGCTTCTCTTTCAACCCACCTAAAAACTATTTTCAAAATCAGACACAGGTGGATATATGCAAGAGCTCTGATCTGCCCTGTGGAGAAATCTTAATGACAGATAACACTCTCATCCCTAGAGGAAGATGGATGCCTCCAGTGGTGGTTCTTTTATAGAGGCTTAGGTTTTTAAAATTCTTTCATATAAATAAATGTCTAAATAGTAAAATATATCAAACATATGAAAATTTAAAATATATGAATACACACACACACAGGGACAAGGAAAAAGAGGGACACAGGAATGTCAAGACAGATGACTTTTTTTCATCCATAACCAGCGGCTAAAACAAGTTTAAAAATAGAAATACCTTTATCACTTTATCTGATTGTAAAAAGTAACTTATTCATTATATAAAAAAAAAATCAAATATTACAAAGTCCATACAGTAAAAGGATGAAATTCCCACAAATCCTATTCCATAAAAGCACTGTCAGTGGTGTAAGCTATGCCCTTCCAGCTGCTTTTTAAAATGCATACGACTGTTCAAAAACATAATGGAATCACGTTGCACTGCTCTGCATTCTGCCTTTTTCCACTTATTATATCATCCTTCCGGTTTCAAGTGCCCTCTCCTTGCATTGGGACTCCACGCCTTGCTCCTGGAGAGAAAGCAACCGGTACCCAAGAAAGATGCTGTGAATGACTCAATAGAGAGTACCCTGATTTAGTGCATTATGCAGTGTACATACTTTTCAATAAATGCTAAAAAGAGAAAGCTCTTAGACACTGGAGTAATTGTCCCCATTTTAAAGGCTGCTTCTATCAAAGAGATGCTAACTGAATAAAAAGTAATTTCACCAAGAGGGAAACTGTATTAAAAAAGAGAGTGTGAAATGCAAATTAAATGACAAGGGGGTACCATTTTTCACTTACCAAATTAACCAAATGCTTTTAATTACATACCTGGTGGTGGAAAGGAATATAGCAGGCTCTCTTACAGGTTTCTGGTGAGCATATTAATTGGAATACACTTTCTAGAAAGTAATTTGGCAATATATATATATATATATATATATATCAAAAACCTGACAAATGTTCCTATCGTTTGATCCGCTGTTAGGAAAGCTCCCCCAAACAAATAGTTCAAAATGCTGGCAGAAGCTAGGTGTAAAGATGTTCATTATAAATATTTCATAATAAGGGGGAAATGTAAACAACCCAAATACCCAGCATTAGAAGGATCAAATACATTACGGCCCATTCGATGTATTGCATATTATCTGGATAAAGTTTTTGTTAACATGGGGAGATCAAAATCAAGTGCTGTGACTGAGTAGTGATGTCTGCTACCTGTGGGGCTTCACGTGGAGGATTAAGGGGTAGACTTATCCCACTAACACAGGTAATCTGGTGGAGGTCTTGAAGTCACCAAGTGGGAGCAAAGGTCTGTAACCTCTGTGCTTTCTATTCTGGGTTCAAGTAGATAGACTTAACTTTAGCACCTTTGCCTTCTTCAGGCAAGTGCTAATCCACCACGTGGTGGGATCTCCTCTAGAATTGGCCCTTTCACATGGAGATACTCAGAGACTGAATGAGCTCTCCCTTTAGTTGTGTTTGCATGATTATTTCATATTAAAACAATTTTCTACAATCAGTATGTAGACATTTTAGAACATGCCAGGGGAAGTAGAAAAAAAAATTTTACAAAGCCTACGGGACTACCTCCCCCGCTGGAGCATGCACCAAAAGTAAGGCAGCTCTTACAAGAGCTGCCACCTGCTTCCGGACAGTTGAGGAGCCCAGGAATCTCAAGTCCCAAATTTAGATGAAGGTTATCTCAGATTCTAGAGCCTCTAAGTACTTTCAAAAAAATTTAAAATCCTCTTAAGAGGAAGACAGCACCATCCTAGTGTTACCTATTTAAGGTGTGTGCGCCCAGATGCTTCAAGAGACAAATACTCAAAACATCAGAGTTTAGAGTAAGGAAAGGTTTATTGAACGAGAAGGTTGCCAACTCAAGAAGTTGGGGTGGGGGAGACTTAAAGATTCCACAAACCCATCTCGAGCCCAGAATTTATCTTAAGAGAGCCTAGAATTCAGGATTTTATGTCAAGGGAAGGGAGAATGAGCAGGGCAAGGGTTCCGAGACACCTAGGCGCCAACAGGGATCCAAGGAAAAGCGAGACATCTCTAAATCTTTGTTCCTTGGTCCTGGGACCCCTGCTAATCTGAGTCAGATCTTGAGGCTCTTGCAAATCCCTGCCAAAAGCTCAAGCCTTAAGCAGAATTCCTCTAATCAGCCTATCTGTAGCAGAAGCTATTCGCCCAAAGGCCATGGGAGAAATGCGGGCTGGAATCAAGACAGTCACAGAGTCAGCATTTCACTGTTACACTAATCCTCAAGTTATTTCTACAAACAATTTTTCAAACAGTATCCTACACTCAAACATAACTAAGTACATAGGAGACAAGACACCATGAGTGACGACTGGTAGAAAAAACAGATGAGATATACAAAGCTACAGGGCTCCAGATCCTGGCATTACCAGACAGGACTGTAAATAACAATGCCTACTATGTTCAAGGAAGTAAAGGCCAAACTTGGCCCCACAAAATGGCAAAAAAACTAGACAAACAGTGACACGGCAGGTGTGAAAGAGCCACGCAGAATAACCAAATTTACTAAGCTTAAAATAACCAATATCACTGAAAAAGCAACAAGCACTGCAGACTGTCCATCTCTGGCCTATGTAAGGAAGTTGAGACCCAGCCAGAACTGAAATTTATGTCTTCTGTTGACACACACGAGGTTGCCACCACCGCCCGGCCTCGAATGAGGTCAGGAGATTGTGCTTACTTCTCAGCCGTCATCCTGCCTCCAGAAGTAGCTTTACCGTCCAAGGCACCAGCAATGACAGGGCTCTAATATTAATCTCGAGGCCTGAGAAAGGGTCCAAAGAGAATGCTCTGCTAAGACAGGAATGAGTAGGATATCTTTTAGGAAGGCTTCCTTAAAAGTGCTTTCAATTTTGCTTTAAACTCTTCAACTTCCCTTCTCGGAAAAATCTCATCTGTAGAGTGAGCATGGCCTCTCTCTTTGCCTACTTCCCTGAAGGGTTACTTAGGCCTGTCTGCAGTGTTCATCACAAAGTTGCTTACAATGGAAGTCACCTAAAGTAGCCATAGTGGAATAGCTACATTAAAAAGGTCATAACCACTGATGAACACTTATCATACTGTCCTGCTGCTGCTCAAAGCTGACGAGAGAAAAAGAAAGAGGCCAGAGCTTTGACCTCCTCACCCTCCAAACAGCTTACAGATCATCCAGGGCGCCCAATCGCAGGCTTGAGTTGAAATGAAGACATAGCGCTCCAAGACGTGAAACAAGCCCAGGACAAACCCGCCAGGGAGGTCTGCGGGGCAGCTGACTTTGATCTTCAGGGCCTCTGACCCTTTCTTTACTACTGATTGAGATTGGCCAAAACCCTGGGCCCAGTTGCCAACATGAGGCATGGTTGTTCTGAGGTTCTGGAGCCAAAAGTTTGGGGTTTATTTCCAGGTGCCCAAGGGAAAATCATCTGCTCTCTATCAGGGAGCTGGCTTCCCATCCCAGCCAATACACTCTCCAAACCTGTTTTAACCCAGCCTCAAATGGCACAGACAAGACTTTGAGACTCCAGGGCCTCTGAAATAGAAACCCAAGTAGGCAAGACTAAAACACTCACTGAGCTCCCAAGAGATACCAGCATCAACTCTCTCCTAGGCCACAGGAAACCCTTGCCAAGTCCACATAGCCATCCACACACTACAGGTGAGCGTGGTAGCAGCCAAGATGTGGCAGAGCTGGGATTTTAAACTAGATCTCATGCAAACAACCCTTCTCTTTTTCACTGTACCAGCTAAGCCACTTGGTGTTGGACTCTACCTCTCCTTTCCGTACCCCAAAGCTGATCCATGAAACTTTTCTAAAAGTTTTAGATAAAGAAGTGACAATGTGGTTGCTTTGCCCAAGAATTCAACAAGACATGTGGTAATTTACACAAACATACCCACCCCTGAGGAAAATACTACATGATTTTATAAACCCCTAGTTAAATACATCAGCTGTACCTCTCCTTCCACACACTTGGAATTTTAAAAAGAAAAACATTTCTCACACACACCAAAAAGATAAAAATGTGAGGTGATCGAAGTGTTAAGTAATGGTGGGAATCCTTTCACAATGTATACATACTTCACATCAACAGATGTACACTTTAAATATCTTACAATTTTATTTGTCAATTATACCTCAATAAAACTGAAAAAAAGATAACCAAGGGGAAAAAAAATCTAAGCTTTTTTTTTTCCCCTCAGAAGAGACTTAACATTCGCTGGGCGATAACTCTGTGCCAGTTATTAAAATAGGCCTTTTAAATTAATTATCTCATTTAAACCCAATGGCCAGATGAGAACACTGAGGCTTAGAGCGCTTGGCCTTCTCAAAGCTTCATAACACAAGCAGCAGAGCTGGTACTCGGACCAGCCAAAGCTCTCCGTACCAGAAGGCCTTTCTCTTTGCTGACTAACCAGCCATCAGTCCGGAGCAAACCGGAACGGTTGGTTACTGTATGGGCAGTTATCACAAGCAGTTATCAGAGGCTGGGAGAAACATCCTGAGGGCTACTGGTTTTCACATTGTTTTGGCTTAAATCATTTTTCTTTTTGGTACATCTAATAAGGAAGCAAGTCTAGTGTAAACACATCCCGATTTCCCTCCCCATATCTGGGGTTTCTTCCGTCTTTTTTAATGACCCTGAAAAAACACAAACTTCATCCTGAAGTCTACTGAACTCTACCCATGAAGAGGGCTTGAAAATTACATAGGAATCATTGATGGCCCTCTTTCTCAGAAAAAAAATGAGGTTTCTAGGGAAGTAGAGGGCCCTCCTAGAAACCGAAGCCCCTGGGCTGCTTCTGCCTGTTAATAGCTGTGTGCCCTTTGGTAAGTGCCTTCCCCTCTCTGAGCCTCCATCTGAAATATGGGAGTTTTAAATCATCTCCTTCCCTCAGGGAGTCCTAGGCCGAGATGCACAGCCCCCTCATTCTACAGATGAGGACAAGAAGGTCAGAGGAGAAAGGAGGCTTGGCTAAAGTCACCCAAGCAAGCTAAAGCAGTAGGACAAGACATGGGGCAACCTCTAGATGCTTGTCACCCCTTCTAACACCAGAGAAAAGGCCAAGTATGCTAAGAAACAGAATCTGTTTAATGTTGCTTTCTAAGCCTGTAATGAAAATGAGCCAAATGCTGAAAGATTAAAAATTCATATCTTTAAAAACAAATCAGGGTTTAGTCTGGGTTTTCTTGAAGCCTCATAAAAAAGGGAGCTGAATCCTTGACCAAATATTCAGCATTCCAAACTAGGAAGATGAGAGATTTTAATCCCCTGCATGAGGAACAAGCAGATTGGAGGATGTGTGTTTCCACTGGCCTGCATATTTCTCAGATGTGTAAATGGCAGGCAGCCTAGAGAAGAGGCTGACCCCAAAGGGGCATACAGGGAAGGTGTGGTCTCTGAGGAGAGCTTCCTGGTGAGCAAAGCCATGGTGGGTGATAACTGGGCTACATCACTGGTGGCTCAGTGAGGTTAATTTGCTCATCTAGTAGGTAGCAGAGTTAAAAATCAAACCCAGATCTAAATTCAAGCCCAAGTTCTCACTGGATATGCTATATAACCTCAGAAGCCAGAATTTGAATGGGGAAATCAGGGTGCCCTTCAATTATCCAAGAGTCTGCTGTGGACTCTCTAGGTTCCCTTCGATGCTTCTCTCCTGCTACATTCTTCCAGGCTGTTTTGGTTTCTTTTTATGGCCTCCCTGTATTGGCTCAAAACTTAGGCATTCATTCAACAAACATTTAATAAGAGTCCACTATGTGCTGACTTCAACACACAAGAGTATAATGGCTGACACATCCCATCAGAGAAATAAGCCAATCAAGCTAACATGGCGATGTGTGCAAGTGTTATGGGGTTAAGGAAGGCTTCCTAGAGGAGGCAATATTTGTAGTGAGTCTCGAGTTGGATTTGGATGTGTCAATTGTCATGTCAAGATAAAACTCAGCTGAATTATTTAGTCACTCACTAGTAGTTTGGGTCCCCTTTGATAGGGAATACCCTAGCTCAGTACCAACAACTGAAACGAACTTGGGGATTTTCTAGGAATGCCAATTATTCCCAAATATTTCAAAACCCAATATATCAGCCTCTCAATTATCTCTATATCTCACGTGTGACACCTGCCTCCACCATCATTGGGAAAGCAGGGAGGGGAACTCCCACATACCTAGCACTGTCACACCAGTTACTTCGACTAGTACACAGGCCTGTGGGGGAATAATGCAGCCTCATATTATAGCTGAAGAAAAGAAGCTGCAAGAACTTAGGTGACTTGCTATCCAGGGAAGCACCAGGCCTGGAATCTAAAGCCCACACTGTTTTCATGTCCCTACCTGCCTTCTGCATGACAGACCCTGTTAGGTGTTCCAAAAACAAAATCTCTGCAAAGAACAGTCCCATAATGATGTCAAACAGGAAATGATTCTATACATCTGGGGTGCTTAGCTCCACACTAGACACCAGGGGTTCAGAGAAGCCTAACCTCAAGGAAACTCACTCTGCTCAGAAAAAACTAAAATGTCTACTTGAAACCATAGTGGCCCACATATAATCAGGAGTTTAGTTGCGCGGCATCTCTGGTATTCTAGGTGGTGGTACCAATGAGGGCCGGAGGGGTCAGTGATCAGTGTCCTAAAGGAGGTGACTTTATGCTGCCTAAAAGGTCAAGAAGGGTGTTGACAAAAATGTGGAGAAATTAAAACCCTTGTGCACTGTGGGTGGGAATGTAAAATGGTATACCAACTGTGGAAAATATGATAGCTCTTCAAAAAATTAAAAATAGAATCTCATGATACAGCAATTCCACTTCTGGGTATATACCTAAAAGAATTCAAAGCAAGGTCTAGAAGAGGTATTTGTACGCCCATGTTCATAGTAGCATTATTCACAATAGCTAAAAGGGGAAACAACTCAAATGTCCATTGACTGATGAATGATAACCAAAATGTGGTGTATCCACAGTTGATTATTCAGCCTTACAAAGGAAGGAAACTCTGACATGTTACAACATGGATGAACCTTAAAGATATTATGCTAAATGAAATAAGCCAGATATGAGAGGACAAATACTGTGATTCCACTCATATGAGGTAGTACATACTAGAGTAGCCAAACTCAGAGACAGAAAGCAGAATGGTGGATGCCAGGGGCTGGGGACATGGAGAAATGGGGAGTTGTTTGATGGGGACTGAGGTTCAGATTTGTAAGACGAAAAAGTTTGGAGAATGGCTGCACAACAATGTGAACGTACTTAACACTACTAAACTGTATATTTAAAAAAGGTTAAAAGAGTAAGTTTTGTGTTATGTGTACTTTTTGTTTTTTTACTAGAAAGAGGGTGGAAGAAAAAGGGGAGAGGGAGACAGAGACAGACAGAGACAGGGAGCATGAGCTATCGTGACACTGTGCGACAGAGAGTAACAGGAGAGGGAGGGAGGGAGAAAAGAAAGGTCGGGAAGGATTTGGACCGAGAGAGGAAAGAAGCAAACCAAGCAGTCATTCCAACACTAACTGGGACCAACCAGGCGTATTTCTCCTCAGCTCTTCTCCCTCAGGGTGGTCAGTTTTCAGGCCTGATCCTAGAGCTCAGACTGCCAATCATACCCTACCAGATTCAAATTCAGCTGAAAAGAGCAAGAGTCTGAGTCCCAGCATTCCCTGCAGAAGTCCTAGGACTCACTCCAGTTGGACCAGCTCTGCCCATTGAAGCAATCAGGGGGCATGGAGGCTTGGGATGCACTGTTTAGCTTTGGACCAGATCACAGGCTCTACTCCTAAAGCTGGGAACAGAACTCAGTCCAGAGTTCCACACAGCGAAAGTGGGTTGGGGATGTTCCTAGAAGAAAATTAAGGTATGGCTATCAAAGTAGTGTGGGTGAGAATGAATGCTGAGCTTCCAGAATGCAGTGACTATTCACTGGTTCCATTTGCCTAAAGAAAACCCATGGTTCAGAATGGGCACAGGACTTGCCCAAGGTTATAGAGCAATTAAGAAGCTGAGAACTCAAGTTCAGATCTTCTACTCAAATCCAATGAAGCAAATGTCATTGGGAAGGTAAAAGGAGAACTAAAGCTAAGAGTTGGGTTGGGTGGTGATCGTGACAAAGGTATTCTTGGTAGGATGCACCTAGATTATGGAGAGTTTTGTGAGTCAGGAAGAGGAGGTTGAGTTTAATGAAGAAAGAAATAGGAAACTTCCGTGGGTTTTGATAGAGAAGGTGGCCTAAAGGAAGTTAAGAGTCGAGGCTGCAAGGCATCTGGACTCTTATCAGCTCAGATGGACCCTCCCTTTTGCCCCTTGAGGATATCGCCAAAGGATGGGCTCTGCAAGGCATGCCCACTCCCCACCCCCACCGCCTGGCTGTAGCCTGTCCTTGAAGATTCTGAGTACCCCTCCTCCCCCTGCAATGCTGTGGCTTTGGCAGACGCTTTGGAAACTGCAAGTTTTAAATGAATTTCCACCCCAAAGGAAGTTGAGAAGCAGGCATGTTCCACCAGCCACTTCTGAGCTCCCAACATTTCTCCTTCCCCTTCAGAAAAAGGATCAAACGCTCTTTCACAATGGAAGGAGGAGGAGTTGGGGTGAGGAAGACAGAGGGGGAGCAAAGAGAAAAAAGAACGAATAGGAGAACCTCATTTGATCTTAATCAGACAAAGTTTATGCCTGAATTATACATTTTTCTCTCCCACACTGAGAAAACCAATACATAAGGGAAAACAAATCACATGTTATTTATTTACTTCCCTTGAATTTTCTCTGATTGATTCCAAAAGGATTTAGGAGGCTCCCAAGACTAAACACAATGGTGACTATGATAATTAGGGACAAAAAAGGAAGGAAGACCATAAAGGTAGCAGAGCGAGAAGACGTCAAATAGGCACCTGAGGAGTGCTAATTTATAACTTGGGTACTCTCTTTGGCCCCAGTGTAAAAAATACTAGGTTTATATCAGTTTTGTCTTATGACAATAGAAGACATTCAAATGCATCTGTGGCCACAAACTTTTTCTGGGATTAAACTCGAGCTGAAATATATCACATGGGCTGACAAATTGTATTTGAGTTATAGAAAATAACAAGGGCAGTAAGCCCAAAGGATTTTTGAAGGAGGCATAGTCCTGACTGGCAGTGAATGTTCAAAACAGCATTTTTATTGCCAAGAATAAGCACACTGGTTGACTCATGTGTTCTTTGAGTAGGAAGATATCAGTCCCATTTCAGGCCCTGAAGAGTTCATTGAAGCAGGATGGGCAGGCTGGGAAGTGCCGAGATTGGAATTAGTGGACATGGAACTGGACCCTCAAACAGGATTGAAGAGGATCACAGCCAGGTGGCGACCTGTTCCTGGCCCTTTAAGCAGCCTGACTCAGTCATACATCACATTCCTGGAGGTCAAGCACATCCTTCCTCTCCAACCCTTGCTTTCTCCTAATTTTAAAATCGTCATCACCTTAAGTCTTCAGCTATGACGTCTGATTCCAACCTCCAATTGGAGTTGACATTTGTAGGTGGCTTTCCCGCATCCGCTCCCCGCTTCTCCCACTTGGAGTGCCCCTGAATACCTTCAGAGAGAACTCTTGACCCATTTTCAGCCACATAGTTTGGGTGGGATTGACTCTAACCCAATTCTAGGGTTAGTCCTGTGACCGAACCCTGAATCAATCCATGCATCACATTCCCCTGACCCTGGTGGTCTCAAAGGAGGACAATGACTCAAATCAGGCCAATCAGAGCTAATAAACTCAGTTCTGGGACTTTTGTCTGTACTATCAGGAAATAAAATTTTCTCTTTCTTCTCTGGAAAGAAAGTGGGAAGGATATAGCCACCAGAGATGCTGGCAGCCATCCTGTGGCCACGAGGGCAAAGTCAGTAGGACAATAAAGTGACCTAAGAGGAAACCAAACTGTAAGATGGAAATGACTAGATTCTGGCAATATCATTTGAACCCATGCGATGAGCAATACCTGAAGTGAGCCTTACCCCAGAACATTCCAATTAGCTTTCTTGTTGACACCAGTTTGGATCTAACACATAAGCCACCTTTGACCCCTCTGGAGTTAAGGTTACCTCATTCTCTCTTCCGTTATGACCTTGGCACTTTCTTACAGACACTACTTTGGCCCATGCCTCTGAGCCTTTGGCATTTCCTATTGTCTGAGATAGAAACTTCCTGCTCTCAATTTCCACTCCAGGTGGTGCTGGTTGAGCCAGCCCTGGCCCTCCAAGAAAGGCTGGAAATAATTCAAACACAGCCATGGCCAACCAAACCAACAGGTAAAACGTAGCAGCTGGTCATTCCAAGCAAGCTTTCCAAGCTTGGGTCCACTGCTCTGAGGGCCCTCGACAGCCCGGCTGAGGTTTGTCTCTACTAATCCACACAGATAGTATCCAGGATGCCTGTCAACAGGCGGTGAGGCTCACACAGCATCAAACTGAAATTGGGGGATAGGACTAGGAGAACTGGCAAAAGCAAGCAGGGTTCCCAACTTATATGCAAGCCAACTTAGAAAAGAATTCAGACAAGAAATCATGCAAATACCAGAACAGGGTACTTGTTTGTATCACAAACAAGGCAGAAGCCCAAATACTTCAGTGAAGTCAAGATCAGAACCAGCCTAGAGGCCAAGCTGACCTGACTCAGATTTCTTAAAGGCATCCTGACAGAGCACAGGTCCCTGGGTCCAAAGGCCTGAACACTATCCACTTTTCCACTCAATGCAGGAAAACTCCTAAGACAAAGGCTACCTCCTACCCCAAATCCACCCTCTCTTCTTACTGGATGGATGTTTGCTTACATAAGCTTTGGTCCAAGCGGCAATGTGCCCAAGACTATTAAAGGAAAGCTTTTTGCCACCTTCCCCTTTCTTCCTCCTTGGAATGCTGGTTAAGTTGGAATTGCCTGGAGCTAAAGCGGTCATCTTGAATTCTGAGAAAAAGACCTACAGAAAGTAAAGACGTAGCCTAGAACCTTGATATCTATGATATCCCTGATACCACCCTCTTCTGGGCTTTTTGTTCTGTAAGGTGATTTAATGTCAATTGTTTATGCTAGTGGTTCTCAAAGCGTGTCCCCAGGCCAACAGCATCAGCACCAACTGGGAATGGGTTAAAATGCACATCCTCAGGCCCCAGACCAACAGAACCTGAAGTTCTACAGGTGGGGCCTAGCAATCTGAGTTTTATCAAGCCCCCCAGGTGACTCTGATGTGTACTAAAGTTTGATATTTTTGTGCAGTTCAGCTGAAAGCATTTGTAACGCACACATTTTTCCGCAGCATCCCTGAAGCTGTTTATGGGATATCGCACACATTTTTCCGCAGCATCCCTGAAGCTGTTTATGGGATATCGGAAGGCTGAGAGCGAAGTGGGAGAGCTAAGGTTCACAAAAGCAAAACGGAAAGCTGCAAAGAGGCAATGGAACTCACGAAAGAAAAGATAAATAAAAATTCAGCACTTGTATCCATCAAAATAATCATAGATACAATCAAAAGGCAAAAGAAAACACTGGGGAGAAATCATTGCAACAAATAATAACACTTAGAATCCTTTGTCAAAAAGTCATGCAAAGTCAAAAAGAAAAATATCCCCCCCCTCAAAAAAAAAGACAAAGAACACACAAAAAAGTTTACAGAATGGGAAATACAAATGGGTAATTAGAAGGAAAAATGTTCCACCTATTAGTAATCAAAGCATTGGGAATTAAAATGAGATTTCCATCTATTGAATTAGCAAAGACTGAGCAAAAGAAACTTCTTGAGACAGTGAGGGTAGAATAGGATGGACACTTTCCTGCACCGCCAGTGTGAGTGTAAATTGGAACTACCACTATTCTGAAGAGCAATTAGGCAACATTCAAGAGATTTAAATGTTCATACTGTCTGTATCAGGAAATCCTACTTATCTAGTCCAGGGATTAACAAAGGCCTGGTTTTGTATGGTATACAAGCTAAGAATGGTTTTTACATTCTTAAAAGGTTGGAAAATGAATAAGGGGGAGGGAGGAGAGGAAAAAAAAGAGAGGGAAGGAGGAGGAAGAGAAGGGAGAGGGGAGGTGGAGTGGGGAAGGAAGGGGAGGAGAGAAGAAACAGCCACAGAGCCTGTACTGGGCACAACTAAATGTATTTTCTGTCTTTTATTGAAGAAAATTGCCAAGTTTTCACCGATTCTAGTCTGAAACAGTGTCAGCAAACTACGGCCCATGGACCAAATCCAACCAGCCACTTCTTTCTGAAAATAAAATTTTATTGGACCGCATCCACACTCATTCGTTTACATAGTTTATGGCTGCTTTTGCTCTAAGACTTAGAGTTGAGTAATGACAGAGATTGTATGGTTCACTAAACATAAAATATTTATTACCTGGCTCTTATAAAAAGTTTGCCAACTCCTGGTCTAAAGAAATAATCAAAAAGATAAAAGCGTGTGTACAGAGATGTTTATCACAGCGTTATTTATATAGAAGGCCAGTTAAACAAATATTACTCAACTGAGACAGTAAGCATGCATTTACCCCAGGATTTCACATCTTAAGGACTCAATAAACATTAGCAATTATTAATATATATGGAATGTTCAGTCATTTTTGTTTTCCAGGAACCAGTAATAACACAGGAAAGCAGAATGTATTCCTTTTGTGCATATTCCTTTTGAATTATTTCAATTAAGTTTTAAAATACATAGATATACAAGAAAAAAGAGGACCGAAGAAAATGAATCTAAACCTCATCAATAGTTCTCTTTGGGCCGTAGGATTCTGGATAATTTTTCATTTGCTCCCATACACTTTTCAGTAATTTCCAAATTTCCTATAATGAGTGAACATTGCTCTTACCATTAAACTAAAAAGCCTTTTTTTCTCAGAAAGTAATTGAGTTTGGAAATGCAGCTGAGGGCCAGAAGCAGGCTTTGAGACTAGTTGCTGCAGAAACCCGAATCAGGTACTCCATAGTGTGAGGGAAAAGGTGAGAGGAAGAAATGAAATTCTGAAAAAGGAGCCAGGGGGTTGGCGTGAGACTGGGCGCAAAGCAGAGCCAAGCGGCCTGAGGAAAAACTCAGGGGCCACAGAACTCTGAAGAACAGTCAGATTAAACATGGCTGCTCACAGTGTAAACCCCAGACCAGCAGCACTGGGACCACCTGGGAGCTTGTCATAGAGGTGGAGGCTCAGCCCCCTCCCAGACCTGCTGAATCAGAACCTGCATTTTAAGCATCCCCAGGTGGTGTGTACAGGCACACACTCAAGAAGGCCTAGCTCGTCATGGCAAACCTCCTCCAGCCACTGCCCCCACCTTCAATCTTTTCCAGTTACATCAGCTACACTTAAAATGCTTCTGAGAGATCTGTGTCTCCTTCACATATCAAAAGGGAACCTTAAAAGGTAAAACGAATAGACAAACCACTGCCATTACATGCACACAAACCACTGCCATTACATGCACACATGTGCAAACACACACACACACCACTCACCCACACATGTGCACGCACCAGGCTTACGTGAGCACCGGGCCTTCTGAAGGCCCATCATGCCACTGTATAGTGGCTGGTACACCTGGGTCCAGTCAGGCTTCGTGCTACAATGCAGAGGCTGTTCCAAAGGCAATATATTGACCAGTTTCTCAGAAGAGATTTTATTTCTTGTTAAAATATCCTGAAAAGCCATTTTGGAGCTTGAAGATCAGACACAGGATGAGGCACAGAGACAGAGCAGTGAATAGGACTTGCCATCGGTCTTTGGTCTGCATCAGTCCCTGCCAGCTTTCTGGGCTTTCCCCAAGGAAGGTAACCGCAACCCTTCAATGGGGCCAACCACTGCCTGTGCATCATTGCTCTGTTTGTGCACAATAACCCACTGAGATGGGGACTACTCTTATTCCCATTTGACAGGTGTAGAAACTGAGGCTTAGGGAGGTTAAATAGTTTGCTCAGCGGTATCTGACCCCCAAGGCCACGTTTCTTCCCAGACACCAGGCTATCTCATGAAGAGTCAATCTAACTGGGAGATGGAAGAGGCAGCTGCTGAGTGATCTCCTCAGATTTGAGCAGCTCTGCTCAGAGGTGTCCTGTCTGAAGCTTGTCCAGAGTCACAAGCAATAAGCACACTTAGTCACACTCAAAGTCCTGCTTCCCCACCCTCAGAGAGAGGCCTCCCAAGGACCCATGTGGCTGCTCTGATAGCCATCTGCTTACCAGTCCTGAACAGATGGACTCCAAGGCAGGGATGGAGAGAAGGGGGCATGTCTTGGCTGCTAGTGGTATCCCAAAACTTCTCAAGTTGCCTCTTACCAAAGGGAAACTGGGTCAAGAAGAAATAACACTCCAAAAGGACTTCCTAGCATAAAGGTCAAATAGTAAGAGCTAGACTAGATGTGTGGGAGGTGGGGGCAAGTGTTTAAGAAGGGCATCAAAAATTAAACAGTTATCATATGATCCAGCAATTCCACTTCTGGTTATCTAAAATAATCAAAAGCAGAGACTAGAACTAATACTTGTACACCCATGTTCACAGCAGCATTATTCACAGTAGCCAAAAGATGGAAACGAAATACAGGTGTCCATCGACAAACGGATAAACAAAGTGTGGTATATACATACAGTGGAATATTATTCAACCTTAAAAAGGAAATTCTGATACATGCAACAACATGGATAAATTTGGAAGGCTTGTTAAGCAAAATAAGCCAGATATAAAAGGATAAATATTGTATAATTCTATTTATATGATATACATAAAATTGGCAAATTCAAGACAAAGTAAAACAGTGGTTACCGAGGGCTGCGAGGGGGTGGGGAATGAGGAGTTACTGTTGAGTGGACAGTTTCAGTTTGGGATGATGAAAACGTGCTGCGGATGGTGGTTGCACAACAGTGTAAATGTACTTGATACTGCTGAATCATATATTTTTTAATTGTTAAAATGGCAAGTTTTATGTTATGTATATTTTACCACTATTTCTAAAAAAGAAATAAAAGGGAGGAGCAAAAGAGAAAGGAGCCCCTCCAGCCCTTGAAAGAAGAAAAAATCTATTGAGTACGTATGAGGTGCTAAGCCCTCTGCGAGGCTCTTCGCATGTCATTTTGTTTAATCCTCAAAACGACCCTTTCAGGTAGGAACTGTTATCGAACCAAGGTTCAGAGAGGGCCTTCTCCAGTGTCGCCAAGCCAGACAGTGGTAGAAAGGGACTCACACCCAGGTCTGCATTCTGCGAGGCACCAGCCATTCGAACACTTTGACAGGACTCCTTGGAAAGGCCTGGTCCTTCCTCCTCGCCCCATCACTTACTCACTAGCATTACCGAGTACCGCCTCTGGAGTAGACAGAGAAGATGGCAGCAAAGGGGACACAGGGCAGCTGGGGGCTGTGGGACCTCACTCACCACTCCCCATCTTACTGCTCATTCTCAGAGCCTTAAAAGACTTGGCCCACGGGACAGTCTGCCTCTGCCGCTGCCAGGACGGATTTCTGCTGAGCTGGGAGCTGCAGCAAGCTAAGGTGAAGGGAGTCAGGACTAGGATCAAGGCAAGACTAGAATTTCACTCTGAGCATCTTAGGAAATGACTCCCAGACCTGCACAAGGGCAGAGGAACATGAGTCCCTGCCCTGGGCTGGGAGGCAGCTTCCCAGGAATAGGAAACAGATGGACTTTGGAGTCAGATGGCCCTGAGTTTGAATTCAGACTCTGCTACTTACTATGTGATCTAGGCTCGGTCTCAACCAAGCCTCGGGTTTCTCATCTATCAAAGGGGCACGGTAGTACCTGCTTTGTAAGGATCAATCATAAATCCTGTTTCTCCATCATTTATTAGGGGAACTTGAATAAATTACTTAACTTCCCTGTGTCTCAGTTTTTCTTATCTATAAATGGGGTTATTACCTGGATGGGTTGTTGTAAGGATTAAATGAGTTAATGCAGATAACATGCTAACATAGTGCCTACCACACACAGAAAGAGTTTTACATGCATGCTATACTTTTGGTAACTACTATCATGAAGTATACGTGGTAGGGGCTCACAAATGGTCGTTCCTTCTTCCTTCCCCCCTCTAGTTCCCTCCTGTATGAGATGCTAAGAAGCTAGCTGTTAATGGTTATTTGTCCTGGGTTTTTCTCTAAATATCCGGGTTAGACACAGCCAGCAACAGCAGGAACCTCCGGCTTTTCCTGCACTTCCCCTCTTCTCTGCACCAGCAGGGGCTGGGGAGAGTTGGGGAAGGAAGCCCATCAGGCCACACCCTCCAGAAAGGAGGCAAAAGCAGAGTCATTCCAAAATTGTGCCACTTTTTGGCTGCCTGTGCCAATCTCACCCTATAGGGCCCCAGTGTTGCTGAAGCAGCCTTGAGGACCTCAGAGGCCTTTCTGGGCAGCGGGGCTGTTACTAGCAAGGAGAACTCTTTACTTCAAATGAGCATTAATTGACCATCTCCAGCCACCCTCCTGGGGCAGTATTGCTTTCTCCATTTTACTGATGAGGACACAAAGGCACAGAGAGGTTAAGACACTTGGCCTAAGTTACCCAGCAAGTCAAAGCAAGGGTGAAATTTAAACCCAGGCCTTTCTTGATCCAAAGCATAGAGCTTTCTACTATCTCATTCCCCCTTTTGAGCCATATTACCATCAGCTCTGCTACATACTGGTTGTATAAACTTGGGTAAGTCCCTTCCTGCTCTGAACCTCAATATTCACAGTTGTAAATGGGGAAAGTGCCTTACAAGGTTGTTCCTTTAACAACCACCAACTGAGCCCAGAGCCATATTTACAGTGAAGCTATCAAAGCTTCAGTTTCATGGCCCCTCTCTTGCACAGGCTCCTTCTGAGATCCTGAGAAAGCTTAATGTTACATACTTTTCTTAGAGTCCCCAGCTCCACCAAACCTGGACCCACCATAGTGTGCCAGCCCCATGCCAAGCCTTGGACGTCAGATAGGATAAGCCCAAAGGGCAGTGGTCCCCAACCTTTTCGGCAGCAGAGACCAGTGCTCCTATGAGACTCTAATGCCCAGTGATCTGAGGTGGAGCTGAGGCAGTAATGCTAGCGCTGGGGAGCGGCTGCAAAACAGAGGAAGCTTTGCTTGCTCACCTCCTGAGGTGCAGCCCAGTTCCTAATAGGCCACAGACCAGTACAGTCCACAGCCCAGGAGTTGGGGACCCCTGTCAAAAGGGACACTAGAGGAATTTATGATTATAAAGTCCTCAGCACAGGGTCCAACCCACAGGAGTGCTAAGCAAAGGATAGCCGGCATATTATTTACTACTTATTTATTGTCTCTCTCTCCCCTACTAGAATGTTAGCTCTTTGAGAAGGAAAAACTTGTCAGTTATGTCCATGGATGCAGCCCAAGAAACCAAAACAGTGCCTGGCACATGGTCAGAGCCCAGTTAATTTTCTGACCTTTGAGATGGTTTAGTTCAACTCTTCAATTCACAGATGAGAAGACTGTGGCCCAGAAGGCCACATCTCTTCCACAGTCAGGGCCAGGCCCCTGGGCCTCACAACCCTCAAGGAGGCTCTGTTGCTTCTTGCTGCCTCTATGGATCAACATTCTGAGTAAGAAAAACAAGAGAAATGGCAGAGCAGAGTGGGGTAAAGGGCCTAGACATTGGATTAAGTTTACCAGATTTAACAGTAATGATACAGGATAACCAGTTAATTTTGAAACGTAAATCAGATTTTTGTATAAGTACGTCCCATGCAATATTGGGGGCACACTTACGCTGTAGCATTAAGATTTGTTGTCTGTCTGAAATTCAAACTTACCTGAGCATCTTGTATTTTATCTGGCCATTCTACTTTGGAATTTCATAGACGTTAGTTCAAATTCCTCCTCTGCTATTTACCGTGTAAACTTGGATAAGTACCCTAACCACTCTAAGCCTCAGTTTCCTCAGTTGCAAACTATGGCTACCCCAACCTTCCTCATGGAGCTACTGTAAAGATTAAAGGACATGATGTCTCTTGCATAGGGATACATGGCAGATACATGCTCCCAATGTTGGTCTTCCTCCCATTTCTACACACCTTTAAGGAGTTCAGTGGGGATATCAACTTGCAAATTGTAAGAAAACACGGTAACTATAGCAAAGTTCTTCCAAAGCAGTGCTCTTATATAGGATAAGATAGTACAGGTCCTATCTTCAGAAGGCAAACATCAAACTTTGTACTTCTCAGCCCAATCAGACCCAACCCTTTTTATAAACATTTTTAATGCTTCACTTCCCCTTCATAAATGAAAAAGGTGATAAAATGACCCATTACGTGAAAGTTCAAAAGACTGTCATGTTCTACCCGCAATTTAAATAAAAAAATAAAAGGAGTGTAATAAAACAATGTTTCAACATGTGAATGCTAAGGCATGTGGTAGTGAAAGGTCTATACTGAGAGGGAATCATTTGGAAGTTAGACATTTTTCAGTATTGAGTTGGATATGAAATTGCTGATATGAAACTGTTTTTAATCTATGAAAAGAGGAATTTCACGTGATTCAATATTTGACATTCAAATATAAGAAAATTAAACCTACCTATCGTGTGTGTGTTGCACCATGAATGAATAGCTACAAATGCAGGCACAGAGATGTGTTGATAAGTCAAAAACCGTAAGTATTATCACCATTCATGTTGTGCTTTTCCAAAATGACGGCCCACTCTTTAAAACTACAAATACCACGAAGTAATTCTTCTTGTTTTGTACGGTAGTTGCACTTCTAAAAAATTAAATGTAATAAATGCAAAACAAAATATTGTGTTTATATGTAAAACAGCAGTAGGTTCTAGGCTCAGAAAATCATAAGCAGTTTTTTTTTTTTAACGTACATCAATTTCTTGCGATCATTAGAAAGAGGCAAGAAAGTAGTGGCAAGAACTGCCCTCCACACAGTAAGGCTTGCCTTCTAAATGGAAGTAGTTTAATCCCAAATCATTATGACAACCAAAAATAGTTCCCGATGCTACAAAAATGATCAGTCGAGGAATAAGTCTGCTCCCACTGCTAATCGCCAGTCTAATACCCCTGCCTGAACACATTCAATAAGAAACTTACTACCTACATAGGACCTGGAGTCACCATATCTGACTCATCCATCAAGAAGTCTTTCCCATGCCTCCCGTGGGAGCCTACAGAGCCTACGTTGGTATAATTCTGCTTCCGTTTGGTCAAAGGTCTCAATAACGACCCAGTAATTCCACTTCTAAGAAGAATCTTCTTCTAAGAATTCCACTTCTAAGTATATATATAAACAAAACAACCATATAGCCATTAAAATCCCTTTGCACAGAATCATATGTAAGGGTGGAACTAATGACATACAGTAATAGAGAAATGGTTAAGTAAATTACAGAACAACCTCTCTGTGGACTAAGAAGCAGCCATCAAATAAAATGTTGGCAGCTATTGTGGGGCATAAGCTCTTTGGGTTTTTTATTTCTTCTTTTCCCATTTTCTCTAATGATTTTCATTCCTTTCAAAATTGGGAAAAAATAAATTCCATGGAAAGGAAAGCAGAAAACCATGAAACCATGGCTAGAATTCTTTCCTGTGGAATACACCAAGAAGGAGCCTCTGGTTAAAACTCTAGGGAAAGCAGTTTGCTCAGCCACCAGGGCTCCCCCATCTCTCACCACCATTTGAACCTTAATCACTATGTGGGTCCCCACTGCCACTCCAGGGGCCCCCAGTACCAAGATCTGGGGTCACACACAAGGCCCAGCCCGTGGCCTGCAGAGTCACCATGAAGCCTGTCTCAAAAAGCTCTCTCTAGACTTTTCCACTGTCACTCCTGTTCTAGGCTCCCTGGGGAAAAAGAGGCCTGGCAGGCTCTGCCCAGCTGGGGTCAAGACGGAAGACCATCTATTTTGCTTCTCCTGCCCCTTGCTAAAGCAAGTTAGTGAAAGGAAAAAAAAAAAAGGCTAAAAAACAGCATGTCTGATAAAAAACACACATGACTGGTGGGGGGGGGGGACAGCCAGGGACACCCTGCAAAGGCACACATGGAAATGCCGCTATCATCCGCAGGCAGAAGGGAAGGCCACGCAGCTCAGAGGTTAGGAGTGCGGGCAGACCGCGCTCAAGACCCAGCTCGGCCACTTATTGACATACACCGCGGGGGAATCGACCACTCAGACTCAGCTTGTCTAAAAGGTGGGGATAACACCACCTACCTCGTAGGAGTATTGAAGTATTGCACCTGGGCACTTAGCAGAATGCTTGGCATCCAACTAATGTTGGCTTACATTACTTTGCACTACTAGTAGATGAAACAGTATATTTTTCTGGGCAAAAACCCCACATATACACCCAAGCTACAAAATATGCCCAGAGGTCCCACGGCCCCGCAAGAATGGCTGAGCACAAGCTGGGCCCAAATCCCTCCAGGGACCTTGGGCATAGCATTTAGACTGTTCCCTTCAATCTGGAGGCAATTCACTAAGAAGTCTGTAGAGAAAGGCCCTGCGGACAAAACACAGCGCGGGTTCAGCCCACACTTGTGCAGAAGACCCAGAGTTCATTCACACAGCGCTGCAGAGGAATAAAGTAAAATACAAGGAGTCAGAAGGCAGGCTACAGGAGGCTGTAAAATGCAACACAATAGGAAGATGACAGTCCGCCAAAAAAGAAAAGGCAGGGGACAGAAAATCAAACGAAGCAGGGCTTTATCTTACGTACTTGAGCAGGTCTTCTGAAATTTAACTACAAAATATGCCCTCATCCTTCACAGAGCTGATCTCTGTGGTACCAGTTACCACAAAGCAGCCCCCAGATGTTAGCTGTCTGCTTCACTGAAGTATACTTGGGAAAAGATTATTAAATATCTTCACATGAGGAATGAGGCACAAACAAACAAAAACCTTCCTATCAATGTTTTATGGACTATTTTGGCATTTCACTAGCCAAAGATTCATTGATCTTTAACTTTAGATATATCTATTATATACTATTTCAAGATATTTTCTGGCATTAGATGTAATGAATACTACATATTTACCTTCACTCATCATTTTCTCTACATTTTTCCATTCTCCAGTTTTCTTAAGAATTTGTTTAAATTCTCACCTGAAGGGGTCAAATATAGAGGTAGGGGGAAGGTAAAGTGGGTAAAGGGGATCAAATATATGGTAGCTGAAGGAAACTGGACTATACAGAATATACAGAAGTCAAATGATAATGTACATCTGAAAATTATATGATTGTGTTAACCAATGTTACCCCGATAAACTTAATTTTAAAAAAATTATCACCTGAATTTCTCTAAAACCCCAATCTTCCATATGTGTTCAAAATCATTATATTTATGGTAATATTAATTTGGATTTCAGTCATTTTGGAGATCCAGCTATCCATAACCTAGACACACAGAACTTTTATCCTCATCAATATCCTTTCTAAGTCAACATTACAAGTTACTGATAGGACTCAATCTCTAGGAGAGAAGTTGCTGCCTTGGTACTGGCCATGAAGAGAACTTTTTAAATGGATAAGGCTGGCCCACTTTCCTTTTTTATCTGACTTCAATTCTACTGTAAGCTCTGAGAAAAACATTCTTACCGGTTACAATTTGTACTACTTCAAATAATCATCCACTTACTTATGTACTGAGATTCCAGCCTGTACTGAGAGAAATATTTTCTGGTTGTCCTTTGTTAACAGGTTCCTCATTGCTGCAATTCCCTGTCACAAGGTAGCTGGAAGAGACAACTTGTGACCAGTGAACAGATTTGTACCCTGGAGATGTTGCTTCTTTCCACTTAGAGCTCATAATCTCAAAGTGAAAAGCCCATATCAGTCATGATTTGTTAATATGATGCCATGTTAAAATTAATCAAAACTTAAAATTACAATAAAAATAATGGATTGCTAATCAGTATGGATTGCTAACCTAGTGATGTGACTAGACACTGATCCTTAACGGTTTCAAGGACCAGACAAAAACTAAAGCTTTGCCAACTTTCTTACCTTTTCGGAATGTGTATTTGTTAAACAATGTTTTCTAAAACACACACACATTTCCATAATGGTTCAGGAATGTTGCACATTACACACAGAAGTGGAATGAAATGATTCTTGGCCATGTTAATGCTTGTTACCCAAAAAAGTACTGAAAGCAAACTGTATGTGTAAATCTGAGATCTACCATCACCTCTTAAAAATAAAATTTAAAACTTTTTAAATCAAATGTTTAAAAGTGAGCCCTTTTGTGTAAAAATTTATACCTATGTACATAGAAAAAGTTTTGGAAGAAAATATTCCAAATACTAATATCAGATAGTTCTAAATTATATGACTATGGAGGGCACTGTCTTTTTTGCATCTTTCTGTATTATCTGAATTTTTATAGTGATTATGTATTGCTTTTATAATCAGGGGGAATCTATAATCCTATTTTTACTTTTCAAAAATGATAAAGGAGGAAAAGTTCTAAGAAAATGAAAGTGGGTGAGAGTTGCTCACAGCCTCGGGTGCTGGAATGCCCGAAGGACTAACTGGAAAATGGCCCAGGCCAAGCCTGGCAGCCACGGCTCCCCAAACAGTCCCTGATGAGAAGTCAGCCAGGCCACACGAGCAACTTTGGAGTCCCAGGTTTCCAGAAAGAGCCAAACACGGGTGCCAGGGGCTGGCAGTCCTAGGAAGAGGGCTCTACACAAGACACAAAGGTCACTTGCCCCCAGTCCTTCGAGAAGCATCCAGTCCAGATGAGCCAAAGCAAAGCATGGTGACATCGACAAAGAACCACACTGGTCTAATGAACCACAAGTAAAATTTTTGACCTCTAGAAATCATAGGAAGAACAAAATAAGTCATCACTCTTCACCTAACAAAAAAGTAAAGAGTTGTAAAACGCTGGTGAGGGTATGCTGAAGCTAGCACTCAGTCCCACTGCTGGAAATTATTATTTCACTAAAGTGCTTTTGAAAAGCAATGTGGCACATACCAACATTTTAAGATGTTCATATCTTCTTAATTCCTTTTCTAGAAATCCACCCTAAGACAAGCAAATATAAAATATTTTATTATCAAAGATTTTCATTGCAGTGTGATTTATAATTTTTTTTAAAAAAAAATAACCTGAATACTATCCAACTTGAATACTGTCCAACAATAGTTAGAATAAGTTTTGATACGACCTCTCAATGGGGCATTATGTGGCCACTAAAAACAATGTTTATGAAGTGTTTATAATAACACATGGAAAATGTTTCTGTTACCATGTTAAATGATATAGTAGGATATAAAATTGTATGAGAGACACAATTTTGACTACATAAAAATTCATCCAAAAACTGAGAAGAAATACTCTAAAACATGATACAGTTCTCTCTGAATTGGTTGGGCTATATAGTAAGTTTTTCTTTTAAAACATTAATTGCAAAATAATTTCAGATTTACAGAAAGGTTATAAGAAAAATACAAAGAACTATCATTCTTTTTACCCAGGTTTCCCAACTCTTAACATTTTTCCATATTTGCTTCACTGTATACATGTGTACACACTTTCTTTACACACCCATGATATATGTGTGTATGTGTATATATATATAAATCAATAGCCTTTTTCTGAACCATTTAAGAGCAAGCAGCAGATACGATATCCTATTACCCTTAAATACACCAGAATATATTTCTTAAATACAAGGACACTCTCCAACATAACCTTCCAGATCAGGAAATCAACACCAGCACAGGGGCACTATCCAAAACACACCCCATTCAAATTTCACCAACTGTGCCAACAACGTCTTTTTCCTTTCTGATCCAGAATCCAATCTAGGAAAACCTTGCATTTAGTTGTCATGTCTCACTGGTCTCCTTCAAATTGCAACATTTTCCCTTTCTTTCCCCATCTTTTATGTCTTTCCCCGAGAGTTATTTTTAAGAGTACAGGCCTTTTGTTTTATAGGATAACCCTCAATCTGAGGTTGACTACTGTTTCCTTATGAGGAGACTTGGGCCATGTACCCGTGGCAGGAATAGCACAGGTGAGGCTTCATTAACATCAGGAAGCCCGAGACATCAACCCACCCGGTACTAGTGAGGTTAATTTTGATCAGCTGCACATCAGTGTCTGCCAGGTGTTTCCATCAGCAGGTCACCATTTTTTCCCTTTGTAATAAATATTTTCTGGGGACACATTCCAGTATTACACCAATATCTTGCTCTTCAAACATTCACCTGCCATTCTTAGCATCGTTGACAATTCTAGCCCGAATCAACCACCACCGTGATAGCTGCCTAATGTTAATTTGTCTTAGCATTGCTTCTGCATTTACTGTCAATCTCATAAGAGCTTCTGTTAATTTGTTCATTTTATTATATCGACACGAATTTCTATTTTATTCAATGAGTTTTATCCAGTACTATCATTTATGTTGATGTTCAAATTGCCCAGATTTGATCAATAAGAGCCCCTTCTAGCTGATCCCTGTATCCTTTTATTTCCTCATCATTCTTTGAGCACATCCTTACTTTCTGGCACAAGACGTTCCAGACTCATCTTGTTCTTTGCCTGCTCCATATCTGGAAGCAGCCACGTCTCCAAGAAGCCCTAGTTCATTTTAGTGGAAAACAGTATTTAGAAACTGACATCTGGAAGCTAGAATATCATTGCTTCTAGGCCCTCCAGAAACCAAGATATGCATGTACATATATAAATATGTGTATACACACCTATAACTATATTTGCATATAGCTGTACATATGTACATTAAATTCACGGTTTTACTGTGTATAAGTATACATCTCAATGAGGGCATACCTTCCCAGCACCTCAGGGTTCTTCTAGCCTTTGCCCTTTCCATGTTTGTAAATCACTTCTCCTAACAGTAAGAAACCTGGCTCCCACTAGCCTCAGTGTATT